>JAVUPR010000263.1:0-1469648 GCA_036785695.1 Gentiana straminea | reverse complement strand
TGTTACAAGGTGCCTAAATTTTATTGAGTTTAAATAGAATCAGCCTTAACAAAAAAGCAACAATTTTTTTACTTTGTTTTTGTTGGATATTGGTCATTTATAAGCAGTTAATTATAACTTGAATAACAATAATATTTTGCAATAATAATAATGGTCTCATTTATATAAATAAAAAAGGACAAAAACAGATTGAGAATGTACGTAGAATGTTTCAAGTGGTTGATCAATTAATTGTGTTATCGAATAGACAAGCAATAATCACTTCTTTGAAGAGAAATAATCTTTTTGCGTCGGAACAAAATTTAATTGCATGTAATAATACTTAAATAAAAAATAAATTAGATAAGTTAAAACTCCATTGCTTTATTGGAATGGTTAAGACTAAAGACCGGTGCAACAAGGTTCAAAGAGATAAAGGTGCTCCGTTATTTTATAGAGCGGTAGTGACTTCTGCATTGAAATCAGTGAGCGAAATGAATGTGGGCCAACCCCAAGAAGTGCTGGACTTGTTGAACCAGTGAGTTGCTGCAAAAAATTAAAATTAAAAGCAAAACACATTTCAGTAAATCATAGTATATCGTTAGCAAGATAAGAAAACAGAGCACCATACTATAGGGGTCTACGTACGGACCCCGTTAAAAATAGAAATAATGCATATTTTACGCATAGAAAAATATTTCGGACCCGTGGAAAAAAAAATTTACTTGTATTAAATATTTACGTACCCGTTGGATATTCGTTACGGATCCGCCATTGTGTTCACGATCACCAGAGGTAAAGTTCTGAATAATGAACATCCTTAATTAGTTGCAATAGTAGAGAACTTATCAATTTTCCATATATGTTTGTAGCTATTATTATAGTTCATCATTATCAATTGCTCCCCTTTACAAATATTTTTGTTAGAGACGTATACTTCAGCTCCAAATTAAGACACACGTATCATCAACAAGATAGCCGTTGGACGGATCATTGAACTTGTTCAAAGGCATGAATTGGTCAAAACCCCATTCTAATTTCACCTTTTGAAACCGTCTGGAAACTGCAAGTAATAAATGACAAGCAACAAATAATCAATGCATTTCAGCCCCACTTTCAATAATAATCAGAGCATGAAATAAAGTACAAGAAATTAAGGAAATCTTTAAAATTTACATAAGTTTGCGTACGAAAATGACCCGACATGTATGAGCTTGCCTTTGCCTTGGTTGTTGTTTTATATATAAAGCAAGAGCATAAACACTTACGTTGGAGGGTATAAAATCAACTTCCTGCAATCAATTACATATTCATATTAACAGCTTTCAGAGAAATTTTATTAGAGTTAATGTAAGAATCACTAAATAGAGAGTACCATTCATATCCACCGGCTTTGAATTCTGCACTTTCATATCTTTCTACTTTATTCTTTGCTAACATTGAAAACCCTTGTAATTTTACTATATAATGAGTTGGTGACGAATCTGAAACAAGAACTGTGTTTAAATCTCGAATTGGTCTCAAAACAAAACATTATAGTACAAACTAATTTAACACGAGACGTATGCCCCAATCTCTTAATTAAATACTAACTAATATCAATGATTATTCATAAATCACGGCAGTTAACAAAAAGTACTACCTCCGTCTCAAAATATAAGTTCTTTTAGATTTTTTTACACTTATTAAGAAAGTTAGTTAAATTTGTTATGTGTAATTAATTTAGATTAAAAAGACTAAGATGACCTTTCATTGATATTAATGCAAAGTAGTAAAAAGTGGTTGAATATATAATAAATGAGGGGTAGGATGAGAAAAAATATAATAAATGATTTGTTGGTTTTCTAAATTGACTTACATTTGGAACAAAACCAAAAAGCTAAAAGAATTTACATTTTGAGACGGAGGTAGCAGGGACGGATCTAGAGCATGGCCCACCCGGTTTTTTATTTTTGGTACACCGAAAACCTTATATAAATCAGTCCAACACAGTTAATTGTTTTAATACAGCCCAGCTGACCATATAAATAGAGTCCATTAGCCCACCCGACCACCAATTCCTGGTTCCGTCCCTGGGAGGTAGCACTTTTAACTTCTTCCTCATCTGCAATTAATTGCACACTTGACACCGGGAGTACTGATGCTCTCAAGTGAACTAAATCCACCTAATGCATATGGTGTAGGAATTTCGCAATAAATAAAAGCATTAAAAATGGTGTAGCTAGAGTAGTGATGAATTTCCCAACGTTTTTGCGGGTTGATCTATACCACTGTGCTTTTAATAAGGATGGAATTGTTGATGTTCACCAAAAATTATTAAAGTCAAAAGGGCGGTGATAAAGATATAACGGGTCCTTTTAGTTTTTTCATAAATTGAGTACTACAATATTCCATGCATTTTATTAGGGGTTAACGGTTGCAACGAACTTGTGGAAGTCGGTATATAGTCAAGAATCGTCCTTGAAAAAAAAAGAGTTTTTAACTCTAAATTTGAATTTCATAAAATTGATTTTTTGTAATAGATGTGGTGCAACGATAGGTGAGATGCACCGATAGAATTAGTGTTGTACAAATAAAAGTTATTTTAATTTATTGTATTACATCTTTATTTTTATTTTTTCACTATTTTTTAGAGGATATTGCACCTTTATTATTTTCCTCAAATCAATACGACGAGTAAAACAAATTTATTGATGAAAATATTTAAGTCACTAGCTATAAACCCGTGCAATGCACGAGGATTTAGAACATGTACTAAATTTAAAAAATACAATCAAAATTACGAAACATAGGAAACATATAAGCGAAAATTCATAAAGGTTTTGTGTAGGCAATCCATGTGTGACTAATCAAGAAATAATTTGGTTTATTTTGAAGTTTCTAACAATAGATTTTTTGAAGAGCTTCCGAAGACTTTGTAGTAAAGATGATCCGCCCAACACAACCAAATGTCTTGCGATGCACAGAACAATATAAAATTAGAAAACGCCTATCAAAACCTTTTTTTAGTAGAAAAAGCTCATTCATACAACAATCATTTCATAAAAAATCAACATCTAACAACTCACAATCATTAAAATTAACCTCACAAAGAACCAACATAACACACATAATACCCACATACTACTACCTGGAGCTTCAGAAAGGAATACTACTTCAATGATTTATAAAATCCCTACTACATGTAGGATTTCATGCATGTCAAACACAGGTTAAAACAAAGTAACCTTCTTTGAAGAAAAAAAAAAGGTTCTTAAAGAAACATCTAAAATGTCACTATGATATGACATGGCTTCTAATTCGGCTTGGTTGCTAAACGGGGGTCATAGCTTCATCATCTCATGTTGATTTTTTGAAGCTTCCATATATAAGTGAACCACCCAAGGAAATATCCGATGAAGAAAACGAATTTTCTTTTCAAGTAAATAGCGTATTTCCTCTGCTTTACTTTTTCTCTTCTTGAACTTCATGAATTACACTTCACAATTTTTTGATATCGGATTGATGGGCAAGATTCTCCAACATGTTTGTTCAAAAAAAAAAAAAAAAAAAAGATTCTCCAACATCACACTATTCTTCGGTGGCGAATTGTGAGAGCATAGTTTTCTGGTACATTTGTTGCTTCATGCTGCACGATGGTGTTGCAAAAACTTTCTTCTTACTTAGCAAATGATCTGTACAAACCTCGGCATTTGGTTCGGTTCCATTTCCTCTTTTTCCGTTCGTAAAGGCGGCAAATGTAATGAACACTACTTGCTAAAATAAGTCTTCTTGTAGCGCCAATTAAATAATAAGTTGAAGTCTTAGTAAATGGATTTTTTCATTAGGTGAATAAGTTGAACTTTGATTTTTTTTCCTTGACTTTGGTATAAAGAACCATGAAAACAAAAAATCAAGTGAACGATGCCGGAAGCAAATCACGGCCTCGTAAGATGCATTAAAGAATTATTGAGCATTATTACACAATTATCAAAGCAAGATACCACCAAAAAAAAATTGTCTCACATGGTTATTGCTCTGCTTAATTTTCCTCGGGCCAGGTGATTGAGTTCGATCGAATTATCAACTACACCAAAGGAAGACATGGAGAATGTTAAATCGTGAATTGAAAAGAGGGGAAGCAAAAATCTTGGAAACACGGATGTAACACACATTAGAAACAAATGCAATTAACGTAGTAAGTGCTAGTAAATAAAGGAACAAACGAGAGGTAGAAGGAATTATGAATCCAAACGTTTTGTGCGACAATCACATATACACAACACTGGAAATCTATGCGGGTGGAAGTTTTAATTATATTATTGTCTTTGTGTCTTTGCGGTTTGTTTTTAGCATTTTCCGGGAAGAGTGAGATATATATTACAACATTTACTACATCAAAAAAGTAGAATCCTTACTCACAACGACTTTCATGATCTCGACCAAAACAACAACACCTTGAAAATGGAAGAACAATGTAAACAAAAAAAATCATAAGAAAATGCATAATTGTAAACTGTCATTAGAATGAACTCACAACAATGAAGAATTGAAATTTCCTTAGGCCCTCTTTTGATATATAAAATGAAGGCAAACAACACAAAAATGAGAAACTATAATAAAAAAAATAGAACAATCTTTTTAGGCCGGAAGAACCCAAGGAAAATACTTATTGAAGGAAAATAGAAATGCTAACTAACTAATAAACCAAAGATATATGAAAAGCAATTACCGTCCGAAGTAAGGATTATCGTAGAAGCATGAAATTACTAAGTTTGCACATGGATCGCATTAAGTTAAACCCTTATTCGCCATCAATAAAAAAAATATGGAAGGAAAAGTTATATAATTCGTCAATCTTACACAAAAAGGGAATGGTTTTTTAGCACTAAAATAGACTAAATATTATGCTTCTTTCGGATTGATAGTGAGATTTGGACCGAGAGTTCTTCTAACATTCGAGAATGAAGGGGCAATCGATTCACACGAACGTTTTATTTACGAAATCGGTGATAACATAATCAAAAAATGGACAATATGTAGAATTGATTACATCACTCCTTCAATGACAACTTGTCAAGATGCTATTGCTTACAATATATTCCTTGGGTTTCGGGCTTTTGAAATATATGAGACGAGAAAATCAATTGAGAAACAATCATCAACATCAATAAAGAAGGCCGGAGGATAAACCATATAAAGAAATAATCATACAACACCGAGTTAAATGAGATTCACTTAGTATGGAAAGATCGATCGAAAAGAGCACGCCGGGTCAATCAAAAACAAAAAAGAAATTACATCAAAATAAGGTGACCATGCATTCCCATAGCGAGATTAGACCCGGACACATACATTTTACATGAAGCATTACTCCTATGTTGAATACCTATATGTTGAAGTAAAATCGCAAATTGATGTCTAGTATTTCGCACAATTAGTGAAAAAAACACTCAAAATGATTTTGGTTTGGAAAGATGGGCCGGAAATGGGGAAGGAATGAAAAAGAAAAAACATATTACTTGAAAGAGAAGAAGAGGCCATAGCACGGCGAGTCACACACCCGCTTGAAGATGCGAAAAACAAAGATGAGGACAAATGTAAATTTACCAAACACAATAACCACTCGAAATTCTTTAAATTAACCTTTCAAATTTAAGGGAAAAAAAAAAGATAAGCGCATTTGCAAACTCCAACACGAAAATTGCGAGAAAATAATCGCAACAAAGTACCGCAACACACTTTTGGACCATTGATTATGATTTGAGATTTATTGATTCTATTTGGTCTCATAAAAATCAATGGGGTAAAAGTGTGTTGTGCTACTTTGTTGTATCCTAAACGCTTCTCATATGTTATACCCTTTTGCTACAAAAGAAATAATAAAAATAAAATTGCTACCAGTCATTCACCAAAGAATTTTCATCCGGCTATAAAATTTCATCTTCCGAATAAAAATTGAAAAACCAACATCATGCACATCAAACATACGTTGAAGAGGGTTTGTAAAGAGTGCAAAAAAGAAGAGCAAAAAAAAATGAAAAGTAACCCACCACATGAGTTCATTTCCTACGTATTGGACCTGGAGATGTAAACAATAAAAAAAAAATGGCAGCAAGGTCGGATTGCACGAATCATCTCCTCTGCTGCCAAATCATTCATAAAATCTGTCAATGCATCTGCGGCTATTCTTGAAAGTTACGGAAGAAGTCATATCAGTCTTAAAGCAAAAACTGGAAACAAAGATTATCGAGAAATCAAATCAATCCTGGAGCAGAAAATGAAAAAAAAAAAAATTTGATAGATTTTCGGCTCCTAATTCATAATATTACATGCCCGACTCAAAAACATACCCATACCTTGATTTACGCAAAAGTAGAGCAAAAAAAAAAAAAAAAACCATTCATAAAAATGCGGCCAAAAGTAATACTCATCAATTAATAAAGCGAATACATGTCCTTTTTCTCCATCCGAATAAGTATTAAAAAGGTCCTACATAAAAAGACATAATAATTCGGGAAAGTGAACACCAAAAATGACAACAAAATATTTATAACATGACCTGGTACAACGGCTATGGCGTAAACTCTCTTGACTCTTGCATCGGTTTGGAACGCATTATAACGGCGGAGGATTAGGTGACTCTCGTTGATGTACAGTACGCATTATAACGGTGGTGGATTTGGTGATTCTCATGCCAATGTAATTAAAGAGGCAGAAAACGTCAGGGATTTAAAATGATTTAAGAGAATGAACAGGGTCGTAGATAAAATTTGTTGGAAACGATCTAGGAGGTTTCGGAGGAGATCTTGAAGATCAGTAGGGGTTATGGAGGAGTTTGTTGGAAACGATCTAGGAGGTTTAGGAGGAGATCTTGAAGATCAGTAGGGGTTATGGAGGAGATTTCGAAGATCAGGACTCGCCATCAGTTTGGTATTTTATTTATTATATATCCGTGTGTTTTTTTTTTTTTTGGGTTTGGGTCGGATCTTCCGGGTAATCGGGTTAAATCATCCTTTCTAATATATATAGATATAGATGCTCATCAATTATTAGGACAATGGGAGTGAAATTTTTTTTTTTTTTTTGTTTTAATGTCATACACGTCCTATAAACCAAGTCTTTGGGTTAATTTTTTTTTTTTTTTTTTTTTTTTTTTTTTTGAAGAAAGGGTTAAATCTTAAAGTATCAATAATTTGGGAGAAAGGGAGTACATTTCCTTTTTTTTTTTTTTTTTTGGTTAATGTTATACACGTCCCGAATAGGTAAATGTCGTAACCCAGAACTATAATCCCGAATAGTAGGGGTGAACTTGAGTCAAATTAGATGGATTGAACTTGGGTCAAACTAGATGGATTCGTTTTGGTATGTCTATTTCTAGTTGGTTTGGTTCTAAAAATTTACACACCAAGTGACCAAACCAAATGACTTGGTTTTGCTTTAACTTTGATTTGAAAGCGATCTTTAACTATACTACTAAAACCTTTTCGAAAAAAAGAACAATTTTTTTTAAAAAACATATAGTCTTGTTATTTATTTTTATTTTTTTGTTTGGTGTTGTTATTTTTATAACGAACAAATACTCACTCCGTCCCATTTTATTAGTTATGTTTGACTTTTCACACCGATGATGAAAGTGTAGTTAATGCTTTGAATCTAATTAAATGATCTATTATTTTTATATTTATGACAAAGTATTACTTACCTTCTCCAAGTATTACTCTAGCAAGGGAATTCGACAACGAGATCCTATATCTCCATTCGTTTTCATCTTATGCGCGAAGGTTTCTACTGCTATGTTACGCCAAGCTTCAAGTTTGAAAATTTTGCCTGGTGTGAGTTTTGGAAGGCAAGTGCGGTATGAAGTGAATCATCTTTTACTTGCGGACGATAGTCTCACAATCAACGAAGCAACTCCGGAAGCCGGTTCGGCGGTGATCACCATTCTTACTCATTACGAAAATCTCTAGGGACAAAAAATAAACACGAGCAAATCATCGATATTTTTCGGTAAGGATGTTAGCAATTCCTCACGGCTAGAGCTTACTTCAACCTTGAAGATTCCCACAGGGAAATGCGAACGGAAAATATACGGGACTTCCTTTCGTGATTGGCCGAAATAAGACATAAATTTTTGCATACATAAAATAAAAAATTCAAAAAAAGCTCAACGGTTGGAAATGCAATGGGCGGCAAAGAGATCTTATAAAAATTTGTAGTTCAAGCTCTACCACAATTTGTCATGCAATGCTTTGCTCTGCCAAAGAAGCTGATAACAGACTTTGATGTTCAAATAAGAAGTTTCTTTTGGGGATCCTCAGAAGATAAAAATAAAATTCATTGGAAGTCCTGTGAAACTTGATGCAAAAAGAAGTCGGAGGGTGGTTTGGGGTTCCGAGACCTCTTATCTTTTAATTTGGCACTTTTAGCTAAGCAAGCCTGGAGAATTTTGCACAACCCGGATTAAATGTCTCCTCTCAAATATTGAAGCATAAATATTTTGAGCGGCGTGGATTTCTTGATGCCGGTATCACTAACCACCCATCATCTATATGGAGAAGTATCCTTCAAGGGAGGGATCTCCTTCTTCACGGATTGCGTTGGCGAGGCTTTGGGCAAGGTAGCAAAATTATCATTGGGACGGATCATTGGCTACCGGTTCTCCCAAACTTTAAAGCTCACCCAACTTCAAATGCTCTCATGCACGAGCCGGTCGGTACCCTCACACAACCAACTACACGAAGATGGAGGCATGATATTGTAAGTGCAAATTTTAATCACTTTGAGGCCCAAATTTTTTTATCGATCCCCTTATACGTTGGACGGAGTGAAGATAAATTAATTTGGCACCTTACAGGCAACAGTATTTACACGGTGAATTCTGGTTATCATTTAGCACAAGTTATTAAAAGCCATAATTCCTCACATGACTCCGCATCCAGTTCGCGTCCTATTTCGCGTATTTGGAACTCTTTATGGCGTGTTAAAGTTGAGCTATGAATTTCACATTTCTTATGGAAGGTCTTTGAATAAGCTTGTTTGCCTACGGTTCAAGGTCTTTGGAGTAGAGGTGTGGGTAACGGTATATGTGGGGTTTGTAACAAAACGGAAGAATCGATCTTGCATTGTTTGTTCGAATGTGAAATCCCATGTGGAAATTTCCTAATGGCGTCTATTGGCATACGATTCAGGTACAGTCTTTGCTAGATTCTTTTGACTATCTCGTATCAAAGAGGACGGGGAACCAATTTTCCGAATAGTTTGTTTAATGTGGAATATCTGGAAGACGAGGTGCGCTTGGTTATATGAAAAAAAGATGTCCATGTCAACAGTATTCTGGCACAATCCACCCGTGAAGCAGACGAGTACTATCAAAGCATGATGAAACAACGCTCAATTAATACTACACCTCTTCTCTCTTGCACTTGGATACCTCCGGAACCCGATCTCTTAAAGTTCAATGTCGATACATCATTTGGGGTGGATAAAGCGGCAAGGCGGAGGGCTAATCCGTAATTCCCAATGGCATATCCTAAATAGCTTCTCTTTTGGCTTGATGGTGGACACGATGTTTTGGTTGGGGAAGCACTCGCCATATATCATGCATTGTTTTACGCACTCACATGGGGTTACTTTCGGGTGATTGTTGAAGGTGACTCTCTTACCATCTATCATAAGCTATTAGCTCAATCTGAAGACCTTTCTCCCGTGGGTAGTATTATAGAAAATCTGTCGCCGTTTATTGCCGGCTTTTGGTTGTTTCTTTCTCCTTTGTTAAAAGACGGGGAATTGTCCTACTCACTTTTTAGTTAAGAAAGGTTTAGACCTAGTTGGGTGTAAAGGGTCTGAGGTTTCTCTCCCCCTCCATTGTAACTTTGAATTGTGCCGCAAATTGTGATCAATGAAGTCATTTACATCTCAAAAAGTATTACTTAAATGACATAAATGTAAAAATATTGGATCATTTAATGAGATTCAAAGCATTAACTATATTTTTCAACTAATAAAATGGGACGAAGGGAGTAAATTGTAAAAAAAAACACTTTTAAAAACATATAGTGTTGTCATTTATTTTTATTTTTTTTGTTTGGTGTTGTTATTTTTATAACAAAACAAATACTCCCACCGTCCCATTTTATTAGTTATGTTTGACTTTTCACACCGACGAAGAAAGTGTAGTTAATGTTTTGAATCTAATTAGATGATCCATTATTTTTACATTTATGACAAAATATTACTTAAAGGACATAAATGTAAATATTGGATCATTTAATGAGATTCAAAGCATTAACTACACTTTTCAACTAATAAAATGGGACGAAGGGAGTAAATTGTAAAAAAAATCAAACTAAATCTCTGAAAAAACAAAAAAACATTACACACAATATTCTAATAGCTAGGCACACTAAGAGACACGCACCCCCTGTCCCACTTATAATTATTATTGAGCATCTCAACCATCCTCATTTTTTTACCCCTCCGTGTTTTTTAACCGTCGGGAGAGAACATTCATACATATATTGAAATGAAGTTTAAAAGAGAAAAAATAATAAATGCTGCATTGGTATTGTAAGGCGACGGATAAATAAAAACAAAGCAAAGGCTATATCATGCACTAGTGACGAGTTAAATATTGAAGAGCTCCCACTTTGTACTTACGTAAATGGTAGGGTTATGTATATAGGGACTAGGCCTAAGTAGCTGTTGATATGAGGCCGACATAGGGGTAGGACTAGGCTTGATTTTTCATATCAAGTCGTCCCGAAATTTGCATGGCATACATGTCTTGATTAAGGTACAACCATGTGTCATCCCTATATGCTGCATACCCAAAAAGTGACTAAGATGCCCAAGATATCTAAGTGCAAACATGTTATTTAACATCTTTATATAGGTCTAAATGAGATTAGAACTGTTGCGTGTCACCAAAATATCATCAACATAAACTAGGACATATAGAACAGATGAGGAGGTATGCAGAATGAACAGAGAAATGTCAGATTTGGATTGCTTAAAACCCCATTGTAACAGTTGACTCCCAAGCTCTTAAAACCAGGCTATAAGGGCCTATTTGAGACCAAATAAAGCCTTTTTCAATAGACGGACATGAGGCGGGCCTAAGGGGGTCCACAAAACCACGAGGTAGAGGCATAGACAATGTCTTACCAAATGCATTATTGATATCAACCTATCTTATGGGCCAATCAAAGGACACGACAACGAAAAGATAACTACGATGGTGGAGTATTTAGCACAAGGCTAAAGGTTTATGAGTAGTCAAGACTAGGGGTTCGAAGTAACCCTTTAGCCACAAGTCGGCTTGTGCTTGAGGAGCGATCCATTTGGGTTAAGCTTAAGCTTGAAAACCCACATGTTAGCAACTAACTTACGTCGGGAGGCGATGTGCCGTGGTGCAATCACGAACTACTAGCAATAGTACTAGGTCATATCGGTATAGTGAACGGCATAGCAAGGGCCGAATCCACGAGAGATTTAATAAGATACGTATATTCAAGATCGAGAACACGAGTAGTCAATGACCAACTATGGAATAGAGAAGTAAATATGGTAGCAATAAGCACGCAAGATCAAACACGATTATACTTTCATAAGTTTTAAGGATTAGTTTAACTATGAGTGATTAGTTATTTCCCCCATATTAAGCATCAATCATCCCCATTGATTTTAATACATTGTTGATGTCACGCGTGTGCTCGTTTATACTAGCAAGAGTACTAGGTCAAATCATAGTATAGCAACGGCGAATCAAGGTCGATCCCACGAGAGACAATGCAACTTCAAAAATAAATGCAATTAACCTAATTAAGAACACATACGGTCTTAGACCAACATAAGAACGAAAAGAAATGGTATTCCTCCTTCCTAACCTATCTCACGGCTTGGTGTAATTAATCATCATGTTTACTTCCCCCAATAATTCCCCGAATCCATCGAGAAAATGTTTAAACTCAGTTTTAGCTACGGGTACAGTCTCTTAACCTTGTCTACTTCCATTGAAAGGACATTAGACGTCTATGTGCGATTAACCTCCTTCATTGGTTGTATTAATTCACACGCGATAAGTTTTAGAGAGTGTCGGCTCAAGACCGAGAACCTCCACTAAGAAGCTATCATGGATTGACTAGTACGTTCCAAGAGATCGATCCGGACTATGTCACGACTAACACTTCACTTTATCATCCTTCATGTTAATTTACAATGACATGCAATTAGGTGATCGGGCTCAAAACATGTAAATTGGACTTGTCGATCAACGTAGCTTACGCCGAATCTCCAGATTTAGGGTGACCTAAAGGTTGCCTCGATTCATCGATATAGACCGTCACCAAATCGAGAGCGGCGGTTCTTAATTTTGGTATTACATCGATTCGTTCTGACTAATTCTGGTAAATTACGGGGTCGTTAAACATTCATATTAAATACATCACATATAAATAAGTAAATCTACCATAACTAAGATACAAAGGAACGTTCAAAGAGTCATACCTCGATTATGGAGATCTAGCTTGATCCACTCAAGCTAGAGATGGCTTGGAAGAAGGGAAACCGGGAGAAAACTCACAATGCAAAAGGTAAACTTTTATTTCATGAATAATCGTAATGTATAATGTAAATGCTATGAGAGATATGTTTACAATGGACGAATGCAGGCTTTATATAGGCTCACACCAACTTAAGAACCCACTAGAAACCACTAGCCGACTAAGATAAACTACGTAGGTCGGTTTCGTGCTCTCCAAGATCTCGATGCATCGGTAGTGGGCCTCGAGCTATCGAGCCCAACTTCGGCTCTTTTCTTCGGTAGTTCTCTTCATGGACTTGCTTGACTCGGCCCCGCTGACTTTCTCTCGGTCGATCCATGTCTCTCTTGCTCCGGAATAAGGTACATCTGAAAAGTACACAAACAAGGTAGAACGGTACCAAATCCATGGGGTAATTACTAATCGCGTGCTATGCACTTACTAGCAATAGGACTAGGTCTATCATAGCGAGTCTTGGTGAGTCAAGGTCGAATCCCACGAGAGAATCGTAAGAACGTCGATTATCAAGATTGAGTTGTCACGATAATGGTCTACGACCAACTATAATATATAGACAGTAGTATTGGTGCCTCAAACTAACAAGATTATGCAAGTACAACGAAGCAAACTAGATTTTCTAATGTATTAGTTCAATTATTGAGTAATTAGTTATTCCTCCCACACATGCAACGATCCTCCCTATTGGTGAATTTCTTCATTGTTCGGCTATGGGTACAACTCACAACCACTATCTACTCCGACAATGGCGGTAGATAATCTATACGCAAGCAACCCTCCTTAATTGGTCCTTAATAGCCCATATGCATAAAGAACTAGAGAGCATCGATATTGAGTGTTACCTCATCGTAAACCCGCCTAGACGGTTTGTCGACATTGACCGACACGTTCTAGGGTCTATTCTAGATAATGTCCTAATTAACACTTCAGTTGTGGTCCTTCATGTTAATTTATGATAACATGCAAATAGTTGATCAGGCTACTAACATGTAAATTAAATCTATCGATCAACGTAGCCTGGCGCCGATTATCATGAATTAGTAATTTACTAGGTATCCAGATCTAGCGATATAGACCGTCGCGGATCGAAGAACGCAACTACTCATGATTTCTTCACCAATGAATCGGATCTATAACACATGGGTAAAATAAGCTAACTACTACATAATTAAACTAAATAAGCAATTAAAACATACTAGTCGAATAAAACAACGATAGATCTACATCTTGGAAAAGACGAGAGAATCATACCCTCGAAGATGAGTGTAGATCTCCTTTGGATCTCTCCACTAGGCGGCGACTCCGTCGTCTCTCCGACCAGAACTCATAAAATAAAGAACAAAAAACTTTTATTGCATAATTTCCTTGAATAATTTGAGTACATTGTGTTTTAAGGCGAAGCCTCTTATTTATAGCTATCTAAACCGACTTAGAATCATCTTGTTCGACCCCTCGTCAAGAAAACGCGTTTCGGAAGATTACGGACCCTCGGTAAGTCGGCACCACCCCTCGGGTTACCGAGGGTATTTTTGCCCTTTTTCTTCAACCGACATAACTTGGATGCTTCTAGAATACCCTAGGCCCATTATTTTTGTCCGAGTCCACTCTAGATTCGTCCATCATTCTCAGTCCAATGTTCCGTACCCTAAAAATCATCAAATAATACACAAAATAATATCAAAAGAGGGAAAATAAACGCTAAGTGCATATTTCTCGACTCACGAACCTGACATATGATATTCAACGTAAATGGTTCACATTTATAGGTCGAAACAACTATTTTTAGCTCGTAATGGATAGAATATTGATGCCGTAGGATAGACTATTTTAACCGTCATCAACTACCCCCACTAGCCTTGCTCATCGTCGAAGCGGGGTATCAAGGCGAGAATGTACCTCCAAGAACAATCCCCATCAACTACCACGTATTCAATAAAGATTTCCGGCGAAAACGTACATTAAGCCGCAATCCATAAGCTCCCCATCAATCGGTACTTATCACGCATCAATGTGTCGTGTGATGAATCGATTGTGATAGTGTGTTCGTGAGAAGAATCAAGCTGTAGTAACCACGCATCAATGCGCAAAAACAATTTAAGCCACTTTATTTTTTATCGGCCTAAGCAAGACGCGAAAACTTTTACGAGGGTATCACATGAGAATCGTGAAGGGAAAAAACCACATATATCTCTAGCAGGTGACTGAAGATATATGTGATGAAAAAAACCTTGCGATTGTCATGCTACTTTATTGACTCAAAATAACATAAATAAACAAAAGCAATAAATAAGGGTTTAGAAATAGTTACGAGTTTATAGTCGTCGGCTTATTTGTACTAATAGGGCTCCTTCACTCAAATTACGGCTCTTCAACGCAAAGACTTCCTATGCGGGGTTATAATTGTGCTCCAGGTAATGTTTCAGCCTGTGGCCGTTAACTGTGAAAGTTTGCCCAGAGTGTTCATGTCTAACTTCACACGCACCTGAATTGAAGACTTTCGTGACTACATGTGGTCCATACCATCTAGACTTCAACTTCCCAGGAAAAAGACGAAGACGCGAATTGTACACCAGCACCTTATCTCCAACTTGGAATGTGCGGTTCAAAATCTTCTTATCGTGCAGGCGTTTCGTTCTTTCCTTGTAAATCCTTGTATTCTCATATGCTTGAAGTCTAAACTCCTCCAATCTATTCAACTCTAGCATTCTTTTTTCACCGGCTAAATCCTCATCCATGTTTAGAAACCTCGTAGCCCATAGCGCTCGGTGCTCGAGTTCTACCGGTAAATGACATGCTTTTCCAAACACTATCATATACGGTGACATCCCAATCGTGGTCCTATAAGGCATTACGTACGCCCAAAGAGCGTCATCTAATTTCAAACACCAATCTTTCCTCATGGGATTCACGGTCTTCTCTAAGATCTTCTTAATCTCTCTGTTCGTGACTTCCACTTGTCCACTCGTACGGGGTTAAATCTTTGCTGCAATCTTATGTCTAACCCCGTATCTTATAATCAACTTCTCAAACAACCTATTACGAAATGACTCCCTCCATCACTAATTATGGCTCTGGGTACACCAAACCTCGTCAAAATATTTTTCTTAAGAAACCACAGGACAACCCTGGCATCATTAGTAGGTGAAGCCACTTGCTTCCACCCATTTGAAAACATAATCAACTACTACCGGGATGTAAAGATTTGATTAGGCGATGTGAATGGTCCTACAAAATCAATTCCCCAAACATCGAATAACTCCACTTCTAAGATACTGCGGTGGCATCTCATTCCGCTTAGAAATATTACCGGTCATTTGGCGGGAATGACGGGATCTTGTAAACTCGTAAGCGATTTATGAATTATTGGCCAATAGAATCCACCTTTGCGGTACCTTTCTTTCTTGTCTTGTACGGTCCATAGTTACCTCCATCTTCTCTAGAATGACACATGTGCAAAATACTTGGAATCTCATCATCATGGACGCATCTCCTAAGAATGGCATCATGGCACAATTTGTATAGGTGGGGATCATCCCAATGATAATACTTTAGATATGTGAAGAACTTCTTCTTATCTACATTGTTGAATTCTGGTGGTAGGAACTTTCCTTCTAAGTAATTGACAATGTCAGCAAACCAAGGGTATACCTTGCCCACTCTTGACGTATGATGTCGGGTCTGAGATTCTACTCGAACTACCACTGAGACATAAAAAAGTTGTTCATCAGGAAAGCTTTCCTTAATCTCGGTCGGTTGCTCTTCTTCTAGCAAAAGTTAATCTTGACAGGTGATCAGCCACCTGGTTCTCAGATGCCTTTTTATCTTTGAATTCCACATCAAACTCCTGTAAGAGTAGAATCCATATTAATAATCTTGGCATGGAGTCTTTCTTGGTCGGAAGGTATTTCAAAGTTTGCATGGTCAGTGAATACAGTGACTTTCGATCCTATTAGATAAGGTCGAAACTTGTCAAATGCAAATATGAAAGCTAAGAGTTCCTCTCCGTAGTCGCATAATTCCTCTAGGCACTATTAAGGGTACGACATGCGTAATAAATAGGCTTAAAGATTTTATCCTCCCTTTGTCCCAGAGCTGCTCCAACTGCTATGTCGCTTTCATCACACATCAGCTCAAAAAGTTTATTCCAATCAGGTGCTACCAGAATTGGGGTGGTTATAAGCATTTGCTTCAATGTGTTGAATGCTTTCTTGCACTCTTCTCCAAATACGAAAGGTACATCCTTTGCAAGTAATTCCGTCAAAGGTCTAGAAATTTTAGAGAAATCTTTCATAAACCTCCTATAAAATCCTGCGTGGCCAAGAAAGGCTCGCAACGTCTTTAAGTTGTTGGAGGAGGTAACTTCTCTATCACCTCTATCATTGCTCTATCAACTTCCATTCCTTTCTTTGAAATCCTATGACCCAACACTATTCCTTCTGTAACCATGAAATGGCATTTTTCCCAGTTAATTACAAGGTTGGTCTCTTCACATCTTTTTAACACTTTACTCAGATTGTCCAAGCATTTATCGAAGCTATCTCCAAATACAGAGAAATCATCCATGAAAATCTCTAGAAAATCCTCCACCATGTCCGCAAATAATGACATCATGCACCTTTGGAATGTTGCTGGCGTATTACATAACCCGAAGGGCATGCGATTGTACGGAAATGTTCCGTAGGGACATGTGAAATTTGTTTTCTCTCGGTCCTCGGGGACAATATGGATCTGATAATAACCAGAATATCCATCTAAGAAACAATAAAACGCATGACCGCTTAATCTTTCTAACATCTGATCAATGAATGGTAGGGAAAATGATCTTTACGAGTTGCATCATTCAGTTTCCTGAAGTCTATGCAAACTCGATGTCCAATAATTAATCTCACAGGGATTAGCTCATCAAACTCATTAGGTTGTACAATGAATCCTTCTTTCTTGGGCACCACATGAATCGGGCTTACCCACTCACTTTGTACGCAATTGGGAAAATGATTCCCATCTCCAATATCTTTATGATCTCTTCCTTAACAACATCCTTACATTTGTGGTGTCAACCTCATCGAGGTTGTGCTACCGCTTTTTTCTCGGGGTCCACGAGAGATCTTATGCATGCACACCGATGGGCTTATTCCTTTAATATACGTAATCGTCCACCCAAACGCTCCCTTTATGCTCTCTCAGTACTCTTAAAAGTTTCTCCTCCTCTAAAGGTGATAATGACGCTGAAATTATAAGGGGGAGAGTATCATCTTGTAAGTGTACGTACTTCAGGTGAGATGGCAAAGGTTTCAATGTTAAGTTCCTTGGTGGTTCTTCTAATGATGATCTTAACAGCTTATCAGTCAACTATAGGTCAAAGAACTTATGCCATGAAGGTCTATGAATGGTTCCTCCTAAATCCACAGAAGATATAGGCTCTATTTCTCGCACTTGACCTTCACTACACCCGGTCGGGTTTCCTCATAACTCTTCTTCCTTCAGGAGTAAACTCTCGGCTACTTCGTCTAGTGCCACTTGCTGATATAATTCTAAAACAAGTTCGTCTATGGCATCTAGCAAGTAGCATGCATCTCCTTCATCTTTAGCATATCTCATTGAGTTCATCACATTGAACACTACCTTGTCCTCATTCACTCTCAGAATCAACTCACCCTTATGAACATCCATCAATGTTTTGCTCGTAGCTAGGAAAGGTCTTCCTAAGATCAATGGAACATCGTGATTAGCTTCCATGTCAAGCACCACAAAGTCTACAGGGAATACAAACTTATCAACTTTCACCAAAACATCCTCCACCACTCCACAAGGTTGCTTCATAGACCTATCTGCTAATTGAAGGGTTATAGATGTTTCATTCAACTCTTTCATGCCTAACTTATGAAAAATGGAGAGTGGCATCAGATTGACAACGGCTCCAAGATCACATAGTTCTTTGTTCGGGCATACTCCTCCAATTGTGCATGGTATGAGGAAGCTCCCGGGATCTTTACACTTAGGAGGTAGTTTGCGTTGCAAAGCGCCGAGCATTCCTCGTTAAGGCAAATAGTTTCAAGGTCCAACAATTTCCACTTGGTAGAGATGGCTTCTTTCAAGAATTTTGCATACTACGGCATTCCGACGAGCTTCTACCAAAGGTATATTCACTTGCAACTTTTTAAACATCTCTATAAACTTTTTATAACGCGCATCATCATTATTCGGCTTATATTTCCTAGGGGGATAGGGTAAAGTAGAAGGATTAATAGTTACAGTTCGTGAAGAATTACCTGCTGACTGCTGCTGCTCTGCCTTCTTGTCTGCTGAATTTTCAGACTCCCGGTTTACCGGAGCATTGTCCCGGGTTACCGGCCCTCTTTTTCTCCGGTTCTTTGCGTTCTGCTGTGGCCCTTTACGATTCTTCTGAATAGTTGGTATAACTGGTCCAGGAAGTTACTTTCTGCTTCTAGTCATAATTGCATTCACGTCCTTCGGATTCTTCTCAGTATTACTTGGCAATCCTCCCGGAGCACGGTCTGACACTTGTTTTGCAATCTGCCCCAGTTAGTGTGACAGATTCTGCACTAAGGCTTCTTGATTGGTCAGTCTTGTATCATTCTTCGACAATTAGTGGTGAAGTTTGTATTCAGCTCAGTCATGGATTCCGTAAGTTGATTGACCGTGTCGGTCACAGTTGAGCTCATTTAATCCATGGCTGCTTCCCAACCACCGGACTTATTGAATTGAGGCTGAATCCACCGGTTGTCTCGGTCTCTCTCCACCGTTTGAATCACTTTGTCGAAAACCCCCGGTAGGGTCGCTCATTCTAAAACTAGGGTGGTCATGAGAACCGGGCGAAATCCGCCCCATAAGGATTTTCTTGCCTCCTTATATAGTTCACGTCCTTAGTGTTGGTTGTTTCAATCTCTTGAACTTTCTCAACCTTGGCTATGCGGTCTTGCATGCCATCTATCTTTTCATTCTTTTCCATTAGCTGGTATAAGATCTTTTGAGAAGTATCTTCTCCAAATACGCCTTCAGCTACTTTGGCCGTTTCAACTTGATGTGTTCCCTATTGACTTGTAAGCGCAATTTGCTCCAATTTCTCTTCAGCTTCTTCAGGTGATAGCAACTCAAAACATCCATTGCTTGATGCATCAACTCTCATTTGTTCACTTGGCCGCAATCCGTGATAAAAACTATGCATTCGTACGGGCAAAGTGATATCATGATGAGGGCATCTCCTCTGTGCTTCCTTAAATCATTCCCAAGCTTCTTCAAAGGTTTCAGTGGGTTTCTGCTTGAAGTTCATGATCTCTTTCTCATTTGTAATGACTTCCCAGGTGGGCAGTACTTCACTACAAAAAAACACTCTATTGCTACACTAGTTTTTGCCAAACACACAAAAAGGTGTGGCTAATAGCACTTGGTTTGACTCTTTTGCCACGCTCATGTGGCTAAAAGTAAGTCTATAGCAACACTTTTTTTTGTTGTGTGACAAACAATAGTGTAGCAAAAAACTGTTTTTCTTGTAGTGCTTATTCATAAACTTACGCAATAGATCGGTCCAAGTTTGGATCGATCACAGTGCTAGAGACAACAACCATATCTTCGCTTTGTCTTTCGAGTGAATGGAATCAACTTCAACTTGATATTGTCTCCTGGTACTCTGTTCGCTTAACCGTCTTGACTATCTCCGAAAGTTGGTGACGTGTACACTAGGATCTTCGTTCATTACTCCATGAAAGGTAGTGTAATTGGTCACCATTTGTATAACATTCGGTTTCGGGTGAAATACCTCGGTTTGCATCCTCGGGCTGAACAATTGCGGTATAAATTGATCAATCGTTGGCATTGCATAGCTCGTAGAGTTCTCCTATCTTCTTGTACCACAACTCTGCTCCATTTTATCCGTTCGTCCGTTACGTGCCATGTTGATTTCCGTATCTTCCAAAGGTGGAATCTCTTATTCTCTCTCACTTTGTGATCACCTTCGTTCGAAACCACGTCGTCCGCCAGCCTAACAGATCTCTCTCGAGCTTCCTTTCACTTTTGTCTAGCAAACTTTTCAATATCAGGTATGAATCTCTCGAGTTTGGCTGCTGAACTACGTGTAACGTACTACAAGACACAAAAAGAAAATAAAAAGGTTAATAACTTGTCTTGCCGGTACATGTTACACTCGCACAGCGGACTCAAAAATACGGACTCTAACTACGACTTGACAACGAACTAACGAAACCATTACGGAAAATTGCGACCCTTGGTTTATCGGAGGTAACCCTCGTAAACCGGTGGCAATTTTCTTCCGAAATTCACAAAGCGACTCGTACGACTCTACAGTATAAACGGGGTATATAAAAAAAACTCAATTAAATAGACTCAAATATATACGACAAGCTCAATCTTAAATAAAAAGTATTCTTGACACGAGTCCCCGGCAACGGCGCCAAAAATCTTGATCGCGTGCAAAGCACTTACTAGCAATAGGGCCCGGTCTATCATAGCGAGTGCGGCAAGTCAAGGTCGAATCCCATAGAGACTCGTAAGAAAGTCTGATTATCAAGATTGAGTTGTCACGATAACGGTCTACGACCAACTATAATATATAGACAGTAGTATTGGTGCCTCAAACTAACAAGATTATGCAAGTTCAACGAAGCAAATTAGAGTTTCTAATGTATTAATTCAATTATGAGTAATTAGTTATTCCCCCCACACATGCAACAGTCCTCCCCATTGGTGAATTTATTCATTGTTCAGCTACGGGTACAACTCCTAGCCCTATTGAAGAGAGTTTGAGAATGTGTTAACACAAGAGTAAACTTCAACTTATCTTTTATTCATTGATAATGAAGGAGTATAAATAGATACAATTTGGAGAGAGACTAGCTAGCTAGGGCGGCCACTTGAGTATGTAGCTGTGGGCGGCACAAAAGCAAAAAGTAAAAGTACAATCTATGTCTATGTCTATGACATAAAGTAAACTAGAGTTTGACATATTAATTGTTTATATGTATCACAATTAATATGTCTTTTACAAATAAATAAAGTGTACAAATAAAGTTATGCACAACATAGTCTGCTTTGTGATCATGAGGATCGAGCGGTCGCGATCACCTGCTTGAGCCTCGGCGGACTGGCTTTGAGTGATATATTTCTAATATTTCCACACCCCCCTCAAGCTAGGGGCTTTGTATATATTGATGCGGCCAAGTTTGCTACTTAATCTATTTGAACGTAAGAGGTGGAATAGCCTTGGTAAGGATATCGGCATTTTGATCTTCGAGGGAACATGCGGAGTTGAATAATCTTGGCATCAATCTTCTCCTTGAGAAAGTGTCTGTCAATGTCCACATGTTTTGTTTTGTCATGATGGATGGATCCTCTGCCATGCATAGTCTTTGAGTTATTATCACAACGAGTGTGATAGGTTCTTTGAATAGGTTCTTTGAAGTTCGGTAAGTACTCTTTTGAGCCAAAGAGCTTCACAAATGCCTAAAACAAGTGCCACGAGTTCGGCTTCGACCTTGCTTCTAGACACGATAGGTTGTTTCTTGCTCCTCCAAGTAACAAGATTGCCCAATACATAGGAACAATAGCACATGGTAGACCTTATCTATGTGGCATCCGGCCAATCGGCATCGGTATAGACCTTGATGGATCTATCGGCGGACTTGGTGAAGTGTAACCCTTGGCCGGGAGTGGACTTCAAATACCGCGGTATTCTATTGCAAGTTTTGCATCCCAATGTTGCTCGGTAGGGCAATGCATAAAGCGGCTAACCGGACCGACACCATATGCAATATCCGGTCTTGTATGGGATAGGTAGATGAGTTTCCCTACAAGTCTTTGATATTGTTCCTTTCTTACGGCAATGTCACCATGCGGCGGGGTATGGCGGGGTCTGCGGGGATACGACGGGTTTGCACCCCGGCATGCCGGTTTCCTTCGGCGGTCCGGTACATATTTCCTTTGGGAGGCGAGATTCCTTTGATGTTTCTAGCTACTTCCATGCCAAGAAAATACTTAAGTAAACCCAAGTCTTTAACACGAAATACCTTTGCCGGCGGTTCTTTCAAGTGTTGGATCTCGGCGGGGTCATCTCCGGTAAGGATGATATCATCCACATAGACAATAAGAATAGACCTCTTACGGTTGGTTGTCTTGATGAACATAGTGTGATCGAAATTGCATTGGTGATATCCGGCGGCTTTGACCACGGTTGTTAATTTTCCAAACCAAGCCCTTGGTGATTGTTTCGAGCCATATAGAGATTTCCTCGGTTGCACACCTTGCCTTGAGTATGAGGATTGATAAAACCGGGAGGTATAGTCATATAAACCTCCTCGGTAAGGTCCCCATTTAGAAAAGCATTTTTGATGTCCAATTGATGAAGAGGCCGGTCAAGTTGGACGGTAGAAAATTAGTACCACGACGGTGTTGAGCTTTGCCACTTTGGTGCAAAAGTTTCTTTATAGTCAATGCCATAAGTTTGAGTGAATCCCCTGGCTACCAATCGGCTTTGTACTTGTCAATAGTGCCATCGGCGGTGTACTTGATAGTGAATAACCATTTGCGGTATTTGTCTTCTTGCCTTTTGGAAGAGTTGTGAGATCCCAAGTATGATTATCCGGGAGGCGATCATCTCTGTTTTAACGACGACCTTCCACTTATCATTTTGAAGGGCCTCACGAATATTTTTAGGAATAGAGTGAGAGTCCAAGTCTGTGTAAACATGGCAAAGACGAGGAGACAACTTATCATAAGATAAATAAGAATGAATAGAGTGATCGGTGCATGATCTCTTTCCCTTCCTAAGAGCAATAGGCCTATCATCAATGTCGGCGGTGCTGGAGGGATGCATGTAGATTCTTTGAGTGTCGGTAGGCTCGGGATCGGCGGGCTGCGGGTCGGTAGACTCTTGTCCGGGGAGGTTCTTTGAGGAGTAGTAGGCGTAGAGAGTCGGTAGGGTGCGAAGTTCGGTCTGGCGAGGATCGGTAGGTTTTGGGTCGACGGAGTTCTTGAGAGTCGACGGACTCAATGTCGGCGGTGCTGGCGAGGGTTAGGACTCTGCGAGGGTAAATGGTTTCTTTGAGGGAACGGACTTAGTTCAATCTCAATCGGGTTTCCATCGGTGTTGGATCGATAGGTTTCTTTGTAATATGGAGTCCTTTCAAAGAATTTCACATCCATAGAATTGTAAAATTTCTTTTCAGTAGGAGAGTAACACTTGTAACCTTTCCTGTCCTTTGCATATCCAAGGAAAATGCACTTATGAGCTTTAGGATCAAGTTTACTTCTGTGTTGAGCATGGATATACACAAACACGGTACAACCAAAGATCTTTGGAGGCAAGCGGGAAACAAGATGATGGCGGGAGTGTGTGGTCGGTAGGGTTTGGAGTGGAGTTTTGAAACCTAACACTCTGTGGGAAGTCTATTGAGTAAATAAGTTGCGGTCGGTATAGCTTCACCCCACATGTATTTAGGAACATGTGTAGTGAACATGATTGATACGGCCATTTCCGGCGGATGCTGTTCTTTCTTTCGGCAACCCCGTTACGTTGAGGTGTTTCCACACAACTGCGATATGAACAATTCCTCTGTTTGTCAAGAAGTTGCGAGGTTAGACTCATAATATTCCGAGCATTATCGAGTCTTTAAGATCTTGATCTTAGTATCAAATTGGGTGGAAACCATATGATAAAAATCTTGGAAGATAGGTCCAACTTGATTTGTCTTTCATTAGAAATAACCAAGTGTTTACGGTATGATCATCAATGAAGGTGACAAACCACCTTTTTCTGTTATACTTTTCACTCTTGAGGGCCCCCATACATCCTTTGTGAATTAGGGTGAAAGGTGAGGAGGGTAAGTGAGGTAATTTAGCATACACGGATTTGGTGAGTTTGGCAAGGCGACATATGTCACATTGAAGATCATTAAGATTGCATCCTTTAAATAATTCGGGAGTTAAAGTCTTTAAATAACCAAAACTAGGATGTCCTAATCTATAATGCCATAACATAATATTGTCCACGGTTTGAGAGCGAGTGGCGAGGCGGTTCGGTCTTCGGGTTTTACATGTCTTCGGCGGGGTGAACAATAAACGATCTGAGCAAGTTTTGGCTCTTTCCATTACTTCTTGTGAATAAGTATCTTGGAAAATACAACGATTGTCTTTAAAAGTATTTGTCAATTAAGGTCCTTAGTGAGTTCTTGCGACGGATATAAGATTACGATCTAGCTTTGGCACAAACGGGACATCTTTAAGATAAACCTTATCGGTAAGTTGAACAATTCCAAAACCTTGAGCATATGAAATAGACCCATCGGCGAGTTTTAATTTTATGAGTCTGGCGACGGGGTTTGAGGTTATATAACGGGTTTTTATTTCTGTCATATGAGATGAGGCCCCGAATCAACTATCCGGGTGCTATTCGAGTTGGGAATAAGATATACTGTCTTGGTATGAGTGGCAATGCACATGAGATAGTTATCGGTCTTACGCCATTTGAGAAACTCTTTGAAGAGAGCTAGCGAGAATCCATAATATCACCGGTGATTCCGGTCTGGCGAGAGTGTTTGGACTCGGACAAGTCTTCCATCTTGCTTTGTCTGAGTTATACTTTTTCATAGATCTTGACAACCCAAGATTATTGTTGTAATCAAGTCTGTGATTTGTATATGGAGTGGAGTCAGTAACCTCAGTCTGCTGAGATTTACTTGATGAGTAGGATGCTTCAGATGAAGACATTCTTGAAGAAATTCTGAGTTTTGCAGCGGAATAAAACTCAGCTGGCTCTGATACCATGAAGAGAGTTTGAGAATGTGTTAACACAAGAGTAAACTTCAACTTATCTTTTATTCATTGATAATGAAGGAGTATAAATAGATACAATTTGGAGAGAGACTAGCTAGCTAGGGCGGCCACTTGAGTATGTAGGCGTAGGCGGCACAAAAGCAAAAAGTAAAAGTACAATCTATGTCTATGTCTATGACATAAAGTAAACTAGAGTTTGACATATTAATTGTTTATATGTATCACAATTAATATGTCTTTTACAAATAAATAAAGTGTACAAATAAAGTTATGCACAACATAGTCTGCTTTGTGATCATGAGGATCGAGCGGTGCGCGATCACCTGTTTGAGCCTCGGCGGACTAACTGGCGAGTGATATATTTCCAATATTTCCACACCTATCTACTCCGACAATGGCAGTAGATAATCTATACGCAAGCAACCCTCCTTAATTGGTCTGTAATAGTCCATACGCATATAGAACTAGAGCTGTCGATATTGAGTGTTACCTCATACCGCAAACCCGCCTAAACAGCTATCGACATTGACCAGCACGTTCCTAGGGTCCATTCTAGATAATGTCCTAATTAACACTTCACTTGTGGTCCTTCATGTTAATTTATTATAACATGCAAATAGTTGATCAGGCTACTAACATGTAAATTAAATCTATCGATCAACGTAGCTGGCGCCGATTATACTCTTTTTGTGGTGGAAAAGAGAGGAGAAAATTTGATACTTAAACCTTCATCCATGGGGTTCGTTATATAGTGGAGAGGAGGAACCAATACTCAATTCTTATTGGCTGGATGACACAGTCAGCCGAATTTTCCCTCAAGAAAAGTTATATTGGCCGACCATATTATTTCCCACGCATATTGGGATTAAAATCCTCAATACGATTGGTCGGATGATGCATCTTTGAATTCGATTGGTCATTGACTAATCACACTAATTCTTGAATTCGATTGGTCCGATGATACAATCAAAAGTCAAAAATTAATTTATGGTTAATTTCCTAAAGAAATCCGAAAAATTAATAGTAACAAGCGAACCGAGCCGAGCACCGGACGACGGCGCGCGCGTGTGGAATAATCTAAGTCCTCCCTCACTGCACAAAAGTGATTTGCCCCTTGGGGCACACCCGTAAGAGACGTACTAGCTCTTATCACTTGAGCTCCCAACACTCAAGTTTCAAATGTGGGAGAATGGGATGAGGTCCTCCTTGACTCCCGTCTCCTACATATTTTCTATCAACTTTTGGTATTAATTTCTCATTCAACCGATATCCGAATCGAGTGATTCAAAAGCCCATCATCAACTACTCCGTATGGATTATTTAATGATATCATTAACTCACGATGACATACATCGGAGTCTATCCGTAATTAGTGCTAAAATTGGTGTTCAACCCTTCAATCGGGCTTTTGAGATTACCTTTTGGCTAGTCCGTGTTGTGTGTGTTAGTGGGCCCGTTTGTGGCACGTTCGGTCCGGGTTGTCCGGTTCATCCGGTGACGGCCGGTGGTGAGTCTGTGTTTGTAGTGTATGTTGTAATAGTTTCTTTTCGTTAATAATATTTTCGTTTCGGGCCGGGGGGAGGGAATCTTTCAAAAATTTCTCTATTTCCCTAGTTATCTAAATAGAACATGACATGGAGACCGAGGAGTTCGAACCCGTTAGAGAAAAAAAAAAAAATAAAAATAAAAAAATAAAACCCTAACGCGGTCAAAATTACCAATTGTGCCAGTTTTTTCTTTTTCCAGAATAATCCAGCACATGAATCAGATAGCTCGTCATCCAATTTACTAAGATTACTATTTTGATACTATAAATAATCTAAAAACTAAAATGGAATATTAAAATAGTTGGTGGACTTTTAAAATTATTAATCTTACCGGGAAATTTGACTACATTTAATTTATTACAAACGGTCGTCTAAGATTCTAAAACAAAGCGCAAAAGTAGAACCCATGGTTGCCAAATTTGAAAAGTATGTAAATCACAACAATAATAGCCGATTTCATATTCTCATTCGAATGTGATTTTGTGGATAAAACGAGGGGGATTTCTTGTTTCTATCGCCCTTTAATCCTTTATTCACTATATAAATATATGTTATGTACACACATACATTTATCGAAACACATCTCTCCCTAAATATATACTAGTAATCTCAAGAAATTAAAGGGCTATACGTATCAATGGAGAAATCTCAAATGCTGATGCTTGCAGTTTTTGCGCTGGCCTTGGCGTGCTATTTTTGTAATAATGTTTCAACAGGCGTTAATGCTGTTGAACTAATGGCTGAATTTACAAAAGAGGGCACGTCGTCTACTTTGAAGAAACATGAGGAGGTTCTTATAGAGGCTGAAACAACGCCGAAAGTATCTGCCTCTAATAAGCTTGCTGAATTTCAAACATGGAAGTATTCATCTCGCAATTTACTGGACAATTGCTGCGATGCATGTGGTAACTGCGAACCCCCTGGTGGTTGTCCCCCGTTCGACTATCAATGCAGCATCGACGCAAAACATATTGTGATTCTTTGTAAGGCCGAAATTGGTCATTAAAAAGTCTGCGATATCTACAAATCAACCGAAATGATAATCATTCCATTTGCACTCGGTCATGAATTGACGTTGTATTATTAATTAGTTATACACGCCTCGCTCTTCGAAAAATATGCGTGGTTACGGTTTCCTTTTACATGCTTTTTGTGTTCCGTTATGTAATATATTAATGTTCGGTGTTTAAAGTTTTCGTCAATTTAAAGCGGCTGGTTTGTTTTCCTCGATATTTTGCTCGTCTTTCTTCATGTACTTGAAATTTGAAATTATATACTCATTTCGTCTCTAAATATAAGTACGTTCGGCTTTGTTTCAAAATATAAATCCGTTTAAAATATCAATGGAGTGTTTATTGTATTATTCTTCGTTTTACTCCAAATTTATTATCGATGCACGGACTTTTCATTATTTTACAAGTATTGCATTAATGGTAGTTATGTGTATATTTTAAACTTTTATCTTTAAAATTTATAATTTATAAAACTCAACTACTTTCTTATATTTTCGGACGGAGGGAGTATAAGAAAGGAGAGCGATGGGGGCACCGACCCCATCCCCCGATTTTGTACACACACAAAATTTCAACCACACTCTTAATAAAAATAAAAAAAGCAAAAAGCAAAAAAAATCAGGGCCACAAATGTAATAATTCGGGGGATATGGTACACAAATTTTCGGAGATTATCATTTCCTATAAGAAAGAACGACGGGCGGACTTTTTCCGTTCATGATGACTAATGATCAACAAAAACTTTATTAGTAAAAATAGAATATATGTGCTTATTGACATGGAGCAATTAGGATTTTCATAATTTGCATCATACGGATTTTTAGTTTTAAGGTAAAAAATGAAATGAATTTGCATCATCGGCGAGAGGACAACGATGAAAAATGAAATGAACCCCGAAAATAATTGATGATTTTTTTTCTTAATTGTACGTCACCCGTGCATTATGCACGGGTTAATGACTAGTATATATATATATATATATATATATATATATATATATATATATATATATATATATATATATATATATATATATATATTTTTTGGGTAATTGGGTTAAATTAACTCCTCCATATATTATATATAGATATGAAATACTACGGTGCAGTCAATACAAAAAAAAGCTGAACCATCCGGTTTACCATTGGATCAATTTAAAATAATTATAAGTGTTGGATGTATGTGATACACCATAAGATATTGTGTACCATTTAAACTATTTTCAATCTCAAATTTATACCAAAATGTTAAAACATTCATTTCCCAATTTACTTCTTTCTCGACAAACATCAAATATTTCCGTGAATATCATTCAAACCACGGAACTTTTGATTTTTATTTTCTTATTTTACTTTTTTTTAGAATCTCAAACTTTGTTTTAAAAAAAAAACATTTCTAAAATTGAACACGCATTTGCGACATGTTCATCTTCTTTGTTCAATCTCCGGCGTCCCCTCCGTCCAGCCTCAGTTCGTTTTCCGATGTCAACAAGTTCCTTAATTTATTTTAAAAAAACGAGCTTTAATTCAATAATGAAACAGATTGTTCTTGAAAAAAAAGACTCACCGGCTAGAAGATGATGATTAATTAGCGAATTATCAATTATAATTGCTTGACGTGTTTGTTTTTTTCTTTTCTTTTTTTCGTCTTAGGATTCCCAAGAAGAGGTTTTTGTTTCTTTGATTTTATTAGCGAAATGCGAGTACGTGTTTTTTTTTTGGACTGCGTTAGTGGTTTTGTTTTCATTTATAGGGAAAAATGATTATTTGTTTACAGGAGAATGAATTAGGTGTGTTTAAATAGACATTTCTTATGGTGTAGTAAAAAATGATCTAACGGATATAATTATTAATGTATGCTTTTAACGGTCAAGATTAGAAAGCTGGACCGTCCCTTTCAATTATGCAAGCTGGACCGTAGTCGCTATATATATATATATATATATATATATATATATATATATATATATATATATATATATATATATATTATAGAGCAATAGAGCACAACATCTTGAATAGATAAATGATAATGTTAAAAAAAAACACTGAAAGATTACGTTTAAAGAATAGAATGATGGAATAGTGATTGAAATTAAATAATAGACAAAAGTGAAAAGGGACAAGATGAAAATGTAAATAAGCAACAACTTTTGTACCGTTAAACAATCAAAGATAAATCACCTAATCATTATAACTAGTATAGGGCTTGTTTAGATTGATGTAATGGAATGGAATAGAATGTATTTTTCAATTCTATTTCATTGTTTTAATGCGTTCGGAAACCAATAGATGCAGTGAGGATGCAAAAATTATTTTAGCTGAAGTTTATTTTTATTTTTTTATTGTTTATGTAATGGAGGGTATTTTTGTCTTCGGATGTTGTTACGCAAATTTCGTTCTCCTGCAATTAAATAAAAAATACAATTTATGTAATGGAGGGTATTTTTGTCTTCGGATGTTGTTACGCAAATTTCGTTCTCCTGCAATTAAATAAAAAATACAAGAAAATTGGAACAAATATGATTTTATTTATTTCAAAATTTGAGTGGTATAATCTCTAGCGGAATCCCTATTTTTAAGGGATGCCTTTGATTCTCCTTTAATTTCTCCATGGGTCATGAGGTCTTGTTCTCGGACTTTGTCGATATTTTTCCGATTTGTTGGGAAGAATGTTGGATTCGTGTAAGAACTCCGGTTATGGCGGATGATCTTCATTTATTGAAGATGAGCTTGTGATGCCTTCGTGCTTCATTGACCTTCTCATTTGATTTCTCGAGGGTCGCGGTGACTTGTTCTCGGACTTTGTCGATACTCTTTCGATTTGTTGGGAAGAATGTTGGATTTGTGGAAGAACCCCGGATATGGAGGATGTTCCTCGATGTTTGTTGAAGAGCACCGGATATGACGGCTAATCTTCATTTTTTGGAGATGACTTGGATGCTTTCGTACTTCCTTGACCTTCTCCTTTGACTTCTCCGAGGTCGCCGGGACTTAGTCTCGGATTTTTGCGGTGCTCCTCTATTTGGTGGGAGGATGACCTTTGTTTGTTGAAGAACTCCCGATATGGCGGATGATCTTTGTTGTTGGTTGAAGAACACTAAATAAGGCAGAAGATCTTCGATTTATTGAAAAACACCGGATGTTGCGGATGATCTTCGAATATTGTTGAAGAATGCCGGATGTTGCGGATGGTCTTCGAATATTCTTGAAGAACTTGAAGGTTTCTTTGTTGCTTCTTAGTTCTTCTCTTCGGTGTTTGAGCGAGAGGGCTTGATGCTTCTTCTCATACTTCTTCACCAATTGTTGTTGACAAAGAACTTTGTAACTCATTCGATCTTCTCCGTGGGTGTTGAGCGAGAGGGCTTTATGCTTTTTATCGACTTTTTCACCACTTGTCTTGTGTTGATGAACTCTTGGATATGGCGGAAGAACTTTGACTTTGACGAAGACTTGAAGGAATACTTTGTATTACCTTCAATCTTCTAGTTGAAAGACTTCAACTTTGCGAAAGATTTTCAACGTTGAAGACAATCTTTCATAGTGCTTTGAAGCTTTTGATGTTCTTCATCTTCTTGTAGAACTTTGGGCTTTCTCGGAAGATCTTTGAGTGTTGAAGGCAACCTTCTCCAATGACCTTCAAGTGTTGAAGATGCCTTTTGGTCTTCTTCCCTTTCTTGAAGAACTTCGAGCTTTCCTTGGAAGATCTCCGATGCCTTGGCATTGTTGTGCTTGAAGCTCTTCTCCGGTTTTCAATCACCACTTCTTCGGTGTGTTGATGACTCCTCCACAATCTTCAATGTGTTGATGATTTCACCAACATCTTCAATGTTGATTTCTCAAACTTCTCCAATGTAGATGCTTGCACCAACTCTGTGTGTCTACGATCTCTTTCTTGAAGAACTCCAACTTTGTGTTAATCTTCGATGTGTTGAATACGATTTCCGATCGTCTTCCTTTTCATGAAGAACTTTGAACTTTTCTTGAAAGATCTTCAATGCTTTTGGTGTTGTTGTAGAGCTCTTGGCGTTCTTGTTCTGAGACTTTCACCAAATTTTTATGTGTGCCCTCTTACGGGTTTTTTATGTTTTTGCAAATTACCAAGGCCTCTCCTATTAGTGCTAGAGGAGAGCCTTTTGTATTTAATGCATCAAATCTCTTGATTGATTCCAGGCCATATTTAGAAAATTGATATTGATTGAATAATAAATTGAATCTCTTAAATAATTTATTCTAGAGATTTTTATGATTTAAATAATTCTATATTATCTCCGTACATTTCATATAGGAAATAATATAAAAATATTTAGATTTAATGACATATGTAGTATGTGACAAATATAATGTATCACACGTAGCCATTATTATGAATGAATGAAATTTGTAAGTTTTTAAGAGATTTTAATTTTTTTATATTACTTCCTAATATTATACATAGGAAATAATCATAAAATAAATTTAATTTTAGGACATATAGTATATGACAAATATAATATGTCACATAAAAATTTTATACCTACACATGTGTTAAACGGTAGGCTATATAAACCCAAACTCTTCTCCTATCAAGACAACATTTTGATAATTCACAATTGTAATCGGACTGCTTGAGGACTTCACCTTCTTCTTTGATACAAATTATTAGCTTTACATCATATAGTTTGTAACATCCCGACTTTTCGAAAGGGTAAAATAGTCATTGGGTGTATTTACTACGACCTAATTATTATTTATCCTATTTATTTAACTAAAAAAGATTTGATTAAGGGATTTGTTATTATTTAAAATGGAATTTAATTAATAACTATAAAAGGAAATAATCCCCAAAATCTTTTATTTTCATCATGCGCATATTCTGACAAAAAAAGGGGTAGAACGGCGCACACACAGAAGAAACCAACGCAAAAGAAAGCGAAAAAAAAGGGAGAACGTAAACTTCAACCGTGTGACCAATCCGTTCATCTGTTCAGGATGCCGCAGGAGAAAAAGTGATCAGCGCGAGGAGACGCAACTTTAGAAAATAACATCTCGTAATTTCGTAAGTTTTCAATTTAGCCCTAGTTTTTGGTAATCGTTGAGTTTGATCTTCAGAAATTCGTATCTTTTAATCCGTAGCTCTGTTTCGCAGCCATGAGTAGTCGAAACGATCGTCTTGGAGCATATATCATTCTAAAAATAGTTTCACAGCAGTTAATCCAGGTAATCTGCATTTTTATACACTTTTTCAGTTTCGGTTTTTGCCAAGAAAATAGGATTTTAGGGTTTCTTGTTGATCAAATAGGTTTTGGGGTTGAGGATCAACAGTTGTTGCAGTTGCTTAGCTTTTTGCTTTCGGTTTTGCTGGAAATTAAGGTAAGAGGCTCTTCCTAACGAATAATTCTGGTTTTACAATGTTTAGGTTGAGTGTTAGTTGTAGCAAGGAATCATGTTTTATGTTGTAGTTAAAATGTTGGATGCTACGTGATGGTTAGTTATGTTTAAATCAGGTTTTTACTGCTGTTTCTTTGTGGTAGCTGATGTTAAACATGTTTGATTTGGGTTAGAAATCGTTAAGTTGCAGAAAATCATGTTTAGGGCTTTTCAGGTGCAATGCGCACGCATTCAGCCCAGTTTTGGGTAAATGTTGTTTTAAGCTACGAGTCCAGTTTAAATGTTATTTCTTGATCTAATAATACTAAATGAAAATGAACAAGCCTCGATTGAGGTTCGATGCGTTTCGTTCCGGCACCGGACGTACTCTTAAAGGGAGTTGAAGTCCGGGACCGTCGGAAAGGCATGAAAGGGCTTGTGCTTTGATGAATTAGTATTCATCAATGTACGTGTAATTGCTAGGCCTCGTTTATGTCTAGTGGTCTAGGAAGAGAGTAGTATGTGTGAGGGAGATTATTTGAAAACACTTAGGCGGCTAGTTAACTAATTAATAAATACGTACTTGCTTAGTAAAAGGTTAAACATCATGAGAGCTTGGATAGACACAGTACAATATCGGCAATGTGAGGTTTGGCCAGATAAAGTGGTGATGATCACTGCCGGATTCTAGACCCGCCAGATAAAGTAGTGATCATTCCGCCGGACAAACTCACGAACGAGATAGACTTCACCGGTCAGCTCTCTAGGGTTGGCCAGACAAAGTGGAATGACTGTCTCGGGACCGCTAGAGATTTATCTCTATAGGGTTGCGTCTTTTGTCTTAGTGCATATCTCACTAAGTGTATCCGTTTGCTATGTTCGTTCTCACCTTCATTCTGATAACCCTCAAGGAATCACGAGCCTTTATCACAATATTTGGTCCTATACTCAATAAAAGTAACACAATACTTTTATCACCTCTAGTTTGCACGAATCTACAGGTTCTGTGTTCCTTTTTACCGGTCAACCGGTGAGTTCGCCAACATGGCTTCAACACATACTAGACACTTGTGGTTACGATCAAATTTCAAATTTAGTAACAATTCCATGTTCATTAATGGACGAACTAATTTGAAATTCACAAGTCCTAGTCATAGTGTCACAAGCAATATTACTCGAAGCATATAAGCATATCTTAAAGCCAATCTCACGGCTCTTTACGGAGCATCACTTTTTGTGCTCAAATGATAGCTCCACTTGTCAACACAATGATCAATCCCGGTTTGATCATTCAAAGCATTGTTCGTTGCATTATAGATCTTCTCGAAGTCTTAGTCCCTCATATTCACGGGATGAGATCGACCATATCTTTGGTGCAACGTTTAGTGCTAAAATGCACACTCACATGTGTCACATGGACACCATGGTATTTGGATTCACCTCGGCATTTCCTGCCATTTATGTTCGACGACGAGAAGATAAACAATTTCAATATCTAATTCATTTCGCTAATGAAATTGTTGGGACGATTGCCACACTCTTGAAAAAAATTATGCAAGTGTTGGACATATTGCCAACACTTGAGGGGGGTGTTGGGACAGATTGCCCACACTCTTAAATGATAAGGAAATATAGTTGCGCATTTACTACCACCAATTGGTTTTAGTACAACGGTAAGCGCTTGATCTTTAATATGGTATCGGAGCCAGAGGTCACGGGATCAAACCCTGGTTGGAACATTATTTAAAAAAAAAAGTGCAAGTGTTGGGACGGATTCCCGCGCTTGAGGGGTGGTGTTGGGACATATTGCCCACACTCTTGAAAAAAATTATGCAAGTGTTGGACGGTCGAGGGGGTGTTGGGACGGTTGCCCACACTCTTGAATAATAAGGAAATACAGTTGCACATTTACTACCACCAATTGGTTTTGTGTTGGGACAGATTCCCCACACTTGAGGGGTGGTGTTGAGACAGATTGCCCACACTCTTGAAAAAAATTATGCAAGTGTTGGACAGAATGTCAACACTTGGGGGGGGGGGGGGGGGTGTGTTGGGACAGTTACCCACACTCTTGAATAATAAGAAATTTAGTTGCATATTTACTACCACCAATTGGTAAAACAAAAGTAAAATTGTCGGTATATTTAATCGGGTGAATCGTAACATTACAAGAAATTTAACATATTAAAATTCTTTAATCCTACAACAGATGATTTAAATAACTAAATTCAAAGTTTGTACGGAGACATTCTACCCACTAATACACACATTTTAAAGTGCTTGTAGAATAAATATTCCATTCACCTAGTCCAAGTATTGGCTTGACATCAAACACAATAATTCGATCTCCTTGTTCAGGTAATAACTATATATGCAATATATAACTATATATCAACATGTTGTTTAATTACAATTCGGTTGATAAAAGGAAATTGTAGCAAACAATTGATCATTAAGATGCATACCACTGCGTACTTTAAATCCATCAAAGGCAATTAAGGGCACACAACTTGGACACATAGGCAAGAAGACATGGTACACTCACTTCTTAGGTTATAACTATTGACCTGGAAAATTATACTACCCCTTAATTTATACGCAGCTTCCAATCGATTATCCGAAACCCCGTAGCGCGTACTTTAACAGAGAGAGGAGACTCCACAAATCTTTCCCATTATAATTATTTTCCCTTTCCCAATCAATGGAACAATAACCATATGGTCACATATCCTTATTTTTTTCCTTATTTATATCCTCGAGAATATTACGCGAATCACTCTAATTCCATCACTGTAATTACGTACCATACTTTGGAGAATACAATCAGAAGAGACACGTACCAAAGATCTTACGATGCCAGCCAATTAAACATACGAGGCATCAAACCATGGTAAGTGAAATAACATAATAATTTTTTTCCTATATTTAACAAAACCTCCAATTTGCACATAGACATAAAGATGCAACAGTTTATTTTTACATCACACGTGTTAGTGTGGATACCAATTCACAGGCATTAAAAATAAACTGAACCGGCAATCTAATCCATATGCTAATCGATCTGATAACTCACACAATTCTACCAGATTTTATAAAGTAATAGGTTCAAAGAGACCACAACACACGAATAAAATTTGTCTTAAGCTTTTTAGTGATAAGTGTCGTGTGTGGAGTAATTTACGGAACATATCCGGTATGGTGTCCACGGTAGTAGCAACTATGATGTAGGGACATCACAATTAGATTTATTGTTATTATTGTTTTGTTTAGTGAGTGGTCTTTTGGGCCTTTTAAGCGTAGGGTTTTACCTAAATGGGTCTTTTAGCCTATAAATAGGTTAAGTCTATTGTTGGTAGGGCGAGATTATGTATTACTTTATCCTCTTTTGAGTGAATTTACCTAAGAGGTTGGGTTACCTCTTGTTTGTCTCTTTTATCATAATGCATTCTCCATTATTTGGTATCAAGAGCCTTGGTTTCTCCTTGGGTCCGGCGATGGCAAACAATGATGTAGAAGCTAGCCGGATCTCCGACATAGATCGAGATGCGAAGTCCCGTCGGGAGGCGAAGGAAGATCGGAAGGAATTCAAGAGACTCGACAATCGGTGGGTCGAGATTTGCCTCGAACTCCGGTTGAAGAGATGGAAGGTTACGATCACCGGAGAAGAGAATTCAACAAAGGATCTTATAATCAACAACTTGTTTGGGCTCAAGAACACAACAACGCAAGGGTAATATTAATGAAGTTCCACTCAAACAACAAATTCACCAAGGAAGCGATTTGATGCGGTTAGTAGCATAATAGCGAAGAGAAATTGCCGACCTTTAATGGGTCTTCACTTAAGGTGGATTTTTGGATTGGTTCGACATGTTCGAGGATTATTTTGAAGCGGTGAATCCACCCGATCTTTGTGAAATGTAAATTGGTTGCTTCCAAGCTCAAAGGCGAAGCACGTATATGGTGGAAAGAATTGTAGAACAATCGATTTTCTAAAGGTAAGAACTTAATCACTTCATGGTCAAGAATGAGGGAGCTTTTGCTCAAGAGATTCTTGCACAGCTCACGTTTGACATATTTCTACAAGCAAGAGAATGAAGACAGCGTGAAGCACACCAAGTGTTCGACAAAATTTCCCAATCAATTGAACAAGCAGGAAGAAGGCTGAAACGATTGAGTACATATGGGGTGATGGATCTATACCTCCCAAGCTTGTTCGACGAGAGGCCTATTAGGAGTTCACGAAACGACATCCTTGAAGAGAATAATGTGTGCGAAATGGTTGGTGATCTTTGTCATAATGCTTTGAAATTAGCCGGACGGAAGTTAGCAACAAAGATAACGAATATTCGAGAGGAAAATAATGAAGGAGCTAAAACGATTAAGCAAGGCGAGCGGGGAAGGAGGCGATGGGATTAAGAACATACATGCTTGATAAATCGACGCACATGCCAAGTATTCGATAGAATCACCCTTTGAATCGATCAATGGCAAATAGCCGGGGATAAGTGAGTTGGAGATCCATGACACGTATTCGGATAATTATGCAGGCGGCGATGATACTACGGAGAGATCGACATTACCACAATCTAACACCGAAGCGATGATATGTGACATTCAACAGGGAAATGGACCTCGACATCTTGGAGTTTTAGATGGCTATGATGATGGAGGAATAGCTGAACATACCTTTGGAGATGGGAAGGGTCCTGACATAGTTGAAAGGCTTGGCGAAGAAGCCTTAATTATCCAACTACTCAAGATCCACCCGATTACGCAGCGGAAAGTATAAGATCTAGATCTAGTCAACCAAAATACATAAATACAATAGATCTAAACCTACGAGGTGGTTAGATTGCTTACCAGTTTATGGTGAATGAATTCCAAGAACAATCTTCAATGCAAGATCCAAGCTAGATGAGAAGCCACAGTCTTCCAACGTGTGTCTCCAAGCACCACCAGGTGGATGGTCTTTCAAGCCGTTTGACCTCCTTGATATGCTACCTTAGAAAAACCCGAAGTTTTTCTAAAACTCGAATCCTTAGTATAATGGCCGAAATCTCTAAGCCAATATACTACCCAATAACTCGAAATTATGTGATGTTTTGAGGCTTGGGAGAACTCTCTTTATATATGAGAGAAATCGTTGTACAACAAAGATTTATTTAATTAATACAAAATCAATCAAATTAATTCTTTTCCTTAAAAAGATAAATCTAGAATATTCCCAAATTAATTAGGATATACAAAATATTTTCTTTTCCTTAAATTATTTAACAAATAAATAATTTAATCACATGTCTTATTATTTATCAAGAAAACTAATTTCCCAACAAATAACATTGATAAAATGCGGCCACCACTAATTAAATATTTGGTCACACGCATTTCACACTAAATTGGGCCGAGTCCACGAAAAAATTTCTTTTCCGTGTATTTAATTATCTAGTCCAACTAAACGATTAATACATTTATCAATTAAATAGTCCAATCCAACTATTTAATTATAATTGAGGTGAAACGACGAGAAAACATATGCTATGTTAGGAGCCACGTCGGGGGCCCCATGGACCCGTATTCGGTAGCTACAATAAATTAAATAATATCATCCGTCAGACCGAACAATAATATTCAATCTATTAATTCCGGGATTACACCACCATAAACCCGAAACTGAACTCTGCCGAATATAGATAACTTATACTCAACTCTGAGTCGATAAGCGTCCATTGATATAATCATTACATACGGATAAATCCTCATAGGCATTCATTACGATTAGGGATATCTCCGTAAACCCTTCTCGAAACATCTTATCCTTATTTACCATCAACCCCCTAGTGATCAATTAGTTCATAACTAATATAATATGAGCGGCGCCATCGATCGGTTTCTAGGATTAACAAATAAGGGAAGCTTGTTTGTCTACTTCCCGAGGGAAGGAATGGATTCCATATACGTGATAACACGGACTACTCACTCATCCCGAGAATAGAGCCAACGAGAAGTGTTGGACCACATCTTGCGAAGTGATCCTTACTAACACATCAAACTCTACCCTAGTCTAAGCGGTTATGCAGATCACCTCGGGATTGAGATTAATCCATATATGATCATCTTGTGATTCGATAAGACTTCTCGATCATGGAATTATATTGAGAACTCAAATCAAATCGGTCCGGCCACTATATGATTATCATCGTATATAAATGCCCCACTAGGTACCCTATTACCGACGGTCCGGATAAGGCTGTCACACAAAAGTGTTACGGCGCATTAATAGCAAATTAATCATGAGACCCGTGCTCGGATTAATAAACGCTACGGACTAAGTTAATTTTAAGTACATCTCACTAACTCGATCCTCTTGTGTAAAGCCATACAACGAGTTATGTGATTACATAAACGAGGTACTTAGGGTTTTCATTAGTGTCTTAATTATAAGCATACATGCATATAATAAGATGAATTATTAATTACGTACGAAACAATTATATAATTGTCTTTCGGGCACACACACTAACAAACCCAAGAACACGTACTACGCATTTAACATGTATTTCACATAATATTCGGACCATCTTTCCTCACTCGAGCATAATTTAGGGTAAATAAATGTATGATTTATAGTACTATTTAGGGTGTTATCAACTACCCCCACTTAGCTTTTGATCATCCCGAGCAAAATAAAGAAAGAAAATGAACCAACGGACCAATATACAAGTTAATTAAAAACAACCATGCATCACAAATTCAAGATAAGAATCATGCCGACTATTTTCCATAAGCAACGCATTAAGCAATATTCAATCCATGAACCGGTGTGTGTGCGTGAAATAACTCACAAGCATCGGTTACGCGAGACGAGAATCACATTATATCTACTAAAGTCTAGCCAGCAAATCACGAGAATGCTTGTCCCTTCATTCCATTAATTTTTTTGAATTTATTTATTTTAAATTTATAGGTCAAGTCAACTGGGCAAGGTGGATCGAGAACCGAGTACTACTCAAAGGCTCACGTTTATCAGGTAGAGTATTGTTTTGTGCGAGGGTCGAGCGTCTTACGCTCCGAATTCGTTTCCCTCTTGCCAAAGAGAAAGGAATAGCAAATATATGGATAATAATTGTTTCTTTCTTTTTCTCTTTTATTGGCAAGTGAACACTCAAAAATCTATCTATCCTCACGGTCCACTCTTTGATAAACTACCGAATCCGTTTATCCTTAGCCCTTATAAGATCCACAACTTGACCTAAATGACCATATGCGAGAACAAAATCAAAAAGCGAGGTCAACTCGGGTCAAAATAATGCTTCATCTATACTACGACGAAAGTGAGTTATACGTGCTCAAAAGGCGGTTCATAAACGACATATACGGTCAATACGCAACTACTTCAATAAGTCGACACAAATTTCACCATTTCGTTCGTGAAACAATGATGTAATTAATTAGCTCCAAAATATCAAAAACGTCATATATTTTACGATCTTGTCGTAAATTAATCAAAAGAGACGGTGGTGAAAAATGCATCAAAGAGAATAAAGATAATCAAGTATTTAGCGAAATACAATGCTAAAGATCTAAGTGACGTTTCCTAACCCCCCACTTAATCAAAACATTGTCCTCAATGATGAAAAGATTAATAACGAGAAAGGAAGTTAGCTTCGTTAAGCGCGGAGCGAAGAAGGCAGATGGATCGCTACATGTACGTCAAAGGGCTTGCGAAAGGAATCCGTGAAAAATCTGCATGGAATATCTCATACACAACAAAACGAGAAACTCGGGGTGACATTAACCAGTATAATAAAATGGCGGTAGTAAAAGAGAAATGAAATAACTCCAAACAAATTAAGCCGACAAAATCATTATACTAGAATAAAACCTGACGCGAGAAACAAAAGTCGGTAATAAAAAGAAAAAGGAATGAAGAAAAAAACAATAAAAAGGTAAAGCAAAGATATTAATCATAATAAGAATAACAATCCTCCGGGGAATCTTCACGGGGCTCAAAACCGGGAGGTGGTTCGAAGCTGGAAGGACCGGAAGGCGATGAAGAAGCGGCTCATGTAGGGAAGATGCGGGTGGTGGGGTATATGGTGGTTTGCCGAGGCGCTCTATCCTAAAGTCTACACGATTACGGAGAGTCGCATTCCGAATTGATTCCAATCAAGTCCAACGAGCCCGCTTAGTCAAGGTGACACATCGCCTAATCGTGGGTGCTATTTTCCAAGATTCTCTAGCTCTATCCGGTATGTCCTTCATTGGTTCTGTCTCACTTACTAACTACGCAAGCGATGCAACTTCAACCTTTTCTTGCACCCTTCTTCGACTCAAACCTAACCTACTTCACTAGAGTTAACAACGAGTAAAAAAAACCTTCCCACCATCCATTTCTTTTTGGCCTTTGGATGCGGTAGGATGAAAAAAAGCTCGTCGCTTTCTCTAGCTACTTTTATTTGAATCGATTTATCTAAGGGTAAGAAGTAGTTCCGAGTTTAAAGTCGCTAGCTCTACTTGTCTTTTGATTCTTCCTTAGTTAGACTTTCGCACCTTAACACCTTAAACACACTCTGGAGGCCTTCACGGAAGTGCATCTTACTGTCTTTCTCGATCCAAGCTCTTCCTTGGCTATTTAGTCCGATTCTTCCTTTCGTCAAGAAGCGCACCTACTCTAACCCCCTTGGTAGGACTTCAAGCTTCTTGCCTCGCACATTTCGAGATTTCTCCTTAAAGCTAAAATAATTCAATGTTTTGTCTTTTAAAACCAAACCTTTCACTACGCGGAGTGGGCGTATCCATTTACAACGGATCGGGATTCGCCTCCTTCTTTGGCACATTGGAGTGATTCGGGTTGTCCTTCTCTTGAAGCAATATCCATAAAAACTCATGCTCACTCGCTCCTACCACGGCATCCTTAACTTGCTCGTCCTCGAACACACATGTTCTCCATATTTCCGTCCTCGGTCTTCGGCTTAAAACTCGGCATTCTTCGGTCTATTACGTAATGGTTCTAAGATCGTACATGTTATAGAATCATTATTCAACCTTAGGGTTATTGAGCCATTATCCATGTCCATAATGGATCTGCTGGGTTGCCAAGAATGGTCGCCCGAGCAACATATTGGCAGGGGATCTTCCGTGACGTCCAATACTAGGAAGTCACTAGGGAATGAAAAACTTCGTATCTTGACCATACGGTCTCTCGTAATCTCTTAACCTACCGCATATCATGTCAACACTGGCGATCCACAAATCGCATGGTGACTGTATGGTTCATGGTGACGGGAAAATTTACCTTATTGTAGAGAGAAAGGGTGAGGATAGTGTAACTATAACCGGAATCGCACAACCACTAATCCTACGGATGCACCATCAATCGATAGGGGTAGCCTAAAACTACGGGGTCACTTAACTTAGCAATTTCATCACGGACGGGATAGTCCTTAAACTATGAAGGGACATAGTTAGGGTCTTCCTCGAGTCGAATTCATCGAAGAAATATCAATGATCGGAATTGGGCACTTACCTTTTATGAAATCTTCATAATCGTCTAGGCTAGTTTCCATGCTCTTTTTGGTTTTCTCGTCCTCCTCCTCTTTTACTCTCTTCTTATCCTTTTCACACTATTGCCTTACTTCTGAGTCAGGATACATAAAAATTGGTGCAATGTTCAAAATAATACGTCAATTTGGATCCATCGTGTTGGGTTTGTACCAACGGTAGAAAGCTTAACTAAATCAAAATTTGAAGTTTTACGCACGTCCTTCCAAAACATACAAACCACCAGACATGCAAGCCTTCATAACAACAAGAGCACCTTTAATTATCTTCAATACTCCACCTTCACCGGTGCACCTAAATCCAAGAGTCTCTAATGTACCCAAAGAGATAAGATTTTTCTTCAAATCCGGAACATGTCTGACTTTCTTAAGTGTTCCGAAAACACCATCATGGGTCTTGATTCTAACCGTACCAATACCAGCAACCTTGCAAACTGCACCGTTGCCTAACGAAACAACTCCACCTTGAACTGAATCATACGTGGAAAACCAATCCCTATTGGGACACATATGATACGTGCAACCAGAATCCAAGATCCATTCATCAACAGACCTTAATTTATCATCAGCAAAGAAAATATCTCTATCACTCTCATCTTCAACAAAACCGGCCTGACCAGACTCTTTACTATGCTCTTTCTTCTTTTCACGTTTTTCTTTGTTCTTAAGACGAAAGCATCAGATTTGATATGCCCGATCTTTTTACAATAATTGCACGTCAAATCTTTATGTCTGGGATTCAAAACATAATTCTCACTATCTGCATCCTTCTTATTTGATGCGCCCGAACTACCGGCACGTACGCACGACTACTACTACTTCCCACGGTTATATCTTTATCAATCTTGCTCTTTCGATTTCAAAATCGACTTAATTTCTTTGTAAGAAATAGTTTCCTTACCATAAAGCATCGTTTCCCTAAAATGCTTAAACGGCGGGAAGCGAACACAATAACAACAAGGCACGATCCTCGTCATCAATCTTAGCATCTATATTACTCAAATCCATCGGCGGGGAATCAAATTTATCTAAGTACGATAATATAGATGACCCTTCGATTATACGAAGCATATACAAACTACTGCTTTAAATAAAGCCTATTCTCAACGGTTTTCTTCATATATAAGGATTTTAATTTTTCCCACAAATCCGTAGCGGTAACCTCGGTGGCTACCTCTCTTAAAACCTCATCGAGAAAGACACAAGATGATACGACCTGGCCTTCATGTCGAGACCATCAAACTCCTCGTCGACATTTTCTCCGGCTTTTTCTCCTTCCCAAACGGCGCAATATCGAAGCCCTCTGAATCGGCACACCCTCCATCTTCAGCGCCACATCACGAAGTTGACGTTTCTGTCAAATTTCTCAAAATAATACTTAGTTACCGTCATGGTGGATAATTTTTTCAAAAACTCGGAAAACGCCGGCTCAAAAAACCACGGCTCCGATAACAGTTTGTTAGGAAAAACGAACCAAGCTATAGCTCTTAACGACGGTAACACAAAATAACAAACGGAAGGAAAAAGACAGAACACCAAATTTACGTGGTTTCCAGCAATATGCCGACTAGTCCACGGGCGAAAGAGAAATATTACTATAGAGGAGGATTACAAAAGATACAACTCTCACGCGCCTAAAACAATAGCCAAAATAGCTAAGGCAATTGAGAATTTATCTCGATTTTGGTACATCATAAAACAAAACACTAAATGCCTATTTATATAAGCCAAAGTCGGCTACTAAGTCTGCTACAGCCGATGTGGGAACAAAGTGCATAATGGGATATTGGGCTTTGGCCCACAACTCAACACATCTCTCTCCTATAAATTCCGTCACTACAATGAAAAGGATGCAGATTTTTTGTAAGTTTTTCCTTATATAAAATTCTGTCCAGGTAATGTTAAACTATCTATACAAACACTTTGCATATTTTTTGAGTCAAGAAGAGATTTACAGAACAAGATCGGTTTGTCGTCTTTTTCACATCTAAGTGCAAGACTAGAAGAAGGAATGACTGTTGTATTTTGGGAGACGATTGCCATTACCGTGTGCACATAATCGGGGCAAAAACGTCTTAAGGACAGAGTGCTACACTCGCCTCAGTCAATAAGTTTTCTGTCCTATTTTTTGCTTTCGTTTTTGCTTGAATTACGTGTTAAACAGCATTCTAGATAATTAATATCCCAACAATCTTAAGACGGTTTTTTTTTTTTTTTTTTTCTGTTTTGCGGTATTGATGCGTGTTGTTTAACGGCCCATGGAATTTTGTGATCCATTCGGGAAATGATATCTAAATGAGTTAGAAGTCCATTTTTGTTCTCTGTCTGCATATTTGCTATAATATTATATATGTTTTCTTTTGCATACTGGATATATACTGCATACAAAATTCTGTGCATGCATGGACCATACTTTTGTTTAAACAGTATATATATGTATATGCACAGATGGGCTAGCAGTTGTCAACTTACAATTAATTTGTGTTTGTTCCTCTTGAAATACATGTGGACTGTAAGAGCATATGTGTTTTGCAAACAGTTAGTAGTTGCTTCATGGACAAAAGTTGCGGCTGCTATTTGCGAAATTATAAACAAATTATTTTGTGCTTGCCAATTTAATCTACCCGTTGGTTAATATGGTCAGTTGATGTTTAGATCAAAAGTAATAGCCACTATACACGTTACATCTTTGACACCATTTGGCTGTTGTAATTTAATCAATGGTATGTTTATGTGCATCTAATCACTCAAAATATCAAAAAGGTTGTGAGTAATTTGGTGAAAAATGTCTTGTTGAATTGAGTGGAAAATGATTGTTTAAATCAAATTGTGTTTTGACCAAAATGAAATGTCCAGTAATTATATTTTAATGTATCTTCTCACTTTTGTAGAAGCGGAAATTTTATCTTTGGTCGGACCAAAGTATGACTTGGTGATCGGGACCAATAAAAATCGAGAAAAAACACACGGGGCCTAGCCGTGTAAAATATAAATGCGTGTTTTTACAAATTTGCTCTTTTTTTAAGAAAACCTATTGAAGGACAAGTATGAGCTTGGTGGTCGCAGGCCACATAAAACTACTGATACCATGAAACATTACTTTGGAGGACCAATATGGTGTCCCTAAATATGAATATAATATATTTAAAACACTACATGCATGTGCCTGCTTCAACAGGTAACTATACAAACGAAATGCGTATGAATTTTAGTTGAATATTTTTGGACGCCAGATCCATCGATACACTGTGGTGATAAGATTGGCAATAGCATCATCCTAAGTTTCTTTGATTGAAGTGTGGTGACCCTACTGGTGTTGTTCCTTTTGGGATGCAACCCCTCATTACAGAATGTTAGTTATTTTTGTAAGCATTTGGTGTACTTTCACATGTGTATGTATCTTTGAGCACTGAATGATGATATTGGGAATTCTTTTTGATAGAAACCCTGCTAATGTATTTAATTAATTGTGTGCACGAGCCATTTCGCACAATCTCTGTATGTTTGTTGGAAAAAAATTAAAAATAAAAAATGCCCCCAAGTAAACTGGGTTTTAGTAGGATGCTCGTTTCAATATAACATGTTTGAAGGCTTCCATAAAAAGTGATTGATTGTGATAGTTAACTTGCATGAACTTATTCCCTGATATACTGTGAGTATATATTTGATGCTTGTCAAACTTGTCAATAGCTATTGGCTAACATTATATTTTACTTATTAATGGTAGGAAAAGTCACAGAATCTTGGTGTTAATTTACTGTGATATCGATGGATTATAGGTGTGTAAACCAGAGGGAGTAAAAAATATTTACAATTTTTAAAATTGATGATAGCATGAAATACTGTTATGTTTATCTGCTGAAAAGAAAAGATGAGGCCGTTGAAGTTGAGAATCAATTTGGCAAACAAATTAAGACAATTCGTAGTGATAGAAGTGGACACTATAATGCAAGGTTTAATGAGTTTTGTTCTGGTACCAACATCATTCATTAAACCATTGCACGATACACACCTTAATCGAGTGGTGGTGTTGCTTAAAGGCAAGAACACTGAAAGAAATGACTAGTGTCATGTTGATTTGTTCGCATTTATCCAGAATTGTGGGGGAGACGATTCTCTCGACAATTGTTATTCTCAACGGAATGCCACCACGGAATAGTGGAAAGGCTACAAGCCCACCAATAAATTCCTGGAAGTGTGGGGGTGCTTAGAAAGGGTTGAAATACCTAAGGCAAAGTAAGTCAAGATAAAGGATTTGAAACAAAAGATTGCACATTCTTTGGATGTGTAATAACGATAGTGTCTTTTGGTTTACGGTGCACAAGTCGACATTCTTGATGTATACTAAAATGCGATCAACGATTAAAGGAATGTTGTATTTATTGTGGAGATATTTCCTTGTAAAGACAAGGAGAAACAATGTTCAAATTCAATATATAGCCTTTGACCGGATGTTAAGGTATTTGAAGATTACAATGAACCACGGAATACAGTATACAAGATATCATGAAGTATTGTAAGAATACTAGGATGCAATTGGATATCGTATTTGTAAAGACTCAAAATCCAATGGTGGATATGTACTCACTATTGGTGGTGGTGCGGTGTCTGGAAATCCTCAAAGCAAAATGCATAGCTCAATCTACTATGGAATCGAATTTTTTGCATTGGACAAAGGAGGAGAAGAAGCGAGTAGCTTCGAAATTTCTTAGAGGATCTTCCGTGTTGGCCAAAGCCAATTCCTTACTATAAACATACATTGTGATAGTATGTCGGCTATACGACACGCACAAAGTTGTATATATAATGGTAAGTCTAGATATATTCATCGTAGACACAATACCATTAAAATTGATCTCTAATTGTTTGATTTCCTCGATTATATATAGAGTCGAAGGAGAATCTTGCGGATCTGCTTCTAAAAAAAGGTTTAGCTAGAGATCGGGTGTCAATTTTTTGACAAACGGGGGACTTAAGCCTATTACGCATGCTCCTTATAATGGCACCCAACCATAGTGATTTGGAGATCCCAAGATCATGGTTCAAAAGGGACAACTAAGTTATGAGGGACGAGTTAGAACTTACCCGTTACGTTAAAAACAAAAGTGCTTTACGTGATTTTGTTAGGTTAAGCATTAAGCTTTTAATGATTCTATATCTTGGTAAAGCCAAGTGGGGTATTGCGAGTACTCTTTATAGGAGGTCACCTATGTAAGTGGAAGTGGGGCCGCTTCATGAGAATTTGTGGGCTGAATTCTCTAACACATTTTACGAAACCAAGGTGTTCCGGGGCCAAAACGGACACAACCATGAGAACCTCGAGAATGTTAGGAAATATGTTGTGTAGGTATCATTGTTTAGGCATGCACCAAAGCTGAGTACATTTCAAGACCTAGTTCAACTTTGCTTAGCCGAGTATGTCCGATGGTACTCTACTACGGAAGGTTCAAGGCAACAAACCACCTCGCCCGATGCAACGATTTCCGCTTTGTTATCTCTTGAGTCGCATTGCATTTGTATTAATTTTCATTCATGTGGGGGATTGTTGGAGAATTTGAATTAACAAATTAATGCTTTGAAATGATGGAGGGTCGCATCGGTTCGGTGAAAGATTACAACCCCCAGTAAGAGGTAGTATCCTTTCGGTGAAAGATTGCAACAGTTAAATAACCGGACATCTCTCTCCTATAAATTCCGTCACTACAATGAAAATGATGCAGATTTTTTGTAAGTTTTTCCTTAGATAAAATTCTGGCCAGTAATGTTAAACTATCTATATTGCAGAACAAGATCGGTTCGCCGTCTTCTTCACATCTAAGTGCAAGACTAGAAGAAGGAATGACTGTTGTATCTTGGGAGACGATTGCCATTACCGTGTGCACATAATCGGGGAAAAAAACGTCTTAAGGACAGAGTGCTACACTCGTCTAAGTCAATAAGTTTTCTGTCCTATTTTTTGCTTTTGTTTTTGCTTGAATTACGTGTTAAACAGCATGCTAGATGATTAATATCCCAACACCAATCAACAATTGAACTTTGGCATAAATAAAATGGTTAAACTCTAACTTTGGCAACAAAAAATGGTAAACCCTACCATTAAGGGTCCCCTCACCCCCGATCCCACAGGAAAGTGAGGAGAGGTTAATCAGGTAACCTAGTAGCTCCAACATGGGCTGCCTTTGAAACCTCCGCACTGAAGGGTGTTATCAATCGGAAATCAACCCCATTACGGGAATCGAACCGCTGACCTCCAGCTTAGGTTAGAGGCTGCACTACGCACCCATGCCTTCACCACTAGGACATTTCCATGGGATAACTTTGGCAACAAGAATTGAGGGCTGGAGGAGGAAGAGGGAGGAGATGGTGGTGTGGTGGAAGGGTGTTACTAGGAAAAGGGGCTTTCACGACCGTAGTATTTGCGTCAACATCACATGGACGCAAAAGTCTAGTATTTGCGTCGCTATGTCAACGCAAATGATTTGCATTTTTATTAGCACCGACGTAGACGCTAATCGATATCCATGTGGACGCTAGTACATTACCCGCCATAAGTTTTTACGGGAGGAAATTTTGGTGGTCGACCATTTACGTCGACTTTAAGTATTTGAGTTGACGTGTCTACACAAATACTCTTTTTCATTTTTGAAGAATAATAAATATTCAAACTTATTAAATTTAGGGGGTTTTATTGGCACCCCCAATTTACTACTAGCACTCCTATTACTTTCGGTACCACAAAAAATTATTTCAGCACCCGGTGATTTTTAATAAAGATATATAAAAAATGTTAAAACTTAGAAATGTTAGTCTACGACTTTCCACTGGTGTTCCTTGTGGCACACCAACATCAGTGTCACTGACATTGGTGTTTAACAAGAAACACCAGTGTGAATTGCGTTTTTTTCAACCGAAAAAATAATCAAAAATAGATGCCGAAAGTAAAAACGAAAATGCTAATAGAGCCCACCTAAATTTATGTCAAATTTATCTGCGTGGACATACTATTTTTTGCGTTGACATTATGCCACATTGGATGCCATGCGTGAGCCATACTTATATGGGTCCACGTGTGATACACGTTGCATAAATGTTCAAACTTATCAAATTATAAATATCTGCCAATGCTTTCTGATTTGCCTCTTTCCGCAATTGCTTCTCCCTTAAAAGCAATTGAGAAATATGAGCAGCCATATTCACCTTCTCTACCGAGCTCTCCGGCGATTTTGGAAGAAGCTCCGGCGATTTCAACAAAATCAATTTTTATATCTGGAAAGAGGCTCCGGCGATTTTGGAAGAGCTCTCCGGCAATTTGTAAGTATCAATCGTAATGTTTGATCCGGATTGCTTAATGTTTGATGCAGCTATTTTTGGTAGCTTGACATCGTAATGTTTGATACTTAATGTTTGATACATAATGTTTGATGCTTAGTGTTTGATACTTAGGTCGATCTGTTAAGAGTCAGATGCTTTCTTAATCCGACAATTTTATGATGTGGAAAACCTACCAAAAACGGTTCACATGTGAGATAATTATTGATATCATTGCATGACTGTGTGTGAATATAATGCTGATTTGATATCTCTGGATGAGCATAGGTTTGAACAGGAGACAAGTTGTTTCTTTGACATGAAGTATTTTGAAGGTCTCATGCTTAACGGTAACTGTAATGAAGCCGAGAGTTATCTCTCTGGTTTCACTACCTTAAAAGACAACCTTTATTCAAGGAAGATTTACTTTGAAATGAGAAAGCAGAACTACATAGAGGCTCTAGACATGTAAGCACCTCGTTTTTCATTCAGACATTATTAGTTCAAGATTTCAACTTTACATATATTCTAAAAATGTTTTTCCGTTACTGTTATTGTTTTTTATAGACATGATGTTTTTTATAGTCTTTGCATCGTCGAACGCTGAATTATACAAAGAAATGGCTTTGCTGCTGACAATGGAAGACTTCATGTATAAACGGCATACTAATAATTCATAGCATACTTTGTTTATTCATCTCAATCCATGTTTAGCCATGAGCAATCTACGTTTTTGATCTCGTCGATGTCCACATCGTATTGTCTGAAATGTGATGCGACACAAATGATCAAAACTAAGTACTTCACTAATTAGCAGGACTCATCACTCACTTTCTCATTACGGGGACGTGACCTCTGCAAGAAAGCACCTGATGAATGAAAACAAAACTTTAATTGAAGCAAATCCACAGTCCCACAAGAAACTAGAGTTCCTCATGTTGAGAAATCAAGGTTACGGCGTCTTGTAAACCTTAGGTAGCTTCCTCTTTGTATTTAATCTTTCCCTTTTTCCTCTTTTTTTTTTTTAAAACAAAATCTTCTTATCGTGTTTTGACATGCTTTGCCAAGTACAATGCCATTGATTTCGTCATCTCACTCTCTTTCTTGGGATCATATTATTCTTCAGCTTGAGCTGGAAGCATGCTCATTGTGCATATCCTCGGTCGAACCTCGGTCAAAGCGCTTTTTAGCAATCACAAGTGTTGTGAACAATGCAAAACCCATTGGTAAGTAAGTTCTTTATCAGAATGTATATTGTTTATATTCAGGTTATTTATCCGACGGTTCCTTTTTATCGTTTCAGCCTTCTAGAAGCATGTATGCAGTATCATCATCATCATTTTCAAGTTTATCGCCCTTCCACCTGTTCCCGAATTGGATGTTTTTTCAGGTGCTTCAAATTTTGGCTGTTAATCCAACCAAATTCTAATGATATTTCTTTACTTGATATATTGGCTTTTAATTGTTGCAACTCAACTGACATTTCCAGATCTGCCCTTGGAATGCTTCACTAATTCGGGTGATGTATCAAATGGGAACTCCAACATATTTATGATTGAGGTGGTAATCTGATAATCTTTCTGATTGCTATGAATTTCATGTATTTTTTTAAGGATAAGACACTTTTGGTCCCTTTTGTTTCAAGATTTTTGCATTTTTGTCCCCAATGTTTCTTCTTAGCACTTTTACCCTCCTTGACTTCCATCCTGTCTAGGAGACTATTATATTAGGTCTTTCGGTCAAGAAACTTTTTCATTACTAAAGTTTCTTCTTGGTTTAAAATCTGGGTTTTCGGATTCATTTGTGTATTGTATTTGTGTTTTCTAGTTGGAAGCGCTGTTGGAGACATAGGGTTGCGGGTTAAGTTTGTTTTTATTTTAGTCACGTTGTTTATGTGTCTTGTTAAGACCCATCCACGCTTTATGAGTCTGATTATGCTAGTTGCTTGCTATAAAAGTCAGCTGCATCAGATCATTAAACTCTATTGTGCTTACTTTTATATCACTTCACATTACAAAGCTTCCTGTTCGGAGGTGGACTCAAGATTTCTAGGAATTTCTCAAATCAACCTTGGCTGGCAATGAAAAGGTCAAGGATCAATTCATTAAGGTACGTATTTGCTTTTCCTCTTTTTGTTTCTCTCTTGTTGATTAGTAGTTTGATATGTATAAGTCCTAATGTACTTCAGGAATATAGGGACCACGTGAATAAAGCTTTATGGCAGCTAAACATGAGGGTTTGCTTAAGAAATTTAAACTAATTAACATGCACCTCTTTGACCTAAAGGGTGTTATCAAGTAATATGACACCCTAGAATAGACTATGCACCAGAATATTAAAAAAAACTAATCTTTTTCTACTGGTCCCTAGTGCTCAATGTTTGTTATTTTACTTCATATGCTTATGCTTAATAGGTTTGGAGCTGTATCTGAGAATATATGCATATTTACAGTTTCAAGCAAAACAAGACTTGGCATCTTAGGTAGCAATATTACTTTTAGCGCTTTAATTTGACGTTTATGGCTTTAGGTTGGCATCACATAGATGGATGTGCTAGACCATACATGTGTCAACTTGGTTTTGTTGGTGATGGTGCAATAAATTATAAGGTACGCCTGTTTTGCTTATTTTCATATTGTTTATGTCAAGGAATTGCTGAGGTCTTTGTTTTTCTGAATGTACAGACAAAAAACCAGTGAAATAAGGACGATTTAGGTGAAATGCAAGTGCAACTCTTTGATATAGGTCTGAAATTAATTGAAGTTACTCAGATGGTAATTGTTTCTTCAGGTACGTTAGTGTAGTTCAGGTCTGTCCTGAAATGAAAGTGTTTAAGTCTTGTATGATCAGTCTGAAAGTTAATTTTCTTAATTATCAGCTGGACCATGTTTATATATAAGATTTTAAGGGCTATAAATCGTAAAATTGAAGTTCTGGTTGCTTTCATTCTTTTGTTACTTTGTTCTATGGAAGCTTGCATCCTCACAATGTTCATTGCTCTGCAGACCGGAGTGATCATTATTGATGACTGGCGGCTAAAAGTTACAGCACCTGCACAAACTGATGTTCTTTCCAAAGAGTTGCTCAATAAGCCACAGGTTTCTCATCTATACATTTCATTTCCTTCTATGATGCATTTTTGACGCATTGTAGGTGCTTTAAGACTCCTATAAGATAGAAACTTGAGTGTATCTGGGGCATAAAAAGAGATCAATTATGTTATTATGAGGAAAAAATTGTGAACCTGATTAATTTGACAGTCCATTTTGTATGTTAAATTTTCTTCGGTTGAATGGCATTTTAGATTTTCTTTTTCTTTCTATTTTCCCTGTTTGATGTATGTGCATTTAAATTTTTTTATTGGTGTTTTGACTCCTTTAGCGTCAACATGTCGTTGTAAATACTCTGCCTAGTCCCCTGCCACTTGGACACTTTTTTGCGTCGACATCTCGTCGTAAATTCTCTATCCAGTCACCTACCATGCGGACATTATTTGCGTCGACATGTTGTCACAAATAGTTTGCCATGTCAGCTGCCACGTGGACAAGTGTTTGCGGCGACATTTTGCCACAAAAACTAAGAACTAAGTATATGCGACGACAAGTCGACGCAAATGTATTTACGACGACAAGTCGACGCAAATGTATTTACGACGACAGAGTCAACGCATTTGGATTATTAGGCACGAAGTATTTGCGACGACGCAATTGCAACAACTTGTCGATGCAATTATAACAATTGCGACGACAATGGACTTTTTACGACCACAAAATGTCCACGCAAGTACTACTTTTTCTAGTAGTGAGTTAACCTTTCCATGCATTTCACACATATTTCAATCATTTGTTATAGCGTTTCGGGCCTTAATTTCATCATTTGGGCACTTAATCACGCTTATTTTATCACTCTTGGTTTCACATCACACATATTAGATGAACTTAATTTTATCGTTACATGTGGACATTAATGCCACACACGGGGTATATCGTACCCTTTGAAATTACGCTCTTGTTTTGCTTGTTTGTGATTTCAAGATTTAGGCCATGAAGGAGTGTCAAAAGATGGATTATGGATGAAAGAAAGTGATTGTGAAGCAAAGAAATCAAGCAAAAATGAAGAAAATTGGATTTTTATGATGATAAGGAGTCAAGCACATGCTCGGATGTGTGAAGCCTAGGCCTGATTTCATGTTGTGTCATACATCCCAGATCAAGACCAAGCCTGGAAGTGCTGAAGCCTGGGCCCGAAATGAAGCAGATTCTAACTTGCATTTTGCACAACATGAAGCCCATGCTAGAACTTCCACACACAGGGCCCGAAAACTTGATGTTCACCCTAGCACTTTTGAGCAAATTTTCGGGCCTGCACCTCATTCGGCCAAGCCCGTGCTTTGCCTAGACGGTTTTAATGGGCATAAAAGCCCATTTTCAAATCTAATAGAGGGGGAAGCAGTTGTTTTAGAGATAGTTTAAATATATTAGAATATTCTCTCTATTTTTTAGACACTTTTTATCAGAAGATTAGTTTTAATTGAGAAATTAAGTGTATTTGATGCTTGTGCTTTCTTCTCCAAAGGGTACTTCATCATTTATTTTGTGTTTCTTCATGTGATTGAAGCAATGGAGCATCCTTTTCATGAATTTTCTTTGTATTTGGTACTGAAGTACTGAACTCGGTTTTTCCTTTAAATACTGTTTAATAAAGTTTATTTCTCTTAATTGCTCTTGTTTCCTTAGTATTATGAGTAGCTAAACATCTACATAGCTAAATCATATGAAGGTTGATGAAATCAAACCTCTAACTGATAAAATCGAGAATGAGTAACGCTTAATTGATAATATATCGACGAATTCGTGTTCTAAAGCTTGTTATTATTGCTTGAAATAGTTTGATCATCTAGTTCATTATCACACACACCACTTTTATAAATGTATGTTGCGAAGAGGTGTGGGAAGAGGGGCTTTGGAATCGTTGCGTAAAATCGACTAAGTTGTTTAGATTCGATTTCAATATGAGGTTTGTCGGTGTAAATCGAGCGGCTCTAGTTCTTAATCTTGTTTCGGCCAGTTAAATCCATAGAGGCGGATTGTTGAACCGGGCGAAGGGTGTTGATTGTTGCATGGCGTCTAGCACCATATTAGGAGTCTGCACCCACGAATGAGTCGATAGAAGCATTAGGATGGTTGGTTGGTAATGCTCATTCCCGATAATCGATTAGAGGGCGAAAGTAATCAATTGGATCATGGTTTGACTATGATTCTCTTCTTTATTATCTTTAGTTCTACTACATTTTAGTATAATCAAAACGTGCTCCACCTTCGATTGACTTAAACTAAGTTAGAGAATGACTTTGGTACTCGATTGATTCCTCGTGGGATCGACCTTGCTTGCTACTATAGTGCATCCGACTCGATACACCGCCGGTTAAAATTGACTTTGTCACTATTTTGGCCATCGGAGGGCAAAGTTTTAGGAGATTAGGTGGTGTTTTTTTTTTGGAGTATAATGAGAAATAGATAAAGGGGTATTATCGAATATATATAATAATTTTGTCCTTATAAACCATAATCCTCTTAACTACGTCCTATTTGCCCCTATTAAGTTCTAAAATACTCCTTCTCCACCTTTGCCCTATTAGGTGCATACTAGCTCAGTACTTGAGAGTATCAGTACCAGTTTCTTTCATTGCTTTGGATCAACTATTTCAATGGCAGATCTTTTGACGTGTGAGGGAAAAGGTAATATAGTGCCTTTGGTATATGTACTTTATTTTTTAATGTCGATGATTCATTAGAATAAATTCAATAATTACATTATTGTATTTAATATTTAATATTTAACTTGTAGTGGCTTGTTGGCTAAGACAATCAAGCGAATATATTTGAGCTCTCATTACTCATATTAAATCGATTTTCTCTCGTTATTTCAATTCTTTCCTAAACTCTAACCCTATTTATAAATCGAGTGGGGCTAATTATCCATGATAAAAACAAGGTTTTAATGGTTTTCGTGAAGAAAAGAGTGCTCGAATCGCCAAAGCCGCTTTAAAGTTTGAAATTGATGTAAATCTACACAATTCTTACTCCCCTCCATCCTTATTTGTCCCGTTCAACTTTTCATTAAAATGTAGTTAATGTTTTGAATATCATTAAATGATCTAATATTTTTACATTTATGCGCTTTAAGTAGTTGTTGGAGTATTTAATATTACACACTTTTTATTGTAAATATTGTAAAGAGTGAAGAGCATTTGAAGAAATTTGGCAATAAATGCAAAATGTGGACACTTATTTTACGACAAGCCAAAAAGGGAACGTGTATAAATAAAATGGGACGGAGGGAGTGTTATTTTGAGACTTAAATATGGTATGTAGCCGAGGACGCCACCGTAGGTGACGCATGAGCCCAGTAACTGATAGGGTCCTCGGCCCAACCATTCCGCCCCTCCACAAGCCGGACCAAGCCGAGCTTAATCCAGCCTGCCTCACGGTACCACGATTCTCTTCATTGGCCAAGGCAACATGAATGAAGCAGCAAACAACTAGCTTGATACAAAGCACTGTGGGCTAACCTGCTCGCCCCTTCTGCTCGTCATCCTTCAACGCGAACAAAGCCAGCACAACTAGGCAACACAATTCATAAACGATGCTCAAAGGCTCTCAGCACACCAGGCGCCAAAGGCTCTCAGCTCACCATAGGCTCTCAGCTCGGCGGCTCACCAGCTCTCTAGCCCCCTAGATCGAGCTCGCTCAGTACAAGCTCTTCAGATTGAGCTCGGCAGCCTGCAGCCCGCAACTCGCCAGATCGTCAGCTCATCAGCTCGCCAAACATCCTGGCGACAGCATGGAGATAGCCTGGCGACAGCCTGGTGACAGCCAACTCATGGCCTCTATAAATAGCAACATCACCTCCGTTACAAAGAAGGAAGGCTTCACTTCCAGAAATACGTAAATTGGGCTTGACCCCTTAAAAGCTAAGGGTACGTAGCCAGCCTTTTCAGGCTCAGCTCAAAATCACAAACACGACATTTTCTTCATCTTGCTTTTCAAGATCTTTATCTTGTTTTTTGGCACCGCCGTGCAACCACCGGCAAAGTCACTCACTTTAGCCAGATATATCCACCACATAAACATCACTATTCACATCATGATAATTTCGATATTTATCACTTAGAATCTTGGCTCAATAGCATTACTTGAGACATACTTGATACAATCACTACTTTAGTCATTCGTCCTCGTTTGATCTCAAATGATTAAATTTAGTTTGTGGCAACCTTATGCCTTAATAATGATTTCATTAATTTTTCAATGTGACATATTACACGTTCATCTAAACATTGTCTTTATTATACTATATAAATTGATGTGTGACACATATTTTGTTTTGAAATATAAATCACATTCACAAAACGATTCAATTTAATATAGACCGGAATGATTATAACGTAAATAGTAATTCTAGTTGTAATGGTGACTTAAACTTATGCTACTGAGGTTTGGAAACATGTTCTAGTCGGCAATGTATGAAGCATCTCTTTGAAATCTAGTGTTCAGCCGGGGCAATCAGCAGGGTTGATCAACCTGCTGATGGCAAGTCTACTGAAGACAAGTCTGCTGATTCCTAGCAGACTTGTGGAACACGTCTGCTGCATGTTTGTTCTAGATTTGTCTAAGTTACTTCTGGGGTATTTCAGTCATTTACTGGTTTGGCTGTTTAGTCGGTTAGGGTTCGATTCCCAAGGCTATAAATACCATCTGTATTTATTGTAACCGATGATGTAACTTTCTCGTGATAATAAAATATCCTCGTTTGTCCGTAGAGTAGTCGGCACATTGCCGGAAACCACGTTAAATCTGTGTTTTTCTTGTTTTCTGTGTTTGTTTACTTGTTTATCTTTTATCTTTACTCACAATCACCATCACTTCTTGATCGATCCGTCATAACAAACTGGTATCGGAGCGTTTTGGACAAGTTCATGCTTTTGTGATTAATAAAGGGATCGTTTCAATAAAAAAAAATCAAAAATATATACCTTACCTCATATTTAATTTAAATTTATAGTTTTAATAATTAAAATATTTTTTTTGAGAACTATTAATGTTGTAATTTAAAAAATAATGTTCGGACGTAAGACGAAGCGAGCCAGTAGGTGGAGCATAATTTAATTGGATCCAGTTATCTTTTTTTTGAAGGGTGGATCCGCTTTAAGACTTGTTACAAGGCAAAATTTGAAAAATGATCCTGCAACTCGGCCTACTTAGGATTTTAGTCGTGCTCCTACTCCGGTGAGGAAAATGGTCCTATAGGTTGTTTTTTTTTTAAATGGTCGTAATCGCTAGAAATAGCTGATTGGGTACCGGGATTTTTAAAAAAAAATGCTTATGTGGCTGCCGCGTTGGATCTTACATGGCTCCATTTACTTAACAAAAAGTTGATGAAAAAGGGAATTGAACGTATGACCTTATAGTAAAGGTCTAAGCACTTTGCCATCCAAGCTAATGCTTCACTGTCTATTTTATGACACAACTTATTACTTAAGCAACCCATTTCCGCAACAATATTTTCTAATCTATCATAGTAAAGAGGTTGCATAGGTACCGGGACTTAACTCACAACGGGAAAGTATGTTATATGACTCGCAAAAATAAATATACTTAGCTATAATCAACTTGCTCAATTCTCTACAGAGATTTTATGAAAGGAATAACTGGACTTGATGGAATAAATCTACGTTTCTTCGTCACCATGTTAAGTGATTAGTTTATTACCAGGGGGCGGATGCAGGATCCGGGGCAAAGGGTGGCGAGAATTCTAAAGATTTTTTGCATTCAGAAAATGTATAGTAGTTTTTTTTCTATCCTTTTGAATTCCAAAAAAATACTATATATCGTAATAAAAACACGACGATACATTTTACGTTGTATAATAGGAAAAAGAAACTACTATATATTGCATGATATCAACACATTAACAATTAAACTCCTATCAATAAAGATTTCTAACACTACAAACAATATTTTGGATGAAATCCAACATTTCAAAACTTATGAATATTTGTTTAAATATATCACTTTGATAATAACTATGTATTTTTATTTACGTGATAAAAAATTTATGTCAAATTATCAGATTATTATAAATGAAATGGACGAATATAAATTTGTTACGGAAATAGGTTGCATAAGTAATAGGTTGTGTCATACTACATGCATTGAATCTTTAGTTTGGATGGTTAAGTGATTGGACCTTTATTATAAGGTCATAGGTTTAAATCCCTCTTGCATCAACATTTTTTTTAAGAAAATGAAGGAGAAATGGGACCCATAGCCACGTGGCAGCCACGTAAGTGGTTTTAATAAATTCTGCTGCCCAGTCAGCTATTTCCGACAATTAGGACTATTTTTGAAATAAAAAAACAACTTAGAGGATTATTTTCCTCACAAGAACAAAACCATGACTAAAATCCTTAATAGACCAAGTTAGAGGACCAATTTTCTAATTTTGCCCTTGTTACAAGGTGCCTAAATTTTAAATAAAAAATACTTAAATAAAAAATAAATTAGATAAGTTAAAACTCCATTGCTTTATTGGAATGGTTAAGACTAAAGACCGGTGCAACAAGGTTCAAAGAGATAAAGGTGCTCCGTTATTTTATAGAGCGGTAGTGACTTTGGGAAATTCTATCACGGGGACTCCGGTGTAGGGAGTCCCCCATGTGTTCAATTATGAACCACATGTTTTTATTCCGAAATAAATAAGTGTGAATAAAAATTAAAGATATGTGGTTAAAAGCGCGCGGGGACTCCTACCCGAGTGTGATAGATAACTTCCCAGTGACTTCTGCATTGAAATCAGTGAGCGAAATGAATGTGGGCCAACCCCAAGAAGTGCTGGACTTGTTGAACCAGTGAGTTGCTGCAAAAAATTAAAATTAAAAGCAAAACACATTTCAGTAAATCATAGTATATCGTTAGCAAGATAAGAAAACAGAGCACCATACTATAGGGGTCTACGTACGGACCCCGTTAAAAATAGAAATAATCTATATTTTACCTATAAAAAAATATTTCGGACCCCGTGAAAAAAAAAATTTACTGTATTAAATATTTACGTACCCGTTGGATATTCATTCTGGATCCGCCACTGTTCCTGATCACCAGAGGTAAAGTTCTGAATAATGAACATCCTTAATTAGTTGCAATAGTAGAGAACTTATCAATTTTCCATATATGTTTGTAGCTATTATTATAGTTCATCATTATCAATTTCTCCCCTTTACAAATATTTTTGTTAGAGACGTATACTTCAGCTCCAAATTAAGACACACGTATCATCAACAAGATAGCCCTTGGACGGATCATTGAACTTGTTCAAAGGCATGAATTGGTCAAAACCCCATTCTAATTTCACCTTTTGAAACCGTCTGGAAACTGCAAGTAATAAATGACAAGCAACAAATAATCAATGCATTTCAGCCCCACTTTCAATAATAATCAGAGCATGAAATAAAGTACAAGAAATTAAGGAAATCTTTAAAATTTACATAAGTTTGCGTACGAAAATGACCCGACATGTATGAGCTTGCCTTTGCCTTACGTTGGAGGGTATAAAATCAACTTCCTGCAATCAATTACATATTCATATTAACAGCTTTCAGAGAAATTTTATTAGGATTAAAGTAAGAAATACTAAATAGAGAGTACCATTCATATCCACCGGCTTTGAATTCTGCACTTTCATATCTTTCTACTTTATTCTTTGCTAACATTGAAAACCCTTGTAATTTTACTATATAATGAGTTGGTGACGAATCTGAAACAAGAACTGTGTTTAAATCTCGAATTGGTCTCAAAACAAAACATTATAGTACAAACTAATTTAACACGAGACGTATGCCCCAATCTCTTAATTAAATACTAACTAATATCAATGATTATTCATAAATCACGGCAGTTAACAAAAAGTACTACCTCCGTCTCAAAATATAAGTTCTTTTAGATTTTTTTACACTTATTAAGAAAGTTAGTTAAATTTGTTATGTGTAATTAATTTAGATTAAAAAGACTAAGATGACCTTTCATTGTTATTAATGCAAAGTAGTAAAAAGTGGTTGAATATATAATAAATGAGGGGTAGGATGAGAAAAAATATAATAAATGATTTGTTGGTTTTCTAAATTGACTTACATTTGGAACAAAACCAAAAAGCTAAAAGAATTTACATTTTGAGACGGAGGTAGCAGGGACGGATCTAGAGCATGGCTTGGGTGGGCGCAGCCCACCCGGTTTTTTTATTTTTGGTACACCGAAAACCTTATATAAATCAGTCCAACACAGTTAATTGTTTTAATACAGCCCAGCTGACCATATAAATAGAGTCCATTAGCCCACCCGACCACCAATTCCTGGTTCCGTCCCTGGGAGGTAGCACTTTTAACTTCTTCCTCATCTGCAATTAATTGCACACTTGACACCGGGAGTACTGATGCTCTCAAGTGAACTAAATCCACCTAATGCATATGGTGTAGGAATTTCGCAATAAATAAAAGCATTAAAAATGGTGTAGCTAGAGTGACTGATGAATTTCCCAACGTTTTTGCGGGTTGATCTATACCATGTGCTTTTAATAAGGATGGAATTGTTGATGTTCACCAAAAATTATTAAAGTCAAAAGGGCAGTGATAAAGATATAACAGGTCCTTTTAGTTTTTTCATAAATTGAGTACTACAATATTCCATGCATTTTATTAGGGGTTCTGTACAGTTGCAACGAACTTGTGGAAGTCGGTATATAGTTAAGAATCGTCCTTGAAAAAGAAAAAAAAGAAGAGTTTTTAACTCTAAATTTGAATTTCATAAAATTGATTTTTTGTAATAGATGTGGTGCACTGATAGGTGAGATGCACCGATAGAATTAGTGTTGTACAAATAAAAGTTATTTTAATTTATTGTATTACATCTTTATTTTTATTTTTTCACTATTTTTTAGAGGATATTGCACCTTTATTATTTTCCTCAAATCAATACGACGAGTAAAACAAATTTATTGATGAAAATATTTAAGTCATGCTCATCAATTATTAGGACAATGGGAGTGAATTTTTTTTTTTTTTTTTTTTTTTTTTTTTTTTTTTGTTTTAATGTCATACACGTCCTATAAACCAAGTCTTTGGGTTAATTTTTTTTTTTTTTTTTTTTTTTTTTTTTTTTTTTTGAAGAAAGGGTTAAATCTTAAAGTATCAATAATTTGGGAGAAAGGAGTACATTTCCTTTTTTTTTTTTTTTTTTTGGTTAATGTTATACACGTCCCGAATAGGTAAATGTCGTAACCCAGAACTATAATCCCGAATAGTAGGGGTGAACTTGAGTCAAATTAGATGGATTGAACTTGGGTCAAACTAGATGGATTCGTTTTGGTATGTCTATTTCTAGTTGGTTTGGTTCTAAAAATTTACACACCAAGTGACCAAACCAAATGACTTGGTTTTGCTTTAACCTGATTTGAAAGCAGTCTTTAACTATACTACTAAAACCTTTTCGAAAAAAAGAACAATTTTTTTTAAAAAACATATAGTGCTGTTATTTATTTTTATTTTTTTGTTTGGTGTTGTTATTTTTATAAGAGAACAAATACTCACTCCGTCCCATTTTATTAGTTATGTTTGACTTTTCACACCGATGAAGAAAGTGTAGTTAATGCTTTGAATCTAATTAAATGATCTATTATTTTTATATTTATGACAAAGTATTACTTACCTTCTCCAAGTATTACTCCTAGCAAGGGAATTCGACAACGAGATCCTATATCTCCATTCGTTTTCATCTTATGCGCAGAAGGTTTCTCTGCTATGTTACGCCAAGCTTCAAGTTTGAAAATTTTGCCTGGTGTGAGTTTTGGAAGGCAAGTGCAGTATGAACTGAATCATCTTTTACTTGCAGACGATAGTCTCCTAATCACTGAAGCAACTCCGGAAGCCAGTTCGGCAGTGATCACCATTCTTACTCATTACGAAAATCTCTAGGGACAAAAAATAAACCTGAGCAAATCATCGATATTTTTCAGTAAGGATGTTAGCAATTCCTCACGGCTAGAGCTTACTTCAACCTTGAAGATTCCCCTGGGAAATGCGAACGGAAAATATCTGGGACTTCCTTTCGTGATTGGCCGAAATAAGACATAAATTTTTGCATACATAAAATAAAAAATTCAAAAAAAGCTCAACGGTTGGAAATGCAATGGCTGGCAAAGAGATCTTATAAATGTTGTAGTTCAAGCTCTACCACAATTTGTCATGCAGTGCTTTGCTCTGCCAAAGAAGCTGATAACAGACTTTGATGTTCAAATAAGAAGTTTCTTTTGGGGATCCTCAGAAGATAAAAATAAAATTCATTGGAAGTCCTGGGAAACTTGCTGCAAAAAGAAGTCGGAGGGTGGTTTGGGGTTCCGAGACCTCTTATCTTTTAATTTGGCACTTTTAGCTAAGCAAGCCTGGAGAATTTTGCACAACCCGGATTCTGTCTCCTCTCAAATATTGAAGCATAAATATTTTGACTGGCGTGGATTTCTTGATGCCAGTATCACTAACCACCCATCATCTATATGGAGAAGTATCCTTCAAGGGAGGGATCTCCTTCTTCACGGATTGCGTTGGCGAGCCGGGCAAGGTAGCAAAATTATCATTGGGACAAACATCATTGGCTACCGGTTCTCCCAAACTTTAAAGCTCACCCAACTTCAAATGCTCTCATGCACGAGCCGGTCAGTACCCTCACACAACCAACTACACGAAGATGGAGGCATGATATTGTAAGTGCAAATTTTAATCACTTTGAGGCCCAAATTTTTTTATCAATCCCCTTATCTGTTGGACGGAGTGAAGATAAATTAATTTGGCACCTTACAGGCAACAGTATTTACACGGTGAATTCTGGTTATCATTTAGCACAAGTTATTAAAAGCCATAATTCCTCACATGACTCCGCATCCAGTTCGCGTCCTATTTCGCGTATTTGGAACTCTTTATGGCGTGTTAAAGTTGAGCTATGAATTTCACATTTCTTATGGAAGGTGCTGAATAACTGTTTGCCTACGGTTCAAGGTCTTTGGAGTAGAGGTGTGGGTAACGGTATATGTGGGGTTTGTAACAAAACGGAAGAATCGATCTTGCATTGTTTGTTCGAATGTGAAATCCCATGTGGAAATTTCCTAATGGCGTCTATTGGCATACGATTCAGGTACAGTCTTTGCTAGATTCTTTTGACTATCTCGTATCAAAGAGGACGGGGAACAAATTTTCCGAATAGTTTGTTTAATGTGGAATATCTGGAAGACGAGGTGCGCTTGGTTATATGAAAAAAAGATGTCCATGTCAACAGTATTCTGGCACAATCCACCCGTGAAGCAGACGAGTACTATCAAAGCATGATGAAACAACGCTCAATTAATACTACACCTCTTCTCTCTTGCACTTGGATACCTCCGGAACCCGATCTCTTAAAGTTCAATGTCGATACATCATTTGGGGTGGATAAAGCGGCAACTGGAGGGCTAATCCGTAATTCCCAATGGCATATCCTAAATAGCTTCTCTTTTGGCTTGATGGTGGACACGATGTTTTGGTTGGGGAAGCACTCGCCATATATCATGCATTGTTTTACGCACTCACATGGGGTTACTTTCGGGTGATTGTTGAAGGTGACTCTCTTACCATCTATCATAAGCTATTAGCTCAATCTGAAGACCTTTCTCCCGTGGGTAGTATTATAGAAGACTGTCGTCGTTTATTGCCAGCTTTTGGTTCTGTTTCTTTCTCCTTTGTTAAAAGACAGGGAATTGTCCCTACTCACTTTTTAGTTAAGAAAGGTTTAGACCTAGTTGGGTGTAAAAGGTCTGAGGTTTCTCTCCCCCTCCATTGTAACTTTGAATTGTGCCGCAGATTGTGATTAATGAAGTCATTTACATCTCAAAAAGTATTACTTAAATGACATAAATGTAAAAATATTGGATCATTTAATGAGATTCAAAGCATTAACTATATTTTTCAACTAATAAAATGGGACGAAGGGAGTAAATTGTAAAAAAAAAACACTTTTAAAAACATATAGTGTTGTCATTTATTTTTATTTTTTTTGTTTGGTGTTGTTATTTTTATAACAAAACAAATACTCCCACCGTCCCATTTTATTAGTTATGTTTGACTTTTCACACCGACGAAGAAAGTGTAGTTAATGTTTTGAATCTAATTAGATGATCCATTATTTTTACATTTATGACAAAATATTACTTAAAGGACATAAATGTAAATATTGGATCATTTAATGAGATTCAAAGCATTAACTACACTTTTCAACTACTACCTCCGGTCCAAAATATAAGTCATCCTAGGAGTTTTCACACAGATTAAGGAATTGGTTGAATGTCATTAATTTGAAGGTTAATGTCTAAAATATCCCTTGACTATCATTAATGCAATAGTTGTTAAGTAATGAAAAGTTGTTGAATTCATAATAAATTAGGGGTAAGATAGAGAAAGAGCAATAAATGTTGCATTGGTAATGTAGAATGACTTATATTATGGGACAAATAGAAAAGTGTAGGATGACTTATATTTTGGACCGGAGGTAGTAATAAAATGGGACGAAGGGAGTAAATTGTAAAAAAAATCAAACTAAATCTCTGAAAAAACAAAAAAACATTACACACAATATTCTAATAGCTAGGCACACTAAGAGACACGCACCCCCTATCCCACTTATAATTATTATTGAGCATCTCAACCATCCTCATTTTTTTACCCCTCCGTGTTTTTTAACCGTCGGGAGAGAACATTCATACATATATTGAAATGAAGTTTAAAAGAGAAAAAAATAATAAATGCTGCATTGGTATTGTAAACTGACAGATAAATAAAAACAAAGCAAAGGCTATATCATGCCTAGTGACAGTTAAATATTGAAGAGCTCCCACTGTACTTCTGTAAATGGTAGGGTTATGTATATAGGGACTAGGCCTAAGTAACTGTTGATATGAGACTGACATAGGGGTAGGACTAGGCTTCAGATTTTTCATATCAAGTCTGTCCAGAATTTGCATGGCATACATGTGCTGATTAAGGTACAACCCTGTGTCATCCCTATATGCCTGCATACCCAAAAAGTGACTAAGATGCCCAAGATATCTAAGTGCAAACATGTTATTTAACATCTTTATATAGGTCTGAATGAGATTAGAACTGTTGCGTGTCACCAAAATATCATCAACATAAACTAGGACATATAGAACAGATGAGGAGGTATGCAGAATGAACAGAGAAATGTCAGATTTGGATTGCTTAAAACCCCATTGTAACAGTTGACTCCCAAGCTCTTAAAACCAGGCTATAAGGGCCTATTTGAGACCAAATAAAGCCTTTTTCAATAGACAGACATGACTGGGCCTAAGGGGGTCCACAAAACCCTGAGGTAGAGGCATATACAATGTCTTACCAATGCGTTATTGATATCAACCTATCTTATGGGCCAATCAAAGGACACAGCAACAGAAAAGATAACTCTGATGGTGGAGTATTTAGCACAAGGCTAAAGGTTTATGAGTAGTCAAGACTAGGGGTTCGAAGTAACCCTTTAGCCACAAGTCTGGCTTGTGCTTGAGGACTGATCCATTTGGGTTAAGCTTAAGCTTGAAAACCCACATGTTAGCAACTAACTTCTGTCCAGGAGAGGCGATGTGCCGTGGTGCAATCACGAACTACTAGCAATAGTACTAGGTCTATATCGGTATAGTGAACGGCATAGCAAGGGCCGAATCCACAGAGATTTAATAAGATACGTATATTCAAGATCGAGAACACGAGTAGTCAATGACCAACTATGGAATAGAGAAGTAAATATGGTAGCAATACGCACGCAAGATCAAACACGATTATACTTTCATAAGTTTTAAGGATTAGTTCTAACTATGAGTGATTAGTTATTTCCCCCATATTAAGCATCAATCATCCCCATTGATTTTAATACATTGTTGATGTCACGCGTTTGCTCGCTTATACTAGCAAGAGTACTAGGTCAAATCATAGTATAGCAACGGCGAATCAAGGTCGATCCCACAGAGACAATGCAACTTCAAAAATAAATGCAATTAACCTAATTAAGAACACATACGGTCTTAGACCAACATAAGAACGAAAAGAAATGGTATTCCTCCCTTCCTAACCTATCTCACAGCTTGGTGTAATTAATCATCATGTTTACTTCCCCCAATAATTCCCCGAATCCATCAGAAAATGTTTAAACTCAGTTTTAGCTACGGGTACAGTCTCTTAACCTTGTCTACTTCCATTGAAAGGACATTAGACGTCTATGTGCAGTTAACCTCCTTCATTGGTTGTATTAATTCACACGCGATAAGTTTTAGAGAGTGTCAGCTCAAGACCGAGAACCTCCCTAAGAAGCTATCATGGATTGACTAGTACGTTCCAAGAGATCGATCCAGACTATGTCCTGACTAACACTTCACTTTATCATCCTTCATGTTAATTTACAATGACATGCAATTAGGTGATCAGGCTCAAAACATGTAAATTGGACTTGTCGATCAACGTAGCTTACGCCGAATCTCCAGATTTAGGGTGACCTAAAGGTTGCCTCGATTCATCGATATAGACCGTCACCAAATCGAGAGCGGCGGTTCTTAATTTTGGTATTACATCGATTCGTTCTGACTAATTCTGGTAAATTACGGGGTCGTTAAACATTCAGATTAAATACATCACATATAAATAAGTAAATCTACCATAACTAAGATACAAAGGAACGTTCAAAGATTCATACCTCGATTATGGAGATCTAGCTTGATCCACTCAAGCTAGAGATGGCTTGGAAGAAGGGAAACCGGGAGAAAACTCACAATGCAAAAGGTAAACTTTTATTTCATGAATAATCGTAATGTATAATGTAAATGCTATGAGAGATATGTTTACAATGGACGAATGCAGGCTTTATATAGGCTCTACACCAACTTAAGAACCCACTAGAAACCCTAGCCGACTAAGATAAACTACGTCGGTCGGTTTCGTGCTCTCCAAGATCTCGATGCATCGGTAGTGGGCCTCGAGCTATCGAGCCCAACTTCGGCTCTTTTCTTCGGTAGTTCTCTTCATGGACTTGCTTGACTCAGCCCCATGACTTTCTCTCGGTCGATCCATGTCTCTACTGCTCCGGAATAAGGTACATCCTGAAAAGTACACAAACAAGGTAGAACAGTACCAAATCCATGGGGTAATTACTAATCGCGTGCTAAGCACTTACTAGCAATAGGACTAGGTCTATCATAGCGAGTACTGGCGAGTCAAGGTCGAATCCCACAGAGAATCGTAAGAACGTCTGATTATCAAGATTGAGTTGTCACGATAACGGTCTACGACCAACTATAATATATAGACAGTAGTATTGGTGCCTCAAACTAACAAGATTATGCAAGTACAACGAAGCAAACTAGATTTTCTAATGTTTTAGTTCAATTATTGAGTAATTAGTTATTCCTCCCACACATGCAACAGTCCTCCCTATTGGTGAATTTCTTCATTGTTCAGCTATGGGTACAACTCCTAACCCTATCTACTCCGACAATGGCAGTAGATAATCTATACGCAAGAAACCCTCCTTAATTGGTCCTTAATAGCCCATACGCATAAAGAACTAGAGCTGTCGATATTGAGTGTTACCTCATACTGTAAACCCGCCTAGACAACTATCGACATTGACCAGCACGTTCCTAGGGTCTATTCTAGATAATGTCCTAATTAACACTTCAGTTGTGGTCCTTCATGTTAATTTATGATAACATGCAAATAGTTGATCAGGCTACTAACATGTAAATTAAATCTATCGATCAACGTAGCCGGCGCCGATTATCATGAATTAGTAATTTACTAGGTATCCAGATCTAGCGATATAGACCGTCGCAGATCTGAAGAACGCAACTACTCATGATTTCTTCACCAATGAATCAGATCTATAACACATGGGTAAAATAAGCTAACTACTACATAATTAAACTAAATAAGCAATTAAAACATACTAGTCGAATAAAACAACGATAGATCTACATCTTGGAAAAGACAGAGAATCATACCCTCGAAGACGAGTGTAGATCTCCTTTAGATCTCTCCCTAGGCGGCGACTCCGTCGTCTCTCCGACCAGAACTCAAAAAATAAAGAACAAAGAACTTTTATTGCATAATTTCCTTGAATAATTTGAGTACATTGTGTTTTAAGGCGAAGCCTCTTATTTATAGCTATCTAAACCGACTTAGAATCATCTTGTTCGACCCCTCATCCAAGAAAACGCGTTTCGGAAGATTCTGGACCCTCAGTAAGTCGGCACCACCCCTCGGATTACCGAGGGTATTTTTGCCCTTTTTCTTCAACCGACTTAACTTGGATGCTTCTAGAATACCCTAGGCCCATTATTTTTGTCCAAATCCACTCGCATTCGTCCATCATTCTCAGTCCAATGTTCCGTACCCTAAAAATCATCAAATAATACACAAAATAATATCAAAAGAGGGAAAATAAACGCTAAGTGCATATTTCTCGACTCACGAACCTGACATATGATATTCAACGTAAATGGTTCACATTTATAGGTCGAAACAACTATTTTTAGCTCGTAATGGATAGAATATTGATGCTGTAGGATAGACTATTTTAACCGTCATCAACAACCCCCCATTAGCCTTCTGCTCATCGTCGAGCAGGGTATCAAGGCGGAATGTACCTCCAAGAACAATCCCCATCAACTACCACGTATTCAATAAAGATTTCCGGCAGAAACGTACATTAAGCCGCAATCCATAAGCTCCCCATCAATCAGTACTTATCACGCATCAATGTGTCGTGTGATGAATCAGTTGTGATAGTGTGTTCGTGAGAAGAATCAAGCTGTAGTAACCACGCATCAATGCGCAAAAACAATTTAAGCCACTTTATTTTTTATCGGCCTAAGCAAGACGCGAAAACTTTTACGAGGGTATCACATGAGAATCGTGAAGGAAAAAACCACATATATCTCTAGCCAGGTGACTGAAGATATATGTGATGAAAAAAACCTTGCGATTGTCATGCTACTTTATTGACTCAAAATAACCTAAATAAACAAAAGCAATAAATAAGGGTTTAGAAATAGTTCTGAGTTTATAGTCGTCAGCTTGACTGTACTAATAGGGCTCCTTCACTCAAATTCTGGCTCTTCTAACGCAAAGACTTCCTATGCGGGGTTATAATTGTGCTCCGGGTAATGTTTCGACTGTGGCCGTTAACCGTGAAAGTTTGCCCGAGTGTTCATGTCTAACTTCACACGCACCTGAATTGAAGACTTTCGTGACTACATGTGGTCCATACCATCTAGACTTCAACTTCCCGGAAAAAGACGAAGACGCGAATTGTACACCAAAGCACCTTATCTCCAACTTGGAATGTGCGGTTCAAAATCTTCTTATCGTGCGGCGTTTCGTTCTTTCCTTGTAAATCCTTGTATTCTCATATGCTTGAAGTCTAAACTCCTCCAATCTATTCAACTCTAGCATTCTTTTTTCACCGGCTAAATCCTCATCCATGTTTAGAAACCTCGTAGCCCATAGCGCTCGGTGCTCGAGTTCTACCGGTAAATGACATGCTTTTCCAAACACTATCATATACGGTGACATCCCAATCGTGGTCCTATAAGCTGTTCTGTACGCCCAAAGAGCGTCATCTAATTTCAAACACCAATCTTTCCTCATGGGATTCACAGTCTTCTCTAAGATCTTCTTAATCTCTCTGTTCGTGACTTCCACTTGTCCACTCGTCTGGGGTTAAATGCTGCTGCAATCTTATGTCTAACCCCATATCTTATAATCAACTTCTCAAACAACCTATTACGAAATGACTCCCTCCGTCACTAATTATGGCTCGGGTACACCAAACCTCGTCAAAATATTTTTCTTAAGAAACCACGGGACAACCCCGGCATCATTAGTAGGTGAAGCCACTTGCTTCCACCCATTTGAAAACATAATCAATCTGCTACCAGGATGTAAAGATTTGATTCGGCGATGTGAATGGTCCTACAAAATCAATTCCCCAAACATCGAATAACTCCACTTCTAAGATACTCGCCGTGGCATCTCATTCCGCTTAGAAATATTACCAGTCATTTGGCAGGAATGACAGGATCTTGTAAACTCGTAAGCAGATTTATGAATTATTGGCCAATAGAATCCACACTGCAGTACCTTTGCTGCTGTCTTGTCTGGTCCATAGTTACCTCCATCTTCTCTAGAATGACACATGTGCAAAATACTTGGAATCTCATCATCATGGACGCATCTCCTAAGAATGGCATCATGGCACAATTTGTATAGGTGGGGATCGTCCCAATGATAATACTTTAGATATGTGAAGAACTTCTTCTTATCTACATTGTTGAATTCTGGTGGTAGGAACTTTCCTTATAAGTAATTGACAATGTCAGCAAACCAAGGGTATACCTTGCCCACTCTTGACGTATGATGTCGGGTCTGAGATTCTACTCGAACTACCACTGAGACATAAAAAAGTTGTTCATCAGGAAAGCTTTCCTTAATCTCGGTCGGTTGCTCTTCTTCTAGCAAAAGTTAATCTTGACAGGTGATCAGCCACCTGGTTCTCAGATGCCTTTTTATCTTTGAATTCCACATCAAACTCCTGTAAGAGTAGAATCCATCTTAATAATCTTGGCATGGAGTCTTTCTTGGTCAGAAGGTATTTCAAAGCTGCATGGTCAGTGAATACGGTGACTTTCGATCCTATTAGATAAGGTCGAAACTTGTCAAATGCAAATATGACGACTAAGAGTTCCTCTCCGTAGTCGCATAATTCCTCCGGGCACTATTAAGGGTACGACCGGCGTAATAAATAGGCTTAAAGATTTTATCCTCCCTTTGTCCCGGAGTGCTCCAATCGCTATGTCGCTTTCATCACACATCGGCTCAAAAAGTTTATTCCAATCAGGTGCTACCAGAATTGGGGTGGTTATAAGCATTTGCTTCAATGTGTTGAATGCTTTCTTGCACTCTTCTCCAAATACGAAAGGTACATCCTTTGCAAGTAATTCCGTCAAAGGTCTAGAAATTTTAGAGAAATCTTTCATAAACCTCCTATAAACTCCTGCGTGGCCAAGAAAGGCTCGCAACGTCTTTAAGTTGTTGGAGGAGGTAACTTCTTTATCACCTCTATCATTGCTCTATCAACTTCCATTCCTTTCTTTGAAATCCTATGACCCAACACTATTCCTTCTGTAACCATGAAATGGCATTTTTCCCAGTTAATTACAAGGTTGGACTCTTCACATCTTTTTAACACTTTACTCGCATTGTCCAAGCATTTATCGAAGCTATCTCCAAATACGGAGAGAAATCATCCATGAAAATCTCTAGAAAATCCTCCACCATGTCCGCAAATAATGACATCATGCACCTTTGGAATGTTGCGGCGTATTACATAACCCGAAGGGCATGCGATTGTACGGAAATGTTCCGTAGGGACATGTGAAATTTGTTTTCTCTCGGTCCTCGGGGACAATATGGATCGATAATAACCGAATATCCATCTAAGAAACAATAAAACGCATGACCGCTTAATCTTTCTAACATCGATCAATGAATGGTAGGGAAAATGATCTTTACGAGTTGCATCATTCGCTTTCTGAAGTCTATGCAAACTCGATGTCCAATAATTAATCTCACGGGGATTAGCTCATCAAACTCATTAGGTTGTACAATGAATCCTTCTTTCTTGGGCACCACATGAATCGGGCTTACCCACTCACTCGTCCGCAATTGGGAAAATGATTCCCATCTCCAATATCTTTATGATCTCTTCCTTAACAACATCCTTCATTGTGGTGTCAACCTCATCGAGGTTGTGCTACCGCTTTTTTCTCGGGGTCCACAGAGATCTTATGCATGCACACCGATGGGCTTATTCCTTTAATATCCGTAATCGTCCACCCAAACGCTCCCTTTATGCTCTCTCGGTACTCTTAAAAGTTTCTCCTCCTCTAAAGGTGATAATGACGCCGAAATTATAAGGGAGAGAGTATCATCTTGTAAGTGTACGTACTTCAGGTGAGATGGCAAAGGTTTCAATGTTAAGTTCCTTGGTGGTTCTTCTAATGATGATCTTAACAGCTTATCAGTCAACTATAGGTCAAAGAAATTATGCCATGAAGGTCTATGAATGGTTCCTCCTAAATCCACGAAGATATAGGCTCTATTTCTCGCACTTGACCTTCACTACACCCGAGCCGAGTTTCCTCATAACTCGTCTTCTTCCTTCGGGAGTAAACTCTCGCCTACTTCGTCTAGTGCCACTTGCGATATAATTCTAAAACAAGTTCGTCTATGGCATCTAGCAAGTAGCATGCTTCTCCTTCATCTTTAGCATATCTCATTGAGTTCATCACATTGAACACTACCTTGTCCTCATTCACTCTCGTAATCAACTCACCCTTATGAACATCTATCAATGTTTTGCTCGTAGCTAGGAAAGGTCTTCCTAATATCAATGGAACATCGTGATTAGCTTCCATGTCAAGCACCACAAAGTCTACAGGGAATACAAACTTATCAACTTTCACCAAAACATCCTCCACCACTCCACAAGGTTGCTTCATAGACCTATCTGCTAATTGAAGGGTTATAGATGTTTCATTCAACTCTTTCATGCCTAACTTATGAAAAATGGAGAGTGGCATCAGATTGACACTGGCTCCAAGATCACATAGTTCTTTGTTCAGGCATACTCCTCCAATTGTGCATGGTATGAGGAAGCTCCCAGGATCTTTACACTTAGGAGGTAGTTTGCGTTGCAAAACTGCCGAGCATTCCTCGTTAAGGCAAATAGTTTCAAGGTCCAACAATTTCCACTTGGTAGAGATGGCTTCTTTCAAGAATTTTGCATACTCTGGCATTCCAGCCAGAGCTTCTACCAAAGGTATATTCACTTGCAACTTTTTAAACATCTCTATAAACTTTTTATAACGCGCATCATCATTGTTCGGCTTATATTTCCTAGGGGGATAGGGTAAAGTAGAAGGATTAATAGTTACAGTTCGTGAAGAATTACCTGCTGACTGCTGCTGCTCTGCCTTCTTGTCTGCTGAATTTTCAGACTCCCGGTTTACCGGAGCATTGTCCCGGGTTACCGGCCCCTCTTTTTCTCCAGATTCTGCTGCGTTCTGCTGCTGACTGCTTTCTGATTCTTCCTGAATAGTTGGTATAACTGGTCCAGGAAGTTACTTTCTGCTTCTAGTCATAATTGCATTCACGTCCTTCGGATTCTTCTCAGTATTACTTGGCAATCCTCCCGGAGCACGGGCTGACACTTGTTCTGCAATCTGCCCCAGTTAGTGTGACAGATTCTGCACTAAGGCTTCTTGATTGGTCAGTCTTGTATCATTCTTCTGACAATTAGTGGTGAAGTTTGTATTCGGCTCGGTCATGGATTCCGTAAGTTGATTGACCGTGTCGGTCACGGCTTGAGCTCATTTAATCCATGGTCGCTTCCCAACCACCGGACTTATTGAATTGAGGCTGAATCCACCAGTTTGTCTCGGTCTCTCTCCACCGTTTGAATCACTTTGTCGAAAACCCCCAGTAGGGTCGCTCATTCTAAAACTAGGGTGGTCATGAGAACCTGGGCGAAATCCGCCCCTATAAGGATTTTCTTGCCTCCCTATATAGTTCACGTCCTTAGTGTTGGTTGTTTCAATCTCTTGAACTTTCTCAACCAATAATAAGTGATTTCACCGGACAATTACTCACAAAAGCACGTAACAATTAAGCACATAATCCACTAAAAATAAAAGCTTAATGGCAATGAATGAAAAGATGAATATTTGAATGTCATTAAAACGGGAACGATTAGGTGGTTATCCGAAAATCCTGATGGAAAAAAAAAGAGAAAATTCAAATGCATCATTTCTTGGACTTAGATTGTTAGAACAATTTGAAATAACCCTTGAGGATCTGGGTATAAAAGACTCAGAGTTAATACTTGTCACATATTTCATATCATGATCTAGTCTGTTTTAAATTTCAAAAATAATGTGTGACATGTATTAGTTCACATACTATGGAAGTGAGGAGGTCATAACTTTAACCCACCCACCCACCCTTTTTTATCATCCGAGTATTTGTTTTGACTTGTTTTAGTGCACCATTGCTTTCCCAACAACTTATTTACACTCACTTTACATTGAGGACAATGTAAGTTCGTAAGTGGGGAGTGGAGTCGTTGGTCTAGCAATGGAATTAATGTTTATTTTGTATCAATAAATCTCTTAGTTTTCGATCTTTTTCGAGCATTATTTCGTTGATTAAAATAAACTGTATAAGGTATATATTTCATGGATTTGAAGATATAATGATCAATTTGGATGTGTATAACCAATGTGAACCGTAAGTGCATTGTAATTCCAAATATAGTTGTGTAACATGAATTCCTTCACGTAAGCCTTTGATATTGAAACGAAAATTTTAAACTGTATCCATTCAGTATCCTAGTGGTTATTCTAGAGATAGCAGTAACTTAGTACCTAATTTTTGAACGTGTACTGTGAATATCTGAATGTTTGAATGTGATAGAAAGGATATAAGTTAAGGAAGAATACCAAATTAAGATGAACTATCTATATGTCGGTTGTAGCTACCAATGATTTGAGTGCAGTAGGGCGTTATCACGAAACGTCCTATATCACTATGAGGTTTAAAAGCTCCCGACTGCCTGATGATAGTAGTCCAGCTAGGGTGTTATCACGAAACGTCCTATTGTTGGGAATGAGGGCATATGCTACACATATGAAAAAAAAAAAAAAAAAAAAAGTTTAAGAATGGTTGAAAACTTAGTTATCTTCTGACTATCCCCAGTATAAACTGAATGATATGCTTTAGGGATTATCCTAATAAGTACTCGGAAGAACATTGTGTGGAACTGTTCCTGCCTATACCTAGGAAAGTCATTAGGACTGTCTGAATGGATATTTGTGCGTTTGCTTGAATTATTCAAGAGAGGATAGTGGAAATTGAAAAGGCTTGTCACACACACACTCTGTTATACATTTATATTGAGGTTAAAGCCTGGTTGTAATTCTAATGGTTGTATTATCTAGTTGTTCCTTATACCTTCTATCTTCATGAATTTATCTCTTATTCATTTTGTTTTATCGCTTGTTTTGATCGAGGACGACCAAAAGCTAAGTAGGGGGTTGTGATGAGAGATAAATTTATGATCATTATTACGACATTTTACCCCAATATTGATACCATTTTGAGCATTATTGTATCAAATCAAGTCACAATTACTAAGTTTTATTCAAATGTATAAGTAGTAGTTATTATATAAATTATCGTATTTTTATAAGTTTTTATAAGTTTTGTACCGGTTTAGTAACCGGAGTGTCGTGTCGGATTTACGTTTGGTATTTTGGTGGTTCATTGCAGGATTATACATTGACCAAGATTCCACGTAACGACATGTTTTGAGCCTTAAAAGAGGTGTTTAGAGGGTTAGAAGAAGATGCCACAAGCTTACGAGTTCAAACGGAGCAAATTTTCCTAAGTACTTAAACCGTAATTTATTTTCGATGGAGATTTGATCCAGCTTAGAGGCATTTTCAGGGGATGACTTCTTAATGAAAGTTGTAGATCTTCACATAATATTTCCAACGCACTTTGAATCACGTCAATTGGAGGTCTACAACTCAAATAGTAGTCAATTGACTAATCAATTCGGATTAGTAGAAATCCCGAAATATCTTCGTAATACGAATGGCTCATCAAAACGACATTTTCTGAAGAAGTTTCCTCAATAAAAGTTGTATATCTTCAAGAACGCTTTCCAATGGATTTTGAATCAAGTCAATCGGACTTCTACAACTCAAATGGTGGTCAAGTGGCTAATTGATTCAATTTCGTAAAAATCCCGAAATAGCTTCGGAGGAACACGAGGTAATCAAGAAGGCGTTTTCTGGAGAAGAGTCCTTCATGAAAGTTGTAGAGTTTCTCGAGATCTTAATTTTGGCATTTCGTTTGCAATGTTTGGAGTTCGGGAGATTAAGTTATGATTTTTAGAAGTTAATTATGTAATTATATATAATTTATATCACCGGTAACATGCAGAACATGGAGTAATCATTAGTAATGATGGTTACCGGATCGATCCGGCACCCATTCCGGACCGATCCGGGAAGGGGAAATTGCCTATATATATGGATCCATCAGCTTTGTAATCGGGTGTACCTAAAATATATATATATATACCATATACTATATATATATCTCTTTCTCCCTTTTTATTTTGTAATTTGTAAATCGGCCTTATGCCGAAATAAATTCAGTAGTAGTAGTACGGTAGTAATGCTCGGGAAATTCCCGGAAGATCGGTGTTGCTGAAGTCGTTGTAATGCCCGGAAAAAAGACGATTTCTGAGTCAGCGGTTGTAATCGGGTAATTTTCTATAGTATTTATGTTTATGTTTTTCTTTGTTATTTTCATCTTTTTATCTTTTATAATGTTATTAGGCTAGATCTAATAATTAGCCAAAGTTATGTAATCGTTTTAATTCGATCTTTTCGTTAAAGAAATGTTGTTAAGTTAAAATGATTAAAATTGAGTTAATTGAATCTTTTTCTATTTTGATCGTATTCGTATTGACGTATTTAATCGATCTGAGGAATTCATAATCTAATTATGAATTGACGCCTCGTAGTCAGGATATGAGATAAAAAATAGAAAAACCGGAGGGTAAAATTGGCCGTGTGAATAACGTGATAACGGAATCCGATTTCCTACCCGGGGGTAGATTTGTTTTGGGAGAAATGAATCTTATTATAATTTGTACTCGAGATCGTAATAATGTTAAATCATCAGTTTAATTGAAACTTAAACCGGAAAGTTGAATCGTCCGGCTTTGACAACCGGAGCCTTTAAAATAAAATTGACCGTTTGACGAACGGAATGACTCCTTTTTATCTAAAGGTAGATTTGTACTCGGGACCCTGTTCGTAAAAACCGTAACGAGTTGTGGACCTTGGACTCGATGACAATGGACATATGACAATTTCATACGCTCGTGTGAGGAGGAGTTGTCTAGTTTAGGAGTACACCGTTTCATTTACTCAATTGGACCTAAAAAGGAAGATCGAACACATTTCGTTAATTGAAAAGATCGAGTAAATTGATTACATATACTTTGGCTAGTTTGGTTTATATATTATATTTTGGTACCTATATATTTATATATATATATATATATATATATATATATTTTACAATCTATGTACATCTATATATATTTATATATATTATATTAGTATAGTTTAATTTTATTTACTGTTTACTCTAACATCTAACTGATCTAACTATCTAACCCGAGGAAAATGTTATAAACCTGCGACTTAGATCGAGTTAATAATAGCTTCTTGGTGTTTAACCCCACTTAAACGAATTACCATGTTTTCCCTGAGGAATACGACCTGACTCACCAGACTAGCACTACAATTTGACCCGGTACACTGCCGGTTAGGATCTGTATAGCCTAGGTAATGTCCGTCAGCTTTCTGGCGCTGTTTCCAAGGTTAGGTTTAGGTCTGTCAGCTCAAAATCACAAACACGACATTTTCTTCATCTTGCTTTTCAAGATCTTTATCTTGTTTTTTGGCACCGCCGTGCAACCACCGGCAAAGTCACTCACTTTAGCCAGATATATCCACCACATAAACATCACTATTCACATCATGATAATTTCGATATTTATCACTTAGAATCTTGGCTCAATAGCATTACTTGAGACATACTTGATACAATCACTACTTTAGTCATTCGTACTCGTTTGATCTCAAATGATTAAATTTAGTTTGTGGCAACCTTATGCCTTAATAATGATTTCATTAATTTTTCAATGTGACATATTACACGTTCATCTAAACATTGTCTTTATTATACTATATAAATTGATGTGTGACACATATTTTGTTTTGAAATATAAATCACATTCACAAAACGATTCAATTTAATATAGACCGGAATGATTATAACGTAAATAGTAATTCTAGTTGTAATGGTGACTTAAACTTATGCTACTGAGGTTTGGAAACATGTTCTAGTCAGCAATGTATGAAGCATCTGCTGAAATCTAGTGTTCAGCCGGGGCAATCAGCAGGGTTGATCAACCTGCTGATGGCAAGTCTACTGAAGACAAGTCTGCTGATTCCTAGCAGACTTGTGGAACACGTCTGCTGCATGTTTGTTCTAGATTTGTCTAAGTTACTTCTGGGGTATTTCAGTCATTTACTGGTTTGGCTGTTTAGTCGGTTAGGGTTCGATTCCCAAGGCTATAAATACCATCTGTATTTATTGTAACCGATGATGTAACTTTCTCGTGATAATAAAATATCCTCGTTTGTCCGTAGAGTAGTCGGCACATTGCCGGAAACCACGTTAAATCTGTGTTTTTCTTGTTTTCTGTGTTTGTTTACTTGTTTATCTTTTATCTTTACTCACAATCACCATCACTTCTTGATCGATCCGTCATAACAAACTGGTATCGGAGCGTTTTGGACAAGTTCATGCTTTTGTGATTAATAAAGGGATCATTTCAATAAAAAAAATCAAAAATATATACCTTACCTCATATTTAATTTAAATTTATAGTTTTAATAATTAAAATATTTTTTTTGAGAACTATTAATGTTGTAATTTAAAAAATAATGTTCAGACGTAAGACGAAGCGAGCTGTAGGTGGAGCATAATTTAATTGGATCCAGTTATCTTTTTTTTGAAGGGTGGATCCGCTTTAAGACTTGTTACAAGGCAAAATTTGAAAAATGATCCTGCAACTCGGCCTACTTAGGATTTTAGTCGTGCTCCTACTCCGGTGAGGAAATGGTCCTATAGGTTGTTTTTTTTTAAATGGTCGTAATCGCTAGAAATAGCTGATTGGGCACCGGGATTTTAAAAAAAATGCTTATGTGGCTGCCACGTTGGATCTTACATGGCTCCATTTACTTAACAAAAAGTTGATGAAAAAGGGAATTGAACCTATGACCTTATAGTAAAGGTCTAAGCACTTTGCCATCCAAGCTAATGCTTCACTGTCTGTTTTATGACACAACTTAGTACTTAAGCAACCCATTTCCGCAACAATATTTTCTAATCTATCATAGTAAAGAGGTTGCATAGGTACCGGGACTTAACTCACAACGGGAAAGTATGTTATATGACTCGCAAAAATAAATATACTTAGCTATAATCAACTTGCTCAATTCTCTACAGAGATTTTATGAAAGGAATAACTGGACTTGATGGAATAAATCTACGTTTCTTCGTCACCATGTTAAGTGATTAGTTTATTACCAGGGGGCTGATGCAGGATCCGGGGTAAAGGGTGGCGAGAATTCTAAAGATTTGCATTCAGAAAATGTATAGTAGTTTTTTTCTATCCTTTTGAATTCCAAAAAAATACTATATATCGTAATAAAAACACGACGATACATTTTACGTTGTATAATAGGAAAAAGAAACTACTATATATTGCATGATATCAACACATTAACAATTAAACTCCTATCAATAAAGATTTCTAACACTACAAACAATATTTTGGATGAAATCCAACATTTCAAAACTTATGAATATTTGTTTAAATATATCACTTTGATAATAACTATGTATTTTTATTTACGTGATAAAAAATTTATGTCAAATTATCAGATTATTATAAATGAAATGGACGAATATAAATTTGTTACGGAAATAGGTTGCATAAGTAATAGGTTGTGTCATACTACATGCATTGAATCTTTAGTTTGGATGGTTAAGTGATTGGACCTTTATTATAAGGTCATAGGTTTAAATCCCTCTTGCATCAACATTTTTTTTAAGAAAATGAAGGAGAAATGGGACCCATAGCCACGTGGCAGCCACGTAAGTGGTTTTAATAAATTCTGCTGACCAGTCAGCTATTTCCGACAATTAGGACTATTTTTGAAATAAAAAAACAACTTAGAGGATTATTTTCCTCACAAGAACAAAACCATGACTAAAATCCTTAATAGACCAAGTTAGAGGACCAATTTTCTAATTTTGCCCTTGTTACAAGGTGCCTAAATTTTATTGAGTTTAAATAGAATCAGCCTTAACAAAAAAGCAACAATTTTTTTACTTTGTTTTTGTTGGATATTGGTCATTTATAAGCAGTTAATTATAACTTGAATAACAATAATATTTTGCAATAATAATAATGGTCTCATTTATATAAATAAAAAAGGACAAAAACAGATTGAGAATGTACGTAGAATGTTTCAAGTGGTTGATCAATTAATTGTGTTATCGAAATTGGTGACTTATGCGGTGACATTGATGTTTGATGCGGTGACATTGACGACTTATGCGGTGACATTGATGTACGATGCGGTGACATTGATGACTTATGCGCAAAGGACATTGATGTTTGATGCGGGGACATTGATGACTTATGCGGTGACATTGATGTCGAAGCCGAAGACATTGATGTCTGTATTTACAATTAGATAACTGATGCAATGATATTGATGTCACCGCATATACAACTTGATACACACATTTGATAACTTTGTAAAGTAACTTTATTTCTTTGTTATCTTTAAATATTTGATTGATCTTGGTTTATTTGATTAGTGTTGGTTTAAATATTCGATAACTTTGTAAAATAACTGTATTTTTTTTTGTTTGTTTAAAGGCAGATTTTTACAACCAAAGGTATGAATAAATCGTTACAATAACACGTCACTGCTTAAATCGTTACAATAACACGTCACTGTATAATTCGATACAATAAGACATCACTGCATAGATCGCTACAATAAGAAGTCACTGCATAAATCGCTACAATGAGACGTCATTGCATAAATCGTTACAATGACATGTCACTGATCAAGGTTGTCAATGGATCGCGGCGGTCAATACATCATGGTAGTCAATGAATCGCGGCGGTTAATGGATCCCGGTGGTCAATGCATCGGGGTAGGTGATCAATGTATGACGGTGATCAATACGCCACGTCGATTTTTATGAAGAAAAAAAATTGATTTATGAAATTTATTCGGAAAAATATTAAATTTGATTTTAAAATAAAGAAGACGAAAAAATATGAATTTTAGTGAAAAAATTATGATAATCCGAGTTTTAGATCAAAATATATGACGTTTAGAAATATGGTGAATTAAAAAAATAAAATAAAAAAATGAACGTTGGGTGGAGTTGGTTTTTTTTATATATTTTTTTTTTCTTTTTCCCTCTTTGAGCGTTTTTTTTTTTTTTTTTTTCCCTTCCTTCCTTTTTTCCCTTCTTCCTCTTTATCCACTTCAAATTAGAATGTCCTTATAACTAAATAAGATTTCGGAGTGTCCTATTACCTCTAATAAGTTGAAAATCACTCCTTTTAAATAATTGGCCCATGTTTCAAGTGGTTGATCAATTAATTGTGTTATCGAATAGACAAGCAATAATCACTTCTTTGAAGAGAAATAATCTTTTTGCGTCGGAACAAAATTTAATTGCATGTAATAATACTTAAATAAAAAATAAATTAGATAAGTTAAAACTCCATTGCTTTATTGGAATGGTTAAGACTAAAGACCGGTGCAACAAGGTTCAAAGAGATAAAGGTGCTCCGTTATTTTATAGAGCGGTAGTGACTTCTGCATTGAAATCAGTGAGCGAAATGAATGTGGGCCAACCCCAAGAAGTGCTGGACTTGTTGAACCAGTGAGTTGCTGCAAAAAATTAAAATTAAAAGCAAAACACATTTCAGTAAATCATAGTATATCGTTAGCAAGATAAGAAAACAGAGCACCATACTATAGGGGTCTACGTACGGACCCCGTTAAAAATAGAAATAATCTATATTTTACCTATAGAAAAATATTTCGGACCCCGTGAAAAAAAAAAATTTACTGTATTAAATATTTACGTACCCGTTGGATATTCATTCTGGATCCGCCACTGTTCCTGATCACCAGAGGTAAAGTTCTGAATAATGAACATCCTTAGTTGCAATAGTAGAGAACTTATCAATTTTCCATATATGTTTGTAGCTATTATTATAGTTCATCATTATCAATTGCTCCCCTTTACAAATATTTTTGTTAGAGACGTATACTTCAGCTCCAAATTAAGACACACGTATCATCAACAAGATAGCCGTTGGACGGATCATTGAACTTGTTCAAAGGCATGAATTGGTCAAAACCCCATTCTAATTTCACCTTTTGAAACCGTCTGGAAACTGCAAGTAATAAATGACAAGCAACAAATAATCAATGCATTTCAGCCCCACTTTCAATAATAATCAGAGCATGAAATAAAGTACAAGAAATTAAGGAAATCTTTAAAATTTACATAAGTTTGCGTACGAAAATGACCCGACATGTATGAGCTTGCCTTTGCCTTGGTTGTTGTTTTATATATAAAGCAAGAGCATAAACACTTACGTTGGAGGGTATAAAATCAACTTCCTGCAATCAATTACATATTCATATTAACAGCTTTCAGAGAAATTTTATTAGAGTTAATGTAAGAATCACTAAATAGAGAGTACCATTCATATCCACCGGCTTTGAATTCTGCACTTTCATATCTTTCTACTTTATTCTTTGCTAACATTGAAAACCCTTGTAATTTTACTATATAATGAGTTGGTGACGAATCTGAAACAAGAACTGTGTTTAAATCTCGAATTGGTCTCAAAACAAAACATTATAGTACAAACTAATTTAACACGAGACGTATGCCCCAATCTCTTAATTAAATACTAACTAATATCAATGATTATTCATAAATCACGGCAGTTAACAAAAAGTACTACCTCCGTCTCAAAATATAAGTTCTTTTAGATTTTTTTACACTTATTAAGAAAGTTAGTTAAATTTGTTATGTGTAATTAATTTAGATTAAAAAGACTAAGATGACCTTTCATTGATATTAATGCAAAGTAGTAAAAAGTGGTTGAATATATAATAAATGAGGGGTAGGATGAGAAAAAATATAATAAATGATTTGTTGGTTTTCTAAATTGACTTACATTTGGAACAAAACCAAAAAGCTAAAAGAATTTACATTTTGAGACGGAGGTAGCAGGGACGGATCTAGAGCATGGCCCACCCGGTTTTTTATTTTTGGTACACCGAAAACCTTATATAAATCAGTCCAACACAGTTAATTGTTTTAATACGTACCCACCCGACCATATAAATAGAGTCCATTAGCCCACCCGACCACCAATTCCCGGTTCCGTCCCCGGGAGGTAGCACTTTTAACTTCTTCCTCATCCGCAATTAATTGCACACTTGACACCGGGAGTACCGATGCTCTCAAGTGAACTAAATCCACCTAATGCATATGGTGTAGGAATTTCGCAATAAATAAAAGCATTAAAAATGGTGTAGCTAGAGTGACCGATGAATTTCCCAACGTTTTTGCGGGTTGATCTATACCCCGTGCTTTTAATAAGGATGGAATTGTTGATGTTCACCAAAAATTATTAAAGTCAAAAGGGCGTGATAAAGATATAACAGTCCTTTTAGTTTTTTCATAAATTGAGTACTACAATATTCCATGCATTTTATTAGGGGTTCTGTACAGTTGCAACGAACTTGTGGAAGTCGGTATATAGTCAAGAATCGTCCTTGAAAAAAAAAGGAGTTTTTAACTCTAAATTTGAATTTCATAAAATTGATTTTTTGTAATAGATGTGGTGCACTGATAGGTGAGATGCACCGATAGAATTAGTGTTGTACAAATAAAAGTTATTTTAATTTATTGTATTACATCTTTATTTTTATTTTTTCACTATTTTTTAGAGGATATTGCACCTTTATTATTTTCCTCAAATCAATACGACGAGTAAAACAAATTTATTGATGAAAATATTTAAGTCACTAGCTATAAACCCGTGCAATGCACGGGGATTTGGAACATGTACTAAATTTAAAAAATACAATCAAAATTACGAAACATAGGAAACATATAACTGAAAATTCATAAAGGTTTTGTGTAGGCAATCCATGTGTGACTAATCAAGAAATAATTTGGTTTATTTTGAAGTTTCTAACAATAGATTTTTTGAAGAGCTTCCGAAGACTTTGTAGTAAAGATGATCCGCCCAACACAACCAAATGTCTTGCGATGCACATAACAATATAAAATTAGAAAACGCCTATCAAAACCTTTTTTTAGTAGAAAAAGCTCATTCATACAACAATCATTTCATAAAAAATCAACATCTAACAACTCACAATCATTAAAATTAACCTCACAAAGAACCAACATAACACACATAATACCCACATACTACTACCTGGAGCTTCGTAAAGGAATACTACTTCAATGATTTATAAAATCCCTACTACATGTAGGATTTCATGCATGTCAAACACAAAGTTAAAACAAAGTAACCTTGTCAAGAAAAAAAAAGGTTCTTAAAGAAACATCTAAAATGTCACTATGATATGACATGGCTTCTAATTCGGCTTGGTTGCCTAACGGGGTCATAGCTTCATCATCTCATGTTGATTTTTTGAAGCTTCCATATATAAGTGAACCACCCAAGGAAATATCCGATGAAGAAAACGAATTTTCTTTTCAAGTAAATAGCGTATTTCCTCTGCTTTACTTTTTCTCTTGCTGAACTTCATGAATTACACTTCACAATTTTTTGATATCAGATTGATGGGCAAGATTCTCCAACATCGCTGTTCAAAAAAAAAAAAAAAAAAAAAAAGATTCTCCAACATCACACTATTCTTCTGGTGGCGAATTGTGAGAGCATAGTTTTTCCTGGTACATTTGTTGCTTCATGCCCGATGGTGTTGCAAAAACTTTCTTCTTACTTAGCAAATGATCTGTACAAACCTCGGCATTTGGTTCGGTTCCATTTCCTCTTTTTCCGTTCGTAAAGGCGGCAAATGTAATGAACACTACTGCTAAAATAAGTACTGCTGTAGCGCCAATTAAATAATAAGTTGAAGTCTTAGTAAATGGATTTTTTCATTAGGTGAATAAGTTGAACCTGATTTTTTTTCCTTCAGCTTTGGTATAAAGAACCATGAAAACAAAAAATCAAGTGAACGATGCCGGAAGCAAATCACAGCCTCATAAGATGCATTAAAGAATTATTGAGCATTATTACACAATTATCAAAGCAAGATACCACCAAAAAAAAATTGTCTCACATGGTTATTGCTCGCTTAATTTTCCTCGGGCCGTGTGATTGAGTTCGATCGAATTATCAACTACACCAAAGGAAGACATGGAGAATGTTAAATCGTGAATTGAAAAGAGGGGAAGCAAAAATCTTGGAAACACAGATGTAACACACATTAGAAACAAATGCAATTAACGTAGTAAGTGCTAGTAAATAAAGGAACAAACAGAGGTAGAAGGAATTATGAATCCAAACGTTTTGTGCGACAATCACATATACACAACCCGGAAATCTATGCAGTGGAAGTTTTAATTATATTATTGTCTTTGTGTGTCAGCTTTGTTTTTAGCATTTTCCAGAAGGGCCGAGATATATATTACAACATTTACTACATCAAAAAAGTAGAATCCTTACTCACAACAAATTTTCATGATCTCCGACCAAAACAACAACACCTTGAAAATGGAAGAACAATGTAAACAAAAAAAATCATAAGAAAATGCATAATTGTAAACCCGTCATTAGAATGAACTCACAACAATGAGAATTGAAATTTCCTTAGGCCCTCTTTTGATATATAAAATGAAGGCAAACAACACAAAAATGAGAAACTATAATAAAAAAAATAGAACAATCTTTTTAGGCCGGAAGAACCCAAGGAAAATACTTATTGAAGGAAAATAGAAATGCTAACTAACTAATAAACCAAAGATATATGAAAAGCAATTACCGTCCGAAGTAAGGATTATCGTAGAAGCATGAAATTACTAAGTCGCACATGGATCGCATTAAGTTAAACCCTTATTCGCCATCAATAAAAAAAATATGGAAGGAAAAGTTATATAATTCGTCAATCTTACACAAAAAGGGACCGGTTTTTTAGCACTAAAATAGACTAAATATTATGCTTCTTTCGATTGATAGTGAGATTTGGACCGAGAGTTCTTCTAACATTCTGAGAATGAAGGGGCAATCGATTCACCTGAACATTTTATTTCTGAAATCAGTGATAACATAATCAAAAAATGGACAATATGTAGAATTGATTACATCACTCCTTCAATGACAACTTGTCAAGATGCTATTGCTTACAATATATTCCTTGGGTTTCGTGCTTTTGAAATATATGAGACGTAAAATCAATTGAGAAACAATCATCAACATCAATAAAGAAGGCCGGAGGATAAACCATATAAAGAAATAATCATACAACACCGAGTTAAATGAGATTCACTTAGTATGGAAAGATCACGAAAGAGCACGCCGGGTCAATCAAAAACAAAAAAGAAATTACATCAAAATAAGGTGACCATGCATTCCCATAGCGATTAGACCCGTACACATACATTTTACATGAAGCATTACTCCTATGTTGAATACCTATATGTTGAAGTAAAATCTGCAAATTGATGTCTAGTATTTCGCACAATTAGTGAAAAAAACACTCAAAATGATTTTGGTTTGGAAAGATGGGCCGGAAATGGGGAAGGAATGAAAAAGAAAAAACATATTACTTGAAAGAGAAGAAGAGGCCATAGCACAGCAGTCACACACCCGCTTGAAGATCTGAAAAACAAAGATGAGGACAAATGTAAATTTACCAAACACAATAACCACTCGAAATTCTTTAAATTAACCTTTCAAATTTAAGGGAAAAAAAAAGATAAGCGCATTTGCAAACTCCAACACGAAAATTGCAGAAAATAATCGCAACAAAGTACCGCAACACACTTTTGGACCATTGATTATGATTTGAGATTTATTGATTCCTGCTGGTCTCATAAAAATCAATGGGGTAAAAGTGTGTTGTGCTACTTTGTTGTATCACAAACGCTTCTCATATGTTATACCCTTTTGCTACAAAAGAAATAATAAAAATAAAATTGCTACCAGTCATTCACCAAAGAATTTTCATCCGGCTATAAAATTTCATCTTCCGAATAAAAATTGAAAAACCAACATCATGCACATCAAACATACGTTGAAGAGGGTTTGTAAAGAGTGCAAAAAAGAAGAGCAAAAAAAAATGAAAAGTAACCCACCACATGAGTTCATTTCCTACGTATTGGACCCGGAGATGTAAACAATAAAAAAAAAAATGGCAAAGCAAGGTCGGATTGCACGAATCATCTCCTCTCGCCGCCAAATCATTCATAAAATCACAATGCATCCGCGACCGCCGAAAGTTCGGAAGAAGTCATATCGCCTTAAAGCAAAAACTCGGAAACAAAGATTATCGAGAAATCAAATCAATCCCGGAGCGTAAAAAAAAAAAAAAAAAATTTGATAGATTTTCGGCTCCTAATTCATAATATTACATGCCCGACTCAAAAACATACCCATACCTTGATTTCTGCCAAAAGTAGAGCAAAAAAAAAAAAAAACCATTCATAAAAATGCAGCCAAAAGTAATACTCATCAATTAATAAAGCGAATACCTGTCCTTTTTCTCCATCCGAATAAGTATTAAAAAGGTCCTACATAAAAAGACATAATAATTCAGGAAAGTGAACACCAAAAATGACAACAAAATATTTATAACATGACCTGGTACAACGGCTATGGCGTAAACTCTCTTGACTCTTGCATCGGTTTGGAACGCATTATAACGGCGGAGGATTAGGTGACTCTCGTTGGTCTGGTACGCATTATAACGGTGGTGGATTTGGTGATTCTCATGCCAATGTAATTAAAGAGGCAGAAAACGTCAGGGATTTAAAATGATTTAAGAGAATGAACAGGGTCGTAGATAAAATTTGTTGGAAACGATCTAGAGGTTTCGGAGGAGATCTTGAAGATCGCAGGGGTTATGGAGGAGTTTGTTGGAAACGATCTAGAGGTTTAGGAGGAGATCTTGAAGATCGCAGGGGTTATGGAGGAGATTTCGAAGATCGTGACTCGCCATCGGCTTGGTATTTTATTTATTATATATCCGTGTGTTTTTTTTTTGGGTTTGGGTCGGATCTTCCGGGTAATCGGGTTAAATCATCCTTTCTAATATATATAGATATAGATGCTCATCAATTATTAGGACAATGGGAGTGAAATTTTTTTTTTTTTTTTTTTTTGTTTTAATGTCATACACGTCCTATAAACCAAGTCTTTGGGTTAATTTTTTTTTTTTTTTTTTTTTTTTTTTTTTTTGAAGAAAGGGTTAAATCTTAAAGTATCAATAATTTGGGAGAAAGGGAGTACATTTCCTTTTTTTTTTTTTTTTTGGTTAATGTTATACACGTCCCGAATAGGTAAATGTCGTAACCCAGAACTATAATCCCGAATAGTAGGGGTGAACTTGAGTCAAATTAGATGGATTGAACTTGGGTCAAACTAGATGGATTCGTTTTGGTATGTCTATTTCTAGTTGGTTTGGTTCTAAAAATTTACACACCAAGTGACCAAACCAAATGACTTGGTTTTGCTTTAACCTGATTTGAAAGCAGTCTTTAACTATACTACTAAAACCTTTTCGAAAAAAAGAACAATTTTTTTTAAAAAACATATAGTGCTGTTATTTATTTTTATTTTTTTGTTTGGTGTTGTTATTTTTATAACAGAACAAATACTCACTCCGTCCCATTTTATTAGTTATGTTTGACTTTTCACACCGATGATGAAAGTGTAGTTAATGCTTTGAATCTAATTAAATGATCTATTATTTTTATATTTATGACAAAGTATTACTTACCTTCTCCAAGTATTACTCCTAGCAAGGGAATTCGACAACGAGATCCTATATCTCCATTCGTTTTCATCTTATGCGCAAGGTTTCTCTCGCTATGTTACGCCAAGCTTCAAGTTTGAAAATTTTGCCTGGTGTGAGTTTTGGAAGGCAAGTGCGATGAAGTGAATCATCTTTTACTTGCAGACGATAGTCTCCTAATCACCGAAGCAACTCCGGAAGCCGCCCGGCAAAGGATCACCATTCTTACTCATTACGAAAATCTCTAGGGACAAAAAATAAACCCGAGCAAATCATCGATATTTTTCAAGAAGGATGTTAGCAATTCCTCACGGCTGAGCTTACTTCAACCTTGAAGATTCCCCTGGGAAATGCGAACGGAAAATATCTGGGACTTCCTTTCGTGATTGGCCGAAATAAGACATAAATTTTTGCATACATAAAATAAAAAATTCAAAAAAAGCTCAACGGTTGGAAATGCAATGGCTGGCAAAGAGATCTTATAAAAGCTGTAGTTCAAGCTCTACCACAATTTGTCATGCAATGCTTTGCTCTGCCAAAGAAGCTGATAACAGACTTTGATGTTCAAATAAGAAGTTTCTTTTGGGGATCCTCAGAAGATAAAAATAAAATTCATTGGAAGTCCTGGGAAACTTGATGCAAAAAGAAGTCGGAGGGTGGTTTGGGGTTCCGAGACCTCTTATCTTTTAATTTGGCACTTTTAGCTAAGCAAGCCCGGAGAATTTTGCACAACCCGGATTCTCGTCTCCTCTCAAATATTGAAGCATAAATATTTTGACCGGCGTGGATTTCTTGATGCCGTATCACTAACCACCCATCATCTATATGGAGAAGTATCCTTCAAGGGAGGGATCTCCTTCTTCACGGATTGCGTTGGCGAGCCGGGCAAGGTAGCAAAATTATCATTGGGACAAACATCATTGGCTACCGGTTCTCCCAAACTTTAAAGCTCACCCAACTTCAAATGCTCTCATGCACGAGCCGGTCGCACTCCCTCACACAACCAACTACACGAAGATGGAGGCATGATATTGTAAGTGCAAATTTTAATCACTTTGAGGCCCAAATTTTTTTATCGATCCCCTTATCCGTTGGACGGAGTGAAGATAAATTAATTTGGCACCTTACAGTAAGCAACAAAGATATTTACACAAAGAATTCTCGGTTATCATTTAGCACAAGTTATTAAAAGCCATAATTCCTCACATGACTCCGCATCCGCCCGCGTCCTATTTCGCGTATTTGGAACTCTTTATGGCGTGTTAAAGTTGAGCTATGAATTTCACATTTCTTATGGAAGGTGCTGAATAACTGTTTGCCTACGGTTCAAGGTCTTTGGAGTAGAGGTGTGGGTAACGGTATATGTGGGGTTTGTAACAAAACGGAAGAATCGATCTTGCATTGTTTGTTCGAATGTGAAATCCCATGTGGAAATTTCCTAATGGCGTCTATTGGCATACGATTCATGTACAGTCTTTGCTAGATTCTTTTGACTATCTCGTATCAAAGAGGACGGGGAACCAATTTTCCGAATAGTTTGTTTAATGTGGAATATCTGGAAGACGAGGTGCGCTTGGTTATATGAAAAAAAGATGTCCATGTCAACGTATTCGGCACAATCCACCCGTGAAGCGTACGAGTACTATCAAAGCATGATGAAACAACGCTCAATTAATACTACACCTCTTCTCTCTTGCACTTGGATACCTCCGGAACCCGATCTCTTAAAGTTCAATGTCGATACATCATTTGGGGTGGATAAAGCGGCAACTGGAGGGCTAATCCGTAATTCCCAATGGCATATCCTAAATAGCTTCTCTTTTGGCTTGATGGTGGACACGATGTTTTGGTTGGGGAAGCACTCGCCATATATCATGCATTGTTTTACGCACTCACATGGGGTTACTTTCGGGTGATTGTTGAAGGTGACTCTCTTACCATCTATCATAAGCTATTAGCTCAATCAAGACCTTTCTCCCGTGGGTAGTATTATAGAAGACCGTCGCCGTTTATTGCCGCCTTTTGGTTCTCGTTTCTTTCTCCTTTGTTAAAAGACAGGGAATTGTCCCTACTCACTTTTTAGTTAAGAAAGGTTTAGACCTAGTTGGGTGTAAAAGGTCTGAGGTTTCTCTCCCCCTCCATTGTAACTTTGAATTGTGCCGCAAATTGTGATCAATGAAGTCATTTACATCTCAAAAAGTATTACTTAAATGACATAAATGTAAAAATATTGGATCATTTAATGAGATTCAAAGCATTAACTATATTTTTCAACTAATAAAATGGGACGAAGGGAGTAAATTGTAAAAAAAAAACACTTTTAAAAACATATAGTGTTGTCATTTATTTTTATTTTTTTTGTTTGGTGTTGTTATTTTTATAACAAAACAAATACTCCCACCGTCCCATTTTATTAGTTATGTTTGACTTTTCACACCGACGAAGAAAGTGTAGTTAATGTTTTGAATCTAATTAGATGATCCATTATTTTTACATTTATGACAAAATATTACTTAAAGGACATAAATGTAAATATTGGATCATTTAATGAGATTCAAAACATTAACTACACTTTTCAACTAATAAAATGGGACGAAGGGAGTAAATTGTAAAAAAAATCAAACTAAATCTCTGAAAAAACAAAAAAACATTACACACAATATTCTAATAGCTAGGCACACTAAGAGACACGCACCCCCTGTCCCACTTATAATTATTATTGAGCATCTCAACCATCCTCATTTTTTTACCCCTCCGTGTTTTTTAACCGTCGGGAGAGAACATTCATACATATATTGAAATGAAGTTTAAAAGAGAAAAAATAATAAATGCTGCATTGGTATTGTAAACTGACAGATAAATAAAAACAAAGCAAAGGCTATATCATGCCTAGTGACAGTTAAATATTGAAGAGCTCCCACTGTACTTCTGTAAATGGTAGGGTTATGTATATAGGGACTAGGCCTAAGTAACCGTTGATATGAGATCGACATAGGGGTAGGACTAGGCTTCGCATTTTTCATATCAAGTCCGTCCGTAATTTGCATGGCATACATGTGCTGATTAAGGTACAACCCTGTGTCATCCCTATATGCCTGCATACCCAAAAAGTGACTAAGATGCCCAAGATATCTAAGTGCAAACATGTTATTTAACATCTTTATATAGGTCTAAATGAGATTAGAACTGTTGCGTGTCACCAAAATATCATCAACATAAACTAGGACATATAGAACGTATGAGGAGGTATGCGTAATGAACAGAGAAATGTCGATTTGGATTGCTTAAAACCCCATTGTAACAAATTGACTCCCAAGCTCTTAAAACCAGGCTATAAGGGCCTATTTGAGACCAAATAAAGCCTTTTTCAATAGACAGACATGACTGGGCCTAAGGGGGTCCACAAAACCCTGAGGTAGAGGCATAGACAATGTCTTACCAAATGCATTATTGATATCAACCTATCTTATGGGCCAATCAAAGGACACAAAGAACAGAAAAGATAACTCGATGGTGGAGTATTTAGCACAAGGCTAAAGGTTTATGAGTAGTCAAGACTAGGGGTTCGAAGTAACCCTTTAGCCACAAGTCCGGCTTGTGCTTGAGGATCGATCCATTTGGGTTAAGCTTAAGCTTGAAAACCCACATGTTAGCAACTAACTTCTCGTCCAGAGAGGCGATGTGCCGTGGTGCAATCACGAACTACTAAGCAATAGTACTAGGTCTATATCGGTATAGTGAACGGCATAGCAAGGGCCGAATCCACAGAGATTTAATAAGATACGTATATTCAAGATCGAGAACACGAGTAGTCAATGACCAACTATGGAATAGAGAAGTAAATATGGTAGCAATAAGCACGCAAGATCAAACACGATTATACTTTCATAAGTTTTAAGGATTAGTTTAACTATGAGTGATTAGTTATTTCCCCCATATTAAGCATCAATCATCCCCATTGATTTTAATACATTGTTGATGTCACGCGTGTGCTCGTTTATACTAGCAAGAGTACTAGGTCAAATCATAGTATAGCAACGGCGAATCAAGGTCGATCCCACAGAGACAATGCAACTTCAAAAATAAATGCAATTAACCTAATTAAGAACACATACGGTCTTAGACCAACATAAGAACGAAAAGAAATGGTATTCCTCCCTTCCTAACCTATCTCACAGCTTGGTGTAATTAATCATCATGTTTACTTCCCCCAATAATTCCCCGAATCCATCAGAAAATGTTTAAACTCAGTTTTAGCTACGGGTACAGTCTCTTAACCTTGTCTACTTCCATTGAAAGGACATTAGACGTCTATGTGCGCTTAACCTCCTTCATTGGTTGTATTAATTCACACGCGATAAGTTTTAGAGAGTGTCACCAAGACCGAGAACCTCCCTAAGAAGCTATCATGGATTGACTAGTACGTTCCAAGAGATCGATCCAGACTATGTCCTGACTAACACTTCACTTTATCATCCTTCATGTTAATTTACAATGACATGCAATTAGGTGATCGTGCTCAAAACATGTAAATTGGACTTCTCGATCAACGTAGCTTACGCCGAATCTCCGTATTTAGGGTGACCTAAAGGTTGCCTCGATTCATCGATATAGACCGTCACCAAATCGAGAGCGGCGGTTCTTAATTTTGGTATTACATCGATTCGTTCTGACTAATTCTGGTAAATTACGGGGTCGTTAAACATTCATATTAAATACATCACATATAAATAAGTAAATCTACCATAACTAAGATACAAAGGAACGTTCAAAGAGTCATACCTCGATTATGGAGATCTAGCTTGATCCACTCAAGCTGAGATGGCTTGGAAGAAGGGAAACCGGGAGAAAACTCACAATGCAAAAGGTAAACTTTTATTTCATGAATAATCGTAATGTATAATGTAAATGCTATGAGAGATATGTTTACAATGGACGAATGCAGTGTGCTTTATATAGGCTCTACACCAACTTAAGAACCCACTAGAAACCCTAGCCGACTAAGATAAACTACGTAGGTCGGTTTCGTGCTCTCCAAGATCTCGATGCATCGGTAGTGGGCCTCGAGCTATCGAGCCCAACTTCGGCTCTTTTCTTCGGTAGTTCTCTTCATGGACTTGCTTGACTCAGCCCCATGACTTTCTCTCGGTCGATCCATGTCTCTACTGCTCCGGAATAAGGTACATCCTGAAAAGTACACAAACAAGGTAGAACAGTACCAAATCCATGGGGTAATTACTAATCGCGTGCTATGCACTTACTAGCAATAGGACTAGGTCTATCATAGCAGAGTACTGGTGAGTCAAGGTCGAATCCCACAGAGAATCGTAAGAACGTCTGATTATCAAGATTGAGTTGTCACGATAATGGTCTACGACCAACTATAATATATAGACAGTAGTATTGGTGCCTCAAACTAACAAGATTATGCAAGTACAACGAAGCAAACTAGATTTTCTAATGTATTAGTTCAATTATTGAGTAATTAGTTATTCCTCCCACACATGCAACAGTCCTCCCTATTGGTGAATTTCTTCATTGTTCGCCAAATATGGGTACAACTCCTAACCCTATCTACTCCGACAATGGCAAAGAGATAATCTATACGCAAGCAACCCTCCTTAATTGGTCCTTAATAGCCCATATGCATAAAGAACTGTAGCCGTCGATATTGAGTGTTACCTCATACCGTAAACCCGCCTAGACAAATTCGTCGACATTGACCAAGACGTTCCTAGGGTCTATTCTAGATAATGTCCTAATTAACACTTCATTGTGGTCCTTCATGTTAATTTATGATAACATGCAAATAGTTGATCGTGCTACTAACATGTAAATTAAATCTATCGATCAACGTAGCCTGGCGCCGATTATCATGAATTAGTAATTTACTAGGTATCCGTATCTAGCGATATAGACCGTCGCGTATCCGAAGAACGCAACTACTCATGATTTCTTCACCAATGAATCAGATCTATAACACATGGGTAAAATAAGCTAACTACTACATAATTAAACTAAATAAGCAATTAAAACATACTAGTCGAATAAAACAACGATAGATCTACATCTTGGAAAAGACAGAGAATCATACCCTCGAAGATGAGTGTAGATCTCCTTTGGATCTCTCCCTAGGCGACGACTCCGTCGTCTCTCCGACCGTAACTCATAAAATAAAGAACAAAAACTTTTATTGCATAATTTCCTTGAATAATTTGAGTACATTGTGTTTTAAGGCGAAGCCTCTTATTTATAGCTATCTAAACCGACTTAGAATCATCTTGTTCGACCCCTCATCCAAGAAAACGCGTTTCGGAAGATTCGGACCCTCGCAAGTCGGCACCACCCCTCGGGTTACCGAGGGTATTTTTGCCCTTTTTCTTCAACCGACATAACTTGGATGCTTCTAGAATACCCTAGGCCCATTATTTTTGTCCAAATTCCCACTCTAGATTCGTCCATCATTCTCACCCAATGTTCCGTACCCTAAAAATCATCAAATAATACACAAAATAATATCAAAAGAGGGAAAATAAACGCTAAGTGCATATTTCTCGACTCACGAACCTGACATATGATATTCAACGTAAATGGTTCACATTTATAGGTCGAAACAACTATTTTTAGCTCGTAATGGATAGAATATTGATGCCGTAGGATAGACTATTTTAACCGTCATCAACTACCCCCCACTAGCCTTCTGCTCATCGTCGAGCAGGGTATCAAGGCAGAATGTACCTCCAAGAACAATCCCCATCAACTACCACGTATTCAATAAAGATTTCCGGCGTAAACGTACATTAAGCCGCAATCCATAAGCTCCCCATCAATCGCACTTATCACGCATCAATGTGTCGTGTGATGAATCAGCTGTGATAAGTGTGTTCGTGAGAAGAATCAAGTCAGTAGTAACCACGCATCAATGCGCAAAAACAATTTAAGCCACTTTATTTTTTATCGGCCTAAGCAAGACGCGAAAACTTTTACGAGGGTATCACATGAGAATCGTGAAGGAAAAAACCACATATATCTCTAGCCAGGTGACTGAAGATATATGTGATGAAAAAAACCTTGCGATTGTCATGCTACTTTATTGACTCAAAATAACCTAAATAAACAAAAGCAATAAATAAGGGTTTAGAAATAGTTCTGAGTTTATAGTCGTCAGCTTGACTGTACTAATAGTGGCTCCTTCACTCAAATTCTCGGCTCTTCTAACGCAAAGACTTCCTATGCAGGGTTATAATTGTGCTCCGTAATGTTTCACTTTCGTGGCCGTTAACCGTGAAAGTTTGCCCGCAGTGTTCATGTCTAACTTCACACGCACCCGAATTGAAGACTTTCGTGACTACATGTGGTCCATACCATCTAGACTTCAACTTCCCAGAAAAAGACGAAGACGCGAATTGTACACCAAAGACCTTATCTCCAACTTGGAATGTGCGGTTCAAAATCTTCTTATCGTGCGTGCGTTTCGTTCTTTCCTTGTAAATCCTTGTATTCTCATATGCTTGAAGTCTAAACTCCTCCAATCTATTCAACTCTAGCATTCTTTTTCACCGGCTAAATCCTCATCCATGTTTAGAAACCTCGTAGCCCATAGCGCTCGGTGCTCGAGTTCTACCGGTAAATGACATGCTTTTCCAAACACTATCATATACGGTGACATCCCAATCGTGGTCCTATAAGCTGTTCTGTACGCCCAAAGAGCGTCATCTAATTTCAAACACCAATCTTTCCTCATGGGATTCACAAGCCTTCTCTAAGATCTTCTTAATCTCTCTCGTTCGTGACTTCCACTTGTCCACTCGTCCGGGGTTAAATGCCGCCGCAATCTTATGTCTAACCCCATATCTTATAATCAACTTCTCAAACAACCTATTACGTAAATGACTCCCTCCATCACTAATTATGGCTCGGGTACACCAAACCTCGTCAAAATATTTTTCTAAGAAACCACAGACAACCCCGGCATCATTAGTAGGTGAAGCCACCGCTTCCACCCATTTGAAAACATAATCAACTCGCTACCAGGATGTAAAGATTTGATTCTCGCGATGTGAATGGTCCTACAAAATCAATTCCCCAAACATCGAATAACTCCACTTCTAAGATACTCGCAAAGCTGGCATCTCATTCCGCTTAGAAATATTACCGCCATTTGGCAGAAATGACAGGATCTTGTAAACTCGTAAGCGTATTTATGAATTATTGGCCAATAGAATCCACACCGCAAGCACCTTTGCCGCCGTCTTGTCCGGTCCATAGTTACCTCCATCTTCTCTAGAATGACACATGTGCAAAATACTTGGAATCTCATCATCATGGACGCATCTCCTAAGAATGGCATCATGGCACAATTTGTATAAAGTGGGGATCGTCCCAATGATAATACTTTAGATATGTGAAGAACTTCTTCTTATCTACATTGTTGAATTCTCGGTGGTAGGAACTTTCCTTCTAAGTAATTGACAATGTCGCAAACCAAGGGTATACCTTGCCCACTCTTGACGTATGATGTCGGGTCTGAGATTCTACTCGAACTACCACTGAGACATAAAAAAGTTGTTCATCAGGAAAGCTTTCCTTAATCTCGGTCGGTTGCTCTTCTTCTAGCAAAAGTTAATCTTGACAGTGATCGCCACCCGGTTCTCGCATGCCTTTTTATCTTTGAATTCCACATCAAACTCCCGTAAGAGTAGAATCCATATTAATAATCTTGGCATGGAGTCTTTCTTGGTCAGAAGGTATTTCAAAGCTGCATGGTCAGTGAATACAGTGACTTTCGATCCTATTAGATAAGGTCGAAACTTGTCAAATGCAAATATGAAAGCTAAGAGTTCCTCTCCGTAGTCGCATAATTCCTCTGGGCACTATTAAGGGTACGACATGCGTAATAAATAGGCTTAAAGATTTTATCCTCCCTTTGTCCCAGAGCTGCTCCAACTGCTATGTCGCTTTCATCACACATCACCTCAAAAGTTTATTCCAATCAAAGTGCTACCGTAATTGGGGTGGTTATAAGCATTTGCTTCAATGTGTTGAATGCTTTCTTGCACTCTTCTCCAAATACGAAAGGTACATCCTTTGCAAGTAATTCCGTCAAAGGTCTAGAAATTTTAGAGAAATCTTTCATAAACCTCCTATAAAATCTCGCGTGGCCAAGAAAGGCTCGCAACGTCTTTAAGTTGTTGGAGGAGGTAACTTCTCTATCACCTCTATCATTGCTCTATCAACTTCCATTCCTTTCTTTGAAATCCTATGACCCAACACTATTCCTTCGTAACCATGAAATGGCATTTTTCCCGCTAATTACAAGGTTGGTCTCTTCACATCTTTTTAACACTTTACTCAGATTGTCCAAGCATTTATCGAAGCTATCTCCAAATACAGAGAAATCATCCATGAAAATCTCTAGAAAATCCTCCACCATGTCCGCAAATAATGACATCATGCACCTTTGGAATGTTGCTGGCGTATTACATAACCCGAAGGGCATGCGATTGTACGGAAATGTTCCGTAGGGACATGTGAAATTTGTTTTCTCTCGGTCCTCGGGGACAATATGGATCTGATAATAACCAGAATATCCATCTAAGAAACAATAAAACGCATGACCGCTTAATCTTTCTAACATCTGATCAATGAATGGTAGGGAAAATGATCTTTACGAGTTGCATCATTCAGTTTCCTGAAGTCTATGCAAACTCGATGTCCAATAATTAATCTCACAGGGATTAGCTCATCAAACTCATTAGGTTGTACAATGAATCCTTCTTTCTTGGGCACCACATGAATCGGGCTTACCCACTCACTGTCTGCAATTGGGAAAATGATTCCCATCTCCAATATCTTTATGATCTCTTCCTTAACAACATCCTTCTGTTGTGGTGTCAACCTCATCCGAGGTTGTGCTACCGCTTTTTTCTCGTGGTCCACAGAGATCTTATGCATGCACACCGATGGGCTTATTCCTTTAATATCCGTAATCGTCCACCCAAACGCTCCCTTTATGCTCTCTCGCACTCTTAAAAGTTTCTCCTCCTCTAAAGGTGATAATGACGCCGAAATTATAAGGGGGAGAGTATCATCTTGTAAGTGTACGTACTTCGTGTGAGATGGCAAAGGTTTCAATGTTAAGTTCCTTGGTGGTTCTTCTAATGATGATCTTAACAAACCTTATCGCCAACTATAGGTCAAAGAACTTATGCCATGAAGGTCTATGAATGGTTCCTCCTAAATCCACAGAAGATATAGGCTCTATTTCTCGCACTTGACCTTCACTACACCCAGGCCAGGTTTCCTCATAACTCGTCTTCTTCCTTCAGAGTAAACTCTCGCCTACTTCGTCTAGTGCCACTTGCCGATATAATTCTAAAACAAGTTCGTCTATGGCATCTAGCAAGTAGCATGCATCTCCTTCATCTTTAGCATATCTCATTGAGTTCATCACATTGAACACTACCTTGTCCTCATTCACTCTCAGAATCAACTCACCCTTATGAACATCCATCAATGTTTTGCTCGTAGCTAGGAAAGGTCTTCCTAAGATCAATGGAACATCGTGATTAGCTTCCATGTCAAGCACCACAAAGTCTACAGGGGAATACAAACTTATCAACTTTCACCAAAACATCCTCCACCACTCCACAAGGTTGCTTCATAGACCTATCTCGCTAATTGAAGGGTTATAGATGTTTCATTCAACTCTTTCATGCCTAACTTATGAAAAATGGAGAGTGGCATCGATTGACACCGGCTCCAAGATCACATAGTTCTTTGTTCGTGCATACTCCTCCAATTGTGCATGGTATGAGGAAGCTCCCAGATCTTTACACTTAGTGAGGTAGTTTGCGTTGCAAACCGCCGAGCATTCCTCGTTAAGGCAAATAGTTTCAAGGTCCAACAATTTCCACTTGGTAGAGATGGCTTCTTTCAAGAATTTTGCATATACGGCATTCCAAACCGCAGCTTCTACCAAAGGTATATTCACTTGCAACTTTTTAAACATCTCTATAAACTTTTTATAACGCGCATCATCATTATTCGGCTTATATTTCCTAGGGGGATAGGGTAAAGTAGAAGGATTAATAGTTACAGCTCGTGAAGAATTACCCGCCGACCGCCGTCGCTCCGCCTTCTTGTCCGCCGAATTTTCGTACTCCCGGTTTACCGGAGCATTGTCCCGGGTTACCGGCCCCTCTTTTTCTCCAGCATTCTCGCCGCGTTCGCCGCTCGATCGTTTTCTCGATTCTTCCCGAATAGTTGGTATAACCGGTCCAGAAGTTACTTTCTCGCTTCTAGTCATAATTGCATTCACGTCCTTCGGATTCTTCTCGCATTACTTGGCAATCCTCCCGGAGCACGGGCCGACACTTGTTTTGCACCGCCCCAAGCTAGTGTGACAGATTCTCGCACTAAGGCTTCTTGATTGGTCGGCCTTGTATCATTCTTCTCGACAATTAGTGGTGAAGTTTGTATTCAAATTTCGCCATGGATTCCGTAAGTTGATTGACCGTGTCGGTCACGCTGAGCTCATTTAATCCATGGTCGCTTCCCAACCACCGGACTTATTGAATTGAGGCCCGAATCCACCAGCTTGTCTCGGTCTCTCTCCACCGTTTGAATCACTTTGTCGAAAACCCCCGCAGGGGTCGCTCATTCTAAAACTAGGGTGGTCATGAGAACCAGGCGAAATCCGCCCCTATAAGGATTTTCTTGCCTCCCTATATAGTTCACGTCCTTAGTGTTGGTTGTTTCAATCTCTTGAACTTTCTCAACCTTGGCTATGCGGTCTTGCATGCCATCTATCTTTTCATTCTTTTCCATTAGCCGGTATAAGATCTTTTGAGAAGTATCTTCTCCAAATACGCCTTCGCCTACTTTGGCCGTTTCAACTTGATGTGTTCCCTATTGACTTGTAAGCGCAATTTGCTCCAATTTCTCTTCAAACTTCTTCAGTGTGATAGCAACTCAAAACATCCATTGCTTGATGCATCAACTCTCATTTGTTCACTTGGCCGCAATCCGTGATAAAAACTATGCATTCGTACGGGCAAAGTGATATCATGATGAGGGCATCTCCTCTCGTGCTTCCTTAAATCATTCCCAAGCTTCTTCAAAGGTTTCAAAGTGGGTTTCGCTTGAAGTTCATGATCTCTTTCTCATTTGTAATGACTTCCCAGGTGGGCAGTACTTCACTACAAAAAAACACTCTATTGCTACACTAGTTTTTGCCAAACACACAAAAAGGTGTGGCTAATAGCACTTGGTTTGACTCTTTTGCCACGCTCATGTGGCTAAAAGTAAGTCTATAGCAACACTTTTTTTTGTTGTGTGACAAACAATAGTGTAGCAAAAACTCGTTTTTCTTGTAGTGCTTATTCATAAACTTCTCGCAATAGATCGGTCCAAGTTTGGATCGATCCCGGTGCTGTAGACAACAACCATATCTTCGCTTTGTCTTTCGTAGTGAATGGAATCAACTTCAACTTGATATTGTCTCCCGGGTACTCCTGTTCGCTTAACCGTGCTGACTATCTCCATAAAGTTGGTGACGTGTACACTAGGATCTTCGTTCATTACTCCATGAAAGGTAGTGTAATTGGTCACCATTTGTATAACATTCGGTTTCGGGTGAAATACCTCGTCACCGCATCCTCGGGCCGAACAATTACCGGTATAAATTGATCAATCGTTGGCATTGCATAGCTCGTAGAGTTCTCCTATCTTCTTGTACCACAACTCCCGCTCCATTTTATCCGTTCGTCCGTTCGTGCCATGTTGATTTCCGTATCTTCCAAAGGTGGAATCTCTTATTCTCTCTCACCGTGATCACCTTCGTTCGAAACCACGTCGTCCGCCACCTACCGTATCTCTCTCGAGCTTCCTTTCACTTTTGTCTAGCAAACTTTTCAATATCGTGTATGAATCTCTCGAGTTTGGTCGCCGAACTACGTGTAACGTCAATTAAAGTTTGAGAATCTTAAATAAAAAGTGTTAACACAAGAGTAAACTTCAACTTATCTTTATTCATTGATAATGAAGAAAGATTATCAAGATATAAATAACGATACAATTTATGCAAGTTCAACGAGAGACTAGCTTAATTCAATTATGAGTAATTAGTTATTCCCCCCAGGGCGGCCACTCCCCATTGAATTTATTATTGTTCGTAGGGTACAACTCCTAGCCCTGGAGAATGGTTACAAAAGCAAAAAGTAAAAGTACAATCTATGTCTATGTCTATGACATAAAAAGTAAAAGTACAATCTATGTCTATGTCTAGTAAAGTTGACATATTAATTGTTTATATGTATCACAATTAATATGTCTTTTACAAATAAATAAAGTGTACAAATAAAGTTATGCACAACATAGTCCGTCCGTGATCACGAGGATCGCCAGCCGCCGATCACCTCGCCGAGCCTCGCAGACCGCCGAGTGATATATTTCCAATATTTCCACACCCCCCTCAAACTCGGGTCCGTATATATTGATGCAAACCCAAGTTTGCTACTTAGTCCGCCGAACGTAAGAGGTGGAATAGCCTTGGTAAGGATATCAAGCATTTTGATCTTCCGAGGGAACATACCGGAGTTGAATAATCTTGGCATCAATCTTCTCCTTCGTAAAGTGTCCGTCAATGTCCACATGTTTTGTTTTGTCATGATGGACCGGATCCTCTCGCCATGCATAAGTTGCCGAGTTATTATCACAACAGAGTGTGATAGGTTGCCGAATAGGTTGCCGAAGTTCGCAAGTACTCTTTTGAGCCAAAGAGCTTCACAAATGCCTAAAACAAGTGCCCCGAGTTCACCTTCAAGATCGCTTCTAGATACGTAGGTTGTTTCTTGCTCCTCCAAGTAACAAGATTGCCCCATACATAGGAACAATAGCCCGTGGTAGACCTTCTATCTATGTGGCATCCACCCAATCAAGCATCAAGATCGCAGATAGACCTTGACGGATCTATCGCCAGACTTGGTGAAGTGTAACCCTTGGCCAGAGTGGACTTCAAATACCGCAAGATTCTATTCACCGCATCCCAATGTTGCTCGCAGGGCAATGCATAAACCGGCAACCGCACCGACACCATATGCAATATCCGGTCTTGTATGGGATAGGTAGATGAGTTTCCCTACAAGTCTTTGATATTGTTCCTTTCTTACAAGAATGTCACCATGCAAACAGGTATGACCGGGTCTACTCGGGATACAAGCAGTTTGCACCCCAAAGATGCCGCTTCCTTCAAGAGTCCAAGACATATTTCCTTTGGGAGACCGAGATTCCTTTGATGTTTCTAGCTACTTCCATGCCAAGAAAATACTTAAGTAAACCCAAGTCTTTAACCCGAAATACCTTTGCCACCAGCTCTTTCAAGTGTTGGATCTCAAAGGTCATCTCCAAGCAAGGATGATATCATCCACATAGACAATAAGAATAGACCTCTTCTCGTTGGTTGTCTTGATGAACATAGTGTGATCGAATTGCATTGGTGATATCCAAAGCAGCCTTTGACCACGCTTGTTAATTTTCCAAACCAAGCCCTTGGTGATTGTTTCAGCCATATAGAGATTTCCTCGCCTTGCACACCTTGCCTTGAGTATGAGGATTGATAAAACCAGGAGGTATAGTCATATAAACCTCCTCGCAAGGTCCCCATTTAGAAAAGCATTTTTGATGTCCAATTGATGAAGAGGCTACCAAGTTGGACAAATAGAGAAATTAGTACCCCGACAAAGGTTTGAGCTTTGCCACCGGTGCAAAAGTTTCTTTATAGTCAATGCCATAAGTTTGAGTGAATCCCCCGGCTACCAATCCGGCTTTGTACTTGTCAATAGTGCCATCGCAGTGTACTTGATAGTGAATAACCATTTGCACCGATCGTCTTCTTGCCTTTTGGAAGAGTTGCGAGATCCCAAGTATGATTATCCAGAGGGCTCATCTCTCGTTTTAACAAAGCACCTTCCACTTATCATTTTGAAGGGCCTCCCGAATATTTTTAGAATAGAGCGAGAGTCCAAGTCCCGTGTAAACATGGCAAAGACAGAGAGACAACTTATCATAAGATAAATAAGAATGAATAGAGTGATCGCTGCATGATCTCTTTCCCTTCCTAAGAGCAATAGGCCTATCATCAATGTCGCCAGGCCGCCGAGGATCCGTAGATTGCCGAGTGTCGCAGGCTCGTGATCGCAGGCTCGGGGTCGCAGACTCTTGTCCAGAGGTTGCCGAGGAGTAGTAGGCCGTAGAGAGTCGCAGGGTACCGAAGTTCCGCCCGCCGAGGATCGCAGGTTTTGGGTCGCCAGGTTGCCGAGAGTCGCCAGACTCAATCGCCAGCCGCCGAGGGTTAGGACTCGCCGAGGGTAAATGGTTTGCCGAGGGAACGGACTTAGTTCAATCTCAATCAGTTTCCATCGTTGATCGGATCGCAGGTTTGCCGTAATACGGAGTCCTTTCAAAGAATTTCACATCCATAGAATTGTAAAATTTCTTTTCGCAGAGAGTAACACTTGTAACCTTTCTCGTCCCGTGCATATCCAAGGAAAATGCACTTATGAGCTTTAGGATCAAGTTTACTTCGTGTTGAGCATGGATATACACAAACACAAGACAACCAAAGATCTTTGGAGGCAACCGGGAAACAAGATGATGGCAGAGTGTGTGGTCGTAGGGTTTGGAGTGGAGTTTTGAAACCTAACACTCGCCGGGAAGTCTATCGAGTAAATAAGTTGCAAGCAAGATAGCTTCACCCCACATGTATTTAGGAACATGTGTAGTGAACATGATTGATCCGGCCATTTCCAAGCAGATGCCCGTTCTTTCTTTCAAAGAACCCCATTCTCGTCGAGGTGTTTCCACACAACTACCGATATGAACAATTCCTCTCGTTTGTCAAGAAGTTACCGAGGTTAGACTCATAATATTCCGTAGCATTATCGCCTTTAAGATCTTGATCTTAGTATCAAATTGGGTGGAAACCATATGATAAAAATCTTGGAAGATAGGTCCAACTTCGCATTTGTCTTTCATTAGAAATAACCAAGTGTTTCGGTATGATCATCAATGAAGGTGACAAACCACCTTTTTCCCGTTATACTTTTCACTTCGAGGGCCCCCATACATCACCGTGAATTAGGTGGTGAAAGGTGAGGAGGGTAAGTGAGGTAATTTAGCATACACAGATTTGGTGAGTTTGGCAACCGACATATGTCACATCAAGATCATTAAGATTGCATCCTTTAAATAATTCAGAGTTAAAGTCTTTAAATAACCAAAACTAGGATGTCCTAATCTATAATGCCATAACATAATATTGTCCACAAATTGAGAGCAAAGCCGCCGAGGCAGATTCGCCTTCGTGTTTCGTCTTCAAAGGGTGAACAATAAACAAATTCCGAGCAAGTTTTGGCTCTTTCCATTACTTCTTGTGAATAAGTATCTTGGAAAATACACCGATTGTCTTTAAAAGTGACTCGTCCAATTAAGGTCCTTAGTGAGTTTACCGACGTATATAAGATTACAAATAGCTTTGGCACAAACAGACATCTTTAAGATAAACCTTATCGCAAGTTGAACAATTCCAAAACCTTGAGCATATGAAATGACCCATCGCCAGCTTTAATTTTATGAGTCTCGTCGATTGTGGTTTGAGGTTATATAACAGTGTTTTTATTTCCCGTCATACGAGACGAGGCCCCGTAATCAACTATCCAGGTGCTATTACCGAGTTGGGAATAAGATATACCGTCTTTGTATGAGTGGCAATGCCCGTGAGATAGTTATCGCCTTCCGCCATTTGAGAAACTCTTTGAAGAGAGCTAACCGAGAATCCATAATATCACCAAGGATTCCAAATACCGTCGAGAGTGTTTGGACTCGTACAAGTCTTCCATCTTGCTTTGTCCCGAGTTATACTTTTTCATAGATCTTGACAACCCAAGATTATTGTTGTAATCAAGTCCGTGATTTGTATATGGAGTGGAGTCGCAACCCCGCCCCGCCGAGATTTACTTGATGAGTAGATGCTTCGTACGAAGACATTCTTGAAGAAATTTCGAGTTTTGCAAATGAATAAAACTCACCGGCTCGATACCATGAAGAGAGTTTGAGAATGTGTTAACACAAGAGTAAACTTCAACTTATCTTTTATTCATTGATAATGAAGGAGTATAAATAGATACAATTTGGAGAGAGACTAGCTAGCTAGGGCGGCCACTTGAGTACGTAGTCCGTGGGCGGCACAAAAGCAAAAAGTAAAAGTACAATCTATGTCTATGTCTATGACATAAAGTAAACTAGTAGTTTGACATATTAATTGTTTATATGTATCACAATTAATATGTCTTTTACAAATAAATAAAGTGTACAAATAAAGTTATGCACAACATAGTCCGTCGTGATCACGAGGATCGCCGCCGATCACCTCGCCGAGCCTCGATCACCAATATTTCCACACCTATCTACTCCGACAATGGCGTAGATAATCTATACGCAAGCAACCCTCCTTAATTGGTCCGAGTAGATATATTTCCAATATTTCCTCATACAAACCCGCCTATCTTTTGAATTCCGATTGGTCTGTTGACTCAATCACACTAATTCTTGAATTCTGATTGGTCCGATGATACAATCAAAAGTCAAAAATTAATTTATGGTTAATTTCCTAAAGAAATCCGAAAAATTAATAGTAACAACTGAACCGAGCCGAGCCTGCCGGACGACAGCGCGCGCGTGTGGAATAATCTAAGTCCTCCCTCCTGCACAAAAGTGATTTGCCCCTTGGGGCACACCCATAAGAGACGTACTAGCTCTTATCACTTGAGCTCCCAACACTCAAGTTTCAAATGTGGGAGAATGGGATGAGGTCCTCCCTTCAACTCCCATCTCCTACATATTTTCTATCAACTTTTGGTATTAATTTCTCATTCAACCGATATCCGAATCGAGTGATTCAAAAGCCCATCATCAACTACTCCGTATGGATTATTTAATGATATCATTAACTCACGATGACATACATCGGAGTCTATCCGTAATTAGTGCTAAAATTGACTCGTTCAACCCTTCAATCGGGCTTTTGAGATTACCTTTTGGCTAGTCCGTGTTGTGTGTGTTAGTGGGCCCGTTTGTGGCACGTTCAAATCCGGGTTGTCCGGTTCATCCGGTGACGGCCGGTGGTGAGTCCGTGTTTGTAGTGTATGTTGTAATAGTTTCTTTTCGTTAATAATATTTTCGTTTCGGGCCGGGGGGAGGGAATCTTTCAAAAATTTCTCTATTTCCCTAGTTATCTAAATAGAACATGACATGGAGACCGTAGTCGAACCCGTTAGTAGAAAAAAAATAAAAATAAAAATAAAAAAATAAAACCCTAACGCGGTCAAAATTACCAATTGTGCCAGTTTTTTCTTTTTCCAGAATAATCCAGCACATGAATCAGATAGCTCGTCATCCAATTTACTAAGATTACTATTTTGATACTATAAATAATCTAAAAACTAAAATGGAATATTAAAATAGTTGGTGGACTTTTAAAATTATTAATCTTACCGGGAAATTTGACTACATTTAATTTATTACAAACGGTCGTCTAAGATTCTAAAACAAAGCGCAAAAGTAGAACCCATGGTTGCCAAATTTGAAAAGTATGTAAATCACAACAATAATAGCCGATTTCATATTCTCATTCGAATGTGATTTTGTGGATAAAACGAGGGGGATTTCTTGTTTCTATCGCCCTTTAATCCTTTATTCACTATATAAATATATGTTATGTACACACATACATTTATCGAAACACATCTCTCCCTAAATATATACTAGTAATCTCAAGAAATTAAAGGGCTATACGTATCAATGGAGAAATCTCAAATGCTGATGCTTGCAGTTTTTGCGCTGGCCTTGGCGTGCTATTTTTGTAATAATGTTTCAACAGGCGTTAATGCTGTTGAACTAATGGCTGAATTTACAAAAGAGGGCACGTCGTCTACTTTGAAGAAACATGAGGAGGTTCTTATAGAGGCTGAAACAACGCCGAAAGTATCTGCCTCTAATAAGCTTGCTGAATTTCAAACATGGAAGTATTCATCTCGCAATTTACTGGACAATTGCTGCGATGCATGTGGTAACTGCGAACCCCCGGTGGTTGTCCCCCGTTCGACTATCAATGCAAAGCATCGACCGCAAAACATATTGTGATTGCCGTAAGGCCGAAATTGGTCATTAAAAAGTCTCGCGATATCTACAAATCAACCGAAATGATAATCATTCCATTTGCACTCGGTCATGAATTGACGCTGTATTAATTAGTTATACACGCCTCGCTCTTCAGAAAATATGCGTGGTTCTGGTTTCCTTTTACATGCTTTTTGTGTTCCGTTATGTAATATATTAATGTTCGTGTTTAAAGTTTTCGTCAATTTAAAGCGCCGGTTTGTTTTCCTCGATATTTTGCTCGTCTTTCTTCATGTACTTGAAATTTGAAATTATATACTCATTTCGTCTCTAAATATAAGTCTGTTCGGCTTTGTTTCAAAATATAAATCCGTTTAAAATATCAATGGAGTGTTTATTGTATTATTCTTCGTTTTACTCCAAATTTATTATCGATGCACGGACTTTTCATTATTTTACAAGTATTGCATTAATGGTAGTTATGTGTATATTTTAAACTTTTATCTTTAAAATTTATAATTTATAAAACTCAACTACTTTCTTATATTTTCGGACGGAGGGAGTATAAGAAAGGAGAGCGACGGGGGCACCGACCCCATCCCCCGATTTTGTACACACACAAAATTTCAACCACACTCTTAATAAAAATAAAAAAAAAGCAAAAAGCAAAAAAAAAAAAAATCAGGGCCACAAATGTAATAATTCGGGGGATATGGTACACAAATTTTCGGAGATTATCATTTCCTATAAGAAAGAACAGCAGGCGGACTTTTTCCGTTCATGATGACTAATGATCAACAAAAACTTTATTAGTAAAAATAGAATATATGTGCTTATTGACATGGAGCAATTAGGATTTTCATAATTTGCATCATACGGATTTTTTAGTTTTAAGGTAAAAAATGAAATGAATTTGCATCATCAGCAGAGGACACTGATGAAAAATGAAATGAACCCCGAAAATAATTGATGATTTTTTTTCTTAATTGTACGTCACCCGTGCATTATGCACGGGTTAATGACTAGTATATATATATATATATATATATATATATATATATATATATATATATATATATATATATATATATATATATATATATTTTGGGTAATTGGGTTAAATTAACTCCTCCATATATTATATATAGATATGAAATACTACGGTCCGGTCAATACAAAAAAAACCGAACCATCCAAATTTACCATTGGATCAATTTAAAATAATTATAAGTGTTGGATGTATGTGATACACCATAAGATATTGTGTACCATTTAAACTATTTTCAATCTCAAATTTATACCAAAATGTTAAAACATTCATTTCCCAATTTACTTCTTTCTCGACAAACATCAAATATTTCCGTGAATATCATTCAAACCACCGTAACTTTTGATTTTTATTTTCTTATTTTACTTTTTTTTAGAATCTCAAACTTTGTTTTAAAAAAAAAAACATTTCTAAAATTGAACACGCATTTGCCGACATGTTCATCTTCTTTGTTCAATCTCCGGCGTCCCTCCGTCCAAATTTCGCTCGTTTTCCGATGTCAACAAGTTCCTTAATTTATTTTAAAAAAACGAGCTTTAATTCAATAATGAAACAGATTGTTCTTGAAAAAAAAAGACTCACCGGCTAGAAGATGATGATTAATTAGCGAATTATCAATTATAATTGCTTGACGTGTTTGTTTTTTCTTTTCTTTTTTTCGTCTTAGGATTCCCAAGAAGAGGTTTTTGTTTCTTTGATTTTATTAGCGAAATCTGAGTACGTGTTTTTTTTTTGGACTCTCGTTAGTGGTTTTGTTTTCATTTATAGGGAAAAATGATTATTTGTTTACAGGAGAATGAATTAGGTGTGTTTAAATAGACATTTCTTATGGTGTAGTAAAAAATGATCTAACGGATATAATTATTAATGTATGCTTTTAACGGTCAAGATTAGAAACTGGACCGTCCCTTTCAATTATGCAACCGACCGTAGTCGCTATATATATATATATATATATATATATATATATATATATATATATATATATATATATATATATATATATATATATATAGCAATAGAGCAATACACAACATCTTGAATAGATAAATGATAATGTTAAAAAAAAACACTGAAAGATTACGTTTAAAGAATAGAATGATGGAATAGTGATTGAAATTAAATAATAGACAAAAGTGAAAAGGGACAAGATGAAAATGTAAATAAGCAACAACTTTTGTACCGTTAAACAATCAAAGATAAATCACCTAATCATTATAACTAGTATAGGGCTTGTTTAGATTGATGTAATGGAATGGAATAGAATGTATTTTTCAATTCTATTTCATTGTTTTAATGCGTTCGGAAACCAATAGATGCAGTGAGGATGCAAAAATTATTTTAGCTGAAGTTTATTTTTTATTTTTTTATTGTTTATGTAATGGAGGGTATTTTTGTCTTCGGATGTTGTTACGCAAATTTCGTTCTCCCGCAATTAAATAAAAAATACAATTTATGTAATGGAGGGTATTTTTGTCTTCGGATGTTGTTACGCAAATTTCGTTCTCCCCGCAATTAAATAAAAAATACAAGAAAATTGGAACAAATATGATTTTATTTATTTCAAAATTTGAGTGGTATAATCTCTAGCGGAATCCCTATTTTTAAGGGATGCCTTTGATTCTCCTTTAATTTCTCCATGGGTCACGAGGTCTTGTTCTCGGACTTTGTCGATATTTTTCCGATTTGTTGGGAAGAATGTTGGATTCGTGTAAGAACTCCGGTTATGGCGGATGATCTTCATTTATTGAAGATGACTGTGATGCCTTCGTGCTTCATTGACCTTCTCATTTGATTTCTCTGAGGGTCGCGGTGACTTGTTCTCGGACTTTGTCGATACTCTTTCGATTTGTTGGGAAGAATGTTGGATTTGTGGAAGAACCCCGGATATGAGGATGTTCCTCGATGTTTGTTGAAGAGCACCGGATATGACGGCTAATCTTCATTTTTTGGAGATGACTTGGATGCTTTCGTACTTCCTTGACCTTCTCCTTTGACTTCTCCGAGGGTCGCCAGGACTTAGTCTCGGATTTTTGCGGTGCTCCTCCTATTTGGTGGGAGGATGACCTTTGTTTGTTGAAGAACTCCCGATATGGCAGATGATCTTCTGTTGTTGGTTGAAGAACACTAAATAAGGCAGAAGATCTTCGATTTATTGAAAAACACCGGATGTTGCGGATGATCTTCGAATATTGTTGAAGAATGCCGGATGTTGCGGATGGTCTTCGAATATTCTTGAAGAACTTGAAGGTTTCTTTGTTGCTTCTTAGTTCTTCTCTTCGGTGTTTGAGCAGAGGGCTTGATGCTTCTTCTCATACTTCTTCACCAATTGTTGTTGACAAAGAACTTTGTAACTCATTCGATCTTCTCCGTGGGTGTTGAGCAGAGGGCTTTATGCTTTTTATCTGACTTTTTCACCACTTGTCTTGTGTTGATGAACTCTTGGATATGGCGGAAGAACTTTGACTTTGACGAAGACTTGAAGGAATACTTTGTATTACCTTCAATCTTCTAGTTGAAAGACTTCAACTTTGCGAAAGATTTTCAACGTTGAAGACAATCTTTCATAGTGCTTTGAAGCTTTTGATGTTCTTCATCTTCTTGTAGAACTTTGGGCTTTCTCGGAAGATCTTTGAGTGTTGAAGGCAACCTTCTCCAATGACCTTCAAGTGTTGAAGATGCCTTTTGGTCTTCTTCCTTTTTGAAGAACTTCGAGCTTTCCTTGGAAGATCTCCGATGCCTTGGCATTGTTGTGCTTGAAGCTCTTCTCCGGTTTTCAATCACCACTTCTTCGGTGTGTTGATGACTCCTCCACAATCTTCAATGTGTTGATGATTTCACCAACATCTTCAATGTTGATTTCTCAAACTTCTCCAATGTAGATGCTTGCACCAACTCGTGTGTCTACGATCTCTTTCTTGAAGAACTCCAACTTTGTGTTAATCTTCGATGTGTTGAATACGATTTCCGATCGTCTTCCTTTTCATGAAGAACTTTGAACTTTTCTTGAAAGATCTTCAATGCTTTTGGTGTTGTTGTAGAGCTCTTGGCGTTCTTGTTCTGAGACTTTCACCAAATTTTTATGTGTGCCCTCTTCTGGGTTTTTTATGTTTTTGCAAATTACCAAGGCCTCTCCTATTAGTGCTAGAGGAGAGCCTTTTGTATTTAATGCATCAAATCTCTTGATTGATTCCACCATATTTAGAAAATTGATATTGATTGAATAATAAATTGAATCTCTTAAATAATTTATTCTAGAGATTTTTATGATTTAAATAATTCTATATTATCTCCGTACATTTCATATAGGAAATAATATAAAAATATTTAGATTTAATGACATATGTAGTATGTGACAAATATAATGTATCACACGTAGCCATTATTATGAATGAATGAAATTTGTAAGTTTTTAAGAGATTTTAATTTTTTTATATTACTTCCTAATATTATACATAGGAAATAATCATAAAATAAATTTAATTTTAGGACATATAGTATATGACAAATATAATATGTCACATAAAAATTTTATACCTACACATGTGTTAAACAAGAGGCTATATAAACCCAAACTCTTCTCCTATCAAGACAACATTTTGATAATTCACAATTGTAATCGGACTGCTGAGGACTTCACCTTCTTCTTTGATACAAATTATTAGCTTTACATCATATAGCTGTAACATCCCGACTTTTCAGAAAGGGTAAAATAGTCATTGGGTGTATTTACTACGACCTAATTATTATTTATCCTATTTATTTAACTAAAAAAGATTTGATTAAGGATTTGTTATTATTTAAAATGGAATTTAATTAATAACTATAAAAGGAAATAATCCCCAAAATCTTTTATTTTCATCATGCGCATATTCTGACAAAAAAAGGGGTAGAACGGCGCACACACAGAAGAAACCAACGCAAAAGAAAGCGAAAAAAAGGGAGAACGTAAACTTCAACCGTGTGACCAATCCGTTCATCCGTTCGTGATGCCGCAGAGAAAAAGTGATCGCCGCGAGGAGACGCAACTTTAGAAAATAACATCTCGTAATTTCGTAAGTTTTCAATTTAGCCCTAGTTTTTGGTAATCGTTGAGTTTGATCTTCGTAAATTCGTATCTTTTAATCCGTAGCTCTGTTTCGCAGCCATGAGTAGTCGAAACGATCGTCTTGGAGCATATATCATTCTAAAAATAGTTTCACAGCAGTTAATCCAGGTAATCTGCATTTTTATACACTTTTTCAGTTTCGGTTTTTGCCAGAACATAGGATTTTAGGGTTTCTTGTTGATCAAATAGGTTTTGGGGTTGAGGATCAACAGTTGCTGCAGTTGCTTAGCGTTTTGCTTTCGGTTTTGCTGGAAATTAAGGTAAGAGGCTCTTCCTAACGAATAATTCTGGTTTTACAATGTTTAGGTTGAGTGTTAGTTGTAGCAAGGAATCATGTTTTATGTTGTAGTTAAAATGTTGGATGCTACGTGATGGTTAGTTATGTTTAAATCAGGTTTTTACTGCTGTTTCTTTGTGGTAGCTGATGTTAAACATGTTTGATTTGGGTTAGAAATCGTTAAGTTGCAGAAAATCATGTTTAGGGCTTTTCAGGTGCAATGCGCACGCATTCAAATTTCAGCTTTGGGTAAATGTTGTTTTAAGCTACGAGTCCAAATTTAAATGTTATTTCTTGATCTAATAATACTAAATGAAAATGAACAAGCCTCGATTGAGGTTCCGATGCGTTGCTTCCGGCACCGGACGTACTCTTAAAGGGAGTTGAAGTCCGGGACCGTCGGAAAGGCATGAAAGGGCTTGTGCTTTGATGAATTAGTATTCATCAATGTCCGTGTAATTGCTAGGCCTCGTTTATGTCTAAAGTGGTCTAGGAAGAGAGTAGTATGTGTGAGGGAGATTATTTGAAAACACTTAGGCGGCTAGTTAACTAATTAATAAATACGTACTTGCTTAGTAAAAGGTTAAACATCACGAGAGCTTGGATAGACACAAGACAATATCGGCAATGTGAGGTTTGGCCGATAAAGTGGTGATGATCACCGCCGGATTCTAGACCCGCCGTATAAAGTAGTGATCATTCCGCCGGACAAACTCACGAACGAGATAGACTTCACCGGTCAGCTCTCTAGGGTTGGCCAGACAAAGTGGAATGACTGTCTCGGGACCGCTAGAGATTTATCTCTATAGGGTTGCGTCTTTTGTCTTAGTGCATATCTCACTAAGTGTATCCGTTTGCTATGTTCGTTCTCACCTTCATTCTGATAACCCTCAAGGAATCACGAGCCTTTATCACAATATTTGGTCCTATACTCAATAAAAGTAACACAATACTTTTATCACCTCTAGTTTGCACGAATCTACAGGTTCTGTGTTCCTTTTTACCGGTCAACCGGTGAGTTCGCCAACATGGCTTCAACACATACTAGACACTTGTGGTTACGATCAAATTTCAAATTTAGTAACAATTCCATGTTCATTAATGGACGAACTAATTTGAAATTCACAAGTCCTAGTCATAGTGTCACAAGCAATATTACTCAAGCATATAAGCATATCTTAAAGCCAATCTCACTGGCTCTTTACGGAGCATCACTTTTTGTGCTCAAATGATAGCTCCACTGTCAACACAATGATCAATCCCAGTTTGATCATTCAAAGCATTGTTCGTTGCATTATAGATCTTCTCAAGTCTTAGTCCCTCTATATTCACAGGATGAGATCGACCATATACTGGTGCAACGTTTAGTGCTAAAATGCACACTCACATGTGTCACAATGGACACCATGGTATTTGGATTCACCTCGGCATTTCCCGCCATTTATGTTCGATTTAAGATAAACAATTTCAATATCTAATTCATTTCGCTAATGAAATTGTTGGGACAGATTGCCACACTCTTGAAAAATTATGCAAGTGTTGGACATATTGCCAACACTTGAGGGGGTGTCGGGACGATTGCCCACACTCTTAAATGATAAGGAAATATAGTTGCGCATTTACTACCACCAATTGGTTTTAGTACAACGGTAAGCGCTTGATCTTTAATATGGTATCGGAGCCGTAGGTCACGGGATCAAACCCCGGTTGGAACATTATTTAAAAAAAAAAAGTGCAAGTGTTGGGACAGATTCCCCACACTTGAGGGGTGGTGTCGGGACATATTGCCCACACTCTTGAAAAAAATTATGCAAGTGTTGGACAAGCCGAGGGGGGTGTTGGGACAGATTGCCCACACTCTTGAATAATAAGGAAATACAACTTGCACATTTACTACCACCAATTGGTTTTGTGTTGGGACATGCATTCCCCACACTTGAGGGGTGGTGTGTTGAGACAGATTGCCCACACTCTTGAAAAAATTATGCAAGTGTTGGACGTAATGTCAACACTTGGGGGGGGGGGGGGGGTGTGTGTTGGGACAGATTGCCCACACTCTTGAATAATAAGAAATTTAGTTGCATATTTACTACCACCAATTGGTAAAACAAAAGTAAAATTGTCAAGATATTTAATCGTGTGAATCGTAACATTACAAGAAATTTAACATATTAAAATTCTTTAATCCTACAACAGATGATTTAAATAACTAAATTCAAAGTTTGTACGGAGACATTCTACCCACTAATACACACATTTTAAAGTGCTTGTAGAATAAATATTCCATTCACCTAGTCCAAGTATTGGCTTGACATCAAACACAATAATTCGATCTCCTTGTTCAGGTAATAACTATATATGCAATATATAACTATATATCAACATGTTGTTTAATTACAATTCGGTTGATAAAAGGAAATTGTAGCAAACAATTGATCATTAAGATGCATACCACTGCGTACTTTAAATCCATCAAAGGCAATTAAGGGCACACAACTTGGACACATAGGCAAGAAGACATGGTACACTCACTTCTTAGGTTATAACTATTGACCTGGAAAATTATACTACCCCTTAATTTATACGCAGCTTCCAATCGATTATCCGAAACCCCGTAGCGCGTACTTTAACAGAGAGAGGGAGACTCCACAAATCTTTCCCATTATAATTATTTTCCCTTTCCCAATCAATGGAACAATAACCATATGGTCACATATCCTTATTTTTTTCCTTATTTATATCCTCGAGAATATTACGCGAATCACTCTAATTCCATCACTGTAATTACGTACCATACTTTGGAGAATACAATCAGAAGAGACACGTACCAAAGATCTTACGATGCCAGCCAATTAAACATACGAGGCATCAAACCATGGTAAGTGAAATAACATAATAATTTTTTTTCCTATATTTAACAAAACCTCCAATTTGCACATAGACATAAAGATGCAACAGTTTATTTTTACATCACACGTGTTAGTGTGGATACCAATTCACAGGCATTAAAAATAAACTGAACCGGCAATCTAATCCATATGCTAATCGATCTGATAACTCACACAATTCTACCAGATTTTATAAAGTAATAGGTTCAAAGAGACCACAACACACGAATAAAATTTGTCTTAAGCTTTTTAGTGATAAGTGTCGTGTGTGGAGTAATTTACGGAACATATCCGGTATGGTGTCCACGGTAGTAGCAACTATGATGTAGGGACATCACAATTAGATTTATTGTTATTATTGTTTTGTTTAGTGAGTGGTCTTTTGGGCCTTTTAAGCGTAGGGTTTTACCTAAATGGGTCTTTTAGCCTATAAATAGGTTAAGTCTATTGTTGGTAGGGCAGATTATGTATTACTTTATCCTCTTTTGAGTGAATTTACCTAAGAGGTTGGGTTACCTCTTGTTTGTCTCTTTTATCATAATGCATTCTCCATTATTTGGTATCAAGAGCCTTGGTTTCTCCTTGGGTCCGCTGATGGCAAACAATGATGTAGAAGCTAGCCGGATCTCCGACATAGATCGAGATCTGAAGTCCCGTCGGGAGCTGAAGGAAGATCGGAAGGAATTCAAGAGACTCGACAATCGGTGGGTCGAGATTTGCCTCGAACTCCGGTTGAAGAGATGGAAGGTTACAACACCGGAGAAGAGAATTCAACAAAGGATCTTATAATCAACACCGTTTGGGCTCAAGAACACAACACCGCAAGGGTAATATTAATGAAGTTCCACTCAAACAACAAATTCACCAAGGAAGCAGATTTGATGCAAGCTTAGTAGCATAATAATCGAAGAGAAATTGCCGACCTTTAATGGGTCTTCACTTAAGTCGGATTTTTTGGATTGGTTCGACATGTTCGAGGATTATTTTGAAGCAAGAATCCACCCGATGCCGTGAAATGTAAATTGGTTGCTTCCAAGCTCAAAGGCGAAGCACGTATATGGTGGAAAGAATTGTAGAACAATCGATTTTCTAAAGGTAAGAACTTAATCACTTCATGGTCAAGAATGAGGGAGCTTTTGCTCAAGAGATTCTTGCACACCACGTTTGACATATTTCTACAAGCAAGAGAATGAAGACAACGTGAAGCACACCAAGTGTTCGACAAAATTTCCCAATCAATTGAACAAGCAGAAGAAGCCGAAACGATTGAGTACCTATAGGCCGATGGATCTATACCTCCCAACCGTTCGACGAGAGGCCTATTAGAGTTCACGTAAACAAGATCCTTGAAGAGAATAATGTGTGCGAAATGGTTGGTGATCTTTGTCATAATGCTGAAATTAGCCGGACGGAAGTTAGCAACAAAGATAACGAATATTCAGAGGAAAATAATGAAGGAGCTAAAACGATTAAGCAAGCTGAGCAGGAAGGAGCTGATGGGATTAAGAACATACATGCCGATAAATCGACGCCCGCCAAGTATTCGATAGAATCACCCTTTGAATCACCAATGGCAAATAGCCGGGGATAAGTGAGTTGGAGATCCATGACACGTATTCAGATAATTATGCACTGGGCGGCGATGATACTACGGAGAGATCGACATTACCACAATCTAACACCGAAGCGATGATATGTGACATTCAACAGGGAAATGGACCTCGACATCTTGGAGTTTTAGATGGCTATGATGATGGAGGAATAGCTGAACATACCTTTGGAGATGGGAAGGGTCCTGACATAGTTGAAAGGCTTGGCGAAGAAGCCTTAATTATCCAACTACTCAAGATCCACCCGATTACGCAGCGGAAAGTATAAGATCTAGATCTAGTCAACCAAAATACATAAATACAATAGATCTAAACCTACGAGGTGGTTAGATTGCTTACCAGTTTATGGTGAATGAATTCCAAGAACAATCTTCAATGCAAGATCCAAGCTAGATGAGAAGCCACAGTCTTCCAACGTGTGTCTCCAAGCACCACCAGGTGGATGGTCTTTCAAGCCGTTTGACCTCCTTGATATGCTACCTTAGAAAAACCCGAAGTTTTTCTAAAACTCGAATCCTTAGTATAATGGCCGAAATCTCTAAGCCAATATACTACCCAATAACTCGAAATTATGTGATGTTTTGAGGCTTGGGAGAACTCTCTTTATATATGAGAGAAATCGTTGTACAACAAAGATTTATTTAATTAATACAAAATCAATCAAATTAATTCTTTTCCTTAAAAAGATAAATCTAGAATATTCCCAAATTAATTAGGATATACAAAATATTTTCTTTTCCTTAAATTATTTAACAAATAAATAATTTAATCACATGTCTTATTATTTATCAAGAAAACTAATTTCCCAACAAATAACATTGATAAAATGCGGCCACCCTAATTAAATATTTGGTCACACGCATTTCACACTAAATTGGGCCGAGTCCACGAAAAAATTTCTTTTCCGTGTATTTAATTATCTAGTCCAACTAAACGATTAATACATTTATCAATTAAATAGTCCAATCCAACTATTTAATTATAATTGAGGTGAAACGACGAGAAAACATATGCTATGTTGTGAGCCACGTCGGGGACCGTGGACCCATATTCGCAGCTACAATAAATTAAATAATATCATCCGTCGACCGAACAATAATATTCAATCTATTAATTCCGGGATTACACCACCATAAACCCGAAACTGAACTCTGCCGAATATAGATAACTTATACTCAACTATGAGTCGATAAGCGTCCATTGATATAATCATTACATACGGATAAATCCTCCATAGACTGTTCATTACGATTAGGGATATCTCCGTAAACCCTTCTCGAAACATCTTATCCTTATTTACCATCAACCCCCTAGTGATCAATTAGTTCATAACTAATATAATATGAACTGGCGCCATCGATCGCTTTCTAGGATTAACAAATAAGGAACTCGTTTGTCTACTTCCCGAGGGAAGGAATGGATTCCATATTCGTGATAACACAGACTACTCACTCATCCCGTAATAGAGCCAACGAGAAGTGTTGGACCACATACCGCGAAGTGATCCTTACTAACACATCAAACTCTACCCTAGTCTAAGCAAGCTTGTCTCGTGATCACCTCGATTGAGATTAATCCATATATGATCATCTTGTGATTCGATAAGACTTCTCGATCATGGAATTATATTGAGAACTCAAATCAAATCGGTCCACCCCTATATGATTATCATCATATATAAATGCCCCACTAGTACTTCCTATTACCGACAAACCGGATAAGACTCGTCACACCTAAAGTGTTCGGGCGCATTAATAGCAAATTAATCATGAGACCCGTGCTCAGATTAATAAACGCTACGGACTAAGTTAATTTTAAGTACATCTCACTAACTCAATCCTCTTGTGTAAAGCCATACACTGAGTTATGTGATTACATAAACGAGGTACTTAGGGTTTTCATTAGTGTCTTAATTATAAGCATACATGCATATAATAAGATGAATTATTAATTCTGTCCTGAAACAATTATATAATTGTCTTTCGGGCACTACACCTAACAAACCCAAGAACACGTACTACGCATTTAACATGTATTTCACATAATATTCGGACCATCTTTCCTCCTCTGAGCATAATTTAGTGGTAAATAAATGTATGATTTATAGTACTATTTAGGGTGTTATCAACTACCCCCACTTAGCTTTTGATCATCCCGAGCAAAATAAAGAAAGAAAATGAACCAACGGACCAATATACAAGTTAATTAAAAACAACCATGCATCACAAATTCAAGATAAGAATCATGCCGACTATTTTCCATAAGCAACGCATTAAGCAATATTCAATCCATGAACCGGTGTGTGTGCGTGAAATAACTCACAAGCATCGCTTACGCAGCGTAATCACATTATATCTACTAAAGTCTAGCCAAAAATCACGAGAATGCTTGTCCCTTCATTCCATTAATTTTTTTGAATTTATTTATTTTAAATTTATAGGTCAAGTCAATCGGGCAAGGTGGATCGAGAACCGAGTACTACTCAAAGGCTCACGTTTATCGTGTAGAGTATTGTTTTGTGCGAGGGTCGAGCGTCTTACGCTCCGAATTCGTTTCCCTCTTGCCAAAGAGAAAGGAATAGCAAATATATGGATAATAATTGTTTCTTTCTTTTTCTCTTTTATTGGCAAGTGAACACTCAAAAATCTATCTATCCTCACGGTCCACTCTTTGATAAACTACCGAATCCGTTTATCCTTAGCCCTTATAAGATCCACAACTTGACCTAAATGACCATATGCAGAACAAAATCAAAAAACTGAGGTCAACTCGGGTCAAAATAATGCTTCATCTATACTACTGACGAAAGTGAGTTATACGTGCTCAAAAGGCGGTTCATAAACAGCATATACGGTCAATACGCAACTACTTCAATAAGTCGACACAAATTTCACCATTTCGTTCGTGAAACAATGATGTAATTAATTAGCTCCAAAATATCAAAAACGTCATATATTTTACGATCTTGTCGTAAATTAATCAAAAGAGACGGTGGTGAAAAATGCATCAAAGAGAATAAAGATAATCAAGTATTTAGCGAAATACAATGCTAAAGATCTAAGTGACGTTTCCTAACCCCCCACTTAATCAAAACATTGTCCTCAATGATGAAAAGATTAATAACGAGAAAGGAAGTTAGCTTCGTTAAGCGCGGAGCGAAGAAGCGTATGGATCGCTACATGTACGTCAAAGGGCTTGCGAAAGGAATCCGTGAAAAATCTGCATGGAATATCTCATACACAACAAAACGAGAAACTCGGGGTGACATTAACCAGTATAATAAAATGGCGGTAGTAAAAGAGAAATGAAATAACTCCAAACAAATTAAGCCGACAAAATCATTATACTAGAATAAAACCTGACGCGAGAAACAAAAGTCGGTAATAAAAAGAAAAAGGAATGAAGAAAAAAACAATAAAAAGGTAAAGCAAAGATATTAATCATAATAAGAATAACAATCCTCCAGGGAATCTTCACGGGGCTCAAAACCGGGAGGTGGTTCAGAACTGGAAGGACCGGAAGCTGATGAAGAAGCGGCTCTATGTAGGGAAGATCTGGGTGGTGGGGTATATGGTGGTTTGCCGAGGCGCTCTATCCTAAAGTCTACCTGTTCTGGAGAGTCGCATTCCAGAATTGATTCCAATCAAGTCCAACAGAGCCCGCTTAGTCAAGGTGACACATCGCCTAATCGTGGGTGCTATTTTCCAAGATTCTCTAAGCTCCTATCCAGGATGTCCTTCATTGGTTCTCGTCTCACTTACTAACTCGCAACCGATGCAACTTCAACCTTTTCTTGCACCCTTCTTCGACTCAAACCTAACCTACTTCACTAGAGTTAACAACGAGTAAAAAAAACCTTCCCACCATCCATTTCTTTTTGGCCTTTGGATGCGGTAGGATGAAAAAAAGCTCGTCGCTTTCTCTAGCTACTTTTATTTGAATCGATTTATCTAAGGGTAAGAAGTAGTTCCGAGTTTAAAGTCGCTAGCTCTACTTGTCTTTTGATTCTTCCTTAGTTAGACTTTCGCACCTTAACCTCGCCAAACCTCGCACTCGAGGCCTTCACGGAAGTGCATCTTCTCGTCTTTCTCGATCCAAGCTCTTCCTTGGCTATTTAGTCCGATTCTTCCTTTCGTCAAGAAGCGCACCTACTCTAACCCCCTTGGTAGGACTTCAAGCTTCTTGCCTCGCACATTTCGAGATTTCTCCTTAAAGCTAAAATAATTCAATGTTTTGTCTTTTAAAACCAAACCTTTCACTACGCGGAGCGGGCGTATCCATTTCTACCGTATCGGGATTCGCCTCCTTCTTTGGCACATTGGAGTGATTCAGGTTGTCCTTCTCTTGAAGCAATATCCATAAAAACTCATGCTCACTCGCTCCTACCACAAAGATCCTTAACTTGCTCGTCCTCAACACACATGTTCTCCATATTTCCGTCCTCGCCTTCGGCTTAAAACTCGGCATTCTTCGTGTCTATTACGTAATGGTTCTAAGATCGTACATGTTATAGAATCATTATTCAACCTTAGGGTTATTGAGCCATTATCCATGTCCATAATGGATCCGCCGGTTGCCAAGAATGGTCGCCCGAGCAACATATTGGCACTCGGATCTTCCGTGACGTCCAATACTAGGAAGTCACTAGGGAATGAAAAACTTCGTATCTTGACCATACAGCCTCTCTCGTAATCTCTTAACCTACCGCATATCATGTCAACCTCGGCGATCCACAAATCGCATGGTGACCGTATGGTTCATGGTGACGGGAAAATTTACCTTATTGTAGAGAGAAAGGGTGAGGATAGTGTAACTATAACCGGAATCGCACAACCCTAATCCTACGTATGCACCATCAATCGATAGGGGTAGCCTAAAACTACCGGGGTCACTTAACTTAGCAATTTCATCACAGCATGATAGTCCTTAAACTATGAAGGGACATAGTTAGGGTCTTCCTCGTGTCGATTCATCGAAGAAATATCAATGATCGGAATTGGGCACTTACCTTTTATGAAATCTTCATAATCGTCTAGGCTAGTTTCCATGCTCTTTTTGGTTTTCTCGTCCTCCTCCTCTTTTACTCTCTTCTTATCCTTTTCACACTATTGCCTTACTTCGAGTCGTGATACATAAAAATTGGTGCAATGTTCAAAATAATACGTCAATTTGGATCCATCGTGTTGGGTTTGTACCAACGGTAGAAAGCTTAACTAAATCAAAATTTGAAGTTTTCTCGCACGTCCTTCCAAAACATACAAACCACCGTACATGCAAGCCTTCATAACAACAAGAGCACCTTTAATTATCTTCAATACTCCACCTTCACCGGTGCACCTAAATCCAAGAGTCTCTAATGTACCCAAAGAGATAAGATTTTTCTTCAAATCCGGAACATGTCTGACTTTCTTAAGTGTTCCGAAAACACCATCATGGGTCTTGATTCTAACCGTACCAATACCAAAGAACCTTGCAAACTGCACCGTTGCCTAACGAAACAACTCCACCTTGAACTGAATCATACGTGGAAAACCAATCCCTATTGGGACACATATGATACGTGCAACCAGAATCCAAGATCCATTCATCAACAGACCTTAATTTATCATCAAGAAAGAAAATATCTCTATCACTCTCATCTTCAACAAAACCGGCCCGACTCGTACTCTTTACTATGCTCTTTCTTCTTTTCACGTTTTTCTTTGTTCTTAAGACGAAAGCATCAGATTTGATATGCCCGATCTTTTTACAATAATTGCACGTCAAATCTTTATGTCCGGGATTCAAAACATAATTCTCACTATCTGCATCCTTCTTATTTGATCTGCCCCGAACTACCAACGCACGTCTGCCTGACTACTACTACTTCCCACAGTTATATCTTTATCAATCTGCTCTTTCGATTTCAAAATCGACTTAATTTCTTTGTAAGAAATAGTTTCCTTACCATAAAGCATCGTTTCCCTAAAATGCTTAAACGACTGGGGAAGCGAACACAATAACAACAAGGCCTGATCCTCATCATCAATCTTAGCATCTATATTACTCAAATCCATCAACAGGGAATCAAATTTATCTAAGTACGATAATATAGATGACCCTTCAGACATACGAAGCATATACAAACTCTGCTTTAAATAAAGCCTATTCTCAACGGTTTTCTTCATATATAAGGATTTTAATTTTTCCCACAAATCCGTAGCAAGAACCTCGTGGCTACCTCTCTTAAAACCTCATCGAAAGACACAAGATGATACCCGACTCCGGCCTTCATGTCGAGACCATCAAACTCCTCATCCGACATTTTCTCCGGCTTTTTCTCCTTCCCAAACAAATAAGCCGCAATATCGAAGCCCTCCCGAATCAAAGACACCCTCCATCTTCAACTGCCACATCCTGAAGTTGACGTTTCTGTCAAATTTCTCAAAATAATACTTAGTTACCGTCATGGTGGATAATTTTTTCAAAAACTCGGAAAACGCCGGCTCAAAAAACCACGGCTCCGATAACAGTTTGTTAGGAAAAACGAACCAAGCTATAGCTCTTAACGACGGTAACACAAAATAACAAACGGAAGGAAAAAGACAAACACCAAATTTACGTGGTTTCCAAAGAATATGCCGACTAGTCCACGGGCGAAAGAGAAATATTACTATAGAGGAGGATTACAAAAGATACAACTCTCCTGACGCCTAAAACAATAGCCAAAATAGCTAAGGCAATTGAGAATTTATCTCGATTTTGGTACATCATAAAACAAAACACTAAATGCCTATTTATATAAGCCAAAGTCGGCTACTAAGTCTGCTACAGCCGATGTGGGAACAAAGTGCATAATGGGATATTGGGCTTTGGCCCACAACTCAACACATCTCTCTCCTATAAATTCCGTCACTACAATGAAAAGGATGCAGATTTTTTGTAAGTTTTTCCTTATATAAAATTCTGTCCAGTAATGTTAAACTATCTATACAAACACTTTGCATATTTTTTGAGTCAAGAAGAGATTTACAGAACAAGATCGGTTTGTCGTCTTTTTCACATCTAAGTGCAAGACTAGAAGAAGGAATGATTGTTGTATTTTGGGAGACGATTGCCATTACCGTGTGCACATAATCGGGGCAAAAACGTCTTAAGGACAGAGTGCTACACTCGCCTCAGCCAATAAGTTTTCTGTCCTATTTTTTGCTTTCGTTTTTGGTTGAATTACGTGTTAAACAGCATTCTAGATAATTAATATCCCAACAATCTTAAGACGGTTTTTTTTTTTTTTTTTTTTTTCTGTTTTGCGGTATTGATGCGTGTTGTTTAACGGCCCATGGAATTTTGTGATCCATTCGGGAAATGATATCTAAATGAGTTAGAAGTCCATTTTTGTTCTCTGTCTGCATATTTGCTATAATATTATATATGTTTTCTTTTGCATACTGGATATATACTGCATACAAAATTCTGTGCATGCATGGACCATACTTTTGTTTAAACAGTATATATATGTATATGCACAGATGGGCTAGCAGTTGTCAACTTACAATTAATTTGTGTTTGTTCCTCTTGAAATACATGTGGACTGTAAGAGCATATGTGTTTTGCAAACAGTTAGTAGTTGCTTCATGGACAAAAGTTGCGGCTGCTATTTGCGAAATTATAAACAAATTATTTTGTGCTTGCCAATTTAATCTACCCGTTGGTTAATATGGTCAGTTGATGTTTAGATCAAAAGTAATAGCCACTATACACGTTACATCTTTGACACCATTTGGCTGTTGTAATTTAATCAATGGTATGTTTATGTGCATCTAATCACTCAAAATATCAAAAAGGTTGTGAGTAATTTGGTGAAAAATGTCTTGTTGAATTGAGTGGAAAATGATTGTTTAAATCAAATTGTGTTTTGACCAAAATGAAATGTCCAGTAATTATATTTTAATGTATCTTCTCACTTTTGTAGAAGCGGAAATTTTATGCTGGTCCTGGACCAAGTATGACTTGGTGATCCAGGACCAATAAAAATCCAGAAAAACACACGGGGCCTAGCCGTGTAAAATATAAATGCCGTGTTTTTACAAATTTGCTCTTTTTTTAAGAAAACCTATTGAAGGACAAGATGATGACTTCGCTGGTCCCGACCACCATAAAACTACCGATACCATGAAACATTACTTTGGAGGACCAATATGGTGTCCCTAAATATGAATATAATATATTTAAAACACTACATGCATGTGCCTGCTTCAACAGGTAACTATACAAACGAAATGCGTATGAATTTTAGTTGAATATTTTTGGACGCCAGATCCATCGATACACTGTGGTGATAAGATTGGCAATAGCATCATCCTAAGTTTCTTTGATTGAAGTGTGGTGACCCTACTGGTGTTGTTCCTTTTGGGATGCAACCCCTCATTACAGAATGTTAGTTATTTTTGTAAGCATTTGGTGTACTTTCACATGTGTATGTATCTTTGAGCACTGAATGATGATATTGGGAATTCTTTTTGATAGAAACCCTGCTAATGTATTTAATTAATTGTGTGCACGAGCCATTTCGCACAATCTCTGTATGTTTGTTGGAAAAAAATTAAAAATAAAAAATGCCCCCAAGTAAACTGGGTTTTAGTAGGATGCTCGTTTCAATATAACATGTTTGAAGGCTTCCATAAAAAGTGATTGATTGTGATAGTTAACTTGCATGAACTTATTCCCTGATATACTGTGAGTATATATTTGATGCTTGTCAAACTTGTCAATAGCTATTGGCTAACATTATATTTTACTTATTAATGGTAGGAAAAGTCACAGAATCTTGGTGTTAATTTACTGTGATATCGATGGATTATAGGTGTGTAAACCAGAGGGAGTAAAAAATATTTACAATTTTTAAAATTGATGATAGCATGAAATACTCGTTATGTTTATCTCATTTAAAAGAAAAGATGAGGCCGTTGAAGTTGAGAATCAATTTGGCAAACAAATTAAGACAATTCGTAGTGATAGAAGTGGACACTATAATGCAAGGTTTAATGAGTTTTGTTCTGGTACCAACATCATTCATTAAACCATTGCACGATACACACCTTAATCGAGTGGTGGTGTTGCTTAAAGGCAAGAACACTGAAAGAAATGACTAGTGTCATGTTGATTTGTTCGCATTTATCCAGAATTGTGGGGGAGACGATTCTCTCGACAATTGTTATTCTCAACGGAATGCCACCACGGAATAGTGGAAAGGCTACAAGCCCACCAATAAATTCCTGGAAGTGTGGGGGTGCTTAGAAAGGGTTGAAATACCTAAGGCAAAGTAAGTCAAGATAAAGGACTGAAACAAAAGATTGCACATTCTTTGGATGTGTAATAACAAATAGTGTCTTTTGGTTTCGGTGCACAAGTCGACATTCTTGATGTATACTAAAATGCGATCACTGATTAAAGGAATGTTGTATTTATTGTGGAGATATTTCCTTGTAAAGACAAGGAGAAACAAGGTTCAAATTCAATATATAGCCTTTGACCGGATGTTAAGGTATTTGAAGATTACAATGAACCACGGAATACAGTATACAAGATATCATGAAGTATTGTAAGAATACTAGGATGCAATTGGATATCTGACTGTAAAGACTCAAAATCCAATGGTGGATATGTACTCACTATTGGTGGTGGTGCAGTGTCCTGGAAATCCTCAAAGCAAAATGCATAGCTCAATCTACTATGGAATCTGAATTTTTTGCATTGGACAAAGGTGGAGAAGAAGCAGAGTAGCTTCAGAATTTCTTAGAGGATCTTCCGTGTTGGCCAAAGCCAATTCCTTCTATAAACATACATTGTGATAGTATGTCGGCTATACGACACGCACAAAGTTGTATATATAATGGTAAGTCTAGATATATTCATCGTAGACACAATACCATTAAAATTGATCTCTAATTGTTTGATTTCCTCGATTATATATAGAGTCGAAGGAGAATCTTGCGGATCTGCTTCTAAAAAAAGGTTTAGCTAGAGATCGGGTGTCAATTTTTTGACAAACGGGGGGACTTAAGCCTATTACGCATGCTCCCTTATAATGGCACCCAACCATAGTGACTGGAGATCCCAAGATCATGGTTCAAAAGGGACAACTAAGTTATGAGGGACAGTTAGAACTTACCCATTCTGTTAAAAACAAAAGTGCTTTCTGTGATTTTGTTAGGTTAAGCATTAAGCTTTTAATGATTCCTATATCTTGGTAAAGCCAAGTGGGGTATTGCAGAGTACTCTTTATAGGAGGTCACCTATGTAAGTGGAAGTGGGGCCGCTTCTATGAGAATTTGTGGGCTGAATTCTCTAACACATTTTCTGAAACCAAGGTGTTCCAGGGCCAAAACGGACACAACCATGAGAACCTCGAGAATGTTAGGAAATATGTTGTGTAGGTATCATTGTTTAGGCATGCACCAAAGCCTGAGCTGTTCAAGACCTAGTTCACTGCTTAGCCGAGTATGTCCGATGGTACTCTACTACGGAAGGTTCAAGGCAACAAACCACCTCGCCCGATGCAACAGATTTCCGCCTGTTATCTCTTCATAGTCTGCAATGCATTTGCATTAATTTTCATTCATGTGGGGGATTGTTGGAGAATTTGAATTAAAAATTAATGCTGAAATGATGGAGGGTCGCATCGGTTCGGTGAAAGATTACAACCCCCCGTAAGAGGTAGTATCCTTTCGTTGAAAGATTGCAACAGTTAAATAACCAGACATCTCTCTCCTATAAATTCCGTCACTACAATGAAAATGATGCAGATTTTTTGTAAGTTTTTCCTTAGATAAAATTCTGGCCAGTAATGTTAAACTATCTATATTGCAGAACAAGATCGGTTCGCCGTCTTCTTCACATCTAAGTGCAAGACTAGAAGAAGGAATGACTGTTGTATCTTGGGAGACGATTGCCATTACCGTGTGCACATAATCGGGGAAAAAAACGTCTTAAGGACAGAGTGCTACACTCGTCTAAGTCAATAAGTTTTCTGTCCTATTTTTTGCTTTTGTTTTTGCTTGAATTACGTGTTAAACAGCATGCTAGATGATTAATATCCCAACACCAATCAACAATTGAACTTTGGCATAAATAAAATGGTTAAACTCTAACTTTGGCAACAAAAAATGGTAAACCCTACCATTAAGGGTCCCCTCACCCCCGATCCCACAGGAAAGTGAGGAGAGGTTAATCAGGTAACCTAGTAGCTCCAACATGGGCGCCTTTGAAACCTCGGCACTGAAGGGTGTTATCAATCGAAAATCAACCCCATTACGGGAATCGAACCGCCGACCTCCAAATTAGGTTGAGGTCGCACTACGCACCCATGCCTTCACCACTAGGACATTTCCATGGGATAACTTTGGCAACAAGAATTGAGGGCCGGAGGAGGAAGAGGGAGGAGATGGTGGTGTGGTGGAAGGGTGTTACTAGAAAAGGGGCTTTCACGATCGTAGTATTTGCGTCAACATCACATGGACGCAAAAGTCTAGTATTTGCGTCGCTATGTCAACGCAAATGATTTGCATTTTTATTAGCACCGACGTAGACGCTAATCGATATCCATGTGGACGCTAGTACATTACCCGCCATAAGTTTTTACGGGAGGAAATTTTGGTGGTCGACCATTTACGTCGACTTTAAGTATTTGAGTTGACGTGTCTACACAAATACTCTTTTTCATTTTTGAAGAATAATAAATATTCAAACTTATTAAATTTAGGGGGTTTTATTGGCACCCCCAATTTACTACTAGCACTCCTATTACTTCCGGTACCACAAAAAATTATTTCAAAGACCCGGTGATTTTTAATAAAGATATATAAAAAATGTTAAAACTTAGAAATGTTAGTCTACGATTTTCCACCTAAGTGTTCCTCGCGCACACCAACATCAAATGTCATCGACATTGATGTTTAACAAGAAACACCAGTGTGAATTGCGTTTTTTTCAACCGAAAAAATAATCAAAAATAGATGCCGAAAGTAAAAACGAAAATGCTAATAGAGCCCACCTAAATTTATGTCAAATTTATCTGCGTGGACATACTATTTTTTGCGTTGACATTATGCCACATTGGATGCCATGCGTGAGCCATACTTATATGGGTCCACGTGTGATACACGTTGCATAAATGTTCAAACTTATCAAATTATAAATATCTGCCAATGCTTTCTGATTTGCCTCTTTCCGCAATTGCTTCTCCCTTAAAAGCAATTGAGAAATATGAGCAGCCATATTCACCTTCTCTACCGAGCTCTCCGGCGATTTTGGAAGAAGCTCCGGCGATTTCAACAAAATCAATTTTTATATCTGGAAAGAGGCTCCGGCGATTTTGGAAGAGCTCTCCGGCAATTTGTAAGTATCAATCGTAATGTTTGATCCGGATTGCTTAATGTTTGATGCAGCTATTTTTGGTAGCTTGACATCGTAATGTTTGATACTTAATGTTTGATACATAATGTTTGATGCTTAGTGTTTGATACTTAGGTCGATCTGTTAAGAGTCAGATGCTTTCTTAATCCGACAATTTTATGATGTGGAAAACCTACCAAAAACGGTTCACATGTGAGATAATTATTGATATCATTGCATGACTGTGTGTGAATATAATGCTGATTTGATATCTCTGGATGAGCATAGGTTTGAACAGGAGACAAGTTGTTTCTTTGACATGAAGTATTTTGAAGGTCTCATGCTTAACGGTAACTGTAATGAAGCCGAGAGTTATCTCTCTGGTTTCACTACCTTAAAAGACAACCTTTATTCAAGGAAGATTTACTTTGAAATGAGAAAGCAGAACTACATAGAGGCTCTACACATGTAAGCACCTCGTTTTTCATTCAGACATTATTAGTTCAAGATTTCAACTTTACATATATTCTAAAAATGTTTTTCCGTTACTGTTATTGTTTTTTATAGACATGATGTTTTTTATAGTCTTTGCATCGTCGAACGCTGAATTATACAAAGAAATGGCTTTGTTGCTGACAATGGAAGACTTCATGTATAAACGGCATACTAATAATTCATAGCATACTTTGTTTATTCATCTCAATCCATGTTTAGCCATGAGCAATCTACGTTTTTGATCTCGTCGATGTCCACATCGTATTGTCTGAAATGTGATGCGACACAAATGATCAAAACTAAGTACTTCACTAATTAGCAGGACTCATCACTCACTTTCTCATTACGGGGACGTGACCTCTGCAAGAAAGCACCTGATGAATGAAAACAAAACTTTAATTGAAGCAAATCCACAGTCCCACAAGAAACTAGAGTTCATCATGTTGAGAAATCAAGGTTACGGCGTCTTGTAAACCTTAGGTAGCTTCCTCTTTGTATTTAATATTTCCCTTTTTCCTCTTTTTTTTTTTAAAACAAAATCTTCTTATCGTGTTTTGACATGCTTTGCCAAGTACAATGCCATTGATTTCGTCATCTCACTCTCTTTCTTGGGATCATATTATTCTTCAGCTTGAACTGGAAGCATGCTCATTGTGCATATCCTCAGTCAGAACCTCAGGTCAAAGCGCTTTTTAGCAATCACAAGTGTTGTGAACAATGCAAAACCCATTGGTAAGTAAGTTCTTTATCAGAATGTATATTGTTTATATTCAGGTTATTTATCCGACGGTTCCTTTTTATCGTTTCAGCCTTCTAGAAGCATGTATGCAGTATCATCATCATCATTTTCAAGTTTATCGCCCTTCCACCTGTTCCCGAATTGGATGTTTTTTCAGGTGCTTCAAATTTTGGCTGTTAATCCAACCAAATTCTAATGATATTTCTTTACTTGATATATTGGCTTTTAATTGTTGCAACTCAACTGACATTTCCAGATCTGCCCTTGGAATGCTTCACTAATTCGGGTGATGTATCAAATGGGAACTCCAACATATTTATGATTGAGGTGGTAATCTGATAATCTTTCTGATTGCTATGAATTTCATGTATTTTTTTAAGGATAAAGACACTTTTGGTCCCTTTTGTTTCACGATTTTTGCATTTTTGTCCCCAATGTTTCTTCTTAGCACTTTTACCCTCCTTGACTTCCATCCCGTCAAGGAAACCGTTATAGTAGGTCTTTCGGTCAAGAAACTTTTTCATTACTAAAGTTTCTTCTTGGTTTAAAATCTGGGTTTTCGTATTCATTTGTGTATTGTAGTTGTGTTTTCTAGTTGGAAGCTCTGTTGGAGACATAGAGTTGTGGGTTAAGTTTGTTTATGTTTTAGTCACCTTGTTTATGTGTCTTGTTAAGACCCATCTACGCTTTATGAGTCCGATTATGCTAGTTGTCCGCGATAAAAGTCAGCCGCATCAGATCACTAAACTCTATTGTGCTTACTTTTATATCACTTCACATTACAAAGCTTCTGTTCGGAGGTGGACTCGGGATTTCTAGGAATTTCTCAAATCAACCATGACTCGGCAATGAAAAGGTTAACGATCAATTCATTAAGGTATTTGTTTTTCCTCGTTCGTTTCTATCATGTTGATTAGTAGTTTGATATGTATAAGTCCTAATGTACTTCAGGAATATAGGGACCACATGAATAAAGCTGTATGGCAGCTAAACATGAGGGTTTGCTTAAGAAATTTAAACTAATTAACAACCTTAATCAGTATAACTAACATGCACCTCTTTGACCCAGAGGGTGTTATCAAATTGTTAACATATAGGTGTTATTAGGGCCCTTAGGCCATCCTTTATGTTGTTATTAAGTGTCTTAAGGGTCCTAAATTGTTATTAGGACTCTTTCTATTGTTTTTTCTGTTTTTGGCCCAGTAATACACTGTTCATAGCCGTTGGAACAAGTTGTATTCTAGCCGTTGGGGGTTTTTGCCTATTTATTGTAATCTTCTCCTTGTTTTCTCTACAAGGAAACTATCAATAAAATACTCCTTTCCTCCTATCTTTTTCTACATGGTATCAGAGATAGGTGCTTAACATCTTCATCGTCTTCCTCAATCCCATTTTTCTGAGTTTTTCAAAAAAAACCACAAAAATGGCTTCTACTGCTGATTCCACTGATTCTACTCCATCTTCAAGTGGAGTTATTCTCAATCAGGGAGGTAGCAATGATAACTCTCATCTTCTCACAAACCATAAGTTTGATGGGAACAATTATCACCTTTGGTCTAGATCTCTTCTCATGTTTATTGCCGGGAAAAGCAGAGAGGGATACCCGATCGGTGAAATCACCGAACCACCGGCAAATGATCCACAACTCGTGCAATGGAAGGCCGAAAACAATGTTATCATGTCCTCGGCGATTGGATCCATGACCAAGGATCAAAGTGAAAACTTTATGTTTTACAACACTGCCGTCGAGATTTGGGCCGCCGTCCATGATCTTTACTCAAAGAAGGACAACACCTCGTAAATCTATGATCTCAAATCCCAACCGAAGGACTCCGAGACAAGGTGATTTAAATGTCACTCAATACTACAGTCAACTGACCAAGATTTGGCAGCAACTTGATCTTTTCAATGATCACAAGTGGAAGTGTCCTACTGATGCTAAGATCCACAAGAGCAACACTGAAAATGACAGGGTCTTCTCTTTCCTAATGGGATTAAATCCATGTTTGGATGATGTAAGGGGTAGAATTCTTGGCAAATCCCCTCTTCCTAGCCTCAAGTCTGTTTTTTCTGAGGTCAAACATGAAGAAAGCAGGAGGAAGGTCATGCTGGGAACTCAACCTCCTCCTATTCCTACTCAACCAGAAAGCTCTGCATCTGCTCTCCTATCAAAGGGTAGTCAACACCAAAAGGGCAAGAGAGAGAGGCTTTTCTGTGATCACTGCAAGAAGGTTGGCCATTCCAAGGAGACCCGCCGGAGACTCCATGGAAAGCCTACCGATTGGAAGCCAAGAACCGGACTCGGAAGGGAATACCAAGGCAACCTTTCAACTCAATTGGGTGAAGAAACACCTAAGGAACCTTCGTTTTCTCTCGAACGGATGGAAGTTCGAAAAGGCTTCTACACCCCGCTCCCGGTTCTCGTCACCCATTCAAATACCTCCACCGCTTCGTGGCACACTCGTGTAATCATGCTCATTCCTACATTATATCCGACCTTGAAAAACAACTCGGATTGTTGATTCAGGGGCCTCTCGAACATATGACAGAAATAAGGGGTTGTTTCACTCCTTAATTCCCCGTAAACATGAAAGATTTGTGAGAATTGCGATGGATCCACTTCCAAAGTGCAAGGAATTGGATCTATCAATTTTTCCAAGGATCCGATCCTTGATCGTGTTCTCGTATGTACCAAATCTGTCATGCAATCTCTTATCGTTGAACAACCGGTAAAGAGACAAAACTTATCGCTCATGTTTCATGAGAATAAGTGTATCTTACAGAGAACAAATTTCCGGGAAGATGATTGGCAATGCTAGTGTTTCCTCTGGCCTATACATGCTACCTACTGATGCTGGTTCTTTGGATACCAAAAACTCTGCTTTAGTCATTGATTCTGTTGATTGTAATAGTCATCCTATTATGTTATGGCACTATAGGTTAGGACATCCCAATTTTGTGTATCTGAAAAGGCTTATGCCTCAATTATTTATCAATAAAAATGTGTCTGATTTTCAGTGTGAAATCTGCTGTATGGCTAAACAAAGTAGGACTGTGTTTCATACCAAGTCTTATGCTCCCTCCAAGCCTTTCCATCTTATACATAGTGATATTTGGGGACCCTCTAGGGCCAAGAATATCACTGGTACAAGATGGTTCATCACCTTCATTGATGATCACACCAGATTGTGCTGGGTGTTCTTGATGAAGGAGAAGGCGTGCTGTGGGGCAATCTTCATGAATTTTTTCCTCATGATTAAGACTCAGTTTGAAACTGATATTAAAATCCTAAAATCAGACAATGGGTCTGAATATTTTGAGAACCATCTAGGAAAATTCTTCAAAGAGAAAGGGATTATTCACCTAACATCTTGTGTTGATACTCCCCAACAAAATGGAGTTGCGTAAAGGAAAAACAGTGCACCTCCTTGACACCGCAAGGGCACTCATGTTTGCTATGAAAGTGCCTAAACATTTTTGGGGTGAAGTCGTCCTAACCGCCACATATCTAATTAACAGTAATGCCATCTAGTGGTTTTGAAATTCAAAACCCCCGTGGCGATCCCCAACAGAATGTATTACTTCCTCTCACTTAATTCGTACTCGCCTCCTAAGGTGTTTGGGTGCATTGCATATGTTCACAACCACCACGTAACCAAACTTGAACCAAAGGCATCCAAGTGCATATTTCTTGGCTATTCACCAAGACAGAGGGGTTACAAGTGTTATTGCCCTCAAACTAGAAAATTCTTTAATACTATGGATGTAACCTTCTTTGAAGGTAAAGCCTTCTATCATCCGTAAGGGGAATCACCGACTATGTCTCATCCTCTCAAGGATGGGATATGAGTCCCGGAACTTTGCACTCTCTCGGATAAAGGAAGTATAATTCAAGGGGAAGTTACTACCCCCGATAATACTCAAAGTCCTTCTAACCTCTTTCCGTAAAATGGAATCTTTAAACCTTAGGCCTCCTATTCGAGGGTCTATACTAGAAGAAACAGGAATGAACTTGAGAATCAAGAACATCCACTTCATTCGGGAATGAGGATTCTTTAGAACCTCATGGCACTTATCGTGATCATCCGAGGAAGTTACTACCTCGTAATCACCCGAAAGATCTATTAGCACAAATAATTATGATGATAGACCTATTGCTTTGAGAAAAGGAACAAGGGCTTGCACCCAATATCCTCTTTATAATCTCCTAGCAATAGACAATATTTCCACTTCCTATCAAGTTTTCATACAAAGCTTGGATAAAAACAGAATTCCTCAATCCATCCATGAAGCCTTGGGGATTCCTGAGTGGAAACAAGCTGTAAATGAGGAATTAAATGCTCTAAACAATAATCACACCTGGACACTGACTTCTCTTCCTAAGGGAAAGAAAACAGTGGGTTGCAAATGGATTTTCACTTTGAAATACAACTCTGATGGCACCATTAACAGCATAAGGCTAGGTTGGTTGCTGTGGTTACACTCGTACTCATGGCATAGATTACCAGGAGACTTTTGCCCCAAAGGCAAAATTAAACACCATCGTGGTGCTCCTATCTATTGCCGTGAATCTTGATTGGCCCTTACACCAACTAGATGTGAAAAATGCTTTCCTAAATGGTGACCTAAAAGAGGAAGTATACTTGAAGTTGCCTCCCGGAATTGACTATCCAGAGCCGAAAACAAGGTGTGTAGATTACACAAAGCTCTTTATGGACTAAAGCAAATTCCCTCAGAGCTTGGTTTGGTCGTTTTACCAAAGTTGTTAAGAACCTTGGATTCATACAGGGTCAAGCTGATCACACTATGTTCACCAAGGTGTCTCTTTTTGGAAAAAGAGTCATCCTCATTGTATATGTGGATGACATTATTATCACTGGAGATGATGCTCATGAGATTGAATCTCTAAAGCATTGTCTTGCAAATGAGTTTGAGGTTAAAGACCTTGGACGATGAAATACTTCCTTGGAATGGAAGTGGCTAGTCCAAGGAGGGGATCTTCATATCCCAAAGGAAGTACATTCTTGACCTTCTTTCCGAAACAGGGATGCTTGAGTGCAAACCCGCTCTCCACTCCCGTTGATCCCGGGATAAAATTGGAAAAGGACAAAAAACTCGCACCAAGGATGTTGGCGTATATCAAAGGATGGTGGGAAAATTGATCTACTTGGCTCATACCGCACTGCACATATGCTATGCCGTGAGTCCGGTCACCAGCTTTATGCATCATCCTTGTCAAGAACATCTTGATATTGTTCATAGGATGCTGAGGTATCTAAAGGGGACTGCTGGTCAAGGTCTTATCTTCAAGAAATCCAAAGATAGAAAGATCCATGTCTTCACCGATGCCGATTGGGCGGTCCGTGGTTGATGAAGATCTACTACCGGCTATTGCTCCTATTTTTGGGGAAATCTCACTACTTGGAAGAGTAAGAAACAACCAGTGGTTTCTAGAAGCAGTGCTGAAGCTGAATTAAGGGCCTTGGCCCTTGGTATTTGTGAGGGATTATGGCTCAGAAAGATCCTAGGTGACCTAAAGATCAAGAAAGAGCATCCTATACTTCTCTCTTGTGATAATGTGTCTGCTATCAATATGTCTGAAAATCCCATTCATCATGATAGATCCAAGCATATAGACATTGACAGACACTTTATCAAAGAGAAAATTGAAGATCAAGATATCAGCATTGAATTCCTACCCTCTCAAGATCGTGGCTGATATTTTTACTAAGGGTTCTGCTCTACCTATATTCACCAGAATGAGATGCAAGCTAGGCTGTTATTCTCTACACAACCAAGCTTGAGGAGGGGTGTTAACATATAGGTGTTATTAGGGCCCTTAGGCCATCCTTTATGTTGTTATTAAGTGTCTTAAGGGTCCTAAATTGTTATTAGGACTCTTTCTATTGTTTTTTCTGTTTTTGGCCCAGAATACACTATTCATAGCCGTTGGAACAGTGTATTCTAGCCGTTGGGGGTTTTTGCCTATTTATTGTAATCTTCTCCTTGTTTTCTCTACAAGGAAACTATCAATAAAATACTCCTTTCCTCCTATCTTTTTCTACACAAATATCAAGTAATATGACACCCCTGAATAGAGTATGCACCAGAATATTAGGGGAAAAAAAAACTAATCTTTTTCTACTAATCCTTAGTGCTCACTGTTTGTTATTCTTTCTACAGTTCTAGAAGAATTCTTCCATGTAAGGCTGCCCTTTCGCTTTTAAAATTTTTCCTTACTATCATGATCCACTATATCCAATCCCTTATTTGCCCCTGTTTCTACTGTGTACCTGCAACAGTAGATCTTGATATATCTAATAAAAATCAACCGGATTTTCAAAAGAATTCTCAAGCTTACGAGCCGAATCTAGTTATTAGTCAAAAATAACATAGGGTTTTGTATGCAGGTTCATGGATATCACATGAACAACGGGACTGATTAGATGTGAACTACAAGCCTTTTTTTGGTAATACCATTCTCCTAAAATATATTGTTGTATGCTTTCTGGACAAAGATAAGATTCATTTTACTTCATATGCTTATGCTTAATAGGTTTGGAGCTGTATCTGAGAATATATGCATATTTACAGTTTCAAGCAAAACAAGACTTGGCATCTTAGATAGCAATATTACTTTTAGCGCTTTAATTTGACGTCCATGGCTTTAGGTTGGCATCACATAGATGGATGTGCTAGACCATACATGTGTCAACTTGGTTTTGTTGGTGATGGTGCAATAAATTATAAGGTACACCTGTTTTGCTTATTTTCAAATTCTTTATGTCAAGGAATTGCTAAGGTCTTTGTTTTTCTGAATGTACAGACAAACCAGTGAAATAAGGACGATTTAGGTGAAATGCAAGTGCAAATCTTTGATATAGGTCTGAAATTAATTGAAGTTACTCAGATGGTAATTGTTTCTTCAGGTACGTTAGTGTAGTTCAGGTCTGTCCTGATATGAAAGTGTTTAAGTCTTGTATGATCAGTCTGAAAGTTCATTTTCTTAATTACCAGCTGGACCATGTTTATATATAAGATTTTAAGGGCTATAAATCGTAAAATTGAAGTTCTGGTTGCTTTCATTCTTTTGTTACTTTGTTCTATGGAAGCTTGCATCCTCACAATGTTCATTGCTCTGCAGACCGGAGTGATCATTATTGATGACTGGCGGCTAAAAGTTACAGCACCTGCACAAACTGATGTTCTTTCCAAAGAGTTGCTCAATAAGCCACATGTTTCTCATCTATACATTTCATTTCCTTCTATGATACATTTTTAACGCATTGTAGGTGCTTTAAGACTCCTATAAGATAGAAACTTGAGTGTAGCTGGGGCATAAAAAGAGATCAATTATGTTATTATGAGGAAAAAATTGTGAACCTGATTAATTTGACAGTCCATTTTGAATGTTAAATTTTCTTCGGTTGAATGGCATTTTAGATTTTTTTTTCTTTCTATTTTCCCTGTTTGATGTATGTGCATTAAAAAAAAAATTATTGGTGTTTTTGACTCCTTTTGCGTCAACATGTCGTTGTAATACTCTGCCTAGTCCCCTGGCACATGGACACTTTTTTGCGTCGACATCTCGTCGTAAATTCTCTATCCAGTCACCTACCATGTGGACATTATTTGCGTCGACATGTCGTCACAAATAGTTTTCCATGTCAGCTGCCACGTGGACAAGTGTTTGCGGCGACATTTTGCCACAAAAACTAAGAGCTAAGTATATGCGACGACAAGTCGACGCAAATGTATTTACGACGACAAGTCGACGCAAATGTATTTACGACGACAGATTCAACGCATTTGGATTATTAGGCACGAAGTATTTGCGACGACGCAATTGCAACAACTTGTCGATGCAATTATAACAATTGCGACGACAATGGACTTTTTACGACCACAAAATGTCCACGCAAGTACTACTTTTTCTAGTAGTGAGTTAACCTTTCCATGCATTTCACACATATTTCAATCATTTGTTATAGCGTTTCGGGCCTTAATTTCATCATTTGGGCACTTAATCACGCTTATTTTATCACTCTTGGTTTCACATCACACATATTAGATGAACTTAATTTTATCGTTACATGTGGACATTAATGGCACACACGGGGTATATCGTACCCTTTGAAATTACGCTCTTGTTTTGCTTGTTTGTGATTTCAAGATTTAGGCCATGAAGGAGTGTCAAAAGATGGATTATGGATGAAAGAAAGTGATTGTGAAGCAAAGAAATCAAGCAAAAATGAAGAAAATTGGATTTTTATGATGATAAGGAGTCAAGCACATGCTCGGATGTGTGAAGCCTAGGCCTGATTTCATGTTGTATCATACATCCTAGATCAAGACCAAGCCTGGAAGTGCTGAAGCCTGGGCCCGAAATGAAGCAGATTCTAACTTGCATTTTCCACAACATGAAGCCCATGCTAGAACTTCCACACCTGGGCCCGAAAACTTGATGTTCACCCTAGCACTTTTGAGCAAATTTTCGGGCCTGCACCTCATTCTGCCAAGCCCGTGCTTTGCCTAGACGGTTTTAATGGGCATAAAAGCCCATTTTCAGATCTAATAGAGGGGGGAAGCAGTTGTTTTAAAGATAGTTTACATATATTAGAATATTCTCTCTATTTTTAGACACTTTTTAGCAGAAGATTAGTTTTAATTGAGAAATTAAGTGTATTTAATGCTTGTGCTTTCTTCTCCAAAGGGTACTTCATCATTTATTTGGTGTTTCTTCATGTGATTGAAGCAAAGGACCATCCTTTTCATGAGTTTTCTTTGTATTTGGTACTGAAGTACTGAACTCAGTTTTTCCTTTAAATCCCTGTTTAATAAAGTTTATTTCTCTTAATTGCTCTTGTTTCCTTAGTATTGCTAAACATCTACATAGCTAAATCATGTGAAGGTTGATGAAATCAAACCTCTAACTGATAAAATCGAGAATGAGTAATGCTTAATTGATAATATATCGACGAATTCATGTTCTAAAGCTTGTTACTATTGCTTGAATTAGTTTGATCATCTAGTTCATTATCACACACTACTTTTATAAATGTATGTTGCGAAGAGGTGTGGGAAAAGGGGCTTTGGAATCATTGTGTAAAATCGACTAAGTTGTTTAGATTCGATTTCAATACGAGGTTTGTCGGTGTAAATCGAGCGGCTCTAGTTCTTAATCTTGTTTCGGCCAGTTAAATCCATAGAGGCGGATTGTTGAACCGGGCAAAGGGTGTTGATTGTTGCATGGCCTCTAGCACCATATTAGGAGTCTGCACCCACGAATGAGTCGATAGAAGCATTAGGATGGTTGGTTGGTAATGCTCATTCCCGATAATCGATTAGAGGGCGAAAGTAATCAATTGGATCATGGTTTGACTATGATTCTCTTCTTTATTATCTTTAGTTCTACTACATTTTAGTATAATCAAAACGTGCTCCACCTTCGATTGACTTAAACTAAGTTAGAGAATGACTTTGGTACTCGATTGATTCCTCGTGGGATCGACCTTGCTTGCTACTATAGTGCATCCGACTCGATACACCGCCGGTTAAAATTGGACTGTCACTATTTTGGCCATCGGAGGGCAAAGTTTTAGGAGATTAGGTGGTGTTTTTTTTTTTTGGAGTATAATGAGAAATAGATAAAGAGGTATTATCGAATATATATAATAATTTTGTCCTTATAAACCATAATCTCTTAACTCTTAACTACGTCCTATTTGCCCCTATTAAGTGCTAAAATACTCCTTCTCCACCTTTGCCCTATTAGGTGCATACTAGCTCACTACTTGAGAGTATCGGTACATCAGCTTTCTTTCATTGCTTTGGATCAACTATTTCAATGGCAGATCTTTTGACGTGTGAGGGAAAAGGTAATATAGTGCCTTTGGTTTATGTACTTTATTTTTTAATGTCAATGATTCATTAGAATAAATTCAAATAATTACATTATTGTATTTAATATTTAACTTGTAGTGGTTTGTTGGCTAAGACAATCAAGCGAATATATTTGTGCTCTCATTACTCATATTAAATCGATTTTCTCTCGTTATTTCAATTCTTTCATAAACTCTAACCCTATTTATAAATCGAGTGGGGCTAATTATCCATGATAAAAACAATGCTTTAATGGTTTTCGTGAAGAAAAGAGTGCTCAAATCGCCAAAGCCGCTTTAAAGTTTGAAATTGATGTAAATCTACACAATTCTTACTCCCCTCCATCATATTTTATTTGTCCCGTTCGACTTTTCAATAAAATGTAGTTAATGTTTTGAATATCATTAAATGATCTAATATTTTTACATTTATGCCCTTTAAGTAGTTGTTGGAGTATTTAATATTACACACTTTTTATTGTAAATATTGTAAAGAGTGAAGAGCATTTGAAGAAATTTGGCAATAAATGCAAAATGTGGACACTTATTTTAGGACAAGCCAAAAAGAGAACGTGTATAAATAAAATGGGACGGAGGGAGTGTTATTTTGAGACTTAAATATGGTATGTAGCCGAGGACGCCACCGTAGGTGACGCATGACCCCAGTAACGGATAGGGTCCTCGGCCCAACCATTCCGCCCCTCCACAAGCCGGACCAAGCCGAGCTTAATCCAGCCAGCCTCACGGTACCACGATTCTCATCATTGGCCAAGGCAACATGAATGAAGCAGCAAACAACTAGCTTGATACAAAGCACTGTGGGCTAACCTGCTCGCCCCTTCTGCTCGTCATCCTTCAACGCGAACAAAGCCAGCACAACTAGGCAACAAAATTCATAAACGATGCTCAAAGGCTCTCAGCACACCAGGCGCCAAAGGCTCTCAGCTCACCATAGGCTCTCAGCTCGGCGGCTCACCAGCTCTCTAGCCCTCCAGATCGAGCTCGCTCAGTACAAGCTCTTCAGATTGAGCTCGGCAGCGTGCAGCCCGCAACTCGCCAGATTGTCAGCTCATCAGCTCTCCAAACATCCAGGCGACAGCATGGTGATAGCTTGGCGACAGCCTGGTGACAGCCAACTCATGGCCTCTATAAATAGCAACATCACCTCCGTTACAAAGAAGGAAGGCTTCACTTCCAGAAATACGTAAATTGGGATTGACCCCTTAAAAGCTAAGGGTACGTAGGCAGCCTTTCCAGGCTCAGCTCAAAATCACAAACACGGCATTTTCTTCATCTTGTTTTTCAAGATCTTTATCTTGTTTTTTGGCACCGCCGTGCAACCACCGGCAAAGACACTCACTTTAGCCAGATATATCCACCACATAAACATCACTATTCACACCATGATAATTTCGACATTATCACTTAGAATCTTGGCTCAATAACGTTACTTGAGACATACTTGATACAATCACTACTTTAGTCATTCGTCCTCGTTTGATCTCAAATGATTAACAAAAATTAGTAAATTTAGTTTGTGGCAACCTTATGCCTTAATAATGATTTCATTATTTTTTCAATGTGACATATTACACGTTCATCTAAACATTGTCTTTATTATACTATACAAATTGATGCGTGACACATATTTTGTCTTGAAATATAAATCACATTCACAAAACGATTCAATTTAATATAGACCGGAATGATTATAACGTAAATAGTAATTCTAGTTGTAATGGTGACTTAAACTTATGCTACTGAGGTTTGGAAACATGTTCTGGTCAGCAATGTATGAAGCATCTACTGAAATCTGGTGTTTAGCTGGGGCAATCAGCAGGGTTGATCAACCTGCTGATGGCAAGTCTACTGAAGACAAGTCTACTGATGCCCAGCAGACTTGTGGAACACGTCTGTTGCATGTTTGTTCTAGTTTTGTCTAAGTTACTTCTGGGGTATTTCAGTCATTTACTGGTTTGGCTGTTTAGTCGGTTAGGGTTCGATTCCCAAAGCTATAAATACCATCTGTATTTATTGTAACCGATTATGTAACTTTCTCGTGATAATAAAATATCCTCTTTTGTCCGTGGAGTAGTCGGCACATTGCCGGAAACCACGTTAAATCTATGTTCTTCTTGTTTTCTGTGTTTGTTTACTTGTTTATCTTTTATCTTTACTCACAATCACCATCACTTCTTGATCGATCCGTCATAACAAACTGGTATCTGAGCGTTTTGGACAAGTTCATGCTTTTGTGATTAATAAAGGGATCGTTTCAATAAAAAAAATCAAAAATACGTACCTTACCACATATTTAATTTAAATTTATAGTTTTAATAATTAAAATATTTTTTTTGAGAACTATTAATGTTGTAATTTTAAAAATAATGTTCAGACGTAAGACGAAGCGAGATGTGGAGCATAATTTAATTGGATTCAGTTTTCTTTTTTTTAAAGGGTGGATCTGCTTTAAGACTTGTTACAAGGCAAAATTTGAAAAATGGTCCTGCAACTCGGCCTACTAAGGATTTTAGTCCTGCTCCTACTCCGGTGAGGAAAATGGTCCTATAAGTTGTTTTTTTTTAAATGGTCGTAATTGCTAGAAATAGCTGATTGGGCACCGGGATTTTTAAAAAAAACGCTTATGTGACTGCCACGTTGGATCCTACATGGCTCCATTTACTTAAAAAAAAGTTGATGAAAGAGGGAATTGAACCTATGACCTTAAAGTAAAGGTCTAAGCACTTTGCCTTCCAAGATAATGCTTCACTGTCTATTTTATGGCACAACTTATTACTTATGCAACCCATTTCCGCAACAATATTTTCTAATCTATCATAGTAATGAGGTTTCACAGGTACCGGGACTTAACTCACAACAGGAAAGTATGTTATATGACTCGCAAAAATAAATATACTTAGCTATAATCAACTTGCTCAATTCTCTATAGAGATTTTATGAAAGGAATAACTGGACTTGATGGAATAAATCTACGTTTCTTCGTCACCATGCATGTTAAGTGATTAGTTTATTACCAGGGGTGGATGCAGGATCCGGGGCAAAGGGTTGCGAGAATTCTAAAGATTTTTTGCAATCAGAAAATGTATAGTAGTTTTTTTTTTCAATCCTTTTGAATTCCAAAAAAAATACTATATATCGTAATAAAAACACGACGATACATTTTACGTTGTATAATAGGAAAAAGAAACTACTATATATTGCATGATATGAACACATTAACAATTATACTCCTATCAATAAAGATTTTTAACACTACAAACAATATTTTGGATGAAATCAAACATTTCAAAACTTATGAATATTTGTTTAAATATATCACTTTGATAATAACTATGTATTTTTATTTACATGATAAAAAATTTATGTCAAATTATCCGATTATTATAAATGAAATGGACGAATATAAATTTGTTGCGGAAATAGGTTGTGTCATACTACATGCATTGAATTTTTAGTTTGGATGGTTAAGTGCTTGGACCTTTATTATAAGGTCATAGGTTTAAATCCCTCTTGCATCAACATTTTTTTTAAGTAAATGAAGGAGAAATGGGACCCATAGCCACGTGGCAGCCACGTAAGTGGTTTTAATAAATTCTACTGCCCAGTCAGCTATTTCCGACAATTAGGACTATTTTTGAAATAAAAAAACAACTTAGAGGATTATTTTCCTCACAAGAACAAAACCATGACTAAAATCCTTAATAGACCAAGTTAGAGGACCTTTTTTTCTAATTTTGCCCTTGTTACAAGGTGCCTAAATTTTATTGAGTTTAAATAGAATCAGCCTCAACATAAAAGCAACAATTTTTTTACTTTGTTTTTGTTGGATATTGGTCATTTCAGAGCACCATACTTTATGGTGAACTCTGTATGTATTTTGGATGAAACTGCAAGGCTGTCAGAATTAGCCAAAACTAAATATCGTGTGCATATATACCAAAACCCATGTATTACACTGTTGAATATATTTGTTCATAAAACACTATATATTGCATTGCTTACCACCAGAGGTAAAGTTCTGAATAATGAACATCCTTAGTTGCAATAGTAGAGAAATTATCAATTTTCCAAATATGTTTGTAGCTATTATTATAGTTCATCATTATCAATTGCTCCCCTTTACAAATATTTTTGTTAGAGACGTATACTTCAGCTCCAAATTAAGACACACGTATCATCAACAAGATAGCCGTTGGATGGATCATTGAACTTGTTCAAAGGCATGAATTGGTCAAAACCCCATTCTAATTTCACCTTTTGAAACCGTCTGGAAACTGCAAGTAATAAATGACAAGCAACAAATAATCAATGCATTTCAGCCCCACTTTCAATAATAATCAGAGCATGAAATAAAGTACAAGAAATTTACATAAGTTTGCGTACGAAAATGACCCGACATGTATGAGCTTGCCTTTGCCTTGGTTGTTGTTTTATATATAAAGCAAGAGCATAAACACTTACGTTGGAGGGTATAAAATCAACTTCCTGCAATCAATTACATATTCATATTAACAGCTTTCAGAGAAATTTTATTAGAGTTAATGTAAGAATCACTAAATAGAGAGTACCATTCATATCCACCGGCTTTGAATTCTGCACTTTCATATCTTTCTACTTTATTCTTTGCTAACATTGAAAACCCTTGTAATTTTACTATATAATGAGTTGGTGACGAATCTGAAACAAGAACTGTGTTTAAATCTCGAATTGGTCTCAAAACAAAACATTATAGTACAAACTAATTTAACACGAGACGTATGCCCCAATCTCTTAATTAAATACTAACTAATATCAATGATTATTCATAAATCACGGCAGTTAACAAAAAGTACTACCTCCGTTTCAAAATATAAGTTCTTTTAGATTTTTTTACACTTATTAAGAAAGTTAGTTAAATTTGTTATGTGTAATTAATTTAGATTAAAAAGACTAAGATGACCTTTCATTGATATTAATGCAAAGTAGTAAAAAGTGGTTGAATATATAATAAATGAGGGGTAGGATGAGAAAAAATATAATAAATGATTTGTTGGTTTTCTAAATTGACTTACATTTGGAACAAAACCAAAAAGCTAAAAGAATTTATATTTTGGGACGGAGGTAGCAGGGACGGATCTAGAGCATGGCTTGGGTGGGCGCAGCCCACCCGGTTTTTTATTTTTGGTACACCGAAAACCTTATATAAATCAGTTCAACACAGTTAATTGTTTTAATACAGCCCAGCTGACCATATAAATAGAGTCCATTAGTCCACCCGACCACCAATTCCTGGTTCCGTCCCTGGGAGGTAGCACTTTTAACTTCTTCCTCATCTGCAATTAATTGCACACTTGACACCGGGAGTACTGATGCTCTCAAGTGAACTAAATCCACCTAATGCATATGGTGTAGGAATTTCGCAATAAATAAAAGCATTAAAAATGGTGTAGCTAGAGTGACTGATGAATTTCCCAACGTTTTTTGCGGGTTGATCTATACCATGTGCTTTTAATAAGGATGGAATTGTTGATGTTCACCAAAAATTATTAAAGTCAAAAGGGCAGTGATAAAGATATAACAGGTCCTTTTAGTTTTTTCATAAATTGAGTACTACAATATTCCATGCATTTTATTAGGGGTTCTGTACAGTTGCAACGAACTTGTGGAAGTCGGTATATAGTTAAGAATCGTCCTTGAAAAAAAAAAAAAGAGTTTTTAACTCTAAATTTGAATTTCATAAAATTGATTTTTTGTAATAGATATGGTGCACTGATAGGTGAGATGCACCGATAGAATTAGTGTTGTACAAATAAAAGTTATTTTAATTTATTGTATTACATCTTTATTTTTATTTTTTCACTATTTTTTTAGAGGATATTGCACCTTTATTATTTTCCTCAAATCAATACGACGAGTAAAACAAATTTATTGATGAAAATATTTAAGTCATGCTCATCAATTATTAGGACAATGGGAGTGAATTTTTTTTTTTTATTTTTTTTTTATTTTTTAATGTCATACACGTCCTATAAACCAAGTCTTTGGGTTAATTTTTTTTTTTGTTTTTTTTTTTTTTTTTTTGAAGAAAGGGTTAAATCTTAAAGTATCAATAATTTGGGAGAAAGGGAGTACATTTCCTTTTTTTTTTTTTTTTTTTTTTTTTTTGGTTAATGTTATACACGTCCCGAATAGGTAAATGTCGTAACCCAGAACTATAATCCCGAATAGTAGGGGTGAACTTGAGTCAAATTAGATGGATTGAACTTGGGTCAAACTAGATGGATTCGTTTTGGTATGTCTATTTCTGGTTGGTTTGGTTCTAAAAATTTACACACCAAGTGACCAAACCAAATGACTTGGTTTTGCTTTAACCTCGATTTGAAAGCAGCCTTTAACTATACTACTAAAACCTTTTCGAAAAAAAGAACAATTTTTTTTAAAAAACATATAGTGCATTATTTATTTTTATTTTTTTGTTTGGTGTTGTTATTTTTATAACAGAACAAATACTCACTCCGTCCCATTTTATTAGTTATGTTTGACTTTTCACACCAATGAAGAAAGTGTAGTTAATGCTTTTAATCTAATTAAATGATCTATTATTTTTATATTTATGACAAAGTATTACTTACCTTCTCCAAGTATTACTCCTAGCAAGGGAATTCGACAACGAGATCCTATATCTCCATTCGTTTTCATCTTATGCGCAGAAGGTTTCTCTGCTATGTTACGCCAAGCTTCAAGTTTGAAAATTTTGCCTGGTGTGAGTTTTGGAAGGCAAGTGCGATGAACCGAATCATCTTTTACTTGCGTACGATAGTCTCCTAATCACCGAAGCAACTCCGGAAGCCGCCGGCGGTGATCACCATTCTTACTCATTACGAAAATCTCTAGGGACAAAAAATAAACCCGAGCAAATCATCGATATTTTTCAGTAAGGATGTTAGCAATTCCTCACGGCTAGAGCTTACTTCAACCTTGAAGATTCCCCTGGGAAATGCGAACGGAAAATATCTGGGACTTCCTTTCGTGATTGGCCGAAATAAGACATAAATTTTTGCATACATAAAATAAAAAATTCAAAAAAAGCTCAACGGTTGGAAATGCAATGGCTGGCAAAGAGATCTTATAAAAGCTGTAGTTCAAGCTCTACCACAATTTGTCATGCAAAGTGCTTTGCTCGCCAAAGAAGCCGATAACGTACTTTGATGTTCAAATAAGAAGTTTCTTTTGGGGATCCTCGAAGATAAAAATAAAATTCATTGGAAGTCCCGGGAAACTTGCCGCAAAAAGAAGTCGGAGGGTGGTTTGGGGTTCCGAGACCTCTTATCTTTTAATTTGGCACTTTTAGCTAAGCAAGCCCGGAGAATTTTGCACAACCCGGATTCTCGTCTCCTCTCAAATATTGAAGCATAAATATTTTGACCGGCGTGGATTTCTTGATGCCAGTATCACTAACCACCCATCATCTATATGGAGAAGTATCCTTCAAGGGAGGGATCTCCTTCTTCACGGATTGCGTTGGCGAGCTGGGCAAGGTAGCAAAATTATCATTGAGACAGATCATTGGCTACCGGTTCTCCCAAACTTTAAAGCTCACCCAACTTCAAATGCTCTCATGCACGAGCCGGTCAGTACCCTCACACAACCAACTACACGAAGATGGAGGCATGATATTGTAAGTGCAAATTTTAATCACTTTGAGGCCCAAATTTTTTTATCGATCCCCTTATCTGTTGGACGGAGTGAAGATAAATTAATTTGGCACCTTACAGGCAACAGTATTTACATGGTGAATTCTGGTTATCATTTAGCACAAGTTATTAAAAGCCATAATTCCTCACATGACTCCGCATCCAGTTCGCGTCCTATTTCGCGTATTTGGAACTCTTTATGGCGTGTTAAAGTTGAGCTATGAATTTCACATTTCTTATGGAAGGTGCTGAATAACTGTTTGCCTACGGTTCAAGGTCTTTGGAGTAGAGGTGTGGGTAACGGTATATGTGGGGTTTGTAACAAAACGGAAGAATCGATCTTGCATTGTTTGTTCGAATGTGAAATCCCATGTGGAAATTTCCTAATGGCGTCTATTGGCATACGATTCGGTACGCCTTTTGCTAGATTCTTTTGACTATCTCGTATCAAAGAGGACGGGGAACAAATTTTCCGAATAGTTTGTTTAATGTGGAATATCCGGAAGACGAGGTGCGCTTGGTTATATGAAAAAAAGATGTCCATGTCAACGTATTCGGCACAATCCACCCGTGAAGCGTACGAGTACTATCAAAGCATGATGAAACAACGCTCAATTAATACTACACCTCTTCTCTCTTGCACTTGGATACCTCCGGAACCCGATCTCTTAAAGTTCAATGTCGATACATCATTTGGGGTGGATAAAGCGGCAACTGGAGGGCTAATCCGTAATTCCCAATGGCATATCCTAAATAGCTTCTCTTTTGGCTTGATGGTGGACACGATGTTTTGGTTGGGGAAGCACTCGCCATATATCATGCATTGTTTTACGCACTCACATGGGGTTACTTTCGGGTGATTGTTGAAGGTGACTCTCTTACCATCTATCATAAGCTATTAGCTCAATCAAGACCTTTCTCCCGTGGGTAGTATTATAGAAGACCGTCGCCGTTTATTGCCGCCTTTTGGTTCGTTTCTTTCTCCTTTGTTAAAAGACAGGGAATTGTCCCTACTCACTTTTTAGTTAAGAAAGGTTTAGACCTAGTTGGGTGTAAAAGGTCTGAGGTTTCTCTCCCCCTCCATTGTAACTTTGAATTGTGCCGCAGATTGTGATTAATGAAGTCATTTACATCTCAAAAAGTATTACTTAAATGACATAAATGTAAAAATATTGGATCATTTAATGAGATTCAAAGCATTAACTATATTTTTCAACTAATAAAATGGGACGAAGGGAGTAAATTGAAAAAAAAAAACACTTTTAAAAACATATAGTGTTGTCATTTATTTTTATTTTTTTTGTTTGGTGTTGTTATTTTTATAACAAAACAAATACTCCCACCGTCCCATTTTATTAGTTATGTTTGACTTTTCACACCGACGAAGAAAGTCTAGTTAATGTTTTGAATCTAATTAGATGATCCATTATTTTTACATTTATGACAAAATATTACTTAAAGGACATAAATGTAAATATTGGATCATTTAATGAGATTCAAAGCATTAACTACACTTTTCAACTAATAAAATGGGACGAAGGGAGTAAATTGTAAAAAAAATCAAACTAAATCTCTGAAAAAACAAAAAAACATTACACACAATATTCTAATAGCTAGGCACACTAAGAGACACGCACCCCCTGTCCCACTTATAATTATTATTGAGCATCTCAACCATCCTCATTTTTTTACCCCTCCGTGTTTTCTAACCGTCGGGAGAGAACATTCATACATATATTGAAATGAAGTTTAAAAGAGAAAAAAATAATAAATGCTGCATTGGTATTATAAACTGACAGATAAATAAAAACAAAGCAAAGGCTATATCATGCCTAGTGACAGTTAAATATTGAAGAGCTCCCATCGTACTTCGTAAATGGTAGGGTTATGTATATAGGGACTAGGCCTAAGTAATCGTTGATATGAGACCGACATAGGGGTAGGACTCGGCTTCGCATTTTTCATATCAAGTCTCGTCCCGTAATTTGCATGGCATACATGTGCCGATTAAGGTACAACCCCGTGTCATCCCTATATGCCCGCATACCCAAAAAGTGACTAAGATGCCCAAGATATCTAAGTGCAAACATGTTATTTAACATCTTTATATAGGTCCGAATGAGATTAGAACCGTTGCGTGTCACCAAAATATCATCAACATAAACTAGGACATATAGAACGTATGAGGAGGTATGCGTAATGAACAGAGAAATGTCAGATTTGGATTGCTTAAAACCCCATTGTAACAGTTGACTCCCAAGCTCTTAAAACCAGGCTATAAGGGCCTATTTGAGACCAAATAAAGCCTTTTTCAATAGACAGACATGACTGGGCCTAAGGGGGTCCACAAAACCCTGAGGTAGAGGCATATACAATGTCTTACCATTCAAGATCGCATTATTGATATCAACCTATCTTATGGGCCAATCAAAGGACACAGCAACAGAAAAGATAACTCTGATGGTGGAGTATTTAGCACAAGGCTAAAGGTTTATCGGTAGTCAAGACTAGGGGTTCGAAGTAACCCTTTAGCCACAAGTCTGGCTTGTGCTTGAGGACTGATCCATTTGGGTTAAGCTTAAGTTTGAAAACCCACATGTTAGCAACTAACTTCTGTCCAGGAGAGGCGATGTGCCGTGGTGCAATCACGAACTACTAGCAATAGTACTAGGTCTATATCGGTATAGTGAACGGCATAGCAAGGGCCGAATCCACAGAGATTTAATAAGATACGTATATTCAAGATCGAGAACACGAGTAGTCAATGACCAACTATGGAATAGAGAAGTAAATATGGTAGCAATAATCACGCAAGATCAAACACGATTATACTTTCATAAGTTTTAAGGATTAGTTCTAACTATGAGTGATTAGTTATTTCCCTCATATTAAGCATCAATCATCCCCATTGATTTTAATACATTGTTGATGTCACGCGTGTGCTCGCTTATACTAGCAAGAGTACTAGGTCAAATCATAGTATAGCAACGGCGAATCAAGGTCGATCCCACAGAGACAATGCAACTTCAAAAATAAATGCAATTAACCTAATTAAGAACACATACGGTCTTAGACCAACATAAGAACGAAAAGAAATGGTATTCCCCCTTCCTAACCTATCTCACAAATTGGTGTAATTAATCATCATGTTTACTTCCCCCAATAATTCCCCGAATCCATCGTAAAATGTTTAAACTCGCTTTAGCTACGGGTACAAGCCTCTTAACCTTGTCTACTTCCATTGAAAGGACATTAGACGTCTATGTGCGCTTAACCTCCTTCATTGGTTGTATTAATTCACACGCGATAAGTTTTAGAGAGTGTCACTCAAGACCGAGAACCTCCCTAAGAAGCTATCATGGATTGACTAGTACGTTCCAAGAGATCGATCCGTACTATGTCCCGACTAACACTTCACTTTATCATCCTTCATGTTAATTTACAATGACATGCAATTAGGTGATCGTGCTCAAAACATGTAAATTGGACTTGTCGATCAACGTAGCTTACGCCGAATCTCCAGATTTAGGGTGACCTAAAGGTTGCCTCGATTCATCGATATAGACCGTCACCAAATCGAGAGCGGCGGTTCTTAATTTTGGTATTACATCGATTCGTTCTGACTAATTCTGGTAAATTACGGGGTCGTTAAACATTCAGATTAAATACATCACATATAAATAAGTAAATCTACCATAACTAAGATACAAAGGAACGTTCAAAGATTCATACCTCGATTATAGAGATCTAGCTTGATCCACTCAAGCTAGAGATGGCTTGGAAGAAGGGAAACCGGGAGAAAACTCACAATGCAAAAGGTAAACTTTTATTTCATGAATAATCGTAATGTATAATGTAAATGCTATGAGAGATATGTTTACAATGGACGAATGCAGGCTTTATATAGGCTCTACACCAACTTAAGAACCCACTAGAAACCCTAGCCGACTAAGATAAACTACGTAGGTCGGTTTCGTGCTCTCCAAGATCTCGATGCATCGGTAGTGGGCCTCGAGCTATCGAGCCCAAATTCGGCTCTTTTCTTCGGTAGTTCTCTTCATGGACTTGCTTGACTCAGCCCCATGACTTTCTCTCGGTCGATCCATGTCTCTACTGCTCCGGAATAAGGTACATCCTGAAAAGTACACAAACAAGGTAGAACAGTACCAAATCCATGGGGTAATTACTAATCGCGTGCTAAGCACTTACTAGCAATAGGACTAGGTCTATCATAGCAGAGTACTGGCGAGTCAAGGTCGAATCCCACAGAGAATCGTAAGAACGTCTGATTATCAAGATTGAGTTGTCACGATAACGGTCTACGACCAACTATAATATATAGACAGTAGTAATGGTGCCTCAAACTAACAAGATTATGCAAGTACAACGAAGCAAACTAGATTTTTTAATGTATTAGTTCAATTATTGAGTAATTAGTTATTCCTCCCACACATGCAACAAATTCTCCCTATTGGTGAATTTCTTCATTGTTCGGCCTATGGGTACAACTCCTAACCCTATCTACTCCGACAATGGCGTAGATAATCTATACGCAAGCAACCCTCCTTAATTGGTCCTTAATAGCCCATACGCATAAAGAACTAGAGCCGTCGATATTGAGTGTTACCTCATACCGTAAACCCGCCTAGACGATGTCGACATTGACCAAGACGTTCCTAGGGTCTATTCTAGATAATGTCCTAATTAACACTTCGCTTGTGGTCCTTCATGTTAATTTATGATAACATGCAAATAGTTGATCGGCTACTAACATGTAAATTAAATCTATCGATCAACGTAGCCGGCGCCGATTATCATGAATTAGTAATTTACTAGGTATCCGCATCTAGCGATATAGACCGTCGCGTATCCGAAGAACGCAACTACTCATGATTTCTTCACCAATGAATCGATCTATAACACATGGGTAAAATAAGCTAACTACTACATAATTAAACTAAATAAGCAATTAAAACATACTAGTCGAATAAAACAACGATAGATCTACATCTTGGAAAAGACAGAGAATCATACCCTCGAAGACGAGTGTAGATCTCCTTTGGATCTCTCCCTAGGCGGCGACTCCGTCGTCTCTCCGACCAGAACTCATAAAATAAAGAACAAAGAACTTTTATTGCATAACTTCCTTGAATAATTTGAGTACATTGTGTTTTAAGGCGAAGCCTCTTATTTATAGCTATCTAAACCGACTTAGAATCATCTTGTTCGACCCCTCATCCAAGAAAACGCGTTTCGGAAGATTCTGGACCCTCAGTAAGTCGGCACCACCCCTCGGGTTACCGAGGGTATTTTTGCCCTTTTTCTTCAACCGACTTAACTTGGATGCTTCTAGAATACCCTAGGCCCATTATTTTTGTCCAAATCCACCTGCATTCGTCCATCATTCTCGGTCCAATGTTCCGTACCCTAAAAATCATCAAATAATACACAAAATAGTATCAAAAGAGGGAAAATAAACGCTGAGTGCATATTTCTCGACTCACGAACCTGACATATGATATTCAACGTAAATGGTTCACATTTATAGGTCGAAACAACTATTTTTAGCTCGTAATGGAGAATATTGATGCCGTAGGATAGACTATTTTAACCGTCATCAACTACCCCCACTAGCCTTCTGCTCATCGTCGAGCAGGGTATCAAGGCGGAATGTACCTCCAAGAACAATCCCCATCAACTACCACGTATTCAATAAAGATTTCCGGCAGAAACGTACATTAAGCCGCAATCCATAAGCTCCCCATCAATCAGTACTTATCACGCATCAATGTGTCGTGTGATGAATCAGTTGTGATAGTGTGTTCGTGAGAAGAATCAAGCTGTAGTAACCACGCATCAATGCGCAAAAACAATTTAAGCCACTTTATTTTTTATCGGCCTAAGCAAGACGCGAAAACTTTTACGAGGGTATCACATGAGAATCGTGAAGGAAAAAACCACATATATCTCTAGCCAGGTGACTGAAGATATATGTGATGAAAAAAACCTTGCGATTGTCATGCTACTTTATTGACTCAAAATAACCTAAATAAACAAAAGCAATAAATAATGGTTTATAAATAGTTCTGAGTTTATAGTCGTCAGCTTGACTGTACTAATAGGGCTCATTCACTCAAATTCTGGCTCTTCTAACGCAAAGACTTCCTATGCAGGGTTATAATTGTGCTCCAGGTAATGTTTCAGCCTGTGGCCGTTAACTGTGAAAGTTTGCCCGTAGTGTTCATGTCTAACTTCACACGCACCGAATTGAAGACTTTCGTGACTACATGTGGTCCATACCATCTAGACTTCAACTTCCTAGGAAAAGATGAAGACGTGAATTGTACACCAGCACTTTATCTCCAACTTGGAATGTGCGGTTCAAAATCTTCTTATCATGCAGGCGTTTCGTTCTTTCCTTGTAAATCCTTGTATTCTCATATGCTTGAAGTCTAAACTCCTCCAATCTATTCAACTCTAGCATTCTTTTTTCACCGGCTAAATCCTCATCCATGTTTAGAAACCTCGTAGCCCATAGCGCTCGGTGCTCGAGTTCTACCGGTAAATGACATGCTTTTCCAAACACTATCATATACGGTGACATCCCAATCGTGGTCCTATAAGCTGTTCTGTACGCCCAAAGAGCGTCATCTAATTTCAAACACCAATCTTTCCTCATGGGATTCACAGTCTTCTCTAAGATCTTCTTAATCTCTCTCGTTCGTGATTTCCACTTGTCCACTCGTCTCGGGGTTAAATGCCGCCGCAATCTTATGTCTAACCCCATATCTTATAATCAACTTCTCAAACAACCTATTACAGAAATGACTCCCTCCGTCACTAATTATGGCTCTGGGTACACCAAACCTCGTCAAAATATTTTTCTTAAGAAACCACAGGACAACCCTGGCATCATTAGTAGGTGAAGCCACTGCTTCCACCCATTTGAAAACATAATCAACTGCTACCAGGATGTAAAGATTTGATTCTGGCGATGTGAATGGTCCTACAAAATCAATTCCCCAAACATCGAATAACTCCACTTCTAAGATACTCGCAGTGGCATCTCATTCCGCTTAGAAATATTACCAAATCATTTGGCGGGAATGACAGGATCTTGTAAACTCGTAAGCGTATTTATGAATTATTGGCCAACGTAATCCACACCGGTAGCATCTTTGCCGCCGTCTTGTCCGGTCCATAGTTACCTCCATCTTCTCTAGAATGACACATGTGCAAAATACTTGGAATCTCATCATCATGGACGCATCTCCTAAGAATGGCATCATGGCACAATTTGTATAGGTGGGGATCGTCCCAATGATAATACTTTAGATATGTGAAGAACTTCTTCTTATCTACATTGTTGAATTCGGTGGTAGGAACTTTCCTTCTAAGTAATTGACAATGTCGCAAACCAAGGGTATACCTTGCCCACTCTTGATGTATGATGTCGGGTCCGAGATTCTACTCGAACTACCACCGAGACATAAAAAAGTTGTTCATCGTGAAAGCTTTCCTTAATCTCGGTCGGTTGCTCTTCTTCTAGCAAAAGTTAATCTTGACAGTGATCGCCACCCGGTTCTCGCATGCCTTTTTATCTTTGAATTCCACATCAAACTCCCGTAAGAGTAGAATCCATCTTAATAATCTTGGCATGGAGTCTTTCTTGGTCGAAGGTATTTCAAAGCCGCATGGTCGGTGAATACGTGACTTTCGATCCTATTAGATAAGGTCGAAACTTGTCAAATGCAAATATGACAAACTAAGAGTTCCTCTCCGTAGTCGCATAATTCCTCCGGGCACTATTAAGGGTACGACGGCGTAATAAATAGGCTTAAAGATTTTATCCTCCCTTTGTCCCGTAGTCGCTCCAATCGCTATGTCGCTTTCATCACACATCGGCTCAAAAGTTTATTCCAATCGGTGCTACCGTAATTGGGGTGGTTATAAGCATTTGCTTCAATGTGTTGAATGCTTTCTTGCACTCTTCTCCAAATACGAAAGGTACATCCTTTGCAAGTAATTCCGTCAAAGGTCTAGAAATTTTAGAGAAATATTTCATAAACCTCCTATAAAATCCTGCGTGGCCAAGAAAGGCTCGCAACGTCTTTAAGTTGTTGGAGGAGGTAACTTCTCTATCACCTCTATCATTGCTCTATCAACTTCCATTCCTTTCTTTGAAATCCTATGACCCAACACTATTCCTTCGTAACCATGAAATGGCATTTTTCCCGCTTAATTACAAGGTTGGTCTCTTCACATCTTTTTAACACTTTACTCAGATTGTCCAAGCATTTATCGAAGCTATCTCCAAATACAGAGAAATCATCCATGAAAATCTCTAGAAAATCCTCCACCATGTCCGCAAATAATGACATCATGCACCTTTGGAATGTTGCTGGCGTATTACATAACCCGAAGGGCATGCGATTGTAAGGAAATGTTCCGTAGGGACATGTGAAATTTGTTTTCTCTCGGTCCTCGGGGACAATATGGATCTGATAATAACCAGAATATCCATCTAAGAAACAATAAAACGCATGACCGCTTAATCTTTCTAACATCTGATCAATGAATGGTAGGGAAAATGATCTTTACGAGTTGCATCATTCAGTTTCCTGAAGTCTATGCAAACTCGATGTCCAATAATTAATCTCACAGGGATTAGCTCATCAAACTCATTAGGTTGTACAATGAATCCTTCTTTCTTGGGCACCACATGAATCGGGCTTACCCACTCACTCGTCCGCAATTGGGAAAATGATTCCCATCTCCAATATCTTTATGATCTCTTCCTTAACAACATCCTTCTCATTGTGGTGTCAACCTCATCGAGGTTGTGCTACCGCTTTTTTCTCGTGGTCCACAGAGATCTTATGCATGCACACCGATGGGCTTATTCCTTTAATATCCGTAATCGTCCACCCAAACGCTCCCTTTATGCTCTCTCAGTACTCTTAAAAGTTTCTCCTCCTCTAAAGGTGATAATGACGCTGAAATTATAAGGGGGAGAGTATCATCTTGTAAGTGTACGTACTTCAGGTGAGATGGCAAAGGTTTCAATGTTAAGTTCCTTGGTGGTTCTTCTAATGATGATCTTAACAGCTTATCAGTCAACTATAGGTCAAAGAACTTATGCCATGAAGGTCTATGAATGGTTCCTCCTAAATCCACAGAAGATATAGGCTCTATTTCTCGCACTTGACCTTCACTACACCCAGGCCAGGTTTCCTCATAACTGTCTTCTTCCTTCAGGAGTAAACTCTCAGCTACTTCGTCTAGTGCCACTTGCTGATATAATTCTAAAACAAGTTCGTCTATGGCATCTAGCAAGTAGCATGCTTCTCCTTCATCTTTAGCATATCTCATTGAGTTCATCACATTGAACACTACCTTGTCCTCATTCACTCTCAGAATCAACTCACCCTTATGAACATCTATCAATGTTTTGCTCGTAGCTAGGAAAGGTCTTCCTAAGATCAATGGAACATCGTGATTAGCTTCCATGTCAAGCACCACAAAGTCTACAGGGAATACAAACTTATCAACTTTCACCAAAACATCCTCCACCACTCCACAAGGTTGCTTCATAGACCTATCTGCTAATTGAAGGGTTATAGATGTTTCATTCAACTCTTTCATGCCTAACTTATGAAAAATGGAGAGTGGCATCGATTGACACCGGCTCCAAGATCACATAGTTCTTTGTTCGTGCATACTCCTCAAATTGTGCATGGTATGAGGAAGCTCCCGGATCTTTACACTTAGGAGGTAGTTTGCGTTGCAAAACTGCCGAGCATTCCTCGTTAAGGCAAATAGTTTCAAGGTCCAACAATTTCCACTTGGTAGAGATGGCTTCTTTCAAGAATTTTGCATACTCTAGCATTCCAGCCAGAGCTTCTACCAAAGGTATATTCACTTGCAACTTTTTAAACATCTCTATAAACTTTTTATAACGCGCATCATCATTATTCGGCTTATATTTCCTAGGGGGATAGGGTAAAGTAGAAGGATTAATAGTTACAGTTCGTGAAGAATTACCCGCCGACCGCCGTCGCTCTGCCTTCTTGTCCGCTCGAATTTTCGTACTCCCGGTTTACCGGAGCATTGTCCCGGGTTACCGGCCCCTCTTTTTCTCCAGCATTCTCGCCGCGTTCGCTCGCCGATCGCTTTCGATTCTTCCCGAATAGTTGGTATAACTCGGTCCATGAAGTTACTTTCTCGCTTCTAGTCATAATTGCATTCACGTCCTTCGGATTCTTCTCGCATTACTTGGCAATCCTCCCGGAGCACGGGCCGACACTTGTTCCGCAATGCCCCGCTTAGTGTGACAGATTCTCGCACTAAGGCTTCTTGATTGGTCGGTCCTTGTATCATTCTTCGACAATTAGTGGTGAAGTTTGTATTCAAATTTCATGGATTCCGTAAGTTGATTGACCGTGTCGGTCACGCTTGAGCTCATTTAATCCATGGTCGCTTCCCAACCACCGGACTTATTGAATTGAGGCCTGAATCCACCGCTTGTCTCGGTCTCTCTCCACCGTTTGAATCACTTTGTCGAAAACCCCCGCAGGGTCGCTCATTCTAAAACTAGGGTGGTCATGAGAACTCCGGGCGAAATCCGCCCCTATAAGGATTTTCTTGCCTCCCTATATAGTTCACGTCCTTAGTGTTGGTTGTTTCAATCTCTTGAACTTTCTCAACCTTGGCTATGCGGTCTTGCATGCCATCTATCTTTTCATTCATTGCCATTAGCTGGTATAAGATCTTTTGAGAAGTATCTTCTCCAAATACGCCTTCAGCTACTTTGGCCGTTTCAACTTGATGTGTTCCCTATTGACTTGTAAGCGCAATTTGCTCCAATTTCTCTTCGACTTCTTCAGTGATAGCAACTCAAAACATCCATTGCTTGATGCATCAACTCTCATTTGTTCACTTGGCCGCAATCCGTGATAAAAACTATGCATTCGTACGGGCAAAGTGATATCATGATGAGGGCATCTCCTCTGTGCTTCCTTAAATCATTCCCAAGCTTCTTCAAAGGTTTCAGTGGGTTTCTGCTTGAAGTTCATGATCTCTTTCTCATTTGTAATGACTTCCCAGGTGGGCAGTACTTCACTACAAAAAAAACACTCTATTGCTACACTAGTTTTTGCCACACACATAAAAAGGTGTGGCTAATAGCACTTGGTTTGACTCTTTTGCCACGCTCATGTGGCTAAAAGTAAGTCTATAGCAACACTTTTTTTTGTTGTGTGACAAACAATAGTGTAGCAAAAAACTGTTTTTCTTGTAGTGCTTATTCATAAACTTCTGCAATAGATCGGTCCAAGTTTGGATCGATCCTGGTGCTAGAGACAACAACCATATCTTCGCTTTGTCTTTCAGAGTGAATGGAATCAACTTCAACTTGATATTGTCTCCTGGTACTCCTGTTCGCTTAACCGTGCTGACTATCTCCATAAAGTTGGTGATGTGTACACTAGGATCTTCGTTCATTACTCCATGAAAGGTAGTGTAATTGGTCACCATTTGTATAACATTCGGTTTCGGGTGAAATACCTCAGCTGCATCCTCGGGCTGAACAATTACTGGTATAAATTGATCAATCGTTGGCATTGCATAGCTCTGTAGAGTTCTCCTATCTTCTTGTACCACAACTCCTCGCTCCATTTTATCCGTTCGTCCGTTCGTGCCATGTTGATTTCCGTATCTTCCAAAGGTGGAATCTCTTATTCTCTCTCACTGTGATCACCTTCGTTCGAAACCACGTCGTCCGCCAGCCTAACAGATCTCTCTCGAGCTTCCTTTCATTTTTGTCTAGCAAACTTTTCAATATCAGGTATGAATCTCTCGAGTTTGGCTGCTGAACTACGTGTAACGTACTACAAGACACAAAAAGAAAATAAAAAGGTTAATAACTTGTCTCGGCGGCTGTTACACTCGCCTGGCAGACTCAAAAATACAGACTCTAACTACTGACTTGACACTGAACTAACAGAAACCATTCTGGAAAATTGCGACCCTTGGTTTATCGGAGGTAACCCTCTGTAAACCGGTGGCAATTTTCTTCCAGAATTCACAAAACTGACTCTGTACGACTCTAGTATAAACAGGGTATATAAAAAAAACTCAATTAAATAGACTCAAATATATACAGCAAGCTCAATCTTAAATAAAAAGTATTCTTGACACGAGTCCCCGGCAACGGCGCCAAAAATCTTGATCGCGTGCAAAGCACTTACTAGCAATAGGACTGGTCTATCATAGCAGAGTACTGGCGAGTCAAGGTCGAATCCCATAGAGACTCGTAAGAAAGTCTGATTATCAAGATTGAGTTGTCACGATAACGGTCTACGACCAACTATAATATATAGACAGTAGTATTGGTGCCTCAAACTAACAAGATTATGCAAGTTCAACGAAGCAAACTAGAGTTTCTAATGTATTAATTCAATTATGAGTAATTAGTTATTCCCCCCACACATGCAACAAGATCCTCCCCATTGGTGAATTTATTCATTGTTCGGCCTACGGGTACAACTCCTAGCCCTATCTACTCCGACAATGGCGTAGATAATCTATACGCAAGCAACCCTCCTTAATTGGTCCGTAATAGTCCATACGCATATAGAACTAGAGCCGTCGATATTGAGTGTTACCTCATACCGCAAACCCGCCTAAACAAACTATCGACATTGACCAAGACGTTCCTGGGTCCATTCTAGATAATGTCCTAATTAACACTTCACTTGTGGTCCTTCATGTTAATTTATTATAACATGCAAATAGTTGATCAGACTACTAACATGTAAATTAAATCTATCGATCAACGTAGCTGGCGCCGATTATACTCTTTTTGTGGTGGAAAAGAGAGGAGAAAATTTGATACTTAAACCTTCATCCATGGGGTTCGTTATATAGTGGAGAGGAGGAACCAATACTCAATTCTTATTGGCTGGATGACACAGTCAACCGAATTTTCCCTCAAGAAAAGTTATATTGGCCGACCCTATTATTTCCCACGCATATTGGGATTAAAATCCTCAATCTGATTGGTCGGATGATGCATCTTTGAATTCTGATTGGTCGGTTGACTCAATCACACTAATTCTTGAATTCTGATTGGTCCGATGACACAATCAAAAGTCAAAAATTAATTTATGGTTAATTTCCTAAAGAAATCTGAAAAATTAATAGTAACAACTGAACCGAGCCGAGCCTGCCGGACGACAGCGCGCGCGTGTGGAATAATCTAAGTCCTCCCTCCTGCACAAAAGTGATTTGCCCCTTGGGGCACACCCATAAGAGACGTACTAGCTCTTATCACTTGAGCTCCCAACACTCAAGTTTCAAATGTGGGAGAATGGGATGATGTCCTCCCTTCAACTCCCATCTCCTACATATTTTCTATCAACTTTTGGTATTAATTTTCTCATTCAACCGATATCCGAATCGAGTGATTCAAAAGCCCATCATCAACTACTCCGTATGGATTATTTAATGATATCATTAACTCACGATGACATACATCGGAGTCTATCCGTAATTAGTGCTAAAATTGACTGTTCAACCCTTCAATCGGGCTTTTGAGATTACCTTTTGGCTAGTCCGTGTTGTGTGTGTTAGTGGGCCCGTTTGTGGCACGTTCAGTCCGGGTTGTCCGGTTCATCCGGTGACGGCCGGTGGTGAGTCTGTGTTTGTAGTGTATGTTGTAATAGTTTCTTTTCGTTAATAATATTTTCGTTTCGGGCCGGGGGGGAGGGAATCTTTCAAAAATTTCTCTATTTCCCTAGTTATCTAAATAGAACATGACATGGAGACCAGAGTTCGAACCCGTTAGGGAAAAAAAATAAAAATAAAAATAAAAAAATAAAACCCTAACGCGGTCAAAATTACCAATTGTGCCAGTTTTTTCTTTTTCCAGAATAATCCAGCACATGAATCAGATAGCTCGTCATCCAATTTACTAAGATTACTATTTTGATACTATAAATAATCTAAAAACTAAAATGGAATATTAAAATAGTTGGTGGACTTTTAAAATTATTAATCTTACCGGGAAATTTGACTACATTTAATTTATTACAAACGGTCGTCTAAGATTCTAAAACAAAGCGCAAAAGTAGAACCCATGGTTGCCAAATTTGAAAAGTATGTAAATCACAACAATAATAGCCGATTTCATATTCTCATTCGAATGTGATTTTGTGGATAAAACGAGGGGGATTTCTTGTTTCTATCGCCCTTTAATCCTTTATTCACTATATAAATATATGTTATGTACACACATACATTTATCGAAACACATCTCTCCCTAAATATATACTAGTAATCTCAAGAAATTAAAGGGCTATACGTATCAATGGAGAAATCTCAAATGCTGATGCTTGCAGTTTTTGCGCTGGCCTTGGCGTGCTATTTTTGTAATAATGTTTCAACAGGCGTTAATGCTGTTGAACTAATGGCTGAATTTACAAAAGAGGGCACGTCGTCTAATTTGAAGAAACATGAGGAGGTTCTTATAGAGGCTGAAACAACGCCGAAAGTATCCGCCTCTAATAAGCTTGCTGAATTTCAAACATGGAAGTATTCATCTCGCAATTTACTCGGACAATTGCTTTGCGATGCATGTGGTAACTCGCGAACCCCCGGTGGTTGTCCCCCGTTCGACTATCAATGCGGCATCGATCGCAAAACATATTGTGATTGTTTGTAAGGCCGAAATTGGTCATTAAAAAGTCTCGCGATATCTACAAATCAACCGAAATGATAATCATTCCATTTGCACTCGGTCATGAATTGACGCTGTATTAATTAGTTATACACGCCTCGCTCTGTAGAAATTGAGAGATCTATGATAGATAAACAAAACAAGCAAAAAATGAATCTTTTTATTAATCTTTCTCTGTGAAACTGAATTGTGTTTTTTTCCTTGTTTCTACATCGAGTACTTGTGCTGTTTTTATAGTACGGAGAGACCTAATCTTTAATCCTAAACTTTAATATTTGAATTTTGGGATCAAGATAAAGATTTATCTTGAAGCAAATACATAGAAGTCGGACTGCCACTATGTTGAAGAGTTTGATGACCATCGGCCTTTTGATTCAAGTAAGTCCAGCCTTGCATCTTGTTTGAATTTTGAGTGATTGCTTCCTTATCTCTCCAATCACCTTATCTCTCCCAAATCACTTGAATCCCTTGATAAATTCAAAATATTTATCTTTATGAATTATCTCGTTGCAAACCTTCGAATTGTCTTTCAATTTTTTATCTGATGTTTTGCTGATTGCTGGGCAACGGTCGAAATATTTGAATTAGCTGAGCCTGGGCTGTTATCACCCCCCCTCAAACGAGGCCGGGGTTGGAGGCCAAGTTTGTGTCGAAGGTTTTGGAAGGGGATCTTAGGCAGTGCCTTTGTGAAAATGTCTGCCAGTTGTGCAGTGGCTGGAACATGCTTTGTAACCAATAGATTTCTGGCCACCTGCTCCCTAACATAGTGGTAATCCAACTCTATATGCTTGCTTCGAGCATGGAATACTGGATTAATCGTCATGTGTAGTGCACTAAGATTATCCGAGTAGAGAATTGGCGTAGAAGTGAGGGTTATCTTGAGTTCTTGAAGTAGGTAGACAAGCCATGTGATTTCGGCTGCAGTGTGTGCCATAGCACGATACTCTGCTTCTGAACTGGATCTAGAGACTGTAGGTTGCTTTTTGGCACACCATGAAATAAGATTAGGGCCAAGGAACGTGCAGTACCCTGTAGTAGAGCGTCTGGTGAGTTGACAACCTGCCCAATCGGCATCTGAGAAAGCTTGTAGTGTAGGCCAATCTGCATTAGTGTGAGAAAATGCCAGGAGACTAGTTGTAGGGCCTTTATGAAGAGCAATGCCAAGATCTAATGTGCCTTTTATATATCTGAGAATACGGTGGACGAGTGTCAAGTGGGCCTGTGTAGGCTGCTGCATGAATTGTGATACATAGTTGACACTGTAGGAGATGTCTGGTCTAGTGAAGGTCAAATATTGGAGAGCCCCCACTAGACTCCTGTAATATGTAGGGTCAGGCAATGGTGCTGCTGCTTGCTGGATCTTCTGGGTGTTTGGTTGCCAATGGTGTCCTCATAGGTTTGCAATCCAACATATGAGCCTTGTCCAGAATGGTTTGAGCATAATGAGACTGATCCATGTGGAGTCCTGTTGTAGTATGGTGTACTTGTACACCTAGGAAGTGATGGACAAGTCCTAGGTCTTTCATGGAGAATTCCTTGCTAAGAAGGGCAACAAATGACTCCAAGTGCTTTGTATTAGAACCTGTAAGCAATATATCATCCACATACAATAACAACACTAGTGTCCCTTGGTTAGAATGATAATAAAACAGTGAGGGATCAGATAAGCTGCATTGAAAACCATAATTAACCAAGAAAGTGCTAAATCTATCAAACCAAGCACTAGGTGCTTGCTTGAGGCCATACAAGGCCCTTTCAAGTTTGCGTACATGGTTTGGATAAGTAGGATCTGCCATACCTGGGGGTTGAGTCATGTAGATATCTTCTGAGATGTGACCATGCAAGAAGGCATTTTTAACATCTAATTGTTTGACTGGCCAAGACTGATTGAGGGCTATACTCAGGACAAGTCTAATGGTGCTAGGTTTGACAACTGGGGAATAGGTCTCCAAGTAATCCACTCCATCTATTTGACTGTAACCTTTGGCAACTAATCTGGCCTTTAGTCTGTCCAAAGATCCATCTGGTTTAAGTTTAGCTTTGTAGACCCATTTAGAGCCTATGACATGCATGTCTGGGGTCCTAGGGACTAATTGCCAGGTTTTATTTTGAGACAAGGCATCTAGTTCTTCTTGCATAGCTGCCTTCCATCCTGTGTGATTGAGGGCAGTCTTGATGGTTTTGGGTTCCTTTGGGATACTGATGGAGTTGGCCATATAGGCATACTTAGGATTAGGTTTGAATATTCCATGATGTGCCCTAGTAACTATGTTTGGTGAAGTGGGAGGAGATTCAGATGAGGATGGAGGAGAGTGAGAAAGAAGAGGAGGTGATTGAAAGGATCCTGTATCTGGAGATTCTGTATCTGGGGAGTTTGTATGATGTGGTTGAAAAGATTCTGTATCTGGAGATTCTGTGTCTGGGGAGTTTGTATGAGGTGTAGAGGGTTCAGGTGTAGGTAGAGGATCTGTATTTGGAGATAAAGGGTTGTTGGCCTGGCTATGAGGTGTAGTAGGTTCAGGAAAGTCTGTGTTGTCTTCTATTATAGGAGTTGGATCTGTGTGTGTGGATAGTGAAGAAGAATGGATAGGAATGTTTAGGGGTTGTGTGAGATGTTCTGATTGGGTATGATGGGGCTCATGATGGCAGTCAGTAGGTATGTTTGTAGGGTTCCAGGAATCAAAAATGGAGCTCACATGTGATGGATTAACTGTGTCTTTGAGCTTATAAGGTAGGAGGGTTTCATCAAAAGTGACATGTCTAGAGACAAAAAACTTTCTTGTGGAGGGATGAAAACACTTATACCCTTTATATTGAGTGCTATATCCAACAAACACACAGGGGACAATCTTAGGATCAAACTTGTGCTTCTTTGTATCCCACAAGTAGGGATAACACCTACTCCCAAAGACTCTTAGGGTTGAGTAATCTGGTTGAATGTTATGGAGAGAAAAGTAGGGGGATGTCATGTTAAGGGCTGATGAGGGAAGTCTATTAATTAAATGGACAGCAGTGGAAAAGGCTTCTACCCACAGAAATAGAGGTAATCTGCTGTGGAAGAGCATAGTGAGACCAAGTTCTCTAATGGTTCTATGTCTTCTTTCAACAAGACCAGTTTGTTCAGGTGTATGAGGACATGAGATTAAGTGAGTGATGCCTGTTTTAAGGAAATGTGTGCTGAGTTGTTGATTAATGAATTCTCCACCCCCATCAGAGTGGAATTTTTTTATGTGTTTGTTAAATTGCCTTAACACAAAACTTTCAAAATTCAGAAAAACTTGGAAAAACTCTGATTTGTGTTTAACAGGAACAAACCAAATGTATTTAGAATAGTCATCCACAAAACAAACATAATATCTAAACTTTCCAATAGATTCAACTGGGGCAGGGCCCCATAAGTCACAATGAATTAAATCAAAGATACAAGAACTGGTATGATCAGATTGTAGAAAGGGCAGTTTACTCATTTTGCCTAACTAACAACTTTCACATAGATGTTCTTGTTTATTGTTCCCTAAAACCTCTATGAGGCCTTTATTCTTCATAACTTGAATTGTGGGAAATTGCACATGACCTAACCTCTGATGCCAAAGATCAGTGGAGCAAGACCTAAACCGATGAGCAAAATAAACCTGAGGATTACTGGGGAGGATGTATAGTTCTCCTCTAAGTCCTCCCTTCATGAGTTCCCCGACTCCGTCACCTTGTCCTTTAAAACAAAGCCATTGTTAGTGAAAACACATTCAGCAGCATACTGTCTAGCTAATTGGTTTACAGATAATAAGTTTTTTTTAAGTTCTGGGACATATAGGACATTTACAACGGATATAGTTAAATTATTTGTACATATATGCACAGCACCTACACCTTTGATGGATAACTTAGTACCATCACCAATGAGGACAAATTCAGAACCTGAATATGTATGTAAATTGTGTAAAATGTATTTGTTACCTGTCATATGGCTAGAGGCACCAGTGTCTACTATCCATTCTCGTTTCAAAGAATGGTATTGTCCAATGTCAGAGCAGACAGGGCTTGTGGTAACTCACTGGTTTGAGGCTTGTTTTTATTGTTCCACCAAATATTTTAGCCACATGCCCCGTTATCCCACAAAGATTGACAGTTTCATTCCCCGTACAGTCCCTTTCTCGCTTTGGTCATCCTCTTGAAGGTCTGAGATCCACTTCCTCCTTGGTTCGAATTTGTGTTTCCCTTGAAGGTATTCTGTTGAGCCTGAAAACCCCTGCCAACTGAATTAAACCTGGAAACATTGTTAGGAGCATTTGTATTCTGAGGTGGTCTTTGGCCATAAAATGCCATTTGTGATAACTGGTTTGATTCTTTAGATGCAGAAAACCAAGATCTCCTCTGATCTAGACTTTGCAGTTGGGATACTAACTCAAAATAAGTAGGTCTAGGGGGCTTTAACATAGTTGTGGTGAAAGTCTCATATTCTGGGCCTAAGCTAGTCAGGAGGTAATAAACCTTTTCTGGATCAGTGATTGGTTTGCCAATTGCTGCTAAACTGTCACATAAGCCCTTGAATGTCCTGACATGTTCACTGATGTCCTTGTCTTCTCCTTTCCTGAGATATGTGATCTGTTGTTTGAGATTAAATTCCCTTTCTTGGGAGTCCTGGGCATAGGAGTCCTTCAAAGCATTCCAGACTGCTTGTGCTGTGTCTAGGCCGATGACAAGACCTAAAGATTCTTCTGATAAAGAACCTATGAGCCATCCTCTGAGCATCCTATCAGCTTTCTTCCATGATATGTATTCAGGATTCCTTGTCTGTGTGGTTGTCTCACTGCTAGCTGCTGTTGTTTGTGCAGTGGGGCTACTACCAGTAGTTGTTGTTGTTGATCCTGTGGTTACAGTGGAGAATTCTGGTGGTGCAGGGGTGGTGTTTGTAAGATGTCCTGCTAAGTCTTGACTCTCTGCCAATGCTAATACTTGCTCTCGCCATAGAGGGTAGTTTTTGGAGTTTAGTTTTAGACTGATAAAATTGGCTACATTGATTGATAGGGTTGCCATGGTGTTAAATCACCAATAGCTCTGATACCATGTAGAAATTGAGAGATCTATGATAGATAAACAAAACAAGCAAAAAATGAATCTTTTTATTAATCTTTCTCTGTGAAACTGAATTGTGTTTTTTTCCTTGTTTCTACATCGAGTACTTGTGCTTGTTTTTATAGTACGAGAGAGACCTAATCTTTAATCCTAAACTTTAATATTTGAATTTAGGGATCAAGATAAAGATTTATCTTGAAGCAAATACATAGAAGTCGGACTGCCACTATGTTGAAGAGTTTGATGACCATCAGCCTTTTGATTCAAGTAAGTCCAGCCTTGCATCTTGTTTGAATTTTGAGTGATTGCTTCCTTATCTCTCCAATCACCTTATCTCTCCCAAATCACTTGAATCCCCTGATAAATTCAAAATATTTATCTTTATGAATTATCTGTTGCAAACCTTCGAATTGTCTTTCAATTTTTTATCTGATGTTTTGCTGATTTCTGGGCAACGGTCGAAATATTTGAATTAGCTGAGCCTGGGCTGTTATCACGCTCTTCAGAAAATATGCGTGGTTTTGGTTTCCTTTTACATGCTTTTTGTGTTCCGTTATGTAATATATTAATGTTCAGTGTTTAAAGTTTTCGTCAATTTAAAGCGCTGGTTTTTTTTCCTCGATATTTTGCTCGTCTTTCTTCATGTACTTGAAATTTGAAATTATATACTCATTTCGTCTCTAAATATAAGTCTGTTCGGCTTTGTTTCAAAATATAAATCCGTTTAAAATATCAATGGAGTGTTTATTGTATTATTCTTCGTTTTACTCCAAATTTATTATCGATGCACGGACTTTTCATTATTTTACAAGTATTGCATTAATGGTAGTTATGTGTATATTTTAAACTTTTATCTTTAAAATTTATAATTTATAAAACTCAACTACTTTCTTATATTTTCGGACGGAGGGAGTATAAGAAAGGAGAGCGATGGGGGCACCGACCCCATCCCCCGATTTTGTACACACACAAAATTTCAACCACACTCTTAATAAAAATAAAAAAAAGCAAAAAGCAAAAAAAATCAAGGCCACAAATGTAATAATTCGGGGGATATGGTACACAAATTTTCGGAGATTATCATTTCCTATAAGAAAGAACAGCAGGCGGACTTTTTCCGTTCATGATGACTAATGATCAACAAAAACTTTATTAGTAAAAATAGAATATATGTGCTTATTGACATGGAGCAATTAGGATTTTCATAATTTGCATCATACGGATTTTTTAGTTTTAAGGTAAAAAATGAAATGAATTTGCATCATCAGCAGAGGACACTGATGAAAAATGAAATGAACCCCGAAAATAATTGATGATTTTTTTTCTTAATTGCACGTCACCCGTGCATTATGCACGGGTTAATGACTAGTATATATATATATAGATATATATTTTGGGTAATTGGGTTAAATTAACTCCTCCATATATTATATATAGATATGAAATACTACGGTCTGGTCAATACAAAAAAAAAGCCGAACCATCCAGGTTTACCATTGGATCAATTTAAAATAATTATAAGTGTTGGATGTATGTGATACACCATAAGATATTGTGTACCATTTAAACTATTTTCAATCTCAAATTTATACCAAAATGTTAAAACATTCATTTCCCAATTTACTTCTTTCTCGACAAACATCAAATATTTCCGTGAATATCATTCAAACCACCAGAACTTTTGATTTTTATTTTCTTATTTTACTTTTTTTTTAGAATCTCAAACTTTGTTTTAAAAAAAAAACATTTCTAAAATTGAACACGCATTTGCTGACATGTTCATCTTCTTTGTTCAATCTCCGGCGTCCCCTCCGTCCAAATTTCGCTTCGTTTTCCGATGTCAACAAGTTCCTTAATTTATTTTAAAAAAAGAGCTTTAATTCAATAATGAAACAGATTGTTCTTGAAAAAAAAAGACTCACCGGCTAGAAGATGATGATTAATTAGCGAATTATCAATTATAATTGCTTGACGTGTTTGTTTTTTTCTTTTCTTTTTTTCGTCTTAGGATTCCCAAGAAGAGGTTTTTGTTTCTTTGATTTTATTAGCGAAATCTGAGTACGTGTTTTTTTTTTGGACTCTGCGTTAGTGGTTTTGTTTTCATTTATAGGGAAAAATGATTATTTGTTTACAGGAGAATGAATTAGGTGTGTTTAAATAGACATTTCTTATGGTGTAGTAAAAAATGATCTAACGGATATAATTATTAATGTATGCTTTTAACGGTCAAGATTAGAAACTGGACCGTCCCTTTCAATTATTCAACCGGACCGTAGTCGCTATATATATATATATATATATATATATATATATATATATATATATATATATATATATATATATATATATATATATATATATATATATATATATATTATAGAGCAATAGAGCACAACATCTTGAATAGATAAATGATAATGTTAAAAAAAAACACTGAAAGATTACGTTTAAAGAATAGAATGATGGAATAGTGATTGAAATTAAATAATAGACAAAAGTGAAAAGGGACAAGATGAAAATGTAAATAAGCAACAACTTTTGTACCGTTAAACAATCAAAGATAAATCACCTAATCATTATAACTAGTATAGGGCTTGTTTAGATTGATGTAATGGAATGGAATAGAATGTATTTTTCATTCTATTTCATTGTTTTAATGCGTTCGGAAACCAATAGATGCAGTGAGGATGCAAAAATTATTTTAGCTGAAGTTTATTTTTTATTTTTTTATTGTTTATGTAATGGAGGGTATTTTTGTCTTCGGATGTTGTTACGCAAATTTCGTTCTCCTGCAATTAAATAAAAAATACAATTTATGTAATGGAGGGTATTTTTGTCTTCGGATGTTGTTACGCAAATTTCGTTCTCCTGCAATTAAATAAAAAATACAAGAAAATTGGAACAAATATGATTTTATTTATTTCAAAATTTGAGTGGTATAATCTCTAGCGGAATCCCTATTTTTAAGGGATGCCTTTGATTCTCCTTTAATTTCTCCATGGGTCATGAGGTCTTGTTCTCGGACTTTGTCGATATTTTTCCGATTTGTTAGGAAGAATGTTGGATTCGTGTAAGAACTCCGGTTATGGCGGATGATCTTCATTTATTGAAGATGACTGTGATGCCTTCGTGCTTCATTGACCTTCTCATTTGATTTCTCTGAGGGTCGCGGTGACTTGTTCTCGGACTTTGTCGATACTCTTTCGATTTGTTGGGAAGAATGTTGGATTTGTGGAAGAACCCCGGATATGGAGGATGTTCCTCGATGTTTGTTGAAGAGCACCGGATATGACGGCTAATCTTCATTTGTTGGAGATGACTTGGATGCTTTCGTACTTCCTTGACCTTCTCCTTTGACTTCTCCGAGGGTCGCCAGGACTTAGTCTCGGATTTTTGCGGTGCTCCTCCTATTTGGTGGGAGGATGACCTTTGTTTGTTGAAGAACTCCCGATATGGCGATGATCTTCTCGTTGTTGGTTGAAGAACACTAAATAAGGCGAAGATCTTCGATTTATTGAAAAACACCGGATGTTGCGGATGATCTTCGAATATTGTTGAAGAATGCCGGATGTTGCGGATGGTCTTCGAATATTCTTGAAGAACTTGAAGGTTTCTTTGTTGCTTCTTAGTTCTTCTCTTCGGTGTTTGAGCGAGAGGGCTTGATGCTTCTTCTCATACTTCTTCACCAATTGTTGTTGACAAAGAACTTTGTAACTCATTCGATCTTCTCCGTGGGTGTTGAGCGAGAGGGCTTTATGCTTTTTATCCGACTTTTTCACCACTTGTCTTGTGTTGATGAACTCTTGGATATGGCGGAAGAACTTTGACTTTGACGAAGACTTGAAGGAATACTTTGTATTACCTTCAATCTTCTAGTTGAAAGACTTCAACTTTGCGAAAGATTTTCAATGTTGAAGACAATCTTTCATAGTGCTTTGAAGCTTTTGATGTTCTTCATCTTCTTGTAGAACTTTGGGCTTTCTCGGAAGATCTTTGAGTGTTGAAGGCAACCTTCTCCAATGACCTTCAAGTGTTGAAGATGCCTTTTGGTCTTCTTCCCTTTCTTGAAGAACTTCGAGCTTTCCTTGGAAGATCTCCGATGCCTTGGCATTGTTGTGCTTGAAGCTCTTCTCCGGTTTTCAATCACCACTTCTTCGGTGTGTTGATGACTCCTCCACAATCTTCAATGTGTTGATGATTTCACCAACATATTCAATGTTGATTTCTCAAACTTCTCCAATGTAGATGCTTGCACCAACTCTGTGTGTCTACGATCTCTTTCTTGAAGAACTCCAACTTTGTGTTAATCTTCGATGTGTTGAATACGATTTCCGATCGTCTTCCTTTTCATGAAGAACTTTGAACTTTTCTTGAAAGATCTTCAATGCTTTTGGTGTTGTTGTAGAGCTCTTGGCGTTCTTGTTCTGAGACTTTCACCAAATTTTTATGTGTGCCCTCTTCTGGGTTTTTTATGTTTTTGCAAATTACCAAGGCCTCTCCTATTAGTGCTAGAGGAGAGCCTTTTGTATTTAATGCATCAAATCTCTTGATTGATTCCAGCCATATTTAGAAAATTGATATTGATTGAATAATAAATTGAATCTCTTAAATAATTTATTCTAGAGATTTTTATGATTTAAATAATTCTATATTATCTCCGTACATTTCATATAGGAAATAATATAAAAATATTTAGATTTAATGACATATGTAGTATGTGACAAATATAATGTATCACACGTAGCCATTATTATGAATGAATGAAATTTGTAAGTTTTTAAGAGATTTTAATTTTTTTATTTTACTTCCTAATATTATACATAGGAAATAATCATAAAATAAATTTAATTTTAGGAAATATAGTATATGACAAATATAATATGTCACATAAAAATTTTATACCTACACATGTGTTAAACAGTAGGCTATATAAACCCAAACCCTTCTCCTATCAAGACAACATTTTGATAATTCACAATTGTAATCGGACCGCTGAGGACTTCACCTTCTTCTTTGATACAAATTATTAGCTTTACATCATATAGCTGTAACATCCCGACTTTTCAGAAAGGGTAAAATAGTCATTGGGTGTATTTACTACGACCTAATTATTATTTATCCTATTTATTTAACTAAAAAAGATTTGATTAAGGGATTTGTTATTATTTAAAATGGAATTTAATTAATAACTATAAAAGGAAATAATCCCCAAAATCTTTTATTTTCATCATGCGCATATTCTGACAAAAAAAGGGGTAGAACGGCGCACACACAGAAGAAACCAACGCAAAAGAAAGCGAAAAAAAAGTGAGAACGTAAACTTCAACCGTGTGACCAATCCGTTCATCTGTTCAAGATGCCGCAGGAGAAAAAGTGATCAGCGCGAGGAGACGCAACTTTAGAAAATAACATCTCGTAATTTCGTAAGTTTTCAATTTAGCCCTAGTTTTTGGTAATCGTTGAGTTTGATCTTCAGAAATTCGTATCTTTTAATCCGTAGCTCTGTTTCGCAGCCATGAGTAGTCGAAACGATCGTCTTGGAGCATATATCATTCTAAAAATAGTTTCACAGCAGTTAATCCAGGTAATCTGCAGTTTTATACACTTTTTCAGTCTCGGTTTTTGCCAAGAAAATAGGATTTTAGGGTTTCTTGTTGATCAAATAGGTTTTGGGGTTGAGGATCAACGATTGTTGCGCTTGCTTAGCTTTTTGCTTTCGGTTTTGCTGGAAATTAAGGTAAGAGGCTCTTCCTAACGAATAATTCTGGTTTTACAATGTTTAGGTTGAGTGTTAGTTGTAGCAAGGAATCATGTTTTATGTTGTAGTTAAAATGTTGGATGCTTCGTGATGGTTAGTTATGTTTAAATCAGGTTTTTACTGCTGTTTCTTTGTGGTAGATGATGTTAAACATGTTTGATTTGGGTTAGAAATCGTTAAGTTGCAGAAAATCATGTTTAGGGCTTTTCGGGTGCAATGCGCACGCATTCAAATTCCCGCCCGAGCTTTTGGGTAAATGTTGTTTTAAGCTACGAGTCCAAATTTTAAATGTTATTTCTTGATCTAATAATACTAAATGAAAATGAACAAGCCTCGATTGAGGTTCGATGCGTTTCATTCCGGCACCGGACGTACTCTTAAAGGGAGTTGAAGTCCGGGACCGTCGGAAAGGCATGAAAGGGCTTGTGCTTTGATGAATTAGTATTCATCAATGTCCGTGTAATTGCTAGGCCTCGTTTATGTCTAGTGGTCTAGGAAGAGAGTAGTATGTGTGAGGGAGATTATTTGAAAACACTTAGGCGGCTAGTTAACTAATTAATAAATACGTACTTGCTTAGTAAAAGGTTAAACATCATGAGAGCTTGGATAGGCACAGTAAAATATCGGCAATGTGAGGTTTGGCCAGATAAAGTGGTGATGATCACTGCCGGATTCTAGACCCGCCAGATAAAGTAGTGATCATTCCGCCGGACAAACTCACGAACGAGATAGACATTCACCGGTCGCCTCTCTGGGTTGGCCGGACAAAGTGGAATGATCGTCTCGGGACCGCTAGAGATTTATCTCTATGGGGTTGCGTCTTTTGTCTTAGTGCATATCTCACTAAGTGTATCCGTTTGCTATGTTCGTTCTCACCTTCATTCTGATAACCCTCAAGGAATCACGAGGCTTATCACAATATTTGGTCCTATACTCAATAAAAGTAACACAATACTTTTATCACCTCTAGTTTGCACGAATCTACAGGTTCTGTGTTCCTTTTTACCGGTCAACCGGTGAGTTCGCCAACATGGCTTCAACACATACTAGACACTTGTGGTTAGGATCAAATTTCAAATTTAGTAACAATTCCATGTTCATTAATGGACGAACTAATTTGAAATTCACAAGTCCTAGTCATAGTGTCACAAGCAATATTACTCAAGCATATAAGCATATCTTAAAGCCAATCTCACTGGCTCTTTACGGAGCATCACTTTTTGTGCTCAAATGATAGCTCCACTGTCAACACAATGATCAATCCCAGTTTGATCATTCAAAGCATTGTTCGTTGCATTATAGATCTTCTCAAGTCTTAGTCCCTCTATATTCACAGGATGAGATCGACCATATACTGGTGCAACGTTTAGTGCTAAAATGCACACTCACATGTGTCACAATGGACACCATGGTATTTGGATTCACCTCGGCATTTCCCGCCATTTATGTTCGACGACGAGAAGATAAACAATTTCAATATCTAATTCATTTCGCTAATGAAATTGTTGGGACGATTGCCACACTCTTGAAAAAAATTATGCAAGTGTTGGACATATTGCCAACACTTGAGGGGGGTGTTGGGACAGATTGCCCACACTCTTAAATGATAAGGAAATATAGTTGCGCATTTACTACCACCAATTGGTTTTAGTACAACGGTAAGCGCTTGATCTTTAATATGGTATCGGAGCCAGAGGTCACGGGATCAAACCCTGGTTGGAACATTATTTAAAAAAAAAGTGCAAGTGTTGGGACAGATTCCCCACACTTGAGGGGTGGTGTTGGGACATATTGCCCACACTCTTGAAAAAATTATGCAAGTGTTGGACAAATCGAGGGGGTGTTGGGACGGGACGTTGCACACACTCTTGAATAATAAGGAAATACAATTGCACATTTACTACCACCAATTGGTTTTGTGTTGGGACGATTCCCCACACTTGAGGGTGGTGTTGAGACGTATTGCCCACACTCTTGAAAAAAATTATGCAAGTGTTGGACGTAATGTCAACACTTGGGGGGGGGGGGGGGGGTGTGTGTGTGTTGGGACAGATTGCCCACACTCTTGAATAATAAGAAATTTAGTTGCATATTTACTACCACCAATTGGTAAAAGAAAAGTAAAATTGTCAGTATATTTAATCAGGTGAATCGTAACATTACAAGAAATTTAACATATTAAAATTCTTTAATCCTACAACAGAAGATTTAAATAACTAAATTCAAAGTTTGTACGGAGACATTCTACCCACTAATACACACATTTTAAAGTGCTTGTAGAATAAATATTCCATTCACCTAGTCCAAGTATTGGCTTGACATCAAACACAATAATTCGATCTCCTTGTTCAGGTAATAACTATATATGCAATATATAACTATATATCAACATGTTGTTTAATTACAATTCGGTTGATAAAAGGAAATTGTAGCAAACAATTGATCATTAAGATGCATACCACTGCGTACTTTAAATCCATCAAAGGCAATTAAGAGCACACAACTTGGACACATAGGCAAGAAGACATGGTACACTCACTTCTTAGGTTATAACTATTGACCTGGAAAATTATACTACCCCTTAATTTATATGCAGCTTCCAATCGATTATCCGAAACCCCGTAGCGCGTACTTTAACAGAGAGAGGGAGACTCCACAAATCTTTCCCATTATAATTATTTTTTCCTTATTTATATCCTCGAGAATATTACGCGAATCACTCTAATTCCATCACTGTATAGTAATTACGTACCATACTTTGGAGAATACAATCAGAAGAGACACGTACCAAAGATCTTACGATGCCAGCCAATTAAACATACGAGGCATCAAACCATGGTAAGTGAAATAACATAATAATTTTTTTTCCTATATTTAACAAAACCTCCAATTTGCACATAGACATAAAGATGCAACAGTTTATTTTTACATCACACGTGTTAGTGTGGATACCAATTCACAGGCATTAAAAATAAACTGAACCGGCAATCTAATCCATATGCTAATCGATCTGATAACTCACACAATTCTACCAGATTTTATAAAGTAATAGGTTCAAAGAGACCACAACACACGAATAAAATTTGTCTTAAGCTTTTTAGTGATAAGTGTCGTGTGTGGAGTAATTTACGGAACATATCCGGTATGGTGTCCACGGTAGTAGCAACTATGATGTAGGGACATCACAATTAGATTTATTGTTATTATTGTTTTGTTTAGTGAGTGGTCTTTTGGGCCTTTTAAGCGTAGGGTTTTACCTAAATGGGCCTTTTAGCCTATAAATAGGTTAAGTCTATTGTTGGTAGGGCAGATTATGTATTACTTTATCCTCTTTTGAGTGAATTTACCTAAGAGGTTGGGTTACCTCTTGTTTGTCTCTTTTATCATAATGCATTCTCCATTATTTGGTATCAAGAGCCTTGGTTTCTCCTTGGGTCCGCTGATGGCAAACAATGATGTAGAAGCTAGCCGGATCTCCGACATAGATCGAGATCTGAAGTCCCGTCGGGAGCTGAAGGAAGATCGGAAGGAATTCAAGAGACTCGACAATCGGTGGGTCGAGATTTGCCTCGAACTCCGGTTGAAGAGATGGAAGGTTACAGTCACCGGAGAAGAGAATTCAACAAAGGATCTTATAATCAACACTGTTTGGGCTCAAGAACACAACACTGCAAGGGTAATATTAATGAAGTTCCACTCAAACAACAAATTCACCAAGGAAGCAGATTTGATGCAGTTAGTAGCATAATAACGAAGAGAAATTGCCGACCTTTAATGGGTCTTCACTTAAGCTGGATTTTTTGGATTGGTTCGACATGTCCGAGGATTATTTTGAAGCAGTGAATCCACCCGATGCTGTGAAATGTAAATTGGTTTCTTCCAAGCTCAAAGGCGAAGCACGTATATGGTGGAAAGAATTGTAGAACAATCGATTTTCTAAAGGTAAGAACTTAATCACTTCATGGTCAAGAATGAGGGAGCTTTTGCTCAAGAGATTCTTGCACAGCTCACGTTTGACATATTTCTACAAGCAAGAGAATGAAGACAGCGTGAAGCACACCAAGTGTTCGACAAAATTTCCCAATCAATTGAACAAGCATGAAGAAGCTGAAACGATTGAGTACCTATACGCTGATGGATCTATACCTCCCAACTGTTCGACGAGAGGCCTATTAGGAGTTCACAGAAACGGCATCCTTGAAGAGAATAATGTGTGCGAAATGGTTGGTGATCTTTGTCATAATGCTGAAATTAGCCGGACTGAAGTTAGCAACAAAGATAACGAATATTCAGAGGAAAATAATGAAGGAGCTAAAACGATTAAGCAAGCTGAGCAGGAAGGAGCTGATGGGATTAAGAACATACATGCTGATAAATCGACGCCTGCCAAGTATTCGATAGAATCACCCTTTGAATCGATCAATGGCAAATAGCCGGGGATAAGTGAGTTGGAGATCCATGACACGTATTCAGATAATTATGCACTGGGCGGCGATGATACTACGGAGAGATCGACATTACCACAATCTAACACCGAAGCGATGATATGTGACATTCAACAGGGGAATGGACCTCGACATCTTGGAGTTTTAGATGGCTATGATGATGGAGGAATAGCTGAACATACCTTTGGAGATGGGAAGGGTCCTGACATAGTTGAAAGGCTTGGCGAAGAAGCCTTAATTATCCAACTACTCAAGATCCACCCGATTACGCAGCGGAAAGTATAAGATCTAGATCTAGTCAACCAAAATACATAAATATAATAGATCTAAACCTACGAGGGGGTTAGATTGCTTACCAGTTTATGGTGAATAAATTCCAAGAACAATCTTCAATGCAAGATCCAAGCTAGATGAGAAGCCACAGTCTTCCAACGTGTGTCTCCAAGCACCACCAGGTGGATGGTGTTTCAAGCCGTTTGACCTCCTTGATATGCTACCTTAGAAAAACCCGAAGTTTTTCTAAAACTCGAATCCTTAGTATAATGGCCGAAATCTCTAAGCCAATATACTACCCAATAACTCGAAATTATGTGATGTTTTGAGGCTTGGGAGAACTCTCTTTATATAGGAGAGAAATCGTTGTACAACAAAGATTTATTTAATTAATACAAAATCAATCAAATTAATTCTTTTCCTTAAAAAGATAAATCTAGAATATTCCCAAATTAATTAGGATATACAAAATATTTTCTTTTCCTTAAATTATTTAACAAATAAATAATTTAATCACATGTCTTATTATTTATCAAGAAAACTAATTTCCCAACAAATAACATTGATAAAATGCGGCCACCCTAATTAAATATTAGGTCACACGCATTTCACACTAAATTGGGCCGAGTCCACGAAAAAATTTCTTTTCCGTGTATTTAATTATCTAGTCCAACTAAACAATTAATCCATTTATCAATTAAATAGTCCAATCCAACTATTTAATTATAATTGAGGTGAAACGACGAGAAAACATATGCTATGTTAGGAGCCACGTCGGGACCGTGGACCCATATTCGCAGCTACAATAAATTAAATAATATCATCCGTCGACCGAACAATAATATTCAATCTATTAATTCCGGGATTACACCACCATAAACCCGAAACCGAACTCGCCGAATATAGATAACTTATACTCAACTATGAGTCGATAAGCGTCCATTGATATAATCATTACATACGGATAAATCCTCCATAGACTGTTCATTACGATTCGGGATATCTCCGTAAACCCTTCTCGAAACATCTTATCCTTATTTACCATCAACCCCCTAGTGATCAATTAGTTCATAACTAATATAATATGAACTGGCGCCATCGATCAGTTTCTAGGATTAACAAATAAGGGAACTCGTTTGTCTACTTCCCGAGGGAAGGAATGGATTCCATATCTGTGATAACACAGACTACTCACTCATCCCAGAATAGAGCCAACGAGAAGTGTTGGACCACATACTGCGAAGTGATCCTTACTAACACATCAAACTCTACCCTAGTCTAAGCAGTTGTCTGCGATCACCTCAGGATTGAGATTAATCCATATATGATCATCTTGTGATTCGATAAGACTTCTCGATCATGGAATTATATTGAGAACTCAAATCAAATCGGTCCAGCCCTATATGATTATCATCATATATAAATGCCCCACTAGGTACCCTATTACCGACAGTCCGGATAAGACTGTCACACCTAAAGTGTTCTGGGCGCATTAATAGCAAATTAATCATGAGACCCGTGCTCAGATTAATAAACGCTACGGACTAAGTTAATTTTAAGTACATCTCACTAACTCAATCCTCTTGTGTAAAGCCATACACTGAGTTATGTGATTACATAAACGATGTACTTAGGGTTTTCATTAGTGTCTTAATTATAAGCATACATGCATATAATGAGATGAATTATTAATTCTGTCCTGAAACAATTATATAATTGTCTTTCGGGCACTACACCTAACAAACCCAAGAACACGTACTACGCATTTAACATGTATATCACATAATATTCGGACCATCTTTCCTCCTCTGAGCATAATTTAGGGTAAATAAATGTATGATTTATAGTACTATTTAGGGTGTTATCAACTACCCCCACTTAGCTTTTGATCATCCCGAGCAAAATGAAGAAAGAAAATGAACCAACGGACCAATATACAAGTTAATTAAAAACAACCATGCATCACAAATTCAAGATAAGAATCATGCCGACTATTTTCCATAAGCAACGCATTAAGCAATATTCAATCCATGAACCGGTGTGTGTGCGTGAAATAACTCACAAGCATCGATTACGCGTACAGAATCACATTATATCTACTAAAGTCTAGCCGCAAATCACGAGAATGCTTGTCCCTTCATTCCATTAATTTTTTTGAATTTATTTATTTTAAATTTATAGGTCAAGTCAACTGGGCAAGGTGGATCGAGAACCGAGTACTACTCAAAGGCTCACGTTTATCAGGTAGAGTATTGTTTTGTGCGAGGGTCGAGCGTCTTACGCTCCGAATTCGTTTCCCTCTTGCCAAAGAGAAAGAAATAGCAAATATATGGATAATAATTGTTTCTTTCTTTTTCTCTTTTATTGGCAAGTGAACACTCAAAAATATATCTATCCTCACGGTCCACTCTTTGATAAACTACCGAATCCGTTTATCCTTAGCCCTTATAAGATCCGCAACTTGACCTAAATGACCATATGCAGAAAAAAATCAAAAAACTGAGGTCAACTCGGGTCAAAATAATGCTTCATCTATACTACTGACGAAAGTGAGTTATACGTGCTCAAAAGGCGGTTCATAAACAGCATATACGGTCAATACGCAACTACTTCAATAAGTCGACACAAATTTCACCTTTTCGTTCGTGAAACAATGATGTAATTAATTAGCTCCAAAATATCAAAAACGTCATATATTTTACGATCTTGTCGTAAATTAATCAAAAGAGACGGTGGTGAAAAATGCATCAAAGAGAATAAAGATAATCAAGTATTTAGCGAAATACAATGCTAAAGATCTAAGTGACGTTTCCTACCCCCCACTTAATCAAAACATTGTCCTCAATGATGAAAAGATTAATAACGAGAAAGGAACTTAGCTTCGTTAAGCGCAGAGCGAAGAAGGCAGATGGATCGCTACATGTACGTCAAAGGGCTTGCGTAAGGAATCCGTGAAAAATCTGCATGGAATATCTCATACACAACAAAACGAGAAACTCGGGGTGACATTAACCAGTATAATAAAATGGCGGTAGTAAAAGAGAAATGAAATAACTCCAAACAAATTAAGCCGACAAAATAATTATACTAGAATAAAACCTGACGCGAGAAACAAAAGTCGGTAATAAAAAGAAAAAGGAATGAAGAAAAAAAAACAATAAAAAGGTAAAGCAAAGATATTAATCATAATAAGAATAACAATCCTCCAGGGAATCTTCACGGGGCTCAAAACCGGGAGGTGGTTCGAACCGGGAAGGACCGGAAGCCGATGAAGAAGCGGCTCTATGTAGGGCGGATCTGGGTGGTGGGGTATATGGTGGTTTGCCGAGGCGCTCTATCCTAAAGTCTACCTGTTCTGGAGAGTCGCATTCCAGAATTGATTCCAATCAAGTCCAACAGAGCCCGCTTAGTCAAGGTGACACATCGCCTAATCGTGGGTGCTATTTTCCAAGATTCTCTAAGCTCCTATCCAGTATGTCCTTCATTGGTTCTGTCTCACTTACTAACTCTGCAACTGATGCAACTTCAACCTTTTCTTGCACCCTTCTTCGACTCAAACCTAACCTACTTCACTAGAGTTAACAACGAGTAAAAAAAACCTTCCCACCATCCATTTCTTTTTGGCCTTTGGATGCGGTAGGATGAAAAAAAGCTCGTCGCTTTCTCTAGCTACTTTTATTTGAATCGATTTATCTAAGGGTAAGAAGTAGTTCCGAGTTTAAAGTCGCTAGCTCTACTTGTCTTTTGATTCTTCCTTAGTTAGACTTTCGCACCTTAACCTGCCAAACCTGCACTCTGGAGGCCTTCACGGAAGTGCATCTTCTGTCTTTCTCGATCCAAGCTCTTCCTTGGCTATTTAGTCCGATTCTTCCTTTCTGTCAAGAAGCGCACCTACTCTAACCCCCTTGGTAGGACTTCAAGCTTCTTGCCTCGCACATTTCGAGATTTCTCCTTAAAGCTAAAATAATTCAATGTTTTGTCTTTTAAAACCAAACCTTTCACTACGCGGAGTGGGCGTATCCATTTCTAACAGATCGGGATTCGCCTCCTCCTTTGGCACATTGGTGATTCAGGTTGTCCTTCTCTTGAAGCAATATCCATAAAAACTCATGCTCACTCGCTCCTACCACAGCATCCTTAACTTGCTCGTCCTCAACACACATGTTCTCCATATTTCCGTCCTCAGTCTTCTGACTTAAAACTCGGCATTCTTCAGGTCTATTACGTAATGGTTCTAAGATCGTACATGTTATAGAATCATTATTCAACCTTAGGGTTATTGAGCCATTATCCATGTCCATAATGGATCCGCCGGTTGCCAAGAATGGTCGCCCGAGCAACATATTGGCACTTGGGATCTTCCGTGACGTCCAATACTAGGAAGTCACTAGGGAATGAAAAACTTCGTATCTTGACCATACGCCTCTCGTAATCTCTTAACCTACCGCATATCATGTCAACCTGGCGATCCACAAATCGCATGGTGACTGTATGGTTCATGGTGACGGGAAAATTTACCTTATTGTAGAGAGAAAGGGTGAGGATAGTGTAACTATAACCGGAATCGCACAACCCTAATCCTACAGATGCACCATCAATCGATAGGGGTAGCCTAAAACTACTGGGGTCACTTAACTTAGCAATTTCATCACAGACAGGATAGTCCTTAAACTATGAAGGGACATAGTTAGGGTCTTCCTCAGGTCAGATTCATCAGAAGAAATATCAATGATCGGAATTGGGCACTTACCTTTTATGAAATCTTCATAATCGTCTAGCTAGTTTCCATGCTCTTTTTGGTTTTCTCGTCCTCCTCCTCTTTTACTCTCTTCTTATCCTTTTCACACTATTGCCTTACTTCTGAGTCAGGATACATAAAAATTGGTGCAATGTTCAAAATAATACGTCAATTTGGATCCATCGTGTTGGGTTTGTACCAACGGTAGAAAGCTTAACTAAATCAAAATTTGAAGTTTTCTGCACGTCCTGTAAGAGAAATAAAAATAAACAAAAACACCGTTAGCAAACTTCCGTTTCAGTTAGAATCACACCCAACTGCATAGGACCTACTAGCTAAAAACAAACAGGGGAAAACATAGGATCACATGGACTATTAAAATTTCCGACTCTCGATTAATTAAGGTCAGACCTCGCGTAATCGAGCTCACCTTTTTTTTTTTAAAACAATCCAGGAATGTGCAGAACGACTCAAGACTTAAATTAAAAATTAAATAAAGAAAAACATAAAGTTCTTATTTAGATTTAAATGAATTTATTAATAAATTGGCCATTGTCCCCAGCAACGGCACCAAAAACTTGATGTCGTGCGTGAGGTCGCTTATACTAGTAAGAGTACTAGATCAAATCATAGTATAGCAACGGTGAATCAAGGTCGATTCCAGAGAGACATTGAAACTTTAGAAATAAACGCACTTAACCTAAGTAAGAACACACAGACGGTCTTTGACCAACAGAAGAACAAAAAGAAACGGTATTAATTCCTCCATTCCTAGACTATCTCACAGCTTGGTGTAATTAATCATCATGTTTACTTCCCCCAATAATTCCCTGAATCAATCAGAAGATTTTTTAACTCAGTTTTAGCTACGGGCGTAGTCTCCTAACCTTGTCTTCTTCCATTGAAAGGACAGTAGACGTCTATGTGCAGTTAACCTCTTCATTGGTTGTATTAACTCACATGCAATAAGTTATAGAGAGAGTGCCGGCTCAAGATCGTGAACCTCCCTAAGCAACTATCATGGATTGACTAGAATGTTCCTAGAGATCGTACAACTCCTAACCCTATCTACTCCGAAAATGGCAGTAGATAATCTATACGCAAGCTACCCTCCTTAATTGCTCCGTAATAGCCCATACGCATAAAGAACTAGAGCTACCGATATTGAGTGCTAACTCATACCGCAAACCCACCTAGACAGCTGTCGACATTGACCAGCACGTTCCTTGGGTCCATCAAGATAATGTCCTAATTAACACTTCACTAACAGTCCTTCATGTTAATTTACGATAACACGCAAATAGTTTATCAGGCTGAAAATATGTAAATTAAATCTATCGATCAACGTAGCTGGCGCCGATTATCATGAATTAGTAATTTACTAGGTATCCAGATCTAGTGATATAGACCGTCACAGATCTGAAGAACACAACTACTATTTTATGATTTCTTCACCAACGAATCAGATCTATAACACATGGGGTAAAATAAACTAACTATTACATAAATAAACTAAATAAGCAATTAAAACATAGTAGTCGAATAGAACAACGATAGATCTACATCTTGGAAAAGACAGAAAATGATACCCTCGAAGACGAGCGTAGATCTCCTTTGGATCTCTCCCCAGGCGGCGACTCCGTCGTCTCTCCGACCAGAACTCATAAAATAAAGAACTAAGAACTTTTTATTGAATAATGTTTGTCTCGAAAATTGCACACTTGTGTTCTGAGGCGAAGCCTCTTATTTATAGCTATTTAAACTGACTTAGGAACAACTAATTCGACCCCTCGTCCAAGAAAACGCGTTTCGGAAGATTCTCGACCCTCGGTAAGTCAGCACAGCCTCCCGGGTTACCGGTGGCACTTTTGTCTTTTTTCTTCAACCGACTTAACTTGGATGCTTCTGGAATACCCTAGGCCCATTCTTTTCGTTCAGTCCACTCCAGATTCGTCCATCATGCTCAGCCCAATACTTCGTATCCTAAAAACCATCAAATAATACACGAAATAATATCAAAAAAGGGAAAATAAACGCTAAGTGCAGATTTCTCGACTCACGAACCCGACATATGATATTCAACGTAAATGGTTCATATATATAGGTCTAAACAACTATTTTTAGCTCATAATAGATATAATATTGATGCCGTAGGATAGACTATTTTAACCGTCATCAACTACCCCACACTAGCCTTCTGCTCGTCCGCGAGCAGAGTATCAAGGCGGAATGTACCTCCAAGAACAATCTCCATCAACTACAACACATTCAATCAAGATTTCCGGCCGAAACATATATTAAGCCACAATCCATAAGCTCCCCATTAATCACTACTTACCTTGCATCAATATGTCGTGTGATGAATCAGTCGTGTTAGTGCGTTCGGGAGAAGAATCAAGTTGTATTAACCACACAATCTTAACTTGATTGCACATACACTCGCTCATCTTGCTTTCAGACTCGGTTACACAACATGGTACTGTAATTGGGTCGGGCGGACTCGGGGACTGAGCATCGCTCTTAAATCCTTGTTTGATCTTTTTATGCGATGGTCGTGCCCTTTTTACACGAGTTCGCTTCCCTCACTGCCTTTATTGCATATCTTTTTTCTTTTTTTCCTCTTTTTTTTCATATTTGTATTTTCATTTTTTTTCTGGCAGATTTCCTCACTTTTTTCTCTTTCTCTCACAAGTCCGTGTGTCCCGGTCAGCTTTCGTCATCCAAGTTGCTTTCCTTGTCTTACAACAATTTGTTTGAAGTATATAGATAGACAAATAATGATTCCCGGTTAAAACAACTCATCATCTAATCTTAAACACTTCTCACTCATATTATGTGCTCAAATATTGATTGCAATGATAGAATAATAATTAATAAGTTACTACTTCACGCAACATAACATATGCTCATTCTTCCATACTAAATTGAATATGCTATAGCTCACTTCAAATTGAACTTGGGCTCCTTTTCTATCGATTCCTTACTCGAAAACATGCAAATAGCAAGCTAAAAACTGTGTTAAAATTTTCAAAATCATTCCCTTTTTCGATTATCCAGCTAAGACGCCTACCCCTCACTTATTATAGACATTGTCCCCAATGACTAATAATAAAGAGAATAAAAAGTACTTAGCTCTAGAAACATTGGCTGAGTCAAAACAAATCCCGGAGCAGAATCATTAGCTCCTAGGTTATTCCTCTTCCAAGTTGTTACATGCGGTGCGAAAATTCTTCCAAAAACTGTGAGTAACATGCGAAGGGCAACAATAAAATAAGGTGGCGGTAATTGTGCATACCGGAGGAATGCGCAAAAACAGTTTAAGCCACTTTATTCTTTCATGGGCCTAAGCAAGACGCGAAAACTTTTACGAGGATATCACATGAGAATCGTGAAGGAAAAAACCACATATATCTCTAGCCAGGTGACTGAAGATATATGTGATGAAAAAAACCTTTCAATTGTCATGCTACTTTATTGACTCAAAGTAACCTAAATAAACAAAAGCAATAAATAAGGGTTTTAAAAATAGTTCTGAGTTTATAGTCGCCAGCTCGACTGTACTAACAGGGCTCCTTCATTCATATTCTGGCTCTTCTAACGTAAAGACTTCCAATTCAGGGTTATACTTGTGTTCTAGGTAATGTTTCAGCCTGTGGCCGTTAACTGTGAAAGTTTTCCCAGAGTGTTCATGTCTATCTTCACACGCACCTGAATTGTAAACTTTCATGACTATATGTGGTCCATACCATCTAGACTTCAGCTTTCCAGGAAAAAGACAAAGACGCGAGTTGTACACCAGCACTTTATCTCCTACTTGAAATGTGCGGTTCAGAATCTTCTTATCATGAAGGCGTTTCGTTCTTTCCTTGTAAATCCTTACATTCTCATATGATTGAAGTCGAAACTCCTCCAATCTGTTCAACTCTAGCATTCTCTTTTCACCGGCTAAATCCTCATCCATGTTTAGAAATCTCGTAGCCCACAGTGCTCGGTGCTCGAGTTCTACCGGTAAATGACATGCTTTTCCAAACACTATCATATATGGTGACATCCCAATCGTGGTCCTATATGCTGTTCTGTATGCCCAAAGAGCGTCATCTAATTTCAAAGACCAATCCTTCCTCATGGGATTCACAGTCTTCTCTAAGATCCTCTTAATCTCTTTGTTCGTGACTTCTACTTGTCCACTCGTCTGGGGGTGATATGTTGCTGCAATCTTATGTCTAACCACATATCTCATCATCAACTTCTCAAACAACCTATTACAGAAATGACTCACTCCGTCACTAATTATGGCACTATGCACTCCAAACCTCGTCAAAATGTTTTTCTTAATAAATCTCAGGACAACCCTGGCATCATTAGTAGGTGAAGCTACCGCTTCCACCCATTTGGAAACATAATCAACTGCTACCAGGATGTAACGATTTGATTCAACGATGTGAATGGTCCTACAAAATCTTTTCCCCATACATCGAATAACTCCACTTCTAAGATACTTTGTAGTGGAATCTCGTTCCACTTAGAAATATTGCCGGTCATTTGACAGGAATGAAAGGATCTTGTAAACTCGTAAGCAGATTTATGAATTGTTGGCCGAGAATCCACACCGCAAGCACCTTTGCCGTCTCTTGTCTGGCCCCATAATGACCTCCAGCTTCTCTAGCATGACACATGTGCAAAATACTTGGAAATCTCATCATCGTGGACACATCTCCTAAAAATGGCATCAGGGCATAATTTGTATAAATAGGGATCGTCCCAATGATAATACTTCATATATGTGAAAAAATTCTTCTTATATGCATTATTGAATTCTGGTGGTAGGTACTTTCCTGCTAAGTAATTCACAATATTGGCAAACCAAGGGTATACCTTGCCCACTCTTGATGTATGTTGTCGGGACTGAGATTCAACTCGAGCTACCACTAAGACCAAAAAAAATTGTTCATCAGGAAAGCTTTCCCTAATCTCAGACGGTTGCTCTTCTTCCAGCAAAGTTAAGCTTGACAGGTGATCAGCCACCTGGTTCTCAGATCCCTTTTAATCTTTGATTTCCACATCAAACTCTTGTAAGAGTAGAATCCATCTTAACAGTCTCGGCTTGGAGTCTTGCTTGGTTAAAAGGTATTTCAAAGCTTCATGGTTAGTGAATACAGTGACTTTCGATCCTATCAGGTAAGGTCAAAACTTGTCAAATGCAAAGATGACAGCTAAGAGTTCCTTTCTGTAGTCACATAATTCTTCTGGGCACTGTTAAGGGTACGACTAGCGTAATAGATAGGCTTAAAGATTTTGTCCTCCCTTTGTCCTAGGGCTGCTCCAACTGCCGTGTCGCTTGCATCACACATAAGCTCAAAAGGTTTGTTCCAATCTGGTGCTACCAGAATTGGGGCGATTATAAGCATTTGCTTCAATATGTTGAATGCTTTCTTGCACTCTTCTCCAAATACGAAAGGTACATCCTTTGCAAGTAATTCCGTCAAAGGTTTAGAAACTTTAGAGAAGTCCTTAATAAACCTCCTATAAAATCCTGCGTGGCCAAGAAAGGCTCGCAACGTCTTCAAGTTCGTTGGAGGGGGTAACTTCTCTATTACCTCTATCTTTGCTCTATCAACTTCCATTCCTTTCTTTGAAATTCTATGACCCAACACTATTCCTTCTGTAACCATGAAATAGCATTTTTCCCAGTTAAGTACAAGGTTGGTCTCTTCACATCTCTTCAACACTTTACTCAAATTATCCAAGCATTTATCAAAGCCATCTCCAAATACAGAGAAATCATCCATGAAAATCTATAGAAAATCTTCTACCATGTCCGCAAATAATGACATCATGCACCTTTGAAATGTTGCTGGTGCATTGCATTGCGATTGTACACAAAGTTCCATATGGACATGTGAAAGTTGTTTTCTCACGGTCCTCAGGGGCAATATGGATCTGATAATAACCAGAATATCCATCTAAGAAACAATAGAACGCATGACCGCTTAATCTTTCTAACATCTGATCAATGAATGGTAAGGGAAAATGATCTTCACGAGTTGCATCATTCAGTTTCCTAAAGTCAATGGAAACTCGATGTCTAGTAATTAGTCTCATAGGGATTAGCTCATCAAACTCATTAGGTTGGACAGTGAATCCTCCTTTCTTGGGCACCACATGAATCGGGCTTACCCACTCACTGTTTGCAATTGGGAAAATGATTCCATATCCAACATCTTTATGATCTCTTCCTTAACAACATCCTTTACCTATGGTGTCAACCTCCTTTGAGGTTGTGCTACCGCTTTCTTTTCAGGGTCCACAGAGATTTTATGCATGCACACCGATGGGCTTATTCCTCTAATATCTGCAATTGTCCATCCAAACGCTCCCTTGTGCTCTCTCAGTACTCTCAAAAGTTTCTCCTCCTCTAAAGGTGATAATGACGCTGAAATTATAAGGGGGAGAGTATCATCTTGTAAGTATACGTACTTCAGGTGAGAAGGCAAAGGTTTTAACGTTATGTTCCTTGGTGGATCTTCTAACGATGATCTTAACAACTTACCAGTCAACTGTAAGTCAAAGAACATGTTCCAGGAAGGTCTATGAATGGTTCCTCTTAAATCCATAGAGGATATAGGCTCTATTTCTCGTACTTGACCTTCACTACACCCAGGCCAGGTTTCCTCATAACTTTCTTCTTCCTTCAGGAGTAAAGTCTCAGCTACTTCAGGGTCTAGTGCCACTTGCTGATGTAATTCCAACACAAGTTCGTCAATGGCATCTAGCATGTAGCATGCTTCTCCTTCATCTTGAGCATATCTCATTGAATTCATCACATTGAACACTACCTTGTCCTCATCTTGAGCATACCCTTATGAATATCTATCAAGGTTTTGCTCGTAGCTAGGAAAGGTCTTTCTAAGATCAATGGGACATCGTGGTTAGCTTCCATGTCTAGCACCACAAAGTCTACATGGAATACAAACTTATCAACTTTCACCAAAACATCCTCCACCACTCCACAAGGTTGCTTCATTGACCTATCTGCTAATTGAACGGTTATAGATGTCTCATTCAACTCCTTCATGCCTAATTTATGAAAGATGGAGAGTGGCATTAGAACACTGGCTCCAAGATCACACAATGCTTTATTTAGGCATACTCCTCCAATTGTGCATGGTATGAGGAAGCTCCCAGAATCTTTACACTTAGGAGGCAGTTTGCATTGCAAAACTACCGAGCATTCCTCGTTCAGGCAAATGGTTTCAAGGTCTAACAATTTCCTCTTGGTAGAAATTTCTTCTTTTAAGAATTTCGCATACTCTGGAATTCCGGCCAGAGCTTCTACCAAAGGTATATTTACTTGCAACTTTTTAAACATCTCTGTAAACTTTTTATAATACGCATCATCATTATTCGGCTTATATTTCCTAGGGGGATAGGGTAAAGTAGCAGGATTAATAGTTACAGTTCGTGAAGATTTACATGCTGACTGCTGCTGCTCTGCCTGCTTGTCTGTTGAATTTTCAGACTCCCAAGTTTACCGGAGTAGTGTCCCGAGTTACCAGCCCCTCTTTTTCTCTAGATTCTGCTGCGTTCTGCTGCTGACTGCTTTCTGATTATACCTGGGTAGTTGGTATAAAATGTCCAGGCAGTTCCTTTCCGCTTCTAGTCATGATTGCATTCACTGTTGAAATAGTGTCCTAAACCCAATCGGGTTGGACCGGATCCGACCGGGTCGGATCATTTCTACTATTTCTTTATGTTTATACATATATTAAATGGCTTTTCTATTGTCATATACTTGTTCTTTTAAAGAACAAATTATGAATTGTTATATGATAACGTCCTTAGTGTTAAACTGTGATAGAGAAACCATGATAGACGATTATGGTTGATGAGATCTCTAATCACTTTAATAAGTTTGATACATAAATGTCTCTAGGCTTTAAACAGGGCATTGATAGTATGAACAGGCTAGCACGTATTAGATGTCTTCGGTCTTTAAGGGCATGGATAGATCTCGTCTATCGAAGTGTATAGACACTTGGACTGTACGTGGACGTGTATTAGAGAATGCGTACGTTAGACTGACCCACTTATATTAAGTGTCGCACTATGTGGCGGTTGTGTAATTATCCTTAGGACCGGAGTCTACATGGAATCACGGTGTGGATTGTCATGCTTTGACACTATTGAGGTTTCCCCTAGCCATGGGGCGATCATGCTGTATTGATTGGGTGTGATACTGAAGCATGCGGAGTATACAGCTACTTCGAGAGAGCATGATATCCAGATTATAAGATACGTTCGTTGAAGTTTTGACACTCAACTAACGACTGTATGGATATTATTACAGATATTGGATTGTAAGTTACACGGTAACTGTTTCACATGAAAGGTAGTAGTCATTGCATTTGACTCATCCGATGAGTGGGGGTCACGGTGTGTTGATAGACGATATCCCGTGATCGTTAGGCATGAAGGGCATTTTCGTAATTTGCACTTTGTGTTTATGGCCAACATATTCGGAAGCCTATCGGGTCACACACATATGAACATCTAGCCGGATTAAAATGTGGTTATATTTGATAACCAAATAAGGAAAGAGAATTTATCTCGTGCTATAAAGGTTATAGTGGTAAATTAATATGGTGGTATTTATTTATTATGAATAAATATAATACAAGATATTAATTGTGTTGATTAATTGAATATACATATATTAGATATGTATGTCGAAATTATTGTGTATATTGATACACATGGATTTTGCAAATTAATTAATCATAGTATTATATTAATCATGTTAACTAATTGAATATATATATATATATATATATATATATATATATATATATATATATATATATATATATATATATATATATATATTGATATATGTATGGCGCACATCCATGTTGATACACGTGAATTGTGAAAGTTAGTCAATCTTGACATTATATTGTTGTTGGTCCCTTGAAAAGGCTTTGGTTAAGTTTAGAGGGGGGGTTGAATAAACTTAACACTTAAAACTTTTGGAGTTAACAAACTCAGCAAGTTCGCAGCCCGCCGATCGCTCGCAGTCCGCCGACCACTCGCAGTAGGCCGATAGCTCGCAGTCCGCCGACCGCATTTTACTGAATTTGTTGCAGCGGAAAATATTCAAGTTAAGCCTTATTACTTGTTAAAATATGATACCAAGTATTAGATACTCAGTAGTGTAAGTGTGTGATTCAGTTGCTGGTTTCAGTAGGTTGATGTGCTTAATATGCTAAATGCATAAAGTAAATGCAGAAAGTAAGTAGGCAATATTATAGTGGTTCCAGGTGGTGTAATCCTGTCAGTCCACTCTTCTCCTGTGATGTTGGAGGTAATTCACTAGATATTTTTGAGGTTGCAGTTACAAAAATCCCTAAGTTGTCTGTCCTTCACCAATAACTATGGCTTCACAAACTGAACACTTGGAACAGGTAGGATTGTTGCTCCAAAGTCTTTCACTGGTCCTTGAAGGGTAGGATTGCCTCTTCACCAGCTCCACCACAAGCAACAGTTCTTGACACCTAAGTGCTTCTCTGTCTTCAACAGGTTTCTTCTGAAAGAAAGTTTGAATCAAGTAAGTGATTCAGCTTTCAGCAGCTTGATCAGGATGAAATGATCAGCAGCTTGGAATCTTCAAGTGTGTATACTTGATGTAACTTGATAGCAGGTTACACTTGAAGAATTTACTAGATCTGTATCTTTAAGTTCTGTAACGTCAGCAGAGTAATTTCTTGATAAGAATCTATTGGCTCAAGATTGATTGTTGTTTTTCTTCAAAATTCATCATCTGTTTCTGTATCAGGGGTCTACTATTTATAGGTGAGAATCCTTATGATTTGTGTTTGAAATTCAAACATAACCGTTTTAGATTTTTCCCCATCTTGACTTGCTTTCTGTCCCTGTACATAGTACTGACACTGACAGTTTACTTTTTGACAGTTTTCAGACTGTCCACCCTTTGACTTGTATCCATTGGATAAAGCTTTGAATCTTTCCAACGTCCCTTTAATCTTAACCATTGATTTGTTGACAAAATCAAGAGTTGTTATCTGTCCTTATCCTTGTAATATTCCAATGTAAACTTTGATTAAATCGAAACATACATTCAAGTGATTCTGTGTTATGTAAGTCTATTTGAAGTACTTGGCCAAAAATTGTTCCAAGTTTGCTGTGTTTAAAAAACACTGCAGCTGACTTCTTTATATCTAACTTTTTGTTATGAAGTTAGATTACACCAATTTGAACATAACTAAGTTCCAATCACCACTTAACTTATGGAACTTAGACCTTGTACACAAGGTATATGTAATCAGTTTAGGTCATCACAGACTTCCCTAAATTTTGATTCCATATCCTTGACTTTAAACACTAAGTTTGATCCCTTAGGCTTCAATAACTGAGTTTGAGCCCTCAGCCTTCAATCTTCAGCAGGTTCCTAAACTTGTCTACTGACTCAGGTACCTTACCGACCTAGACAGGTCTGTTGATGAAAGTCGTCTGACATTTTACAATGCTTGTTTGATCAAACCTATACAAAGATCAAACTCTAATAAGTCTATACATTTGATCTAGACATCTTTTTGCCTTTGCCCTATAACAGCTAGTCTGGCACTCATCACTAAAACATTAAATATGTCCAACAATTGTGTATTAATATTATATATTAATATATATAGATTTGCACACATGTGAAAATTGATTTATGGTAATATAATAAAAGACTTAAGGTTATCCACAGACTTACAGAACTTTTGTGTGCACTGAGCAGTGATCTACACCTCATCGCTATGCGGCGTCTGCTCATGTTCCATTGGTTGAATATATCTTTGTGGTTCTCAAACTCTTTTGAGATCTTATTTACTCCCACTGTCTCTTTTGGAAGAGACACTTCCTCTAGAAGACAGCATGTTTGGAGACAAAAATTTTGCTCCGCGGACAAGTAAATAATATCCAAATAAGTGCTAGCCGAGACATTCCACAAAGTTGCATATGTCGTACTAGGCTCCAAGCCTTTCTGACTTAGCTTATGAAAACTTCAAATCATCGGTTAAGATAGATTCGACATTATCCTCTTCCATATCTAATATGGAATTTATTCAACCTTTATTCTTTGGAACTAGGTTAAGTATGAGGGCACTCTCCCGAAACGGGTAAGGGATACATCGCATGGCTTGCGTCACACCTTTATCATATAAAGTGTTATTTCCATTTTGAGAACACAATCTAATTGCATATCCAAAAGATGGTATCCTTCAAGGGAGAATCTTATTCCCTTTCAGACGACTTCTGAAACACCCTTCAGGTATTAATTACTTCAATCCAATTGAAGATTAATTCCTAAGTAGCTCATCAATCTCATATTCGTACTGGCTCGAACTTTTCGGGCTTTCCGAATTATGCACTTCACTGAGTACACTTGACTATTTCAAAAAAATAGTCGTAGAGATTAACAAACAATTATTTGTGGCATTAATTGTCATAAGCCAACAAACATCGGTATGTTTAGGCTTTGGACAACTTTCTAGATTTTATAACCTTTTCATAAAAAGGGTATTTCAGTCATCTTTGGATAAGATACGTATTACCCACATAATTCATAATCACATGGTTCAGACATCATCTAAATGACATTTGATTATACGTTTCTCTTCCAGAGAGTCGACATCTAGAACAACTACAAATATCAAAGATAACAGCCATACAAATATTTAGTCGAGATCTCATCACATATATCAACTATACAGTGACATCAATCTAGTATGTTAGATTCAGTGACCTTCCAACTTTATCGGAATAACATTTATTCTTTACAATTGAATATGTCTACTAAATCCTACCAAATAACTGAAAGTATGCTCTTCATAAGAACCGGAACATAATAACATTTATTTAGTTCCCTTATCAGTTTACTAGATCCAGAATATGGTAAGTGTTACAACGTTTGCTTCACCTTCCATATCTGTATTTAATCTTTCTAATTTAATCACACTCGTAAGATGTCATATATCTTAGAGTTGACTTTGAACTTAGACAGATTTATCTCAACTCACTTGCCTAGAATAGAAACTTCAATAAATTCTCTATTTGAGCACATGCCCTAACTTTCCTTTTTAATCCTTTAAGCACTTGAGAAATGTTTCTTATTGTAGTCTTCATAAGACTTAAGAAAAGATCACAAGAGCTATGTCTTTGATTTCCTTTCATAAAGAAAATCTAAAGTTTATTAAATAGTTTATTTAACCTTTTAAATCGTATTTAAAACATTAACTATTTAATTAACCTTTAAGCAATGATTAAAGAAATAAGTCGATACTTAAATCTTACAATTTTGACAACAACCTTTCCAAAATTCGATGTGGTCATTCTTATCCAACGTTTGAATTAATTGTCATCGTATGACTGAATGATCATCTTGGATCGTATCCAACATATGACTAATTCGTTGAAACTTATTTCAAATGATTTAATCATATCATGAGCTTCCGCTTTCATTAATAATTAAAGTCTCGGAGCACTGCATCAATTATGTAATCTCCTTGTCTCTAACTACTATAACGGGATTGCTCATGCCATTGCTTATTTTAAAAGGATTAAAATTACTCAACCATATTTGAGAACGTTTCTCAAAATTAACAGTCATAATTTAGTTTTACTAATCGAGAATAAAACATAGATATAAAGTTTGCTAAAACTACAACATAAAAATGAAAATAAAAGAGTGTTGTTGTTTATACACGCAAAATCAAATGTCTTTGGGATTATGATTTTGCTCCCACTAGTCAACTACCCCAATTGACTTTCAAGAATTTTTCAAAATTCTTTAGTGGCTGGAATCCTATCTAGTTGACTCGATCCCCGACGTGGGCCGATCAACCGGGTCAATTTCGACGGGTAGGTACTTCTTACCGATCGCGTCTAACGCGACTTCCAGTGGTTTGACTAGTCAACTCTTTGACAGTTCACATCGTCTATGTGATAGTCAACCTTATGTCTCTAAAATCAGACGGTCCTGACGTGGGCCAATCACCGCAAGATTCTTAGTCGAGTCATAACCCAAGTATTCATGAGATCTCATAACGATCATATCTCGATAATGACGATATACCCGTGGTAGGTCAACTCCCGACGTGGGCCGATCAGTTGGATCCGAACAAGGGCTCTTCACCGTCACTATAATATTGGGAGACATATTATAACTCGATTTTGTTGTGGGAGTAATTTTAAATTAATTCACTTAATTAATTTCGAATTAATTCTCTTAATTAATTTAATTACGGTCTCATCAAATATATCTATCTCTATAGACATACATCCTACACATTTATCTAGATCGTGCCTAGTCATGCATCTATCGTATCATATAAAATAAATACAAGCACAAAATAAATAAATACGTAAAGTAACCGGTATGATCATGGACTTTTCCTAGGTGCGGTTTCGAATACAAACTGACGAAAACGCGGGTCACAATCTAAGGGTAGCTGCAACCGCCAATAGGATCTTTAATGCTCCATTCTCCAACGGGATCTTTATTTTCGTCTTTCTTTGGTCTTCATCTTCTGCTCCATTCTTGTTACATTTAATTCTATCTAATAAAATAAATACACCTGCCGCACATGGGGGGAGCTAACGGGAATGGGATAAATGCAGAAAATAAACTAGGTCACGTTCTTCATAACGGCCTAGGACAATTTTTAAACCAACGAAAAATTTAAATCATTCACATCTATCCTATCGGTCGAGTCCATGATCAATCGGGGTCCATATAATCATATTATATCTACTATATCTAATCCATACAATAAAATCTTATGAAAAAGATAAAATTAAAAATTAACTACTTGCGTCTTAATTAATCAATTAACATTTAATCTATTAAATAATTTTATCCAATCAATTAACTAATTAACATTTAATTAATTAAATGATTTTAATTGAAATAAAATTAACGATTAATTTTAAACCGATTTTAATTTTAATTTTAATTAATTAGAACTATTCCAAAAATAAATCAAAATTAAAATTATTTCTCTTATGTTTCTTTCCTTTTGATTCGTAATCAAAAGGGATGCCTTTGGTTTCCTAAACCAAATTTGGCTTAGGCCTGGCCACTTTCCAAAATCAAAATTTTGGAAGTGGCATAGGCCTAGGCCTTTTACAAATCAAATATTTGAAAATGGCCTAGGCCTATTCCAAATCAAATATTTGGAAAGGCCAAATAATTTTGGTTTAGGCCTGGCCACTTTCCAAAATCAAAATTTTGGAAGTGTAGGCCTTTTCCCAAATCAAATATTTGAAAAGTTAGGAAATCTACGCGGGAACGCGGCGGAATTTAAAATTTTATTTCCTTTTAACCAGGATCGACTTCGTTTAAGCAATAAACAAACGAGTTAGTAGACGGTGGTTACCTTGGTTGATCTAAAAGATCGACGCTTTGACCGTCTAAGGAGAGTAGTTCTGCATAGAGCCGCCCAAGTGTTCGGCCTCTACCGCTAGTCCACACGAACAGCCCGCCGGAATCCCATCATGGATTGCTATTGGAAAACTCCGGTTGCTAGACCGGCCTTTTCCCCTCTCTCCAACTCTCTATAGGATGCTCTCTATTTTACACAAGAACTATTAGTTCTTGGAATTGTGATGTACAAAAGAGCTTGACACCCACCTTCTATTTATAATGAAAGTGGCGCCCCATATAGTGTGGAGGAGAAGAAAACCTTTTTCCCAAAAAAATAAGGAAAATATAATTGATTGATTTATCTCATTTATTATAATATCTCATATCAAATAAATCTAGGATATTGTCAATATCTTATATTGAATATTTCCAAGATATTGTCAATATCTAATATTGACTATCTTTATTTTATTACCATAAATCAATTTACACATGTGTATATATATCACTTATATATATTACAAACACATAAATCTATATATAAATATCTAGCTATCACAAATGTGCACATGTATATCTTATATACATGTACAACACACGCATGTAACCATATATATATTATATATTAATATCTTATATTAATATATGGTAATCTTATTAATTAAATTGCACAATCCAAGTGTATCTTATACACTTAATGTGCGCCCCTTATGCCAACAAATTGGCTTCCGGAATATTCTTTAATTAATATATTATTAATATCTTGTATTTAATTTATTCATAATAAATAAATACCACCATATTAATTTACCACTATAACCTTTATAGTCTCGAGATAAACTTTCCTTATTTGGTTATCATTTATAACCACATTTTAATCCGGCTAGATGTTCTTATGTGTGTGACCCGATAGGCTTCCGAATATGTTGGCCGTAGACACAAAGTGCAAATTACGAAAATGCCCTTCATGCCTAACGATCACGGGATAGCGTCTAGCAACACACCGTGACCCCCAATCATCGGAAGAGTCAAATGCAATGACTACTACCTTTCATGTGAAACGCTTACCGTGTAACTTACAATCCTATCGCCGTAATAATATCCATACGGTCGTTAGTCGAGTGTCAAAACATCAACGACCGTATCTTATAATCTGGATATCATGCTCTCTCGAAGTAACTCGTTTACTCCCACTTTGCAAAGATTCACGAGAGTAAGACATTCCTTATAAGAAGGCCATTTCGGATATTCGATCCCAATCATAGGATACGCGATTCCCGGACGACCAATCATGTATACTCCGCATGCTTCGATATCATACCCAATCACTACCGCATGATCGCCCCGTGGCTGGGGAAACCTCAATAGTGTCAAAGCATGACAATCCACACCGTGATGCCATGAAGACTCCGGTCTTAAGGATAATTACACAACCGCCACATAGTGTGACACTTATCCGTGTAAGTGGGTCGAACTAACGTACGCATTCTCTAATACACGTCCACGTACGGTCAAGTGTCTCTACACTTCGATAGACGAGATCTATCCCCGCCCTAAAGACGAGAAGACATCTAATACGTGCTAGTCTTTGTTTATACTATCAATGCCCCGTTTAATAGTACATCGGCTAGAGACATTTAAGTATCAAACTTATTAAAGTGATTAGAGATCTCATCAACCATAATCGCCTATCATGGTTTCTCTATCACGATTAATACTAAGGACGTTATCATATAACAATTCACAATTGGTTCTTTAAAAGAACATATATATGACAACGAAAAAGCCATTTAATATATGTATAAACATAAAGAAATAGTAGAAATGATCCGACCCGGTCGGATCCGGTCCAACCCGATTGGGTTTAGGACACTATTTCAACAATCTCCCACTTGGCCTAAAACCAATCACTCGCACACACAAGACCAAGTTGAAACACAAGAATCTCATGCAATACTCGCAACCAAATTTCCCTAGCCATAAACGGATCGCTATCCGTGGGGACTCGACTATCTTCATATCACGTTCCAAATGACCAAGTCAAAGGAACCGCCTCAACACACACACGAATCTCGACGAGACCCCGGTCCTTGCTTCAAGCAATGAATCCACTTACTATATCAACTATATAGAAAAGGTGGAAGAACCGTACTAAGGTTCGGGAATGAACCTTCTAGATCCATGTACTTGCTCCCGCTTGCGCCTCTAAGGCACTACTTGTGTTTTGGCTAAGTTGTAGAGTTTACGGTGACCCATATGCTAGAACATTTCCACTCACCGTATCACTTAATCAAAGTGATTGCAAACCCGAGACATACGTAGCTCCCACTCGCCTTCATAAGACTCGGGATATACGTACGTACATCTACGTTTATTTAATTCCAAGTTTCGATAAACTAGGAATTCTTCCTTAACTTGTTTAAGGATATTCTCGACATTCACCGGATTTACTTTCATACTTGCTCATGACTATTCATGGACTATGAACATCCGGCATTACCTTATGATGGATCTTATTGCGGTAAAAGGGAACCTTCCATAATCATCATCTTTCACCTTATCCTTAGGACCAATGTCCTAATATAGATAGATCTCGAGAACACCGACTAGCGGTATCCCCGTCGTCGCGACCTATGCTAAACTCTTTTAGCATCACATCTATATAGGTAAACTATAATCTAACGACGAGTTAAATCTATCGCTATAGATTCTTATTTCCAAAAATAAGAACGCCAATCCAAGTGCTTTCGTAAAGACCTTGAACTACCAAACATTAATTGATCGTGACATGGGGTGATGATTCCCGAGAGAGATATCTAATACCTTACTCAAAAATCGTAACACACTCCCACTATCCATCTTGCACATGGGCATATCCTTCTTTTGACTAAATCAAACTCCTTTGATTATCAAACAAAGAAATCGTCTAGAGAAACTTGTTTGAGTCCATAAATGGATCTCGTGGGCTCACATATCATGTTATCGTCTATGAACATCGAGTTGTTTGCCCAACGTCTTCAACACTATCATATAGTCATGATACGAAGTTATAACAAGTATTATCTGAATAGAACTGGGCTCAGCCTTACGGGGACATTCCCTCTGGTAAGACGGACTAGGTTCATAACCTGGTTGTCACCGATGGAATCTAATTCGGATATTATGGCTCCCGGCCATATCTCTCAATCTTGCCTTTCAAACATTCTTTCATAAGTCGTGAGATATTCATTCATCAAGATGAACATACCGATAGCCTTTTCAGGCTTGACGGTATCCACAGACTTACAGAACTTTTGTGTGCTCTGAGCAGTGTTCTACACCTCATCGCTATGTGGCGTCTGCTCATGTTCCATTGGTTGAATATATCTTTGTGGTTCTCAAACTCTTTTGAGATCTTATTCACTCCCACTGTTTCTTTTGGAAGAAACACTTCCTCTAGAAGACGACATGTTTGGAGACAAACATTTTGCTCCGCGGACAAGTAAATAATATCCGGCGTACTAGCTAAGATATTCCACAAAGTTGCATATGTCGTACTAGGCTCCAAGCCTCTCTGACTTTGCTTATGACAACTTCAAATCATCGGTTAAGATAGATTCGACATTATCCTCTTCCATATCTAATATGGAATTTATTCAACCTTTATTCTTTGGAACTAGGTTAAGTATAAGGGCACTATCCCGAAACGGGTAAGGGATACATCGCATGGCTTGCGTCACACCTTTATCATATAAAGTGTTATTTCCATTTTGGGAACACAATCTAATTGCATATCCCAAAGATGGTATCCTTCAAGGGAGAATCTTATTCCTTTCAGACGACTTCGAAACACCCTTCAGGTATTAATTACTTCAATCCAATTGAAGATTAATTCCTAAGTAGCTCATCAATCTCATATTCGTACTAGCTCGAACTTTTCGGGCTTTCCGAATTATGCACTTCAATAGTACACTTGACTATTTCAAAAAAATAGTCGTAGAGATTAATAAACAATTATTTGTGGCATTAATTGTCATAAGCCAACAAACATCGGTATGTTTAGGCTTTGGACAACTTTCTAGATTTTATAACCTTTTCATAAAAGGGTATTTTAGTCATCTTTGGATAAGATACGTATTACCCACATGATTCATAATCATATGGTTCAACATCATCTAAATGACATTTAATTACACGCTTCTCTTCCGGAGAGACTATGTCTAGAACAACCACAAATATCAAGGATAACAACCATACAAATATTTAGTTGAGATCTCATCACATATATCAACTATATAGTGACAGCAATCTAGTATGTTAGATTCAGTGACCTTCCAACTTTATCGGAATAACATTTATTCTTTACAATTGAATATGTCTACTAAATCCTAACAAATAACTGAAAGTATGTTCTTTATAAGAACCGGAACATAATAACATTTATTTAGTTCCCTTATCAGTTTACTAGATCCAGAATATGGTAAGTGTTACAACGTTTGCTTCACCTTCCATATCTGTATTTAATCTTTCTAATTTAATCACACTCGTAAGATATCATATATCTTAGAGTTGACTTTGAACTTAGATAGATTTATCTCAACTCACTTGCCTGGAATAGAAACTTCAATAAGTTCTCTATTTAAGCACATGCCCTAACTTTCCTTTTTAATCCTTTAAGCACTTGAGAAATGTTTCTTATTGTAGTCTTCATAAGACTTAAGAAAATCACAAGAGCTATGTCTTTGATTTCCTTTCATAAAGAAAATCTAAAGTTTATTAAATAGTTTATTTAACCTTTTAAATCGTATTTAAAACATTAACTATTTAATTAACCTTTAAGCAATGATTAAAGAAATAAGTCGATACTTAAATCTTACAATTTTGAAAACAACCTTTCCAAAATTCGATGTGGTCATTCTTATCCAACGTTTGAATTAATTGTCATCGTATGACTGAATGATCATCTTGGATCGTATCCAATATATGACTAATTCGTTGAAACTTATTTCAAATGATTTAATCATATCATGAGCTTCCGCTTTCATTAATAATTAAAGTCTCGGAGCACTGCATCAATTATGTAATCTCCTTGTCTCTAACTACTATAACGGGATTGCTCGTGTCATTGCTTATTTTAAAAGGATTAAAATTACTTAACCATATTTGAGAACGTTTCTCAAAATTAACAGTCATAATTTGGTTTTACTAATCGAGAATAAAACATAGATATAAAGTTTGCTAAAACTACAACATAAAAATGAAAATAAAAGAGTGTTGTTGTTTATACACGCAAAATCAAATATGGTCTTTGGGATTATGATTTTGCTCCCACTAGTCAACTACTCCCAATTGACTTTCAAGAATTTTTCAAAATTCTTTAGTGGCTGGAATCCTATCTAGTTGACTCGATCCCCGACGTGGGCCGATCAACCGGGTCAATTTCGACGGGTAGGTACTTCTTACCAATCGCGTCTAACGCGACTTCCGTGGTTTGACTAGTCAACTCTTTGACAATTCACATCGTCTATGTGATAGTCAACCTTATGTCTCTAAAATCGACGGTCCCGACGTGGGCCAATCACCGCAAGATTCTTAGTCGAGTCGTAACCCAAGTATTCATGAGATCTCATAACGATCATATCTCGATAATGACGATATACCCGTGGTAGGTCAACTCCCGACGTGGGCCGATCAGTTGGATCCGAACAAGGGCTCTTCACCGTCACTATAATATTGGGAGACATATTATAACTCGATTTTTGTTGTGGGAGTAATTTTAAATTAATTCACTTAATTAATTTCGAATTAATTCTCTTAATTAATTTAATTACGGTCTCATCAAATATATCTATCTCTATAGACATACATCCTACACATTTATCTAGATCGTGCCTAGTCATGCATCTATCGTATCATATAAAATAAATACAAGCACAAAATAAATAAATGCGTAAAGTAACCGGTATGATCATGGACTTTTCCTAGGTGCGGTTTCGAATACAAACTGACGAAACCGCGGGTCACAATCTAAGGGTAGGCGCAACCGCCAATAGGATCTTTAATGCTCCATTCTCCAACGGGATCTTTATTTTCGTCTTTCTTTGGTCTTCATCTTCTCGCTCCATTCTTGTTACATTTAATTCTATCTAATAAAATAAATACACCCGCCGCACACGGGGGGGAGCTAACGGGAATGGGATAAATGCAGAAAATAAACTAGGTCGCGTTCTTCATAACGGCCTAGGACAATTTTTAAACCAACGAGAAAATTTAAATCATTCACATCTATCCTATCGGTCGAGTCCATGATCAATCGGGGTCCATATAATCATATTATATCTACTATATCTAATCCATACAATAAAATCTTATGAAAAAGATAAAATTAAAATTTAACTACTTGCGTCTTAATTAATCAATTAACATTTAATCTATTAAATTATTTTATCCAATCAATTAACTAATTAACATTTAATTAATTAAATGATTTTAATTGAAATAAAATTAACGATTAATTTTAAACCGATTTTAATTTTAATTTTAATTAATTAGAACTATTCCAAAATAAATCAAAATTAAAATTATTTCTCTTTTGTTTCTTTCCTTTTGATTCGTAATCAAAAGGGATGTCTTTGGTTTCCTAAACCAAATTTGGCTTAGGTCTGACCACTTTCCAAAATCAAAATTTTGGAAGTGGCATAGCTAGGCCTTTTACAAATCAAATATTTGAAAAGGCGCTAGGCATTCTATTCCAAATCAAATATTTGGAAAGGCCAAATAATTTTGGTTTAGGCTGCCACTTTCCAAAATCAAAATTTTGGAAGTGGCCAAACTAGCCCTTTTCCCAAATCAAATATTTGGAAAGGGCCTAGGCCTATTCCAAACAAAGTTTGGAAAAACCATTATTATTTTAATGCCATGTGGCATCCCAATGGCCCAAACTATTTGAACCATTGGTTAGCCACATGACACAACTAAACAAAGGAGAATTAATCACAACTATGAACCATATTGAATCACAAAATACACAAAACAAAAATTTGGAGATCCACCAGCATTGACCGGTCAACCGACTGCCGGCAGCAGGTTGCCTTGCTGCCGCCGCCGCCGCCCAGCCGCCGCCGGTGGTGGTGCCGCCGCCAGTCGGCCGAGCACCACCCGATCTCCTTTTTTTTTTTCTTTTCATGTATCAATTTTGAAAATAAAAAATCTTTCATCTTTTAATTACGTGATTTAAATGATAAAATTAACTACACATAATATCATGCTTATTGCTTAAGCTCGAAGCTCGCTCTGATACCACTGTTAGGAAATCTACGCGGGAACGCGGCGGAATTTAAAATTTTATTTCCTTTCGACCCAAGATCGACTTCGTTTAAGCAATAAACAAACAAGTAGTAGACGGTGGTTACCTTGGTTGATCTAAAAGATCGACGCTTTGACCGTCTAAGGAGAGTAGTTCCGCATAGAGCCGCCCAAGTGTTCGGCCTCTACCGCTAGTCCACACGAACAGCCCGCCGGAATCCCATCATGGATTGCTATTGGAAAACTCCGGTTGCTAGACCGGCCTTTTTCCCTCTCTCTCAACTCTCTATAGGATGCTCTCTAATTTACACAAGAACTATTAGTTCTTGAAATTGTGATGTACAAAAGAGCTTGACACCACCTCTTATTTATAGTGTAGGTGGCGCCTCATATAGTGTGGAGGAGAAGAAAATATTTTCCCAATAAAATAAGGAAAATATAATTGATTGATTTATCTCATTTATTATAATATCTCATATTAAATAAATCTAGGATATTGTCAATATCTTATATTGAATATTTCAAGATATTGTCAATATCTAATATTGACTATCTTTATTTTATTACCATAAATCAATTTACACATGTGTATATATATCACTTATATATATTACAAACACATAAATCTATATATAAATATCTAGCTATCACAAATGTGCACATGTATATCTTATATACATGTACAACACACGCATGTAACCATATATATTTATATATATTAATATCTTATATTAATATATGGTAATCTTATTAATTAAATTGCACAATCCAAGTGTATCTTATACACTTCAATGTGGCGCCCCTTTGACCAACAAATTGGCTTCCGGAATATTCTTTAATTAATATAATTAATATCTTGTATTTTATTTATTCATAATAAATAAATGCCACCATATTAATTTACCACTATAACCTTTATAGCACGAGATAAACTTTCCTTATTTGGTTATCATTTATAACCACATTTTAATCCGGCTAGATGTTCTTATGTGTGTGACCCGATAGGCTTCCGAATATGTTGGCCGTAGACACAAAGTGCAAATTACGAAAATGCCCTTCATGCCTAACGATCACGGGATAGCGTCTAGCAACACACCGTGACCCCCAATCATCGGAAGAGTCAAATGCAATGACTACTACCTTTCATGTGAAACAGTTACCGTGTAACTTACAATCCTATCGCTGTAATAATATCCATACGGTCGTTAGTCGAGTGTCAAAACATCAACGACCGTATCTTATAATCTGGATATCATGCTCTCTCGAAGTAACTCATTTACTCCCACTTTGCAAAGATTCACGAGAGTAAGACATTCCTTATAAGAAGGCCATTTCGGATATTCGATCCCAATCATAGGATACGCGATTCCCGGACGACCAATCATGTATACTCCGCATGCTTCAGTATCATACCCAATCACTACCGCATGATCGCCCCGTGGCTAGGGGAAACCTCAATAGTGTCAAAGCATGACAATCCACACCGTGATGCCATGAAGACTCCGGTCTTAAGGATAATTACACAACCGCCACATAGTGTGACACTTATCCGTGTAAGTGGGTCAGTCTAACGTACGCATTCTCTAATACACGTCCACGTACAGTCCAAGTGTCTATACACTTCGATAGACGAGATCTATCCCTGCCCTAAAGACAGAAGACATCTAATACGTGCTAGTCTGTTTATACTATCAATGCCCTGTTTAATAGTACATCAGCCTAGAGACATTTAAGTATCAAACTTATTAAAGTGATTAGAGATCTCATCAACCATAATCGCCTATCATGGTTTCTCTATCACAGTTAATACTAAGGACGTTATCATATAACAATTCACAATTGGTTCTTTAAAAGAACATATATATGACAACAGAAAAGCCATTTAATATATGTATAAACATAAAGAAATAGTAGAAATGATCCGACCCGGTCGGATCCGGTCCAACCCGATTGGGTTTAGGACACTATTTCAACAATTTCGAATTATTCCGGTTGATCGGCCCTCGTAGGGAATCGAGGTAACCAGATAGGATCTTGGCCACTAAAGAATTTTGAAAGATTCTTGAAAGTCAATTGGGAGTAGTTGACTAGTGGGACCAATCATAAATCAAAAGACCATTTTTGATTTTGCGTGTATAAACAACAACACTCTTTTATTTTCATTTTTGTTGTAGTTTTAGCAACCTTTATATTTATGTTTTTATTCTCGATTAGTAAAACCAAATTATGACTGTTACCTTTTGAGAAACGTTCTCAAATATGGTTAAGTAATTTTAATCCTTTTAAAATAAGCAATGACACGAGCAATCCCGTTATAGTAGTTAAAGACAAGGAGACTGCATATTTGATGCAGTACTCCAAGACTTTAATTATTAAAGAAAAGCAGAAGCTCATGATATTGGATGCAATCCAATATGATAATACAGTCATACGATGACAATTAATTCAAACGTTGGATAAGAATGACTAGACCAAATTTCGGAAAGGTTGTTTTCAAAATTTCAAGATTTAAGTATCAACTTAATTCCATCATTGCTTAAAGGTTAATTAAATAGTCAATGTTTTGAATACGATTCAAAAGGTTAATAAACTATTTAATAAACTTTAGATTTTCTTTATGAAAGGAAATTAAAAACAGCTCTTGTGATCTTTCTGAAGTCTTATGAAGACTACACTAAGAAATATTTACAAGTGCTTAAAGGATTAAAAAGGAAAGCTAGGGGATGTGCTTAAATAGAGAACTAATTGAAGTTTCTATTCTAGGAAAGTGAGTTGAGATAAATCTATCTAAGTTCAAAGTCAACTCTAACGATATATGATATCTCACGAGTGTGATTAAATTAGAAAGATTAAATACAGATATGGAAGGTAAAGCAAACGTTATAGCACTTACCATATTCTGGATCTAGTAAACTGATAAGGGAACTAAATAAATGTTATTATGTTCCGGTTCTTATGAAGAACATACTTTCAGTTATCCGTTAGGATTTAATGGACAAATTCAATTGTAAAGAATAAATGTTAATCCGATAAAGTTGAAAGGTCACTAAATCAAACATACTAGATTGTTGTCACTACATAGTTGATATATGTGATGAAATCTCAACTAAATAATTATATGGCTGTTATCCTTCATATTTGGTGGTCGTTCTAGACATATCTCTATGGAGGGGAATCGTGTGATCAGATGTCATTTTGATAACGTCTGAACCATGTGGTTATGAATCATCTAAAGATGACTAAAATACCCTTTTATCAAAAGGTTATAAAATCTAGAAAGTTGTCCAAAGCCTAAACATGCCGATGTTTGTTGGCTTGTGACAATTAATGCCACAAATAATTGTTTATTAATCTGTACGAGTATTTTTTGAAATAGTCAAGTGTACTCAGTGAAGTACGACAATTCGGAAAGCCCGAAAAGTTTGAGCTAGTACGGATATGAGATTGATGAGCTAATTAGGAATTAATCTCCAATTGGATTGAAGCAATTAATACCTAAAGGGTGTTTCAGAAGATCTCTGAAATAGAATCAGATTCTCCCTTGAAGGATACTATCTTTGGGATAGGCAATTAGATTGTGTTCCTAAAATGGAAACAACACTTTATATGATAAAGGTGTGACGCAGGCCATGCGAAGTATCCCTTACCCGTTTCGGGATAGTGCCCTTATACTTAACCGAGTTCCGAAGAATAAAGGTTGAATAAATTCCATACACTACAAAAAAAAAACCTTTTCGTGACAAACAAATTCGTCGGGAAAAGTACTGGATTTCGTCAGTAAAAGTTTTTGTGACAAATTTTTTTTGTCGCGGCGTTTGTTGCGTAAGCAGCGACGCTAAAGGTATCTCTTGTGACAATCGGTGAATTAGTCATTAAAAGAGTTCAATGGCGACAAATCTCACATTTTTGTCACCAAAGCTTTTCATGACAAACCTCCATCTTCCTCACCGGAAGGTTTTTCTTGCAACAAAACTTTTGTCACAAAATAATGAACAGTTTATCACTAATTCAGTGTTGTTGTCACCAAAAGGTATAAACACATTTTTACATTAATGATTATAATATTGACGAAGGCTTTGTCACTAGAAGTCATATTTTAACAATAATAATAATAAATAAATAGATATTCAAAAAATAGAAAACTAATAATAATAATAATAATAATAATAATAATAATATTATTATTATTATTATTATTATTGAAAATTTTAATTAAATAATAATAATATTAATAATCTACAACCTATAAAAATATACACATAACCTACGAAGAATTAAAAAATAATACAACACACAATAAAATATGAAATAATTATTAACAATCATTTTGCAAGTATACAAAAACTTAAGATCAACTCTAAAAATTTAAAAAAAATACTTAAAAAATAATTTACATAAAATAAACCATTAAACAATTATTAGGCATCATTTGAAGTATGCAAAAGCTTAAAACAAAATTCAAAAAAACACCAAAACAAGTAAATCATTGAGAATGAATCTTACAACTTATCACTACACTACGAAGCTACACTTGACGAAAGCGACAGTCTGACAAAGAAATCGAGCCCTGAAACCAAAACTAGAAACAATGTCCAACTGATTGTTTGACAATAGAGATTAGAAGGGAGATTTGTTACCTGAGTTTGAGACATGCACCGAAAACAAGACATCTGATTCAGAAATAAAAAAAATTCCATGGTTGATCAAGTATAAAAGGTTGTTGAAAAACTTACTGGGAAGGACACAAACCAGCTCTTAAAAACAAAACCAAAAACACACTTCAAATGGTGTATGTTTTTTACCTCAGATTTGTGTCCAGCAAGCCTGTATATATAGTCATCAGGCACGTGAAGATCATGTAGAAGAATGCTACGATCTCTGCTTCCTGAAGCTAGTATCCGTGAACTCCATGCTAAAACACCAGTTCTAGTTTGATGTCCACTAAAAGTCCTAACTTTTTTGCATTGTTTTCCATCCCAAATCTAAGAAACATAAAAACAAACTGTTAAGTTCACAAGTAATTAGCTGCTACTAAGTACCAACAAATTAGGACGTTGGAAGACTAGAGTGATCTTATCCAATTCCACCATTCTTCTGAACCCAGAAACCCAGAAGAAGAAAAAGTTAGAAGAAGAGTAAAAGAATCACCTTGGAATCAATGCAATAGCAGTACAAAAGAGAATATACTCAGACATTTTCTATTCTCTCTTTATATTCGACTTTCTTTGAAGGTGAAGCCGTATCGCTCTCGTACTTCCCGACAATATCTTTCTTTGCGAACGAGAAAACACGGTGTGTCAAATAATCTAAAACAAAATCGAAAATATAAACGAAAAAGTTCGAAGATGAAGAAACGAGTAAATAAACACGGACAAAACAATATACATGACGCAAAAGGAAAGGACGAAAAGAGGGCATGCACTTTGTATGAAGCACCGGTGGCTAAATATGAGTCAAACGATATGTATACATATATGTTTGTATATTTAGTCAAGCTAACTTACCACAATTCATCTGACAAACATGTCTGGCAACAGCCAAAGAACGCAAACCACACTCAGCAAATTTATCTATAATAGCAATGTCATTGCACAATTGCAAAATCTGACAACAGACAATGAAAGGGTTAATAGTACGTGCTCCGATACACAGTAATAATAATTAGAGAAGGTAATGCTCTCAATGGGTGAAGGTAAAACCCAAAGATATGAAAATATATTAGTACATGTTATGGAGCTCCTTTACTTGCTCTATGCCCATTGCCTGCATCATCAATGGAAGTCAAAGCAGTCCTCTTGTCCACCGGGTTGAAGGGCAAGAAGTGGACCTCTCTAGCACCAGCTCGAACCTACATATGGATACACATTGCAGAGTACATTATACACGATTTGTAGTCTGTACTTTGTACCCTTGATAAAAAGCAGTTTATCAAAATCATGTAGGAAGCAGTTTATCCAAACACAGCACAAGAATCCAATACTATACATCCATGTGACAAGATATAAGCATATCAAAAAAGTTGCTAGCATAACAATTATTCAGGTTGTCGACTCAAACCAAGATAGCAGGGAGCAGACATGACAACACATCAGACTTTACAAACTGACTTAGGTAGACCAAACTAAAATCAGGGTCCAACGAAAAAGAAGAAAAACTTACCAGATCAACTACTTAGAAGTGGCCCTCTCATAACGAGCTTTACCTTCTTCGACAAGTGCCTAAACACAAAAGCAATTTGAATAGCTGACATGAGAAAAAGTTCAGTCATTTCATAACATCACATTATCATAAAGCATATACCAAGATAGAATTTAGATTCAGATCAATATGTGGGAGAGGTCTTGGACATGTCTGGACCTGTTATGGACTGTCCTGGACATGTCCTGGACATGTCCTTGACAAGTCTACAAAAGCCCGGACAGACCCAAAGAAAAGGACCTGGACACGGTAAGACTTTAACAACAGAGCTTAGGACCAGGAAAAACAGAGATATGCGAGAGCGGTGCAATGCGAAAGAACTTATACCGGATGCATAGCGAGAATAGCAAGACGAGACTTGATCCAAAAAGAAGCTGACCAACCTACAAATTTACTAGAGGCACAAATTTTACAAGATACATTGAGGCATATAAAATAGGGATTTAAGGTCATTAGAGTCAAGTTTTTTTACTGTCGATGAAAGGTTCTGACAATGTTTTAGTAGCTTACTTGTTTATGCAAGTGGAGAGATCAGTGCAATATGTCTATGACTTGATGTTGTCAGCCCATATCCCCTGATGCATGAGTTATAATGCAGTCAATCAATTAAGAAATATGGAAAACAACCCAGTAATTCATCACTTAACAAAGGAAAAAATAAAGGTTTTGGAAAATGAAAAAGCATGTTCTTGCTCGGTAAGAAATGATATGTACATTAGTAGAACTTACAGAGCATACAAATAACATTGAAACAATGATGTTGACTTGATTAGGAGAGGATGGAGAAAAATCAGATTGGCCTTCTTCTTTATCAAAGGCTTTGAATTTAACCCATCTTTGCAGTCTATCAGCTACCGGAAAACCACTTAAAGTGTTGCTTGTTGATGATTCAACTTCTTCTTCCTTAAATCCAACAACTTCGTGAACTAGATGCACGGTCACAAATATGTGCCCTTTCTCTCGTGACTTTGTTAGATCCAATCAAGAAATAATAAGTTTTTCAAATTCAAAACAATGTTAATAATGTACAGAATGATATAGATGTTCTTGAAACACGCTCACTTTGATTGAGTTGCCCATAAGATTCGTAATTATCTGTCGAAACCTCCCGGGATCACCAATAACCATTTCAGGCACTTTATCATAGATATAAACAGCCAGCTACACCAATTCACAAGAAAAGAATACAGGGTTAGTAGCCACGGAGGGGATTATTCACAAATAAAAGGAATTATAAATGTGTAGATTATCTAAGCTTACCTCGACTCCCTTGCGATTTCCTAGAAAACAGGGACAACACATCATCTAGAATCTCCCTCAAATCAAATTGCACATCTCGAGTTCAAGTTTTCCAGATTCGATTTTCGCTTGGTCTAAAACCTCGTTTATAAGAGGAAGGAGTACAAAGTAGTTGGCATCTGTAATCCAAAATTACCTAAGTAAAAGTAAAATGCATCAGAACTTGGCTCTTACAAGTATTGAAATAGTGAGATATTTATCTATTGTAGTGATGGATATAAGATTCTGCTGGTTTCACTTCCACAGCTGTGAATGTTTATCGAAATCCAAAAATAAGAGATTTTGAAGATAAAGGAGAAGGAAATGCTTAGGTACCAGACAAAGTACAGAATCATACCTTTACGGATTCCAAATGAAGTCCTCCGGCAGATATTTCGCACTGGATGGAATCAATCCTCAACTAAAATTAAAATTTCAAGAGAAACTTTAAATTTACACTCCCTGAAACTGTCGTTTCCCATAAACTGCAAACATATTGAACAATCAGCAATAAGGAAATACATATAATCAACAATAAGGAAATATGTACAATCGGCAGGAAGAAGTTTCAGAAAACGTGACAAAATAAACAGAATCTAACCTCTAAGGATTGAATAGAAGCTTCGTTCATAGACAGCTCAACTTCGTAACCCTTCAACTCCTGCTCGACTGTTTCCTTACTCCGTTTAGGATCTTCGAGCTTCAAATTAGCCTCATTGAACTCCGATCTCAGCTCATCTATCCTCCTCTTCAAATCCACGTTTCAGTGCTCTAAATGTGAGGAATCGATTACAATCTTCCAAAATTATGCCGAGTTTATTGTTTTCTTCGGAGAGGATTCTTCCCTGAAAAATCAAAGAGGATTTAGCAACAAATCAAAGGTATTACCTGAAATCATCAAGCCACATCCCGATCTGAAGCATCGGCATGGCGGATTTCTTCATGATCGAGTCGAAACTTCGCCGGAAAAGTGCTCGGCGAGCTGTCGATCTTCGTTACGTTTCTTCTTCAAAAATCGGAAAGAGGATAAAAGAAAGAGGGTTTGTTTTTTTACGAGAACAGAATAGTAAAAAGAAACAGAGGTTTTTTTATTTTTTATTCTTTTTTCACGGAAACAGAAAGAGTATCATTATTTTGCGAGAAAATTAGTTTTGTCACATACCATTACAATTATTAAGGATTTTGTGATAAAGTAGTTGTCACCGATGCCTGATTCTAAAATTTATACCACAATCAACCGGTGAAGTCCTACCATTTGTGACAAAGTTCATGCTGGTATTTTTCTTTTTTTCCCTAATTAATATTATTTTGTGAGAAACAAAGTTATTATCACTAGAAGTTATTTTTTTGTGATAAATTTGTTGTTTGTCACTATAGGTTTGTCACAAAAAAATCTTTTTTTTTGTAGTGATATTAGATATGGAAGAGGATAATGTCAAATCTATCTTAACCGATGATTTGAAGTTGTCATAGGCAGAGTCTGAAAGGCTTGGAGCCTAGTACGACATATGCAACTTTGTGGAATGCCTTAGCTAGCACGCTGGATATTATTTACTTGTCCACAGAGCAAAATGTTTGTCTCCAAACATGCTATCTTCTAAAGGAAGTGTTTCTTCCAAAAGAAACAGTGGGAGTGAATCAGATCTCAAAAGAGTTTGAGAACCACAAAGATATATTCAACCATAGGAACGTGAGCAAACGCCACATAGCGATGAGGTGTAGAACACTGCTCAGTGCACACAAAAGTTCTGTAAGTCTGTGGATAACCTCAAGCCTGAAAAGGCTGCTGGTATGTTCATCTTGAAGAATGAATATCTCACGACTTATGAAGGAATGTTTGAAAGGCAAGATTGAGAGATATGGCCAGGAGCCGTAATATCTGAATTAGATTCCATCAGTGACAACCAGGTTATGAACCTAATCTGTCATACCTAGAGGGAATGTCCCTGTAAGGCTGAGCCCAGTTCTATTCAGACTATGCTTGTTCTAACTTCGTATCATGGCTATATGATAGTGTTGAAGACATTAGGCAGAAAGCTCGATGTTCATAGACGATGACATGATATGTAAGCCCACGAGATCTATTTATGGACTCAAATAAGTTTCTCTAGACGATTTCTTTGTTTGATAATCAAAGGAGTTTGATTTAGTCAAAAGAAGGATATGCCGAATGTGCAAGATGGATAGTGGGAGTGTGTTACGATTTTTGAGTAAGGTATTGGATATCTCTCTCAAGAATTATTGCCCCATGTCACAGTCAATTAATGTTTGGTAGTTCAAGGTCTTTACGAAAGCACTTGGATTGGCAGTTCTTATTTTTGGAAATAAGAATCTATAATGATATATTTAACTGCTGTTAGATTATAGTTTACCTATATAGATGTGATGCTAAAAGAGTTTAGCATAGATCGCCATATGAGATACTGCCAGCCAGTGTTCTCAAGATCTATCTGTGTTAGGACGTTTGTCCTAAAGATAAGGTGAAAGTGTTGGATGTAATTTCGCCGGGCGGATCTAGATCCGCCCGATTACGCAGCGGAATAACAAGGATCACGATCAATATAACATTAAAGCACATAATTTAAGATCTGCCTACAAGAAAGTTAGATCTACTTACCAATCAAAAGATAAACCGAGATCCAAAGAATAAGCCGAGATCCGAGAATCGAGAAGCCATAGTCTTCCGATGTGTATCTGCAAGCAACAACCGGTGGAAGCCGATTCTTGATGCTTGACCTCCTTGATATGCTACCCTGAAAATCCCGAAGATTTTCCCAACTCAAACCCTAAGCTTTGGCCGAATTCCTTAGCTTATTTTGTGTGTATGTATGCGTATTATGTGTGTTAGAAAAGTATTAGGAGAACTCTCTTTATATAGGAGAGAAATCCTTGTCCTCCAAAGATTTAATAATTAATACAAAATCAATTATAATAATCCTTTTCCATAAAAGATACTCCTAGAATAAATCCAGAATATTTAAGGATCAATCTAATATATTTTCCTTAATTAATTATTTAACAAATAAACAAGTAATCACATGACATGTAATTATCCAAGAAAACTAATTTCTCTCTAATTACAACATGTACAAAACACGCCCATCAACCCTAAAATTAGGGTTTCACACGCCACACTCAATCATGGGCCGAGTCCATGAAAAATGTCTTTTCCATGTATTTAATTATTTAGCCCACTAAATAATTATTCGCACATCAATTAAATAGTCCAACTACTTAATTATTATTGAGGCCCAACGTCAAGAAACATATGCATGTTAGGAACAACATCGGGGACCATGGACCTATACCTAGTAGCTACAATAAATTAAATAAAATTATTCATCGAACAGAACAATTCTTATTCAATCTATTAATTCCGGGATTACGCCACCATAAACCCGAAACTGAACTCTATCGATTATAGATATATACTTACACTCTAATCACTGAGTCGATAAGCGTCCTTTGATATAATCATTACATTCAGATAAATCCTCCATAGACTGTTCGTTTTGATTCGGGATATTTCCGTAAACCCTTCTGAAAACATCTTATCCTTATTTACCATTAACCCCCTAGTGATCAATTAGTTCATAACTAATATAATATGAACTGGGCCCATCGATCAGTTTCTAGGATTGACAAATAAGGGAACTGTCTGTCTACTTCCCGCAGGAAGGAATGGTTTCCATATCTGTGAAGTCACAGACTACTCACTCATTCCAGAATAGAGCCAACGAGAAGTGTTCAGATCACATGTATCCAAGTGATCCTTAACTAACACATCAAACCATATTTTGAACCAAGCAGTAGACTGTGATCACATCTGGATTGAGATTAATCCATATATGATCATCTTGTGATTCGATAAGATTTCTCGATCACGGAATTATATCGAGAATTCAAATCAAATCGGTCCAGTCCTATATGATAGACATCCTATATAAATGCGCCACTAGGTACCCTATATCGACGGTCCGGATAAGACGGTCTCACCGTTAAGTGTTCTGGGCGCATTATTGGTATATTAATCATGAGACCCATACTCTGATTAAATTCACCACGGACTAAATAGTTTTAAGAATATCATCACTAACTCAATTCTCGTGTGTATGCCATACACTGAGTTATGTGATTACATACCGATATACTTAGGGTTTTCAGCAGTGTATTAATATAAGCATAAATGCAAATATTAAGATGAATTATAAATCCTGTAAAAAAACAATTACAGAAATTGTCTTTCGGGCACTACACCTAACAATCTCCCACTTGCACGAAAGGCAAGTGATTAATTGTTTAGAGCATACCCCTTATACACAACATTCTCCCACTTGCTCTAAAAGCGAATGAGATATATCCCTCAATTCTGTACCCGCCAAGTGCATCAAACCATTTAGATGTCAAAATACACTCCGAGTGTGCCGCCGCAGGGTCGGTCAGTGACTCGGTGAGTAGGCAACATCTAAATGCCACGCGACTTAATATACTGATCCGTTAGGTTGTCAGCTCGAGACGATCTTTAGGATTGAAACGTCGCCGGGCCATCCAATTAGGTGGTACTCTCCCAATATGCTTTTTTTCTTGACCTCTAGTGACTGCGAAGATCCTTATCAGCTACCTCTACACTGTTTTCACAATGAAGTGGTATCGGCTTACCAGATCTGGAATTACTCCCAGACATGAAAGGAAATCCTCAATCTGACTTAAAGTCAGAATCACATGAGTAAACACTGAGCCCGGGATCGACTTAACGATCATTCTTAATCTGACTTAACGTCAGAATCAGTGTAATCATTTATATTCACGTTCGCACCCGAATATACTAGCATATTATTCCTCGTTCTCCAAAGATACTTGAGGACGTACTAAACTTGCTATTTAATACTCGAATCCAAGATTCGATTAACTTGTAATTACCTGACTTTCTCTTATCAAAAGAGAGTTTATCCCATTTTCTATTCATCCTCAGGTTTAGAGAAGCATTCCGTGAGAGGTAGGGTAGGACTACTTCGTTGAATGTTGCATACCGATATGAAAAATCATCTTAACCATTAGGATAGATGGGATTGCCAGTCACATATTCTCGGGAATTTGACCGAATCAAATCCTTTAGAATGTAGTCCGATTCGTTCATAAAGAGAATCTTGGCATGTCAGTTTCCGACTTGAGATAACACACCCATGTTGTTTCCAACTGTTTCAGTGTTACCATTCATGAACACTAATGTATATACTACTTTACCAATACTGGCATCTAGTCTATGAAAGACTTATCAATATTCTGGTCAAGTCCACATACTTGAAATGTGTGACTTTTAAATGACCTAGAGGTTTGCTTTGATCCTTAAAGGATATAAGCCTTGGTTCATGAATCAATTCAGATTCCGTTTGATTGGCAAGAAAGACTCAGGGAGTTACCCCTATTTCCTGCTTTCTAACGAAATCATGTATTTATTCTTAGCTAAAACCCTTCTGTTCCGAATGAATTCAGATTCCGTTTGTTCGGCAAGAAAATCTTAGGGAATCACCCCTATTTTCTGCTTTCTAACGAAATCAAACAAGACCGAGTGGTGAGAGAGTTCACGGTCTGGTTAACTCTCTACTTGTTAGGGAATCACCCCTAAACCACTCAGCTTTGTACCGAAAGTTAAATTTCTATTCATTCGAATCTTATCATGTAGATCCAATTAAAGCCAAAGGGCCTGAGACACTCAGGTGGTTCTACTATAGTGTGTACAGAACTGGAGTACCAAAACTCCATTCACAGGGTTATGACTTTTAAACCTACCTCTATTGATCAGAATCTTATACAGCCCGCAAGGAACCATAGGTTATCAATCACCTCTGCAAAGTCTTCAGAAAACCATAATAGGTAATGGTTAAACCATACTCCCATTGCGTTCTTGGTGGATCGATATTCTGACTTAGTAGTAATTATCAGTGTTATCACCAACAACCAATGTTGGACGTGGTATGATCTAATCAGTTAGTAACTACCTTGAGTAACCGTACTCCAAAGTCCAAGGTTGTTATTCATCGACCCTTTCAGAAGGGGTTTTAACAGTATAACCGTCACTTTCTGATCTTAAGACTCTTATAACCAACCTTTACTCAACGTATAAGATATTGCACGAACTGTCATCATCTGAACGTGTACGCAAAATTTCCAGTCCTACCTTCAAGCACTAAGTGCTAAATGCCTATATTGACGGAAGTGGGGTGAACCAAATTCACTCATTATCCACAAATTTGTAAGCATCTTCTAGGTAGACTTCTCGGTTTTACATGATAGTATAAACCGTTATTTGCAACCAATATCTTAAATGAGTTAAGCAGTGTATTGTAGAACATTAATAACTATATGAGGCAAATTTATGGTGTTATCCCTCAGTGGATAAATTCCACTGGGAGGCAGGCTGAGCATCAGTCCCAGGACTATGCTATGGCCTATTACTGAGCATGGAATACTCTATCTCTGGTGAATCAGAGATACCTCCAAATATTTTAGATAGTCTTACTGGCATTTCGAGTAGTTGTCTGACAAGATGTCACTACTCAGAAGCTCCTTCTAACTTGTATCTTTCACAAGACCCCGAAGGTCATTATGAACAAACTATGTTACTTCTTTAAATCTATTACCTTTTCCCGATTGAAAGGAAGCTTAGTCATTGTTCCTTTTGAGACAGTGTTCCTTGACTAGGAGATAGGAATCACCCTAAGCCAGTCTTCAGATATTGTCTTTAGGAAATATGCACTAATTAATAGAGTATGAAGAAGTGTTTATCTAAATACGGAAACCTTTTGCCTTTAATAGTTTAAGATGTGTTACATATACCTTTTCAGCATTTCTTAGTGGTTCTAACTTTATCAAACAAAAGTCCGAGTCTTGGATTCGTGCTACAAATGTCATATTCACTTATGATAAGACAAACAAATTATCGAATTGAAAGTGAATCCATTCGTTCCAACGAATCTGAAAATAGAAAATAAATTTTTCTGTGAATCCGAAATTCATTTCCTTATATCACTCCTACTATTCTAGCTGAAATAACTGCCCGTTGTCTACTCTATTTATCGTTTAATGCATAGCTACCTTGTTCTTCCAAAGAACTTAGCTTTCGAGGAAATCGTTAAGGATGCATTGGTCAATGATCCGAAATCACTTTCCTTATCCTCTGATTTTCTATTTATTAATATTCCGGTTTAACCTTAAAACTACTTACTTTAGATGACTAACACGTATAGACATTCTTTCCCATTCTTGACTTTCCTTATATGGAAATAGTCTTGAACTAGCAGTTCATTTGAGTAGACACTACTCGTGAACTGTGGGATGTCTAATGATAGTGTTACTCGTTTGGACTATTTGATTTTTCTAATAAATCAACAAATCATAAGGTTAAAGCTCCCACTAGTTTATCGGTTCCAAATACCGTCTAATTAGCAATACTTTATTTATGATTTTTCAGAGATTAGAAATCACCAGAACTAAGCTCCTACTAGTTTATCGGTTCCAAATACCGTCTAACTAGTAATGCTTTGTTCATGTTTTTCAAGGAAATTGGAAAAAAAAAAAAAAAAATCTTGCAGTCTCTTACACACACTACAGGAAATTGGCCATTTTACGGCATGCAAGGCATGCCATAGTTGGTAAATTACGGCACACAAATGCAAGCCGTTGATGGACACGCCGTAAATCTATTTTGAAAATTACAACATGCTTTTGTAAGCCATAAATGATCTGAAATGCATGTCATAAATATTGTTGGAGACCAACAGAAAAAATTTGTTCATGGCATGCACGAGCACGCCGTAAAACTCAAACAACAGCACGACATAGATGGCATATCGGCATCAAATCACAACGTACAAAGCATGACGTAAATTCCCAAAAAAAACGTCTACCATGGCATGCACATGCATGCCATAATGACCAATTGGATGCAGGCCATAAATTTATATTAACGTATACCTCGTACATACACCATAAACTATGAAAATGAACTGGTACTTTATATAAATAAAACAATATTCGGTCTTATATATTCAATCTTAAGAGGGAAACTTGGGCTTGTAAGTCAGAAGCCACTTCTATTTGCTACAACTATAAAGGAGAACATACTACATGCTGAGATTAGAAATGCTATAGAGCTTGCCGATGCTGCCAAATTCATTGATACACTACCAAAAGCATATATATTTCCTTTTTCTTTTTCACCTCCCCTCTTTATTTGGCTGGCTTCATTATGCTAGCTTGAAGTCAAGGTTCATAATATATATCCCCTTCCTTTATTTTGCAGGGACTTGATACACAGGTAGGTGAACATGGAAAGGTGAAAAGCGGGGGAAAAGACAGGGCAAAATTAGGATTTTAGTCCTCTAACTTGGCCTATTTTGGATTTTAGTCCTGCTCCTGCTCCGGTGAGGAAAATAGTCCTCTAAGTTGGCTATTTTTTGGATTTTAGTCCTATCCGCCGGAAATAGCTGATTGGACACCGGAATCTTTAAAAAATGCTTACGTGGCAGCCTAGTTAGAGGACTATTTTTAAAAATTCCGGTGCCCAATCAGCTATTTCCGGCGGAGAGGACTAAAATCCAAAAAAAAAAGCCAACTTAGAGGACCATTTTCCTCACCGGAGCAGGAGCAGGACTAAAATCCAAAATAGGCCAATTTAGAGGACTAAAATCCTAATTTTGCCCTGTCTTTTCCCCCGCTTTTCACCTTTCCGAGAGCTCTACAATTAGAATAAGAAGAAGGAAGGTTAAAATAGAATCAGTATTTCTACTCTAAGACCGTGGATGACATAGGTCTGTTATATTTTTGCAGTTTGTTAAGAAGATGCTATCCTAACTCCCATTTTCACTCTCAGAATCACTCGTCTTTCTCTATGCGGTGGCTGGCACATTAGTGTCAGTGCCAAAACAGGTAAGCAAGTTATTGCTGAACTAAAAACTTAGAAGGTTATTGAGCACTTAGATGTTCAACATAACTCTAATTTACACAATTACTCATAAAGCAGGCTGAACACGTTAGACAAAAACTGAAATCAATTTTGCAGGAGTAACGGCTATAAGCATTTTTATAAGAGCACATACAGACAAAAGATAGAACGGTTACCACAGCATGGTCCTATCATAACAGGAGGCAGACTTTACCATGTGGGGTGATGTCAACAAAACATCTTGTCGGGGAAATTAAGGATGACAAACCAGTTAAACTAATTAAATGGGAAGATGCACAAAAGTCCTAGAATCTAATTTACTCCACTAGCAAGATACTTAAATAATTCACCAGCACTTTTAGACGTCCTTTAGTCATTCCATATTTCACATACTTTTTTTACATTTCTATAGCAATATAGCACAATATATTAATAATCCAGCTGAACCAAGCCATGCAATGAAAGAATCGATACTAAAGAATTGAAACTGAAGGCAACTTGATCAATAGCTTAAGAATTCCAGGCCAAACACGTCCAATTTTCGATAGCCATTCAATAGCTTCAAGTACTTTAGAATGTTGCATCCCAAAACAAATCCTATAATATAAAAGAAAAAAGGAACAAACAAAAAAACATTGGCACTGTAGCTTTTAATAAATAGCATTATTTCCAGGAAAAGATCATGAACAAGATACTGTAACAGCAAGCTTCATCTCTCGGCAAGCAAATAAAAAACAAATGTGTAAAAATAAAAAATGTGTCAGTCAAATTCCACCCTATCCGAATTGCTGCCACAACTAAATGAATTAAAAAGTGCTCAGCATAATATCGATGTAGGTTTAGTACTCGGTAGAATTATACCTTGCAACGACTGAAAAGAAAGAGCGAATGAGCAGATCCGCCTCCGCCGCCGATCAAATAAAGCCGCTGCTACGTTTGATAAACTTCCGATTGCACAATTGTGAGTCTAGATCGCTTGCTGATGTCTAAATCTGAATGAAGGGTTTTATCGCTCGAAGGTTTTGTTTTTGTTTGGGTTTGTCGAGAAGAATACAGGTTTTTAAGTGTTAGCCATACTCATTTTCAGAAATAAATAATACTAACCTTAAAATACAGGCATGATATTCAGATTTTACGGCGTACATATATGTATGCCATAAATCCATGTTGTAAATACTCAGATTTTATGGCTTACGTATATGTATGCCGTAAATCCATGTTGTAAATACTCTTTTTTCTTGTAGTGGCATTTCTAATGATTTAGAAATACAACAAATCATAAGAATAAAGCTCCCACTAGTTTATCGGTTCCAAATACCGTCTCACTAGCAACACTTTATTTATGATTTTCCAAATTTTCAATTAGAAATTTCTTGTGTGATTACTCACACAATTAAAATTCACTAATAGAACTTTATATAGTCCTACATCATCTGTGAACTAAGTGCGTTTCTCGTTTAACATGAGTGACAGCAGTGACATACCTATACTATGTCACTTAAGATTTAAAGGCTCAAGAGGAATATCTCTTTCGAAATTTAATTGCATTCTTCGATGAGTTCAACGTTCTTGTTACTTTCCACTTTTAACGAAGTCATTACACTAGCTGTTTAGTAACCTAGAGATGATAGTTGTAAACAAAATTGACAGAAAAAATTCATACATACACGACTAGATAAATTTTAGGATTATAAACTGTAAAAGTCTATCCTACCATTCCAAACCTATTCATGGGAATCATACATCCCATACTTTAATCGTCGATTACCTTCCTTTTTCAGTCAAGATATTTCCTAAAATATCTTGATGAGTGTTACCTACTATATCAGACCTTTAAGTACACCCCGAGTATGCCTACGTAGGGCAAGTCAGTGACCCGGCGAGTCCTCAAGATCCTATCCTTTCGGAGACCAAGCCTTGAATTTTGATAGCGGTGAACACCATCCGAAGGGGGCCGAAATCAAAGCGGCACGAGGCGTCACCATTCTCTCACTTGCTTGCATCTATAGTAGAGGCCGTGGGGTCGGTTGTTGCCTTCCCCGCTCCCACTCAATATTTTGAAAAAGTGGTGGGTTTACTGATCGCGGTTTTGGACTTGACAATATTTTAAGAAACAACAAATCATGTACCCGAATGGTGTCCGTAATGTAGGCAAGCCTACCCGTCTTATTCGTTGGAACATATGTGACTGTCGGTCGGATCCGGCTAAGAAAAGCCCCGTTTAGCCGTAAGAGCGTGTCGGATATGCTAAGTCTGGCCGAACCCCCGTGCAAACGTCACACGTGGAGGGTGAGTCGATCGAGCCGTAGCTCAGTTGAACTTACCCAACCATGGTTAGACCATTTCCGAACCAATGTATCATGATTTTCTGATTTCTTAAATTGTTAAACTTTCCCGTAGACACTACGGAACAAAACCCGCAATCTCGTTCCGGTTTATGGTGGGATTCACCGAGAATCCATCACCGAAAACATAACGATTTAAGGTGGGATTCACCGAGAATCCATCACCGAAAAACGTAACAATTGACAAAACCCAGTTCCTCGGTTCTATAGTTAGTTTCTAATAATTAATTTCCACAACAATTAATTGAAACTTAAACTAATTAATCGAGTTGAATACATGCCTAATTGATTATCCAGAATTAAATAGCTACATGTATGCATATGGAGTGGAATTCATGATATGATGCATTTCATGGTAATTTTCCGGTTAAACACATAATCACGATCATACAAGTAAATTACGGAAAATAAACACTGAGATGGATCCTTGGTACCCCCGTATCTAACCTATTAAAAAAACAAACCTTAACTAGGGTTTACTATTTTCTAATCTGCTGCTGATCAGTTTTATCAATGATCGGGCATCCACACGAACTCTGATTGTAACGAAATTTTGTGGGCCTGTTCTTCACTCCTCCTGATTCAATATGGACGGTTGGATCCGAGTTTCGAGGGCCCAATTTTCTCCAGTAATCCGCCGATCCAACTGCTGCATCTGTTTATAACTGCGGCGCATCAGTGTCTTCCCGGAGCCGATCGGGCATCGAGACAAAACCCGAACGACCTGAAATTTTTAGGGCTTGTTCAAAACTCCTTGTTAGTCAATCTGAACGGTCGGATCTATGTTTCAATCTTCCAAACTCTTCCAGAAATTCGACGAACTCACAGCTAGGGCTTTTATGGCTGTTGAGCTTTTCTGTTACAGCAGCAACTTTATTGCAGCGATTGGACATCGAGATGGACTCCGATCGACACGAAATTTTGAGGGCTTGTTCTTAAACTTTTACTCCTCATTCTGACAGGAGGGATTGTCGTTCAACAGCTCAATCTCCAGGAAAATAAAAAAAACGAACAGCAACAAAAACAGATCTACTTCTAGGAAACTAAAATTACAACAACAAATAAATTACATAATTTCCTATACTAATATAAACGAATTTATATGAGTTTACAATAGATCTAACGGGTAAATACCAATCCTAACCCATCTCTTCAACCACAACATATCAAAGCATTCATAATCATAAAAAATTTCGAAATTTAAAAAAAAAAAACGAAAAATATGCAATCTAAACATGCAATTCCACTCCTAGATCTATGAATTATATACTTTAATTTATCCGGACCGTCGGTATAGGGTACCTAGTGGGGCCTTTATATATGATGTCTATCATATAGGACTGGACCAATTTGATTTGAATTCTCGATATAATTCCGTGATCGAGAAATCTTATCGAATCACAAGATGATAATATATGGATTAATCTCAATCTTGATGTGATCAAAGTCTACTGCTAGGTTCAAAATATGGTTTGATGTATTAGTTAAGGATCACTTGGATACATGTGATCAGAACACTTCTCGTTGGCTCTATTCCGGAATGAGTGAGTAGTCTGTGACTTCACAGATATGGAATTCATTCCTTCCTGTGGGAAGTAGATAGACAGTTCCCTTATTTATTAATCCTAGAAACTGATCGATGGGCCCAGTTCATATTATATTAGTTATGAACTAATTGATCACTAGGGGGTTAATGGTAAATAAGGATAAGATGTTTTGAGAAGGGTTTACGGAAATATCCCGAATCAAAACGAACAGTCTATGGAGGATTTATCCGTATGTAATGATTATATCAATGGACGCTTATCGACTCAGTGATTAGAGTGTAAGTATATATCTATAATCGATAGAGTTCAGTTTCAGGTTTATGGTGGCGTAATCCCGGAATTAATAGATTGAATAAGAATTGTTCTGTTCGATGAATAATTTTATTTAATTTATTGTAGCTACTGGATATAGGTCCATGGTCCCCAATGTGGCTCCTAACATGCATATGTTTCTTGACGTTGGGCCTCAATAATAATTAAGTAGTTGGACTATTTAATTGATGTGCGAATAATTATTTAGTGGGCTAAATAATTAAATACATGAAAAAGACATTTTTCATGGACTCGGCCCATGATTGAGTGTGGCATGTGAAACCCTAATTTTAGGGTTGATGGGCGTGTTTTGTACATGTTGTAATTAGAGAGAAATTATTTTTCTTGGATAATTACATGCCATGTGATTACTTATTTATTTGTTAAATAATTAATTAAGGAAAATATATTAGATTGATCCTTAAATATTGTAGATTTATTCTAGATTATTCTAGGAGTATCTTTTATGGAAAAGGATTATTATAATTGATTTTGTATTAATTATTAAATCCTTGGAGGACAAGGATTTCTCTCATATATAAAGAGAGTTCTCTTAAGCCTTTTCTAACACACATAATACGCATACATACACACAAAATAAGCTAAGGAATTTGGCCAAAGCTTAGGGTTTGAGTTGGGAAAATCTTCGGGATTTTCCGGGTAGCATATCAAGGAGGTCAAGCATCAAGATCGGCTTCCACCGGTTGTTGCTTGGAGATACACATCGGAAGACTATGGCTTCTCGATTCTCGGATCTCGGCTTATTCTTTGGATCTCGGCTTATCTTTTGATTGGTAAGTAGATCTAACCTTCTTGTAGGCAGATCTTAAATTATGTGCTTTAATGTTATATTGATCGTGAGACCCATACTCTGATTAAATTCACCACGGACTAAATAGTTTTAAGCATATCATCACTAACTCAATCCTCATGTGTATGTTATACACTGAGTTATGTGATTACATACCGATATACTTAGGGTTTTCAGCAGTGTATTAATATAAGCATAAATGCAAATATTAAGATGAATTATAAATCCTGTCAAAAACAATTACAGAAATTGTCTTTCAGGCACTACACCTAACAGAAAGATGATGCTTATGGAAAGTTTCCTTTGTTGCTGCAATAGGAATCATCATAAAGGTAATGCCAGATGTTCATAGTCCATGAATAGTCATGAGCAAGTATGAAAGTAAATCTGGTGAATGTCGAGAATATCCTTAAACAAGTTAAGGAAGAGTTCCTAGTTTATTGAAACTTGGAAATAAATTAACGTAGATATACAGACGTGTTTCCTGAGTCTTATGAAGGTGAGTGGGAGCTATAGTATGGGTTTACAGTCGCTTGAATAAGTGATACAGTGAGCTGGAAATGTTCTAGGCTATGGGTCACTGTAAATTCTACAACTGAGCCGAAAACACAGTATTGCCTTGGAGGCACAGCAGGAGCAGTACATGGATCTAGAAGGTTCATTCCTGAATCTTGTACGGTTCTTCCACCTTTTCTATATAGCTGATATAGTAAGTGGATTTATTGCTTAAAGCAAGGACCAGGGTCTCGTCAGAGATTCATGTGTGTGTTGAGGTGGTTCCTTTGACTTGATCATTTAAGAGCATTGTATGAAGATAGTCTGAGTCCCCACGGATAGCGATCCGTTCATGGCTAGGGCTGGTTGCGAGTATTGCATGAGATTCTTGTGTTTTAACTTGGTCTTGTGTGTACGAGTGATTGGTTTTAGTCCAAGTGGGAGATTGTTGAAATAGTGTCCAAAACCCAATCGGGTTGGACCGGATCCGACCGGGTCGGATCATTTCTACTATTTTTTTATGTTCATACATAGATTAAATGGCTTTTCTGTTGTCATATACTTGTTCTTTTAAAGAACCAATTATGAATTGTTATATGATAACGTCCTTAGTGTTAAGCTGTGATAGAGAAACAATGATAGGCGATTATGGTTGATGAGATCTCTAATCACTTTAATAAGTTTGATACTTAAATGTCTCTAGGCTGATGTACTATTAAACAGGGCATTGATAGTATGAACGAGGCTAGCACGTATTAGATGTCTTCTCTTTAAGGGCGGGGGATAGATCTCGTCTATCGAAGTGCACGGACACTTGGACTGTACGTGGACGTGTATTACAGAATGCGTACGTTAGACTGACCCACTTACATTAAGTGTCGCACTATGTGGCGGTTGTGTAATTATCCTTAGGACCGGAGTCTACATGGAATCACGGTGTGGATTGTCATGCTTTGACACTATTGAGGTTTCCCCTAGCCATGGGGCGATCATGCGGTAGTGATTGGGTGTGATACTGAAGCATGCGGAGTATACATGTTTGGTCGTCCGGAAATCGCGTACCCTATCAGTAAGGGTGAATATCCGAAAGGGCCTTCTTATAAGGATTGTCTTACTCTCGTGAATCTTTGCAAAGTGGAAGTAAATGAGTTACTTCGAGAGAGCATGATATCCAGATTATAAGATACGGTCGTTGATGTTTTGACACTCGACTAACGACTGTATGGATATTATTACAGCGATAGGATTGTAAGTTACACGGTAACTGTTTCACATTAAAGGTAGTAGTCGTTGCCTTTGACTCTTCCGATGATTGGGGGTCATGGTGTGTTGCTAGACGCTATCCCGTGATCGTTAGGCACGAAGGGCATTTTCGCAATTTGCACTTTGTGTTTACGGCCAACATATTCGGAAGCCTATCGGGTCACACACATATGAACATCTAGCCGGATTAAAATGTGGTTATATTTTATAATCAAATAAGGAAATAATTTATCTCGTGCTATAAAGGTTATAGTAGTAATTAATATGGTGGTATTTATTTATTATGAATAAATATAATACAAAATATTAATTGTGTTGATTAATTGAATATACATATATTAGATATGTTTGTCGAAATTATTATGTATATTGATACACAATTTTGCAAATTAATTAATTATAGTATTATATTAATCATGTTGACTAATTGAATATATCTATATATATATATATATATATATATATATATATATATATATATATATATATTGATATATGTATGGCGCACATTCATGTTGATACACGTGAATTGTGAAAGTGAGTCAATCATGACATTATATTGTGTATTAATATTATATATTAATATATATAGATATGCACACACGTGTAAATTGATTTATGGTAATATAATAAAAGAAATATTCAATATTAGATATTAGCAATATATATGTCTTGGAGAAAATATTTAATATAAAATATTGAATATTAATGAGATAAATCAATCAAATATATTTTTCTTATTTTACTAGTAAAAGGTTTTCTTCCTCTCTACTCTACATTGGGGAGCCACATCCATTATAAATAGGAGGTGGGTGTCAAGCTCTTTTGTATATCACAACTCCAAGAGCTAATAGCTCTTGTGAAAATAGAGAGAGTTTTGAAAGAGAGAAAAGGCCGGTCTAGCAGCCGGATTTTTCTGGTAGCAATCCAATGGTGGATTCCGGCGGGTTGTTCGTGTGGACTAGCGGTAGAGGCCGAACGCTTGGGCGGCTCCGTGCATCGCTACTCTTCTTAGATGGCCAAAGCGTCGATCTTTTAGATCAAGCAAGGTAACCACCGTCTTTAGCTTATTTGTTTATTGCTTAAACGAAGTCGATAGGAAATAAATTTTTGAATTCCGCTGTGTTCCCGCGTAGATTTCCTAACATTCACGTCCTTCGGATTTTCCTTAGTATTACTTAGCAATCCTCCCGGAGGACAGGCTGACACTTGTTCTGCAATCTGCCTCACTTGGTGCGATAGATTCTGCACCAAGGCTTCTTGATTGGTCAGTCTTGTATCATTCTTCTGACAATAAGTGGTGAAGTTTGTATTCAGCTCAGTCATAGATTTCGTAAGTTGATTGACCGTATCGGTCATAGTTGAGCTCATTTTATCCATGGCTGCTTCCCAACCAGTTTGTCTCGGTCTCTCTCCACCGTTAGAATCACTTTGTCGAAAACCCCCAGCAGGGTCACTCAGTCTAAAACCAGGGTGGTCATGAGAACCTGGGCGATATCCGCCCCCATAAGGATTTCCTTGCCTCCCTATATAGTTCACGTCCTCAGTGTTGGTTGCTTCAATCACTTGAACTTTCTCAACCTTGGCTATGCGATCTTGCATGCCATCTATCTTTTCATTCATTGCCATTAGCTGGTATAAGATCTTTTGAGAAGTATCTTCTCCAAATACTCCTTCAGCTACTTTGGCGGTTTCAACTTGTTGTGTTCCCCATTGACTTGTAAGCGCAATTTGTTCCAATTTCTCTTCGGCTTCTTCGGGTGATAGCAACGCAAAACATCCGTTGCTTGAGGCATCAACTCTCATTTGTTCACTTGGCCGTAATCCGTGATAAAAACTATGCATTCGTACGGGCAAAGTGATATCATGATGAGGGCATCTCCTCTGTGCTTCCTTAAATCTTTCCCAAGCTTCTTCAAAGGTTTCAATGGGTCTCTGCTTGAAATTCATGATTTCTTGTCTCATCTTTAGTGACTTCCTAGGTGGGCAGTACTTATTCATAAATTTCTACAACAGATCGGTCCAAGTTTGGATCGATCCTGGTGCTAAAGACAATAACCATATCTTCGTTTTGTCTTTTAGAGTGAATGGAAACAATTTCAGCTTGATATTATCTTCAGGCACTCATGTTGGCTTAACTGTGCTGACTATCTCCAGAAAGTTGGTGACGTGTACACCAGGATCTTTATTCATTACTCCATGAAAAGTAGTGTAATTAGTCACCATTTGTATGACATTTGGTTTTGGGTGAAATACCTCAGCAGCATCCTCAGGCTGAACAATTGCTGGCACGAATTTCTCAATCGTAGGCATTGCATAACTATCTAGAGTTCTCTTATCTGCTTGCACCACAACTCCTGCTCCATTCTGTCCGTTCTGTCCGTTCTGTGCCATGTTGGTTTCTGTATCTTCTTCTTCTCTCTCGCTGTGATCTCCTTCGTGCCAAACCATGTCGTCCGCCAGCCTAACAGATTTCTCTCGAGTTTCCTTTCTCTTTTGTCTAGCAAACTTTTCAATCTCAGGTATAAATCTCTCGAGTTTGGCTGCTGAACTTCGTGTAGCGTACTACAAGACACAAAAAGAATAAAAAGGTTAGTAACTTGCCTCGCCGGCAGTTACACACGCCTACCAGACTCAAAAATACAGACTCTGACTACTGACTCGACTCTGCACTAACAGAAATGATTCTGGCAAAATTAGGACCCTCGGTTTATCGGGACAGACCCTCGGTAAACCGGTCGTACCTTTTCTCCAGATTTTAACAGGACTGACTCTATAAGACTCTAGTATAAACAGACTATAAAACAGACTCAATTAAATAGACTCAAATATATACAGAAAACTCAATCTTAAATAAAAAATATTCTTGACACGAGTCCCCGGCAACGGTGCCAAAAATCTTGATCGCGTGCAAAGCACTTACTAACAATAGGACTAGGTCTATCATAGTAGAGTACTGGCAAATCAAGGTCGATCCCATAAAGACTCGTAAGAACGTCTAATTATCAAGATTGAGCTTGTCATAATAACGGTCTACGACCAACTATAATATAGATAGTAGGAAATCTGGTAAGAATCAACTAGCAATACTATGCAAGTTCAACGAAGTAAACTAGAGTTTCTAAGGTATTAGTTCAATTATGAGTAATTAAATATTCCCCTAACACATGAAAAAGTCCTCCCCATTGGTGAATTTATTCATTGTTCAGCTACGTGTACAACTCCTAACCCTATCTACTCCGACAATGGCAGTAGATAATCTATACGCAAGCTACCCTCCTTAATTGGTCCGTAATAGCTCATACGTATAAAGAACTAGATCTGCCGATATTGAGCGCTAACTCATACCGCAAACCCGCCTAGACAACTGTCGACATTGACCAGCACGTTCCTAGGGTCCATCAAGATAATGTCCTAATTAACACTTCACTAACAGTCCTTCATGTTAATTTACGATAACATGCAAATAGTTGATCAGGCTGAAAACATGTAACTTAAATCCATCGATCAACGTAGCTGGCGCTGATTATCATGAATTAGTAATTTACTAGGTATCCAGATCTAGCGATATAGACCGTCGCAGATCTGAAGAACGCAACTACTAATTCATGATTTCTTCACCAACGAATCAGATCTATAACACATGGGTTAAAATAAACTAACTACTACATAATTAAACTAAATAAGCAATTAAAACATACTACTCAAATAGAACAACGATAGATCTACATCTTGGAAAAGACAGAAAATCATACCCTCGAAGACGAGCGTAGATCTCCTTCGGATCTCTCCCTAGGCGGCAACTCCGTCGTCTCTCCGACCAGAACTCATAAAATAAATAAAATATAGAACTAAGAACTTTTTATTGCATAATATTTGTCTCGAAAATTGTACACTTGTGTTCTGAGGTGAAGCCTCTTATTTATAGCTATTTAAACTGACTTAGGAACAACTAGTTCGACCCCTCGTCCAAGAAAACGCGTTTCGGAAGATTCTCGACCCTCGGTAAGTTGGCACCACCTCCCGGGTTACAGGGGGCACTTTTGTATTTTTTTTCTTCAACCGACCTAACTTGGATGCTTCTGGAATACCATAGGCCCATTCTTTTCGTTCAGTCCACTCCAGATTCGTCCATCATGCTCAGCCCAATACTTCGTATCCTGAAAATCATCAAATAATACACGAAATAATATCGAAAAATAAACGCTAAGTGCAGATTTCTTGACTCACGAACCCGATATGATATTCAACGTAAATGGTTCATATTTATAGGTCGAAACAACTATTTTTAGCTCATAATGGATAGAATATTGATGCCGTAGGATAGACAATTTTAACTGTCATCAGTAGTCACATAATTCCTCTGGGCACTATTGAGGGTACGACAGGCGTAATAAATCAGTTTAAAGATTTTGTCCTCTCTTTGTCCCAGGAATGCTCCAACTGCCGTATCACTTGCGTCACACATTAGCTCGAAAGGTTATTTCAATCTGGGGCTACCAGAATTGGGGTTGTTATCAATAACTACTTCAGTGTGTTGAATGCCTTCTTGCATTCTTCTCCAAAGAAAAACGTACATCCTTCGCAAACAATTAAGTCAATGGTCTAGATATATTAGAAAAGTCTTTGATAAACCTCCTATAGAATCCTGCATGGCATAAAAAGTCTCGAAATATCTTTAGGTTCGTTAGAGTTGGTAACTTCTTTATGACCTCAATTTTCACCTTGTCCACTTCCATTCCTTTCTTTGAAATCCTATGACCCAACGCAATTCACTACAAGAAAAACGGGTTTCAATGACGGGAATTCCTGTCATTATTTGTCATTTTCTCGTCATTAAAGACTTTTAATGACGGGAAATCCCCCTCATTCCCCCATCATAGTTGCCTTTCTAGTTAAAGCATTCAATGACAAGATCCCGCCTCATCATTAAAGATATCATAGATTTAATGACCTGATTAGACCATCATTAAAATATTTTTTATGATGAGTAATTTCCTTAATATTATACTATTTGCCTCTCATTAGAACTAAAGTTAAATATTACTTTCTACCCGTTAATGATGGAGATTACCGTCATTAATAAGTGAAAACCCACTCATTAATTACTATGCAAGAATCACTCATTACAAAGAAATATTACTATATCAAAACCATCAAATACACCACAGTACAAAAAGTTGCAACAACATCATTAATATGTCAAAAAATATACACGAGGTATCCTATATATACGTTAAGCTATAGCTGCATCAAAATATTCAAAAAGATAAGTAAATTACATGTAAACGCAAAATGGTAGGATCTCATAATATCAAAACACTATGCACCTTCAATCATTCGTGGTTCATGGGCAACAAGCTACTTGACAGCAATATTAAACCATCTCGGGATATGATACATAGCACCCTTCTACACATTTCTTCAAAAAGAATCAAAACCTTTCAAAATCCTGCACACATATACATGACAACAGAAAGGTAACATAATTAAAGTTAACTTATATTTAGTAAAACAATATATCAAATTATGGTTTTGAGAATTAAAGCACTTACAATCTCAATAAACTAATCAAACCGGGTATAACAAGCATGAGCTCTCAAACTGACCTGTAAGTAATAGGTCAGAATTGGTACTTAATAGATATTAGAAACATAGTAGATGTAAATTTATAAGAACTCAACTAATCAAATAACAATTCAACGTAATGCAAAATAGAAAGCTAGAAGACTAATGATCAATATAGCACAAACTTGGATTGACTAATAAGAAATGATGAGTTAAGCATGATGCATATGCAACTCGAAGTATATAAGGACGAGTTACAACTACATGCTAACTTACACGAGATTCTTTTAAGCTTAGAGTACGCTAGGCGGGTACATAACTTGAACTCAACTCAAAGTGTCAAGCCAATCGGATTATATGTACAACTTAGTAGATTCACAAGGCAACTTTGTACTAAGAAAACATATTAAAGACAAGTAAATTGCCTAGTCAAATTCTAAAGAAATTCATATTCAACCATAAATTGACATCATAGATAATCCGAGGTCTAACACATACAACTAATAGAGTTCAACTATCATGTATCCAAGACCAAAGTTGAATACAAAGACTCAACTAGTATGCAATTTTCGGTTTGATTTATCGAGTCAAAACAGATTGGTCAAGCGTATACATACTCTAAGCACATCGAGTAAGAAATAAGCGAATGAAAATATAAAAGAGATACTAACCAAATTACAAAGACAGAAGGCGAAACGGAGTAGTATCAATTACAAGCTTTCAAACTGATTCTGATTTCAAACAAAGATGAAAAATGGATATTGATATATCAAGTAAGAAATTAGAAAATCAGTGTGAATATTAGTAGGATCTTAAATGACTTTAGTGTGTAGTAGTTGTTAAACAAGTCATAAACAAAAATTTATGCCTATAACTTACCATGTAAAGGTCCATAAAATGTATTTACTTCAATCCTAATAGCACTAAGCAGTTCAGAGAAATTTTTTTACCACATCATTACAGCAGCGCACTTCAAAGTTCTTGAATTATTCCCCCATGCTCACAAGTGCGAGAATCCGATTACTGTTGAAAATAAACACGTAAAGATCATTTGTTGAACAAAGAATATATGTATATTCTTATTCACAATTGACCCAATTGTTTGTAAACAACTTTAATACCTTACAGAAAACATCTTTGGGGAAAAAGCACAAGCAATCATCAAAACCAGAGATGTTCATGGACTACTAATATGTTCTGAATCTTTATTACTTCATGGTTTATATTCTTCATTTTTCAGTCCTTCACTATATCAAGTCCATTTTCCACACGAGATGCACTTTTTTCTGTATGATAAGGTTTTGATGTTGCAACATGTTTTGCATCAAAATTTCCACTTTTTCTTTCACCACTTTATCTGCTAAAATCACTATTCAGTACCAATAATGTGAGATAAACTCAAGTGTGATATTCAGTGCACATAAAGTTAAGGAATAAGATGTATCGTAATGCACAATAAAGTAGAATCACTGTCAAATTTGCGGGTTTACTATAGCTTTGATCGTGAAATGGACATGTTAAAGAAAATGCTTAGGGTCAACACAATATATTATAACTAGCATTAGACTTTTTGTTAGTACAAGAGGTAGAAAATAGTGTATTGAACACACAAGTAACTATTACTAACTTATAATCATAAAGATAGTATTTGATTTGATCTTTTCTAAAAGCATATGAAGTAGATACATAGCATACTCGCAAATAACTATTACATTCAAAAACATAGAAACTCCTACAAAAGAGGTACCAACTACCAAAACCAGGAAAAAAACAACCAATTAGATTCAAAGAAAACTCTCCGTTAGTCCAAACTCAATCTTGCGAATTCCGTTTGTACCTAAAAAGATTTAGATGTGCGTTTACCTACCTATGCACACGAAATGCAACTTAGAAGAGGACATAAAAAAATCACAACTTACTCATAGCAATTATGTTAACTCCAGAATTTTCAGCATAGGCTTTCACTAAAAGAAATAGAAGGAACATAAAAAGGACAAAATGAGTGAGATACAAATGGAGAAAATGGAAGAAGCTGCAGATTATTAAAACAAGAAAAAAAAGTACGGGTGCTAAAGACGAAGAAAGAGACATGAAAATATATGTAAACACACACAATGAGATATATATGTATGCATGTATGTATACTATACATGCATATATGATAATGGGTATGAAAACAAAAATATAGTGCACTGACAAATCGAAATCTTATGCGAGAAATAGCTCCCGAAAGAAGAAATTTAGAGAATGTAATAAGATGTACCAATTATGAAGTCTAGATCGAAGCCGCAACATAGTGAATTGATAGCTTTAATGAACAAGCAATGGAGGCATGGAACAGCCTACAAGTTAGATGATACACAAATTTTGCCCGACATATTTTCCCACCATTGCATTTCGAACCTATGAAGAGACTAGTATTTTGAATTGCCCTTTATTTAGACAACATGTCAATAATCATGAACCGTTTCTATAGAGAAAGATTCACAAGAAATATAAATCTACCAAAAGAAAAGGTCCTAACAACAAACTCCGAGATACTAGAACGGGTTTCTTCACGGTCTTCGTCAATGCTGCTTGATCGAAAATAAAAATTCACATTCATCTTTACATCTTTAGATAAAGCTTAAATTTTACACAATTTACTGTCTTCTTATGATCCATATTTCGTATTCACAACAAGAGGGAATAATGTACATACATGTATACATATATTTCCTAAAACTCATGTATCACATATACCATTTAAGGAGCAGCTGATGATTCATCACACTCATGTATAGACATATACCATCCTTACTCTTATGTCTACAGAAATTAAACACACAAAAAATGTTTACTATAGCATTACATCTCTTTCCATACACAATAAATAGCTCAATAAGAACCCATAATATTCATACCAGGCCAAGGCTGATTTATCATCTTTGGGTTCCAATGCTCAAAACTATAAAGAAATTTTCTCCAGTAACACAGTACCCTTCACAACAGGCTACTCAAATATTAATGTCATTCTATAGAATGTATGAAATTTCGAAAACCGAAACAAATAATTATCCTGCCTTCAAAAGACAGTCTCCTTTCCGAAGATTTGTCCAAAAAAAATACTAGAAACATATATTATATGCTGACAAGTAAGCAAGCATAAAAAATGGAGACATGTCATTATGAAAAATATACTTGTTATCTATCATAATATGCCTCATAGAAAAAATGTAAGATCCTTGTCAAGGAAGTTCCAAATATAATTAGGTAATTACAAGAATAAAACTTCCACCAACACTAGCCTCACCGAATGACACAAGAGGGCTCACAAAAAGCACAAAAAGCACAAAATTACAAGAATAAAAGAAACACGACACGTAATACCATTCCCGCAAACTTACGGCCACGACTACACATGAAAGTAACAACTGCCTTATTAGGGCCCATGTTTCATCTAACGGTGTTTGATTCGAGCACCTTGGAGGTTGGAAGAAACTTTCCCCTGTACATAGATCAACAAAATAACACAAAACTTCTTATATTGATAAACGGTGCACTTTCTCACCCTCTAACCGATACAACCTTCAAGACTGAAGGTATAAATCTAACATGTGCAAGTGAAAGTTATCGGTGTATTTATACACAAACATAGATATAGATATCGCTATACACGTGAACTGAACAAAAACAACAGGGCCTAAAAAAGAGTAATTGAGCATTCTCCCCTTGGATCACCCCATCCTATAGACTTCAATTTTTTTGGAAAAATAGCAAACCAATGAAAAGACAAAGATTTGACAGGATAGGGCACAAGTTGGGGGTATACCTCTACTTACCTAGCAGCCTTATCATTTTTTATTTCACGCCTCTGTGTAGCCTCAACTATCCTGAAATGTCATTCCACCTCAATCTATTTCTCTTTTTACTCTGCAAAAAAGAAAAAAAAAAAAAAGGCTTGAAAATTTCTCAACTTGAAAAAAATAAAAATTTAAGTAAGTGAAAAAACTATAATATACAAACATACATCAAGAAGGCAGACAAGGTAGACCATTTGGAGACTCAACTTGTCTAGCACCAAATGGTTTGTTGCTCGACAAAAGGGCTCTCTGGCATGTTGTGAGAGCCAGTTCCCTTTTGCTCTCTGTTGGGTGAAGCAGTGGCAGCTTCTTTCATTTGTTTTTCTTATTTGGTTTACCTATAAAGCTCGGAGGCATGTAGCAGAAAGTGTAGACGATAATAGCTTAACAAAGAAAACCTAATAAGTAAGAATCTGTAACAATAAACAATATTTTACAAAAGAAAAGGTCTGAGCGCCAATCGACAGAGGTGGTTGCTCACCGGCGATGAAGAAGATGAAATCCCTAATTTGTAACAGCAAAATGAGATTTTTCAAAACGAGAAAAGAAAAGGTTCACCTTTAGGTATGAGTCGGAGGTTAAGACGCCAATTGACGGAGGTAGAAAGGCCAATCGCCGGCGGTAAAGACGATGACGGAGGGGAGCGTGAGGAGGTGCGGGGAGGCTGATGGGTTGGAAAAGGGAGAGAACGATTTAGGGAATTTTTTTTTTTGAAGAAACGAGTATGGATGCAAATGATAAATGTTGAAGAGTTTTTTTGCTGGATAAAAATATGTGTTCTTTTATTTAAAGAATTAGAATTGTGTAAAAAAATATTAAAAGAATCATGAAACGAAAAGTAATGAGAAGATTTTATTTAATGAAAAGTAATGACGAGATTTTTAATAAAAAAATGACGAGATTCTGAATTTTGTCATTATTTAACATATTTTATTATTTACCGTCAGTAAAATATCATTTAATGACAACATTTATATCCCGTCATTAAGTTCCCCTCGTTATAAACCTTTTTTCTTGTAGTGATTCCTTCAGTGACCATAAAATGACACTTTTCCCAATTAAGCACAAGGTTGGTCTCTTCACATCTTTTAAGCACTATACTCAAGTTATCCAAGCACGCATCATAGCTATCTCCAAAAACTGAGAAATCATCCATAAATATATCCAGAAAATCTTCCACCATGCCCGCAAATAAAGACATTATGCAACTTTGGAATGTTGCTGGTGCATTATATAATTCGAAGGGCATGTGATTGTATTCAAATGTTCCATAGGGGCATGTGAAAGTGGTTTTCTCACGGTCCTCGGGGGCAATGTGTATCTGGTAATAACTAGAGTACACATCCAAAAAACAGCAAAATGCATGACCGCTCAATCTCTCCAACATTTGGTCGATAAAAGGTAAGGGAAAATGATCTTTCCGAGTCGCATTGTTCAACTTCCTAAAATCAATGCAGACTAGGTGTACAGTAATCAGTCTGACAGTGATAAACTCATCAAACTCATTATGTTGGACAGTGAATCCTCATTTCTTGGGCACCACATAAATCGGGCTTACCTATTCGCTGTCTGCAATCGGGAATATGATTCTCATTTCCAACATCTTTATAATTTTTTTTAACAACATCCTTTAACTAAGGCATCAACCTTCTCTGAGGTTGAGCCATTGCTTTCTACTCTGGATTTACAGAGATCTTATGCATACACACAGAGGGACTTATCCTTCGATTATCCGCAATGGTCCACTCGAATGCTCCCTGGTAGCTTGACCCTTCAGAAAGAATCTATATGAGTGAAACTCCATAAAGACAGGATTATCATTAGTTAATCTAGAAACACTTAACAGAATTTTTGTAATTGCAGGAACATGAAGAATATTGGTTAAAAGCAAGGGAGAATGAGAGGTATGAATAAAAGACTAGCCAGTATTTAGAATAGCTAGGGACTCACCATTTCCTACTGTTAAGGTGTCTGGGCCATCATATCCTGGATTCAGATGCATATTGTTCAAGTCAGAGGTGACATGACTTAAGGCTCCACTGTCAGGATACCAGTTATAGTCTGGATATGACTCAAGAGCAGCTACAAAGGCAGCATTAGGCATGTTCTGGGGTGGAGCTAGAATGTAGTTCTGATCAAATCTGTAGTAACACTTATCAGCAGTGTGACCAACCCTATAGCAGACTTGACAAGTAAGTCTGTACTGATTTCCTTGGGAATATATGTAATTAGGGCCAGGGCTATTACTATTAGATCAACCACCCCTACCACGGGACGTCCACCCTTATAACCTCCTCTATTTCCCTACCTCTGCTAGAATCAGAATTAGAGCCTCTGCAACGGCTAACAGCAGAGCCACCATTAAAACTTCAAGACATATTTAGGCAACATTAGTAGAGGTCCTGGGACAAATTTAGGGCACTAAAGGGGTTAAAATGGGCAAGGAGATGTTCATGCGTAATTAGCTGGGATTGAACATATTGCCAAGACAAAGATCTAATACGAGAAGTTATGTTAACAATAACATGCTCGTAATCTTTGTTCAGACCACCAAGAACAGCTAATATCAGCTCAAACATTGTAATAGGGTAACCCGCAACAGTCAAACCATCAAAATAGCATTTCATCAAAGCGTGATAGTCAATCATAGATTTAGTATCTTTCTGCCTTGGCTAGGGAAATTTGAACTCAAGCATGCGTGCCTTAGATTTGGTATTAAACAGCCCTTCAAGAAAGCTCTAGACTTCAGACGTCATTTTGCAGTCAATAATCTCATTGAGGGCTTGCTCCGTCATGGAGCTCATCAGCTAGCCCGTCAATAGAGAATCAATTGTCGTTCATTCTTCAAAAGCAGGGGTTTGGTTGAAAATTAACTCCAGATCCGGTGGTGGTAACGGAGGGAATATACTCCGGTGGTGCAGGTTTCGTTTCAAGAAGATAACTATCCAAACGGTGGCCTCTGACTATCGGCAGAATGATGGATTTCCACAAAAGGTAGTTGTTGCGGTCTAGTTTGACACTGCAGTTTTGATTAAGACTACCACCGAATGGAGATGGAGAGCTATGCGAAGCAGACAGATGCAACAACGGACCTGCAAAGGTCGGCAATGGAGGGAATGTGGATATAATCGGACCTCCGGTGAACTCGGGATGAAAGGTGCCATAATTAGTAGAAGAAAAGTACTGAGTTGATGGAATGAACCCATGTGAAGATGGTAGAGAAACAGGGTTAGTGGAAATGGCGGTAACCAGAGCCGAAGACGTACCGGTGCCAGAAGTGGCATCAGCCATTAAGCTCCGATACCAAAACAAATAATCTAGGGAATATATTTTGTCATTTATTCAATAGAATATTCAGATACAACTTTATATAGTCTCAGCAACTTATTACGTCACACCACACGTACATATAAACCTAATACATTATGTTATTACTCTTTTAACCTTAACAATGACAAAATGAAATGAAAATTTGACATTGAATATTCATCGATGCAATTTGACCTATAATAATACTCCCTCCGTTTTTTTTATCCGTCACATTTCAGAATTTATTCTGTTTTTATTTATCTGTCACTTTACATTTTCAATGCATCATTTATTATTATTTTTCTCCTTACCAATAAAGTATTTACATCCCCGATAAAAAAAATGTATTTCTAATACTAAAAACTCATTTACCAACAAAGTATTTATATCTCCAATAAATTAATACATTCTCAATACTGTACTATATTTTAAACATTTTAATTTTTTTTTAATCTGTGTTATTCTTCTCTCTGCGGCATATAAAAAAAAAAAAAACGGAAGGAGTAACTAATTGAACCTCACATGACCTTCAATACAAATAACTTAATCATATGAGAACAGTTTCACAAATCTATGGAGGAAATAAAAAACAATAATAATAATACATAACCAACACGAGATCATTTTAATTGTGGGAAATAGGATCATTTTAATTATGGGAAATAGCTAGGTTTGAATTCGGGTTGAGTAGGGGAAGAACAAAAATAACCAGAGTAATCCAATGTCAAATAATGCGATTTGCAATTGGTTTGAGTCGGTACTGTTTCCGGTCAGAAAGGATTTTTTATACAGGATATACAGTTATATGTTTCATGGTTTGTTTGTGATGCAGGAGCAAGAGACTTATTCATTATTATTACTATCAGTTATTCAGCTTAATTTCCTTATTTATATCTGTTTATTCGAGGGGCACTTTTGTCTTTTGAACTAGTTAAAGGGCTGGGGTATTAAAGCTGTAAAACCCTAAAAACTAAGGGAGTTTTTGTCATTTTTGTATCTGCTATTGCAGTAACTGAGCTTCGGCTCTTGATTTGCCCGTTAATAGACCTTTAGTAAACTTGGGAGCTTCGGCTCTTGATTTGCTCTTGATTTTTCCCCCAGAACTCTACACATGTATATATACATTACATTCACTTTAAGCAAGCCCTTTCTTCTTCAGCAATGGTCTTCTTCTTTTTTTTTTTTTTTAAATAGCAAATGGGTGTTTTTATTAAAATAAGTCGGCTAGAAGCTTAACAAAATTACATAGGTACAATTTAATAGTAATATATAGCTCAATAGACTATAGTAACGAGGAGCACAATTAAAAAGCAAAAGATACAGTAGCAACGAGACCATGATTGAAGAACCAAATGAGATAATCCTAGTAAATTGACTATATATATAGCTGGCAAGTTGTATAATAAACAAGAGAACAAATCATAATAGTTACATACGATTTCTGATGTGATTTTTGGCATGAAGTTGGTCAATCATGCTGATTGTGAAGCCTGCATATACATGGGAAGCATTTGCAGGATCAGCCATAGCTAAATATATAGATACATGGCTACCTTTTCCTGTTCCCTCTCCCTTGGGGTATAAAAGTATTTTCCTACATACCAAAGCCATAACTGTGTTAACAAGGTATGTCATGTTTTAGACTGCAAACAGATCCTGTATAAAACAATTTATTTAGGTATACTAATTTGTTTGATGATCATAAAACAATATAATGCAATGCTTACCATTTCTGATCACCAGAGTTAAAGGTTACCGATTCATGAGAATCCTTAGAAGAAATACTCTCAATTTTCCAAGTATGTTTGTGGGTATTCACATTGTTCAACATTACCAACTCCGCCCCTTTAATATTATCTTTGTTGCATACGTATATTTCAGCTCCAAAGAGACACGTATCATCGACAAGATAACCGTTGGATGGATCATTAAACTTCTTCAGAGGCATGAATTGGTCGAAACCCCATTCTAACTTCATCTTATGAAACCGTCTTCCGTTTGCCACTGAATGTATTCATGACAAGCAACAATTAAATTATCAACAATTAATATTATTCGATTGCACACAAAATCGAGATCTAAAATACAATGCTTGTTATTTTAGTGCAAAGACACTAAAACCTTGGAGAATATAGTAGTTGTTGTTATTCTGGTTGAAGAGAAAAACTCTAAAAATAGCATGAAACTCCGACCATAGATGAGTAAAATTGCTTTCTACCGCCATTATGTAAGCAGAGATATTGTCATCATTGACATTTTTGGATTTGTTTCCATTTGGATATAAAATCATTTTCCTGCATGCAAATTATGTATACACATTAACTTCTTTCTACAGAAATTTAATTAGGATTGTGAGATATGAATAGAGAGTACCATTTATATCCTCCGGCTTCGAATTCTGCAGAATTGAATCTCTCTAGATTCTTTGCTAATTTTGAAAACCCTTGTAATTTTATCATATAATGAGTTGGTGGCGTATCTGAAACAGTTTGTATAGCTCCTGCAATATTTAGAATTGGTTTCAAAACAAACTATCTGCAAAAGTGTTTACCATTCACTATAGGGTAATTCTTTATGCTTTAAAAATTCAGACGGTTCTTTCCATATCAAAGATTATTCATAAATCACGACATAAATCAAAGATGCTTTTACCTTTTTCATCACATGAGGTTAAAAGATCGGCTGCCATTGCACGCTTGCTTTGATGAGTAAAAAAACCAAGATAATAAATATGAAAAGGATAGGTTTCTTTTCAGTAGTGTATATATATATATATATATATATATATATATATATATATATATATATATATATATATATATATATATATATATATAAAAGGACACCTTGTGCCGTTTGGAATTCTCAATTGTAGTCGGAGGATAAAAATGTCTTGGGTATTCCTACAATTTCTCGGAATCGACTTTGCTTGCATTTGCATTAAATTCAACCAGATACATGCACTAGCGGTTAGAGTTGAATTACTACTATAAGAGTACTAGTGTCTATCAACATTTAGAATAATCGTATTTCATTGATTCAACGGAATGGAGATTACAAATATATAGGGTTCGCTGACTTAGTCAATAAGTCACTACAAGATAAATATGACAATAATATTTAAAGTAAATATAATATTCAAACTATATTATCCTCGACAGTGTCACAATAAAAAAGACACAACAAAATACCATAGAATATTTTTTTATCACCGACTATATATAATGTAAGACCTATCAATGATATGAGTCAGTATTTTATTGTAACTATTTTGTATCATTGATTATTATGTATTATGTGAGAACTATTGATTAATACGAGTTTCGGTACTTTGTTGTAAAAAAAAAAAAATTGTGACATAAACTTTTTTCTTTGTAATTGTTCTGGTAATTAAATTTCAAATATTTGAATTTCACAATAAATGCGGTGTAGAGAGACGGTACATTTTCCCAGTCAGTGTTTCCCTTTATATTCCATGCAGCCACGATATATTTTTAAATTGCAAAATGATAAATTTACACCATTGTTTACGTAAAAGATAAATAATTAACGAAAATTTTATCAAGGCCTAGCCACATGGGCGGATTTACATTGCCAACTACGGGTACGGATGACCCCTAAAAGAAATTATTATGTATAAACAGTGGAGATTTTTCTTATAAACACATATATATATGTGCAATTGACCATTTTTTTTTTTATCTATTGACCCCATGTTTTTATCTATTTTCCCATAGTTACATATATAGAATTGAATATCTAAATATATTTGTTATACGAAAAAATAATGACACTTTTTGACCCCATATTGAAAATACTGCAGCCGCCCCTATCTAGCCATATATGATATGGTGGATCTTATCCAATAAAATTTAAAAAGGATGATATGGATCTCAAATTTACAATGTTGCCCCCATTATTTTGGGGTGAACCAATGGTGAAATAGTGTGGCTGGATGAGGATAAAACTAATGAATAATTAATGAGCAACGGACGATGTGTTTCTCGACTAAATTAATTATTGAACAAGATAATTAAAGATTAACACAATATATTTGGATTAATTGCCTATATAGTCTTATTTGAACTTTCCATTGCTATAGTTTTGACTAAAAGGCTATTAAAAAAAAGGAAAATACGAAAAACATTGTTATTGCAAGAATGCCCCTCTTTAATTAACCCCAAATCTTCCCTCCTTCACCCAAATTCAATATTTGAACATCAAATTCAAATCCCCATATCTCCCTCTTATCTTTCAAACTCTGTCATCCCCAAATTCTTTTTCATCTTCTTCTTCAAACTCCCTCGTCCACAAAACCCTCTTGTCTTTCAAACTTCCTCATCCTCAAATTCCTCTGATCATGTTTGAATAACGAGTTCTTGGGGATGACGGCAGGGGTCCTGCGAGGGATTTTGTGGCAGAAGAAGACGGGTGATTTGGACTCAAACTCGTGTAACGAGTTCAAACGAGCACGAATTCGTGTTCTGGTGGGATTCCGGCAGGGCTCTGGTCAGGGATTTTGGGGTTGGACAAGATGGGTGATTTGGGTTCAAACTCGTGTAACGTGTTCGATTTCGTGTAACGAGTTCAACCTCATTTTCAAGGGTATTTTGGGCAAGTAATGGGAAAATGTAGGGGAAGACCTTTTAAGCAATATTTGTTTTCCAAAAAACTATTTGAGCAACATTTTTAGTCAAAAAGTCTTAATAACCGAATGCCCCACATATTTATCTTTGACATAATAATATAATCTTTTTTTCTGAATTTAATAATATCTCTAGTGATTTTATCTTTTATTTTATTCTTATATATATCTTAAAAGAAAATTGGAAGGTTTTTAATTTGGATTTTTATATGATACTAGTGGGAGGACACCGTGCGCTGCTCGGTTGTTTCCCTCGAATGTACCTTTTGTGTAGTTGTTACGTAGTAGATAGTGTGATGTTTTCGTCATTGTGTGATTAGGGATAGTCAAGTGTTGCCGAACACTGTTGAGTAGATACGTTAATGCCTATATTACATTTGTAGATACATATGTTACTTAGGTTATGTTACAATCTGAGTTCGGTATGTAGTTGCTACATAAAAGAAAATGAGGTGATGCTCATTACATCATTAATAAGTCAAGAGTAGAAAAATATATTACCATGTTCTTGTTTGGAATGTCGAACCTATGTAAAAGAAATCATAGCAAATTTATTAGTTTAGAATGATGTAGGAGGAACTAATGCCAAAAGAACAATCAATAAGGAAACTTGTGGGATTGTTTTGAGAAAAGTAGAACAAACAATAAGGAAACTTGTGGGATTATTTTGATAAAAGTAATAGTGAGCAATTGACATTCTACCTTCCCATTATTTCCTTTGAGCAAATATAACACGGTAATTGACATAACATAATAACTACCTCAAAACATCTGCTATAATGTTGAAGACACATTCATTAACCAGTTCCCTACAAGCATAGTGCATATATCCGTGAAACCACTGATACTAAAAGAGAAGAACGTTGAGCACATATTACTTACAGTGCATACCTATACATGAGAAGTTGTTGTACCATTTTGCAAGCTCTTACTTCTTCACAAGAGAAGCTCTTATTGCACCCATGATAGAAAACGATAGATTCGCATTTTACCTTCGAATAAGCGGAAGCAATCTTGTAAGAAATCAACAGACCGTTCCTACATCCATTGTTATTCGACTCCGTCTCAAATCTTCAATCGACCGCCAGTCCAAAAAAGATCCAAACCCTAGAACTAAATTTCTTAAAGATGATAGAAAACGATAGGAGAACTCCATACGCACAATCTCGGTTGCCGCCGGGCATATGTGGAGATATGGTGCTATTAGGTCTTCTTCGGTCTATGCCTATTTTCTCGTATGATCACCAACCGATGGTACACAGTGCGCCTATATATAGGCAAGACTAGGGACCTAAAGCATTATGGAATATTCCGGATGAAAACCCTAACCATCATAGGATTTCCCATAATACCCTTAATTAGATAATAAACCAATAATATATTTACCAACATAATTGTTAAATAACTTAAGGGCCACATATAATTATCTTTTACTAAATGATAATTCTTACATTCTCCCACTTGGCCCGAAAAGTTATGTCGGCACATCATTAATGAGTGACAACGAATTTGCATGCTCAAAATGTCACTCTTTGGTTTATTAACACAACTTCAACCGATCAATACTAACACAAGAACTATGGCGGTTATGCTCAATAAAAACAAACACTCCCTTCCAAAATTACAATGTGCAATATCAACCAGCCAAGTAAACCTTTTATGAATGAACTAATCAAAATGTCATTCGGGGTCCCAGAATCCAAATGGATTCACTCATACATGAACTCGGTGCACTTTCATGTAATTGCTACATCACTATGATGCCTATTTTGACAAATTTCAGAGAATTCAGACGAAGCATCTTTATGTGTCAATAAGTCAAATATGAGTACAATATGATTGTGAGATAACATAAGCCGGCAAAATACACAATCTATATTCTTATATTATTCTACTTACTTGACACTCGTCTTATAGCTAGCTTACCTCTGACAACGTGTCCCATAAATGTCGATTTGCTAATTTCATCATCAAAATCATTCCTCATATGAGCGAGGATGCGATGTGTCAAAAATTTGGCCGTAAGCAACATCGACCAACAACCATGGGCCAAAACTCATAAAGCCTGTGACTTAACTACACAAAATTTTCGGTTATTAAAAATGAGCTACTCTAATCAATACACAAGTTCACCTTTAAAGGTAATTGATGCAAGCTTAACGAGATCCTGACATAGATGATCTCATTGAACCTCTTATATCGATATGAGATTCACCAAAATCATACAACATATACTTTAAAGGAAACTATTTATCATAAGTATAGCTCTAACAAAATGCAAGTGTACAATCCTAAAATATGGTTAATACTCCCACTGGTCGAAAACATCATTACAATGTAAACCAGTATAACAAATCAGAAGCTTACAAAATCCATATAAATACTTGCTAACCAAAAAAAATTATTCAAGGTGTTTTTGTTCTCCAACACATGTTGTGTACATTTCGAGTGGTTTATCACACAAATGACAACCACTATAATGGTTAAATAAACCATATTTCTATCATGAGCTACAATCAACAAAACGGGCACAAAATTCTTCAAGAATCGTATGTAAGAATTGATAATCTTAAGTGCCTTATAGAGAAAATTCTCAACAACAAATCTAGCATTATTTTGCTCATCATAACAAGAATGAGTTCCCAAGTGATTTATCAAATCATCAATATGGAACTTTATAATGAATAACAAAGACTAGTACAAACATGAATTTTCTCTCGATGTAATAATGCAACTAATGCTCATAATATAATAATGTTCAAAAGAACTAATTCATCCAACCAATTGTCGATAGATTAATGCACACAACTCAAAATAGAATCAGTTTTAATAATCGAGAAATTTACTCCCACTATTTTACGTAATTAGTGGTTTAGAAATGAGTAGATACCATATGTATAATATTTCAAAGATGATTCTTTCCACAACACAATGTTGTCAAGATGACAACCTTGAAGAGAATCTAACAATATTACACATTGTTCAAATAGATTCTAACTCCTTAGGATACTAATAAATGTCATTTTCGACGAGATTCTCCCACTCAATCACACGATAGTACAAACAAGTGTGATTGGACAATTCAAGGAGAAAATGACACATATTTTCCCGCCCTGAATATCTTTCGTTCTATACTATCATAAATAGCATACTCTATCCTCAAGTATAAAAACTTTGTGAACAATATAAGTTCTAATAAGGATAATAAGCCACAATAATGGATGATATCAAAATATGAGACTAATTCTCAAACCATCCCAAATATTGAACAAAAGACACTCACTATATTATGATCTCATCTAAAATTCGACATAAAGAGTGAACTTAATGGTTTGTCATGAAAATTATACAAACCCCACAAACTCAAGTCATGGTGATAAATAGAGCTATTAAGCCCTACAACCCACCATGCTTTTAGTCTACTCCAGAGAAGTATATTGCAACTTCATATATCGAAACAATGATATATTCATTGACGTCAACTATCTAATGTAGGTCAGATATAATTTAATAGGCTATCGTGCTCTACAAGATAAAGATTTGAAATCTTAAGTTGAGCTCGAGAGATTCACCATCCAAAAGATGATAGCCTCATATTTTCATCTAATGATGAAAATTTGACCTACGTACAATTGACAACGTGAAGTAAAATCTAAAAACACTTCACCTTATATCACAACTAAATATGAGATCTAACACATAGCAATTTCCGTACCAATGAGGTAACATACTTTAATGTCCCTAACCAAATTAAGATGACATTTGACTAATAGAACAAGATTACCTTCAAGTGTAATTTCTTATAACGAGACAATACGATATTCCTTATATGTCTCACAAAATTCACTCATCATGCCACAATACAAATGATCAAATACACTATAGACCACGTGTTTCTCTATGTTCATAAAATTATGAACACTCTGAACATGACAAATGTATTTAATTACACTATCACAAATAGAAATCACCCAAGACCATAGGAAAATCATAATATTAGTAATCCAAAATGATCTACAAACCAACACTAATAACCCAATTTCTATTATGAGAAGTACGTACCGAACAATTTTATTATATGTCATCGAGGACAACTCTAACATTAGGGTGGTCAAAATAAACTTTATCCTTAATGGAAATGCATTTCAAAAATGGTTTAATTTTATTTTAAGAGCACCAACATAAGCGATTGATTCGCTAAAATGCTCATAAATCAACCCATCGCCTGATAAATGTGATTCCGTAAAGTGAGTGGTGGAGCACCCATACGAATGACAAGATCCCGACCAATGCATTCCAAAATCAATCATATGAGTTGCCTTAGACAAAATCAACCAATGTTAATTCGATTAAAAGTAAATTCACGGCCTTCCTGTGGGTAGAGGCTGTAATCACTACATAGAATTTACTATCATAAATAATAAGACTGGAGAATTAACTGTATAGAGTGAGACCATCTGTACCTGTGGGCATAAGATAAATCTCCTCATCTTTATGCTAATTTCCATCTTATTTCAATTAGTCTCATAAAGATAATTGCCTCCCTGTGGGGCCGGGCATTATCTGAATGAACTAATTGGTCCGAAATGTATGAGTCACTCATGTAATCACTAAACATTACGTGATTAATCGTCGCATTACTTCTCATGCATTCCGGATGCTGTGGCTACTCCGAGAAATGCAAGAAAAGTAATATCTTAATGTGACACATACGGTTTGATTATATAGTCTCTCCATTTAATACAAACAATCAAACTATGTATTTCAATAACGATATGGAAATACTACAACATTAATTAATCAAACTAGTTAATTATTAGGTTCCACCAAATGCACAAACAAGATATGGTTCACTCATATATGTCAATCAACCCTTATTTGCAAATTAAAATATGCATTAAATTGATCCCTAACATGATGCGATCAATTTCGTCTTCTTAATCACCAACAATATGTGATTAAGTATTTTGTCAATCATTGAGTCATTGTGGCTACACTCAAAATCGACCGTATGACATGTCATATTTTAGAAGTTACTAAATAAGGGTAAATACAAATGTATTTCTTATACCGACACACCATTTAATTGAACCGTTTGTCAATTCAACAGAATATCGATGAATTTTCAATCACTTCACATATAGTGATCAAAACATTTATGCATCATCATGTCGTCGTCGCTGTGGCTACACCCAACATTTGACACCATTGACATTCAAAATATTGACAACTTTACATAAGTCAACTAGATCTTATGTTGACAAAAATATGTGCAATTTAATACTTAAATATGATTCAAATATGCATATTTATTTCCTTACTAAAAATATTACAATATTAATATGTCTTGATTTGATCACTAAACATAATGCGATCAATCTCTATATGTCCAAATTTGAGCCGTTGTGGGTAAACTCCAAATTTAACACAACTATACGACATATTTCTCAATGTTGCAAATGATCAATAATTTAATTTAAGGCATATACTTAATGATATGTTTAAAACCTTTACATGAACCAATAATTATCAATTTGATGATATCATGTCAATTTATCTACATGTGAGTAACTAATCTTTTCATGTCACAACGTAACCAGCTACAAAATGATATACTTGCTATACGTGACAATTAAAATAATCAAAAGATTAGTTCTTCCAAAATTTCACAAAAATATGTACACATAAAAGTACACAAATTAATTGAGACTCAAAATAAATAGATATGTACAAACACAAGTACATACAAAATTACGAAAATATAATTAATTATTTAATTGTGTATGTCTTAATATTTAATGTATCACTATTAATCACTATTAAATGTGATAATCATTCTTTACATGACACAAAATTTAGTCGTCCAATTTATAAGAACGAATGATGTACACACTTTTCAGTACTCAAAACAATCTAAAATGAAATTTTAAATTGCTGCTAAGCGTGAGTACTGTCTAAAACGTCACCTACATAATGTGACAAAAATTACACTATTTTACTCTAAAATGGTGATTATGAATGAACATCCAGTATTATGCACAATTATATATATATCACTTAACAGTTTCTAAAAGACCAAAAGAAGCCATCAAACTTGCGGAAAGATCATATACTCTAACCAACATATAAGCCCAAGGGAAAAGTCCATATATGCAACACATATTAGCTCAAATCTGAAAAATAAAAAATAAAAAAAATAAAATAAAATAAAAACAAAACCCTCTCATCCGGTAACTATCTTTCAGCGCCGTCCTCGCCTTGTTTTCACCATGAGCACCACCACCGCCGCCCATATAATGGGTTGCAGTAGATACAACAGTAAGAGAAGACAGCGAGTTTTTCCCTTTTGATCACCCTTTGACCTATATATACCTCACACCACCGGAAACAATGGTGGTCCGGTGAGAGTGATGAAGATTAGTAACCGAAATGGCTACCAACGTAACCTTAACATCATCGGAAAACATGGTGGCTACCAACGTAGCCTTGGTGGGTTGTCGATTCAACCATAACCACCGACAACGGTGGTGGTGATGACAATTATTATCAGTAAATTGCTGCTAACGCAGCCTGCTATCAACGGCGAAGGCAATGCTCAAAACCCAATAACGGCTGGCTACCAACGTAGCCTTTTTGTAGATCCGGCGGTTTTTTTTTTTTTTTTTAATTGGTAGAATTACAACGCATCTAAATTATGGTAATGGTGACAAAATAAATTAGTCGAACAAAGAAACTCTCAAGGTTATCGACATAATATTCATCAACAGTCGAATAGAACAGATAATAGGGTGGCTCCGATACCACATGATAGAAAACGATAGATTCAGATTACCTGAATAAGCGGAAGCGGAAGAAATCAACAGGACCGTTCCTACATCCATTGTTATTCGACTCCGTCTCAGCTTGCCGCCAGGATCCAAACCCTAGAACAGAAAAGGAGAACTCCATACGCACAATGGTGGCATATGTGGCATATGGTGCTATTAGGTCTTCTGGTCTATGCCTATTTTCTGTATGATCACCAACCGATGGTACACAGGCAGTCTATATATAGGCAAGACTAGGGACCTAAAGCATTATGGAATATTCCGGATGAAAACCCTAACCATCATAGGATTTCCCATAATACCCTTAATTAGATAATAAACCAATAATATTTTACCAACATAATTGTTAAATAACTTAAGGGCCACATATAATTATCTTTTACTAAATGATAATTCTTACACCATCTAGGCACACAAAGACAAGACCAAACTAGGCCAACAAGACAAAGAGGCCCAACACTTGCACAATAAACTGAGGGAGCCAGAGTTTGATCTCATGACCTCCCGCTCCGATACCATATTAGGATCAAGCGCTTACCGTTGTACTTAACCAATTGGTAGTAGTAAATGCGCAACTTTATTTCTTTTAACAATACTATATAAGCATTTGATGACGGTCAAATTATACCCGTAAAAGTCATCAAGGTTGACCTTAAATCGAGATTAATAATATATATTTCATATTAAATCACATGTTTATATTTATTATTTAATGTTAAGTGATTATTAATATGATATTTGGTATTTAGCCGTTTTCATTATTAAAAGCCGATTTATTGTGCGATAAATGCCGATTTTGTAGATCACGACAAATCGAGAGGATTAATGTCATTCAATCAATGGTCTCAAGATAATAGAGGAAGAAAATCGGAGCATTAAATGAAAGATTAATCAGATCAACACGCAAGCGTGCAGTGGGGAACAAGTCAGACAAAGAGACGCGTTTAACACGTGTAAAAAGGGCTCGGTCGACCGAGCCTATCCATTCGGTCGACCGAGTATGTCGGCTCGGTCACTTTTCGGATTTTGTCGTGTTTACCTTCTAGAACCACCCTAAGTCGGCAAAAACCTCTATATAAGCAAGCAGCTACGAGAATTGTAATATATACCTTAGAATATCATTCAATAAAATCACTCTATTCATATCTTGATTCATTGTAGTTTATTGAGGGTGTTTCCAGAATTTAAGGGCTGCATTATGTAAGCCTTTATTTTCTTGTTTCTTTTCTTTTAAGTAATTAATTCCCCCCAATTATGCTTTATTGTTTGAGTTAGTTAATTCATAGCTAGATGATGTAGATCTAGGTTATGTCGTTATGGATGTGGCGAAGCCTTGTCTATGAGGATCTCATAACCTACGTCACATATTTAGTTTCTATTCATGAATCTGCATTGTTTAATTAACGCGTATCTATGTTAGTTTATATGAATGCTTTACGAATTACTGTTTAATCCGTTGTGTATGATGAAACGCTGAGAGATACGTTCAGGGATGTAATCTGGGGGAAAAAGACCATTCGGTCGACCGAGCCCCCTGTTCATCCGTTAGATAGCCATGTCTTTATGGTTAGGTTAACTTAATAGAATTTATTATCTCAGTAGGTATGGCTATGGCTACGTTACTCGCTTAGTTTAATTAAAATGTGTAAAAAGGAAATACCAATATAAAACTCTTAGGTAGGCTTATGAATTGATCTTCGGACGTTCGGCGTTATCTAGGTAGGTTTATATTTGGGGATTGCTAGCACTCGATTATACATACGTCGTAGATTAGCATGAGACTATAACTTGGTAATTGCTAGTTGGACGAGAGCTTGAGTAATCGTTTAGGAAGTACGCCTAACCATAGGAATGTTGCCTAGACGAGGTGTACGGTCAATATCGGCATCCTTAGAGTCGTAAGCGTGTGAGTTATATGAGATGGAGGCACCAAAAGGCGAAGTCACGTAACAATATCACAGTGACCTAGTGACCTAACGGTGCTACGTCAAGTTTTAGAGGATGACTCCCGTAGCCAACTAAGATAGATACAAACGGATTGGCGCTTAATAAGTTCGGTTTATTATATAAATTATCTAGGTCCAAACGATAAAGGCTATAATTGGGGAGGTTAATTACGTTGTGTCGAGTCGTGTCTTTACGTTTCTTGTCTTATGTTGGTCATAGACCACCTTTATGTCCTTGACATGTATAATTAATTGTTTATATATGAAATGACCCACAATTGGTTCCCTGTGGGATCGACCTTGATTCACTATAGCTATACTACGATGGGCCTAGTCCTCTTGCTAGTATTGATTTATGGTGGTCAAGTATATTATAACCTGATTGACCCCGTCATCAAGTTTTTGGCGCCGTTGCCGGGGAACCAACGGTCAATTTTATATATAAATAATTTTCTTATTCATGTCGAGTTTTCTGTTTTAGAGTCTGTTTTTACGTTTTTGAGTCCCTCTGGTTGTCTGCTCTGTCTGAAAATTCCAGATTCTGAAAATTTAAAAAAAAAAAAAAAAAAAAAAAAAAAAAAAAATTTATTCGGTCGACCGAGAGACCTCATTCGGTCGACCGAGAATTTATTTTTGTTTTGTTCTGTTTACACGGTTTCTGATTTGTGTTTTTCGAGTCTGGAATTTCGCGTGTCTGTTTATCCCCGTATGTTTAATCCGTAGGTCCGATAGCGGCATGGGAGACCATGTTAAAATCAGTCTACGGTCTGTTTTGTTTTTCTTCTGTTTGCAGAAACCAGGGAAGCAATAATCTGAGTCAGTAATTTTTCGCGGGCGCTGAGAAAATAACCCAGCAAACATGTGGAGCTACGAATCTAAGATGGGAAAAGCGATGGAAGCAATACCTTTAAAGCACCAAGATGGCTCCGAAAAAAATTTTAAGGCTTAAATTCTTCGTGGTACAATGTTGAAGGCAAGATACTACCTTTTTTGCTTATGTTTTACTACCTTTTGGTTTTTTGAGCATAAGTTAGCCTATACATGAACTTGGTATGAATCTTAGCCCGGAGTTGGTTTGTAAGATTAATTTTATTAGTGTGGAAGGTTTTGCCCCATATCCGTCTCATCTAGAGGGTGTAAGAAAACATGTAGTCGTTGAAAGGAAGCAGTGAATAAAGAGTTCCTCATAGTTCTGTTAAAATCTCATTGTCCTATGCATGAGATTGCTTCTACTGGCCATGGGAGCAACAAATTGTGTAGTTTAAGCATTCACAATCTAAAGAAGACATTGAGTTTTGAGAGAACACAATCTTCGGCTTTCGTTGATGTTTATGGTGATGGCTTCTCGGTGAACCCACCTTAAACAAAAACGAGATTACGCTTTGGGTGACAATTTAGAAATCGAAGAATCTTTGTACATAGGTTCGGAAATGGTTTAACCATGGTCGGGCAAGTTCAAACGAGCTTCGGCTCAATCAACTCCCCTCCACGTGTGATGTACGTTACAGAGCGGTTCAACAAGACTTAGCATAGCCGATAAGCCTTCGGGCTAAACGGGGCTTAATCTTGACGGATTGGCTCGAACTGTCACATATGTTCCAACGAATAAGGCGGCGTAGGCTTGCCTACATAACCGACTTTATTCGGAGTACTTAGATTCATTGTTTCTTATTGTCAAGGCCAAAACCGTAATTTTAGCCGAGTTTCTTAGTTTTCACTAATTCCTAAAATGAGAGACGAGGTAAGAGCTTTGGATAAATGGTATGGATAAATGTTGTTTCCCAGGTCTCACAACCAAGGGAAGGGTATTAATCCGCAAAAGCAACAAGCCCACCCCTTATAGTGCGCGAAGGGTCAAAGTCTGGCGATCCAAGAATGATAACTGATAAGGATAATTTTTGGAAAGTCGAGCTGAGGACTTTAAACTCAGAACTACTTCTTTAAAACCCTTAGGATTTCTTTTTAGGATTTTAGGTTTTGTTTTCTTTGAGTCAAATAAAAGTAACGTGACATATGTTGAGGTTTTTTATTTTGCCGTGTTCCGATGGCCATTGGGCTAAGGATGTGCAAAAGTTTTTTACTCAATATAGGCCACGTGAAATAGAGTTCCATAGGAGAGTCGAAAAATTGCTAAAGAAAAGGAAATTTAGCAAACAACCTTAAGATGGAAGCATTAAGAGAACTTGAGAATTACTGAAAATGTAACAGAGAATGATTGGTGCGAACAAGAACAATTTTGGTCAACTTCCAAAACCTTTTAGAATGGTGATCCAAGTGAAAATCCAAAGTAGTGTGCAATTCATTCTGCAATTATCCTTATCTTTCCCTTTACACTTTTTCACCTTCAAACTTTTCGATCCTCTCACCAATCTGCCCCAACAGTTCACATTTCTAACCATTCTTTCATCGCCTCTCTTTCTTTCCATCCGTTTCACTCTCCCACCCCATCCCATTCCTTTAACCAATTCTCAATCCCAAAAACACAATTTCTTACCCACCCTTTATCTTTTCTTCCCAACCTTATGTGTATCTTTTTCTAAACCCATCATACTCTCAACCTCCATTTTGTTTACAAAATACCTTTGTGTTGCGGAATTTGAAATATTGCTAAGCTTTAATGATTATTTTTTATCATTTTGATTTTCATGATCCTAGTTGGGGTAAGTGTAGCTCTGACCCTAGCTAGATTTTGAAGGTTTTTGGTTCGATCAAAGTACAACTTATCTTTCTACCGGAAGTTTTAAATTTCACTTTTTTTCCGTCTATTCCGGCATTTCTAGATGATAAGTTTTGTTCTGACCTATCACACCGATCCGACCTTGTTGATGACGGTTATGACTTTTACGTGATACATTGGGTTATTAGTAATTTCGAGGAGTAGCTACATCTCCCTAAGTTGTTGATATCCAATGCAAGCGAGAAGATATGCGCTAAGTATTCAATTTTATCTTTAGCCAATAGGTCGCATTGCATCTGTTATACCTTACCAAGTTTCTCTTTTATACTGGACTGAATACATAGTGAGCCAGTCCACCTCGTGTTTTCCCACATGGGGTTATGCTTTTTGATCTTTGTCTTATCCACCCGGTTTTTAGATGAAGACTACCATCTTTAGTTGCTTGTTTATTTTTCTTTCTATTTAGTATTTTTCTTGTCTTTGGTTTGTATAAAATAAAGTGGCTTAAAATGTTTTTCGGTATTCATACCTAATTACCGCCACATTATTCTATAACTTCCATAGACATGGTGTTATTAACGGTTTCGTGGAGTTTGTCTCGCTTATACGGGTTTTCACTTGCTTCTCCACAACGTGCCGACATTTACTCCGATATTGTTCCTTTACTTGAGAGCCGTTTCCGAGCTAAGTCTTTTTCTTAAATTCTCATTTATTTTTGTCATTGGGGACAATGCCATGTTTAAGTGGGGGTAGGAGACTTAGCTATGTTATGTTATAATTGAAAATTGAATGAAACAAAGACATGATTGAAAAAATTGAATACATACCATATTATGTATCTCGTACCCTTAGAATTGTGAGTTCCTAGCTAAGAATTGATAGGAAAGGAACCAAGTTTCATGAGTACGTGATCATTTTATACTTATGTTAAGTAAATTTAAGGATATTCATGCCCGTTTTTGCGAGTAGTTATTTATTATTCAATTACTCAATCTGTGAATCGAGTATACCGCGCAAATCATAATAACTGAAGAAATTATGTGTACATTGCATAGATGATTGGTTATGTAAACTTAGTATCAATATCTATCTGCTGATGTATTCTTATCTTCTTGCCAACAAAAGCGGAGTAATAAGCTTGAGACGTACCTGTGTTTTAGCAAAATGTTAGACACTGGGCTTGTAGTAACATTACCAAAGTAGCCCCGCGCTTGTGGTAATATTCATTGCTATGCATGATCTAAGATAGGGGGATACTCTAAAAAGTTTTCTTCCTTGAGATTGATAGTATTTGAAAAATATGAAGATATGAAAAGAATATTCAACTCTTTAAGAGGCTTTGAGTAGTACTCGGTCTCCAAGTCCAAAAACCCTATAGATACGCTCTTGCTTATTGTTCTAGTGCTTTAACCATTGCGAGGCTTAAGAAGTATGAATGCTGAGGTTGGTAGGTTGAGATTGCGAAGTTAGCATAAACTCTGATCTTGCCACGAATATATAAAACTAAGTGCACATGCACACATCACTTCGATTCATAGTCAGTAGTGAATAATGGATATCTTATGAGCATGACTAGTATGAGTTGACTTGAGTTTCTTGTGTAAGTATGATTTGACCATAGAAAATGTTGTCTTGGGGAATGACTTATTGATGCTTTGTTCGGGACGACCAAAGTCTAAGTGGGGGGTAGTTGATGACGGTCAAATTATACCCGTAAAAGTCATCAAGGTTGACCTTAAATCGAGATTAATAATATATATTTCATATTAAATCACATGTTTATATTTATTATTTAATGTTAAGTGATTATTAATATGATATTTGGTATTTAGCCGTTTTCATTATTAAAAGCCGATTTATTGTGCGATAAATGCTGATTTTGTAGATCACGACAAATCGAGAGGATTAATGTCATTCAATCAATGGTCTCAAGATAATAGAGGAAGAAAATCGGAGCATTAAATGAAAGATTAATCAGATCGATCAACACGCAAGCGTGCAGTGGGGAACAAGTCAGACAAAGAGACGCGTTTAACACGTGTAAAAAGGGCTCGGTCGACCGAGCCTATCCATTCGGTCGACCGAGTATGTCGGCTCGGTCACTTTTCGGATTTTGTCGTGTTTACCTTCTAGAACCACCCTAAGTCGGCAAAAACCTCTATATAAGCAAGCAAAATACGAGAATTGTAATATATACCTTAGAATATCATTCAATAAAATCACTCTATTCATATCTTGATTCAATGTAGTTTATTGAGGGTGTTTCCGAATTTAAGGGCTGCATTATGTAAGCCTTTATTTTCTCGTTTCTTTTCTTTTAAGTAATTAATTCCCCCCAATTATGCTTTATTGTTTGAGTTAGTTAATTCATAGCTAGATGATGTAGATCTAGGTTATGTCGTTATGGATGTGGCGAAGCCTTGTCATGAGGATCCCATAACCTACGTCACATATTTAGTTTCTATTCATGAATCTGCATTGTTTAATTAACGCGTATCTATGTTAGTTTATATGAATGCTTTACGAATTACTGTTTAATCCGTTGTGTATGATGAAACGCTGAGAGATACGTTCGGGGATGTAATGGGGGAAAAAGACCATTCGGTCGACCGAGCCCCCGTTCATCCGTTAGATAGCCATGTCTTTATGGTTAGGTTAACTTAATAGAATTTATTATCTCGGTAGGTATGGCTATGGCTACGTTACTCGCTTAGTTTAATTAAAATGTGTAAAAAGGAAATACCAATATAAAACTCTTAGTAGGCTTATGAATTGATCTTCGGACGTTCAGCGTTATCTAGGTAGGTTTATATTTGGGGATTGCTAGCACCTGATTATACATACGTCGTAGATTAGCATGAGACTATAACTTGGTAATTGCTAGTTGGACGAGAGCTTGAGTAATCGTTTAGGAAGTACGCCTAACCATAGGAATGTTGCCTAGACGAGGTGTACGGTCAATATCGGCATCCTTAGAGTCGTAAGCGTGTGAGTTATATGAGATGGAGGCACCAAAAGGCGAAGTCACGTAACAATATCACAGTGACCTAGTGACCTAACGGTGCTACGTCAAGTTTTAGAGGATGACTCCCGTAGCCAACTAAGATAGATACAAACGGATTGGCGCTTAATAAGTTCGCTTTATTATATAAATTATCTAGGTCCAAACGATAAAGGCTATAATTGGGGAGGTTAATTACGTTGTGTCGAGTCGTGTCTTTACGTTTCTTGTCTTATGTTGGTCATAGACCACCTTTATGTCCTTGACATGTATAATTAATTGTTTATATATGAAATGACCCACAATTGGTTCCCCGTGGGATCGACCTTGATTCACTATAGCTATACTACGATGGGCCTAGTCCTCTTGCTAGTATTGATTTATGGTGGTCAAGTATATTATAACCTGATTGACCCCGTCATCAGCATTGTGGGCAGCTATAACACATGCATTTTTCTATTATTGCAATGCTAACCGTAACCTCAATTCATACACTATGGTAGATATATGACAGAGAATTCCATCCTTCTCAGATGTTAACCTCAATTTAATTAAGGAATTTAATTAATGGCTATAAAAAGGAAATAAACCCCAAAATCCCTTATTGGTTTTATACGCAAATTCTGAAGAGAGAGAGAGAGGCGACGCAAAAAAAAGAGGGCACAGGCAACGACGGCAACATTCAGAAAAAAAAAGGGAGAACGTAAACTCCAATCGCAGCTCCAATCCGTTCATCGTTTCAAGATGACGCAGTAGAAGAAATCGATCACTAGATGAAGACGGTCGTTTCCATACTTTTTGTTTTCTAAACAGTAAGTTTTCGTTTTAGTCCTAAAATCGTAATCTTGATCGTTGTTGATAAAAATTCGAGCTTTGACTGTGTGAATGGTTGTTTTGATCATAGAGTATCGTTTAAATATCATAGTCTGGTTGTAGGAGTTGTGAATCGAAGTATTCAAGCTTTGCTTCAGTTTGGGATCGGTTTTGTTCAACATGCTCTTCCTAATAAGTAATTAGGGTTTTACAATGTTAATGTTGAGTCTTAGTGTTGAACTGTAGAAAAAGGATTTTCATACTGAATAATTGTTATTTTATGATGTTTGGGTTAAGTAATCTTGATGTTATTTTGTGAGATTCCTGTTGAACGAATTCTTGATGTTATATTTATACATTTATTTATTGTTCGTTCGATACAGATTTTACATTTAGTATATTGTTTATTATTTTCTCTGATGGTTAGTACTTCTTTCGAAAAAGAGAAAAAAAAAACATTGTGTGTTCATTGCTTTTGAAAGCTATTAAAAGGAAGAAAAAAAACAAACTGCGCGGACACAGACGAAAAGGGACAAAAGCTACTATATACGTATTGCTCTCTTTACAAAAAAAAATTGAAGATGGTAATCATTTATTTAATCAATTATTTTTGAGTGAGTAGTATATTTTCGGAAGTGCTTTTCCGGCCTTCTTGTTGTTTGGCCTGTGTTAGTCGAAAGGAATGGGATATCACTAAGCAGTAGTATACTAGTACTATAGGCTTTTGTGTAGTAGCATTATAATTTTGTATAGTGGTTAACTATATGTGTTGTGTCGCTTTTTATTAGAAAATGAATGTATAGTTGTGATCGTAATTTTCGTTTCCGGAAATATTATATATGTGATATTGTAGACAATGGACTACGTGGAAAATGTTATCTTAAGGCTTATCTTGAATTGTAGCATTTCCAATGAACTTAAATAAGATTAAATGAAGATGAACAAGCCTTGATTGAGCTTCTGATGCATTTAGTTCCAGCACCGAATGTACTCTTCAAGGGAGTTGAAGTTCGGGACCGTCGGAAGGGCGTGAAGGGGCTTGTGCTTTGATGAATTAGTATTCATCAATGTCTGTATAATTGCTAGGCCTTGTCCGTGTCTAGTGGTCTAGGTAAGAGAGAAGTAGATGTGAGGAAGTTTACTTGAAAACACTTAGGTAGCTAGTTAACGACAAATAATAAATACATACTTGCATAGTAATAAGCTTAAACGTCATGTCACTTTTGGTTAGGCACATGTAAACATTGGCTATGTGACTCGTCCGGATAGGTGGATAACTCTGTAAGTCTTTGGACCCTACGTACGGAGGAACACCACCCCGTAAGTCCGAGACCCTACGTACGGAGGAACTTCACCGGACATGTATGCATACCGGGGAAACTCGGGACTAACAGTGCAAGCCACTGTTGGTTGGCACCCTCGCGTGGTGGACACACCTCGCGCAGTGCCCTTGAGTGCTGACGTAAGCAAGATAAGCTAAGCTAGAAACGTATTGTCATGACATGTTGATGGACATGAAGTGAACCCTAGATTGAGCCGGTCTCATAAAGACAATTTAATAATCATAATAATAATCTTTTGTTCTATAACTTAGTTATTCATTAGCTTCTCACTCTTGCTAAGTACCTATGTACGTACCTCCTTTGCATGTTTGTTTTGTGTGCATTGTGGGGTGAGAAGATGAACAGGTTGATCCGGAGTTCAAAGAGGACTTTGAGGATGTTACGTGACTTTGGCGATTCTCGTTGATGCTTTAGCGTACTTACTTTTTACGGATTTGTAGTAGACTTTGTTGTAGTGTTTCCGGTTAAGTTCTTGTTGTACTTTCTGTCAAGATTTTTGTAAGACAGGTGTTGTACTTTTCTTTTAAGCCATCGTACCTTGTAACCTTTGGTTTTTCATCGTTGTAAGTTAAACTTTTCATCTTTAGTATGGTTTGAATTTTATTCTTAGTAGCATTTATGGTTTTACACGAGTCTTTTTAGCTTCCGTTTGCTTTATTTGGTTACGACGACGTAGAGACTTGCGTATAAGGTTAGGCTTATTTAATGTTATACGTGCCGAACGTTTCTCTTCCGGGTAAGGGATCGGTATCCGGGAGCGGGACGTTACAGCTAGTATCAAAGACAAGCGTCCTTTCTGTCCTATTCTTCTTTTCTCTAAGATAAGATTCCTTCCTACTCTCTCTTGAGTTGGGTGGTAATCCTCGTAAGACTAAGAATCCTTAAACCGTGGTTAAGTTGCACCAGGACCAAGTTACGAGTCTTCTCAGACGAAGGTTAGTTGAGTTCTCGGCTCACATCTTTTATGTGATCCCTCAGGTTTTGTTTCTTCTAGGACCCATAGTGGAAACCCTCTCTTCTTTTGAAGTTTCTAAACCGTAACATATCGCCTAGGATTAAGTGAAACCCCTTCAAGTAAAACTTTGGGATCGGAGTCTTATGCCTACACATTTAAGTTGAGGTCCTCTTGGTCGAAATTTCTTTACACACCCTATTCTGATCTCTTCACGTTCTTGTAAACACGAATATCTAAGCCTCCTTTTGGCTTGCCCTAACTTTGTAGAGAATGATATTTGACTCAACTCTACAAATCCTCCACTTTCTCTTTTTACTATTGTTTGGTATATGCTTACCAATATTCTTTGACCTTGCATTGCTCGAGATGGGTTCCACACGAACTCTATATGCAATTCTATTCTTCCCAAGTGCTTCTCACTCGTTTCAGTAATTGGTGTTAAAGGTTTCTTGCTGTGGCACCTAGTTTTTTTCATCATCCCCGTGTTTGGCGTTATCCAACATGAGCGAATGCTTTTGTTCCCATGTTTTCCCTTTAACAAACAACTGTTTTCCCCTGCTCCAAAAATTCTGCGAATTTTCATCAAAGTAGATTACTATCTTATCTACAATTTGCCTTTTTACATCGACTCGATAATCGTTATGGATTGTTCAGAAAATCCATGTTAATACCGGACACTCTGTCCAGAAAATCTGCAGCAGCACCTTCACTTCTTCTTCTGTTTTGAATAGGTTAAACTTCTTCAAATGACCTGAATTATTGATATGTTACAGAAAACATTTTCATCTACAACTTTCCTATTGGAATCAAGTTCGAATTCCTTTTCGTTTGACCACATTTGCATTTAAGTCAGTGTTTACTAACCTGGAAATTCTGACAGCTTGTGCATTCGACAAAAATAATTGTTTTCGACCGACTTCCTCTCATCCAAAAATTCTAATATTTTTATGTCACCTGGGAAACCCCAGTATCTAAATCTTTTCTCTTTAGATCGTGCTCTAATTCCTCTTCATTTGGGCTGTACAAACTGATAATATCAGATCCGGAGTAAATCTCATACAAAGCAACCTAAAAGGAATCCCACCTCTTCGACGTAGGGTTTGGGCTAAGAGAGTAGTAAGATACGAGAGGGTTTTCCGAAGTGATCTTTCCCTAGGATGGGTCTCTTTGTAGGATGTTTGTAAAGTTAACACTGTTGTTTCTCTCACTTCCGGAAAGAACAAAACTTGCCTCAACTCATCTTTATGAGAAGAATAAGTAGAAGGAGAATATATGTGACTATTCAGAAGTCTACAGTCTCTATTCATTCGTGAAATAGAGGAGCATATGACAGTAATGCCTTTAATAGGCTAGGTACAAGGGATTCAAAACTCTGTGAAATCTTGTACCTAAAAAAAATATAACCATAAACGAAAAAATTAAAAGAATTTTGAAAGTCATAAATGTATTATCTTATTACTGCATCTTGAAAACCAAGATAACAACATCAACCCAACCATAATGCATGAAATGTCAACAACAACAACAAAATTATTCAAAACCCAAAAAAAAATTCACTTCAATTCAATTCAAAATAATAATAATAATAAATCACTTGGGGCCATCAAATCAGTTGATACGGCGGCACAGGGTAATCCCGTCACCAATCGGGAGCATACAAATCTCAACCCTTGGATCAACTGAAAGAGCTTTATTAAGCTCCAACACAAAAGTCCTGTAATACTGTATGTGTTTAGGGAAAGAAGCAACTTCATCTTGTGTCGCCACAACGGTTCCACTCCATAAGGTATTGTCGTAGCCGATTAGTCCTCCAACCTTGACTAACTCTATCAATCGCTTATGATAATTGAGACAGTTGTCTTTATCCGCGTCTACGAATATGAAATCAAATGTTCCATGGTATTTGCCCTGAAAAGTATACACACACAATGTATTCATATATATATATCAAAGAAAACCGATTTAAAATAATAAATGTGCAAAAACCTTACATCTTCAATCATCTGATCAAGAACTGGTAATGCGGGGCCTGCTTTGAAGTCTATCTTATGAGCAACACCTGCCTTTTGAATTATGGGCAAACCCAGTTCGAAGTTTTCTCTGCTAATGTCCATTGCCAGTATCTACAATGCAAAATCAAAACAATGTGTTTACACTCTCTCTGGCCTGGATATGACATATTTTTATTTCATTGATTATGTGGTGATCTGTCATTTGATGTGACATAAGTCTTATAGCCAAATCAATTCTCGTTGAATTAAGATAGTGAATACTAGGGGAGATTTTTACGTAGTCCCTCCATTTGCGATGAAGTGACGATTAAGGTGATTAGAACCACCACAGTTTATATTCAGAATATAAACTGTATGGTTCTGATCATCTTAGTCGTCACTTCATCCCAAATGGAGGGTGGGAGGGAGGGAGGGAGGGAGAAAAATGACAAGAACCTTTCCATCATCTGGAAGAGCAAGGGCAGTGGCCAATAGTGAGCAGCCAGTGAAGACGCCAATTTCCATGGTGTTTTTGGCGTTGATCCACTTGATTAGTTGGTTCAAGAAGTGAGACTCGTCCACAGGGGAGGTCAAGAAATTCCTATTTTCAGTGAGAAATTACAAGAAGACACCAAATCAGGGATCCACAATCTAGCTACTCCCTTTACGTGGAACGCCTATATAAAGATTTAATCGTTTTCAAAATTATAACTACGTTCATTGACTTGATCACGTACATTTCGAGTACATAAATAATCACAAACACAATCTAATTTGTTTTTGGATTACTCCCAAAATTATTCAATTATCCGAAATTATTCAAACATCGTCGAGCTTTAGACAAAGCTCCGTCTATCGTATGACTACAATAAAAAGACTAAAATTAAAATCATACACCACACAATGCACTAGCCATTTGTATCTTTATCATTTTTTATTTTTTAAGGCTATTTTGGGATGTTATAGCACACACAATATTTTTTATATCTCATTGTCTATATATATATATATATATATATATATATATATATATATATATATACACACACGATGAGAAAGATACTTCTTTTATTAATATATATGTCATTTCAAATGTGATTTCGGGCCACATTACTTTTCAAAAAGAAGAGTGATTTTGATCAAAGGATCCATTAATCTATTGACGAGTGAAAGAAAAAACTGCTGAATGCTGATTAAATATTTAAATTGGTCTTTAATTAAGGCTTGAATAGTAAGCGTTGTATAAAAAAAAAATTTCACAGAGCAAAGAAATAATTTTATTGCTAAAGGGTATAGTAGGAGCACTTGCCATGGATGTTTGAGAGTCAATTCTCGGAGCTCTTTCATGCATTCGTGCTCTTTTGGATACACACTTGTTTCAAGAATATACTGTAACAAAGTAATAACCCAACATAAAATCAAATAAGATTATTGCTATAAAAAATAAAAAAACCCTTCATTTTTTTTCTAGAAAATTAAAAAAAAAAAGAAAAAAGAGTATAATTTGAATTTATTTGCTTAGAAAAATAACCTGATAGAGAGCATCGCTTGCCATGAGACTCTTATGCTCTTCCATGTTGTAAACTGGAGTCTCACCGTCGTTCAAAGCAACAATGTCTGCCATGTTTCAAGTCTGTATATGCCGATCTAAGGATTTAATTTCTCTCACAAGTTGCTTTACGGTGTATATTGAAGAAGAAGCACCACAGATATATATATGTATATGTATATGTATATGAATATACCTATATAATATACCTATAATTTGGTAAAGTATCTCCAAATTCATTGTCGAACCATTTGAAGCGTAAGTTCAATGAATATTCACTGTATTTGAAATTACAAAACTAGCAACATATTTTGTTAGGGAAATGAATAGCGAATCATATCATATTTGCTTATTTTGACATGTGAATTAATTAAGGAAATGTATCAAATGTAATATTGCAAACCGAGTAGTTTGTTTATTTATTAAATTTTATTTTAATAATAACTATCCAATCTTTTTTTTTTTTTTTTTTTTTTTTGAAAACCATCGGATCTAATTTTTTTTTAAAGGTTATCCAATCAATTTTGTGTCTTTTTCTTTAAATTTTTTTTTTTTTTTTGAAAATAAATGTATTTTATTGATGGTTTTTAAACGCGCGCGTGAGTTTGGGTACTACTATTTTATTATAGGGGTAATGAGGGAAGGACACAAATATTTCATCAATTAGGGAGAATGACAGATTATTGAAATTTTTGCATAAGGATAATACTATTTTTTTTTAAATTTTTCTGTCCGCAGGTTTTATATAAAATAAAAAAATAATTATAAAAAAAAAGCCTCAACACACTTTCTCTCATCCATCTTTTTTAAATACTCATATCTTTCATTACAACTCCAAATTTGAAAATTTATTTACCATTTTTTTTTCATGTTTTTTATTTTGAGACCACATTCAACATATTCTGATGTGATTTCAAAAAATCCGCTGTTGAAATTCACTATTGTCCGAAATTCACTGATTTTCGGGATTCATTGGGGAGATTCACTGAGTGAATTTCGACAGTGATCTCACGAAAAATGATGTAATTATATCAAACCAAGTCTCAAAACGAAGAGCATCAAAAAATAAATCCAGTGAAATTTTCATCACGTTTGGTGATCTAGATCAAAAGATATGAGTGTTTGAAAATCGAGGAGGAAATAGAAAAAAATAAAATAAAATAAAATCAATCCAGGTGCTCCTAGGATTCATCGGCGCAATTTTTTTATTTTTTTATTTTATTTTTTTTGTTTTGTCCTTTTGGCTATGAAAAATATAAAAGTTTTCCTTCTTCTTATAAAAAATGTGTGATTGTCCTGTTACTCAAAAATATTTCAAAAGATGTCCTTATCCCTAATTCTCCATTTATTATATATATTTTTCTTAAACCAGATCTTCTATTAATAACTGTTTGAACAATATGTACAACGCATCCAGAATTAAAAATCACCGCCGATACGCACTGTTAAAATGTGTAAAATGTTAATTATATGTATTCTGATTAACTTAAGCTTTTGGGAGAGATGGTAGTTCAATATAGTAGCAGAGCGAGAGGTCTTGAGTTCTACCATTGCTGCCAACATTATTTCCTACATTTATATTGTAACTGTGTTGAGCTTCTTTTTATTAAGGGGTGTTGAGCCTCCTTGTTATTGGCCTGGTTAACCTTTGTGAGTCTAGTTGGCTCAGGCTTGTTGTGTGCCTAGTGGGCTCTTTGTTGTTGGTCTAGTTGGCCTTTGTGAGCCTAGGTGGATCGGGCTTGTTGTGTGCCTAGTTCCCCCCCCCCTTACACACACACACACACACTTGAGGGGCGTGTTGTCGTTGAGGCATAAAGGACAACATAGGTCCAGTTTTGGCATCAGAAGATTGGACTCAACTTCAGTGTGACATTTAGTCGAACACTTATTAAATAAATCGGTTAAATGTGGCAGTTAAGTTATTGTAAGTGAATTGGATTAATTGGCAGCTATTTAAACTGAAGATTAGACTTAGGAAGCACAATTAGAAGTTCACATTTCAGTTCAATCGATCAAAAACAATTGTAATCAAGTTTTTCTTCTTTCCTGCTTTTCTGGAAATTTGAATTCAGGATGAAGAACTTCAACTTGTTCTTCATTGAATCTTTCATGTTTTGATTTGTTCCTTTCATTGCTTTAGTTGATTCAATCTTAGTTTAATCAAAGATTCAACATGGTATCAGAGCTAATTCATTCGTTTCCACGTTCTTGATTCTCTTATTGAATCTGAATTCATTTCTTGCTTATCTTCAAAATCTTTCTGGTTCTATATTTGAAATTCTAATGGCTACTGCAAATTGAGTAGTGATTCAAGGTAATAACAATGATAATCCGAGTTTGATTCTGATGCAACCTGTTTTAAAAGGTGCTGAAAATTTCAATCATTGGAAAAGAGCAATTACAAAGGAAATATCATGTAGAACGAAGCTGAGTTTCATCAATGGCACTACTGTTACACCTGTAGAAGAGTGCATAAGAAGATTCGTTGCATGGAAATGATATGGTAACATCTTGGCTGATTAACTCAATAACACCTGCCATTTCTGAGTCTGTTATGTATTTTGATACAGCCAGGGAGATATGGTTAGACTTACAAGATAGATTTAGCAGGGGTGATGCCTATATATTGTCTAATCTTAAAGAAGAAATTGAAAGGGTAGAGCAAGGAACACTTTCTGTTACAAATTACTTCACCAAACTGAAATCCATATGGGATCAGTATCTTCTTTTAAGGCCCATCCCACCCTGCACATGTCGTACTTTGCAAACAATAACGGAGTACTATGCTAATGCATATACCATTAGTTTCTTGAAATGTTTGAATTGGAATTTCATTAATGTCAAATCCCTGGTTTTAATGACAATTCCTCTTCTAGATGTTAAGACTGCCTTTGTTATGGAATTGAATCTTGAGCACCAATTGAACTACAATACTACTAACACGGATTCTTTCATTCGCAAGATTTGAGGTGCATACAGATGCAGATTGCAATCAAGTCATGGCCAATGCTAGGTTACCAAGTCAAGGCAGAGAGCATGGAAGAGGAAATGGTGGTGGTAGAGGTTTTCAAGGGAACAAAGGAACCATATTGAACTTATTATGGCAGAGAGGGCCACACTCTTTATAAATGCTATAAGAAGTATGAATATCCTCCAAACTTCAAGGGTTATGGCAGGTGTGCAGGTCCATCAGCCAACAATGTGGAATATGATCAAGATTTTTGTGATCAAGATCCTTGTATGAATCATCAATAGGTTCCGAAATCTGATGAACCAGCTATCATAAAGTCTTAGTATGATCACCTATTGTCTCTGATTCAAGGGTTTAAGCCTCCAACTAGTCAATACAATTCAGTAATCTTGGTTGCGGGCACTGGTACATTAGGGAAAGGTATCAAGGGCGGTAATGTCCACTGGATTGTAGATTCTGGGGAGACTGACCATATTACATTCTCTGTACAAGATCTGTTTATCATCAAATGTGCTAAAAATTTGTTTGTGAAATTACCTAATAGACCCTCTGTAGTTGTTACTCATACTGGAGACATTATAATAAATAGCAAACTCATTTAGCAGAATGTTTTTTGTATACCTACTTTCGCTCACAATTTGATATTTGTCAGAAAGTTGGCAGGCAATGACAATCTTTCAGTTGTTTTTGGAGCTAATTTTTTCTATGTGCATGAACCACAAACTACGAGGAAGATTGATTCAACTAGTCTTTGCAATGGATTGTACATTCTGCTTGCTGAGTATTCAAATTTGAAAATCACAAGTCTACCCAATGTTTTTGATAATTGTAGCTCTTGTCATATGACTACTTTTGATGTATGGCATTTTAGATTAGGGCATCCATCTACTGAAAGATTGAAAGTACTAAGATCCCCAGATACTAGAATAAATATGTGAAATCATGAATCAACTGTTTACAATTTTACTTTACAATGTTTTGATCTGATTTATGTGGACATCTGGGGTCTAAATAGATTTTTACCTATTGATGGTGATGCTTATTTTTTGTCTATAGTAGATAACCATAGTAGGTATACTTGGATTTTCTTAATGAAAACCAAGGATCAAGCAAATGCATTACTGCAACAGTTTTTTTTTTTTTGTGCAGACTCAATTTGATAGATGTGTTAAGACCATCAGGTCTGATCAAGGTGCAGAGTTCACAATGAAGGCCTTTTATAGACAAAAAATCATTTTCCATCAAATGGCTTGCACTAGGACACCACAACAAAATGGTCTGATTGAAAGAAAACATTAGCACATATTGAATGTGGCCAGGGCACTTAGAATCCAATCTCAAGTCCCTAATGAATATTGGCATTACTGTGTTTTTCATGCTATGCATTTAATAAATATACTACCTACTCCTTTATTGAACAATGATACACCTCATCATATCCTACATGGTAATACACATAGTTGTTACATGTTAAGGTATTTGGTTGTTTGTGTTTTGTCTCAACTATTACTCAAAGCAGGGGTAAGTTTAAGGACAGAAGCACAAAATATGTGTTTCCAGGGTTTGAACCTCATGTCAAAGGATATAGGGTAATGAACCTACAATATAGAAACATCATCATCTCTAGGGATGTTATTTTCATGAGACTGCTTTTCCATTTACTGATTTGTCCATCTTTAATCCTTCTCCATATCTATGTCTACCCTTAGAAGTTGATGTTGATGAGCCTGTTTCTCAACCTATTGTGGTTGATAGTACTTTTGTTGCTGAACTTCATCAAAATGAAAGCTCATCATCTCACACCAATGACTTGCCACAAACTAGAAAATCCACTAGACAAAGATCCACACCTTTATATTTGAATGATTATGTTTATACTGATAATGTGAAAAGGACTTCTCCTCATACTTTGGATAATGTTGTTTCTTATTCTAACATTTCTCCTACTTATCAAGGGTTAATTGATAATATCACTACTGATAAAGAACCTAACTCTTACAGATAAGCATCCTCAGATCCCAGATGGCAGGAGAAGTCCTTGATAAGTAGGAGAAATGTTAGAATAAGAAACAACATTATCCAAAGTATGAGGATAAGTCCTTTTCACATTATCAGTATAAACATAATCATTCAAATATAAAGGTGGAGAGGTTTACCTTGGATGTTAACAATGCATTTCTTCATGGAGACCTAGATGGAGAGGTTTACATGAAATCACCTGAGGGTTTAGCAGAAAATGGCCTAGTTTTCAAACTTAATAGATCCCTCTACGGACTTAGACAGGCTAGCAGGCAATGTAATGCCAAAATAACCCAGAAATTGTTAGATCATGGTTGTACAAAACCCCAAAATGATCATAGCCTATTCACAAAAAATCAGAAGTTTGTAGCTTTACTAATATATGTGGATGATATAGCGGTCGGTAGCTCAGATATTTTAGAGATTCAACAACTGAAGCAACTTGTACATGATGATTTTACAATCAAAGACCTTGGCACACTAACATAATTTCTAGGTTTTGAAGTTGCTAGGTCATATAGTGGCATAGTAATAAACCAAATGAAGTATTGCCTAGATCATTTGAAAGAGTTTGGATACTTAGATTGCAAACCAGTGGCAACACCAATGTATACTTCTCAAATCTTACACAGGTTGAAGCACCAACACTTGAATTCAATAATGTTTACAAAAGTTTAGTTGGAAAACTCCTGTATTGAGGCAATACAAGGCTAGACATAGCCTTTCTTGTCCAACAATTAAGTCAGTTTTTGGATAAACCTAATGAAGCACACTTAAAGGCAGCACACAGGTTTTTAAGATTCCTAAAATCAGCACCTGGAAAGGGTCTTTTCTTTCATAGTCAAGGATCAATAACCCTGAAAGCTTTCATTGATTCAGACTGGGCAGGTTGTGCCAAGACAAAACGACCCACTACTGGATATTTGGTGTATCTTGGATATTCTCTCGTTTCTTGGAAATCCAAGAAACAACGTACTAGTTCAAGGAGTTCAAGAGAGGCAGAGTACATGGCTATGGTTGTCACAGCCTGTGAGATTTAGTGGTTAATATATTTGCTACAAGACTTTGAGATTACATACACACAAACAGTGCCCTTATATTGTGATAGTCAAAGTGCATTAGACATATTAGAAAAATCGTGTTTTCCATGAGAGGACTAAACATATAGAGATTGACTGTCACTTTGTTAGGGAAAAGTAATTTTTTTTATGTAAATTAGGGCAAAAGATTGACAACCCTTAAACTTTATAAATGGTAACATTTTGGCCTTTTATTCATTCCGACCATTTTAACCGATTTAAACACCGGAGAAAGGATCGGATACCATGTTAAACATAAAAAAGATGTTGTATTGCATTCAATTATAAAGAGTACATAGTTAATATATATAAAAAATAGTTAAACCCTAACCACAAGGGTCCTCACTCCCCTTGTCACACGGGATGAGTGGAGATGTTAATCAGGTAACCTAGTGGCTCAAAGTCACGAGCTTACTATTATACCAAACAACTTAAAGAAGTCGCCCCTTTACGGGGTTCGAACCTCCACACTCTAGCTCCATGTCCATCTTCCTTTTTAAGACATTCAAGCCCTTTACCACCGGAAATATGCCGGGGACAAGTTCATATATATATATATATATATATATATATATATATATATATATATATATATATAGACACACACACAGAGAGAGAGGTTACGGTAGAAGGGCAAAGTAGACAATAAAATAGCGAAGCCCTAACTTGCAGCTCAAATATATATCCAACTATGTCGTCGATCCTGGACCACACAACTTCATTCTGGAATGAAATCATGTGGTCCGGCCGGATTCAACCATGTTACGTTACCACCCGAGAACAACCCCTCATTCATACCAATACTTTCAATGTTTTTTCTCCTCATCACAGCCACCACATTCATCATCTGGACAGATTTTCTCTTCCTCCTCATTCTCCATTTCTTTGGTGCAACCTTGCTCATGGCAATCAAATTCACCAATAGGTTTGCAATGGGATTCATCATACTTACTGTCACAATCCTCTTCAGGACAGTTTCCATTGTCACGCCTGCATCCTTTTCTTTCATAACAATCCACTTCTTCCTCAGTTAATTTCATACGCACCTCGGCTATCAAAGAGTTGTTTTTCGCCTTTTTTTTGTGTTTCGCTTGCTCCAACTGCAGACAGTGACAGATTCAGAAAACATTTAACTGGAGGTGGCGCCCGTGCTATCAAATATATCTAAAAAAAATTAAGAACAATTCAACGGGGGCGGCTAACACCGGTGCTATATATATTAGGATATTATTTTATTGATATTATTGTATTTATTATATTCTATTATTGTATTTATTGTATATGTCTACACTTGTAATTATACCCATGGCTTGGGCTTCCGTGTATGTATTTATACCACTATACATTACTCTTATATTCATTCAATAGAAAATACTTTCCACCATTATTCTAGCATGATATCAGAGCATTGAGACTCCGTTTCCCGATCCCGTTTCTCTTTATTTTTTTCAATTACCTGCGTCGTCTCCGCCCTCTTTTATTTCTTTCTGAAAAACTCCCCCCCCCCCCCGTTCCAACAAACCTCTCCCGCCGCACCCTTCTTCTCCGGCTGCACCAAACCAACAGCTCCACCCTCCAAATCAGCCTCCTTCTTGCTTCCTTTTTCTTGTCCCTATAACCAGCCTTCTCCAAAAGCTTAAAGCTTCTCACCTTCTCTATTTTTCAGCCTTCCTGTCTCCGACGTCTTTAAGTCTTTTCCGTCCGATCCCCCTTCGAAACACAGACCATCAAGCTCCTCATCCTGCTGCCTCTCCTCCTTCACCTATCCTTTTCCGGCCTCGGCCCCTCTTTTTTCCGCAATCACCCTCGCCTCTTTTTTTATACACTTTTTACTTCCATCGATTGCTTGAAATTGATTATTGTTTTCCTTTTCTTTTTTTAATTTTCCAATCTGCAGCCACACACAAAAAAACAAAAAACAAAAACAAAAAGAAAAAACAAAAAAACCCTATATTTACATATATACTTGTCATGGCCACCAATGTTTGGTCATCTTACTCTACTGCTCCATATCAACATCGACAGTGCCATCAGCCTCGGCCTTATTTAGGCAAATGTCAATTCTGTGGTGTCCAAGGTCATTCTGCTAAACGTTGCCCGACTTATCCGTTCTTTCAACACATGCTGGGTCCCCGTGCTCCAGCTTCAGCTCCTGCACCTCGTCTACCTCCTGAAGCTCTTCCCGCTCAGGCTCACTCTCCTGTTTGCTTCTTGATAGCGGTGCATCACACCACATGACTCATGCCCTCAGCCTACTATCTCTCCATGATGCTTATCCTTGTACAGATTTAATTACAATTGGTGATGGTCGTTCGTTATCTATTTCTCATATGGGTTCTGCATCCATATCTGGCTCATCTTCGTCCTTTACTTTGTCTAATGTGTTATGTGTACCCACCTTATCCCAACATTTACTTTATGTCTCTAAATTATGTGCTGATAATTCTGTTGCCATTGAATTTTTATCCGGCTGTTTTCTTGTAAAGGATCTGAAAACAGGAATCTGTCTCCATCAGGGTCATGCTAGGGATGGTGTTTACTATTGGTCTAATAGTCCTTTATTTGCCTTTTCCGTCAATAAAGCTTATACATCCACTTGGCATCACCAATGTGGTCACCCAACACTTTTTATTATTCAGTTTTTAGCTCAAAATAAACATTTAGATTTATCTTCTGTTCATTTGTCTCCTTGTGACGCTTGTTTACGCAATAAAAGTCATCGTTTACCTTTTTCTGAATCTACTTTACAATCTTCCCACCCCTTGGAGATTATTTTTTCTGATGTATGGACTTCTCCTATTTACTCTGTCGATGGTTACAAATAGTACGTTATTTTTGTTGATCACTTCACACGTTACATTTGGTTATACCCCTTGGTCCGCAAATTCAATGTTTCATCCGTGTTTGAAAAATTTGTCACCTATACTTAAAACTATTTTTCTGTATCCATTAAGACACTGTATTCTGATAATGGCATGGAATTTATCGCACTTCGCCCCTTCCTGTCTACACGAGGCATCTCCCATCTCACCTCCCCCTCATACTCCCCAACATAATGGCATCTATGAGCGCCGCCACCTCCACTTAATTGAAACTACCTTGGCTCTACTTCAACATGCCTCCATTCCCCTTACTTACTGGTCCTATGCTATTAACGCCGCTGCTTACCTTATTAATCATATTCCTACCAAAACCCTAATTAACATGCTTTCCCCGTATGAGAAATTGTTTTCCACCTCGCCCAACTACTCTAAACTTCGTGTCTTTGGATGCCTTTGCTACCCTTGGCTCAAGCCCTATAACGCCCATAAAATTGAGTCTAATTCTGTTCCTTGTGTTTTTCTTGGCTACTCCACCCAGAGTGCGTATCTCTGTTTTGATCTGGCCACCTATCGCATGTATGTATCTCGCGATGTTCGGTTTGTTGAAGATGTGTTTCCCTTTGCGAATCAACCTTCTCCTGACCCTAACCCCTCTCCTACCCTATTCCTTAATTCCATCCCCGCCCCTCCACCCCTACCCACACCTTTGGCAACACCTTCACCCTCTCCACCCGAACCATCCCCCCTCCACCTGCCCCATCCCCTCCATCCCTTTCCTCTCCCATCTCTCCCACCACATCTACCTCATCTTTCTCCTCTTCCTCATCTCCTCCCACCCAACCCCACCACCCCATGGTTACTCGAGCATGAAACCAAATCTTTAAACCCCGCACTAACCTTAAACTTACCACCCAACTGGAGTCTTGACTCTCTGATACTGTGCCCATTACTGTAAAACTGGCTCTCCAGTGTTCTTATTGACGTCAAGCTATGTCTGACGAATTTGATGCTCTTGTTCGTAATGGCACGTGGTCTTTGGTTCCTTATGATCTGTCTCTCAATGTTGTCGGCAACAAATGGATTTTCAGGATCGAATGTAATCCTGATGGCACGGTTGAGTGATACAAAGCTCGGCTAGTTGCCAAAGGGTTTACGCAACGTCCTGGAATTGATTATTTTGAGACATTCAGTCCGGTGGTTAAACCCACCGCTTCGCTTGCTCCTCGGTATTGCCGTTTCTCTTGGTTGGGGTCTTCCTTAATTGGATGTGAATAACGCTTTTTTGCAAGGTACACTTACAGAGGAGGTTTACATGCCAACCTCTGGCTTTGAGGACACTGATCACCCTCGGTTCTTTTGTAAGTTGCACAAGGCCATCTACGGGCTGAAACAAGCCCTTAGGGTGTGGTATCATGAGTTGCGTACTTTTATTCTTTCTCTGGGCTTCTATAACTCTACAGCTGATTGCTCCTTTTTTATTTATCGCACGACTACGGTCACTACTGTATTACTTGTGTATGTGGATGATCTCATCATTACAGGGTCTTCTCCGAAGCATGTTCAGTTTATCATAGATCAGTTGGCCATTCAGTTTTCCATTGGCTCCTTGTCTTACTTTCTTGGTGTGGAGGTCACTCCAAATGACTTAGGCTTATTGTTGACACAGACTAAATACATCTCAGATTTGCTTCATCGAGTTAATATGCAAGACGCTAAACCTATTGCTACTCCCCTTTCTACTGATGCGTTTTCCACTTTGCATGCTTCAACTAAGCCTCATTCCGATGTTACTCAGTTCCAGTAGGTTATGGGGGCGCTTCAGTATCTCTTGTTTACTCGTCCTGATATAGCATATACCGTCAACAAGCTCTTTCAATATATGCATGCCTCCACTGTACTCCATTGGGATCTCGCCAAACATGTTTTAAGATATTTGACAGGTACAGCTTTGCACGGCTTGCAACTCTTTTCCCGCTCGACCTTTGACTTGCATGCTTTTTTTTATGCTGACTGGGGTGGCAATAAAGATGCTGATTATTCATCCACGAGTGCATACCTAGTGTTTTTGGGTCGTAATTTATTATCTTGGAGTTCCAAGAAGCAGTCCAATGTTGCTCGGTCTTCCACTGAAGCCAAGTATCGATCTGTTGCTTCCACTACTGCTGAGTTGTCATGGATTACCTATCTTTTGCATGATTTTGGCTTTGCTTCTGCTGCCACGCCGGTTATTTTTTGTGATAATGTTGGTGCTACACAGCTCTCTGCTAATCTTGTCTTCCATTCTCGGATGAAACATGTTGCCATTGACTACCATTTCATTCGTGAGCAAGTGCAGCAGAGTTTTGTTCGTGTTTCTCATGTTTCTAGCGCTGACCAACTTGCGGATGCCCTTACCAAGCCCCTGAGCCGACTTCCTTATCAACATTTCAAGTTCAAGTTGGGCCTTCTACCTCGCAGTCCCACTTGAGGGGGCGTATTAGGATATTATTATATTGATATTATTATACTTATTATATTCTATTATTGTATTTATTGTATATGTCTACACTTCTAATTATACCCATGGCTAGGGCTTCCCGTGTATGTATTTATACCACTGTACATTACTCTTATATTCATTCAATAGAAAATACTTTCCACCATTATTCTAGCAATATATATCGAACATATCTAGGTAAAGGATAAAAACAATTCACCTCAGGCGGCTTACACCGGTGTTAGAAGCGCGGCTCTGCCTGTGTCTTGGACTACAAAAATCATACATATGTACTCCCCTTTAAAAAAATTGCGTATGAGTGTTGGATAAAATGTCCGTTAATGACTTAGTGAGGTAGTGGCCACTTAGTGGTTATAAGTGATAATAGTGGCCATTATTGAGAGTTAGTGGCCTTAGTAGTGGGGGTTATTTTTTCCACCTATAAAAACCCCTTTTGGTGAGACAATAGGACATAAGAATTTTCGCCAAGTATTATACTACTACATTTTCAACTCATATAGTGAGGTTGTATGCATTTTTGTCGAAGAGAATGTCGGGACACCGGAAGAGTTCGCCGTCTGCTCGAAGTTTAAAGTGTCAATACATAGAAAGGTAAACCGTTGTATCCTGGGAGACAATTGCTAGCACCGTGGGCAATGAACCGGATAAAATTGTCTTAAGGACAGAGTGTTTTCACTCGCCTCGGTTTGAGTATTTTATTTTGATTTAATTCTTTGTATATTTGTACTTGCAATATCTGTTGGATTACATGAGTAAAATTGTTGCTATTTTATTTGTTATATTTATTTTAGCACATATCGTATCACGGACCTAACAATCTTAATACTGTTTTAGGATCCGGGTTTTAATTATGTTGGCTGTTATAATATGCTGAACCGTATCTTTTGAGATGCTGTTGACGAACTCAGGATTATGATATGCTATGTGTGGCCTTATATTCGGAAATATTTCTGCACCTCGACTAAAAGTGACACTAAAAGCGTATCACTTTCTTACAATTTACTTAATTTGACGTCGTATCAATTTACTTAATTTGACGTCTAAAAGCGTGTGACGTCTAAAAGTGTGTGATCATGATCGCTCACGAGATGCATCTTGAAGCTCGTAAGCGTGATAGAGGCACTCCCCGTAACACAGCTCTTAAAGTAAATGAATCTGAATCTGAAACCAAATCTGAGGCTTATGGGAGTGAAAGTGAAGACGAGGACTATGCAGTGGCGGTTCGAAACTTCAAGAAGTTTTACAAATTTCAAAGACAAAACTCCAAGAACACCAAAAAGTATAGTGGAAAACATTGTAGCACCAAGGAAAAATGTTAGACTACAACTGCACAATGCTACGAGTGCAAGCAAATAGGGCATATTGCTAATGCTTGTCCTAATGCCAAAAGTGACAAGACTAAACGAAGCTCTAGATCCAAATCCAAGTCGAAATCAAGGTCAAAGTCCAAGTCACAGTCAAAGTCACACTCTGCCAACTCAAACTCCCAAGGAAGCTCAAAGCCGAAATCTAAGAAAGCCTTGGTCACATGGTAAGACATCTCGGAATGAAACAATGACAATAACTCCGAGACTTCCAAGCAAGCGTCTGTCTCATGGGTTACTCGCAACCCACCAATGACAAAGAAGATAAGGTATCTGATAACGTCGAAATTATCACGGGTGTACAGCGGTGGATTTGTGGTGGATATCTAGCTACTGAGATGTATAATGGTGTGGGCTCACGGTGGAGTTATGAGAGAGTGCGGTGGTGAGTGTGGTTGTAACATCCCGACTTTTCGTAAAAGGGTAAAATAGTCATTCGGTGTATTTACTGCAACCTAATTATTATTTATCCTATTTATTTAATTAAAAAGGATTTAATTAAGGGATTTAGTTATTATTTAAAATGGATTTAAATTAATAAATATAAAAAGGAATTAATCCCCAAATCTCTTATTAATCTGGTGCGCAACTTCTGGAGAAAAAAAAAAGAGGGGAACGGCAACGCAGATGGAAGAAGATGCAGAAGAAAACGAAATAAAAGGGAGAACGTAAACTTCAACCGTGTGATCAATCCATTCATCTGTTCAAGATGCCACAGGAGAGAAAAATGATCAGCGCGAGGAGACGCAACTTTGGAAAATAACATCTCTCAATTCCGTAAGTTTTCAGTTTAGCCATAGTTTTTGGTATTCGTAGAGTTCGATTCTTGAAAAATTCGTATCTTTTAATCCGTACTCTGTTTTTCAGCCATTAGTAGTCGAAACGATCGTCTTGGAGCGTAGATTAATCTAAAATTAGTTTGATAGCAGTTAATCCAGGTAATCTGCAGTTTTATGCACTTTTTCGCTTTCGTTTTTAGCCGTAAAAATAGGATTTTAGGGCTTTTGTTGATCAAATAGGTTTTGGGGTTTGAGGATCAACAGTTGTTGCAGTTTCTTGGCGTTTTGCTTGCAGTTTTGCTAGCAATTAAGGTAAGAGGCTCTTCCTAATGAGTAATTATAGTTTTATAATGATAGGTTGAGTTTTAGTGTTGCTTGGTGATAGAATTCATGCTAAGTTGTAATTAATGAGATGTGATATGTTTTGGTATATTTGTGTTGAGTTTTAAATTTCTATTCTTTTTGATTCAATAAAATTAATTAAACGTAAACAAGCCACGATTGAGTTTCTGATGCGTTTGGTTCCAGCACCGGACGTACTCTTGAAGGGAGTTGAAGTCCGGGACCGTCGGAAAGGCATGAAAGGGCTTGTGCTTTGATGAAGTAGTATTCATCAATGTCTGTTTAATTGCTAGGCCTTGTCTATGTCTAGTGGTCTAGGAAAGAGAGTAGTGTATGTGAGGGAGCTTACTTGAAAACACTTAAGTGGCTAGTTAATACACAATAATAATTACATAAGTGTAGTAAAAGATAAAACGTCACCTATTCTCGGTTAGGCACTATTTCATATCGGCGATGTGATACGTTCATAAAAGGTGAACAATGCTGCTGGCCTATAAACGGCTGAATGGCAGTGGAGGAAATTCATCGGACGTATACGCATACCGGGGAGACCCCGGAGCTAATCGGTGCTAATCACCGTTAGTTAGCAAGTATATCTTCAGGCTCCATGCGTAGTGTCCTTGAGTGATGACGTAACCAAGATAAGCTAAGCTAGAAACGTTTAGTCATGACGTGTCGATGGGCAAGGATTGAACCCTAGATTGAGTCGGTCTCATAAAGATAATTTAATAATCATAATAATAATCTTTCATTGTATAACTTAGTTATTCATTAGCTTCTCACTTTTACTAATTACTTTGTACTTACCTCGTTTGCATTTTCTTTTGTATGCATTGTGGGGTGAGAAGACGAACAGGTTGACCCAGAGTAGTTGACAACTTTTGAAGACATTGAAGTCTTGACGAAGCTTTTTCTTTGTAAAGGTTGTACTAGACTAGTTGTATTATTTTTCTTAGACTTGTTGTCCTTCTATTTCTAAGACCTTTGTAAGTTTGGTTTGTACTTTTAGGATCTCGTATTGTACAAGTCTTTGGGTTTTTCATCATTGTAATTTAACTATCCATATTTAGTATGGTTACTTTTTATTCTTAGTAGCATTTATGTTTTTACCCGAGTCTTTTTTAGCTTCCGTTTGCTTTATTTTGATACGACATCGTAGAGGCTTGCGTATAATATTAGATTTTTTTAATGCTATACGCGCCGAACATTTCTCTTCCGGATAAGGGCTCGGTATCCGGGAGCGGGGCGTTACAGTTGGTATCAGTGCGAAGCGTTCTTTCTTTCCTAGGCTTCTTCCTTCTAAGATAGGATTTCTTTAGACCTTTTTGAACCCTTCTGATCTCTCTTGATCTTGGTGGTAAATTCTCGTAGGATTAGAAATCCTTAGAACATGGTTAAGTTGCACTAGGACCAAGTGAAAAGTCTCCTTAGGCGAAGGTTGAGTTTTGAGCTCACATCTCTTATGTGATCCTCTTAAGTTTTGTTCCTTTCGAGAACCCTTATTAGGATTCCTCTTTCCTTTTAGAATCTTCAAATCTTTCTCTAATTTTCTTTCTTTTGAAGTTTTAATGCTTTCGTAATGCTAAATTTGGTTCAAATCACTTCCTTGTAACTTGGTGTTATGCAAAATGAGTAAACGATTTTGTTCACGTTTGTACATGTCATGTTATATCATTTTTTTGTTCCAAGAATTCTGTAAATTTTCAGCCACTTAGAAAGTTGTCTTATCTACAATTTCTATCTTTACATCAATTTAGTTTTCAATATGGATTGTTCACAAATTGTTTAACAAGGAAGTGTACTCTATTCAGAAAATTCTGCAGCGGTACTCTTACTTATCATTCTGTTTTGAATAAGCTAAACACCTCCAAATCACTTGGATTTTTTATATGTTGTAGGAAACATCATGAACTATAATTTTTGTTTTGGAACCAAGTGCAAATTCGTTTTGGTCTGAGCATAATCTGCAACACACGACAGTTGATGATGTCCTGAAAATTTTTGACAGCTTATAGCACTAGATGAAAAGAATTATTTTGACCGACCTATGGCTTCCCAAAAATTTTGATTTTTGAACGTCATATGTAAAACTTATATACTCACAGATTTTCTCTTTACCTCATGTCCAAAATCTGTTCAGTTTGTTTTGTGCAAATCAATTATTTCATGGTTTATGTATGCACCCGAATTTCTCAAAACCATTTAAGTCCTCTGGTCAAGAAATGATAGATGTCTTTCTTTCACCCTGTAAGTTATAGTGTAACGCCCCAATTTTTTCGAAATAGGTAAATGCGGAATTCTTTAATATTTTCAAATCTAGCCACTATTTTTAGTATTATCAAGTTACATTATAATTTTCTACATGCGTAAATTTAATGTTATCGGAACTATATTTCAATTATTTTCATAGTAAATTTTTTTTTTCTCTTGACTTTATGAAATTTCACGAAATTAACAACTATATAGATGATAAGATTCACAAATGATTTTTCTTGACTAAATATTACTAGAGAGAGACAATAACTATGCATTATTTGTTGGAATGAAGATAATAAATTAATTAAGATTTTGATAGAACCGTTAAATAGATGTCAGTTACTTTATACTTGTTATATTCATTAATTATGTGTAATATTTTATTAACCCCTACTTTCGGTAACTATTGTTTTCAATTAGATACATTATTCCGTTTGTTAAATACCACTACTTTTGAGTTTACGTTACCCATTCTTAGTGGTCATTATTTCTTCTTTAACGTACATAACATTCACTGATCAATAATTGAGAAATTGAAACCAATTTCCTTTGGCTTTATTCATTATAGCACATTCTCATTAAAGCAACCCACATCACCATATTTATATAAGAAGCCATTTGCCGTCACCATTTCCCTGCATCTTATAAGCCTGCAATTCTGCACCATATATAGAACCTCCGTGTTTAGTAGCATCCTTCATCATCAATACCTCTGTTGGTAGTCATCATTTCAAAGTCTACAGTCCAATCCACAATTAATTAAAACCAGTATTAGAATCCACAGTCCAATCCACCCCCTTATATATCGGACGTCTCCGCAAACGGAAGATTTCACCAAAGTTGAATTCCTGTTTCTGCAACTTGAGTGCTCTAAAGAAATGGTCCAAAACTAATTCTAACCAAATCAATGCACTTATCAGCCTTGATACGTGCTGATTAAAAAGAATGTCGATGTTTTTGGCGAGGGTTTACTTTTGATTAAGAGTTGGTGGGAAATACATGTGTTCCAGGCACATATATATGACCGAATAAATTGAAATGGGAGTCATAAGGTAGAGACAATCGTATCAGCTGTATCGATGTCTAGTAAGGGAACTTGATGAATTGACGGATCTCAAATGAGCTTGCTCGACTTGAACTTGATGTATAATTTTAAACAAGTATATTATTACATAAATACTCGAACAAGATTTCTAGAAAATGTGTATATTGTTACAACATTTTTTTAAAATATATAACACTCTCGCACATGCTCATACCAGCGTTTTTGCTGACGACTCATTTTCTTTGTTTCTTTGTGTTTTTGTTTTGTTTTGTTTTTCTTCTATAAATAAAATCAGGTAATGGTTCGAAAGAGATGTAATGAGGATGAAAGCGATGACATGGACCTGGATTTAGAACATTCTTTGCAAATTATGTTAAATATACAATTGTAGTATTTTATTTGTTGTAATTTTTATAATTGAAACACTAAGTGAATATTTGTAAATATAATTGTAGTTTTATTGAAATATTTTGAGAATTAATGTCTAGTTAATGAAGTCGCGGCGAGAGCTTCGCAACCCCTCCTAGAATTACCTCAGTGGACCTAGGGGTCGGGAGTAGGGTATTACATATAGTGTAGTAGGTTATAGGAGATGAGAATACTTTGATTTATATTATTCTTAAGTTAGTTGTTACCTAGGATAAGAAGTTTGGTAGGTAGAGACGATGTGTTGTCGTTATAGTGCTCCACGATGGCAAGAAACGATTGTGTGGTGATTTTCCAATCTTATGTCTTTATTAATAAGGTTCTCTTTTATAATCATCTAGTTTCCTACTTGGTTATCCCGATTTCAAACGTTTCCCCATCCATACTAATTGTAACTCATGCTCTAGTTAAATCCTCCATTTGAAACTTCTGAAACTCGGTAAAAGTTCCCTTATTGTGAAATTTTGTTTTCCAAGTGTGTACATTCTTTGATGTGCCTTATTTCTTTAAGATATTTTTCATCGTGTCAAATGATTGATTTAAGGAAAATAAGTTTCTGAAGAGAGTTTGAGAATGTGATAAACACAAGAGTAAACTTCAACTTAGTTTATTCATTGAGTAAAAAGATGTATAAATAGATACAATTGAGATAGAGAGACTAGCTAGCTAGCTTGGGCGGCCACTTGAGTATGTAGATGTGGGCGGCAAGCATGCAAAAGTAAAAAGTAAAAGTTATGTCTATGACATAAAGTAAACTAGAGTTTGACATATTAATTGTTTATATGACTCACAATTAATATGTCTTTTACAATTAATTTTACAATTAAATAAGATGTACAAAATATTATGCACGAAATCCTGAGGCTCAGCAATCTGCTGAGCACCCTGCTGAGCACCCTTTTGAAGCCTCAGCAGACTGAGTCTGCTGAGTAATATTTCCACACCCCCCCTCAAACTGGGCTGTATATGTTGATGCAGCCAAGTTTGCTACTTAGTCTCCGTCGAACATAAGAGGTGGAATAGCCTTAGTAAGAATATCGCATTCGATCGATCTGAGGGAACATACTGGAGTTGAATAATCTTGGCATCAATCTTCTCCTTCAGAAAGTGTCTGTCAATGTCCACATGCTTGGTTTTATCATGATGGACTGGATCTTCTGCCATGCATAAGGCTGAATTATTATCACAACAGAGTGTGATAGGTTGCTGATACGGTTGCTGAAGTTCAGTCAGTACCCTTTTTAGCCATAGAGCTTCACAAATGCCAAGTACAAGTGCCCTTAGTTCAGCTTCAGCACTGCTTCTTGACACAGTAGGTTGTTTCTTGCTCCTCCAAGTAACCGAGGTTCCCCCATATATATGAGCAATAGCCTGTGGTAGACCTCCCGTCAATGTGACATCCACCCAATCGGCATCGGTGTAGACCTTGATTGATCTATCAAGTAGACTTGGTGAAGTGCAGGCCTTGGCCAGGAGTGGATTTTAAATACCTCAGTATCCTATTCACTGCATCCCAATGTTGCTCAGTGTTTAGGGCCAAATTATAGTGATTTTCATATATATTTTATGAATCAATTTCCCCCATATATGGATTATTTTCATAGATATCGGGCCTTATAGTCAAATATTGAGTAAATAAGGTTTTTAATGATTAAATATGAAAACGTATCGATTTTTATGTTTATTTGATGTTTTTATATTATTTTGGAAAAGATGATCCTAAAAGGCTAAATTCGAGATGGAAGAGGATCAATTAAAGATATGGAAGAATAAAAGAGATAAGGAAAGAAATAAATCAAGATAAAGATGGAAAAATCAAGAAATTCGATTTCAAGTCAATATGGACGAGCGTCCATCCGAAACGACGAGCGTTCAATAGTGGACGGGCGTTTGGTGAAGTGGACGAGCGTCCTAGAAGAGATTTTACATTCAGAGTCTCCAGACGCAAGCTGAACGAGCGTTGACTCTCCGTCCAAGGCAAATGGACGGGCGTCCATGTATTCAAACGAGCGTCCGCCGCCGCCTTTGCCTAAACCGACTTAATCTTCTATTTAAACAGCCGTCGCCCAACCCTAAGGGCATCAATATTTTTCTTCACATCAAAAGAGAGCACACCGCATCTTGAGAGTTTGAAGGCCGGTCACCCGAGCCTTGTGCTCGGGTGAACCGAGGTTAGATTAGGAGTAGATTATGTAGCTTTTCTTTTCGTTTCCATGGAGTTCAACCATTGTTCAAGACTATGTGAGTTTGATTTTCAATTTATTTAATTCCAGTTTATCTTCATGAGCTTTAAGTCGTTTGTATTTTTCTATGCGATTTGTATGCCATGTGAATTAGAATCGAAAGATTAGTTCACGATTGATGTTTATAATACGGAAGTTGCATAAACCTTAGATCACCATAGAAAGATAGGGTTTTTAGCCATTAATGATGACAAGTTAATGAGTTAGATTCCTAGGTTGTTAGGTTCTTTAAAAACGAGAGTTAATTGAATCTACACCCGAGTTTTGTTTGGTAAATCAGTCTCAACACTCGAAAGATGAGAGATAGATAATTGAATTCACTACGGAAGTAGGCTTTCATAGCTTGAGAGATAAGTTCACTAAGAGATTAGGGATTTGTGTATCGTGAAAGGGTGAAACCACAAACTGAATTAGAATCATGAGATTAATTAGAATTGAAATCACTTAGGTTTGTACTTTGGTTGTTCCCATGTTTCTTAGGTTAGATTTATTTTGTTTGTTCTTTTATGTTTTTCTGTTTTTATGTTTTTTTTTCTTTCGTTTCTTTTGTTTATTCATTCTTTGAGTAACAATTGAGAGAGTTAATGAAATTAGATTCAACATCCCAATTCCCTGTGGATCGACCCCTTACTTATCTCGCTCTACTATCAACAACCCGGTATTCGGCCGGTTAGGAGTTAGTTTTGCAATTAGGTTAGGGTTTATAAATTTTCTTTTTGTTTAGTGATGCAAAATCCCTCCAACAAAAGTGGCGCCGTTGCCGGGGAATAGGTGTCATGTTGAATCTAGTTTTGTTAGTTCTCGATTTTGTTACGTTTTATTTTTGTTTTTAATAAAAGTAGCGTATACCAAGTTGAGAGTTTTTATTTTGCCGTGTTTCGATGACCGTTAGGTTAAGAATGTGCAAAAGTTTTTTACTCAACTTGTTTTACGTGAAGTTTATATGTTTATGTGTTACCTAGTCTAACCCCCGTGCTTAATTTGATAAGGCCGCCGTCTTGTGATCTCGTGTTCTTGTGTTGTGTTCATAAGTATTTAGGGTTTTGCTTTGTTTTTCTGCTTGTCCGTGCATTCTTGTTGTATGGACGAGCGTCGTTCGTTGGACGCCCGTCCGGTTCTTCATCTGCAGTGAACGAGCGTTGGGAAGTATTGGACGCTCGTCCGTTCAAATATTTTCAATCTGTTCGATTTAGAGGACCGGACGAGCGTCTATACTTTCGAACGCCCGTCCGGTCGGTTTTCAAGGCGGACGAGCGTCCGCAAGGTGGAACGCCCGTCCGCTTCGAACGCTAAGTGAACGTTCGTCCGGGGTTCGATCCGGGTTCTAAATTTCTTGATTTTATTTTCAATGCTTTTATTTGATGTGGATTTTTCATACGAGCTTCGTGCCTATCTCTTTTTACGTAGATGTCCTGAACTTATATGTTTTTACCTTTCCATCTACGAATCCATGTTAAATAACTGATTAATTTTTACATGCATGATTCATCTATGCAAGTTATAGTTACTGTCGGTTCTCGTATGCTATAACTGGTCTTATTGTTAATTAGTAGCTAGTGTCGGTTTCCGTATGCTACATACCGTTATGATGAATCTTGTTAGCTTTTAAGACTTATGTGCTTCCTTGTTATTCTTGTAACTCATATGGGTAGCTACTGTCGGTTTTCGTAATGCTACCATCTTTGGCATATGAGTTATATCTGTTTAGAATAGCTAACTGTTGGTTTTCCATAATGCTATCACCTTTGACGAGTCTTAAAGCGCGTCTACACTGCATGTAATGAACAGCACTGTCGTTTATCGTAACCTGTCATTATTTGGTAGACGTTTATTTTATATATGCATGCTATGTTGCAATTAATGGGCTAGTTTTCTTTCTTTTATTTTATTTTCTTTTTGCATGTCATATAAATGCATTTCATTTAGTTGCATTTCATATAGTTGCATTGTTTTTCTATTTTTCCTTTTATTTTTCTTAAGTGTGGTCACTGTCGGTTCCCGTAACACCACATCATTTATTTCTTTCTTTTATTTTTCTTGAGTGTAGTTAACTGTCGGTTTCCGTAATACTACCTCGTTTTTTTCGAGTATGGTTACTGTTGGCTTTCCATATACCATCACTCTTTTATTTTCTTAGGATTTTTTTTCATGTAGTTTGCATTTTCATATAGTTGCACCTAGCCTACGAGTTTGTGATATTTTCATGTATATGTGTCCATCTTTATGTGAGCATAATTTGAATATCTCTATAAATTCTTTTCCATGTGCTTTATTTGTATAAGTCTAATCTTTTCCCCGTAGACTCTTTTTGCACTAATCAAGTCTCGGGATACTTTCTTCCTAGCTATTGTGCACTTTCACGATGTATTCGGTTGTCTGTGATGCTCCACGCCCTGCGAGCTATACAAGCAATCCTGGTTCTTGTTGGTTCCTCCAGAATTGCCAGCATCCAATCAGCTAAGTTCTCTATTTGCTTTATTTCTGTATAACTTGAGGACAAGTTGCAATCTAAGTGTGGGGGAAGGGTTAGATGATTTATGTGTCTACTTTCGTTTGCTCATATTTTTAGTATTTCTATGAAAAGTGCTTAATTTTAAAATTTTTGTTATATCGCGAGTAGACAAAGGCATATCTTTGCTTGAGTTTATATCATTTTTGCTATATTCTGTATATTTAGTAATTTTAGTTGTTTCACCCGACACTCTTTTTCACATGCCATAGTAAATGATAAGCTAAATGTTGAAAGCCTACCCCATTTTAGTTGGAGATTTTTGATGATTATAGCATGTTTCTTTGCTTATGTACAATTCTTGAAAAGTTTAGTAGTTTGTATTCTAGGATTAAAGTATGACATACTTGTGAATATCTCGTAAGTTTGAATGTGATAAGTGAAACGTGATTAAGTCTTCGCAAGAGTAATAAATTGTTTACTTGAGGTGTTATGCTCGGTGGTACGTGTTACTAGAAAATAATCTTTACCACCCCAACGGAATCTCTAAGTAATCACTTAATTAATTGTGTGTGTCGGAAGGTTTGGTTTATGATTTGGGTGAGGTAGGGTGTACCACGTATGTCCTATTCCACTATGATGACCAAAAGCTCACGACAAATCAGTTATAGCTGCCTTATGATTGGAGTAAGGTAGGGGATTATCTTGAAATGTCCTATTCTGCTATGAGGGCAAAAGCTTATTCTGATGTGTGTTAGAAAATTGACAAAAAGTGAAAATATTGAAATATATTATTATGAATAAGTAAGGACTTGGTTATCGTTAATCTTATACCCAGTATAAACTGAAGGATATGTTGTAGGGATTATCCTCTGAGTCTGTCGAAATGTTTTAGATATTCTCTACTATTTCTTTTTGGGATATGTATGTCTTGTAAAGTGCCTTGTTATAGTTTTTTGAATATTTCTAACTTAGATGGGAAACCGGGCTAGTTTTGGTTTGAATAACTTTCAAATTGTGGAACTTAGTGGAAGTTTATTATGGCTATGCACACACTCACTTGGGTGAACTTCTAAGTTAATAAATATGCTTCATATTTGTATGGATGTTTATTTGTCTCGAGCTTGACTTTGTTTTGTTTTGCTCGAGGACGAGCAAAAAGATAAGTGTGGGGGTGTTGTTTAGGGCCAAATTATAGTGATTTTCATATATATTTTATGAATCAATTTCCCCCATATATGGATTATTTCATAGATATCGGGCCTTATAGTCAAATATTGAGTAAATAAGGTTTTTAATGATTAAATATGAAAACGTATCGATTTTTATGTTTATTTGATGTTTTTATATTATTTTGGAAAAGATGATCCTAAAAGGCTAAATTCGAGATGGAAGAGGATCAATTAAAGATATGGAAGAATAAAAGAGATAAGGAAAGAAATAAATCAAGATAAAGATGGAAAAATCAAGAAATTCGATTTCAAGTCAATATGGACGAGCGTCCATCTGAAGCAGACGAGCGTTCAATAGTGGACGGGCGTTTGGTGAAGTGGACGAGCGTCCTAGAAGAGATTTTACATTCAGAGTCTCCAGACGCAAGCTGAACGAGCGTTGACTCTCCGTCCAAGGCAAATGGACGGGCATCCATGTATTCAAACGAGCGTCCGCCGCCGCCTTTGCCTAAACCGACTTAATCTTCTATTTAAACAGCCGTCGCCCAACCCTAAGGGCATCAATATTTTTCTTCACATCAAAAGAGAGCACAGCCGCATCTTGAGAGTTTGAAGGCCGGTCACCCGAGCCTTGTGCTCGGGTGAACCGAGGTTAGATTAGGAGTAGATTATGTAGCTTTTCTTTTTCGTTTCCATGGAGTTCAACCATTGTTCAAGACTATGTGAGTTTGATTTTCAATTTATTTAATTCCAGTTTATCTTCATGAGCTTTAAGTCGTTTGTATTTTTCTATGCGATTTGTATGCCATGTGAATTAGAATCGAAAGATTAGTTCACGATTGATGTTTATAATACGGAAGTTGCATAAACCTTAGATCACCATAGAAAGATAGGGTTTTTAGCCATTAATGATGACAAGTTAATGAGTTAGATTCCTAGGTTGTTAGGTTCTTTAAAAACGAGAGTTAATTGAATCTACACCCGAGTTTTGTTTGGTAAATCAGTCTCAACACTCGAAAGATGAGAGATAGATAATTGAATTCACTACGGAAGTAGGCTTTCATAGCTTGAGAGATAAGTTCACTAAGAGATTAGGGATTTGTGTATCGTGAAAGGGTGAAACCACAAACTGAATTAGAATCATGAGATTAATTAGAATTGAAATCACTTAGGTTTGTACTTTGGTTGTTCCCATGTTTCTTAGGTTAGATTTATTTTGTTTGTTCTTTTATGTTTTTTTTTCTTTCATTTCTTTTGTTTATTCATTCTTTGAGTAACAATTGAGAGAGTTAATGAAATTAGATTCAACATCCCAATTACCTGTGGATCGACCCCTTACTTATCTCGCTCTACTATCAACAACCCGGTATTCGGCCGGTTAGGAGTTAGTTTTGCAATTAGGTTAGGGTTTATAAATTTTCTTTTTGTTTAGTGATGCAAAATCCCTCCAACACTCAGTAGGGCAATGCATGAATTGACTGACCAGACTGACCCCATATGCAATATCGGGTCTTGTGTGAGAAAGGTATATGAGTTTGCCTACAAGCCTTTGATATTGTTCTTTCCCCGACAAAGAATGTCACCATGCGATGAGGGTATGACGGGGTCTACCTGGAGATACAACAGTTTGCATCCCAAAGCATGCCGCTTTCCTTCGATGGGTCCGGGACATACTTCCTTTGGGAGACCGAAATGCCATTGGTGGTTCTAGCTACTTCCATACCAAGAAAGTACTTGAGGTAGCCCGGATCTTTAACTTGGAACACCTTTGCCGGTAGAGTCTTCAAGTTCGGATCTCGGTAGAGTCATCTCCGGTAAGGATGATATCATCCACATATACAATTAGAATGGACCTCCTCTCGGTTGGTTGTCTTGACAAACATGGTGTGATCGAGTTGCATTGATGATATCCAGCGGCTTTAACCACGGTAGTGAGTTTTCCAAACCATGCCCTTGGTGATTGCTTCGAGCCATATAGAGATTTCCTCGGTTGCACACCTTGCCTTGAGTATGAGGATTGATAAAACCAGGGGGTACATCATATAAACCTCCTCGGTGAGGTCCCCATTTAGAAAGGCATTTTTGATGTCCAATTGGTGAAGAGGCCGGTCATGTTGGACAAATAGGGAAATCGGTACACTGACGGTGTTGAGCTTTGCTACTTTGGTGCAAAAGTTTCCTTATAGTCAATGCCATAAGTTTGAGTGAATCCCCTTGCTACCAATCGGCTTTATACTTGTCAATTTTACCATCGGCATTGTATTTGATAGTGAATAACCATCTGCGACTATAATCGTTTTCTTGCCTTTGGGAAGAGTTGTGAGGTCCCAAGTATGATTATCCAAGAGAGCATCATCTCTTTTTAACGACCCTTCCACTTATCATTTTGAAGGGCCTCCCGAATATTTCTAGGGATAGAGTGAGAGTCCGGTTCGTGTAAACATGGCAAAGACAGGAGACAACGATCATAAGATAAATAAGTATGAATAGAATGATCGGTGCATGATCTTTTCCCTTTCCTTAGAGCAATAGGTCCGTCATCTACTTCGATGAGGCTGCCGAGAGTCGATGGCCGGGGTCCGCGGACTCGGTTCGATGGGTTCTTTGAGGTTCTCGGTTCGGCGAGCTCGGGGTCGGCGGACTCGGGTCGGCCAGACCGCCGAGGGTCGATAATGTGAGTATCCGCGGGATGCTTGAAGATTATGAGTCCGCGAGGGTTAATGGTTTGCCGAGGGAACGGACTTAGTTCAATCTCAATCGGGTTTCCATCGTTGAGCGCTCGATAGGTTTGTTTGTAATATGGAGTCCTTTCAAAGAATTTCACATCCATAGAATTGTAAAATTTCTTTTCGGTAGGAGAGTAACACTTGTAACCTTTCTGTCTGTGCATATCCAAGGAAAATGCACTTATGAGCTTTAGGATCAAGTTTACTTCGTGTTGAGCATGGATATAAACAAACACGGTACAACCAAAGATCTTTGGAGGCAATTGGGTAATAAGATGAGAGCGAGGAGTGTGTGGTCGGCGGGGTTTGGAGAGGAGTTTTGAAACCTAATACTCTGCCGGGAAGTCTGTTGATTAAATATGTAGCAATCAATATAGCTTCACCCCACATGTATTTAGGAACATGTGTAGTGAACATGATTGATACGGCCATTTCCGACGGATGCTGTTCTTTCTTTCGGAACCCCATTCTGCCGAGGTGTTTCCACACAACTACCGATATGAACAATTCCTCTCGTTTGTCAAGAAGTTACCGAGGTTAGACTCATAGTATTCCGCAGCATTATCGTCTTTAAGATCTTGATCTTAGTATCAAATTGGGTGGAGACCATGTGATAAAATTCTTGGAAGATAGGTCCAACTTCGATTTGTCTTTCATTAAGAACGACCAAGTGTTTCGGTATGATCATCAATGAAGGTTACAAACCACCTTTTTCCCCGTTATACTTTTCACTCTTGAGGGTCCCCATACATCACTTTGTGAATTAGGGTGAAAGGGGAAGAGGGCAAGTGAGGTAACTTAGCATATACGAGATTTGGTGAGTTTAGCAAATTGACAAATATCACATTGAAGATCATTAAGATTACATCCTTTAAACAATTCAGGGATTAAAGACTTTAAATAACCAAAACTTGGATGTCCTAGTCTATAATGCCATAACATGATATTGTCTAGGTTTTGAGTGCGAGTGCCGAGGCAGATTCGTCTCTTCGATCTTCGTCTTCGCGGGGTTGATCACAAACGATCCCGAGCGGGTTTAGCTTGCCCAATCACTTCTGAGAAGAAAGATCCCGGAATGTACACCGATTCTTATTAAAAACAACGGTCAATTCGGATCTTTAGTGAGTTTACCGATAGATATAAGGTTACGATCTAACTTTGGAACAAACGGGACATTACGTAGATATATCGATTAGTAAGTTTAACCTTCCCAACACCTTTTGCATAAGAAACGTAACCATCGGCGTCTTAATTCGTGAATTTGGTTGCATGGCATATATTGGGTAATAAGGTTTTTATTACCGGTCATATGGGAAGAAGCCCCGAATCAACAATCCAAGTCTCATTACTAAGAGGTGAGTAAAATATACCCGTTTTAGCATGAGTGGCCATTTCGAGTGGGGGAGCTACCTTCCGATGCTTTGAGCAATAAAGGCTCTAAAGGCGAACCGAGCATTCGGCTTACTTGTCATTTTCCTCTTCACCGATAAGTTTGCCTTGACTTTCCCTGGTTGGTTTTGAGGTTTTAGAGGGGGTAGGTTTGCCATGTAGCTTCCAACAATTGTCCTTGGTGTGATTTGTGCGTTTGCGGTGATCACGAACGCTTTCCGGCTTTCTCAATAGGCTTCTGTAAGTCTCATTAACCTTCACGGCGGTACCTTCGATAGGGTTGTCGGCGGGGGTTCGAAAGCATCACTTTCCTCCTCGCTTTCCTCATGTTTGACCTCGGCAAACATGGATTTGAGATTTGGAAGAGGTTTAGTAGCAAGAATTCTACCTCGACATCATCAAGAGTAGGATTCGATCCGGTAAGGAATTTGAATACTCTCTTTTTCTCGATAATGTCTTTAAAGAGTGCGATCTTTAACATCATTCCGGGGGTGAGTTTCCAACATATCTAGGTGTTGCCATGCCTTAGATAGTTGATTAAAGTATTGAGTTACGTACATATCCCCTTGTCCGCAATTTTGAATCCGAGCTTCGAGTTCATAGACTTCGGATGTATTGTCCTTTTTTGAGTAAAGGTCTCCGGCATTGTCCCGCATTTCCTTAGCGTGTCATACATCATGAAGTTCTCATCGATCTCTTTTGTCATAGACCTCGTGAGGATGGTCATGACTTGGTTATTTTCTCGTGTCCCATGTTTCAAACTTGGGGTCGGTTTCCAGCGGGGCGGGTTTGGAACCGGACGGATATCCCATCTTGCCCCGGCCGGAGATATACATTTTCATAGACCTTGACCATAGCAAGTAGTTGTTACCATCAAGTTTATGATTTGTAAAAGAAGAGTGTTCGCTTATCCCGGTCTGTGAGGCAAACTGTGAGTCTACCGAAGAAGATGAAACTTCGGATAATATTGACATTTTCTCGAAAAAGAACCGAGTTTTGCAGCGGATTTTAGAACTCAGTAAGGCTCCGATACCATGAAGAGAGTTTGAGAATGTGATAAACACAAGAGTAAACTTCAACTTAGTTTATTCATTGAGTAAAAAGATGTATAAATAGATACAATTGAGATAGAGAGACTAGCTAGCTAGCTTGGGCGGCCACTTGAGTATGTAGATGTGGGCGGCAAGCATGCAAAAGTAAAAAGTAAAAGTTATGTCTATGACATAAAGTAAACTAGAGTTTGACATATTAATTGTTTATATGACTCACAATTAATATGTCTTTTACAATTAATTTTACAATTAAATAAGATGTACAAAATATTATGCACGAAATCCTGAGGCTCAGCAATCTGCTGAGCACCCTGCTGAGCACCCTTTTGAAGCCTCAGCAGACTGAGTCTGCTGAGTAATATTTCCACAGTTTCTCATCCTTTGAACTATTTGAACTAACAATTGCATATCTTTCCGACTATATCATGTTTAGCTATTTCAGGGCAACACACTTTTGCATCCTAGTGTTTATCCTTAATGCATTCCCCTAAAAGATGTTTTAGTACATACAATTTTTTGTTTAAAGACTCGACTCTACAAATCCTCCGTTTTCTGTTTTCGCTATCGCTTGGTTTATGTTTACCAAAATTCTTTGGCTTTGCTTTGCTCGAGATGGGTTCCACACGAACTCCATATGAAAATTTTATCCTTTCCAAGTACTCCTCACTCGTTTCAACTATTAGTGTTACAGGTCTCCTACTTTGGCACATAGATTTCATCATCCTCGTGTTTTGCTTTATCCAACATGAGTAAATGCTTTTGTATCCGTGTTTTCCTTTCAGGTTAAACCACTTACCGTGCTCTAAAAATTCTGGAAATTTTCCACAATATAGACCGAAGTCTTTTCTACAATTTCTCTTTTTACACCAACTCGATAATTGTTATGGATTGTTCAGAAAATTCATGTTTATGCCGGACACTCTCTCCAGAAAATATGCAGCAGCACCTTCACTTCTTCTTCTGTTTTGGACAGGTTAAACACCTTCAAATGACCTGAATTTTTTTCTATATTGCAGACAAAACTTTTATCTACAATTTTCATTTTGGAATTAAGTTCAGATTCTTTTTCGTTTGATCTCGATTTTCAATTCAACTCAGTGTTTATTAATCTGGAAATTCTGACAGCTTGTGCAATCGTCATAAATAACTGTTTTTGACCGACTTTACCTCATTCAAAAATTCCAATATTTTTATATCACCTGGGAAACTCCAGTATCTAAATCTTTTCTCTTTTGATCATGCTCAAAATCTTTTTTGTTTGGGCTACACAAGTCGATAATGACAGGGCTGGAGTAAATATTATACACAGCAACCTAAAAGGAATTCTCACCTCTTTGACTTAAGGTTTGGGCTAAGAGGGTAGTAAGTTATTATTGTCATGTTTTAGGAGTTCCTAGAAGTTTGATCTCCTTCTGAGTTAAACCTTTTAGTTGGATGCTTGTAAAGCTAACATTGTAGTTCTTTTGCAGTTGTAAACAAGAATCAAGATGCTAACCTCCAGCATGCCATGTTTGATGTTCAGAACCTTTTCATGCCCTTTTATAATTATACATTTTCCGGTGATTTATTTCTCATGTAATCCTCATTTGAGATCTTTAAGCTGAACAAATCCTTTTCACATGTTGTCATGAGTTACCTCAGAAACATATCGCCGTAAGCCCTTCTTTCTAACAAGTTCTTACCTTCTTACTTTTCAAATCAAGAAACAAGTTCATTTTAGATCCGCAGTGTTGCACTCCCATAATTATTTTCAAATTCAAATTTGACTAAGCCTTCTGATGTCAGAACATTCTCCTTACTTGTGTTCATTCTCAGCTCCTCTCCTAAGGGTAGTGTCGATGTTGTAACTTTTCACCTAATGCGGCCTTTTCTTTTAAAGGTATGCATATCTTCTTTTGCCAGTCAAATTTTTAACACTACCGTGACATTATTTTCAGTTACTTATCTTTAACCTTCTAGCAATTTATGCTAAACCAGTTTCAAGCAGAAGGTAGTCTTTGCCAATGTGCCTTCCGAACCTATCAAGCCAAACAACTTTTGAATTCCTGAACTTCTGATTTCCAATTCAGATTAATCTACCTTCTACCCTTCAGTTTTAACTCTCTTTCAGTCCATTTAGAGCCATGAACCGCCATATACACATTTTTGACTTCCCTTCTTCTGTTTTGGCGTTTCTATTACCATTTTGATACACCGGTTGAATTCCTATTGTTTTAATTTTTCCATTCCCTCATGAGGAATAACCTCGAACATTTATTTCTTGGCAGTGTACTATTCCTCTCAAGTAGTGCAACTTTGAACCTTTGATTTGAATCGTCAATGATCGTTTAAACTTCCTTTGAAGGTTTGAATTAATTCTTTGAAATCAAACCTTATCCGACAATTCTTATGTGTCATTTCCTCTTCACTTAAAAAAAATCTTGTTTACCGCTTACTTATTCAAACTTTTGATATTCCCTTACAATTCCTTGAGGGAAATTTCTTTTTTTCAAAATCTCGAAATAACCTCTCTTTGACTACTGCAAACTTTGAATTTTTCTTGGCAAGTTTTATTTTCATTCTGAGACCTTTCGGTGTACTCGTTTTGTCTCCATGGCCCCTTCCTGTTGGGATTCTTGCTCTCTTTTGATTTCTACGTTCTTTTTTTTAGTATTTCTGGTGCTCGACCTTGCACCTTTACTTTGTTTTTTCTGTTGTGTGATGTTTCCTCCAAGACACTCGTGCGAATTGAAGATTTTCATAGTTCGCCAACACCCATTTTTGTTAACTAAGTGTTTAACAATCAAGGTCTGCCTAATGTCCTCAAGTTCAGCAATCTCTTTCCTTCGTACTTAATGTTTCCACGTCCATCAGATGATGTTTCCTTTAATGTCCCCACTTTCTCAAGGCTTATATGAAAGCTTATTACCATCATTTCAAGTTGCCTCTGATGTCTTTGTAGACCACCGTATCTTGCAGAACTCCACTATCTCAAAAGAATTTCATCTGCAAGGTGTTATTTTGTTTTCCTTCTGGTGGCTATCCTTTGTATTATGATATAGTGCCTCATCCTCCAGTTTGGAACCACCTTCAATTTTTTCCCAACATGGAATCATCTTGTTCTGCTTTTAACCTAAGCAACCTGTCTTATTTTCAAGCGCATTGTATCCTTCCTTGGCTTACCTAGTTTACATACCACCCTGGTACTCAACTTCTGGAAACACGTCTTCCTATTCCATCTTTTCTTGAATCTCCTTTAACAGAAGAAATAGAAGTTCGAGAAGGAATACCAAATTGTCACTTTTCAACTCCTTATATTTTCCAATCCAACCCTAATTGGCATAAGGATTGGATTAGACCTCCAGAGAAAAAAAATATGGCAAAGCATGTTCTCCACCCACAGGGAGTCTCAGAAGTCCTACAGCCAGAATCCTTGCAGTCCTTCAGCATGTTCGTGGTGCCATGATGGAAGTTGGGATCGAAAGAAGTCAAGTGTGCCAGAAGTGTGGTTTCGGCTGGGAAGATTCAGCCTTTTGGGTATAGGTCAGCAAGAGCAAGCAAAGAGTGTTGACCGATGATTTCAAGATTCGAGCCAGTTGATGAGTTCGTGAAAGAAGCAAGACAAAGATCCAGTGGTTTTAGTTTACATGTGAGTGGTCAGAACCAACCCGCTAGTGGTCACGAGTTAGATGAAGATCGCGATCGTTGGGATCGGAATCAACTTTGGGTTCCGAATGCGGAAGATTGGGAAGGATAATGAAGAATGAAAACCTCGAGATGACAATTGCAGTTCCTCTCGGAGCGACCAAGAAGTACAAGAATTGGAACAGTACTGCTGGCGATCTTTCATGAATATAGAGATAAAAGAACACGAGTTTTTGGGATGAAGTGGAGCGACAACAGAATACGAGACCAGATTTGATACAGCAAGTCACTAGGAGATTGAAGTGGATCGTTGCAACCTCGAACTGGCTCAAGGTAAGCAGAAGAGTTGGGAAGATGGAAGAAGAAGATTGTAAGAGTTAGAAGTTGAGACGTTTTGCAAGTCCGGAGTTCAAGTACCTCTCGGTTACATTCGAGTTTCGAGGACTAAACTCCTCTTAAGGGGGAAGGAATGTAACATCCCGACTTTTCGTAAAAGGGTAAAATAGTCATTGGGTGTATTTACTACGACCTAATTATTATTTATCCTATTTATTTAATTAAAAATGATTTAATTAAGGGATTTAGTTATTATTTAAAATGGATTTAAATTAAAAACTATAAAAAGGAATTAATCCCCAAATCTCTTATTAATCTGGTGCGCAACTTCTGGAAAAAAAGAAGAAGAGGGGAACGGCAATGCAGATGGAAGAAGACGCAGAAGAAAACGAAATAAAAGGGAGAACGTAAACTTCAACCGTGTGATCAATCCGTTCATCTGTTCAAGATGCCGCATGAGAGAAAAGTGATCAGCGCGAAGAGACGCAACTTTGGAAAATAACATCTCTCAATTCCGTAAGTTTTCAGTTTAGCCATAGTTTTTTGTATTCGTAGAGTTCGATTCTCGAAAAAATCGTATCTTTTAATCCGTAGCTCTGTTTTTCAGCCATGAGTAGTCGAAACGATCGTCTTGGAGCGTAGATTAATCTAAAATTAGTTTGACAGCAGTTAATCCAGGTAATCTGCAGTTTTATGCACTTTTTCAGTTTCGTTTTTAGCCAGAAAATAGGATTTTAGGGTTTCTGTTGATCAAATAGGTTTTGGGGTTTGAGGATCAACAGTTGTTGCAGTTGCTTGGCGTTTTGCTTGCGGTTTGCTGGCAATTAAGGTAATAGACTCTTCCTAATGAGTAATTATAGTTTTATAATGATAGGTTGAGTTTTAGTGTTGCTTGGTGATAGAATTCATGCTAAGTTGTAATTAATGAGATGTGATATGTTTTGGTATATTTGTGTTGAGTTTTAAATTTCTATTCTTTTTGATTCAATAACATTAATTAAACGTAAACAAGCCTCGATTGAGTTTCTGATGCGTTTGGTTCCGGCACCGGACGTACTCTTGAAGGGAGTTAAAGTTCGGGACCGTCAGAAAGGCATGAAAGGGCTTGTGTTTTGATGAAATAGTATTCATCAATGTCTGTGTAATTGCTAGGCCTTGTCCATGTCTAGCGGTCTAGGAAAGAAAGTAGTGTATGTGAGGGAGTTTACTTGAAAACATTTAGGTGGCTAGTTAATACACAATAATAATTACATAAGTGTAGTAAAAGATAAAACGTCACCTATTCTCGGTTAGGCACTATTTCATATCGGCGATGTGATACGTTCATAAAAGGTGAAAAACGATGCTGGCCTATAAACGGTTGAATGGCAGTGGAGGAAATTCATCGGACGTATACGCATACCGGGGAGACCCCGGAGCTAATCGGTGCTAATCACCGTTAGTTAGCAAGTATATCTTCAGGTTGATGAACGCCATGCGTAGTGTCCTTGAGTGATGACGTATCCAAGATAAGCTAAGCTAGAAACGTTTAGTCATGACGTGTCGATGAGCATGGATTGAACCCTAGATTGAGTCGGTCTCACAAAGATAATTTAATAATCATAATAATAATCTTTCGTTGTATAACTTAGTTATTCATTAGCTTCTCACTTTTACTAAGTACTTTGTACTTACCTCCTTTGCATTTTCTTTTGTATGCATTGTGGGGTGAGAAGACGAACAGGTTGACCCAGAGTAGTTGACGACTTTTGAAGACAATGAAGTCTTGACGATGCTTCTACTTCATTTTCTTTGTAAAGGTTGTACTAGACTAGTTGTAAACTTTTTCTTAGACTTGTTGTCCTTCTATTTCTAAGACCTTTGTAAGTTTGGTTTGTACTTTTAGGATCTCATATTGTACAAGTCTTTGGGTATTTCGTCATTGTAATTTAACTATTCATATTTAGTATGATTACTTTCTATTCTTAGTAGCATTTATGTTTTTACCCGAGTCTTTTTTAGCTTCCGTTTGCTTTATTTTGATATGACGACGTAGATGCTTGCGTATAATATTAGATTTGTTTAATGCTATACGCGCCGAACGTTTCTCTTCCGGAGAAGGACTCGGTATCCGGGAGCAGGGCGTTACAGTGGTGGTGCAATGTGACGATACGGGATTCCACCCCTCCTCGTGGAATTATCTAATTGGTCCCGCTGGCATGTGGAAAAGTCTAAGTTTATCATCCATATCGGATCGAATAAGATACAAGTCAGAGAAGACCACAGCAACCGACAGATTCTACAAGTGTCCTACCTCGAGCACCCATGTCGGTGTTATCCGAGTCGATACGTGAGTTCCACCCCGCATTCCTAAGCCCATTGTCCGTAGGGGTTACTTGGGCAAGAGGCCGAGCCCAAAGAAAGGGTATTTATGTCAATAGACCAAACCGCCTTAAGTTTAGTAAGGGCGTAAGAAGGGCGTGTGCCTATAAATACACAAACTCCGGGGACTACGTAAGGCTTGATTCCCGGGCATTAGACATGATACGTAGGCAAAATTATGATAAAGCGACACAATCCTAAATATTTTTAAGAATGCGACAACTACATATTTTTTATAATTTGAGTCCATTTAACTTGAAATCGTTGTTCCGCATAATTTTTATAAATGATTGTCTTGACAAACAAATAATCCCGAAAATCAAATAATCTCCCAAAATAATCCCGAAATCGCTGAATTTCGACAAAGGACGAATTTTTTATAGAAGACAAATAATCCCGAAAATCAAATAATCTCGACAATGAATTTTGAAAATTAGTGAATTTCGACAATTTCGACAATTTCGGCAAGAATTTAAACAAATAATTTCGAACACAAGTGAATTTCGACAAATAATAAATAATTTTGTCCTTTAAAAGTTTCAAAAACTGCAAAAGCTTTCAAAAAAAAAACCATTCCGTCCTTCTACTCAATTCGATTTTAAATATTTTATCCTCCTTCTCCCTCATTCCCCCCTTTCTTTGCTCGCAGCGACAGTCTTTGCCCGATAATTGAATGAACCATAGATAAGCAGGTAAACATATCCCCTGAGCTTCCAGAAAGTTTGATATGGGGTTCAAGCTGTGTTTATGATCGAACACCACCCAATCGATAAATACGATTCTGTGTGGGTGCATTTTGTTTTCATTAATTATGATTGCCACTCGATTTAAGCTCACTTGAAGAAATTCATAAGTTTTCAAACCTACATTACACTACCTAAACTGAAAGAGATAAGTGACATTTACAAGTTTCAAGACTAAGATTCTGAGCGAAACACTAAAAGAAGTGGATGCTTATACTTTGCCTAAGAAGGTGCAGTGACCCGACACCAAGTTGCCCCTGGCCCTCTAAAATTTTAGGTTAAGAAGCAGTGACATGTTTCTGAGATGTTTCCATTACCGATTTTGAAATTTTCATTAACTGTGTTTATAGTTCCTTTATACATTTTTCAATCTTCATTTTTTTGTCAGTCATACTTCTTGTGATACAAAATCATGCCCAGCTTCTAATCTATTAACAAAATACTTGTAGTGCCCTAGTCACTAAATTGGTGATACAAGAAGTTTTCATCCTACATGATAATAGCTTAATAGGTTGAAGTATAATGCTTATTCAGCAAAAATATGACTAATATATGCAAGTAGGTTTGTATACTGCTCCTCGAACTTTTTATGTTAGTGACCTTCATTGCTAATTCTGCTGTTGAGTTTGTGCCATGATCCTTTTTTTCTTTACGATTACAACATGTTACTGCTGAAGGAACAACTTTAGTCAAGCAAACAGAAGATGTTGCAAGCAATGAAAAAGGTGGAGGTGAGACTGCTCTTAATCGGATGAGCTCAAGATCTCTTCTCATTAGATCATCAGATTGGTATGGCTAATTTTAACCATATCTTTATATTATTGCCGGCTTGTTAAATATTTGGGAATGCACCCATTGAAACTTACCATAGTCTGCTCTCTTTTTTATAACACCTTAGTTTTTCGGTTTGAGAATTGACTTCTTGACCTAGTTGCTGACAACAAAAAGGGGATGCAAAAGCAAAAGACTTCATATCACTAGGACAAGATTTCAGCCTTTATTTGCTTATCAATAAGTTTGTTTCTTTTCTAATTTCACTCATCATTGAAAGTTCATTTTTTCATGTTTTTTCGGAGGATTTGTTTATTTCCGAATTGTTTGCAGGACTTCTACTTTGATCTGGTGGAGGATAATCAGAATATAACATCTCATGACTACTTAGAGATAGCTCCAGTTCAAGGTGGTGGTAAAGCTGCTGATGCCAAAAATGAGGTAATCACCCATGTTTGCCACCTATAGACAATTAACCTTTTTTTTAGCTTATTGTGTTTTGGCTTTTGCCCTGCCAAAGAACTAAATTTGAGATACGTTTCTATCTTTTAGCTATCATATATCAAACATGCTTGCCTTAATCTCTAATGAGTTGATGTAATTGTTTAACTTTACTTTTCTTCGCAGTACTTACATATCCGTTTGAAGTCTAGTTATGGATGATATCTCTAATGAGTTGATGTAATTGTTTAACTTTACTTTTCTTCGCAGTACTTACATATCTGTTTGAAGTCTAGTTATGGATGATGTTTCAATGCTGATTATAACTTATATGATTAGTTTATGTATCCATAGCTTCAAATGTGTTATGAAAATAGTGAGTAAACGTCCACTATTGTTCCTAAATTGTTTGACTGGTTTCAATGATACATGGTTGTGATGAATTTTCCGAACACATTTGAGCTGATATTTAGGCACTAATAATGGTATGTATTGATTAACAAGCCGTTGTTTACGCTAGTGAGACGGCTTTTCTCTCATCCCGACGGATGTTTACGAACACCTTTGAGCTGATATTTAGGCACTATTAATCTTGATGCCTCTGGATACTGCCCTTTTGCATGTTCTTATGGAGACGGTAACTGATGTTTGATAGGATATGCTGTTCAAATTCATTGATCAACTCATTTTTCTGACGTGGCGTGTCTTAGGGTGACAATAACCGTAGGTTGCTGCAACTAATATGAATGTTGCTAGTAGTCGTTCACACAGCGCCTTAGGGTGCCAATCTATTGGATCTCGGCGGGGTAACCGAGCTCGCCGAGTATAAGTCTATCGGGTTACGAGCGGGGACCGTGCTCGCCGAATTAATTGGATCACGACGGGGTATCGACCTGCCGAATATAAGTCCGTCGATAACTTTGCCGTTGTAACATATCTTTTACGTAGTATTATTTTTTAATGTGTACAAATGTAGTAGTGTAACTTTATTACTTTTGATAGGATAACTTGAGTATAACCACTCTATTAAGTTTGTAAATAATACTACGTAAAAGATATGTTACATCAGCAAAGTTATCAGCAGACTTATATTCAGCAGGGTCAGATACCCTGCTGTGATCCAATTAATTCAAGCAGCACGCTTACCCCGTCGTAACCCAAGAGACTTATACTCAGCAGGCTTAGTTACCCTGCTGAGATCCAATACAATCTAACTGTTAACCTTTTGTAGGATTCCCTAGGTGGCAATGCAAAGACCATTATTATTTCAAATATCAGTCTCGCTATCAGGTTTTCAACCATATTAATCACATTCTGCTTTGAATTCTTGACATTACTGAGGATATGGGTATTCAGGTGTAGGATTAGTTTTTATTCAATGCCTTCTATCTAAATTTGATTCTCTATCTTGAAGACGTAAAGCTGGTGGTAGTTGACTGTTGAGGACAACATTTATGAGCTTCTCTGCTAGTTGTTTAGTAGGTAGATTATGTCTTTAGAAGTTGGGAAGTCTCAACCCATATAGGTAGATAGATAGATATGTTTGTGGAGATTGATTATTATATAAGCTTGCTTTACTTTATATGATCAGTCAAGTTGGTCTGATCTTTTATGCATGTTGTGTGACAGATACGATGTGCATTCTGCTTGATGTGCACAATATGTGAACCATGATGTGTGTGAGCAAGTTCTTAAACGCCATGTTTGTTGAGTCTTAGTTTGAATACGCACAAGTATGAGTTGCTGAAAGGTGTGATGTCATTCATGTGAAAATGATTCTTGTCTTGCACTGGTGCTACAATGCAACCGATGAGGTATAACCTAGTTCATCTTTCATTTCACTTTCAACCATGTATTTCATTCTCTGACATAATCAGTATTAGCAGTATGCTGGTTCAGTTTGGGATGAATTGAAGCACATCCGACAAGCTATTGGTTTTCTGGTAAAGCTTCTTTTGCTTAGGTTCTCTGTTTAATCCCTGAGACCTTAATGTGTGTATGTTAGCACACTTTTTTTTCTTCCTGGAAATATCTATTTCATACTACCTCCGGTCCAAAATATAAGTCATCCTACACTTTTCTATTTGTCCCATAATATAAGTCATTCTACATTACCAATGCAACATTTATTGCTCTTTCTCTATCTTACCCCTAATTTATTATGAATTCAACAACTTTTCATTACTTAACAACTATTGCATTAATGATAGTCAAGGGGTATTTTAGACATTAACCTTCAAATTAATGACATTCAACCAATTCCTTAATCTGTGTGAAAACTCCTAGGATGACTTATATTTTGGACCGGAGGTAGTACTTCATAAGCCAAAGAAAACATTGGATGAAATAACTTGCAATCTTTGCCTTGTGAGTCGGATTTTTAGAAAAAAGAACTTGATTCCACTAATTCTTGTGTTACATTAGCTCAAAATTTCCTATGTTGCCTTTTTTCGTACAGCTGCTTAGCATAAAACAACTTTACAAGACCAGTACAATGTATTGGGATGATAAGTATGGAAATCATAGAGCAGCATGGAAAGATCGTGGTGATGGTATTTTGGGTGGCTCCTTTTATGCGTTATTATTGTGGTGCAGTTGATGGTTGCTATTGTGTTATGTATATGTACTTTTATCGGAACATGGTGAATTGTAATAAAATATGTATTGTTTAAAAAGAAGAAGTTATAAGGAGTACAAAGTGCAATGTTCATTTTCATAGTTTATGGTGTATGTATAGTATGACGCAATTATGGCCTGCATTAATAATGTAAATTTATGGCATGCATCCAATTGGTCATTACGGCATGAATATGCATGCCGTGGTAGATGATTTTATTGATTTTACGACATGCTTTGAACATTGTAATTTGACGTAGATAGGTCATTTATGGATTGCTATGGGTCGAGTTTTACGGCGTGCTCTTGCATGCTTCAAACAAAATTTTCTATTGGGCGTAACCTATGTTTACGGCGTGCATTTCAGATCATCTATTGCTTACAAAATCATGTTGTAATTTTCAACGTAGATTTACGGTGTGTCCATCAATGGCTTGCATTTGTGTGCCGTAATTTACCATCTATGGCGTGCCTTACACGTCGTAAATTGCCAAATTTCCTATAGCGTGCCTTGTTTCATTAATATTTAGCTTGGTTTATGCTCTGTACATGGAGCCCTATTTATAGGGTGAGAACCGACTAAGTTCAACATAATTACAACTGAGGACATAGTACAACTAAATCTGCGGTGGTTGGTCGGGCCGCGATATGGCGATGGCAGCGCGGATCCATGGGCTTGTGCTATAGATCCTCAGTCGGTTGGTTGTGTCGTCAGTCCATGCTCTCCAAGAGTAGGGTGGAAATGGATCTCTGGCGGATCCATCACCCTTACCCGTCGTGGGCTCGCTTTCAAGGCCCATCATGAGAATAGGAATACGCTTTGCTCAGGGGCATAGCTATGTGTTGACCTTTCGGCCCCCGTCCGCCTATCCCCGGAGGATCTCTCCGGGTTAGCATGCGGGTTCGCGGGCCGGATGGCGGAGCCGGCCTATCAATGGCCCATATTCCATACCCGTGACATCTCGAGGTGTCGGGTTGGGAGTAAACTCCTTTTACACAGCGTACCCTGGGCTCGTTGCTAATCGCATGCGGTGATTGTCCCATGCTCTGCGAAATTGCGCCTTCGGGCGGAACGCCTTATCCTTATGACGCGGCTATAATGGGCGGATGGCCTTGGCCGCCTGAAGTCGTTTTGGGCGGACAGCCTTGACTTAATGATTAGCGTTTCGGAATCTTCGGTTCCTGGCCGATTTGAAGCTATAGTTGAGCGAACAACCTTAGCTTCATGAGGTGGCTTTAGTGGGCGGATAGCCTTAGCCACTTGAAGTCATTTTGGGCGGATAGCCTTGATTTCATGTGATTTATCTTATTTGGGCTTTTAGCCTCTAGCCGATTGAAGTCATATTTGGGCGGATAGCCTAGACTTCGTATGATTTGGCTTAGTTGGGCTTTTAGCGTCTAGCCGATTGAAGTCATATTTGGGCGGATAGCCTTGTCTTCGCATGATTTGGCCTATTTGGGTTTTTAGCCTCTAGCCGATTGAAGTCATATTTCAGCGGATAGCCTTGGCTTCGTATGATTTGGCTTATTTGGGCTTTTAGCCTCTAGCCAGTTGAATTCATATTTGAGCGGATAGCCTTGACTTCGTATGATTTGGCTTATTTGGCCCTTTTGCCTCTAGCCGATTGAAGTCATATTTGGGCGGATAGCCTTGACTTCCTATATTTGGCTTCTCGGGATCTTTGATCCCTAGCCGTTTTGAGTGGCAGCCTCGAATTGGCCCCCTATCCTACGAGTCGGTCATGTGTCAGTTTCAGGCGAATTTTCCCACTCACAATTGATGCGACAACTGACGTGATTCACCACATACTCTGATTGGTTGTGGTCCTTTCGTAATCCGCGCCGTAATGATGGTGATTTTGAAATTCGAAACTTGGAATTCCCGCCCTCGACCTTATCCGTTAGATCATTGTCATCTTGGCCGTCGAATCCATATTTCTGTACCTATATAAAGGGAAGGGTTCTTGACCTAAATACTTATCGGAATTTCTCCTTCTTCTACCATCGGTTATTGGCGGCTTTCCAGAGGAATCTTTCTGACGGAGCGAGTTCCGGAGAAATTTCAAAGGATTACTTCACCTTTCTCCTATCTTCTTCACGCCTTCTGTCGATTACCAGGTAAGGTTGCTCTTTTTTCTCAATTTCCCATTCTTTTGTGGATTGTTTCACATGTACAGTTTGTTGTCTTTCGATAATGTGATACACATGGATCTTCTTCGAGTCTAAGCCGGTAGATAAAATTCGTTGCCTTCGTCTTTGTTATTGTGGTCTTTGATTTTGCCTCTGCATCGTCATTATCCGTTTTGGGCGTTCTTTCGGTGTCTTCTTTCCCAGTTTTTTTCGGGGTTTTATGTGTTTGAATGTCAGACGAAAAGACGGGGTGTCGAGATGTGGTGGCACATCTTGACGTGACTTCAATTGTCCTGGGTGATGGCTTATCCGCCTCGTCCTTTTCTCTTTGCAGGATGCATGGTAGTGATAGATCTTGCTGATAATGACGACATCCATGGCTATGCCTCTGAGGAGGTTGAAGAAGTGGGTACTAGTTCCGGTGAGGGTGATGAGGGCGAGAGCACTGAGGATGACATGGTGCTAGCTCAACTAGCCCCAGACCAATCTGGCTGTCCAAAAGCCGTTGTTTTTAAGATGCCTAAGGGCCAATCAGTTCCTTTCACGGCGGCTCCCGTAAAATCTAAGAAGGCGTTTGGGAAAGAGGCCGCCAGGGCTAAAGGTTCTTCCTCAAATGTCGCTGTCCCTATACCCAAAGGATCGAAGAAGAATAATAAAACTGGTGAGGATGTCACCGAATCCAAAGACAGTAACAAGACACCTAGGCTGAGCAATCCTGAGGCAGCCAACGAGAACAAGGAGATTGATGCCCTCGACAGGAAAGTTGAGGCGGATTGGGCTGAAATTCAACCTCATCTTGGCGATCCCAAGCTCTTTTCCAAATTCAACATATCATCCGACTACCTTTTCTCCGGTTTCAAAGAGGTATCGAACCGAGCCGGCCAAAGGTTGAAGAAAGATGTCCTGGTTCTATTTTACGACCATTTTGTCGCCGGCCTTAGGCCACCTTTTGAGCCTTTCTTCGTCGATGTGATATGGAGGTTAGCGGACCTTCCTTGCAACTTTACCCCTGGGGCAGTTAGGGTAGTGATGGCCTACGTTGTTCTTTGCCGAATTCTGGGTTATGAGCCTTCCCTTAGAGTTTTCTTGAAGTTCTATTCCTTTAGCAAAGCGGCTACAAATAAGGCGGATTCAAGGAACTTTTTGTCGACCAGAGTGAAGAAGTGTCGGCTGTTCTATTGGACTTCAAACAAAGTCCGTGATTAGAATACGAGGGCCATGATGGTCGAGTCCGTGTCGGGGTGGCCGTTTCCAAAATTCGAGGTGCGTCCGAAGGATAGGCTGAACACGATCGTCGTATATAAGGCTAAGGAACTTAAGCCCGTCGAATTGAAACTTCTTAGCACTCTTCACGATCTTCTTAGTTGGGATGAGAAGAATGAGACCCATAAGCAGACTTTTAGTTGGAGGAGTTTGCTTGATCTTAAGGCCCCATTCTGTTGCGTGGCTGGAATTCCCGGACCGATAAACGCTCAACCCATAGAGAAAACATCTAAGCTGGGGACTTTTGAAGATTGGCATGCTGAGTGCCATCACAAGAAATGCTTTCCCTCTAAGTGTCTTATATGTAAAGGATAGAGACGTCGCGGCTGACAGACCTAAACCTAACCTTGGAAACGGCGCCAGAAAGCTGACGGACATTACCTAGGCTATACAGATCCTAACCGGCAGTGTACCGGGTCAAATTGTAGTGCTAGTCTGGTGAGTCATGTCGTATTCCTCAGGGAAAACATGGTAATTCTTTTAAGTGGGGTTAAACACCAAGAAGCTATTATTAACTCGATCTGAGTCGCAGTTTTTACCATTTTATCGGGTTAGATTATGCTAGTAGTTAGATTGTTAGTAAAACAGTAAATAAACAAATAATATATATATTTTTAGATCTATCCAAGAATACTTTACTGAATCAATATCTTTTTTAGTAGAATTGAATGAGACATATCTTTTCCTTGATGCAAGGAGGTCAATTATATATGAACCGGTGTACTCCTAAGCTAGACAACTCCTCCTCACACGAGCGTATGAAATTGTCATATGTCAAATTGTCATTAGTTTAATCTCCACAACTCGCCCCATGCTAATCTTAGTTAGTCCGAACAGTACCGAGTACAAATCTACCCCGGATAAAAGAGGTTATTCCGTTCGTCGGACGGCCGATGTTATTCAAGAGGCTCCGGTTGTCAAGCGGATCGATTTAACACAAACGGTGTAATTTCAATTAAACTGTGATTTTAACATTATTAAGATCTCGAGTACAAATTTCAATAAGATTCATCTTTCCAGGACAAATCTGCCCCCGGGTAGGAAATCGGGTTCCGTTGTCACGTTTTCACTCGGCCAATTTTACCCTCCGGTTTTTCTATTTTTTATCTCATATCCTAACTTCTCTGGTCAGTTCATCATTAGGTTATATGTTGCGATTCATCTTGATTAATTACGTCAATTACGTTGCAAAATAGAAAAAGATTCATTATAATTGGTTTTAATCATGATTACCAGAGTCGATCATTCATTTTACCAAAAGATTAACTAATTCAGATTCATATCTTGGCTAGATATATTTTTAGTTTAACATAGTGATAGATATAATATATATATATATATATATATATATATATATATATATATATATATATATATATATATATATATATATAACAACAAAAGTAATAACTTGATAAAATTACCCGTTAAGTGCAAATCAAAGCCGTATTCTCTCGAAAATAACAACTTCTTCAATAACAACTTTCTCGGTAATTCTCTCGAGCATTACAACGACTACTTTTATTTATAAAAACATATATACATACATAGACATATGTATATACGGGCCCGAAAATAAAATAAAACGAGAAAAGAGATGAAGAACGGAGATGAAGAAGAGGGGAATGGAAGAAATGGGAGGAGGTGGAGAAGAGAGATCTTGGCCAAGAGTGGCCAAGATGGGGCAAGGATTTTTATGGATATGGGGAGGTATTTATAGGGGGAGTTGAGGGAGGTTGTAATGAGGAGGTGATATTTGAGGGAGATATTTTTGGAGAATATGCTAAGTATATGCCAAGTTTGTTACAAGCATGTGGGAGGTATTGATGAGTTTGTTATGACTCATCATCATCATCATTAGTTAGCACATGGAGTAACATGCAACAAGTTGAGCCAAAAATATCCGGATCGACCCGAGATATCAACTGTTCGGTAAAAAATTCATAACTTGAGTTGTAGACCTCCGATTGACGTGATTCAAAATGCGTTGGAAAGCTCATTTAAATATCTACAACTTTAGTCAAGAACTATTCTCCAGAAAATGCCTCTAATTCGGGTCAAATTTCCATCGAAAACAGGTTACGGTAGAAGCGCGTAGGAAAAATAATTTGATCCGTTGAACTCGTAAGCTTGTGGCATTTTCTTCTTTCCCTCAAAATCCATCTTTTAGGCTTCAAAACATGTCGTTACGTGGAATCTTGGTCAATATATAATCCCGCAATGAACCACCAAAATACCAAACGTAAATCCGACACGACACTCCGGTTACTAAACCGGTACAAAAACTAATAAAAAACTTATAAAAATACGATAATTTATATAATAACTACTACTTATACATTTGAATAAAACTTAGTAATTTTGACTTGAATTGATACAAAAATGCTCAAAACGGTATCAGAAATGGGGTGAAATGTTATAATAATGAGTGTTAATTTATCTCTCATCACAACCCCCTACTTAGCTTTTGGTCGTCCTCGAGCAAAACAAGCGATAAAACAAAATGTATAAGAGATAAATTCATGAAGATATAAGGTATAATGAACAACTAGATAATACAACCATTAGAATTACAACCAGGCTTTAACCTTAATATAAATGTATAACAGAGTGTGTGTGTGTCAAGCCTTTTCAATTTCCACTATCCTCTCTTGAATAATTCAAGCAAACGCACAAATATCCATTCAGACAGTCCTAATGATTTTCCTAGGTATAGGCAGGAACATTTCCACACAAAGTTATCCCGTGTACTTATTAGGATAATCCCTAAAGCATATCATTCAGTTTATACTGGGGATAGTCAGAAGATAACTAAGTTTTCAACCATGCTTAAACAAAATTTTTTTTTCTTTTCGATGAGCTTAATTTCACATTTGTAGCATATGCCCTCATTCCCAGCAATAGGACGTTTCGTGATAACACCCTAGCTGGACTACTATCATCAGGCAGTCGGGAGCTTTTAAACCTCATAGTGATATAGGACGTTTCGTGATAACGCCCTACTGCACTCAAATCATTGGTAGCTACTACCAACCTATAGATAGTTCATCTTAATTTGGTATTCTTCTTTAACTTATATCCTTCCTATCACATTCAAACCTTCAGATATTCACAGTACACATTCAAAAGGTAGGTACTAAGTTACTGCAATTATCTATAGAATAACCACTAGGATACTGAATGGATACAGTTTAAAATTTTCCGCTTCAATATCAAAGGCTTTCCGTGAAGGAATTCATGTTACACAAATATATTTGGAATTACAATGCACTTACGGTTCACGTTGGTTATACACATCCAAATTGATCATTACATCTTCAAATCCATGAAATATACACCTTATACAATTTATTTTAATCAACTAAATAATGCTCGAAAAAAATTGAAAACTAAGGGATTTATTGATACAAAATAAACATTAATTCCATTGCTAGACCAACGACTCCACTCCCCACTTACGAACTTACATTGTCCTCAATGTAAAGTGAGTGTAAATAAGTTGTTGGGAAAGCAATGGTGCACTAAAACAAGTCAAAACAAATACTCGGATGATATTAAAGGGTGGGTGGGTGGGTTAAAGTTATGACCTCCTTAATTCCATAGTATTTGAACTAATACATGTCACACGTTATTTGAAATTTAAAACAGACTAGATCATGAAATGTAACGTATGAGAAAGTATTAACTCTGACTCTTTTATACCCAGATCCTGAAGGGTTATTTCAAATCGTTCTAACAACCTATGTCCAAAAAATGACGCTTTTGAATTTTTCTCTTTTTTCTCCATCGGGATTTTCGGATAACCACCTAATCATTCCCTTTTTTAATGACATTCAAACATTCATCCTGAGACTTGGTGAAACAAAATGAAAATCAATCCGAAGTATTCGCAAAGTATCATCCAAAGTATGAGTAATTATTATATTTAACTTTTTTGCGGGCTGCCTCCCGGTAGCGCTTTTGGTTAACGTCGTTTGCTCGACACTTAAACAACCAAAATGATGATGATTAACTAATATACTAAAATAAAATAGGATACTTCTAACATTTACTCACAAAAGCATGTAATAATTAATTTCGTGAACTAACTAAAAAAATGCTTAAGGAGTAAATAGGAAGGATAGTACCATGTTTTTACTATATTTATAGTCTATAGCTAGACTTTCTGCTCCGGTTTTCTAATGTACTGGTGGTGAGTCATCCTCATGCACCGCATCCGTATTTAATACCGGTCTCCAACAGAGGTTAGACAATTTCCACCAATCCAAACGATTCATGACCTTTTCCTTTGATTTTCGAGCCTTCGGTTTGTGAGCTTTTACATTATTGCTGAAGTCATTTTCTTCAATTACCTGCGTGTTAGTACGATCCACAGCAAAAGGACACAAATGGTCCACACAAGAACATGATTCTAGTGTAGTGCATGGATATTTCAATGAATTGTAAATGTTAAAGACAACGCGCTCATCATTAATTCCCAAACTAAGCTCTCCCTTATAAACATCGATGAAAGGGCTATTAATTGTTAAGTGCCGAAAAGTGTCAAGAAAATGTGCATACTTCTTATCCAACTTTATCTCTTTGATTTCCTTTTTCGGGGAATGGGGGAGTAATTCAAGATCAATTAAAGTAGGGTTAGAATGTATACCTCCCTTACCCTTATAATTAGACGAAGATAGTAAAGCTTCCTTGAATGATTGTGCCTTTTGAGGACATTGTGTGTCATCATTCAGTACCTTTTTCTTCAAAATATGCACTGGATATGGTGCTACCCTATCAGATTGAACCGAGGTGAATTTGGGTTGAGCCGGATAAGGTTCGGTTTGAATTGGCCCTTTCAAACTTGATTCCTTTTTAACCTGCTCATTGAACAAGGTCCTACCCATTCTTGGATTTTTCAATATTTTAGGAACCTTGACCCATTCCTCATCCTTACTCTCGCCGGCCATTTTCTTATTTCGATTTGAAGATGATCCTTGGTCGATTTCCCGACTAGTATGACCTCGTTTTCTTTCTACTCTTAACTCGCCTTTCGTAAGTGTTTATGTCGGGCTTATAAGGAGTGAGTGGGGCCTTACCACTTCGGTCATCAACTATCTAAAATAGAAAATGCTCATTACGATTATGCTTATTCCGATTCGATTATTTCTATTATTCGATTCGGTTATTAGGTTGAGGTAAATTCGATTAAGGTTTTGGCCATGCTCTTGAGCATGAGCAATCCCTTGTTCGGTGTGTTTCACCAACGGTTTCGGCCATTTTCGTAACTCGATTTGACAATTCTTGTGGAATAGAAAATATCGAATAGAAAACAATACGAAATCGATAAAAAAACCACATTTTTTTTTCTCTCGGTAATTACCGACTCCACTCGGTATTTACCGAGTGTATTTATTTATTTATTATTATTTTTTTTTAATTGGTATCTTACCAATAGGTAGGTACCAACAAAAATAAACGAACCGCGTTTACTTTCTACTATCGAAAATAGAAAATAACTCGAAATTGGTAGAAGAAGAAAATTGGTAACTAAAAGAAGGTAGATACCAACGGAAAACAAAAAAAGAAATGTGATAAGAAGAGTGTTGACTTATCCTCGAGAATTTTGAGCTAATACAAGTAGTAACCCTAGACACAAAGAAAGAAATTAGCGACGTTTTCCCCGGCAACGGCGCCAAAATACTGACAGACCTAAACCTAACCTTGGAAACGGCGCCAGAAAGCTGACGGACATTACCTAGGCTATACAGATCCTAACCGGCAGTGTACCGGGTCAAATTGTAGTGCTAGTCTGGTGAGTCGGGTCGTATTCCTCAGGGAAAACATGGTAATTCTTTTAAGTGGGGTTAAACACCAAGAAGCTATTATTAACTCGATCTAAGTCGCAGTTTTTACCATTTTATCGGGTTAGATTATGCTAGTAGTTAGATTGTTAGTAAAACAGTAAATAAATAAATAATATATATATTTTTAGATCTAGCCAAGAATACTTTACTGAATCAATATCTTTTTTAGTAGAATTGAATGAGACAGATCTTTTCCTTGATGCAAGGAGGTCAATTATATATGAACCGGTGTACTCCTAAGCTAGACAACTCCTCCTCACACGAGCGTATGAAATTGTCATATGTCAAATTGTCATTAGTTTAATCTCCACAACTGCCCCATGCTAATCTTAGTTAGTCTGAACAGGTACCGAGTACAAATCTACCCCGGATAAAAGAGGTTATTCCGTTCGTCAGACGGCCGATGTTATTCAAGAGGCTCCGGTTGTCAAGCGGATCGATTTAACACAAACGGTGTAGTTTCAATTAAACTGTGATTTTAACATTATTAAGATCTCGAGTACAAATTTCAATAAGATTCATCTTTCCAGGACAAATCTGCCCCCGGGTAGGAAATCGGGTTCCGTTGTCACGTTTTCACTCGGCCAATTTTACCCTCCGGTTTTTCTATTTTTTATCTCATATCCTAACTTCTCTGGTCAGTTCATCATTAGATTATATGTTGCGATTCATCTTGATTAATTACGTCAATCCGAATATTATCAATACGTTGCAAAATAGAAAAAGATTCATTATAATTGGTTTTAATCATGATTACCAGAGTCGATCATTCATTTTACCAAAAGATTAACTAATTCAGATTCATATCTTGGCTAGATATATTTTTAGTTTAACATAGTGATAGATATAATATATATATATATATATATATATATATATATATATATATATATATATATATATATATATATAAACAACAAAAGTAATAACTTGATAAAATTACCCGTTAAGTGCAAATCAAAGCCGTATTCTCGAAAATAACAACTTCTTCAATAACAACTTTCTCGGTAATTCTCTCGAGCATTACAACGTACTACTTTTATTTATAAAAACATATATACATACATAGACATATGTATATACGGGCCCGAAAATAAAATAAAACGAGAAAAGAGATGAAGAACGGAGATGAAGAAGAGGGGAATGGAAGAAATGGGAGGAGGTGGAGAAGAGAGATCTTGGCCAAGAGTGGCCAAGATGGGGCAAGGATTTTTTATGGATATGGGGAGGTATTTATAGGGGGAGTTGAGGGAGGTTGTAATGAGGGAGGTGATATTTGAGGGAGATATTTTTTGGAGAATATGCTAAGTATATGCCAAGTTTGTTACAAGCATGTGGGAGGTATTGATGAGTTTGTTATGACTCATCATCATCATCATTAGTTAGCACATGGAGTAACATGCAACAAGTTGAGCCAAAAATATCCGGTTCGACCCGAGATATCAACTGTTCGGTAAAAAATTCATAACTTGAGTTGTAGACCTCCGATTGACGTGATTCAAAATGCGTTGGAAAGCTCATTTAAATATCTACAACTTTAGTCAAGAACTATTCTCCAGAAAATGCCTCTAATTCGGGTCAAATTTCCATCGAAAACAGGTTACGGTAGAAGCGCGTAGGAAAAATAATTTGATCCGTTGAACTCGTAAGCTTGTGGCATTTTCTTCTTTCCCTCAAAATCCATCTTTTAGGCTTCAAAACATGTCGTTACGTGGAATCTTGGTCAATATATAATCCTGCAATGAACCACCAAAATACCAAACGTAAATCCGACACGACACTCCGGTTACTAAACCGGTACAAAAACTAATAAAAAACTTATAAAAATACGATAATTTATATAATAATTACTACTTATACATTTGAATAAAACTTAGTAATTTTGACTTGAATTGATACAAAAATGCTCAAAACGGTATCAGAAATGGGGTGAAATGTTATAATAATGAGTGTTAATTTATCTCTCATCAGCGGCCTGCCCGTAATTCACTCTTTCATTCAGTTTCGTTTTCTTGATTTCCATATGTTAGCTATTTTGTCTTTTGAGTTGCTTCTCTAACTGTTTTTCCATGCAGGTACAATGGTGCTCGGTAATGAAGATAGAAATGCCCTCATGGCTCAACTGAAAGACGAGAGGAAAGCTCACGAAGCGCTATTGGCAGCTAGTAAACCCATGGCTCCTCCTTCTTCAGTGTGTATGGAGATTGTTTTGTCGACCGATGCGGCTTCCTCAGTGGCTCCCCTTAACACCATGGCTGTCGGAGATGATGTTTCTGTTGCGGAGTTTAAGAGGCATGTTGAGGCCAAAAAATCCAAGAGGAAGAGACCTGTCGGGAGGAAGATTACCGGTCTGATAGACGAACCTGAAGAGCTAGTTGAGGCGAGTGATGTGGCCTCGTCCAAGAGGTGTAAGGCCGATGTTGGCCAGGGTGTGAGCGTGGTTGTTTCTGATCCATCTAAAGTGAGTGGGGATGTCCAAGCTCCCCAGGGCGTCAAGCCACTTGCAGCTGGTATTGATCTGACTAAGAGCCCAGTTAAGGAGGCTGCTGGCAAAGGTAAGGAAATGGTCGCCGAATAGGCACCAAAAGGGACCAAACAAGAGAAAAGTTCCGGTCGGACCCACGGGAAAACCGGCTCTGTGGTTGGATAAGGATTTACTGAAGCAACCCCTCACTCTGAAGTCGGCTGGGGAGTTGTCTGCCTCGATTGCTGATGTAGTTCCCCTGCAGAATCTTAAATTAAGGTTTCCTGATGCCCCGCAACTGTTGGTCGGTCAGGGCATCGTCAACCGGATAGCTCAGGCTGACGTGGTAGCTTCGACGGCCTCTATGGGACCTTTAAACAGCTTACAACTCCTATCCGAGATGCTTGGTTTATACAGGACCACAACCAGTGCGGTAATATACGCTCCTTATCTCTGTATTTTTCTTTTTGTTGAACGTTTGATTCTAAGTCATTCTCTTTTTAGGTTGCCACTAAGATGAAGCAGGTTGAGTGGGCTTGCAACGAAGAGGCAAAACAGATGGTGAATCAGCTCGCTAAATTGTGGGAGAAGCTGACCGCCGAAGCTGGCCGGGCTACTACGGCTGAGTGGAGAGAGAAAACCCTTCTGGTTGAAGTCAGTCGGCTCGTGGAAGTTGAAAAAAGTGGGGAGGCTCTCCAGGCCGAAAATAGCCCGCTTCGTTCTGAAAATTCGGACCTCTCCAAGGGGGTTCAAGAGGGCAAGGCCAGCATCAAGAAACCTCAACTGGCCATGGATCTGCAAAAATCTACTGATTCAGAGAGAGATAGGGCCCTTGCTAGGGTCGCAGAGATTCAAGAGTCCGCTGATAGGCTTAAGAGCGAGTTGGATGATGCTGAGACCACTGCTTTTGACGTTGCTGGCAAGGTTAAGGACGCTTCGCTGGATGGGTTCGACCAGGTGTTTTACCACCTGGCAAGGTGCCTTAGGGAATTTTGCGAAGATGCTCCAGATCTCAAAACCCTACAAGATTGGTTGACGACAGATCAAGATGACCCCGAGCTGAGAGCGTTTCACTCCGACCTTCCTTATACTGCCACTCAACTTGAAGATTTCCGTACTGGCTGTCTAAGGAAAGTTAAGCTGATTTGGACACCTCCCCAGTCAATGAGGGTAACCTTCGTGCTCTGATGGAGGAGTGGGAGAAACAAGCTGTTGAGCTTGCTAAGAGAAAATCTGAAGCTGTTGAAGCTGCTGCGGGGGTCGTCGCGGCTAGTGTTTTTGGCGAGGAGAAAAGTCCAGTGGAAGAGGGCGACCAGTATTTGAATATATCCGGTGCCCACACGGAGACTCCTCCCTCTGACAAGTGAATCTGGCTTATTTGATTGTGTTTGTGATCTGTCACTGCTGTAACCTTGGGCTCTGCTGGCTTCAGCTTTTAAACTATTTTTTCTTCCTGCATTTCTGTCGTGTAGTAACTTTTGCCAGAATGTTGGCCGTTGCTTCGGATTTTTAGTGTATTTTGCGTTTTGCTCGAAATGTTTCATTTTCAAGCTTTTCTATCATTGGAGCTCATGTGTGTGCGGCCCCCTCGTTTTGGTGAGATTGCAAACTCTCTATGCCGAGGTCACCAAAATGACTTGCTCAATTGAGTTTGTAGTTGCTGAATCAAATTTTTTGCTTGAGGACCCCTTATTTCGAATGAGGTCGCGTGTGTTCTTGATCAAAATAATAATAAGCAATTCGCTTCGAAACCTCTATGATTGCTAAACCTTCAATCTGAATCGAAAAAATCTGATGTGCCATCCTGTTTTGAGTGAGATCGAGGCCGCGACGTATGGTTCGGAGTCGAAACAATAGTCTTTACCCAGGTCGCTGGTCTGAAGGCCTTATAGGGTTTGTTTGCTTGCTTCAAAATTTTGGATGCGGCCCCCTGCCTTGTGCGTGTCCGACTATATCTGTGGGCAGGCACGCTCAAGACGGTTTTGGAGTTTCTCCAGCTGTAAAGTCTGGCGGTTGTCGAATTTTCCTAACACGTTCTGAAGCAAAGCTGCCACTTCTGGTCAGTTACCGTTCCCTGCCCGTTTCAGACGTTTCGGAGATAGTGCCCATAATGGTGGCGGTTCCGGTAACTGCTCCGCCGTAAATGACTATTCAAATTTTGAAATTTGAACAGACCCTTAATCTTGGCCGTTCGATTCGTTTCATTCCCTCCGTCAGATCATTTGTTTTGTGCTATAAGAGGAGGGAGTTCTGCTATCTTCTCCAACACATTCTTTCACAGTCCATGCTTTATCATAATCATGGCCAATTTCGGTGATTCTCCTTTCTTCCAAACAACATCTCCCTCAGCCATAGCCAATTTCTTTTCATGTTTCAACCAACTCCCTCGGCTGGCAGAGAAGGGCTTAAACTTTCGAAAGATCTGCTTTACCGAATGTGCCCGTATCGTCCAATTAGGCTGGTCTAGTTTTATTAAGGCACCTCGAGGGGTATATAACGCCACCATAGTGCGGGAAATTTTATTCCGTGCTGTCGATATTAGTCTTGACTAATGAAGCTGTTACCGTAGTTCCTCTCCGGAGGATTAACGTCAGCTTTACTCCGGCTGTCATCAACGAGTTCTTTAACTTGCATGTCCGTCCTCCGTATTTTCATTACGAAACGGCTTGGGGTCTCGGCAGTGACTTGAGGAGGTGTGTTTATGGAGCTGCAGCCCTCAGATGTTTGTTACCGGGCGATTGGGACCCCTTGCCAGAAGGTTATGCTTCGGAGATGTCTCAGGTTAATTGAGAGTGGAAAAGGTTGATCAACTCTCGCGTGTTTCCTTCATATGATTCCGAGGAGATCTCGGAGGCCGAATCTCACCTTCTCTATGCGATTATTATGGCCGATGAGGATGTTAACGTTGATTGGGGTCTGTTGATCTATCGGGAGATATTGTGGTTCGCTGCTCAGACAGACCTTCATCGCCCTATCCCTTTTCCTCGGCTGATCTTCGGCCTGTGTACCGGCGTTCTCGGGATGCCCGTGTCTCATGATGACGTGCTGGTGCCGCCGCGTACAAACGTCGAGCTCAAACGTATCACTTCGGACTCATCGACGGATTATGATTCTGATTAGCCTTACATCTCATTTTTCTGTTTATTCTTGTAATGAATTGTCCTTGACGGCCCCATTTTGTATAATGAAATCATTTCCTTTCTGCATTGTACGTGTCTCAATTTTCTTTATGAGTTTAAGAGTTTGGCCTGTGGCCCCTTTGTCTTTTGAGGGAGATGAGAGCGCTTCTACGTAGGATTTATGAAAAGTAATCGCGAGTGAGAGTTCCACCTTTTGTTGTGTTCGATAGCGGCCCCCTTTTTCAGTGAGGTCGCCCATTTCGGTCGAGCTCGACTGACACAGTTCGGGCCCTTGGAGATTGCGAAGCCTCGTAACTCTTCACTCAACCGACACATTTATGAACCTTTACCCAACCGACGCATTTATGGTTGCTTTTCGAAGCGTCAGCTCGATTAATGTAGAGACTTGAATTCGAGTTTGAATGTGTGCAACCTTTAGTTTTCCCACCTTTTCACCTTTCGGGTCTAAAAAAGGGGAAGGTCTCCTTCTTCTTCCTCACTAGCAATAATTTTTCAGAAAAAATTCCCTCAGTCCTCTGAAAAACTTCTCCAATTTTTCTGAAAAATTTCATCGTTATGTCTTCTTCTGAATCTTCCAGCCAAGGTTCTAATGCTTTTGAACCCTATACGACAGAGGAACCTTCTGTCTATTTTCGGTCTACTGCTTCACCGGTGGCGATGCATAATTTCATGACCTTCTTTCACGATCAAGGTCACCTGGTAGAGAGGAGGCTTAACTTGCGCCGTATTGGGCCGGGTCACCGGAGTACCATCACTGTCTCCGGTTGGCGAAATTTTGTCACCACACCGGTGGGGGAATATAACTTGTCGCTGGTGCGTGAGTTCTACTCCGCTTTGTCGGAGAATGGCCATGCCGAGCGTACCACATCTGTTTCGGTCCGTGGGGTGACGGTGGAGTTCACCCCATCGGCCATTAACAGGTTCTACGGTTTTCCGGACCCTGCTCAGGATTACGATTCCTCTTGGAATCTCGATGACCAGATCGACTATTATGATACTCGGCATGATGCATTCCAGTTTTTCCTTCGGAACAAGTGGGAGGATGGCATGAACGTGACGGAAGACATGTTGGATCGGAGAGAGAGGGAATGGAAACGCATCCTGTACACTCGGGTTTCTTGTCTTACCGATTTTAATGAAGTCACCGATGCTGAGGCGTTTGTTCTCTACATCATTTTTGTTCCTGAGGTGACTATCAACTGGGGTCGCCTGATCCACTTCGATGCGATCAAGTATGCCACCATGATGGGCGGCGGGTTGTCACTACCTTTTCCCTGGACGATTTCCAGCATGTGCATTCGGAGCCGTAGGATGCCAATCTACCCCACCACGGACAGATACTACGCTCATCCTGAGAAGGATGAATGAGGAGCGGAGTAGTGTTTTTTTTGTTCCTTGTAAAAATTCTCCTCCTTTGGTTTATAATGAGTTGTCTTTCCTTATTTTGTTGGCTTGATTCTTGTTTCTGCACTTCACTTCTTTGTCAATCTTTGATAACGTCGCGAAAGTGTCTACTGGATGCGTATTTTTAGTGAGTTCGCATGCCCCCTTTCTGTTTTGGACAAGCTTTGCTTGTCGGAGACAGAATTTATTTTGCCTGATAGAGTTTTTGAAAAATATAATCACACCGGTTCAATGCCTTTACAAAAGATGTTTTGAAACAAATTGAGATTATCGCTCTTACGTGTAGTATCGTTTCAAGTTGTCGGCCTGCCAGGGACTGTTGAATTCACGGTCCTCTTTGTCCTTAAGGAAGTAAGTCCCTTTTTTTTGACAATCCTTGATACTTGCCAAAGACACTCCCAATTTTCGAACAACTTTCCTTTGTCAGTTTTCTGGCCGGTTGCTTGCCTTTTGCGCAGGACGAAGTCTCCTAGTGCGAAAGAGTGATCACGGATTCACTTATCATGGTGTCTCTTCGCGGCCTGCTTATAGTTGACCAACTGAGCGCGGGCTTTCAAGCGTTTTTCCTCTGCGAGGTCCAGTTCGATCTGCCGATTGGTGATATTGTTGGCTTCGTCAAAATGAGAAACCCTTATACTCGGCAGTGCCATTTCGACAGGCGCCATGGCCTCTAATCCATACGTTAGGGTGAATGGCGTCACCCCGGTCGTTACTTTTTGGGTCGTTCGGAGTGACCATAGGGCCTCGGGCAGGTAGTTGTTAAGGGTGAATTTATACGATTTATATTGATACATTTTATGATAATTTCCCTCATATTTGTATAATTTGCATAAGAAACGAGTGTTTAATGGAGTTATTGAGTAAATGAGGTTTTTAATGAGTTATTCGCAAAATAGGTTAATTTTGGTGTTTTAATTTTGATTTTATGATTATTTGGATGATATTACGTTTTGCGATGTTTTAATGTGTTATAGGTACATGTTTGATGCTCAAATGATGATCAAAAAGAGATAAGAGTCGAATTACATTGATGATAGAAGAGATAATGATGATTTGGATTGATGAAAAAGAGATAAGTATGGAAAAATCAAGATTAAGTCGATTCTGGACTGGCGTCCAGAAGCTTGAACTGGCGTCCAAGTCCCGTCCAGGTGGACGGGCGTCCGAAGATAGGAACGCGCGTCCGGGAGAGAAAGTTGATTCAGAGAGTTTGGACGTTGAAGTGGACGGGCATTTGAAGCAAGCCCAAGGCACCCCGGATGAGCGTCCAACAAGGCGGACGGGCGTCCGTCCACCGCCTCAACACAGCCGACTTTGACATCTATAAATACAGCTGCGTTTTTCCACATTAGGGATATAATTACACATTACTCAAAACCCTAATCCTAGGGGCGGCTCAGGCTGCGTTTTTACATACTTTTCCTTCAGTTTTATGCACTTAAATCCTAGATTAAATTAGTTAGTTTTATGTTCTTTTCTTCAACAATTCCAAGCTTTCAAGAGGATGCTTAGAGGCTAAAAGCCCTTGAACGAGCATTGTGAAGCCTATCCGTCAACTATTCGATTCGAATCTTGATTAATTTGTGAGTTTTTAATACAAGTTGTTTCTTTATCATGTTTGAATGTTTATTGCAATTATATCGAAAGATGTGCATGCTTGATTGTTTTACTTTGATGAAAGTCATGTAAACCCTAGATCCCCATGATAAAAGAATAGTTATTTGATCTATATAACGAGAGTTAATAGGTTAGATTTCTAGATTAGAAACGTTAAAGTTCACATCTTTGGTTAGAAAAAGCGTTAATCTTAGATCGAAAGATAGAGATTAATAGATGGACTATCTAAGAAGTTAGGGTTCGTACTTTAGATGAGGTGAATCACAACTTGGTTAGAAGTCACGAATTAATTGGATTAGGAATTGAATGTTGATAGGATAGGTGGATCATTCGCTCGTTTGTTCGTTATAATTTGAATTTAATCCCTTAAAACTTGAATTGTTTAGTTTAGTTAAATCTTCTTATTGCATCTTAGGTTTAGTTGTAGTTTAAATTGTTCGCAACCCGTATTTTCCCTGGCTTTAGATTCATTCTTCTGTCCAGTTTTACATTCGTGTTATTTTTACTTTCAGTCTCGTTTAGTTTTATTTGCTGTTTAGGTTAGTAATCGTGACACCCTTAGATTAGTTAGAATAAAAACTAGAGTTAACAACCTCCGATTCCCCGTAAGATCGACCCGGTATTAATCGCTATACTACGATCCCTACACTTGGGGAATACCGGATTTATAAATTTTATTACTTGTTTATTTTCATTGCATAAAATCCGTGACAAGTTTTTGGCGCCGTTGCCGGGGAACCGGACGGTTGCTTTAGTTTTTATTTTCCTTGTTTTTAATTTTTTTTTTGTTTAGTTAGTAATAGTTTAGGTTATTAGGGTTTTCGTAGTTTTTCTTTTATAGTTCTCCAATCCCCTTAGGATTAGACTTTCTTTCTATCTGTTTTCTGTTTTTCTGTTTTTCTCCCCATCTTTTTCCTGCTGTTTTTCTCTGTTCCTGTTTCATTTTTCTGCTTCCAAACGGGCGTCTAGACCAGTGGACGCCCGTCTGTTCTAAATTTCTCAACTCTGAATCGTTTTTAACTTGTCGGACGAGCGTCCATCCAATTTGGACGTCCGTCCAGCTCTTCAGCTGATCAGACGAGCGTTTGGACTTCCAGACGCCCGTCTAGCTCAATTTCTAGGCAGACGCCCGTCCGCTTTTACGGACGTCCGTCCGTTCCCCGTCTTAACTAATTTTATTTCTTTTTCTTTTAGTAGGCTTTAATTCTTAGTTTTTAGGCTTCAACCACCGATTTTGGTTCGGTTTATGCAAACTCGAAGTCAAAAGGACTATTACTTTATACCCCCGACTTAGAGCGGACCATAGTCCGGCCAAACAGCGAAAAATCCGTTCGCGGCCCATTCGAAGAAGCCGATCAAGATTTAGAAGATCGTTTAGCCGAAGAATTCGAAAACTTCATAATTATGGTCGCCGAAGATAGACGTACGTTGGCGGACTACGCCATGCCAGGCGAAGTCAAAGTCAACCCGGCTATTGTTATCCCGGCCATAACCGCACGGACCTTCGAGCTAAAGCCGGGACTTATTCAAATGATGCGATGCATCTATTTTCCACGGTTATCGATCGAGAAATCCCCATACTCACTTACATACATTCTTGGAGATATGCGGTACTACACACATCCAAGGAGTAAGTGAGGATGCTATAAAACCGAAATTGTTCCCATTTTCTTTAAAGAGAGAAGCTAAAGAGTGGTATACCTCTCTCCCCGCCGAATCTATTACCACCGGGCCGAACTTGAAAAAGAATTTTTAAGTCAATATTTCCCACCTTCAAAACAAACCCCGGTGTTTAAATAAGATATTCACTTTCTACCGTAAAGAGAATGAATCCTTTTTCGAGTGTTGGAAAAGATTCAAGTCTCTCGCTTAGAAAGTGTCCCCACCATGGCTTGCCACTGGAAAGGCAAGTCAACACTTTCTTTAGTGGATTGACCGAGCTTACAAAAGGCATGGTCAATAGTTCATCTGGTGGGGCGTTTTTGAAGAAAACGCCTGATGAGGGGTGGGTACTGTTCGAGGACATTGCCAAATATAACTACGCCCCCTCTTATCAAGCCATTCAAGCACCTCCTTCTCATAAGGTTGAGGAAGTAAACATGCAAAGTTTGATCGCCATGCTGCAGAAGCAGATGGCAACTTCTCAAGTTTTGAATCAGATGAATCAAACTTCCTCCTTTCCACAGAACTCCCAGGTTCCGTATTGTGAGAGCCGTTGTCGATACCGGCCACATGATTGGCCGGTGTCAACTCAATCCCCCGCACCTTATCAAGTGAATGTTGTTCATGATTATGGACGGTATAATCAAGTCACATGTCGAATTGTGACGAGGTGGGGCACACATCTAGATTCGTCCTATGAACGGACGAGAATGTCAAGTAAATGCATTCTATGGCCAGAACAATCAAAGGTTTAATCAATTTTCTGGCCAGAATAATCTCCAAAACCAAGGTTTCAATCAATCTTCAAGTTTCAATCCAAATTCTAATCTCAATCAGAATCAAAACTTCAATAGAAACCCTGGTTTTCCTCAGAACCAAAATAATAAATTTTCCAATTCTAATCAAAGGTTCAATCAGAATTGGCCCGCGAATTCTAATCCTGCTGTCCAAAGTCGGCCCAGCCAGCCCTATTCTCCAATTTTCCAAAACTCTCAAGGCCCCTCCCAATCTAACAATCTTGAAGCTAAATTGGAGGAGCAAAATAAAAGTATCCAACTCCCGATGAGTACAAATAAGAACCTTGAGAGGCAAATCGGGCAACTGGCTGAGCAGTTAGCTTCAAGACCCCCAGGGCAATTGCCCACTTTCACTGAGAAAAATCCAAAGGGCGGTCAAGTTGCTCAAACCGATTTGAACAATGGCCAATGTACTGACCTCGTACCATCAGTTCCATACGGTAGAGAGGAGGCCAGTGCAATGAATTTAAGAAGCGGTACTCAAGTTAGCGGTCCTTCCCACCAGGGAAACCACTAGCCCCTCCTGCCATTGATAAGGCAGGAGGGGAAGCTGAGCACCTACACTCCCCTTGGCCGAAAGAGCATACTCAGGTGGCTGATCCCCTGAGAGGTGAAAGAGCTGGAAGTCCTCAGGTGGCTGATCCCCTGAGGAATGAAGAATCAAGTGTGAGTCAGGAGGCTGATCCCCTGACTAATAAAAAGATTGAAAAAGCTGTTCGGTGGAAAGATCTGGAAGACAAAGCTGTCAGTGCATCTTCGAAGAAAGTCTTTTCTGAGAGTGATCTGAAAAAGCTTCAATTTCCACCAAGAAAGAGCAACATCCCTTTGAGTGAAGATAAAAAGTATGAAAAGGTGCTGAATCTTTTGAAAAATACTCAGGTAAATCTTCCATTATCAGAGGTCTTGGTTGAAATGCCTAAGTATACAAAATTCATCAAGGATGTTGTTTCTTCAAAAAGGAAGTTGTCAGACATGGAAAGGCTGATTGGTGAGGATTGTTCAATGATCAATTATGAAGACTTACCAACCAAGAGAGGTGACCCTGGAAAATTCGTGCTTACAGTGTTAATGGGAGGCCTGGTCTTCCCTAACTCTTTGTGTGACCTGGGTGCATCTATAAGCCTCATGCCATTGTCTGTGTGCAAACAGCTGGGTTTAATTGATCTTCCAGAACCCACTACCATGAATTTGCAATTCGCTGATAGATCTTCTAAGAAAGCAGCGGGAATCTTAAAAGACGTACTAGTTCAAATTGATAGATTTACCTTTCCCGTTGACTGGTACGTCCTAGACATTGAAAAGGATGAAAATGTCCCCCTGATACTTGGAAGACCCTTTTTGTCTACAGCTAGAGCCCTCATTGACTGCGATGGTGGGCGAGTGACGATACGTGTTGGTGATCAAGAAGTAAGCTATAATGTCTCCAGATCCATTCAAGTACCCTCTGGTCCTCCAACCGGTTTTTCCATTGAGGATTTGTCTGATGACTTCGATGATTTCATGGAAAAACAAGTCATGGCCGTTGCAACTGAATATGAGCGATTGGTTGATAATTTGAATAATCATGGTTCGGTCAGTCTAGAGCAGCTAGAAGCTGAATTTAAGGATGAGTTGTTGAAAGGAGAAGCTTTGGCAGTGGGACCGCTAAGTAAACTCAACGATGTTGAGTTGAAAGGTGGAGAGTGATGAGAGAAAAATACACCCACTAAAATATTGGTCCCCGGCAACGGCGCCAATTTTTTTTGATGAGCGAAAAATTCACCCACTAAAAATACATTTATAAAGACTCGCAAAACCGTGGGTAAACTAACTCTCTAACTGGCAGAGTACCAGGTCGATTGCTAGGATAGCTACAGGAGTACGAGGTCGTCCCAAGAGAAATGTGGTTGTGAGTACCAAAGCGAACGTGATTCTTAGTCTAGGCGATCAAAGTTTTAAGTGGAGTGTTTATACTAATGCGAAAAATAAATTTTAACTAACGAGATTAACTAGGTGATTAAAAAGCATAGCCGAGCCATGATCCAACAGGTTATCTCCCCACAGGAAAAACTGGATAAGGAGTGTATTTTATCTGATTCAGTTCATATGACATTCACGGGTGTCAACTCTTTATTCTTGCGTTAAGATCTGAACAGCTCTCACTTAACCCCCACATTAGGCTTATTAACCCTCCCTTTAGAGAGATAACTTACCTAACATGGTTGACCAAAATAAAATACCGCTGAAAAACCTCACAAAAGCATAGTCCTAACATGTCACTTAGGTTGTCAATCTAACGATTAAGGCTATGTTTTAATGATTTTAATACCTGTTTCTACATCTCATAGCAATGAACAAGGTTGTCAATCTCATTCAAAACTATGAAAATGATCAAAACAAGTTTTAGAACATGATTTTATCATAAGAACGTTTAATTAAGCACACACAACTCCCATCTCGTTTCCCGAGGGTTGATTTTACCCGTTTTCACATAATTCGGCTATGTTGAGTTTAACTACTCATATTAACGAAAATAACAACGAAAATAACAAAACGAAAGAAAACAAAACGAAAAAGATAACTACAGCTATATAGATATACGTATAGATATATATATAGATATAGATATATATATAGTATACGTATATATATATATATATATATATATTTATACTAATTGCATAAAAGTAAAAGAAAGCAATAAAAGACGGAAACGAAATTATATTAAAACGATAACTAGTCGGGTTATTACACCGACATTATAACTATATATATATATATATATATATATATATATATATATATATATAGGCCCCCCCAAGACAATAAAAAAAATAGACGGAAGAAAGATGAGAAGAAGAGGAGAAGAGGGGCAAAGCTCTCTGTTGAGAATGCTCTGCTATATATAGGAAAATAGGGGAGCCGGATCGATCCGGTGGTGATCAATTTGCACCTGATTCTAGATCCTTCTGTTTATTGTAATAAAACTTCTAAAATTCATATCTTGAGTTGTAGACCTCCAAAAATTATGATTCAAACGTCAAAATTAAGCTCTCGGAAAATTCTTCAACTTTCATGAAGGACACTTCTTCAGAAAACGCCTTTTTGATGGGCCATTCCCATTACGTGTCGTTTTCGGGATTTTCACTAATACGAATCGATTAGCCACTTGACCACCATTTGAGTTGTAGAAGTCCGATTGACTTGATTCAAAATCCATTGGAAAGCTTTCTTGAAGATATACAACTTTTATTAAGGAAACTTCTTCAGAAAATGTCGTTTTGATGAGCCATTCGTATTACGAAGATATTTCGGGATTTTTACTAATCCAAATCGGTTAGTCACTTGACTACTATTTGAGTTGTAGACCTCCAATTGACGTGATTCAAAGTGCGTTGGAAACCTTATGTGAAGATCTACAACTTTCATTAAGAAGTCATCCCCTGAAAATGCCTATAAGCTGGGTCAAATCTCCGTCGAAACAGGTTTTGGTTTTAAGTATGTAAGATAATTTGATCCATTTGAACTCGTAAGCTTGTGGCATCTTCTTCTAATCCTCTAAACACATCTTTTAGACTCAAAACATGTCGTTACGTGGAATCTTGGTCAATGTATAATCCTGCAATGAACCACCAAAATACCAAACGTAAATCCGACACGACACTCCGGTTACTAAACCGGTACAAAAACTACAAAAACATGATAAAAATACGATATTTAATAAAATAACTACTACTTATATATTTTTATGAAACTAAAGAATTAAAGACTCGAAACGATATAAAAATACTCAAAATGATATCAGAAATGGGGTAAATTGTTATCAAAATAACAATGAATTTTTCCGTTATCAGAGAGCTCAAATCAAGTTTAGAAGACCCCCCTGCAGATTTGGTGTTAAAGCCGTTGCCTAAACATCTGAAGTATGTGTTCCTAAGAGAAGGCGACAAGCTTCCTTTGATTATATCTGCCAAGCTGTCTCGTTTAGAGGAAATGAAATTAATCAACGTCTTGAAAAAGAACGAGAAAGCCTTTGGATGGCAAGTAGGAGATATCAGAGGGATATCTCCTGACATCTGTATGCATAAGACCAAGACTAATGAGGGTGCGAAATGTGTTAGACAGCCCCAGAGGAGGCTCAACCCTCATATGCAAGAGGTGGTTAAGAAAGAAATCATCAAACTTCTGGACATGGGAATCATTTACACCATCGCTGATAGTGAATGGGTTTCCCCGACTCAGGTAGTTCCCAAGAAAGGTGAATTACGATCGAGAAGAATGAGAAGGGAGAAGAAATAGCGTTGAGACTTGTCACTGGTTACAGAGTCTGCATCGATTATAGAAAGCTCAATGAGGTAACCATGAAAGATCACTTTCCCCTTCCATTCATTGACCAGATGCTTGAGCGTCTGGCAGGGCACGCATTCTACTGCTTCCTGGATGGATATTCAGGATATTTTCAAATACCCATTGATCCAGCTGACCAAGAAAATACCACTTTCACCTGCCCTTATGGTACATTCGCTTACAGGCGAATGCCATTTGGTCTCTGCAATGCCGCAGCTACATTTCAAAGATGTATGCTGGCTATCTTTGACGGGCTAGTAGAAAAGTGTATGGAAATCTTTATGGATGATTTTTCGGTCTTTGGTCAGTCCTTCGACGACTGTCTTGACAATCTAGATCAAGTGTTATCCGATCGTGGGAAAAGAACTTAGTACTCAATTGGGAAAAATGCCATTTCATGGTTGATGAGGGAATAGTTCTTGGCCACAAAATCTCCGCCAAAGGTATAGAAGTTGACAGGGCAAAAGTAGAAGCTATCGAGAAGATGAGTTATCCGAAGAATGTGCGTGAAGTGAGAGGCTTTCTTGGACATGTCGGCTTCTACAGAAGATTCATTCAAGACTTCTCCAAGATAGCCAAGCCCCTGTCTACTTTACTTAAGGAAGACGTTGAGTTCGACTTTGATGAGAGTTGCAAGCAGGCGTTTGAGGAGCTTAAGAACCGTTTAATCTCTGCTCCGATTCTTATATCACCTGACTGGAATCTACCTTTCGAGCTTATGTGTGATGCATCAAACTATGCTGTTGGTGCAGTTTTAGGACAAAGAATCAAAGGGAAATTCCAGCCAATCTATTACGCCACACACAATGAATCCTTCTCAAGTTAACTATACTACTACCGAAAAGGAATTATTGGCCGTAGTCTTTGCTATGGACAAGTTTCGTAGTTACTTGTTAGGAGCTCAAGTGATTGTGTGGACGATCACGCCGCTTTGCAATATCGATGACGAAGAAAGAGGCCAAACCGCGCCTCTTCGCGTTGGATACCGACCCTACAAGAGTTTGACGTTCAAATTAAAGACAAAAAGGCAGTGAAAACGTCGTGGCGGATCATGTTTCGAGAATGTTAAGTGAGGAAAAGGATGATCCATATGATATAGATCTTTACTTTCCTCTAGAAAACATTATGCTTATCGATGGCTGCGCTCCAGATGTTCCATGGTATTCTTCCATTGTCAATTACCTTCATTCCCGATATCTTGATCCATAATTGCCCTATCAGGAGAAGAAAAAGTTATTCTCTGATTTGAAATCTTTCGTTTGGGATGAACCTTATCTGTTTAAGATCTGTAAAGATGGTCTGCTTAGAAGATGTGTTCCAGAATCTGAGCAGCGCGATATTATTGAGCAGTGCCACAGTGGACCCACTGGAGGTCACTTTGGTCCTTGGAAAACCGTTGCTAAGATTTTCCAATCCGGTTTCTATTGGCCTACGATCTTTAAAGATACAGAAGCTTTCTGTAAAGCGTGTGATAGATGCCAAAAAACCGGTACTCTGACAAGGCGTTTCGACATGCCGTTGAAACCCATCCTAGGATGCGAAGTCTTTGATGTATGGGGTATCGATTTTATGGGACCATTCCCATCATCTTGTGGCAATAAATACATCTTAGTCTGCGTGGATTACGTGTCGAAATGGGTGGAGGCTCAAGCCACTTCTCACAATGATCATAAGACGGTCATGAAATTCTTAAAGAAGAACATCTTCGTGAGATTTGGATGTCCACGTGCCTTGATCAGTGATGAAGGAACGCATTTCTGCAACCGACCCCTAGAGAAAGTTCTTGAAAAGTATGGTGTTCACCATAAGACGAGCACACCATATCACCCGATGACTAGTGGTCGTTTGAAAGGAGCAACCAAAGTATTAAGAAAATCCCGGAAAAAACGATCAACAAATCATAGAAAAGACTCGGAGTTTGAAATTGGATGATGTACTATGGGCATACGAACCGCCTATAAGACTCCTATGGGTACATCTCCATATCAAATGGTTTATGGTAAGCCATGTCATCTCGCCGCCGAGTTAGAGCATAGAGCTTATTGGGCTACAAAGTTTCGAACTTCGATTCCCAATCTTGTGGTAAGCATCGACTGCAACAGTTGCATGAGTTGGACGAATTCAGACTCCAGGCCTACGAAAGCGCCAGGATCAGCAAAGATAAGATGAAACTCCTCCATGACGCCAAGATTAAGAAGAGAGAGTTTCAAGTCGGGGAACAAGTTTTTTGTACAATTCCAGGTTACATCTGTTTCCTGGAAAGTTAAGGACACGATGGTCCGGTCCCTTTGAGATTCTCCAAATTATTCCTGGAGGCGTTTTAGAACTACGAGGTTATGGTGACCAAACGTTTCGAGTAAATGGTCAAAGGTGTAAGCACTACATCGGTGAACCCAAGGAAAAGCCTTTGATTGTTCGTTTCCTCGATATCCTCGGGTGTGGTACTAAAGAGGTCGAAGAATTTGACGAGTTTTCACCCGACCTGTTTTCAGAGGATGACGGTAGTGGTCGATCTGAAGAAGTTCTAGCAGGTAGTTGGGATATGGAAGAGTTTGAGAGGGAGCGTAAGCTGAAACGTCATCAGAATACTCAGAAGAAGAAGAAGTCGACCATGGGGCAGTTTAAACGTATTTGGAAAGCTATCAAAGATTTCACCCCATGTGTTAAGTGCGTGTTTTGCGGCCGAACTGCGACCCGAGTCTAGACGAGGTAGTGGCTGGCAGAAAAGTCAAATGGCCTGATCCAGGCTGAGCTTAAACAGTGTCGAGCTAACGACATTAACCAAAAGCGCCACTAGGGGGCATCCTAGATATCCCTTTTAATACTAGTTACTTTTGTTTTATACTTTTTGCTGCTTTAGTTGTCTAAGTTTCTAGCCTTATTAAGCTTTTGTTTGTATCTGTCAGTTTAGCGGTGTTTTAGATATGGATTACGGAGTTCTACCAGAGGAGTTACCTTTCCTTAGGAGGATCCCACTTATTACTGTAGATGACGGACCAGGAGGGACTATCGTTTTGCACGTAGACTTTGATATTAGTACCCGTATCAGGACTGTCACCTATGTTCTTATTGTTCCCCGAGTTTCGGGAGGTGGAGACTTTAGTACATAGGAGTTACAGGCAGCTCTAGGACGTCCATACACAATCCTGAATGATCCGATGCTGACAGATTTAGCGTTAGTGCTGCAAGCGGAGCATTTTCGGGGTGTCGATGTAGCTGGTGAGGACTGGGCTTTGCAGGACGAGTATGATTTTCCTCCGGCGATTGACATGCTCCGCCGTCTTATCCGGGTGGTGGATTGGGCGGAAATTTACGATGACTAGCATTGTTAGGTTGTTTCGTCGAGCAAACGACGTAAAACAAAAGCGCTCGGTGGGAGGCAACCCACTATTTTCTATTGTTTTTACTTATTTTCTAGTGATTTTATGTAATTCGTCGTTTTTCATTTGTATTTTTGAAGTTTTATTTAAGTTTAATGAGAAAATGAAAGTTTGAATTTGAATTGTATGAAACTTTATAATTTTTGCATAATCTCTTCTTTGGATGCCTGTCCAGAATGCTGGACGCCCGTCTACCCTATGCATTTCTTGGACGCCCGTCCATTATAAATGGACGCCCGTCCGAAATGTCCCTCCAATCCTGTATCTAATTTGGAAGTTTGGACGAGCGTCTGATACACTGGACGCCCATCCAGTTCATATGGTTCTCTCCTGAACGCCCATCCACAGAATTGGACGAGCGTCCAGACCTTGCCTATAAATACCCCCTCAGTCCATGAACCCTCACTTTTTCAGAAATTCAAATCGAAAAACCGACTTTTGCCCTCCTCTTAACCTAAATCCCTCAATATTACACCAAATTGAGCGATTTCAGTTGCTATAGACCGCTTTGGTTTCCCTCTTTTCACTTTTCTAAACCTTATTCCTCAATCAACAACCATTTTGACGAATCAGAGCCCTATATTGGTCCGACTTTTTCCAAAAAAATTCGATTTTGGGCTCGAATTTGCATTGTTAGGGACCCTTTCCAGCATCATCATCATCTTTTCATCATCATTGGTAAGTTTCTAGTAACTTTTCAAGGATTAGTTCACGTTTTTTGGAGTTCGATCTTTGGCTCGACTCTTTTATGTGAGTTGTACCTTATTTGTTTTTTTTTCCTTGTTTTGGTTCTGGTTTCTTGCTATGTTGTTGCTGTGGTGATGATGGTGGTTGATGAATGGGTTGTTTGGTGATGATGGATGGTTGTGGTTTGTGGTTTGGTTACTTTGAAATCCCGATTTGGATGTTAAACGGGTAACTTGCTTTGATTTGGGATTGTCTTGGTTTAGTTTAAGTTTCAACCATTGTTCGTAAAGCGGTAGTCAAGAGGCATGGTAAGGGGGTGTGGCTCAGGAGCCCGGTAAGAAACGGAAGGTTGTTGATCCTACTGAGGTGCCTCCTACTCAAGGTATTCGGATTGGTGAGAGACACAACCCTCCTAGGTCTACACAAGCTCAATCTAGGGCCCCATTAAGAGATGAGTCGCCATCTGGTTCCGATACAGAGGATGATGTCCCTTTAGTGAGATTTCCTAGGAGTCAACAAAGTGGTGACCCATCTAGAGTCGAACCTGCTGAGAATGTTCCTAGACAGGATGAGGCAAGTATGAGAGTTGAACCGGTTAGGACAACTGTTAGACCTCCTGCTCCTCCTATTCCTTTGGCTCGTAGATTTATCAACCCTAAGGCTTACTAGGTTTATACCAAACATTATCAGTCGAGGACGATGTTGATAGAGAGGGCGGTTATGGAAACGAAGGTTGATACGGCGTTTGTGAAGTTGTTAAAGGATAGGAAGTGGGATGCCTTGATGATAATCCCAAGTACCCCGGTCAATGACACATTGGTTCGTGAGTTTTATAGCAACTGTTCAGAGACGGACTTGGAAACCGGAGTTGTAATGGTGATCAGAGGAGTCAAGGTCCCGTTCACCCCGAAAGTCATTAACGAGAAGTACGGTTTAGCATCGTTCGAGGGTTTGGATTACAAAGAGGAGATTAAGAGAAGGCAGGATGCCGGCCAGGATCCTTTGGAGGAGTTGCGGTTAAAAGTGTGCCCGGATGTTCCATGGACACTAATGCCGGGCGGGGACCGAAAGGAGTTAGTGACCACTACCTGGACGGAGGATTGGAAAGTTCAGTGTCGGTTCATACAGAGTCGGTTGTTGCCAAAGAACAATTTGACGCATTTTCATATCGGTGACTTAGGGATGTTGTACGCTTTGACCTTTGGACTGAATGTGAATGTTGGACAAGCTTTATACGATGAGATAGCTATCAATCAGAAGGTTTACACGCGTAGCTTGATTGTCCCCCACTTGATTAATAGTTTGTGTATTGATGCCGGTGTGCCTGAGTATGGATCGGATCACAAACCGAAGAACCCGAGGCCTATACAGAGAGAAAAGGTCAAGTCTTCGGGACGTTCTGAGGCGGAGGCACCACATGAGCCCGGTTCATCTTCGGCACCGCCTCGAGCATCCTCCCTTCCTACTTTATCTCCCTCAGTCCGGATGAGGTTGAGTATGGCCAACAGTGTACGGAATTGGATGGAGGATATTCGGACTTCTCAAAATAACATCTTGACTATTTTACGGTGCATCAGTGAGGGCCGGAAGCCGAGGGACGACAGAGTCTTCGATCCAAGCATCATTGATTATGTCTATTATGACGAGATTGAGCAGGCCATTGCGGATGTTCTGCAAGAATCTGAGTCGTCTTCTGATGAGGAGCAGCCTGACTCTCCTTCGGGTGGAGCACCTCCGGCGGATGATTCTGCGGCGCCGGGCCAGCCTTGATCTTATTTTTCCGATTTTAGCTTTTGTTTTTTCATGAATACGATGGTTGTATAATCTTGCTACTTTTCCATTACGTGATTCGTTGTCCTTTTCATTTCGCTACTGTTTATTTTTCCAAATGAATCATGTAAGCCATAAGGCATCCGTACTTTCTTTTGACTATACTCGGTTTAAACTTTTGGATGTGTTGAATGTTTCATGTTTTGATATTCCTCAATTTTGCTGTATCCTTTCACTTTGGTATAATTCCCCGTTTTCCCCGAGATTTTTCCGTGTTTGTCAAGTATTGCAGGTATATTTTTAGCGGTATTGTCAAGTTCGCTTTTACATCGTATGGTTACGAGTTCTAATTGTCACTACGTAGGCTCCGGCCTGACCAACGATTCGAGTATCGATTGAAATCAGCTAAGTCCTTTATCTTTTCTTTAATTCTGCACAACATGAGGACATGTTGATCTTTAAGTGTGGGGGAGGGGAATGATTTGATATGTATCTATACATTTGCTTAATTCATTACGAGTCTATGCAAAATGAGCTAGAATTTTCAAAAATTTTCGACATTTTCGTTTTTTGTCTTGTCCCGGTTAGGCAATTCAATTCAATGTTCGTTATTTTTATAGTCATCCAAGCTATATATCATATGTTTGATAAGTTAGTTGTTTCACATGAGATCTATTTTTCACGAGCCATAGTGAACGATGAGCTAATTTATAAAGTTATACCCCTTTTGACGAGTGATTTTTGATTATCTTATAAGTCATGTGCTTAGTGCTACGTATATATCTTGAGATTTATGATAGTTGGTATTTAGATCCGAAGTATGATATACTGTGAATATCTAAGGTTTGAATGTGATAAGTAAAGCGTAACTGATGTTGTTGGAAAAAGTTGAAAAATAAATGTATTAATTGGGTGTGTCGGAAGCTGGTCGATGATTTGAGTGCGGTAGGGTATACCATGTATGTCCTATACCACTATGATGACTAAAAGCTCACGACAGTTAGAAGAAGCTGCCTTATGATTTGAGTAAGGTAAGGTATATCTCGAATATCCTATTCTGCTATGACAGGGCAAGAGCTCATTCTGATGTGCGTATAAATGTGAAAGTAGTTAGATCAACTTATAAAAGAAGTGGTATGAAATGGATAAAAGACTAAGTTATCGTCTGTCTTATCCCCAGTAGAAACTGATAGATATGCTGTAGGGATTATCCTCTGAGTATTTCAGAAAGGCCCTAGATATATTCGATCATCCTTTTCGGGATATTTTACGTTTGTAGGGTACATCTTATGAGTGTCATTTATTGCTAGTCTACGATGGGGTATTAGCTAGTTTTGCTTTGAGTTTCTCAAGTTTGGATTTAGTGGAAGTTTTCTATGGCTTTGCACACACACAATGGTGAACTTCTGATTTATTGGATCTATGCTATATTGTCTGAGATGTCTGTTCTTTTTCCGAGCCTTGATTTTCGTTTTGTTTTGCTCGGGACGAGCAAAAGCTAAGTGTGGGGGAGTTGTTAAGGGTGAATTTATACGATTTATATTGATACATTTTATGATAATTTCCCTCATATTTGTATAATTTGCATAAGAAACGAGTGTTTAATGGAGTTATTGAGTAAATGAGGTTTTTAATGAGTTATTCGCAAAATAGGTTAATTTTGGTGTTTTAATTTTTGATTTTATGATTATTTGGATGATATTACGTTTTGCGATGTTTTAATGTGTTATAGGTACATGTTTGATGCTCAAATGATGATCAAAAAGAGATAAGAGTCGAATTACATTGATGATAGAAGAGATAATGATGATTTGGATTGATGAAAAAGAGATAAGTATGGAAAAATCAAGATTAAGTCGATTCTGGACTGGCGTCCATAAGCTTGAACTGGCGTCCAAGTCCCGTCCAGGTGGACGGGCGTCCGGAATAGTGAACGCGCGTCCAGGAGGAGAAAGTTGATTCAGAGAGTTTGGACGTTGAAGTGGACGGGCGTTTGAAGCAAGTCCAAGGCACCCCGGACGAGCGTCCAACAAGGCGGACGGGCGTCCGTCCACCGCCTCAGCACAGCCGACTTTGACATCTATAAATACAGTTGCGTTTTCCACATTAGGGATATAATTACACATTACTCAAAACCCTAATCCTAGGGGCGGCTCAGGCTGCGTTTTTACATACTTTTCCTTCAGTTTTATGCACTTAAATCCTAGATTAAATTAGTTAGTTTTATGTTCTTTTCTTCAACAATTCCAAGCTTTCAAGAGGATGCTTAGAGGCTAAAATCCCTTGAACGAGCATTGTGAAGCCTATCCGTCAACTATTCAGATTCGAATCTTGATTAATTTATGAGTTTTTAATACAAGTTGTTTCTTTATCATGTTTGAATGTTTATTGCAATTATATCGAAAGATGTGCATGCTTGATTGTTTTACTCTGATGAAAGTCATGTAAACCCTAGATCCCCATGATAAAAGAATAGTTATTTGATCTATATAACGAGAGTTAATACGTTAGATTTCTAGATTAGAAACGTTAAAGTTCACATCTTTGGTTAGAAAAAGCGTTAATCTTAGATCGAAAGATAGAGATTAATAGATGGACTATCTAAGAAGTTAGGGTTCGTACTTTAGATGAGGTGAATCACAACTTGGTTAGAAGTCACGAATTAATCTGATTAGGAATTGAATGTTGATAGGATAGGTGGATCAATCGCTCGTTTGTTCGTTATAATTTGAATTTAATCCCCTAAAACTTGAATTGTTTAGTTTAGTTAAATCTTCTTATTGCATCCTAGGTTTAGTTGTAGTTTAAATTGTTCGCAACCCGTATCTTCCATGGCTTTAGATTCATTCTTCTGTCCAGTTTTACATTCGTGTTATTTTTACTTTCAGTCTCGTTTAGTTTTATTTGCTATTTAGGTTAGTAATCGTGACACCCTTAGATTAGTTAGAATAAAAACTAGAGTTAACAACCTCCGATTCCCCGTAAGATCGACCCGGTATTAATCGCTATACTACGATCCCTGCACTTGGGGAATACCGGATTTATAAATTTTATTACTTGTTTATTTTCATTGCATTAAATCCGTGACAGTAGTCTACCCATTTCTTGGCCTTTTCATCCAACTTCAATACATTTAACACTTGCTTGTTGGCGCTTTTTGCTTGACCGTTTCCTTGTGGGTAGCATACCGAGGATTGCCAATGCTTGACATTGTGTTCTTTGCAAAATTCATCAAACTCATCTCTGAACTGCGGCTCGTGATCGGATACAATCGCCCGAGGCACCCCAAACCGAGTCTAAACTTGATCTAGCAAAAAATATATTATATCTATGGCACAGATTTTTACGAGCGCTTTTGCCTCGATCCACTTTGTGAAGTAGTCCACGGCGACGACCACATACTCACCATTTGATCGACCTCTTTTGAGCGGGCCGATGAGGTCGATTGCCCACATGTCGAAAGGCCATGTGGCGACGACGATGCTCTGCTCTACTGAAGGCGGGTGTGTCGGCAAAACGTTGACACTTTTCACATCTCTTGGCGTACCTTTCAGCGTCTTCAGCCAGCTTTGGCCAATAATATCCTGCCAATAAAGCCTTTTGGGCCAAAGTGAGGCTGGAGGCGTGGACTCCGCACACCCCCTCATGCAGTTCTATTAGTATACCCTGAACTTCTTCGGGTCGGACACAGCGTTGCAGCGGCTTTGAAAAGGATCTTCGATACAGAATTCCGTTCAAGACCGTGTAACGGGCTGCTCTTTTCTTTAAAGCTTGAGCCTCCTTGGCATCCTCTGGTAGCGTTCCATTTTCAATGTACGCTTTGATCTCGTCTATCCAAGATGGGATTGATGGTTGAATATCCATGATCTCGGCCTGGCAAACGGAGGGCTCTTCGAGGTATTCAAACATGACCGCGGGGTCGCTAAACTCATCTTTGGAGATCAGCTTGGACATATAATCCGCTCGTTCGTTCCGCTCATGTGGTATGTTCTGGAACTCGCAATACTTGAAACTGATTCTTAATTTTTTAAAGAGATTAAGGTATCGTTTCAATACTTCATCTCTTGCCTCAAATGTGTCATTGATTTGGCACACTACGACCTTTGAATCACAAATTTTTTCCAAGTTTTCAACATTCATGGCTCTGGCCAACTCCAGTCCGGCTATGACTGCTTCGTATTCGGACTGGTTGTTGGAGGCAGTGTGTGACGCCCCGAATTTTCTGGTATGAAACAAGAAGGGTAAAATTGTCTAAATTAATAATTATAAGTTCTCTTTATTATAGTCGGGGTGACGAGTCACAAAAACACAACTTATTTCTTTATATGTCATTTTATTGTTCCAAAATTATTTTATCTAGTTTGATTTATATATTGGACTTAAACTTATAGTATAACTTTATAAGATAAATATTAAACTATGTTTTCTTTAGCTGTATTGTTTTTATTTTATTTTATGATAAATATAAGACACTGCCGAATAGCTTAAAGTTCACAAATGGAGTAAACTATACGTTACATTTTATAGCACTTATAAATTACATTTGAGAATAAGAATATTAACTAATATATTATTAAATGCTTACTTCATTAATTCACAAAAGAAACTGAAGATGTTATGGCAGTGATTAGCTTATCAGTTTGGGATATAGTGTATAACAGAGAACCTCCAACTATTAGTATAAATACTTCATTTCCACTAAGAAGTTTCCATGTTATCTTACTGTCATCTCCTTCAATTCTTTGATCGGCACCACATGTACATAAGCCATGGAGGAGCCATATATATTATATCATCTTCATACACAGCTTGTCTTTCATCTCTGTCTCCACAAGCCTTAGATTTTCACACAAATAATTTCCATCGGCCACAATACATGGAATGAACATTGAACACATAAACCATAATTTCAATCTCCTGACTGTTATTCCACACCGTTACAGCCTCTCCAATCGACCTTTTCCGGCAACCGAAACAGCCGATGCCATGCCTCAACCCAAGTTCACCTTTGTCCAAGCGATGCTTACAACTCAAGGAACTGCCGCCGCCGACCTCCGACTCTGATCATTGGAGTTGGAGTGAATTTTTCTTCCCATACAGAGACCATTACGGAGAGGGAAATCTTCTGTTAAAATTTATGTTTGCAAGTAAGGAATTTCAGTTCAAAACGCCAACTCATTAGCGATCGATTCTTTAGTAACGGGTATCACTTATCAGAAGTATTTTAATGGCATAATATAATAAGGTGAGTCTTTTATTTTGATAAAGCCAAAAGTGTGTTTTCTATTATTTTCAAATATTTTGTGTATATATATCGAATGAACTTTTAAACTCGGAAGTCATTTTTAAATGATTTCTTTAAAATTAAACGACTTGAATTGAGCTAGTACACATTTTTATAAATAAATAACACTGATACTTGGAATTGACGGATAATACTCGCTCGCTCGCTCGTGGCACGAAAGTGTCAAAGCTCTGGTGGCTAGGGGGATTAGAGTTACTGCTCTAGGAGAACGGCTAGCCACCGGTCTCGGGGCCTTTTGACTCGAAGTCTTTCCGACAGTAGCTAGAGTGCTCACTCGTAAGAGTGGGGACGGTACCTTTTCCCCGAAGATTCATGCTACAACCGGGAAAGCAAGGGCTGACGGTTGGTGCGTGGGTCCTAGGGCATGGATAGGGTTGGCTGGAGCCGTGTAGGAGGTTTGCACGGTGAAGGTTGATTCTTTTCCTTGACAATCGGCCGGAGTTGTCAGGCATGGCTAGTTCTCGTGAAGTGCGGTTCAAATCCCTTGGGTACATATGGTGTTTGGGCGGTACTTGACTCATCGGCTCGGCCAAAGCTGGTGCTTGTAAATGAACTCGACATGTTTTTCTTAATGCTCGTGCACTTAAATATTAAAAATAGTACTTTTCATTTGTTCTATCAACTAATAAAAGACTTCCGCTGTTATTTCTAATAGTTGATCAAGATATTTTATTTTTATATATTATATATATATATATATATATATATATATATATAGTATAACACTTGCACACGTGGCTCATACTAGCCCTTTGCTGACGCCTTGTTTTCCTTTGTTTCTTTGTCCTCTTTTGTTTTGTTTTGTTTTTCTTTCTATAATTATAAATACATGTTAATGATCGCGAGGAATGATGAGTATAGGCGTTGATTTTGATCGAGTTCCGAGGAAAAAGAAATTGATGTTTTGGATGGTACCTTGAATTATTATAAAGAGCTATTGTAATTTTATGTGTTGTAATCTTTTAATGAATTAGTTAGTGATTTATGTAAAATTGATTTGTGGTAATATTGTAATGAAATTCATTATTGAAGTAATAGTAAATTTATTTTGTGGATTTAGTGGATTATTTTTGGGATTTTTAGTAATGTTATTGAAGTCGCGGCGAGAGCTTCGCAACCCCTCCTAGAATGACCCCAGTGGACCTAGGGGTCGGGAGTAGGGTATTACACAGTGAAATTGAACCTTAAGGCCTTTTCAATCTCTTCCGATGAGCCCGGCTCCAAGAGTATTATCCAGACTCCACAGCCATTTCGGCTCGCGGCCCCGTCAACATACATATCCCAATAGTGACTTGGCCTTTGTGGCACGACTACTATTAGGGTGTTTAATTCGTCGACGTTCGGCGAACTAGGCTGTCCGGCGGATTCTTCTTCGTTGAAGCTCGTTTCGACTATGAAATCTGCCAGAGACTGTGCCTTGATTGCTTTCCTAGGCTCATTTCGAATGTCGAACTCAGTCAATTCAATAGCCCATCGTAACAAACGACCTGAGAGGTCCGTCTTGTGTAGCAATTGTCGTAGTGGACTGTTTGTCAATACGAAGATTGTGTGTGAAGAAAAATAGGCCCTTAGTTTTTGGGCTGCAATAACAAGCGAGTAGGCCAATTTTTCTGCATTAAGATAGCGACTCTCAACGGAACTGAGGGCTTTTGAAACATAATAGAAAGGTTTTTGAAGGGTCCCGTCCTCCTTGACAAGAACGGCGGAGACGGCCTGGTCCGAAGCTGCCAAATAAAAAAAAGAGTTCGTCTCCTAGGATTGGACTAACCAACAGAGGTGGGCTCGCCAAGTAGGTCTTGATAGCTTTGAAGGCTTGAGAGCACTCTTTAGTCCTTTTGAAAGTTTTGTTTCCTTTGAGGATTTTGAAGAACGGTAGACACTTGTCTGCAGACTTTGAGACAAACCTTCCCAGAGCAATAATTCTCCCATTCAATTTATGCACCTCTTTAACGCAAGTTGGCTCTTCTTGTTTGCCAGAGCTTGTATCTTCTCCGGATTCGCTTCGATCCCCCTCTGAGTGACCATAAAACCCAAAAATTTTCCAGCTTGAACCCAAAGGTGCACTTCGCAAGGTTCAACTTCATGGAGTGCATTTTGACATTGTTAAAAGTTTCCTACAGGTTTGCTAGGTGATCGGTCCGGGCAGATTTCACGACCATGTCATCGATGTAAGCTTCCATATTTTTCCCAATCTGGGAACCGAAAACCTTGTTGACCATTCGCTGATAAATGGATCCGGCATTTTTCAAGCCGAATGGCATCATTTCATAGTAGAACATTCCACCGGCGGCCCTGAAAGCGGTCATTTCCTTTTATTTATTCGACCTTTTCACCTGATGATATCCGGAATATGCATCCAAGAAGCTTAGTGTTTCAAATCCGCCGATTCGATCAACCATCCTGTCGATCCTCGGCAGCTCGTAGGGATCTTTCGGACATGCCTTGTTCAGGTCAGTAAAGTCGATGCACATGCGCCGTTTCCCGTTATGCTTCTTGACCATCACCACGTTGGCCAGCCAGGTGGGATATTGGAGCTCCTTGATGATCCCGGCTTCGACCAACATGTTGACCTCGATCTTGATGGCCTCTTCTTTCTCTTTGGAAAATTGGTGGGCCTTTTGTTGTATGGGCTTAAAGCGCGGATCTACGTTAAGGTGGTGCAGCACGATCTCAGGCTCTATGCCTCTCATATCCGTGACAATCCAGGCAAACGCATCCAAATTATCCCTGAGCAATGATATCAGCTTTTACCCCTCTTTTTCATCCATTTGGCCCCTAATCTTTATCTTCTGGTGGCGTTTGACTCCTTCTCTCCATCAGCAGTTTGGCCTCCACCCTGGGTGTTTTCACCACCTTGAGTGGTTGGTTCTTGAACAGTCTTCTTGCCTGTGTTTTTGGCCATGATTTTTGATTATGAAGACGATGAAGATCTTGAATAAATTGCCATAAAATCGCCCTCCTTCTAGCGACAATTGACGATGCTGGATATCGTCCAGTACCAATTCCAGGCCGTATTTAACTTTATGACAACTAATTCAAGAAAACAATAAGAAAGAGGATGGTGTTTGTGTGTATTTTTAGACTGAGTCTGGGTTATTTTTCCAAGTTGCCTGCGTATCCTCTTGGTAAATCAGGAATCAAGTCTCTCGTAGTTCCTCAGGGATTGTTTATATAGAGAATGTCTCATCCATTTTCTTGTCCAACGAGGATTCTAATTCTTAACCTCTAAGGATTATTACATGTATATCCCGTTAATTTATGAATAATTATGGACATATTTAAATGACAGGATCAGTGTTATTATATCGTAGGATTCGTTCCATGTTTATCTGATTATATTAAGCACGTGTGCTAAGTATGGGTAGGGAAGGCTCTGGCCGCCCTGCGTCGAGCCCCCTAGGCCATCTCGACCTGTACTGCGTTGCCCGACCTCCACTCTTACCGAGCCGACCTGCGGTGACGAAGGCCGAGCTAAACTTCTACCTGGGGGTTAGGTCTGCTTCTTTAGTTAGACTTGAGGCTCTTGGCCTTTATAACATACTGGTTCTCTATCTTAATTTATGACTTAGTCATTCGATGGTTGACACGTGACAAGGGCTAGTCCGACCCTCGTCAATTGACATGCAATTCATAGAAGATAAAACAGATTTTGATTGTTGTTCTCAAGAATCTGAAGGATTTTTACAAGTTCAAGATTGACGATGAAATTCTTTTGCTCAACAATCATGTGGATATCGTATCAACTCAGATGATACAGATTCAAGAGCTGTTTATACGATTTGGTAGGCGATTAAAATAAAAGTGCATGACCAGATCAAATCCCATGTCCATTATAGATACCAACAACTATATAATGACCATATAATAAACAATACAAAGCGCGCTTTACATCAAAGTATGATTTCTGGAAGGAAAAATAAAGAAGTTCACAAAATATGACAATTACACAGCTGATCAGTGTTCAATTATCATTCCATGGGGACTGTTTTTGCTGCAAATTACAGCACATGGAACGTTATTTTTTATTTTTCATAAATGTTGTATCCTCGCTCTTGAATACGACCCCCACGATGGAATGCCTGTAAAATGGAATGTTTGGTGCGCAGTTGACCAAATCATGTCAACCTGCAAAGATATAACATACATTATACTCCATTTATAAATAAAAAAAAAAGGAAGAAGAACAAATGCATAATTCAAGGACTTGGTAATGTACATACACATTTCCTTGCAAACAGTACGAACCATTTCAGTGGACTTAAAACTCGAAAAATGGTGGTGAATAATTCATTAAGTGTTGCATAAGAATCAAAAGGGTACCGAAAACTACTCAAAGAAACAAGACACATGCTTGAAACAAACGTTTTTAAACTCAGAAACAAATTTGTAGCAGGGTAGGACTCCCCTCCTAAATTTACAAGGCTGGCTCATGAAATCAAACAAACAAAGACCATATAGATAATATCATAGGCATTCATCTACTTTATATTCTTATGGCCAGAGGAGCAGAAATCAAAAGGAAAGTACCTGCATGACATTTGAAGGCAAAAAAGTTTAGTTTACATTACCTACTAGAGGATCCGAAACAATAACTTGAAGCTCCTCGTTTCCCAAATCTTCTTGCGCTTCTTGTAATTCAACAACTGAAGCAGCAGCTTTGAGTGACTCATAAACTTCAATCCTCTTCAAGGTAGGCATTTCTCCAAAACAGGCTGGTATTGTAAGGCCATAGCATTTATTCACGATAAGTACCTCCAGGGAAGGAAAAGACTCGATGAATGCAATCCATTCATCCAAATGTAAGCGCTGCAGTTTTAAAAACTTAAGCTTCGGAAATTCCACGTCTTCCATGTCCCATTCAAGCCCAACAAAGGAATTATCCAAGAGCTTTCCGAACCTCAAGACAGGGCATTGTACTAATCGTTGGCAAATATATCCAGGGTAGGTAGCCACCTGATAATGATAGTTTCTTAAGAGTTGAAAGAAAGTTAAACGAATGTAAACTTAGCTTTCTAGTAGAGGAAACCTTCAATGACTCAAGTTTACTAACAGAGTTCAATTTTTTTGAAAAATGAAAATCCTTCAGTCGCTTAAGTATACCAGAAGGGCCCACTTTTGGAATGTATAAATCTTTTCTAAACCAATTTTCGACTTCCACTTCTTCTGGGTATGCATAATGGAAACTCAGTTTTCGAAGAGAAGGTGACCGTTGTAGAAGGTCTTCTAAATCTTTTGTTGAGCAGATAGTTGGTGATGAAAAGCTTTCCAAGTTAACCATTTCGGGGTATGTTTCACGCTTTTTGACACCTGAATTACTTACGTAGCATAGACCGACATCCACATGCTTAAGCCTTATCATGTTCCGTATAGTTCCGGGCAACTCTAACCTATATCTTCGCTTCCCGTAAGAATCAGAAATTCCAGATTCCGAGATTAGATATAAAAGATGGAACTATGATTCGACTTATGGGATGAAATGAAGTCGCTATAAATCTCAGATGAACTAGTGAAGCAATCTCTTTGATAGAACATGTATCCAATTCTAATTCTTCCAAATCCATCACTTGAACAAGTTTTAAGTTGCTAAGAACATGACAACCATGCCGATGACTTCCCCATTTACGACTATAGAGCGAGAGTGGATACTTGGACATATTTTTGAAGCATCACCGAGATATCCCCCTTTTGTATGAACACAAACACGATATGGATTACGTATAGTGGAACTTGATGAATCATAAGCCTTATATTCGTCCATCAATTGGAAACAATTCTCCTCTTGAGCTTTTACTTGACGAATTCATGCACTAGATCATGAATCCGGCAATTTTTAATCCCACCTTTGGAACTTCTCTCATTAGGAATCACAAGACTTCGTCAATTAGATCACATAAGTACTCTTTTGCTACATTTTCTAAGTTTTCCCCGTTAGAATCATGCACAAATCCTTCGGCGATCCATAACATCATCAACTTATTCACATGAATTAATGTATCTTCTCGCAAATGCTCCAAAATAGAGAAAACATGGCTTTAGATGCTCGGTAAATGCTTTGGTAACTCAATTCTAACACGTCCATACAACCTTCGTAAAAACATAAGAACCTATTGTTTCGAAATTTTATTCCACAAACTTAGACTTTCGCTTTAGCAAGGAGACCGGCAATTAAAACAATTGTCAAAGGAAGACCTTTGCAGTTCTTTGCAATCATCTTCCCAACCACTGAAAAATCAAGTGGGAAACCTTCTGCACGAAATGCTTTCTTTCGCAACAACTCCCAACTTTCTTCCTCAGACAAAAAACGAAGGGGATGAACAAAACAATCTTGTTTCGCTTGTGAAGCAACATTATGAATACGCGTTGTGAAAATAATTCTACTTCCATTACGGTCATCCGGAAATGAATTTTTAACTTCATCCCAGGCCTTAACATCCCAAATATCATCCATTATGATAAGGTACCTTTTCCCTTTGAGACACTTCCGAAGCATATCAGCCAAATCTTCTTCCATCATATCATACATATTGTCATCATTCCCTGTATCGTCTTCCATCATACCATACATTTTATCATCCTTCCCCTTGATATCACCTAGAATATCGAGCAATATCTTTCTAACATTGTGAACTTGTGAGACAATACAATAAGCAAAAATATGAAAATAATACCTAACCGCGGGGGTAATGTAAACCTTGTTAGCCAGGGTAGTCTTCCCAAGGCCAGCCATACCAACAATAGCAACAATGTCAAGAGACTTAGATCCCCTTATAAGATTTCCAACGATTATGTCCAGCTCCTTCTCTAAACCCACCATCACTTCGTTGAAACCTGAAGCCCAGGGATCTTCTAGGACTTTATTTAGAGCAACTACTGAACAATCATGCGTCCTTCTGATTTCAATCTTCTTTATCTTGCTCTTAACAACCTTAATTTCGTCCAAGACCTCCATTAGAGGTGCCATATTATACCATAATCTATGGCCAATCACCAAACACGAATTGATGGCATATTCTGTTTGGTATGCCAAATTGATAACTTTTAACCAAGTATCCTTTAGTTCTTTCCGCTCTTTTTGTTGTTCAAAAAGATCATTGAGATATGGCCTCAAAGACATTAGTTCATCCTCAATTTTGATAATCATATGCTTTGCAAAAGGGATGAAATCCCTATCTCTTCTCAACTTCTCTTTCAAAAACCCAAGATTTTGCAAGAGGAAGTCAAAAAATCCTAGACCATTAGTCTTAGGGAGATCATATGAAAATGAATCCCGGCTTTGGTCATAAATATGTCGAACCTTGACCTTGACTAGCTCAACCTTCCTCATAAAGTCACTTAAACATGCATTTGGCTTGGAGATATTCCTTTCCACATCATAAACAGGGAGAACTTGATACAAATCCTCTTTGACAAGAGCCTCAATTTCTGCACTTATCATCGTAAGCTCTTCATCCTCTGCATGCTCATCAGGTGGATTAGCTAGAAATGATAAAACAAAGAATAAAGATTCTTGAAGAATATGAAAATCTTCCATTGAAATATGCACTACTAAATTCTCAAGAAGAAGGTCAAGGAAGATTTGAACAATCTGTCCCAAAAGAAGAGGATCGAATTGCCTCAACTTCATTTCCTTTAAGAATCTAAAGTAAAAGGCCTTAAAAACGGGGTCACAAGGTTTGATCTTCTGCATCACATCAAACAACAAAAGATTCACTTTTGTTGCCATTACTTCATCTATTGCTTTCACCCAATACAGAAATATAAGGCTGGCTGAATAATGAGCAAAAGCATGGACAACAACCTTGAACTCTTCCATTTCCTTGAAACCTCTCCATTTCTTAGGAATGAGACAAAAGAGATCACGCAACAATCTCAAACTTCTTCTCGAGGGTTTCCATTTGATTCTTGAGCAAAACAATTTCATTACCAGCTTTGTACTTGTAAAGAGCCTTGAGATTCTTGAGAATAGCATCCACAAATCTCGAGTCACTTTCATCTTAAAAGAATTGCATCTCAATGAGCACCGTAGCGAAGTTCACACGATTCTTCAAATTTTTGCTTACAATGATGTATTCTGTCGTGCAGATCTAGAACCCAGTTTCCGCATTCAAGCCTTGCCTTTGCCAAAGAGTAAAAGGCAACAAGTTGATTTCTTGATATTCCCCATTTAGCTTCACAAGTATGGTTTACAGATAGTATTATTTGCTTGATTTGTGCATCATCATCATCCGTATCCTCCAAAGTTAAAATGGACCACAAGATCATTCTCAAGAATCTTAGCCCCAATTTACAAGTCTGGATATTGCCTACCATCTGAATCGCCCATGGGGAATGTTCTGATGAAATCAAAGGGAGGTGTTCAAGATAAGAGAGCTCTGCAAGAACAGAGTCAACGCAAGTACTACCTCCGGTCCAAAATATAAGTCATCCTACACTTTTCTACTTGTCCCATAATATAAGTCATTCTACATTACCAATGCAACATTTATTGCTCTTTCTCTATCTTAACCTTAATTTATTATGAATTCAACAACTTTTCATTACTTAACAACTATTGCATTAATGATAGTCAAGGGGTATTTTAGACATTAACCTTCAAATTAATGACATTCAACCAATTCCTTAATCTGTGTGAAAACTCCTAGGATGACTTATATTTTAGACCGGAGGTAGTACGAACCATTTTCTCACTTTTATCTCAAGTAAATAGCACTGTAAATACAGACTGCAACAAGAAGTGAAACGTTTTGCCTTTAGAAGTACCGGCAAATTTCCTCAAAAAAAAAAAAAAAAAAAAAAAGTACCGGAAAAACTACCAAATCTTGCCCATTTTTTTCCAGTGATTTCCGAAGAGAATCGTTGCAGCCTTCCTTTTCCGAAGAAGCAACAGCTGATGGCTACTATGACTTGCAAGTTACATCCTATCTCTTGACTTTTTTTTAAATCAATATAATGGGATGTAAATAGTACTCCCTCCGTTTTTTTTTAAGGGTAATGATAGAGTTACTCGGAATTTTTTTTTTTTAAATGCTGAAAAATAAAATATTTATGGTTTCGGCGCTCATCTGAAACTATTTCCTGCGAATGGGTCCACGTCAGCAATGTTTACTGAAGCCGCTGGTTCAACCAGCGACTTTACCCATTTTTGTGAAAAACACCAAAGCCGCTGGTTGAACCAGCGGCTTTAACCTGGGAAAAAACGTGACCATCCTGTATTGAAATGAAACTGGTGCATATGAAGAAGCCGCTGGTTCAACCAGCGGCTTTAGCAGTACCTGTTAACACCAGCCTGCATTTTCTTTTTCAGCCCCAAAACAATATATTCAACACCTCAAATTCTCAAACCAGCCTGCATCTTCTTTTTCAAATTTCAAAACAATATATTCAACACCTCAAATTCTAAAAATCAACAATCCAATTATAAAAAACACATTCATTAAAAGGGAAAAAACCAAATCAATTGCAAAAAACACATTCATGCAAACTACGTCATTAAAAGAGAAAAAAAAACCATATCCAAAGTTATTGTTGTATTACAACAACCAAAACAAAAGAAATGTTTGATCATATTAACTTGTTCGTGTACGACTTTTCTTCGTTCTTCTACGTGAAGACGAACATTCTCCGCCGGTGTGTCTACCTCCTCGATCGGTGTCGGTTGAGCCCTTGTCAAGTTCCTAAAGTCGTATCGCGGAAGTTCCGGGCTAGGATGTTCGACCTCTTCGTGTTCGTGTTGGATCGATGTCCCCGTCTTGTGTTTTGTAACACTTGAAGGGACATCGACCGCATTTGTTGAATAAGCCTCACTTGTGCCATCGGGATGTCATCCGGCATGTTCGCAAGCAACCTAGTCGTATTTTGATAGCAAGTAAACATTCCCCGCTCGTTCGCGAAATGTGTAAACACAAAACAAATAAAACAAATTTCTATGTATGAAATTAGAAAACAAAATTTAAAATATACTTACAAGTTGTTCATAGTCGGCGCGGTAGGATAGAAATTGTGTTGCGTTTCATAGTCTTCAACAACGTTTGCACTTTGAGGGCTAATAATGCGCCGGGTGATCCGACGGTACCACTCGTAAGTACATATCATTGTGTTGAAGATAACCGTTGTAAGGAACACCACGTGGAACCAACGATGATTTGCGATCGGCCCACAACCGAATATAATCCCCGTGCTTAAGCGCATAATCCGTTGTGTTTCCCCGCCTATCAAGCGAGTGCAAATGGACACCCGTGTCACATTCATTAGGCACCGTTGGATGCCAACCGAATTGTCGAACTACTCGTCGGATAATGCCATTCCACCACGTCAAAACAAATGAGTGGAGCAATTACAATCCACTCATCGGTGTCCTCAAAACATATAGGCGGAAGATGGCTAAGGATGTCCCACGTGTATGGTTGCCATGTGAACATTGCATCCGTCATAGTATCAAATGCATGTCTATAGGTTACCAACCCCGATAAATGATCGGTATACATCCGCTCAACTCGTAGCCACTTACATCCTAAAGGGTCAACTCCCGCTTGCATTTGTGACCCAAGTGGATAATCTACTCCCTCTTCTTCCGTAACACGTGACTTAATCCGTGTAGGTCGACCAATGGTGATACGCTCCCATGACCACAGCTGTAGCAGCACTAAAGATCCACCGATTTCACTTGCCCCTTTCTTGCTTGCCACACACAAATTCCGGTATAAACAAGCGAGTACCATGACGATTACCTTGTCTAGTAACCACTCCATATACACCTTCTTGTATATTGAAACAAGTAACCTCATGGTGAGCGGCAGTTTCACTATTTCTCTCGAGTTGAACCGTTATCTTCTCCGACCATTTCATACCATTACGCATCCTATTCCTTGCTACTTCACGTCGATCGACAAAGTATTTGTTTACTCGAGTAAAAGTAGCTTTCACTAGGGCTTGAATAGGCAGAAATCGAACCCCCTTTAACACACCATTGAAGCATTCGCATAAATTAGAGGTTTTGATACCGTATCTTAACCCGCCGTCGTGAGCAAGTGACCACTTGCTTAAAGGAATGCCTTCTAACAAACTCTTAGCACGAGGATTGAGTGCACCGATCTTTTGCATCCCTTTATCAAATTTGCGAATTTGATGTTCCATAGCTGTGTTGGTAAACATTTTTTTCAAATCCGTATTTTTGAACATCTTTTGGATGTTGGATGCATGATGTCTGATACAAAATCTATGAAAAGCATATGGCTCCTCCCAACCACTACCCTCTGTAGACATTGCTGATAGGATACCCGCATGCCGGTCAGAGATGACACAAAGTCCATGACGTTTTGTGACAAAACACCTTATGCAAGCCAAAAACCAACTCCAATTGTCGTGATCTTCTTTTTCAACTATGGCAAATGCTAATGGAAAAAGTTGTCCATTCGCATCAACTCCCATGGCAATCAACATAACGCCACGATACTTCCCGTATAAATGAGTTCCATCAATTGTGATGACAGCCCGCAATGTTGGAAACCTCTGATTGAGGGGCCAAATGCCCAAAAAACACAATGAAATTGTTCAGTGTAAGGATCGTGGGTTGGCTTATTAACAAAATGCACCACGGTGCCCGGATTTGCTTCTTTCAAAGCTTCCATGTAACGAGGAAGATATTGGTAAGACTCCTCCCAATCTCCATAAAGAGCACCTATCGCCTTTTGTTTTGCACTCCATGCTTTACCATAAGAGATCGAGAAGTTGAATTCTTTTGTTATGAAGGCTTTTAGTACACTAACTTTCACCCCCCAATCTCGCTTGCACAAGAGGCTTTATAGCGTTGCTGATAAACTCTCGCTTTAAATTCGGGTGATCCATGGATGGTTTGTGAACCACACAAGAGCTTTCGTGGGGGCCTTTATAGGTGACGATAGTGAAGACATCCGATGCAACATTCTTTTGAGAGGCTCTTAAATACCAACTACAAGCAATTGGTTTCCTTCCACATTTGAATGTGACGGTGTGAGGTTTCGATTCTCGTGGTTTTATAGACTTGGTTCCTTTCGACATTGTATGTTGTCACAATTTGCCCCAATGCTTTTTTGTTGGCAAATTCTTGCCCCACCCCAAACTCACCACCGCTCTTATATTGAAAATCACTAGATTTATACCAACTCGTTTAAATATTCTTCATCTATAGAATGAAGCTTAGTAAACTCGGTATCATGATCCTTTAATGATACTAGGTCTACCCCACTATCTTCATCCCGACTTAACAACAACATATCATCCTCGTCTTCAATCTCATCCCCTTCGATATTACCATCTAAAGGATGCTTCATCAACATTATTAGTCGACAAAGACACAAACCAATTGGGATCCTCAACTTGACTAACAAGCATGTTGGTGAATGACATGTTAGGTTGTTCAACGGGTGTCAATTCAATATATAAATCCATAGAGGGGGCTTTCGATTGAAACACGCTTGCCCACATAGCTTTTAAACCACGATCATTACTTAAAGCTAACACTTTATAGCCTCGCACACTAGGGAATTTCATCTTCACGTTTAGGTCAAATCTAGTACTATCAACCTCCATAGCATCATATATCTCATTCTTAAGCTCATTCATACCAATGTTACTATTGACAATAATAAAGGTTTCACAACCACCTTTGTAGGTAACATTTTCACCGTCAATTACTATTTCACCATTCCACCAACAAGTCAACGGATAATTATATATCTCCATCCCTTTAAAAATCTCAAATCAAGCAAAACCTAAAACCAAATCCACATACACAATAAAAATCAAAAACTAATAAAATTAAACAAACAACCTTCTACACATATCACAAATCGATGAATATCAACACTTATTCGTTATCCAAACAAAGAATTCTTTCAATTGGCATAAAAAAACGAAAAAAAAAAACGGAAAAAAAAGGAAAAAAATCGCAGAAAATCGAAAAAAAATGAAAATAAATACCTTTGGATTGATAAACTATGGATGAAACCTTTGATTTGGTTGAAGAAAGTAAGAATCTTGATGCTAAATGGCCTAATTTGAGTTGGCGCCGCGGAGAGAATTTGGGGTTTTTGTTTTTAGGGTTTGGAAATCAAAATGGGTGCAAAATCCCGTCTCGTTTTGTTTTATATATCGTTAAAGCCGCCGGTTGAACCAAATGCTTCTTCATATGCACCAGCTTTCATTTCAATACGATGGTCACGTTTTTTCCCAGTTAAAGCCGCCGGTTCAACCAAATGCTTTGGTGTTTTTCACAAAAATGGGTAAAGTCGCCGGTTGAACCAAATGCTTCGAAACATTGCTGACGTGGACCCATTCGCAGGAAATAGTTTCAGATGAGCGCCGAAACCATAAATTCTTTATTTTTCAGCATTTAAAAAAAAAAAAATTCGAGTTACTCTCTTAACTTTATATTATTTTTATACTCAACATAATTTTGTGGTTGTGATTTTTCAAGTTTTTTTTTTTTTTTTACAAGTGAAAAACATGTTGTGAGATGATGATGATGATGTATAAATGGTGTATATTTGAGGGAGTAGCTCTATTACTCCCTTTTTTTTATCTGTCATATTTGATATCATTTTCTGGATGAATCTTGTCATTTTTTTTAGCTTAAAGTTAATCATTTTTTTAGATGAGTCTGGTCTCAATATGTGACAATTAAAAAAACCGGAAGAGTACAATCATGTTGTGGCTGCATTTATAATGCGTTCACTTGTCACCTACCAGTTTTAATGCGTTGTCAGAGAAATGTTAAGGACAAAAATCATATTTTCACCTTTTGACTATACCATAGTATTCATTGATCTTAGACGGCTCTACGATTTGTAATATCAGGATAAAAAATTAGAAGGATAAGGACATTTCATTAATTAAGAATATTGCAACTTTAAGGACATTTCATTAGGGTTGTTAAACGAATCGAGCGTTCGTGAACAAAGTTCGAACTCGGCTCATTTAAGTTCGTTCAAGCTCTTTCGTTAATGGTATCGAGCCGAGCTCGAGCAGTTTCTCCTGCTCGTTTACTAAACGAGCGAACACGAGCCCTGCTCGTGAACGCTCGTTAGTGTTCGTGAACTTAGGTAATATATATAAATAATATATACACATTAACATTTTACACATTGAGTTAGTAGTTGAATGAGCCGAGCTCAAAAAAAATTACTATTGAACAAGCCAAGATCGAAAAAAATACTATTGAACGAGCCGAGCTCGAGTTCGAGCTTGTTCGCGAGCTTGATATCGAGCTCGAGCTCGAACATTTTTCATACTTATCGAGCCGAACGGCTTTTTAGGCTCGTTTGTGCTAACGAGCAAGCTCGAACGAGCACGATTACAAACGAGCTCGAGCTTGAACTTCAGCTACTCAGCTCGACTCGGCTCGTTAACCGCACTACATTTCATTAATTAAGAATATTGCAACTTTTCAAAATATTTGCATAAAGCATAATTTGTTTCTTTAAATAAACACTGGTGTCATTTCTTTCACACACAAAAAAAAAAAAAAAAAAAAAACCAACACATTTTATCTCTCTCTATCCAACTTTTTAAACACTTATGGCGCGTTTGTATTGCAGAAATCAAATAGAATGGAATGTTTTTTCATTTCATTCCATCATTTTGGCGTGTTTAGATTAGAAGGAATGAAAATCTTTTTCATTCCAATGGAATGAAATTAGGTCATTTTCATTCCATCAAAAATCGGATGGAATGGATTGTTAGGAAAAAATGTGATAAAACAAAATAGAATTGAATGATCTCCAAAGCACGTATAAAACGTTTCTTTACAGAGATGTTTTAAGATCTCTCTCAGGATTCAATGGAGTACAACTTTAGAGACACAATATGTTTGTACTGATGATGCTTCTAAAAAAACTTCGTGTTTTACACCGAATGCGGTCTCTCTATATATATAGACAACGAAAAGATACTGTACCTCTTCACGAAAGAACAAACCAGTTCGTCTTCAAAGGATGTGTCCCAATGAACATGCACCACCGAAATGGTGTGTCCTAATGAAAGATTCCTTCTACGAAATGGTGTGTCATTCCTTCTATGAACAAACCTCGTTTCTTTCCGGCGACACCTGTCGCACTCAGTGTGCAACAACACATTCAAAAGAACAACAAAAAACAGACTTTATGAATAAAATATCTAACATGGATGGAATGGAATGCATTACCACGAATACAACTCACTACCGTATGATTACCCGCCACCCCGCCACCAAGATCACCACCTACCACCGTCACCACCGATCACCCGCCATCCCACCATCACTGTCACCACCCAACACCGATCACCCGCCGTCACGGCCACCACGATGAACACCCAACGCCGTAACCACTGATCACCAGCCGCCACCATTATCACCACCTACCACAGTCACCACCGATCACCCGCCACCACCGCACCACGATCACCACCGATCACCCGCCGCCACCACCGCTACCACCAATCACTCACCGCCACCACGATCACTACTTACCACCGTCACCGTACCGATCACCCGCCACCACCGCTGCTACGATCACCACCCACCGCCGTCACCTGTCGATGTCACTACCCGCTTCCGCCACCACACACCGTAATCACCTCTCATATCCCGCTATCGTCACCACCCATCACCCGTCACTGCCATCTTCCTTAGTATCGGACATTCCATTCTAGCGTGCACCAAAAGTAGTAATGGAATCAAGTCCATTCCATTCCAACATAGTCATTCCATTCCGATATAGTCATTCAATTCCATCTATCCAAACGTGCCATTATATCTTCAATCTAGAACTTCTAATTTCCATTTTTTTGTCTTTCCATACTCTTTATTGTGGGACCACATTCATCATATTCCGACATTATTTTTGAAAATCCGATGTTGGAATTCACTATCATAATTCACTGCTTTTTGGGATTTACTGAGTGAATTTCGATAGTGAATCTCACAAAAAACAATGTAATGATATCGAACCAAGTCTGAAAACGAAGAGCATGAAAAAAATAAAAAATTCAGTGAAACTTTCATTACGTTTGGAGATCTAAATCAAAAGATATGATTGTTTGAAAATAGAAGTGGAATATTTTCGGAAAAAAATATATAGGTGGAAAGAGAAAAAGTTTAATATCGGTTGCGTTGTTCGGCGGGGTGGGATTTTTTTTGCTTTTGTTTTTGGTTTTTTTTTTTATTTTATCATTTAGGCTATAAAAATTTTAAAATCCGTCATCTCCTTGTAAAGGAAAATATTTGGTTGTCCTGAACTTAAACATATTTCAAAATGTGTCATTTTATCTCAATATCTATAAAAAAAAATTGTCATATTATGTAATAATAATATATTTTGGATTGTCTATTAATTGATTCTGATTGATTGTATGTAATATTACGATTCTAATCAATTATTGTATTCAAACCCCAGAATGTACTATAAATACCTCTTACACATTTAAATGCGGAAATGCTACATCTACCGAAAAGTTTCACAAAGTCTACAGAAAATTAATCTAAGCCATTGATTGGCTGACTAACCGATATAAAAAAAGTATCCACTATTGATACTACATAAATTTTTTTAGGGGGTTGTCCGCCTCACCGCTATAAAGGGTGGCGCTGCCCCAGATTGATTATGATGTAGATCCACTATAATTAATGATATAAAAATATATTGTATCACTGTGATACAACCAATGTGCATGTATCATCACTCAAAAAGATGGTCAAGACGATATTAACTCAAACTGACAATTACTTTTTTAAACAACAATTTTATATTTTTTGGATCAGATTTTTTTTTAAAAAACAGATCAGCTGGCATTTTCAAACAATTTTCTACAAAATAATCAAAACCCTTTTTTGATTTTTTTTAAAGAAACTAAAGGTTATTATTTATTTGCACTACACCTAGTGGTGTATCAAATAAAAACCACAGAATCGACTTTCAGAAAGTTGACTCTTGATTAGAGAATCGATTTTCTGAATGTTGTTTTGGTGTAATGTAAATATATTGTGGTTGACGATGTCCGGAGCAGAACATGCCACGTGTCATTCATATATTACTTAGGAAATATGGATCGGAGCCCCAGGTGGGAAGTCCAATCCGAGAATCCGAGCCGACCACCGCAGGATGGTCTGGTCAAGGCATGGCTCCAAGATTACTGAGCACGGACCGAGTAGGTCTAAAGAGCTCGACGCAGGTCGCACTGAGCTTCCCTTAAGTTACGAAGTAGCCAAATCAGATAATTATGGAAAGAATCCTGAGTCATTAAGACTCTGATTTGAAGAATCAGTTATAACCGTAATTAACCCTAAAAATCCAGGATATACATAAATTAATCCTTAGGGGTTAGGAATCCTATGAATTGTGGGACAAGTAAGCGGGTGAGACATCCCTTATATAAGAAATCCCAAAGGAACTACAAAGGACTTGATTCCAATACATCTATTGGATACGTAGGCAATCTAAGAGGATACTCTTGGATTCAGTCCAAACCTAAACACAAACGCACAGGACGATGTGTGTTGCAACAATGAGACAGAAGAACAGAATTGTGGCCTGACCAAACTGTGGACGAAACATGGTGTGGCAGCAATATAACTAGAGCAATGCAATATCGGAGCCGCATCAACACATGCAGCAAAAGGATCCACAAAATGATGCGCCGGATTCCCACCAAGAACCACCTGGGAAAGATCAACTAAAGGAACAACAAGGGCTGCCTTGGACGTATCCAAGTGGCTAGTCTCCACCTCATATAGAAGATCATCTTGGACCTGCAAAGATAAGTCAAAAACCTCGGCTGGTGTACCAAGAACTTCCTCATGCTCAACAACACTCTCAACATGACCATCAACAAAGGCCTCATCAACATGAACTATCTCATCCACAACTAATTCCTCATCACTCTCCACTACTTCTTCCACAATCTCATTCTCCTCGGTGATTGCATCTGCCACCATAGACTCTTGGATTACCTTCTCTTGAATGCTAACACTCTCTTATTTGTTTGCTTCAACCAAGGCTTTTTCCCTTTCGGATTCACGTTTCAAACGAGCTTCCTCATGTGCGGCTGCCAGTTTGAGTTGATCTTTGTGGGCATCTTCGGGGGATAAGGAACGGAGTGTAAGTCTCATCCTCTTATGGCGCAAGGTGTAGCTATTCAAATACCCATCATACGTAACCCTCCTATCATATTGCCACGGTCTCCCAAGTATGATATGACAAGCATGCATAAGGACTACATCACATAAAACTTCATCATCGAGCCTACCAAGATTAAAAGATATTAAGGCCTGTTTGGTAACTCGCACTTGACCAACATCACTGAGTCCTTGCAACGTATATGGTTGAGGATGAGGTGTCGTAGGAATAGCTAAATCGGAGACAAAACCAGCACTTATGACATTGGCACAGCTTCCCGCATCAATTTTCATTAAGCAAACCTTCCCACTAACCCAAACCCTCGTATGAAAACTATTTTCTCGGTGCAAATCATTCTCCACGTTCACCACACTACTCAAGACTTTCTTTACCACAAACATCTCTCCTTTCAATGATTCATACCCTCCAGATGCCTTAGTTTCACAATTGTTATGACAACAGAATTTCACATGTTTGAAAATGTTTACACCCGGGGTGTGAAACCCACGTATTTAAGCACCGAACGACTACAAATTTGGGAAAACTCAAAAAACAAAAGTTGTAGAACTGAGAGTTTTCTAAAGTTTGTCAAATGTTCAGATTTTTTGGAGATACGGAAGTCGCTCTAACAATCGTTCTTCAGAAACTGATGCAATCTGTCAAAAATTTCCAGATTGATAGCCGTGACTTAAGGTGCCGATTCCGTTAAAACTACAGCGAATTTGGAAAATATCAAAAGACAAAAGTTGTAGATCTGCAAATTTCCTATAAGTTCACCAATTTTCAGGTAATTGTAATTCTTTTAACCCACTGAAAACGAATTCAAACAATGATTTACTGCTGCAGTTTTTCTGGACAGATTGTTCGGAGTAATCGGCGGTTTTAGGCACGATTTATGTTGAATCAGGATTGGGTGTAAAGAGAGAAATTGTAGCACGAGATGTGTTGTATATGTGGTAAAATGTGCAGATTTTTTCGAGTTGTTTTGGTTAGGGAACGAACTGATACAAAACAACGGGATCTGTAAAATAATTAGGGTTCTTGGGATGAAGGTTTGAAGAATATTCAAGTTTTCCGGGTAGGATGGATGAAGATTTGAAGATTTTGGATGTTCTTGGGAGAGGGTGGACGAAATTAATGAACAAAAAACAAGGAACTAGTTTTTTTTTTGGAATAAGATCGAAAATTAAAACGGGGATATTTGATACCTTCGGTGCTGAGCTATGCTACCAACTGATGCGATACGATCCCAGGATATCGACGAAAGGATCAATAAGAGCGGAGAACCCTAACCTAACTGAGCAGCAGTCTAGGAAGAGGGCCAAGAACAACTCAACGCTTTGCTCAAGAACGCTGATAAGCTCTCGAAAAGGGGTGCAATCTCTACGATAAAGAGATCACTCACTCGCAAGTGATGTTCTTGATCAATCACACACCAAGGAAGAAGAGAAAACTCTCAATTTCATTATAATAGATTCATCATTGATTGTTTTATAAAATTACAAGTGGTTGCCTTTATATAGGCTACAAAATAAAAGACTGACAATCTCCTAACCGATGTGGGATAAATTACATGTAATTTTCGCCACTTTATTTTGTAACAATCCTAACTCAACCCTGATAAGCCCAAACGGCTATTATTTGCTAAAAATAAACACCTGGCCCAATATACTAACATATGGGCAACTTTTGACACGGGCCTAAGGCCGTTTTATTCATTAAAACACCGAAAACTAATTAAAATAAACAAAACAAATAAAATGTCTTGGGACGGATCACATCACCTTTTCACTACTAGAAAAGTGTGTTTTAATGAGGAGATGGAATTTCATCGCTAAATGATACTTATAATGAGGAGACTTAAATTGTTTTGTTGATTGATGACCAAATTTTAAATCTCCTCATTATTGATTAAATTTCTCCTCATAATATATCCAAGGCTTTCATTCCTCTTTGAAATCTTTCATAGTACTGTGTAGTACTTTTGTTATATATACTCTTATAATACATATTTTATAACACGTTATCAGCACGAGTCTCTAACCAGCTGAGCCGTGTCATAGAATCTCTCTATTCAGAAAAGCTTTCATGTGTTTATCTTCATCTATATCCATCCCAAAAAGCTACGTAATAGAACATAAAGCTTTCACCTTTGTCCTTTGACTAGAAAGCTGTGATTGATGCTCCTACAGCTGTGATTGATGTTCCCATGGTGGGAAATTTGGCTTCCACAACTCTTGTTTCATCTCCAGATGATATGATGACCGATTCTACGGCTCATGTTCTTGGTCCGATCTCTCAGTCAAATGAAAACTCTGCTGCTTTGATGGGTGATTCAAGTGGTCTACCAGCTTCTACTTCTATAAGGTTAAAGCAGGGTCGGACCCAGCCCTTTAAGGGTGGGGCGCATGGACTCCACTCAAATTTTCAGGTGAAGTTACTAATATACCTCTTTTATAATATTAAATATGTGTAGGTATATTATTTCAGACAATTTCCAATGTAATTATTAACTTAGTTCAACTGGTTAGAACTTTTGTTATTTTTGTTAAGGTCATTGGTTCGAAACTTGGCTATTGACTCTTTTCTTCACCTTTTTTTTTGCTTTCTATTTTGGCCCCCACTGAAAAAAAATTCTGGGTCCGCCACTGGGTTAAATTCGGAAGAAAAGGGAGAAAGCAGAGAATTGCAAAATCCATCATCTTCAGTTAATGGAATGATACTATTTAATCATCGACGGATGGTTATATCTTATCGACGGTGATCGTTTATTTAAGATAATCATTGACACTATATGTGAGATAAAGTATGGAAGTAAATTTTTTTTATTTTATTCAATTTCTTTATTATGATCAATATGATTATACAGTGATATTATTATATATCGTAATATCTCAATTATTGGTGAAAATGACGATGCAATACCATTCCTTGAAGTGAATGTGTATATACGGTTTAAATGCATCAAACTGTATAGGTCTGTTCTCAGAAGTAAATGTGACTAAACTATATTTTAAGATGTGTCGGTTGACACAAATCCATTCCCAGAAGTGAATGAATCGTAATGAAATATTCAATGTGTAACGAATTACACGAGTCCATTCCTAGAAGTGAATGGGACCACTTAATGAAATATGAAATATTTAAGTCACATCAAATTATATAGGCGTATTCCCAGAAGTGAATGTGGCGCGTATATTTAAGATATATTAAACTACACGAGTCGGTTCCCAGAATTGAACATGGTTAAATTATAAATATTATAGATACATCTAATTATACTGTCTCAATCCCGGAAGTGAATGTGAGTAAATTTAATATTTATGATGTATCAGATTACGCGTGTCAATCCCTAGAAGTGGATGTGACTGAACTCAAAATTTATGATGTATCCGTTCCTCTAAGTGAATGTAGACAGTTAAAAATTCTAGATGTGTTGAGATACACAAGTATGTTCCTAGAAGTGAACATGACGGAATGTAGATACTCTATACCGATATTTATAGATGTATCGAATCATGTCAATCAGTTCCCTGAAGTGAATGTGACATATATGAGACTGTGATTTTAAAATCGTCATAATAAATCTCTTCAGAAGTGAGTTGTTGACAATAGTGTGAAAATGATATATAGTAGAACCCGGTATACTACGAGTTCGTTTTTATATCTTATTATATATTTATGTATTTACTTTTGCATCACTTAGATTGAGTCCTGAAGACTGAGTCTAACATAAAAGATCATTTTGTCTTGTAGACAAATTTGATTTGAAATTTGATCACCTGAAGATGATCATTCATTTAAACTATATATCGGTAGACCTGAAGTTTATCGGAAGCACTTGTGTGCTCATAAAAGTGAATTTGAAATTCACAGAAATAAAAATGGACTCGAAGTCCATATGAAATGGAATGATGTTCCAACAAATGACCAGAAGTCTAAAGATAAGAAAAATAAGTAAGAACATCGTGACACTTCTTTAATCCTCGTAAAAGGATTGTATTTATCGTTGCGATAATATGCTCATGTAGTAGAAATATTGAGAGAAGTGGTTTATGTTCAACAAAATGATTATCATAGAATAATCATCAAACACGGTCTATTTGGTTTAATTCATTCCCTGAAGTGAATGTCACTGGATTCGTGATATCAAAAGGATCAAAGTGTACTTTGATTATTAGTAGTAGTATAAATTACTTGTGCATTTTTTATATAATAGGATATAGATAGCGTACAAGTAATAATTTTACCTTTTTTTATTTAATTTAGTTCATAAACGTGTCTGGATTCATAGACAAAACCATGGTTAATATATCCCTGATGGATATCACAAACGTTTGTCTTCTCGAATAGGAAGAATGATCCGCCATAATTGGAACGACAATGAAACTAAATTCCAGAAGAATAATGAAAATCGATTTTCACGATATGGCATTAAAAGGCCAATGGTCGCGTACTTGTCGTACGGTGAAATATCTGGTTGAGAATACTGAACCTTTAAAATTATAGTAAAGACATTGTCATGACGCAAATACTATATGTTCTAGTCATCCCGTAGATGATATAAGGATATGATAAACTTCGTTTATCATTTTTCAAAATCTCAAATGCAGTACGTTGTGCGGATATCCCCTAATGTGGATATTAAATTGAGACATCGGAAGAATTTAAAAGATATAAATCTCTTGAATAGATAATATAGTTCTTCCCGATTGAGTCGATATCTCATAATGTTTGTTGATACTCATATAAATGGATACACATTGACATGTAGAATCCCACATAGGGATATCACATCGAAATGCTGAATCCCACAAAGAGTTATCGTAAACTTACGTAGATATAGATTGTAATGAGATGTTTTCCCGAGATTAGGGGGAGGAAAGTAAACTTGAAGTTTATAAATCTCGTGGGAAAACATGTTAATGCACATTTTATCACCGGATGCATTTAATTACTCTTGAAGAGTGAGCAACTGCAAATGCTCTGGTTAGTATAAATGTAGCAAAAAGGTTTGACCCAGAAGGATAATATTTTTCCCAGAAGGGAAAGTCCAAAAAGGACATAATATGATATGTATCAAATTACTGAATATAACACTATAAGGGTTAAAGACCAATTGGCTCGATAATTTAAAATTCCTTAGAAGAGGTTATGACTAGATTTACGAGAACTCCGGAAGAGTTAGCAAATGCTCGAGCAGAAACTAATATAGTCGATGAAGCTCCAGAAGAGCAATGGCGTACTCTAGATGAGTAACGAAATCATAAACCCTTGAAGTGTTCAAGGTTAGAAAATGTTAACAAGTGTTGATAAATAATATGTGTGGACCAAATAATATGCAGTTGTCATACATACATGAGGGGAGAAATGAACCTGTAGTTTATTCCCTTATGTTATTTTCTTGTGACCCCCGAAGAAAGTGTAATGATTCCTGAAGAATTTCAAATTGCATAATGTTATATTTTTAGTTATGTTCAACGCTTGGAGTGTTGAAAGTAGCGCCCGAAAGAAAATTTATGTAATTGTTTTTATGATTAATAAATGACAGATTTATTCTCATCTTATTATTTGCTTTGTGCTTATAAGAAATACAGTACTGAAAACCCCAAGTCGTATCATATGTAGCCATATAACTTAGAGTGTGTCACACATGTGGATTAAGTTTATGGTGATACAATTGAAATGTTAGTCTGTGGTGAACTTAATCAAAGTATGGGGTCTATTGATTAAACCACCATTAATGCTCCTAGAACACTTTATGATTTAATCTGCGTTTCTCATATAATTCCGTGATTTAGAAATCTTATTAAATCACAAGATGATCGTAGATGGATTAACCTTAATCCTGAAGTGATTACAGACTCCTACTAGTTTCAAGATAGGGTTTGGTGTGTTCGTTAAGGATCGCTAAGAGGCGCGGTCCGAATCACTTTCACGTTGGCACTATTATGGAATGAGTGAAAAGTGTGTGTCTCACAGATATGGAATCCATTCCTTCATGCGGGAAGTAGAAAGACAATCCCCTTATTTGTTAATCCTAGAAACTGATCGATCCACGGAGTTCGTATTGGTTATGAACTAATTGATCACTAGTGGGTTAATGATAAATAAAGGATAAGATGTATTGGAGAAGGTTTACGGTAATAATCCTACTTCATTACGGGTAGTCTATGGAGGGTTAGTTTATATGTAATGATTATATCATTGGACACTTATAGACTCGACTCAAAGTTTTGAGAATAAGTTATATCTATAATCGATAGAATTCAGTTTCGGATTTATGGTGTCGTAATTCCGGAATTAATGAGTTGAGTAGAAATATTTTGTTCGATGAATATTTTATTCAATTTATTGTAGCTACTAGTATAGGTCCATGGTCCTCGGGTTGGCTCCTAACACGCGAGTGTTTTCTCGTTTTATGGAACCTCGAGAATAAATTAAATAGTTGGTCTATTTAATGAATGTGCGAATATTATTTATTTGGTAAATAATATGTAAAATAGAAAAGATATTTTCTATTAAAAAAAATGGCTAAAGTGGCGCCATACATAGTGGATAAATTAGGAAAAGAAATGTTTCTAGATTATGTCACACGTGTAATTAATTAATTATCTATTTGTTTGATAATTAATGGAAAAATATAGAGATTGATTTTTTGGGAATTATCTCTTATTTTTGTGGCAAAAATATCTTTTCCTTTTGGGAATATGTAATTGTGGTGTGAAAATGATATCTCTCTTGACTTGTTATTTTCCTATATAAAGAGAGTTCCTCCAACACAAAGAGACAATGAAAAATTGCGCCACTTGCAAATAAAAAGGAGAGAAAATTATTTTCTTGTTCTAGTCTTTTAGAGAAGAAAAACCTAGGGTTTTTTCTTGTGCATATTCGAGGAGGTTCTACGGCGAGGATCGACGTCCACCGGTCGTCACTTGGAGATACAATCCGTAAGATTGTGGCTTCTCTTTCTGCCAATTTATTATTCCTCTTAAAAAGGTAAATCTTCAACCTTCTCATAGTTGTATTAATTAATCATGTGAATCGAATCATAGAAAAATCGCATGCGAATTTATTCGTAGCTTCCGCTATGCATGATCGAGTGTCTTGATCGGTGCTGTGAATCAGATCTGATGATCCAATTATGGATCGGATCCGGATTCGGGTTTCTTTATATCCAGCATGTGGTATCGGAGCAAGGTTAATGCGAATTTGCGATCTTGATTGCATAATTAATTAATAAGGAGTGGAACAGAATAAAAATTGCATCTTTTAATTTTTATTTATGCGATTAAATGTTTTTGGTTGACTAGATGGATTAGGGTTGATACTTGTTTACCGTTAGATCTATTGTAAACCCGTTTTTCCGGGTATAGGATGACATGTAATTTAATTTTTGCAATTTTAATTTCTGCATTAATTAATTTTTCGGCCGCACCCCTATTTAATCAAACCGGATGCATTCTTCATCAAATCTGAACGCCAGCGCAGTGGTTAAGTCACTGTTTCAATGTTTTACAGACCTGAGTTTGAATCTCCTTAGCCGGATTAATTTTGATTTTTTTTTTTGTGTTTTTCCTGTTCCGAAAAAAATAATAATAATAATCCCTGTTCGAGAAAAGAAAAAGAAACCGATTTTTATTTTTATTTTTTCTGTTCATATTTTTTTTCTTCTTTTACTGTTCAAAAAAAATAAATTACGAAACAAAAAAAAAGAGGGAAAGGAATCGAACTCGGGTGGTGATGAAGGAAGAAGGAGCTTCAACCAGTTAGAAGGGCTTTTATTGAAGATCTGGACCAGAAAATTATATACCAAGCAGCGGCGGCGGTCCATTATAGATTAGAACTTTTATGAACATAGGGTTTATTTGTTTTATATATTAGATACGGGGGTACCAACGGTCCATCTCAGTGGTTTATTTTTCGCATTTATTTTCTTGTATGATTAATTATGTGATATAACCATGCCATGACAAGCATCATATTCATGAATTCCACTCCTAGCATATGCATATATGTAGAAAATTATGTGTTATTTGTTTATAAGGACGTGTTTTGGGACTTAATTAGGCACTTAGGACACAAAAAAAAAGATCATTAGTTATAAGGACAAATTAAATGTTATTGGACAATATTACCCCTCCATTTTATCGATTTCATTTTCATCCAGGAAAAATACGCTTAAACTTCTGCCGGAAAAGATGGAGGTCATCAATCACCTACGATGCCTCTGCTGTGACGGATTTTGTAGATATTAGATTCTCCATTGTTGGCGCCTTGAGATTGACGGAGAAGGAGTCTCCATTGTTGGAGCTTTGGAGTTATAAAATGGAGATATATTTCATTCTTCGTGTCTCGATTCAATTTTCCGACAACGATCTAATAGAGCCTGAATATGGATTTTCCGATGAGGAATCACCGTCGGTCATTGGCTGCGATTGACAATCCTCACCTTCTCACCCACCATTCTCACCATTGATCTGCTGATCCTTTTTTGTTGTTTTTTTTGAAAGACCTTCTTTGTGGTGTATTGTGTCTACAAGTCTATGAATTGGCTGAATCATCTACTACTTGCAAATCCTGCTATTGTTTGTTGCACCTGCTACTTTCAGATTACTTGCTGAGTCTTGCTGCATTGCCCTGGATAACCTGCTTTGTATCTTCTGTTGAATGCTCTGTAATAGCAATAGGCATTAGTTTTAGAGTACTGAACATTGTATTCAGTTAGTAAGATTCAGGTCTTATAATCTGGTTTCAATCTGATTATCTCTCTTGAATCTTCACTGATAGTTAAGTCTTGATCCTCTGTCTTTAGTGTTGTATCAGATTTGATCCCTTCTGTAATTTTCATAGGTCTGCTGCACTGTGTAATCTTTTAATGTACTGAGTTTGCTATAATCTTGTAATAGCACTGTTCTACTTTGTATCATTTTTTTGGAACCTGCTGAGTATTTTTCTGAATTAATACATCCCTGCATTTGCTGAATCTGAAACTTAAACCTTTGTGTATTAGTTCATTTGTAACCCGATTCTGAATTTCTACTCTTGTGGAGTCTGCTTGAAATATCTTTTAATCCGTGTTGCTAATTGTTTTGAGCTGTACATTTGCTAATTGTTTCGGGCTCGATTGAGCCATAAAAAGGCAACATCAAACTTGACTGGCTAAGTACTCGATATAGCTTGACGCGGCTCATAAGCTCGATTTCCCCTGAAAAATCTTCCTAATTTCGGGACAAAAAGTTCAACAAAAATGTTGATGTCACTGCATATTTGATTGCCGATGTCACTGCATAAAATGTTGATGTCACTGCATATTTGATTGCCGATGTCACTGCATAAATTGTTGATGTCACTGCATAAAATGCCGATGTCACTGCATAAAGTGCCGATGTCACTGCATAAAATGTTGATTTCACTGCATATCTGATTGCCGATGTCATTGCATAAATTGTTGATGTCACGCATATATGATTGCCGATGTCACTGCATAAAATGTTGATATCACTGCATATATGAATGCCGATGTCACTGCATAAAAATATGAATTAAGGTGAAAGATTTACGTTGATCGTAGTTTTATATCAAAAGATATAGCCATTTGAAGTCGATTTTATGAAGAAAAGAAATTGATTTTATGAAATTAAGTCGGAAAAATATCAAATGTCATCATGGTGTTGCTTCATCAAATGTCACTGCATCCCGGTGATCAATGCATCCCGATGGTCTCAGCATCGTGGTGTCTCTACATCGGGAGTGGCCACTTCATCTCGGTGTCTCTGCATCAGGGGTGGCCACTGCATCACGGTGTCACTTCATCTCGATGTCTCTGCATCTATGATTGCCGATGTCACTACATAAATTATTGATGTCATTCATATATGATTGCTGATGTCACTGCATAAAATGCTGATGTCACTGCATATCTAATTGCCGATGTCACTGCATAAATTGTTGATGTCGCGCATATATGATTTCCGATGTCACTGCATAAAATGTTGATATCAATGCATATATGAATGCCGATGTCACTGCATAAAAATATGAATTAAGGTGAAAGATGCTGCATCGCGGCTGTCAATGTATCGGGGTGGTCAATGCATCGCGGGTGGTCACTACATCCGGGGTGGTCATGGCATCATGGTGGTCAATGCGTCGGGAGCTCACACCATCGCGGTGGTCATGGCATTGCGGTGGTCAATGCATCGCGGTAGTCAATGCATCGCGGTGGGCAATGCATCGGTAAAATAAAATAAACTAAAATAATAAAAAAAAACATATTTTCAGCACCTACTTTTGAAAAAATAAATCCACGCAAACTATGTTCAGCGACTGTTTACAGAAAATAAGCATGCGCATGTTTTTTTTTTCCTTCATTTAGGGTATTTGGGTCTATCTACCTAATTTTTGTCCTTATATCCAAGTGTTTGTTTTGGATGTCCTTTTTGTCAAATTAAGTCCAATATGCGTCCTTTTCAATAATTGTCCCGAAAATTAATATTGGCATTAATTAGACATGTATGAACACGATAATTAATTTAGATTAAAAATAAATTAAATTAATTAAAATGGACGGAATTTTATAGGGATATAAAATTCACATGATAAAATAAATTTACTCGGTAAATTTAATTTTGGGATCTAAAAATCATTCGTGGATTTTAATTATGTAGTGACTACATAAAATAATTTTAATAATTGAAAATTTAGAAAATCCGGAAAAGTTGGACACCAACTGAGCAAAAGGTTCGAAAATTGGTTCGGGCGGTCAACAGGGCTTCGGCTCGACTCGACTTGTCCGTCCAAGTGCAAGGTTAGCCACGGGGGTCCGGCAAGGTCAAGCTATCCGGCGAGCTGAGGCTCAATAGGGCAACCTTAGCCCTAGCTATTTTCAACCCAACACCCGCACACGTGCGACGTTAGCGTCGTATATGAACCAATGAAGAGGACGGATCGGCTTATCCAATCCCGACACCATTCGGTGAACTCGGTTAAAGCTCAACTAGGGTTTAATACCGATAAGTTGGTGATTGCTTTTCAAGATTTATTGTTTTCAAATTATTGAGATAAAATTCTACGATCCAAAAATTTTATCATGACTAATTAGGACTTTAAAATTCTTTTGTGAATTTCAGTTGTGTAATGTCTACACAAGAAATTTCTAAATATTCAAAAAATTGGAAAATCATGAATACAGTGTCACTAGTTAGACGGTATTTGGAACCGATAAACTAGCGGGAGCTTTAAATTTTATGATTTATTGTTTTTTGAATTATTAGAAAATTCATAAAGTCCTAATGTATTGGGATTATAAAATTCTTGGTGAATTTTAATTATGTAGCGTTTACACGAGGAATTTTAATAAATCCATAAAATTGGAAAATCGTGAATAAGTAACACTAGTTAGACGGTATTTGGAACCGATGAACTAGTGGGAGGATTAATTTAAATATTCATGATTTATTGTTTCTCGATTGTGAATAAATTCTGAAAATCCTAAAAGACTACCCAATTTTCAAAATAACAAGTGGGAGCGGGGAAGGTGACAATCGACCCCACGGCCTCTACTGTTGACACAAGCACGTGAGAGAATGGTGATGCCTCGTGCCGCTTTGATTTCGGCCCCCTGAGGGTGGCTTTCATCGCTATCAAAATTGAAGTTGGTCTCCGAAAGGATATGATTTTGGGTACTCGTCGAGTCACTGACCGACCCTGAGGCGGCATACTCGGGGCATACTTTGCGATCTGAAACAATGGGTAACACTCTAAAGGATATTTTTGGAAATATCTTGGCTGAAAAAGGAAGGTAATCAGCAATTAAAAAGAGATGTCTGATTCTCAGTTAGTTGTTGATAGAGATTGTCTCAATTTAATCGTCACCTCTTTGTCCTACCCTGAGTCGGCACTGTAGGTGTGAGATTAAATCATTGGAATGGTAGGATAAACTACATGCATGACATCACGTTAATTATTCCTAAAATTATTATATGTTTTGGTGTATGATTTGATTTATATTTCTGTCATAAATTATTTTACAACTACATATCATCTCAAGGTATCTAAATTGCTAAACATGATAAATTGACTAGTAACGACTTCGTAAAAGTGGAAAAGTAACAAGAACGTTGAACTCAATAATCGAGAATGCAAATTAATTTTTCGGAAGAGGTCTTAAGCCTTCAAACGTAAGTGACATTGATAAGAATGTCATTTGTGTTGAACGAGAGACAAAACAAAGTTAGTCCAAAGATGACGAGAATGATTTGGTATCAAGATCATTAGGCATCCCACAATTCACGAGTAGTGCCTACTCAAATGAACTGCTAGTTCAAGGCCATTTCCTTTAAAGAAAGCCAAGAATGGGAAGGAAAATGTCTACAAGTATAAGTCATCTAAACTAAATAATTAAAGTGATTTCGGATCACTAACCTATGAATCCTTAGCGACTTTCTTAACCGAGTAATTTGACTCGAAAGCTAAAGTTCTTTTGTAAGAACAAGGTAGCTGGGCATTCATGATGAAGAGTAGACAACGGACAGTTATTTCAGCTAAGATAGTAGGAGTGATATAAGGAAATAAATTTTGGATATTAATCCTTGAATATCAAAGAAATATAATTTCTGTTTTCAGATTCGTTGGAACAAATGGATTCACTTTTACATCGATAACTTAGTTGCCTTAAAGAAAGTGAACGTGACATTTGTATACGATTCTGAGACTCGGACTTTTGTCTGATAAAGTCAAAACCACTAAGTAATGCTGAAAAGATATATGTAACACATCATAAACTATTAAGTCAAATGGTTTCCGTATTTAGATAAACGATTCTTCGGTATCTATTTATTAGTGCATATATCCTAGAGATAAGATCTGAAGACTGGCTAAGGGTGATTCCTAACTCCCAGTCTAAGAACACTATCTCAAAGGAAAAATGACTAAGTAACCTTTCAATTTGGAAAGGGTAATTGAGCTGAAAAAGTATCACAGCTTGTTCATATTGACCTTCAGGTTCTTATGAAGGATACAAGCTAGTGGGAGCTTTTGAGTGGCTGACACTATGTCTGATGACTACTCAAAATGCTGATTAGTTTATCTGAATATTTGGAGGAATCTCTGATATTACCAAAGATAAGAGTACCCTATGCTCAGATATAGGCTATAGCATAGTCTTGGCACTGATGTTTGGCCTACCTCCGGGTGAAGCGATTTCACTGAAAGGATAAACCATGTATTGTCTTATATAGTTATTGATATGCTACATTACACTGCTTAACTCAATTAAGATATCGATTTCAAGATAATGGTTTACATTATTGTGTATAACCGAGAAGTCTACCTAGAAGATGCTTATGAATTTGTGGATAAAGAGTGAATAACATTTACTCCACTTCCCCAAATAGAGGCATTTAGCACTAGTGCTTGAAGGTAGGCCTGGAGATTTTGCATACACGTTCAGATGGTGACTGTTCATGAAATATCTTAGTGCAATGAGTAAAGGTTGGTTATAAGATTCTTAAGATCGGATAGTGACGGTTACACTGTTACATCCTTTCTGAAAGATTGTTTAGATAACAACCTTAGTCCTTGAAGTACAGTTACTCAAGGAGTTACTATCTGATTTAATCAGACCACATCCAACATTGGTTGTTAGGGATTACGCTGATTAATACTACTGAACTAGATCATAATGTCAATCCACCCAAATGCAGTGGGAGTATGGTTTATCCATTGACCCGCTGTGCTTATGCAGACTTTACAAACTTCATCGGGGTGATTGATCACCTATGGTCCTTTTGGGAATACTGTATAGGATTCTGACAATAGGAGGTTGGTTTAAAGCCATAAACCTGTAAATGGAGTTTTGGTACTCCAGTTCTGTTAACACTCTTGTAGAACCACCTGAGTGTCTCAGGCCCAGTGGGAATAATTGGATCAACATGAAAAGAGTTGAATGAATGAGAAAGTTTATCTTTCTAAGCGAAGCCAAGTGGTTTTGGGGGTAACTCCCTGAGAAGTAGACAGTTAAACATGGGTGATGCCTTGAAACTTTCTCACCACTCAGCTTTGCTTGAATCTATGGAAAGCAGAAAGATTAACATGGGTGATGCCCTGAAACTTTCTTGCCATACAATGGAGCTTAGATTCATTCGGAACGGAAGGGTTTTAGCTTAAATCCAATGGCAGATTGACTACCTATGCTTACATCCATTGATGGATAAAAACAAACCTCTAGGTCATTAAAAGTCACATGCTTGATATGTGTGGGATTGACCAGAATATTGATGAGTCTTTTGTAGACCAGAGAATCAATGTTGGTAAAGTAGTAGACATTAGTGTTTATAAAGGATAACACAGCAACAGTTGATAACAACATGGGTGTGTTAACTGAAGTCAAGAACTGACGAGCCAAAGCTTCTTTGAATAAGAGAAGTGGACTATATTCTTAGAATCCATTGTCGAATTCATGAGAACAAGTTGTTGGGCGTATCCCTTCCATCTTATTGGTTAAGATGATACAATGCATTTTTGTATGCAACATTTAACGAGAGGTTTCCTACCCAACCCCTCACGGAATAATTCTCTCAATCTTTGGATATAGAGAAAATGGGATAGATTCTCTTTTGGATAGAGAAAGTCAGGTTATTAAAAGTCAATAGTAGTCGAATCTTGGATTCGGTTGTTGAAAGCAGTATAGTGCATCCTCAAGTGTCTTTCGACAACGAGGAATTATATGCTTGTGTATTCGGGTGTAAACCTGAGTACTACACTGATTCTGATTATTAGTCGGATTAAGGATGATCATGAATCGATCTCAGGCTCAGTGTTTACTCATTGTGATGGAGCTACAGTCTGGAGCAATTCAGCACTGCCAATTTGACTCTGTTAGTCGAATACATTGCAGCTTTTAAGCAGCTAAAGAGACAGTGTGGCTTGAGAAGTTCTTTATTGGATCGGGAAGTGATTCCAGGTCTCGATGAGCCGATATCATTTTACTATGAAAAAAGTTGAGATGTAGCTCATGCAAATGATCTTCGCAATCATAAGAGGTCAAAAGCATATTGAAAGTAAGTACCACCTGGTCAGACAGATCGTGCAGAGAGGCGACGCTTCAGTCCTAAAGATCGCCTCGAGCCGACAACCTAGCTGATCAGTTTACCAAGTCGTGTGGCATCTAATGTCACTGATAAGCGCTTGGCGGGTATGAAATTGGGAGATATGTCTCCTTTGATTTAGAGCAAGTGGGAGAATGTTGTGGATAGAAAGAATAAGGGTGTGGTGCTCTAAAAACAATCATTGCTTGTCTTTACAGGCAAGTGGGAGATTGTAAGATATAGTGTGCCCGAAAGACAATTGCTGCTTGTCCTTACGAGCAAATGGGAGATTGTTGGAAGTAGTGCCCGAAAGAGAATTTATGTAATTCTTTTTATGATTAATAAATGACAGATTTATTCTCATCTTATTATTTGCTTTGTGCTTATAAGAAATACACTACTGAAAACCCCAAGTCGTATCATATGTAGCCATATAACTTAGTGTGTGTCACACATGAGGATTAAATTTATGGTGATACACTTGAAATGTTAGTCCGTGGTGAACTTAATCAAAGTATGGGGTCTATTGATTAAACCACCAATAATGCGCCTAGAACACTTTATGGTGTGACCGTCTTATCCGGACCGTCGACATTGGTTGTCTAAGTGGGGCATTTATATATGATGAGAGTAATATAGGACTGGACCGATTTAATCTGCGTTTCTCATATAATTCCGTGATTTAGAAATCTTATTAAATCACAAGATGATCATATATGGATTAACCTTAATCCTGAAGTGATTACAGACTCCTACTTGTTTCAAGATAGGGTTTGATGTGTTCGTTAAGGATTGCTAAGAGGCGCGGTCCGAATCACTTTCACGTTGGCACTATTCTGGAATGAGTGAGAAGTGTGTGTCTCACAGATATGGAATCCATTCCTTCATGTGGGAAGTAGAAAGACAATCCCCTTATTTGTTAATCCTAAAAACTGATCGATCCACGGAGTTTGTATTGGTTATGAACTAATTGATCACTAGTGGGTTAATGGTAAATAAAGGATAAGATGTATTGAAGAAGGTTTACGGAAATAATCCTACTTCATTACGGGTAGTCTATGGAGGGTTAGTTTATATGTAATGATTATATCAATGGACACTTATCGACTCGACTCGACGTTTTGAGAATAAGTTATATCTATAATCGATAGAGTTCAGTTTCGGATTTATGATGGCGTATTTCCGGAATTAATGAGTTGAGTAGAAATATTCTGTTCGATGAATATTTTATTCAATTTATTGTAGCTATTGGTTATAGTTCCATGGTCCTCGGGGTGGCTCCTAACACGCGAGTGTTTTCTCGTTTGATGGAACCTCGAGAATAAATTAAATAGTTGGTCTATTTAATGAATATGCGAATATTATTTATTTGGTAAATAATATGTAAAATAGAAAAGACATTTTCTATTAAAAAAAATGACTAAAGTGGCGCCACACATAGTGGATAAATTAGGAAAAGAAAGTTTTCTAGATTATTTCACACGTGTGATTAATTAATTCTCTATTTGTTGGATAATTAATGGAAAAATAAAGAGACTGATTTATAGGGAATTATCTCTTATTTTTGTGGAAAAAATATCTTTTTCTTTTGGTAATATGTAATTGTGGTGTGAAAATGATATCTCTCTTGACTAGTTATTTTTCTATATAAAGAGAGTTCCTCCAACACAAAGAGACAATGAAAAATTGCTCCACTTGCAAATAAAAAGGAGAGAAAATTATTTTCTTTTTCTAGTCATTTAGAGAAGAAAAACATAAGGTTTTTCTTGTGCATATTCGAGGAGGTTCTACGGCGAGGATCGACGTCCACCAGTCGTCGCTTGGAGATACAATCCGGAAGATTGTGGCTTTTCTCTTTCTGTCAATTTATTATTCCTCTTAAAAAGGTAAACCTTCAACCTTCTCATAGTTGTATTAATTAATCATGTGAATCGAATAGAAAAATCGCATGCGAATTTATTCGTAGCTTCCGCTTTGCATGATCGAGTGTCTCGATCGGTGCTGTGAATCAGATCTGACGATCCAATTATGGATCAGATATGGATTCGGGTTTTTGTATATCCAGCATGGAGCGTGAGAATCATATTAGTTCCAAAAAATATAAATTTCATTGTGTTGAGATAATGAATTAATGTATCATCATTTGAATTAATAAGATATGATAACAAATACAACACTTGGTTTTTGTGAACATGGTTCATAAAAAAGGCAAGCATGTTTTGAAATGTCGAAATCGCCTTAAGCGAATATAGTGCCTGAAGCACATAAGATGCTAGAAGCGTGCCTGAAGCATATAAGACGCTTGTAGTGTGCCTGAAGCATATAAGATGCTAGAAGCGTGTGTGATGCGTATAAGATGCTAGAAGTGTGTCTAAAGCATATAAGACGCTACAAGCGTGCCTGAAGCATATAAGACGCTGGAAGCCTCAAATGCATGAAGCATACAATGTTTATGAAATACACTATATATATTTCATATGAAGTACCCTATAAACGGTATAAATGGTTTTGATATGAGAAAATCTGGATCAGTAATTAAACTCTAGTAGAGTTGCAAAAGGATGATGAACTATGAGTATTTGGCTAATACTATTAAGATCCATTAAATGCACATGCAAGATGTCATTTTGCCCGGAAGAGCAATGATTGTACTCTTTTTCCCTTTAACAAGTTTTTCCCACTGGGTTTTCTTAGTTAAAGTTTTTGAACGAGGCAATCAGTGCACAAGAGCACATATGTCATGAATCTTTTCCCCTTGACTGGTTTTTTCCCACTGGGTTTTCCAAGCAAGGTTTTTGGTACTTTCCACATATGTTATACAACTCATATCAACGAAAAGCAATTCGAGAACTTCTTGGTTACACGGATGATGGATATTTATCCGCGCCTTAAAGGAAAGGCCTCAAATTGGTTGTTCATTCACCAATGGTGGTACATCGATTTCATGGCGCTGGACAGAGCAAATTTTGGTCACGACATCCTCAAATCATGACGAAACGGTAGTTAAATGGTGAATACGTAAAAGACGATCAGAGAAAACATATTCCACTAAATCTCCATATGATAGGCCATATTGATGTTCAGCAAATTAGATCAAGTGACAATCCAGAAGATTTGTTCACTAATGCGTTGACTATCGCTACGTTCGAGAGTTTGAATAAGAAGATCGGGATGCGCCAACTTAAAGACTTGAAGAGATGTTCAAATCAGGAGGAGTATAACACAAATGAAGGTTGTACTCTTTTTCCTTCGTTATGATTTTTTCCCACAGGGTTTTTTCATAATGAAGGTTTTTATGAGGCAGATTCTATGTGGATGCACATCCAGGGGGAAGTGTTATAAATATACCCATAATATGTGGATGTCCATTAGATATAATATCTATCTCCTCTGTGAAAAGTACTAGCCCGCAGCTAGTTTACTTAATATCTAAGTCTTGACGCAAGGACGACAAAGTGGATAAACATCGACGTAAATACGTGATAAGATCAACATATATTTCTATACCATAAAATCATGTTTCTTATGTCGTGGCTTGATTAAATGGTACCGCGTTAGATAATTATCCGGGATAATTATGGGTAGCCTCCATGTCGTGATTATCAAATGGCATATGATATATATCATATGCCCACCGCCTTTTTGGAGTCGGAAATTCTTATATATATATAAATTCTTATATATATATATATATATATATATATATATATATATATATATATATATATATATATATATATATATATATATATACTAGTGAGGTTTTCCTGGCAATACACGGCAATACGGCCCCGGAAAGAGATTCATAAAAATTAATTTGAGAAGAAATTGAAGTCATGCATCAAAGAACAAGAAGTTTTTTTTATCATGCTTAGGAGAATGCACTTACAATTTTTAGAATGCACAATTGATAGTACGAAATAGAAAAAATGCTTCTGCTTGAATAATATGAATTGGAATTCGGGTCAAGGAGGGTAATAATACATGTTGAAAAACTGCTTGATGCTTCCAAATGCACAATTCAGAGGCATGTCAAAATTTTCAGTAATCAAAACTGAATAATTCTATTAAAAGAAATACAAACGGTAAAGATTAAATTATAATGTATTTATAATACTAATGATCAATAAAAGTGGTAAAGCCAGTACTACAAATTCTACCATTTCCATACTTTTGCCTCCAGGCCTCCGGTACTACTTACTATAGTATATATATAGACAACAATTGTCACATATAACAAGACATCCCTTTCAATTTTCATTATATTAAAGTTAAGCATCACTTTTATCACCACACATGATGTTGATACCTTTCAGACATCTGCAGATTCTTCACTATGCTTTCAGCTTTGAGGCTGTCCAGACTTCCCTACATTCACATATCCATCAAATAATTAATTTACAGTACTTTATTAGAGGTGTTACATCTTTCAATTGAATACACAAGTTTTATTTTACTCGGCATGATATCTGATACAAACATTTTAACCAAATTTTATTCACTAAGAATAAAAGGCAAAATATGTCGTACATTCAAACGGTTGCTTCGATTTTTTCTATTGTTCCATTATTCATGTTTAGTAGAAGATGTGGACATGCAAGAGACAAGTCCTTGATGATGAGGAGCAGTGGCCAATGGGGACTGTTTGTTTTTTTTTTTATTGAAAGAGATCAATGTGGACACTTTTGTTCATAAACAATTCCAGACACTTTTGTTCCCTATGAACAAAACATACATAAGAACAACATTGTTTATTTAAATTCATGTGCGTGTACCAACAGAAGAAAACGTAAGTGAGATCCTATGGCTAAAAACTAAATTACGACACATAACTTACACGCTTATCAACCAGCAAGTATCACTTGTATGTTTTGGGTACTGCACCACGCTTTCCAGTGTTTACTTGGGACCTGTGACTTTCCAAAACCTAGACTGCAACAGTCCACAACTTGGCGTTTTTAGTGATTTCTGAAACATAAGAGAGTTGTCTTTTTTGTACCACCGCCATTGCTGCTTTTAAGATTAGAAAAGAAAGTTTGTATTTAATCTGCAAATTGAACAATATGCAGAAAGGAAAGATAAGTAAATCCCCTACACACATGTAAAATGAAAAAAGAGAAGTAGTAGAAAGCAGCAACAGGGAAAACATACTTTCATCACAAAACATGAACCACCATAAAAGCTTATTTCCACACGGTAGCAGGTTTTGTAAACACAGAAAAGGAAAAAAAAAACATCAATCAAAATTATTGTCATAATGTCTTACAATTAGTGGTTGGTTAACACCTCTTTGTAGACAATATTTTTAGTCACGCCTACAAATGAGATGAAATATTGTCTACAGCCATGCCTACGTATTAACCTCTTATGCATGAATCGAGGGACAATAAGAGCTCAGTACTAAGAATGACCAAGTACAGTTGGTATAGAAGTGAAATGAACCTGAGACAACCCTTGTTTATCTTGTGGCCCTAGAGTCATGTCGGAAGCAAGCGTAGAAATAGGACATTTGGTTGATAGTCCAAGTGTAGCAGAGCAGGAGAAATATGAGTTTGTTAGACATATTTTAGTTTTAATGACGAGTGCCAGACTAGCTGTTATAGAGCAAAGGCAAAAAGATGTCTAGATTAAATGTATAGGTTTACAAGAGTTTGATCTTTGTATAGGTTTGATCTAACAAGCACTGTAAAGAGGTCAGCTAACTTGATCATTAGACCTATCTAGGTCAGTAGAGTGTCGAGGACCTGCTGATGGTTGAAGGCTGAGGGTTCAAACTTAGTAATGAAGGCTGAGGGTTCAAACTCAGTAATGAAGGCTGAGGGTTCAAACTAAGTAGTGAAGGCTAAGGGATCAAACTTAGCATTTAAAGTCAAGGATATGTGATTAGAATTTAGGGAAGTCTGTGATGACCTAAGCTGATCACATATACCTTGTGTAGAAGGTCTAAGTTCCATAAAAGTACAGTGGTGATTGGAACTTGGTTATGATTAAAACGGTGTACTCTAGCTTCATAATAAAAAGTTAGATAAGAAGCAGTGAGCTGAGCTGTTTATAAAACACAGCAGACTACAAGTCAGTTGACTATATGTGGAGATCAGCAGACCTATACAACAGGTGTCTGCTGAATGCAAAAGTCGAATTAATCCAAGTTTTTCTGGAAGATTAAATGAATAAGGATGAATTACAAGCATTAGATTAATTAGTCAATCAATGGCCAAGATGAAAGAGAGGTTGTAAGGATTTCAGAGCCATATCAAATGGAATTAAATCATTGGTTGATAGACTGGACTGCCAGAAGGACACTGACGGTATCACTAAGGTACAAAAGAGGGAATTTCAGGAATATTCAGACAATCCTATAACGGTTGTATTTGAAATTCAAATTCAAATCACTGGATTTACACCTATAAATAGAGGACTCCTGATTCAGATTAAAAATACGAACAATAAAGGCAAAAAACTAAGTTTTTGAGCAAAAAATTGATCAATGTGCAATCTTACCCTGCTGATACTATATGAGCTTTAACTTACTGATAAAAAAATTTCTTCAAGTGTTTCAACAATCAAGTTCTATCCGGTATACACACTTGAAGACTACAAGCTATTGATCTTATCATCCTGATCAAAAGCTTGCGGAAAGCTAAATCACTTTCTTGATTCAACCCCTTCTTTTTAAGAAGAACCTGAAGACAGTGAAGCACTGCTGAAGTGTCAAGGACTGTTGTGTTTTGTGGTGGAGCTGGTGATGCAATCCTACCCTTCAAAGACCAGTGAAATACTTAAAAGCATCAATCCTACATATTTCTAGTGTTCAGTTTGTGAAGCCATAGTCATTGGTCAAGGACAAAAAGTTTAGAGATTTTGTTACAGTTATCTCAAAGTCTCTACTGAATTTCCTCCAACATCACTATTGAGTATTTTGTGTTGATGTATTTCAAAATATATTTATTTTGGTATATATCTCATAATTACTCTACAATTAAGTATGTCACTAAATGTATTATATCATATGTGACATTAAGTTTGAAAATTATCAAGTCATAAGTTTAATTTTTTTTTACATGTGACATATGTAATACTTTCTCTATCATTTTATTACAAGTATTTTATCTAATAATATGTGTATGTCACATTAAGAGATTAATCTTAGTATGTGTGTCAAAAGATAATCATCATGACATCACTTTATTAAAGTAGTAATGTGACATAACATTATATATATTTATATCTCCTTACCTATATTATTTTATTCAAGATATATATTTATATTATCTAATACTTAATTTTTTTTAAGCCCTGCTCCATAGTAATGTTCGGCCCATTTTTTTTGGCCCTTGACAAATACACCATTTTTATCTTTATCCTAGCCTTACAAAATCTTCCAGCCTTTCTAATCCCAGCCCACATGACATTACCCCGGCCCTTTGGCCAAGCCTACACATACTAGCCTTAAAACTAAATATATCCACTGTTTCAAACCCTACCTATATTTTCTATCCTACTTCTATTTTCTACTACTCTGCCGCCTCCTACATTTTCTAGAACTTTCTAGGAAACCCTCCTCCTCCTAGAAACTCTCCACATCCACCGTCCCTATCTATTTCCTTTCTTGTAAATCATTCCAAGAAGATTAATTGCTCTCTGCAATTGAAATGTCTTCTTCAAACGTTTCATCCGATGCTTTCCTCTTCTATCCATTTGAAGAAATCTTTTGGTTTCCGTCTCCATCTCTCACCCGAAATAGCTTTCAGCCAAAGCCTCCTTTCTGATTACTCTACAACTTGAGTATCTGAATCTCTGTTCCCGCTGACCGATCTCAGTTCAAGCTGGTCTGGTGCCTCTAAGGCATATACATGAAGAAAGGTCGAAGCTTTATTGCCTATTCTGCAAATCTAAGGTCTATGACGAAGAAGACAAGTGCTGAGGCCTGTAAAGAGCTTTATCTGAGGCCTGTGCTGTTCTATCAACATCAACCAACCTCAATCGGGTAATATCTTTCTGATTTTGTGTTTAACAATAGGATTTTCTCATCTCTCTTTCCTCTTCTCAGCTCTTTGGCCTCATCTATGTGTTAAAGGTTTAATCTTCTAGTAATTAGCTTTGTGAAAAGTGACCGCATGATATTAATTCGATGGATCCGAGCCTTAATCACTTCTTAGATCTAATCTGTTGACTATATAATATGCTTTATGTGTTAATCCATTTTAGATATAATAAAATCGAGTTTCGCATACCTTAATATATGTTAATGACTGTCATATTTCCTACCCAAAAAAAATCATTGTTTGTTTAAAGGTCTAATCGATCTTGATCTATGCTCAAATAGTAAGAAGTGACGAAAGTTTGGCTTGTTCTATCCACCTGCATGCTTAGTTTCTTTTGTTAAAAGATTGAAACATTTCTGCTAATCTGCTTGATAAGATACAATACATTTGACTAAATCTTTTGAGTCTCTTATGGGCGTCACTGCAATAATCTTGTTGATATGTATGACCGTGTAATGTATTTGTCAACCTTTGCTTGTCCAGTATGTCCTAATATATGGTTTATGCCAAGTCTCAATATGCATGACCCATATACCCAATAACTTCTGTATTGATATGTCGCTAGACTAATTACTATGTGTGTAAAGTTTGCCTTTGTTAAGCTGTATCTTTTGATACCGTAAATTGCATGCATATTACAACTTATATATATTAGTAATCGAAATTGTGTCAAGTATATTTGAGTGTTAATAATAATAATAATAATGTTATATTTTTTTTTGTGTCACTTATAATAGGTTTAGTATACTATTTTTGTAGAGGCCAATCTGTCTATATTTGTTCTGTACGGTTTTAGTCAAAAAAAAATCTCTGAATATGTCTTGGTTAATGTCTTTTGAGATTAATTATATATTGTGGAAATATTACCTTATTACTTCGTGTAACAATTTACCTGTATACATTATTTGTAACATGACATATTAATTATATTGTATAAACAATTAATATGTCATAAAGTAACTATATTTTGTCCTATTATGTAATAGCCGCCCATAGGAGTATCTAGCCGCCCATAGCACTTAATACTCAAACTAGGACCTCTCACCTTCAAGCTTGTATCTATTTAATACTCATTCTTTTATCATGAATAAATAATTTGAGTTTACTAAAGTATTATAGCTTTCTCAAACTCTCTTCATGGTATCAGAGCCATAATCTCCTTTAATCCGCTGCAAAATCTCCTATCGTTTCAAGAATGTCTTCAATATCCGAAGCCTCTTCACCCTCAGTAGAGCCCCAGCAGCCTCAGCAGGCTGGGGTCACTGAAAACTCTTATTTTACAAATCACAGACTTGATGGAAATAACTACCTGTTGTGGTCAAGATTTATGAAAATGTACATCTTAGGCCAGAGCAAGATGGGATACTTGTCTGACTCCAAACCTGCACCTGCTGAAACTGACCCCAAGTTTGAAGCATGGGACACAAAAAATAACCAAGTCATGACCATCCTCACGAGGTCAATGACAAAAGAGATAAGTGAGAACTTCATGATATATGACACTACTAAGGAAATCTGGGATAATGCCAGAGACCTTTATTCCAAAAAGGACAATACATCTGAGGTCTATGATCTTGAAGCTCAAATCCAAAATTTCAGGCAAGGTGATCTGTCTGTAACTCGGTACTTCAACCAACTATCTAAGGCATGGCAACACCTAGATATGTTGGAAACTCACCCATGGAAGGATGTCGGGAATGCTACTTTATACAAGGATATCATTGAGAAGAAGAGGGTATTCAAGTTCCTTACTAGATTGAACCCATCCCTTGATGATGTTAGAGGTAGAGTCCTTGATACTAAACCTCTCCCCTCAAATCTGTGTTTGCTGAAGTCAAACATGAGGAAAGAAAGAGAAAAATGATGCTGCAAAGCAACCCTGCTGATCACTCTACTGAGAGCTCAGCTCTGATGGTGGTCAGGAAGCCTACTGAGGCCACTAAGACCTATAGAAGGCCTACTGAGAAGACAGGAAAGTTGTTCTGTGACCACTACAAATGCACAAATCACACCAAGGACACTTGTTGGAAACTACATGGTAAGCCTAACTCCTCTAAACCCTCCAAACCAACCAGGGAGAGTCAGGGCAGACATGTCAGTGAAGAAGGTAACAAATACACTATTTTGGATGCTCAGTTTGCTGCCTTCAAAACCTTCCTTGCTCAACAAAAGGAAGGTAGTTCTTTCACTGACACAACTACTCATGTTAAGACAGGTATACTCCACTCACCTCTCAGTAGTGATACTTGGATTGTTGATTCTGGGGCTTCCTCCCACATGACTGGTGACAAGAGTCATATATCTCACTTTAAGCCCTGCCATCAGACTCACAATATTAAGTTTACTGATGGATCAATTTCCTGTGCACAAGGTTTTGGAAATGTTAAACTTACTGATAAGATCTACCTATAGGATGTCATGTTTGTTCCAAAATTAGACTGTAACCTTATATCTGTCAGTAGACTCACTAAAGACCTAAATTAGTCAGTCATGTTTAATAACAATCAGTGTATATTCCAGGATCTTTCTTCACAGGAAGTGATTGGGAGAGATAAATCCTACTCAGGATTGTTTGTGGTCAACCCTGCTGAAGACAGAAGATTAAAGACTAAACTGCCTCAGCAGCCTGCAACCAAACCTTAGACAATATCATGTTATGGAATTATAGACTAGGTCATCCAAGTTTTGGTTATTTAAAGTCTTTATTTCCTGAATTGTTTAAAGGATGTAACCTCAGTGACCTTCAATGTGATATTTGTCAGTTTGCCAAACTTACTAAATCTGTGTATACTAAAATATCTTACTTACCCTCCACACATTTCACTTTGATTCATAGTGATGTATGGGGACCTTCAAGAGTTAAAAGTATAACAGGAAAGAGGTGGTTTGTCACCTTCATAGATGACCACACCAGGATCACATGGCTGTTTTTTATGAAAGATAAATCTGAAGTTGGAACCATCTTCCAAGAGTTCTATAACATGGTATCCACTCAATTTGACACTAATATTAAAATCTTAAAAACAGATAATGCCCTGGAATACTATGAGTCCAACCTCAGCACCTTCCTGAATGATAAAGGAATTGTTCACATCAGTAGTTGCGTAGAGACACATCAGCAGAATGTGGTTGCTGAGAGGAAGAACATGCACTTATTGGAGATGGCTAGATCAGTCATGTTCACCACACATGTGCCAAAATACATGTGGGGTGAAGCTATATTAACAGCCACATATCCGATCAACATGTTACCCAACAGAGTGTTAGGTTTCAAGACTCCCATCCAAACCCTACTGACAACTCATCCCTATCCTCATCTCATTGCTGACTTGCCTCCAAAAATCTTTGGATGTACTGTGTTTGTCTATATTCATGCCCAACACAGAAGAAAACTTGACCCCAAAGCTCATAAGTGTATTTTCCTAGGTTATGCCAAAGACAGAAAGGGCTACAAGTGTTATTCTCCTACTGGAAAAAGTGTTTCAAGTTAAATATTTGGGGTACCTCAAGTACTTCCTTGGCATGGAAATAGCAAGAAACAGCCAGGGTATCTCAGTCTCATAAAGGAAGTATGTTCTGGACCTGCTGAAGGAAACTGGTATGCTAGGGTGCAAACCAGTTATCTCTCCAGTAGACCCAAGTAATCCACTAGTGCATGGTAATATTGCTGTATGAAAGGAACAATATCAGAGGCTTGTAGGGAAACTCATTTACCTCTCACATACAAGACCTGATATTGCATATGGAGTCAGCCTTGTCAGTCAGTTCATGCATTGCCCTACTGAGCAACATTGGGATGCTGTCTACAGAATACTGAGGTACCTAAAGTCAACTCCTGGCCAAGGCTTACATTTTACTAAGTCTACCGAGAGATCGCTTAAGGTCTATACTCTGATGCGACTGGTGGTTGCCACATAGACAGAAGATCTACCACAGGCTATTGTTCATATGTATGGGGTAATCTTGTCACTTGGAGAAGAAAGAAACAACCTACTGTCTCTAGAAGCAGTGCTGAAGTTGAACTCAGGGCACTTGTTTTGGGCATTTGTGAAGCACTGTGGCTAAAAAGAGTCCTTACTGACCTTCAGCAACCCCTTCAGCAACCTATCATACTCTGCTGTGACAATAATTCAGCATTATGCATGGCAGAGGATCCTGTTCATCATGATCAGACAAAACATGTGGACATTGATAGACATTTCCCAAAAGAGAAGATTTATGCCCAGATCATTCAACTTCAATATGTTCCCTCAGCAGACCAGAATGCTGATATTCTCACAAAGGCCATTCCGCCGCTTATGTTCAGTAGACTGAGTAGCAAACTTGGCTGTATAGGCATATACAACCCAGTTTGAGGGTGTGTGTGTGTGTGGAAATATTACCTTATTACTTTGTGTAACACTTTACCTGTATACATTATTTGTAACATGACATATTAATTGTATTGTATAAACAATTAATATGTCATAAAGTAACTCTATTTTATCCTATTATGTAATAGCCACCCATAGGAGTATCTAGCCGCCCATAGCACTTAATACTCAAACTAGGACCTCTCACCTTCAAGCTTGTATCTATTTAATACTTATTCTTTTATCATGAATAAACAAGTTGAGTTTACTCAAGTATTATAGCTTTCTCAAACTCTCTTTATATATATATATATATATATATATATATATATATATATATATATATATATATATATATGAATTATTTGCGTAATGCACTTTCTATTTAATATGAAATAATAATTTTCATATTTGTGGACTTTGAAAAATGTGTCCTCTCACTTGTGAACATTTCTTGGATGTTGTGATATTTGTTTTCAATCAAGACTTTGTGACCCATTGTATAATAATAGCCGTTGCTGGTTTTCTCTCTCTCTACACTCTTTTGTTTTATTCCCACACAATTAATTGTTTGTTGAGTGTGCAGACATCTATCTTTTCTCTCTCATGCATGAATACAGCTTGGAAAGAGCCGTTGGTTTGCAGCTGGATTACACAAGAAGCCAAAAATCTATATATGCAAAAGCTAAAGTAAATTGTAAAGCCAACACTCTATAGATCTTGTCTAGTAGTATATATATACTTCTCCAACCACTTGAAGAAGTAGAACATCCTCTCATTAGTCTTCATTCTTCACTAAATCTCAATCTCATTTTCTTGTAAACACTTGTATTATGAAATTAGTCTTTTTCTTGAGTGTGAGAAAAGTGAGGTGTAAGTAGAGTGGTAAGTGTAAAGTCTCAATCTCTACTTATTGTTAGTGAGTGAGTGTTGCACTTTGAGAGTGTTCTCCACTTTTTATTGAGGTGCTTTAACAAGGGCACCGCTAGCCCAAGCTGTGGTTCAGCAGTTCGGTTCGGTCCTGCTGGTATACGAAATCACGGATCGAGCTGAATTCGGGTTCAAGAATCCAGGCTGTGATTCTTGGTAAGTACTCCTTTGGTGAGTGTGTTTGTTGAAATTTGTTAATTGTTTGTTACTAAGGATTTAGGACATCTTAGTGTTAGTCGGAGTCTGTGGTTCGCTTAAGACTAACACTAATTTGGTTATCCGGTTAGTAACACGTTAACCGTAAAAGTGTTGTATCATTTATATGTTTTTGTTTTGTAATAAAACTCAAAGAGACATCTAGTGAAAACATTTGTATGTGGCTGTGATCTCTAGTATATCACACATAGATGCTTTAAATAGTTTATATCCTTGACACACCTTAGAATTGCATGCTTAGGCTTAAAGAACTTAAAAACTGAATCTGCAATTCTGTTTTGATATTGTTGTTGTTTGAACATCTTAGAAGCTGTATATTTTAGGATATAACTTAAAACAGAAATCTGCAAGTTTGCTAGTCTGTTTTGCTTAAGTATTCAGAACTGCTATATAAGTGCTTAAACTTGATTCAGTAGATTGATATAAGTTTCAGTTTTGCAATCAGTCTTTTATCTTAACAAACTGAACTTGATCTAGAAACAATTCAACTGAAGTTAACTTAGGTTCATATTGTTAATTGTTTTTAAATGCATAAGTATCCTTGAAAGTTGTTAAATAATTTTTAAAAGGTCATAGTACTCTATTCACCCCCTCTAGAGTATTGTTTGCGCGTTCTCGATCGAACAATTCGTATCAGAGCTTGGTTTTGACCTTGTTGATATCAGTTCTACAATATGTATCAGAACATGTCACTTGTTGATCAGTTTCTGTAACAGCTTGTTTAGTGATCATAATTGTTGAGATTTTGTGATAAGTGCTTAAGCTTGCGGAATCTGTGATATTTGCAGTATTTGAATATATGTGCTGAACATTGTCTATCTGAAATAATATTGCTGCAAGTTCTATGCTCTGTATTTGATATATCTGCTTTTGCTGAAGTTAAGTGTTTGGCTGCAAGTTGTTGTGGCTAAGTGTTGATTCTGTGATTGTATCTGCCTTATCTTCTGTTTGCTGATTCTGTGTGATTGTATCAAGTGTGTCTGAGCTTAAGTTTATCATTCTGTTACACTTTGATATTTTACACTTGTCTTGTGAGCTTGGTAGTTTGCAGGACTACTCAATACGATATGCCTGCTCGTTTTAGATTAAGTTCAGCGTTGCGCCAAAGCCCAAAATTGTCTGCAACGTTTTATAATCCAGTGTTCTGGAAACTCTTAACAGCTTAAAGTTTTGACTCATAAGCTGTTACACACTTCATTTCTTCACCATTTCACATCTTACACCACAGTCCAAGTCTTTCCAAAATTCAGTGTCATTCTGATCTTGTTTGGACTCGTACAACATCTGTAAATCTGCATTGTGCATTGTACCACTACATTCACCTTCAAAACAATTTCTTTTCTCGACTTTTCATTTATGGCTTCTACATTGTATACCTATGATCCTGCAAAAGAAGAAGTGTTTGGTCCAAGACCACCTTTCTTTGACGGAACAAGGTATGCTGTGTGGAAAAATAAAATAAAGTCTTTTCTAGAAAGCTTAGACTTGCATCTATGGTTTATTGTAGAAGATGGTCGTTGCATTTCTAATTCTAGAGCTAGGGCCATCCTTATTAACTCTCTTTGTCCATATGAAAGAATGTCTGTTTATTCATGTACAACTGCAAAAGAAGTATGGGATACATTGCGAATGAGACATGATAAATCAGACCCGTCTCATAAAATAAATGAAGTCATGCATTCATCTAATTCTTTTCAGATGAATCCCAATGAGTCAGTCAATGACATGTTTTCCAGATTTACTTTGATTGTTGACACATTGAAATCTTTAAGAAAACAGTTTTTTGAAATACAGATTCTTAAAACGTTTTTAAGAAGTCTAAGTCCTGAATGGACTTCCTTTGTCTCATTCATTAAAGAAGAAAAAGATCCAAACGATTTCCATATAGAAGAACTTATGCAATTAGCATATGTTCATGAGATGACTTTTTTGTCTCATAAACAATGTTATCTTGAGTCTTTTAGTCTTTCTTCAAAAGCTGTTCTTTGAAGTCCTGAATCTGAACCCATCAATGCTGAATCGGATAGCTCAAGTTATGAATCCGAATCTGATCTTTCAGTCAGCAGCAGCAGAGGCGATGACCCTGATGAACAAGCTTTCTACAAGCTGTTCCAATGCTTCAACCGCTCATTATACAACAAAGAAGTATCTGCTACATCCTCGTCTCAGTCAGATCAACATTTTGTACTTGATGTTGTTGCTGAATCTTCTTCGAAACCAGAATTTCAGCAAATTAACCTTGCCGCTGAATGTATTGCTAAATCTGTGATAATGCCTCGAACAGATTCTGAATCTGAGCCGGATGCGGCTGCTGTTTTTAAGCCTTACCCTTAACCTGAATCGCAACAAATCAGCCCAGTTGCTGAAAACAGTGTTGAATTTATTAGCATTCCTCAAACATATTTTGAATGTGAGGCAAAAGAAGCTAACTCCACATTTTCTGCTTTCACTCATGAAAATTTTAATTTAAAATGTGAATCTATGCAGCTTAAAAAGGAACTAAATGATAAAGATGACTTAATTTGTTCCTTAATTAATACATCTAGCGAGCTTGAACTTAAATTTTCAACTCAAGAAGCTCGATTAAAACAAAAGGTTATCGAGTTAGAGGCTGATATTGAAGACTTAAGATTTGAGAGAGATGTGTTCAAAAACATCATTCAAGAATCTAAAAATAGCTCGAATGAGCTGAACACCACTCCCTCATCTCCTAAGGAATTTGATGTTCAAACTGAACTGAGTCCTGAATCTTCTAAGGAAGATGGAATGGACAAGAAATCAGTCCCTGAAATTCAGCCCTCTATTCACTTTAAACCCAGTTCTATTTTTCTGGCACAAGCATCATCATCTACACCATCTCACACACCTTTCACCACTGCATCACATTCTAACTCTGATTCACAAACTTCACGTCACTCACCTAGACATCATGCTTCTAGGAATCACTAAGCTTTTCAATATGATGGAAGAGGTTCTAGGAACTTCACTCCTAGACACCACTTTTATCAAACTGAAAATGCTGCACCTAGACCTCATGATAATAGAAGTCATTCATCATCTTGTAGACAATATGGTCATAGCACATATCATTCATCTAGTTCCCATGATTCTAGGAACACACATTCATTTATACATTATGCTCCTAGGTCTCATACACCTTCTTATACACATTTCCGGCATGCTTTTACACCACAAGCTGCTCAATATCACTATTGGCAGCCCCCACATTACACACCATATCTCCATCATCATGCATTTCATTTTCACCACATTATCCTCATTTTCAGCATTTCCATTCTCATCCTTCCTTTGGATCTCATGGACAGCATTTTAGAACCCATGGTTCTAACAATTTTGTTCATAGACCTAAAGTTAGGAAAGTTTGGGTATCTAAGTCTTCTCTTGGTAGTGCACAAGGATCCAAAGTTAAGCAAATTTGGGTTCCTAAATCTATTTTGACTAATGTTCAAGGACCCAAAGCATAAAAGGGTACCAAGTCCTTTAATCTTTGTTTTGCAAGGATTCAATGGCAACATTTTTGGTATCTAGTGTTCTTAGCAACACTTTCTATCCTAAATCCTTACCTCTTTTGGTATCTTTCTTGATATCAATTTCCCTTCAAACCATTTCCTAGCCTCAATCTTCTTCTTTTTCTCTTTTTACCCTCCTAATGCCTTAATTGTCAAGTATTTTGTGCTAATTATGTATCTTATACAAGTATAATATTTTTTTTATCTCTCCAATTTTTCTTGAAGCCCTTGATTAATTTTCAAACTAAGGGGGAGATATGTGTATTAAAACTTATTTTGATAAGTTAGAAATGTATTATTAAGAGGGAGCTTACCCCAAAATAAAGTTTTAGAAAGTTATTTTGAAAATAATCAAAGGGGGAGAATTGTTGAGTATTTTGCGTTGATGTATTTAAAAATATATTTATTTTGGGATATATCTCATAATTACTCTACAATTAAGTATGTCACTAAATGTATTATATCCTATGTGACATTATGTTTGAAAATTATCAAGTCACAAGTTTAATTTTTACATTTTACATGTGACATAAGTAATACTTTCTATATCATTTTATTACAAGTATTTTATCTAATAATATATGTATGTCAGATTAAGAGATTAATCTTAGTATGTGTGTCAAAAGATATTTATCATGACATCATTTTATTAAAGTAGTAATGTGACATAACATTATTATATATTACCTATATTATTTTATTCAAGATATATATTTATATTATCTAATACTTAATTTTTTTTAAGGTCTGCTCCATAGTAATGTTCGGCCCCTTTTTTTTTGGCCCTTGACAAATACACCATTTTTATCTTTTTCCTAGTCTTACGAAATCTTCCAGCCTTTCTAATCCCAGCCCACATGACATTACTCGGCCCTTTGGCCCAGCCTACTCATACAACCCTTGAAACTAAATATATCTACTATTTTATCAAACCCTACTTCTATTTTCCAACTACTCTACCGCCTCCTACATTACCTAGAACTTTCTAGGAAACCCTCCTCCTCCTAGAAACTCTCCACATCCACCGTCCCTATCTACATCCTTTCTCGTAAATCATTCCAAGAAGATTAATGGCTCTCTGCAATTAAAACGTCTTCTTCAAACGTTTCAACCGATGCTTTCCTCTTCTATCCGTTTGAAGAAATCTTTTGCTTTCCGTCTCCATCTCTCACCCAAAATAGCTTTCAGCCAATGCCTTCTTTCTGATTACTCTGCAACTTGAGTATCTGAATCTCTGTTCCCGCTGACCGATCTCAGTTCAAGCTGGTCTGGTGCCTTGAAGGCATATACATGAAGAAAGGTCGAAGCTTTATTGCCTATTCTGCAAATCTAAGGTCTATAACTTAGATTTATCTGAGGCCTATGATGTTCTATCAACATCAACCAACCTTAATCAGGTAATATCTTTCTGATTTCGTGTTTAACAATAGGATTTTCTCATCTCTCTTTCCTCTTCTTAGCTCTTTGGCCTCATCTATGTGTTAAAGGTTTAATCTTCTAGTAATTAGCTTTGTGAAAAGTGACTGCATGATATTAATTCGATGGATCCGAGCCTAATATCTTCTTAGAACTAATTTGTTGACTACATAATATGCTTTATGTGTTAATCCATTTTAGAATCGAGTTTCGCATGCCTTAATATATGTTAATGACAGTCAAATTGCCTACCAAAAAAAATCACTGTTTGTTTAAAGGTCTATCGATCTTGATCTATGCTCAAATAGTAAGAAGTGACTAAAGTTTGGCTTGTTCTATCCACCTGCATGCTTAGTTTCTTTTGTTAAACTTTAGGAACATTTTATTGTGTTTTGATGATGGCCATACTAGCTGTTATAGCAAGCCTGAAATAAGTTATAAATCTCTGCCTAAGTCTTTACTTAGAGTCTGACATGTTGAGTCTGACAAGTATTGTACTAGTTGGTAGGATGGCCAAGTAAAACAGAAATCCGGCAGAGTGAAAGTAGACAAGTACCAGCAGAGAAGAATGAAGACATTATGGACTGATTTACAACCAGGGAAGTTTGTGATGACCTTGGATAATTCTAATTTATATCTCAAGTGATGAAATTCATTGTTAAATCTGGTGTACACTGATCTCACACATATCAAGGATCAGTGAAGTACAAGGACTCTTGTAAACTCAAAGAAATCAAGAAAGCTATGAACCGGCAAAGCAAACTGTCTATCGGCTGCGTAAAAATGAAGCAGTGAAGGAAGATCTAAAACACTCAACCGTTCAAGTAATAGCCAAGTGAAGAGACAACGGAGTAAACTACACTTGTTCAGATTATGAAAAATAAGGAAGATTCAGAGGATCTAGCATTCAATGCACAATCAATCAAGAATCAATCAAGGATGGATTTTATGATATACATTTGAAGAAAATCCGATCACTGAAATCAAGGAGAATAAAATTGAGGGGGAATCAACATTTAAATCAAGGATTATTCCCCACATTAAATAGCCAATGGACTGAAATTCAAATCAAGGATTATCAAGGCTATAAATAGAAGGCATTGACAGACAGGAAAAACGATGATTGAATCTGATAAGAAACAAGCAGAAACTCTTTCAATTTGAAAAGCTCTCTATCTGAACTTAAAGGATACATTTAGAGATCAACTCAGCAACCAGAACTTCAATTCCATATCAAGCACTGAGATTGATCACAAATCTATGAATCCAATTCACATCAAACTGAAGCAATTGAATCAGAGGAATCTGAGAAGGAGTTGTAACCGTTGTGATAGCTTCTGAAAGATTTGTTCTCAAGGAGTAGTGATAGAGACCAATTCACTGAAGCTTTTGTAGCCAGGGAGTGATAGTCTTGATGATTGTGAAGCTTGTGTAGGCAAGGACAATCTACCTATTGTATCTGTGAAAAGAATAGTGAATTCCTCCAATCATCACAGGAGAAGAGTGGATTAAGGGATTACACCACCCTGAACCACTATAAACCTTTATGTCTACTACTTTTAGCAATTTCCTTTAGAGCACTTTATTTCATTGCATATTATATCTGTGATAGTCTAATCTACTTTGAACCAACATTTAAAGAAAGGGCTTATCCACTGCCCAAAAGCTTTTAAATATAAGAAAAGTTTTGAAACTTCACTATAGTCATTCACCCCCCTCTAACTATAGTTTTACCCTTCTCTGGGGCCAACAATTGGTATTAGAGCAGTGTTCCTAGTATCAGAACCTGTTCAGATCTCATTTCTAATAACAAGGAGATCACATATTTTCAAAGTAGTTTTCAAATTTGTGCCTTATATATATATATATATATATATATATATATATATATATATATATATATATATATATATATATATATATATATATATTTGTTCTCATGGATTCCTCAAATTTCATGTCTAAGGTACATGTACTCAATGTTAATAATTTTGATGAATATAAAATAAGGATGTTGTCTCATCTTGCAGCAACTCATGAGGAGATGCTGGATGTAATTAATAATGGCCCAATCAAGATCACAATTGTGATAGCCACATGAGCAGATCAAGGAAAGGAGATTGACAAACTCAAAAAAGATTGGACCAATGATGATAGAAGAAGAGCAAATCTAGATTTTGTAGCAAAACACATGATCTTGAAGACTCTGGACAGTAATATGTTTATGAGGATCAAAGACTGAAAAACAGCAAAGGAGATATGGGATAAATTAGCACTGATCAATGAAGGATCAGAAGCAGACAAGGAAAACAAATTATATGTTGCAAAATAGAAATTTGAGAACTTTAAAATGAAGACTGGTGAATCCATTGATGAAATGTATAACAAATTTTCAAGCATCATCAGTGAACTGCAACAACTTGGACAAATATATCCACAGAAAGAAGTGTGCCTGAAAATCTTGAGAGGTCTACCTGAAAGATGGAAGATCATCATATCAGTACTTAAAGGAAAAATAAACCTTGCAAACATTGATACTTTAACTCTGATGTCTCAATTAAAGGCTCACGAATTTGAGTTGAATGGCGAAGACAGTGCACCAACAGAGGAACACATGGCCAATGCACTGGTTGCACCCCAGCAAAGCAAAACAGCTGACACAAGCAAAGAAAGAGACACAGGAGCTGAAAGAACAGGTAGCTTTACTAATTAAATGTTTTGACAGGTTTAGCAAGAAGAAGCCATTCAAAGGAAGTTCATCATCAAACAAGAAGTCAAGCTTAAGCAAAGACATGAAGGAAAAGGATGATGAATACAAATGCTTCAATTGCAAGAAGAAGGGTCACTTCAAGGCTGGTTGCCCTGAAGAAAAAGACAAAGAAAAGAAAAAGAAGAAGTACAAAACAACTGAAAAGAGAAAAAACAAGAAGGCACTCAAAGCTGAAACCAGCAGTGAAAATAATGAAGAATCATCCGATAATGATTCTGATGATGATGAAGCTGACAGCTCAGACAATGAGATAGCATATCTATATGGCTAAAGAATCTAATGAAATAGAGGTAACATCTAGCTCACACTCATCATCTAGTGCATCCACACCTGACACTGCACAATCTTCTATTCTCCTCATAGATTTTGCAAACCTAATTCAAAATCTCATGAGTAAATTTGAAGAAATTCAAGTAAATCATTAAATTCTGGAACAAGAATGTGAGAATCTGAGAAAGAAAAATAAAAGATTAAAGAAAGAACTGGATGAAATGAAAGATGAACAAACTAGTAAGGAAATTCACTCAACTGATCAACAAGCAGTAGATGATCACTCATCTGATGTTGAAAGACCAGCTGAGAAAATATCCCTACCAGTTAAAAGCACCACTACACCACTAAATGCACCAGCTTACAAACCCTAATAAAGGTTTGAATCTAGATCTGGTCTTGGCTACAACAGTCAGGATGAGAAAAGAAACAATGGACAACACAATTCTGAATCAAGGACCAAAACTGGACCTAAATTTAGAAAAGGACAGACCATAGTCTCTTCTACTCACCCAGGATCGGTGAAGTCAAAACCCAATGTAGTGAAACAACAGAGTAAATCATCAAACCAGCCAATTAAAGGCAAGACCACTTAGATCAAAATAACATTCACAGAAATTTTCTAACATATAGTCGAATCTAACATTGAAGAGATAATTGAGCTTACTGAAAGGTAAGGGAAGACTTTACCCTTCAGAAGATGATTGGAATGCTGCACCTCCAAAATACAAGAAGAAACCATTTCATGCTATGCAACATGTGTTTAAGAAAAGCCAACCAAGGCATGTTCCTGGACACATGAAGCAACATGAAAACAAGTTTCCTCCTACGTATTGGAAACTGAAAAAGAATACAAATGCACCAAAAAGTAAAGAATTGTATCAGAATAATCTCAATAAATCTGCAAGAAATTATACTGCCATGCCTTACATATATGAAGTTGATGACTTCAACTATCCAAGAAGAAGATCCTTTGGATATACCCTTGGAATGAGAGGCATGGCTGTTAACAGGTATGGACCCAAACAGTGTTGGGTAACTAAACATACTTAATTTGTTTTGTAGGATGTCTGGTATATAGACTGTGGATGTTCCAGACATATGATAGGGAATAAAGGATGGCTGACTGACTTTAAAGCTTTTGATGGACCCAAAGTTACATTTGGAGGCAAAGAAAACCCTAGTAGAATTAAGGGGGAAGGCACAATGTTCAAGAACAACTTGAAGATTCAAAATGTGGCTTATGTTAAAGAATTGAGCCTCAATATTATAAGCATTAGTCAATTCTGTGACAAAGGCTACAATGTGCACTTCAACAAAGAAGGATGCAAAGGGATTCACAATCAAACCAGCACAATCGTACTTGCAGGAAAAAGGGAAGACAACATGTATGCGGTAGACTGAAAGACAGCAAAAGTATAAACATGTCGGTTTTTCAAAAATAAGCAATCAATCAGCTGGATTTGGTATAGAAGATTGCACCATCTCAACTTCAAGACCATCAACAAATTGTCAAAGAACAAGTTAGTTGAAGGCCTACCACAGATCACATTCAAGAAGTAAAGTCTTTGTGATGCATGTCAAAATGGAAGCGTATCAAAATCTCCTTCAAGTCAAAGCCTTATCAATCTACAACAAGAATTTTACATCTATTGCATATGGATCTTTTTGGACCAGTCACACCAGTAAGTGTAAGTGGAAAGAAGTACACTCTAGTGGTGGTGGATGACTTTTCCAAATTCACATGGACCACGTTCATGAACAAGAAAAGAGAGACACTCAAAAAGCTACCAGATTTGCTAAGAAGAATACATAATGAAAAGGAATTGAAGATCATCAAGATCAGATCAGATAGAGGCACAGAATTTCTAAATGAAATATTATAGAACCTACTGTGAAGAGAATGGAGTACTACATCAATTATCAGCAGCATGGACTCCACAACAAAATGGTGTAGCAGAAAGAATAAATAGGACACTCAAAGAAGCAGTCAGAACAATGATTGCAGAAGCCTGCTTACCAAAGAGATTTTTGGTGAAGCAGCAAATACGGCATACTATACTCAAAATAGATCAATCATCAACAAACATCATGGAAAAACACCATATGAAATATGGAATGGAAGAAAACCTAATATCTCACATTTACATATGTTTGGATCTAAATGTTTTGTTTTGAACAGGAATTAGTTACATACTTTTGATGAAAAAGCTGATGAAGCAATCTTTATGGGATACTCACAAGCAAAGCCTTTAGAGTACTCAACAAAAAAACTTTGGTGATTGAAGAATCAATTCATGTAGTCTTTGATGAACTAAACACAAATGGTGAAAGTCTACAAGAACTTGAAGAAGAAGCTGCACAAAGACAAGTTTATATAAATACAACAGTACCAGCTACTATTCTGGATCACACCTTTGGCAATCAAGATGATGCACCAGTCAACACAACACAAGAACTTAAAGTTGATGCACAAGCTGAAGTTGTGGAAGAACCAACTCAAGAGCAACTTCAACCTGACCTGAACTGGCTGAGAGATCATCTTGAAGAACAAGTCACTGGAGATATTCATACAGGAGTTAGAACAAGAAGACAACTGGAAAAAATGTTAACTTGTTTTCTATCACAGGTGGAACCCAAAACAATAGATGATGCAATTCAAGATGCTGATTGGATTACAGCCACGTAAGAAGAGCTAAATGAATTTGAGTGAAATGAGGTCTGGGCACTTGTTGACAGACCAGACATGGCCAACATCATTGGAACAAAATAGGTATTCAGAAACAAGATGGATGAACAATGGCAGTTGTCAGAAACAAAGCAAGGCTAGTTGCAAAAGGCTACTCTCATGCAGAAGGAATAGATTATGATGAAATCTTTGTACCAGTAGCAAGATTTGAAGCAATCAGACTTTTTCAAGCTTTTGCAGCACATAAAGACTTCAAAGTTTATCAAATGGATGTCAAGAGTGCATTTCTGAATGGACTTTTGGAAGAAGAAGTATATGTGGAACAACCCCCTAGTTTCCAACTCAAAGGGAAGGAAGATAAAGTGTACAAGCTCAAAAAGGCACTATATGGATTCAAACAGGCACTCAGAGCCTGGTATGATACACTGTCACAATTCTTGATCAACAATGGATTCAACAAAAAGGACCATTGACAAAACTCTTTTCAAACTAGAAGAAGTAAAACAAATGAAGGAAGGCATCTTCATAAATCAAGCCAAGTATACACAAATATGGTATGGATACAAGCGGCACAACAGAGACACCAATGTGTGCAAGAGTTGTTCTTGGGAAAGATGAAACTGGAAAATATGTTGATCAAAAGCTGTATAGAGGGATCATTGGATCCTTACTCTACTTAACTGCAAGCAGGCCTGATATACCATTTGCAGTAGGAGTTTGTGCAAGATTCCAAGCTCAACCAATGGAATCTCACTTACTAGCAGCTAAGAGATTCATCAAATACCTGAAGAAAACCATCAATGTTGGAATTTGGTATCCAAAAGATGGAGGATTCAAACTAGTATCATATTCAGACTCAGACTATGCTGGATGCAAGATTGATAGAAAAAGAACATCATGTCAAATGCTAGGCAGCAGACTAGTATCATAGTTTAGCTAAAAACAAAACTCTATATCCATATCAACGAGTGAAGCAAAGATACATAGCGATAGGTAGGCTGCTTTGTGCACAAGTATTGTGGATCAGACAACAGCTAAGGGACTATGGAATGAAGGATAAGACAATCCCAATTATGTTTGATAACACAAGTGCAATATCAGTTATTGAAAATCTAGTATTGCATTCAAGAACAAAGCATATTGATGTGAGACATCACTTTATTAGAGATCATGTTGAAAAAGGAGATGTTGTTCTAAGATACATACCAATTGAAGATCAATTGGCTGATATCTTTACTAAACCACTTAGTCATGAAAGATTTTGCAAGTTGAGAACTGAGTTGGGAATGATTGAAATCGATTAAGTCACAAAGAGCAGCTAACTGGAGTAATCAGCTAAGTAACTTCACCAGCTGACTGAACCTTTTCCATTTCGGGTGCGCTCACTTGGCAGGTAAGGCACTGGTACCCATCGAAGTTAACTTCACTGATTGTTAGGAACAGTTTTCTACAAGTAGCTCAATAAGATATCTTTCCACCGGCAAATATCTTGGAGTAAAAAATAAACTAAAGTTTGAACTAAATAAGTTTTACACACGTGAGAAGTAATGAAGGATTATATTGTGGAAGATTACACACGTAGAGATCAGTTTATAATCGTGGAGGTAAATATATTATTTTTCAATTACATGTTTGACGGCAACGCCTCGATCCCCAGGATTTATCATTACTTACCTCAATCCACTCCCCCACTACACTCAAATACTGTGAGTTATATACACAAAATCACGCCATTACTTCATCAAATCCTTCCATATTCAACCGCATTCACACTACTCAAATTATCCTATATAAACAACACTTATAGATTTTTCAGAATTCTTTACGCTCTCTTGCAATTAATAAACCCTATTCTCTCTGAAAAATCAAAGTTTTTTTTATTTTAAATCTCAAATACTTCAAAGCAATGGCATCGTCTTCCTCAATTGGCGATAGAAAAGTACTATGAAAAATCGATCATCACAGAATCGTTTTTTCGACCTGAACACTATCTACCCTTCTGTGATAGTGACCCACAAGCCCAAAGATTAGTTGATGGCTGCATAAATATTAGATTGATGACATTCCTAAATCCACCAGTCAAAGGTATATGCTATGAAACCCTAATTGCATTTTGGAAAATACAAAATTTATGCCCAGCAAGAAGAAGAGTGATCCAGATTGTATTAAGAGCATAATGTTTGGAAAAGAAGTAGTTAACAAACATGGACTTCTCAACAGATTCTTACATCTCTCCAACATCGGTCCGGTCGATGTGAAGAAGATGCAGATCGACATCAACACTTTCTGGACAGAAATAGCCATGAACCCCACAAAACATCGGAAGAAACACAACTTCCCTAGATCAGCACTTAAACGCCCCTTTGTTGAATTTGCTCCTGTGATAACAAGGAACAATGAAGGGAGGAAAGGGTCCATGAAGAACATGACCGTGCTCACGGTCAAATTAATGTCTATTATGTATCAAGGTATCCCATTTAACTGGTCATAGTTTTTTTTCAATAGATTGAAAGCTCAAATTCACAAGGAGATTGATCTGGCAATCACGGCACCTTGAAAGAACTTGCAAAAGAAAGGTGATTTCTGGGAAAGGAAATCATATGGGATTCCCCTCCAGCTTCTTTTCGATCAAATGAAAGTGAAACCCATCTCTGTGCATACATTGCACATGGCCAAAGTGATGTTTACTTACGTCAAGGCCTCCCAGAAACCATAACCCACAGCCGGAAGTAAAAGGAAGGAGCTTGAAAATAGCAGATCAGGAGTTGGGAGGAGAACCAGATATCAAAAAGCACAAGGACAACAAGGAAGTATGCCCAGCAACAAGGATATCCCTGTTGTAATTAGTGATGATACGGCGACCGAGGAAGAAAAACAAGAGGTAGTCACCTATTTGGAAGAAGGTGAAGAAGGATACCAACTCACATCCTCTGAAAAAGAAGAAAGAGAGGATGATGAAGATGCTACTGACAGTGAGGAAGAAAAAGGTGAAGAAGAAAAATAGGAAGGAGATCATCTTGAGGATGATCGAGAAAAGATGGACTTTTCTGATGATGACTAGATGATTCAGGAAGTGATTCTCAGGAGCATTTGCAAAGTTGACAAACAACCGAGTGAGCCAGCTGATCAAACTCACTCCGCTGAACATGTCACCACCCCCAACATTGATCAAGGGGGAACACCAGCAAAAGAAACCGATCTCCAGCACATGGAGAAGAAGGACAGTCCCCACAAGGACTAAGAAACTCAAGTGACTTTCAACAATCTCTCTCTGATCATGAGATTGCTGAAGAAGAAGAAGAAGAAGAAGAGAAAGCTGATGCACCTACACCAGCAGAGGAAGATCCAGATAGAATTTTCAATCTGGATATTCAACCCCTGATAGTGGACATGGAGAGGCAGTACATAAGCAGGCAAAATCTCAAAACTGCCTTAAGGAGTGATGCAACCTCCTTAAATCACAAGATTGAGGCCCTCATCAGTCACATCAAAGTTCAAGATTAGGTCACGTAGAGGCAAGGAAATCTACTCTGCAGTCTACAACATCTCATCCCCTACCATGTCCAAACTAATCTTGAGTTTCTAGCTGACAAAATTGATGGAAATCTCAAACCATTGGTGGATACTTTGAATGCTCATACACAACAAATTCACCATGTGGATGAGATTATAGACTACTCTGGGACCAACATTAAAAGATTGAAACTTTTCTACTAATCTGCTTGATAAGATCCAATACATTTGACTAAATCTTTTGAGTCTCTTATGGGCGTCACTGACTCACTGCAATAATCTTGTTGATATGTATGAACCGTGTAATGTATTTGTCAACCTTTGCTTGTCCAGTATGTCCTAATATATGGTTTATGCCAAGTATCAATATACATGACCCATATACCCAATAACTTCTGTATTGATATGTTGCTAGACTAATTACTATGTGTGTAAAGTTTGCTTTTGTTAAGATGTATCTTTTGATACGGTAAATTGCATGCATATTACAACTTAGATATATTAGTATCGAAATTGTGTCAAGTATATTTGAATGTTAATAATAAGAAAAATGTTATATATATTTTTTGTGTCACTTATAATAGGTTTAGTATACTATTTTTGTAGAGGCCAATATGTCTATATTTGTTTTGTACGGTTTTAGTCAAAAAATAATCTCTGAATATGTCTCGGCTAATGTCTTTTGAGATTAATAATAAATAAATAAATAAATATATATATATATATATATATATATATATATATATATATATATATATATATATATATATATATATATATATATATGTGAATTATTTGTTGTAATGCACTTTCTATTTAATATGAAATAATAATTTTCAGATTTGTGGACTTTGAAAAATGTGTCCTCTCACTTGTGAACAATTCTTGGATGTTGTGATATTTGTTTTCAATTAAGACTTTGTGACCCATTGTATAATAATAGCCGTTGCTTGTTTTCTCTCTTTGTACACTCTTTTGTTTTATTCCCACACAATTAATTGTTTGTTGAGTGTGCAGACACCTATCTTTTCTCTTTCATGAATACAACTTGGAAAGAGCCGTTGGTTTGCAGCTGGATTACACAAGAAGCCAAAAATCTATACATGCAAAAGCTAAAGTAAATTGTAAAGCCAACACTCTAAACATCTTGTCTAGTAGTATATATATATATATACTACTCCAACCACTTGAAGAAGTAGAACAACCTCTCTTCAGTCTTCATTCTTCACTAAATCTCAATCTCATTTTCTTGTAAACACTTTTATTCTGACATTAGTTTATTTCTTGAGTGTGAGAAAAGTGAGATGTAAGTAAAGTGTTAAGTGTAGAGTGTCAATCTCTACCTTTTGTTAGTGAGTGAGTGTTGTAGTTTGAGAGTGTTCTCCACTTGTTATTGAGGAGCAATAACAAGGGCACAGCTAGCCCAAGCTGTGGTTCAGAAGTTTGGTTCGGTCCTGCTGGTATACGAATTCATGGAGCTGAATTCGGGTTCAAGAATCCGGGCTGTGATTCATGGTAAGTACTCCTTTGGTGAGTGTCACTCCTTTTTTGAGTGTGTTTGTAGAAATCTATTAATTGTTTGTTACTAAGGATTTAGGACATCTTAGTGTTAGTCGGAGTATGCGGTTCGCTTAAGACTAACACTAATTTGGTTATCCGGTTAGTAACATTTTAACAGTAAAAGTGTTGTATCTTTTATTTGTTTTTGTAATAAAACTCAAAGCGACATCTAGTGAAAACCTTTGTATATGGCTGTGATCTCTAGTAGATCACACATATGTGCTTTAGATAGTTTATATCCTTGACACACCTTAGAATTGCATGCTTAGGCTTAAAGAACTTAAAAACTGAATCTGCAATTCTGTTTTGATATTGTTGTTGTTTGAACACCTTAGAAGCTGTATATTTTAGGATATAACTTAAAACAGAAATCTGCAAGTTTGCTTGTCTGTTTTGGTTAGTATTCAGAACTACTATCTAAGTGCCTAAACCTGTTTCAGTAGATTGATATAAGTTTCAGTTTTGCAATCAGTCTTTTATCTTAACAAACTGAACTTGATCTAGAAACAATTCAACTGAAGTTAACTTAGGTTCATATAGTTAATTGAAACTAGATCTTCCGCCTAGGTTCATTAACTGAACTAAGTTAAGTGTATACTCTGATTTTGTGTGTTAAACCACTGAATTGTTTTTAACTGTATAAGTATCCTTGAAAGTGGTTAAAGAATTTTTAAAAGGTCATAATAATCTATTCACCCACCGTCTAAAGTATTGTTTTGCGTGTTCTCGATCCAACAATCACAGGTGAAGAGTGGACTGACAAGATTACACCACCTGGAACCACTATAAATCTTGCCTACTTTACTTATTGCATTTACTTTCTGCAATTTGCATGCTTATCATATCAACCTGCTGAACTAGCTACTGAATCACACTATTTGCACTACTGAGTATCCAATACTTAGTATCATCTTTAAAACAACAAGTAATAAGGCTTAATCTAATATATTCCGCTGCAACAAATTCAATAGCTTCAATAGTCAGCAGACTGCTGAAGGTCAGCAGACAATTGAACCCTGCTGAGTTTGTAAAACTCCAAAAAGTTTTTAAGTCTTAAGTTTATTCACCCCCTATAAACTTAACCAAAGCCTTTTCAAGGGACCAACAATTGGTATCGGAGCGGTGCTTCTGTTCAGAAGTAATCATACTTGTTGTGCTTGTGAAAAATCTTTGAAAACTTTTTCAAGTTTATGTTTTCAAGTTTTTGCATCATGGATAACAATCATTATGCTAGGACAATGTTGATGTTCTCTCTAGATCATTTTGATGAGTATAAATGTCGGATGCAGGCTTATCTTGTGGCAACTCATGATGAGATGATGGATGTGCTGACTGATGGACCACTGGAGATCACCAAAGTCATAAATATGGATGGTCAAAATCAAACTGTTCCAAAGCTAAAGAATGAATGGAGTGCTGAAGATAGAAAAAAGGCAAACCTGAACAATATTGCTATTGACATTATCTACAGAACTTTAGATAGCAATATGTATATGAAGGTGAAAGATTGCAAAACTGCCAAATAACTATGGGAAAGATTGCAACTTATTTGTGAATGCACTGATGCAATCAAAAAGAACAAGATCAATATGGCCAAGCAAAAATTTTAGGAGTTCGATGAAATCAAATGAGACCATTGAACAAATGGAATCCAGATTCAATGCAATTCTGGATGAACTCACCCTACTGAATGGTGTTTACACAAAAGAAGAGATCAACACCAGGATTCTCAAAGCTTTACCTGCAAAAGAAGTTAGGGAAATGAAGGTCACTGCTACGGAGGAGTCCAGGAGACTGCATGAGGAAGACACCTTCAAACTGTTTTTTGATCTTAAAGCTTATGAATTCAGCAAGGATCTTGTTGCAAGTGCTAAAAAAGAAGCAACAAAGACAACAACAATGGCTGCTGCACATAAAAAAGAATCATCAAGTGTTCAAGATGATATGCTAGATGAAATGCAAAAGCAGATAGCCCTACTGACTAAAAGAATAAGAATGATGAGATCTGGAAAAGTATCTCCAGGGAATTCTATCAAGAAAACAACTGAGAAAATGGATGAATCAAAGAAGGATCATGATTTTCTGTGCTTCAATTACAAGAAACCAGGACATTTCAAACATGACTGTCCTGAGTTAAAACAAAAGAAGGATCTTGACTACCTATGCTTTAACTGCAAGAAGCCTGGACATTTTAGACCTGACTGTCCAGACCTGCGGAAAAACAAGGGTCAGTAGAGGAAATATGGTAGAAAAGCATTGGTTGTTGATGATGAATCTGGCTATGAAGTGGAATCTGAAAAAGGAAATGAGTCAGATGACACTGCTCTCATAGCACATATGGATGATTATGCTTTCATGGCTCATATGGATGAAATTGATGAGGTATACAATTTTGTATCTATTAACACTCTTGTTGAAAGTGATTGTGAGTCTACTAGTGGTTTTAATACAAAAATTTCTGACAATGAAGAACCTCTAGATACCCTCCTTAATCAACTAAGGATAATACAATCTGGTTATAAGATTGTGAAGGCTGAAAGAGAAGCACTTCAAGCAGAAATTCAAAGATTGAATGCTGAATTAAGAATTCTCAAGGGCAAGGAAAATGATTATGAACAGAATCAGTATAAGTCTGCTGCACCAACAGTGGCAATTGAATCTACTGCACAATCTAGTTCCACAACTGCATTCAAATCTGGAAAGCCTTATGGTGATAAATTAGGCCTTGGATTTGAAACTCAACTATCTTCTAAGGGTGGATCAAGTAAGGCTGCTGAACCTAGTACCAGAATTGGTCCTAAGTTTGTACCTGCACAAGATCCAACTCCTCAAAAGGTTGTTGATGTAGTAAAGCCTACTGAGAATGCTTCAAAGAAGCAAAATCAGAATCCAAAAGGACAACAGCACCTAACAAAAGGGTACATCCAAAGGTAGGACTCCTGGACCTTCTAGACCTGCTGATAGCAGACCTGCTGCAAAGTCTGCTGGACCACAAAAGGATAAAAACCATAAATATTCCAAGGATAAGAAAGTTAAACCCAAGAATGTTAATCATTCAAGGGATACTTATCTCAGGAGGAAAGGCAGATTGTTCCCTGCTGATGAAGATTGGAATATTCATGCCCCTTGACGACGGTCAAATTATACCCGTAAAAGTCATCAATGTTATCCTTAAATCGAGCTTAATAATATATATTTTATATTAAATAACTTGTTTATAATGATCATTTAATTTTATGTGATTTATAGAATATAATTTGGTATTTATCTATTTTTATTATTAAAATATGATTTACTGTCCGATAATTATTGATTTTATAGATTATGGTGAATCAGAGGATATCTACCAACGAAGGAAGTAAATCTCAAGATAAAGCAGAGCAGAATCGGATTGAATAAAAGATAAATATCGAAGCAGCACGAAAAGTGGAGTGAGGAGCAAGGAAAGCCAACGAGCCAATCAGAATGAAGAGGACTCGCGGGCAGCGAGTGCACAGTTCGCTGGGGGCGAGCTCAGCAAAATCTCGAGGATCGGCTGGGAGTTATCTCTATGCGTTTTAGGGTTTTTAAATCTATCTTTAAGTCGGCCTAAGCCTCTATATAAAGAGCAGCCACATATTTTATTACATACACTTTTTACATCAACTCATAACACAAATCTTCAGTTTCTCAGTGTAGTTTTTATACAAGATTCCAGCAGTGATTATGTGAGGTTCTTGTGTATATTTATTCTTTATTGTTTGTAATTAGATCCCCCCCAATTATTGTTTACCGTTTGAGGTTGTTCGTTCTTCGTCAAACGATGTAGATCTAAGGATACGATGTGAGGCAGTGGGGATTCCTCGTCTATAAGGATCCACACGCCCACGTCGAGATCTGGTGACCTGCGTATGACTTTGATCTGAACGACAATCGTGTTTCTAGTAGATTTATATAATTTCTTGATGAATCTCTATTTTATCCGTTACGTATAGAGAAACGCTAAGATTTAGGTTTTCGCCGTGCCAATCTAGCCACGTCTTTATGGTGAGGTTGTTCACCTAGAATTTCTTATCTTAGTAGGTATGGCTACGGCTACGTTGCTCGTCTGTTTTAATTAAAACGTGCAGTTAGGAAATACCATTATAGTACTCCTAGGTCGGCTCATGAATTGATCTTTCGGGACTTTCAGCGAGATCTAGATATGTTTTATAATAGGGAATTGCATGCACCTAATTATACGTAAGTCGTAGATTAACATGATACCTAAAAAGTTAGTGTTAATGGGACGGAGACTAAAGCGATCACCTAGGAAGTACACCTAACCACAGGAGGTGAGGAATACGGTTAATATCGGCATCCCTAGTTTTGTAAGCGTGCGAGTTATATGAGATGAAAGCCTACGAAGCGAAGTCACGTAATGTAGCACAGTGATCTAGATGGCCTAATCGGAGCTAGATCTAGTTTAGGGGATGACTCCCGTAGCCAATATAAAATAGATATGAATCGGATTAATAGTTGTCGAGTCTAGCTTAGTTATATAGAATCTCTAGATCCAAACGATAACATAGTAATTGGGGAGGTTAATTACTTGTATGTTATGTGTTGTGTCGAGTCATGTCCTTTTTCTTTTCTTGTCGTTTGTTGGTCGTAGACCCCCTTCGTGTGCTCGGCATGAATGATTAATTGTTTGTATATAAATGATCCACAATTGGTTCCCTGTGGGATCGACCTTGATTCGCTATAGCTATACTACGATGGACCTAGTCCTCTTGCTAGTATTGGTTTATGGTGGTCAAGTATTTTATTATCACTTGATCTTGTCATCAAGTTTTTGGCGCCGTTTCCGGGGAACCAAAGGTCAATTTTATATATATAAATAATTTTTTATTCATGTTGAGTTTTCTCTTTTAGAGTCTGTTTTTACGTTTTTATAGTCCCTCTAGTTTCCTGCTCTGTCTGAAAATTCCGGATTCTGAAAAACTGGTTTCACTCCCAGCGAGACTGCCTCTCGCTGCCGGCGAGCCAGCTTCTGTTTTTGGAATTTCGCGTGTCTGTTTATCCCCGTATGTTTAATCCGTAGGTCTGATAGCAGCATGAGAAACCATGTTAAAGTCAATCTACGGTCCGTTTTGTTTTTTTTCCTTTTCTGTTTGCAGATACCAGGGAAACAATAATCTGAGTCAGTAATTTTTCGTGGGCCCTGAGAAAATAACCCAGCAACATGTGGAGCTACGAATGTTCGATGGGAAAAGAAATGGAAGAAACACTTTTAAAGCACCAAGATTGCTCCGAGAAAATAAATATTAAAAGGTTCGAATTATTCGTGGTACAATGTTAAAGGCAAGGTACTACCCTTTTTGCTTATGTTTTACTATCTTTTGGTTTTTTGAGCATAAGTTAGTCTTTACATGAACCTGAATGAGAATCTTAGACAGGAGTGAGTTTAAAAGATTAATTTTATTAGTGTCGAAGGTTCTGCCCCAAATCTGTCTCATCTAGAGGGTGTAGGGAAACATGTAGTCGTTGGAAATAAACAGTGAATAAAGAGTTCCTCGTAGTTCTGTTAAAATCTCTTTGGCATGAAGATTGATTTTACTGTCCACGGGAGCAACAATTTGTGTAGTTTAAGCATTCGCAATCTAAAGAAGACGTTGAGTTTTGAGAGAGCATAATGAAGCAGCATTATAAAGGATGTTATTAAAATAAGTCCCTAGGACTAAATCTCCTTAGAATTCACTGGTTCCTAAAACAAGAGAAGAGGTAGAAGCTTTGTTTAATGGTATGGATAGATGTCGTTTCATCGGTCTCACAACCAAGGGAAGGGTATTAATCCGCAAAAGCGATAAGACCACCTCATATAGTGCTCAAGGGGTCAATTTCGGGCGATCCAAGATGGATGACTGACAAGGATAATTTTTGGAAAGTCGAGCTGAGGACTTTAAACTCAGAACTACTTCTTTAAAACCCTTAAGATGTTTAGGTTTTGTTTTCTTTAAGTCAAATAAGAGTAACGTGACATGTGTTGAGGTTTTTTATTTGCCGTGTTCCGATGGCCTTTAGGTTGAGGATGTGCAAAACTTTTTTACTCAATACCAGCCACGTGAAACAGAGTTTCGTAGAGAGTCGAGAAATTGCTAAAAAAAGGAAATTTGGCAATCAACCTTTATATGGAAGCATTAAGAGAGCTTGAGAATTACTGAAAATCTAACAGAGAATGATTGGTGTGAACAAGACCAATTTTGGTCAACTTCCAAAACCTTTTAGAACGGTGATCCAAGTGAAAATCCAAAGTGGTGTGCAATTCGTTCTGCAACTATCCTTATCTTTCCCTTTACACTTTTTCACCTTCAAACTTTTAGATCCTCTCACCAATCTGCCCCAACAGTTCACATTTCTAGCCATTCTTTCATTCCCACTTTGTCTTTCCATCTGTTTCACTCTCCCACCCTAGCCCAATCCCTTAAACACTACCTACCCAACAAATTTTCTTAACCAATTTTCAACCCACCCAAAGTCTTTTCTTACCATCCTTCACCATCTTTTTCTAACACATCGTACTCTCAACCTCCATGTTGTTTACAAATTATCCTATGTTGCAGAATTAGAACATTGCTAAGTTTTAATGATTATCTTTAACCATTTTGATTTTCATGATCCTAGCTGCGGTCAGTGTTGCTCTGAACCAAGCTAGATTTTAATAGTTTTTGGTTCTATTGAAATACAACTTATCTTTCTATCAGAAGTTATACATTTCACAATTTTTCTGACCATTCCGGCATTTGTAGATGATGAGTTTTGTTTTAAATTATCACACCGATTTGACCTTGTTGATGACGTTGAGAGCTTCTACGTGCTAAATTGGGTAATTAGTAATTTTGCGGCGCAGCTACATCTCCCTAAGTTGTTATTCTCCCATTCCAACGAGTAGATTCTTCCCCGAGTATCTGTTCCTATCTTTTACCAATAGGTCCCATCCAATCTGTTATACCTTACCAAGTTACTCTTAACACTGGTTTGAATACCTTGTCGATCCAGTCCACCTCATGTTTTTCCACATGGGGTAATGCTTTTTGCTCTTTGTCTTCTCCACCCGGTTTCAATAATATTTTTGTGGTGGAGGATATCGATACAGAGTATCATCTTTAGTTGCTTGTTTATTTTTCATTCATCTCGCCCTGTTCCATGTCTCAGTTCCATAAAGAAAACACGGGTTTTTCCTTGATAGCAGCCATGTGAGTTTTGTAGTTTTTAACTTTTTGGCCACATTATTTTATAACGTCCATTGACATGTTATTAACGGTTTTGTGGAGTTTCTGTTTGGTTTGCTTAAACATGTTTTCATTTGCTTCTCCACGACGTGCTTGAATAACTCAGATAATTTGCATTTGCTTGAGAGCCGTTTCCAGAGCTAAGTATTTTTCTTAAATTGTTATTTTTCTTTGTCATTGGGGAAAATACCAATTTTAAGTGGGGGGTAGGAGACTTAGCTATGATGTGCTATAATTGAAAATTAAATGAAACGGTGAAAAATTGAAAGAATTGAACAAAAGCCAAAATTAATTATCTCGTACCCTTAGAATTGTGAGTTCTTAAACATGAAATTGGTAGGAAAGGAACCAAGTTGCATGAGTACGTGATCATATTATACTTAGGTGAAGTAAATTTAAGGATATTCATGCCGACTGTTGCAAGTAGTTATTTATTATTCAATTACTCAATATTTGAATCGACGAATACCGCACGAATTATAATAACTGAAGAAATTATGTGTACATTGCGTAGATGATTGGTTATGTGAACTTAGTGTCGATATTTATCTACCGATGTATTCTTATCTTCTGGCCATCAAAGCGGAGTAAAAAGCTTGAGAATTATCTGTGTTTTAACAATGCGTTAAACACTGGGCTTGTAGTAACATTACCAAAATAGCCCCGAGCTTGTGGTAATATTCAACGCTATTGACTAATCCGTGAGAGAGGGATTCTTGCAATGCATACTTTACTTTTATAGCAAGTTTCTTTCTTGAGAGGTGTTAATACTTGAAATTTGAAAATTCGAAGAAATTCAACTTTTTAAGAGGCATTGAGTATTCTCTCGGTCTCCGAGTCCAAAAACCTTTTTGATGACGCTCTTGCTTATTGCACCATGTCTTTACCCATTGCGAGGCTTAAGAAGTGGGAATCCTGATGTTGGTAGGTTAAGATTGCAAAGTTAGCATAAACTTTAATCTTGCCACGAATATATAAAACTGAATACACATCACTTAGATAGTTAGATTCATAGCGAGTAGTGAATAATGGATACCTTATGAGCATGACTGGTATGAGTTGACTCGAGTTTCTTGTGTTGGTATGATTTGACCATGGAAAATTTTGTCTTGGGGATTGACTTATCGATGCTTTGTTCGGGACGATCAAAGTCTAAGTGGGGGGCAGTTGATGCCGGTCAAATTATACCTGTAAAAGTCATCAACGTTATCCTTAAATCGAGATTAATAATATATATTTTATATTAAATCACTTGTTTATAATGATTATTTAATGTTATGCGATTTATAGAATATAATTTGGTATTTATCTAATTTTATTATTAAAATATGATTTACTGTGCGATAATTATTGATTTTATAGATTAAAGTGAATCGGAGGATATCTACCAATGAAGGAAGTAAATCTCAAGATAAATCAGACCTGAATCAGATTGAATAAAAGATGAATATCGAAGCAGCACGAAAAGTGGAGTGAGGAGCAAGAAAAACCAGCGAGCCAATCAGAATGAAGAGGACTCGCTGGCAGCGAGTGCACAGTTCGCTGGGGGCGAGCTCAGAAAAATCTCGAGGATCGGCTGGGAGTTATCTCTACGTGTTTTAGGGTTTTTAAATCTATCATTAAGTCGGCCTAAGCCTCTATATAAAGAGCAGCCACGGATTTTATTACATACACGTACTTTTTACATCAACTCATAACACAAATCCTCAGTTTCTCAGAGTAGTTTTTATACAAGATTCCAGCAGTTATTATGTGAGGTTATTGTGTATATTTCTTCTTTGTTGTTTGTAATTAGATCCCCCCAATTATTTTTTACCGTTTGAGGTTGTTCGTTCTTCGTCAAACGATGTAGATCTAAGGATACGACGTGAGGCAGTGGGGATTCCTCCTCTATAAGGATCCACACGCCCACGTCGAGATCTAGTGACCTGCGTATGACTTTGATCTGAACAAAAATCGTGTTTCTAGTAGATCTATATAATTGCTTGATGAATCTCTATTTTATCCTTTACGTATAGAGAAACGCTAAGATTTAGGTTTTTGCCGCGTCAATCTAGCCACGTCTTTATGGTGAGGTTGTCCACCTTGAATTTATTATCTTAGTAGGTATGGCTATGGCTACGTTGCTTGTCTATTTTAATTAAAATGTGTGGCTAGGAAATACCAATATAGTACTCCTAGGTCGGCTTATGAATTGGTCTTTCGGGACTTTCAGCGAGATCTAGATCTGTTTTATATTAGGGAATTGCATGCACCTAATTATACGTAAGTCATAGATTAACATGATACCTAAAAAGTTAGTGTTAATGGGATGGAGACTGATGCGATCGCCTAGGAAGTACGCCTAACCACAGGAATGTTGCCTAGGTGAGGAATACGGTTAATATCGGCATCCCTAGTTTTGTAAGCGTGCGAGTTATATGAGATGGAGGCCTACGAAGCGAAGTCATGTAATGTAGCACAGTGATCTAGATGGCCTAACCGGAGCTAGATCTAGTTTAGGGGATGACTTCCATAGCCAATATAAAATAGATACGAATTGGATTAATAGTTGTCGAGTCTAGCTTACTTATACAGAATCTCTAGATCCAAACGATAACATAGTAATTGGAGAGGTTAATTACTTGTATGTTATGTGTTGTGTCGAGTCGTGTCCTTTATCTTTTCCTATCGTTTGTTGGTCGTAGACCGCCTTCGTGTGCTCGGCATGAATGATTAATTGTTTGTATATAAATGATCCACAATTGGTTCCCTATGGGATCGACCTTGATTCGCTATAGCTATACTACGATGGACCTAGTCCTCTTGCTAGTATTGGTTTATGGTGGCCAAGTATTTTATTATCACTTGATCTTGTCATCACCCCTGCTGCTATAAACAATGGATTTAACCATAATGCTAAGACTAGACCTCAGTAGTGGACTCAGCAGAGGCCTCAGCAGAGACCTCAGGAGGGACCTCAGCAGAGACCACAATACAGGGTTGTTCCTAACAGACAGCAATCTTATGGTTATGCTAATGCTTCTAACAATAGAAATCACTTCAAACAGGATTTTGTACCAAAAGGCCAGAAATCATATGTGAATGCCACAACCAAATGTTAGATTCTATGGAAATGTAGCATACATATATGAACAAAAGTGCAACAATTTTCAAAGGAGACCTTATGGAAATTTGCCAAGGGTTGTGCTTACCACTGACCACTATGGACCCAAATAGGTTTGGGTACCTAAAACACATTAAATTGGTTTTGTAGGGTGTCTGGTACTTTGACAGTGGATGTTCCAGACATATGACCATAACTAAGCACTGCTTGATGAATTATGTGGCAAAGGATGGACCAAAAGTCAATTTTGGAAACAAGGATACCCTAGGATATACAAGAGGGTATGAAACACGGGTGAAGAATGGTTTGACAATCAAGAATGTTGCTTATGTAGAAGGTTTGGACTACAATTTGCTGAGCACTGGACAATTTTGTGACATGGGTTACAAAGTCACTTTTGACAAAGCCTAATGCATTGTCATGAGTGAAATGGGTGAACAAGTTGTACTAGTTGAAAGAATACAACAAAACATGTATGTGGTAGACTGGACCACTGTTGTTCCTGAAACATGTCTTATTGTGCATACAAAGTTAGAATTGAATTGGTCATGGCACAAGAAGTTGAATCATCTAAACTTTGAAGATATCAATCAGTTGGTGAAGAAGAAGTTGGTGATTGGTTTACCTGAGATCACAAACAAGAAAGATGGAATATGTGATGTCTGTCAGCAAGGTAAACAAACAAAAGCAAGTTTCAAGTCAAAGACTAAACAATCAACCAAAAGAGTGTTAGAAATGATGCATATAGATCTATTTGGACCAGTAATACCAACAACCATAACAGGGAAGAAATACACTCTGGTAGTTGTGGATGATTATTCAAGATATACTTGGGTGATTTTCATGAACAAAAAAAGTGAAACACTGCAAAAGATACCTGAACTTTTGAAGAGATTGCAGAATGAGAAGAGTGTCACAGTAGTAAAGATCAGATCAGACAAGGGTACTGAGTTCCAAAATAAAGTCATAAGAGAATATTATGAACAAAATGGTGTGCTGCATCAATTAGCAGCTGCTGGAACACCTCAGCAAATGGGGTTGCTGAGAGAAATATGACTTTGAAAGAAGTAAGGAGGACTATAATATGTGAAGCACTGTTACCTAAAAGATATTGGGCTGAAGCAATCAATATAGCATGCTATACACAGAACAGAACCTCAGTAAATAAAAAGCTTATGAAGACACCTTATGAGATTTGAAATGGAAGAAAGCCAAACATATCCTACTTCAATCCATTTGGAAGCAAATGCTTTATCTTAAATCATAAGGAGCAACTGAAGACTTTCCAACCAAAATCAGATGAAGGAACCTTTTTGGGATATTCCTCAGTCAACAAGGCTTTTAGAGTGCTGGACAAAAGGACACTCAAACATGAAGAGTCCATACATGTTTTTTATGAACCTAAGTTCACTGGAATGGAGGATGAAGAAGTTTCAGAACCTGCTGTAAATCTAAAAATAACCGATCCAGAATATGTTGATGTTCTAAAGAAAATAAGTGATTTAAAAGTCTCTGATTTTGGAATTGAAGAAGCACCTGCTGGTAACACTACTGGTACAACAACAGATACAACTCAAGGATCTGCTGATCCTCCTACTGAACCAACAGCAGACTCTACTGGAGATCAGGTTCCAGTAAATCAAGCAAATCCAGATTTACAATGGTTGAAAGATCACCCTGCTGAACAAGTAATTGGTGATGCACAACAAGGTGCAAGGACAAGAAGACAACTAGAAGCCATGTTTACATGCTTTTTATCTCAGATAGATGATGACGGTCAAATTATACCCGTAAAAGTCATCAACATTGACCTTAAATCGAGATTAATAATACGCATTTTATATTAAATCACACGTTTATATTTAATATTTAATGTTATGTGATTTGTATTATGTAAATTGGTATTTACTCGTTTTTATCCGATTTACTGTGCGATTAATGTTGATTTTACAGATCATTACAAATCGAGAAGATTAGTGTCACTCAATCAATTATCTCAAGATAAGGAAGGAAGGAAATCGGAGCATTAAATGAGAGATTAATCGGATCGACATGCAAACGTGCAGTGGGGAGCAAGGCAAACGAAGAAAACGTGTGAAAAGGGGCATTTCTAGGTTCGGTCGACCGAGCCTGATGCTTCGGTCGACCGAGTGAAGATCTTCGGTTGACCGAGCCTTAGGTTTGGGTCGGTTTTAGGGTTTTATCGAGTCTATCTTCTAGAACCACCCTAAGTCGGCAAAAACCTCTATATAAGCAAGCAGCTACGAGAATTGTAATACACACCTTATACACCAACATACACCTTAGACATACAATCCCATCACCCTTCATTCTTTTCTTCAATCTTACAATTCACAATACAACTTTGATACAATGTAGAATAATGTGAAGGTTTCCAGCAATTTAAAGGCTGCGGTTATGTAAGCCTTTATTTTCTGTTTCTTTCTTTTAAGTAATTAATTCCCCCCAATTATGCTTTATTGTTTGAGTTAGTTAATTTATAGCTAGATGATGTAGATCTAGGTTATGTCGTTATGGATGTGGCGAAGCCTTGTCTATGAGGATCCCATAACTTACGTCATACACTTAGTATTTATTCATGAATCTACTTGATTTAATTAATGCGTATCTATGTTAGTTTATATGAATGCTTTACGAATTACTGTTTAATCCGTTGTGTATGATGAAACGCTGAGAGATACGTTCAGGGATGTAATCTGGGGACGAAATTGATTCGGGTGACCGAATGAGTTCACTCGGTCGACCGAGCCCAGCTATTCGGTCGACCGAGCCCTGTTTTCATCCGTTAGATAGCCATGTCTTTATGGTTAGGTTAACTTAATAGAATTTATCATCTTGGTAGGTATGGCTACGGCTACGTTGCTCGTCTGTTTTAATTAGCGTATGATTAGAAAATACCAATATAGGACTCTAGGTCGGCTCACGAATGATCTTTCGGGACTTTCAGCGAGACCTAGATCTGTTTTGTATTAGGGAATTGACGTCATCTAGTTGTACGTACGTCGTAGATTAGCATGAGACTATAATTCGGTAATTGTTAATGGGACGAAGACTGATGCGATCGTTTAGGAAGTACGCCTAACCATAGGAATGTTGCCTAGACGAGGTGTACGATTCCTATCGGCATCCTTAGTGTCGTAAGCGTGCAAGTTATATGAGATGGATACCCAAAAGGTGAAATCACGTAATGTAGCACAGTGATCTAGCAACCTAACCGGTGCTAAGTCAAGTTAAAGAGGATGACTCCCGTAGCCAATCTAAGATAGATACAAACGGATTGACAAAGATTAATAAGTTCGGTTTATTATATAAATTATCTAGGTCCAAACGATAAAGACTATAATTGGGGAGGTTAATTACGTTGTGTCGAGTCGTGTCTTTACTTTTCTTGTCTTATGTTGGTCGTAGACCGCCTCTATGTCCTTGACATGTTTAATTAATTGTTTTTATATGAAATGATCCACAATTGGTTCCCTGTGGGATCGACCTTGATTCACTATAGCTATACTACGATGGGCCTAGTCCTCTTGCTAGTATTGGTTTATGGTGGTCAAGTATTTTATAACCTGATTGACCCCGATCAATAGAACCTAAAGTGGTTGAAGAAGCAATTTATGATCCTGATTGGATAATTGCAATGCAAGAAGAACTAAATGAGTTTGAAAGAAATCAAGTATGGAAACTAGTGGAGAGGCCTGATCATGCAAATGTAATTGGTACTAAGCGGGTATACAAAAACAAACTGGATGAATCTGGTACCATTGTTAGAAACAAGGCCAGACTAGTGGCAAAATGCTATTCATAAGCTGAAGGAATAGACTTTGATGAGACATATGCCCCAGTTGCAAGATTGGAAGCTATAAGACTGTTATAAGAACTTCAAAGTATACCAGATGGATGTAAAGAGTGCATTTCTAAATGGCATTCTCGAAGAAGAGGTTTATGTTCAACAACCTCCTGGTTTGAAGATAAAGAGTATAGACTCAACAAGGCACTTTATGGATTGAAACAAGCACCATGAGTTTGGTATGAGACTTTATCGCAATTCTTGGTGAACAATGGTTTTACCCAAAGAACCATTGACAAAACTCTTTTCAAAATCAATGAAGGAGACAACACCCTACTGGTGCAGATTTATGTGGATGATATAATATATATTTGGTTCTGAAAATGAAGTGTTATATGAAAAGTTTGCCAATCTCATGAAAAGCAAGTTCCAAATGAGTATTACAGGAGAAATGAACAACTTTTTGGGATTACAAGTCAAGCAAATGCAAGATGGAATCTTTATTCATCAAACAAAATACAACAAGGAACTGCTGAAAAAGTTTGGTATGGAAAACAACACCAAAGTATCAACTCTTATGGGTACAAACATCAGATTGGATGAAGATAAAGAAGGCAAAGATGTTGATAAGACCTTATAAAAAAGGATGATAGGAAGTCGGCTATACCTTCCAGCCAACATACTTGATGTATCCTTTGCAGTAGGTGTTTGAGCAAGATTTGAATCTAAACCTAATGAAAGTCACTTCGCTGGAGTAATAAGGTTTCTCAAGTACTTGAAAGAAACTTTGGGAGTAGGAATTTGGTATTCAAAAGATGGAAGTTTCAAAGTTATATCCTACTCAAATTCTGATTATGCTGGGTGCAAGATTGATAGAAAAATCACCACAGGAACTTTTCAGTTGATGGGAAATAGACTTGTTTCCTGGTTTAGCAAGAATCAGAATTCTATATCAACTTCCACTGTTGAAGCTGAATACAATGTTGTTGGAAGCTGATGTCACAGCTTTTATGGTTAAGACAGCAATTGAGGGATTATGGGATTGAAGAAAGAGAAATTCCCATAATGTGTGATAATATAAGTGCAATAGCAATCACTGAAAATCCTGTTTTGCACTCAAGGACCAAACACATTGATGTGAGACATCATTTTATAAGAGATCGTGTTAAAAGGAAAGATGTGGTGGTTCTCTATATACCTACTGAAGATCAACTTGATGATATGTTTACAAAGCCTTTTGATAATGAGAGGTTTGCTAAGTTAAGAACTGAACTTGGCATCATCTAGGTTGACTGACCTGCTGATAGATCAACAGAGTACTAGAATTCACCAAGAGGACTAGTCTTTGCCCTGCTGGGTGCGCTCACTTGGCAAATTAGTCATTGGTATCAACAATTCCTAAGTGCCCTTATAGTTTGGACAATTGAGCAAATGAATTTGGCAAGCGGATTGGTCTTTGCCCTGTTGGGTGAGCTCACTTGGCAGATCAGTCATTGGTATTAAACTTCATCTTGTATTATCCGTTGGACAAAACTATGTTGTATGAAGATCAGCTATGCATTCTATGCATCAGCAGGTTGCTGAACCTATAGGACTATATCAGCAGTGTATATTGGCCCTAACTCTGCTGAAGCTCAAGTCTGCTGAAGATAAAGGTTGCTGATAAAGTCAGACTTCAATGAAAGTCAATAGCCAAGTAAATGGATATTAATCTTATCTTTATTACAGTTGTTACAAGGACATAACCGTTTCTTACACTAGTGGGATCAATTAGTGGGACACATGGCAGTACCACATTTATTCCAACTTAAATCATGTATTTTGGTACAGTACATGCACTGTACATCTCTGAAAATCCTACCCACTACTTCTGGCTATATATACATATACACACAGCTGTATATACCAAAATCATATTATATTCTTTGCTTACATGTGTGAAAGCATTCTCTCGACTTTCATCTTCTTCATTCTACCAAATTTCACACAACAATGGCGGCTAAAGATGTTTATGTTGAATCTAGACAGAGTGTTAGAGGATATGTTATAGATGCAAATGCTACAGATTTAGTGATCAATCTGGGAAGAAGAATCAGAAGATTTCCTACAAAAATGTCTGTGATTTTTGGAGAAATATGGTGATTAGAGATGATAGAGGCATTTACAACAACTGTAAATTGTCAAGAAATTGAAGTTTCTTCGGACCTGCTGAGACAGGTCTTTGGATTTGGTCCAAGAAATAGAGCTCCCACAAATCCAGAATCTATGGAGTTAGCAAGGATAGCATTTGTTAAATCAATCAGAACAAATCCAGATGCACCGATTGCGCTGAACATCAATGTCAACAATATTGCCTTAGAGTATAACCTGCTGAGTAAGTATATAGCAAGACACCTTTTAGGTTTGGTTGGTAGTTATGATACTTTGTCAGGACCCAAAATAGACCTGATGATTATCATTTCTAGAAGTATGAAGTTTGACCGGGCCGGTTTCTATGTGTATTATATGAAGAAGGTAATGACTGAGGAGAAAGAAACCATTAGAAAAAAGTTAAAAGAGAAGAAACTTGCTGGATATATGGGTTCATTTTTCTTTATTAAGGTAGAACCTTTAGAATTGATGATTCAGACCCTGCTGAATCATCTAAAGGTTGCTAATGTTTCTCTATCAACAATCAACAAAGCAAGGTACAAGCAAGAAATCAACACTCCTATTCCTGGCTTAGATGATGTTGATGATGAGGCACAAGAAATGGAAAGTGATGGTGAGCAGGAGCAAAGAACAAATGATAGGGATGATGTTCAGTAAGGTACATCGGGGAATTTTAGGAATATTCAGACAATTTTGTAACGGTTGTATTTGAAATTCAAATTCAAAACACAAGATTTACGCCTATAAATAGAGGACTCCTGATTCCAATTGAAAACACGAACAATAAAGGCAAGCAACTAAGTTTTTGAGCAGGAAATTGATCAAAATGCAATCTTACCTTGCTGATACTATCTGAGCTTTAACTTATTGATCAAGAATTTTCTTCAAGTGTTTCAGCAATCAAGTTCTATCCAGTATACACACTTCAAGACTACGAGCTGCTGATCTTATCATCCTGATCAAAAGCTTGTTGAAAGCTGAATCACTTTCTTGATTCAACCCCTTCTTTTTAGAAAGAACCTGAAGACAGTGAGCAGCAATCCTACCTGTTTCAAGTGTTCAGTTTGTGAAGCTATAATCATTCGTCAAGGACAAACAGTTTAGGGATTTTGTAACAGCTATCTCAAAGTCTCTAGTGAATTTCCTCCAACATCACAGGAGAAGAGTGGACTGACAGGATTACACCACCTGGAACCACTATAAATCTTGCCTACTTTACTTACTGCATTTACTTTCTGCAATTTACTTTATTTGCATGCTTATCATATCAACCTGCTGAACTAGATATTGAATCACACTACTTGAACTACTGAGTATCCAATACTAGTATCATCTTTAAAACAATAAGTAACAAGGCTTAATCTAATATATTCCGCTGCAACAAATTCAATAGCTTCAATAGTCGGCAGACTGCTGAATGTTAGCAGACTATTGAACCCTGCTGAGTTTGTAAGACTCCAAAAAGTTTTTAAGTGTTAAGTTTATTCATCCCCTCTCCTCTAAACTTAACCAAAGCCTTTTCAAGGGACCAACAGGGTTGATACCATTTTGATCAGACGAAAACATGTTATTGTTGGAACAATTAAGTGATACTGATCCCATAGAAGCATGATTAGCTACTTTTATAGGTCTCTCCGACAATATTTATGTGCCTTCCCTATCACACACAAAATGCATAATCTGCATACAAAATACATTGGTAGATATTTTGATTATACATGAATAGAAATTATTCTGTAAATTAAAACTGAGGGAAAAAATGTTTGAAATTGTAAAAATAGAATTTGTTAAAGACGTTAATGAAAGTGTTTTTGCCTACATACTTCTTGTCACCAGCATATGAAGCACTGACTTTAGCCGTATCTGCCGCTCCTTGAGCAGCATCATTGACCTTGTCCGGATGTAATACCATAAAAGCATTTTCGGAGCATCAAAATCATTATCAAACAATTAATTGTTTTGGATTATGAATATCAATCAATGAGTTTTACACTTGAATCATTAATCAATGAAAATTAATCATTTTTCATACAATTAAGAGTTGTAGAGAAGAAAAAAATCCTTTCAAAAAGAAAAAAATGTTTTAATGATAAGATATAATATGATGCTTACCCAGAAACTTTGCAAACAAAGGACTAGCCTTTGCTTTCCCCTTAGTCCTCATTAAGCTGTTAAAACCTCTAGGTAAGTTTTAGTGTTCAATGAAATGACCTAGGGTAAAGACAGACTGAGTCCAAAATAAGAACACCTACAAGAACATGAGAGCACCAAGAAGATAAAAAAGAACCAAATAGTATGATAACCAAGACAAGAAAAACTCATGAAGTACTACCTAATACAACAACAAAACGCATAAGAAGCTGATCTTCATACCAGCTCACACAAGTAATGAATGGTAAGAGCTAGAAGGCATAGAAAAGAAGTTAACCAAGCAGATTTAGTACAATGAATTGTTAGTCAAACCATGTAAGCAATACATCAACTGCTTTAGCACAAGACTACGCACATGTGTAAGTAAGAAATCAGACCATGATAATAAGAAGTTAGAGAAGAAATTACACACCTCGTATTGGAAGGATTTGAAGCACCAGCACGGAAACTGTAAAATAACATAGAATAAGTACATGCTTCCAAAAACAAAGAGATGGATATGTAGCAGAACATGAACAAACCTATGAAATTACACAGAATAAGTACACACTTCGTATGTAAAGGATTTGAAACAACAACCAAGATCTGCAAAGATTACATAGAATAAGTACATGTCTTAAGAAGCAAACCCACCTTAAAACTCACTATAAATGTAAATTGCTGAAGAAGGCATGATATTGTTAAGAAAATTAAAGAGAAGAGAGTAGGTAGATTAATTAGACTTGTAGAACACGCAATAAATTTCTAAATATCTGACTACAAGTATTGCAGTGATAAATATTCAATGCTTAGTAAATGTTGGCTGAAGATATGAATGCATTAATACTAAATACAGACATATTCAAAGCATCTCACCCAGTTGAGAGGAGAGAACAAAGCAGAGAAGTTGTTAATGTGTAATAACTCAGTGAAAGCAAAGTAGAGTATATATAGATAATGAGATAGTAGTTTTCGACTGGATGATGCCATGTGTGTTGGATAAAACCACCAAAGGCAACACAAGATATCTTAAAACGTCCATAACCAAAACTATTCACCAAAGCTTATCCTGAATATATGATATACGAAGGAAAGAAACGCACAAAGATTGACCTATAAACAAAGCCTACAAACAACATATTTCTTCTAGATTGCAACCCAAAGGATGTGAGGTTAAGCGTATAAATTACCTTTTTCTGTCATGCATAATCCTCCTTTATGCTTTTATTGTGTTTTAATCATCTTATAAAAGTTTTTAGCTCATTCCAGCCTCGATCATCTTTTTCTTCGAGAATACACTTCTGAGACGAAACCTGATTAAGATTAAGTATTAAAAAAATGGAAGGAAAAAAAAAACAAATTTGCCAAAAAAAAGCATGAGGAAATCAAATTACAAAGCAGATCCAAGTATTTGCATATAGCACGATACTATAATAATTAAATATAAGATGAATCTAAAGGCTGCAAAAAAGAAGAAATCCATAAAAAGTAGATGCAGACCCCTTCACATCCTCTTTTACCTTTTGTTTCCTCTTCTGTTTGGAATAAAAAAGTTACATCTCTTTTTTAGCTACGGGAGAGCAGAATTAAGCTCCTCCTCCCCATCATAAAACCATGAGTCATCATCCGATGGTGGCAGCTCCTCACGCTTAAAATCAGAATGCGGCTGAGATAGTATTTCCACTACACGCAAAACTGGATTGCTCAAAATATCACTGCAAATTTTTACCATCTTTACCAGCTAACATTTTCAGCAACAAACACTGAAGCTTTTCTCCATAATCGGAAAGAGAAGACTCGAACAGGTGTAAAGCCGGTCGATTATTGTGGTAACATAAAAAACGTCTCCAGTAGTACGATGTTGGGAAAACATCAGCACATTGCAGCCCCCATCCGTAAACGTCAAAGCCAGCAGATTTCTACGGTACCGAGGAGATCGAAGAAGACGCAGCCGGCGGGTTGAGAAGACAAGCCACCTATGATGCACCGACACTTCAATCTGGTCGCCGTGCGCCGTGTCCGACACAAAACACGACACGACACGCTCAAACACCGTGTCCAACACGTGTCGGCTAATTAAATAAATATTATTTAAAATTTAAATATCCGACACGCTTCCGACACACTGTTGACACTTCCCGACACGGCACCGACACTCCCCGACACTTCTGAACCCAATTTTAAATTTTTTTTCTTTTTTTAAGTTTTCTTCACTGGATACGTTAAAATACACGATTTTCATTTCTATAATAATTAAATAAATAACACGCCGAATCAAGTTTAGATGTTTTTTTTATTTATTTATAAACAATCATTTTTACAATTTGTAATATTTTGAAGATCAATCACAATTTCTTTTGACACCGTCGGCGGCGTGTCGTGTCCTTAAATTTTGGAATTAGCCGTATCGCCGTGTCGTGCGATGTATCCGTATCCGTGTCTGTACAACATAGAAAGCCACCTTATGGAAATGAAACCCTACACATATACTTCTATTTACTCATATACTCTGATCTCCTAAAACCTAAACTAAACTGAAGTACAACTAACGGGCCTTAGTACTTTATTTGCTGGAACCTATGTTTTTTTTTCTAAATGGGCTAATCAAAACCAAAGCCCAAGCGGCATTTAATTCACGAAGTGGTCGACGTGGCCAGGCTTCTTGACAAACTCCACTCCTTTTATTTAAATAAGGACTAGTGTGATTTGGACCTTGCACCGCAAGGCCCTGATGAGGCCCTCGGTATATAAATATTGCTTGAAACTAAACATTAAAATATAAGATATAAAACTTGGTTTGGGCATTATATTTTGGATATGACTTAACTTAATGAGGAAAGAGTAACAGTCGAAAGAAAATAGAACTAGGAGCACTTAACTTTGTATAATGACCTGCTAAGCATGCATCTATTGTTATTAGATCACGAGTATCAAAAGTAAAAGTTGCTAGTTACACAAACATTTTTCATAAAACAATGCACTTGATGAGGTGATGAAATTTCACGGGTGTATTTGTTGCTTCTTTTTCCTCTTGTTTTTTACGGGGAGTTCCTGATACATACTCTGTTTGCAGATCAGACTTGGAAATCAACTTCATTGTTTCAATGCACCTGTATCTACACCCTATTCATCTGCATACCTTTTCAAAGGCCTTTCTATTCACTAAAGGTACAAACGTACATACCAACATATACACGTATACTAACACACACACATATATATATCACATGTCAGCAAGCCAGTTAAACAACTATCATCAATCGCATTGCACTTCTCTTGTTTTGCGACCTACCATTTCGCTAATTCATCAACTTAAATTACAAAAATTAGAAGGGGATGGAATTGTAGATTAAAAGTGTCGTATATGTTGAGAATGTGAAATCAAGGATCCATGCAAGATCTAAATTAACCATGTAACACACACCAACAAAGGCAGTTGTGTAACCATTTATCAAGTGGTTTTACATCTTGTGCCATCAAATGCAAAATGTAGCCATTCTCATATTTCATTCAGATGTTACAGGTGTTCCATATAAATAAATTGTAAAGACTATACCTAATAATTTTCCAAATCAGTAAAAGACTTAGTTTGAAGACCTGAAAAATAAATTACAGCTATATTCTCATAGAATGGCATCACAGTACCACACCCATTTATCTCAGTTTCTAGGAAATCAATTATGTGTGCAAGTAGTTCCTTGATTTGACTTCTCTTGAGAAATCAAATCAAATTCATCATAGTAAACACTATAGATATGAAGAACAAAGATTATACGGCAATGTGCCTATGAAGGAAAAGCCAAGCATAAGCACAATCATTGAATGTGGTATTACAAGTCCTCATAATAATGTCCTTAAGCTAAAAGCATATGGTAGTACATCAAAATTAAATCACAAAAACACTATTATAAAAAAGAAGACTATCAACACAGACTTTTTCTTAACGAAACATAGAACAGAACACATACATGCTGTTAGTTTGATAAAGCAAAAAAGTTGCTTACCAACGGGTAAACCCACCTTAGACCTTCTTCGCACATCTCCAGCGTTTATCTCGCAGTCCAAAATGTGAATCATGCACAAAAGATTGTTAGTGTGGCCTAAACCTAGGAGCCGAAACAAAAATATCTGGAATTCAAAATACAAACAACTTTTCTTAATGGATGAGGCAAGTTGAGTACATAGATTGACGATGCTATTAAAATATGTATGCATCATAGAGTGATAAAAGTACTGCATTTAAGTATGGCTACTTCAATATAAAAGAAAATGAAGTGCCTAAAAAGGAAAGGATAAGTTGAACTTAAGAGAAGAATACTAAGTAAGAGGCAACCAACGCAATCGCAATATCAAATAACATATTTGATTAGACTATAAGTAATATAAATCCCTCAATACCTACTTGCAACCAACCCCTCTTGAAATTTAAAATAGCATACCTGCAAATAGTTAATAGTCCATAAAAAGCTAAAAACAGAAACAAATGGAAAGAATATATATAGCTCTTGTCTGCTTCCGACCCCCAAAGGTCACGAAAATCAACGAAGGAATACCGTCAAATCTGCACAACAAGGTAAGTGAGCCACAATAATCAAAGGTAAAAAATGGTCATACTGTTATAAAACTAAGAAGATAATGGAGGAAGAACAAGAGGAAATACAATTATAGAAGAAAGGAAAATTGCTTGTGTATTATTCCAATGATATAAGGGGTATTTATAGTAGAGATTACAATGTGAACACAATAATCCGAATTAATCACAAATCTACTTAAATCAATCGGAATAATAGATAATCCATCAATGATATTATTTCATAACACTCCCCTTGGATATCTATTATTTAAACATACAACGGATATGATATGCCTCATTAAAACCTTACTAAGAGAAAACCCGAAAGTGGGAAAAAAAAAAAATCTTAGTTAAGGAAAAAGAGTACATATTTATCCGTTCGATTTACTCCCCTAAACCAAGCGTCAATTTAGATATTTCAATTGTCTTTTTCCCAATGCTCTTCACTTTGGTCTTTCAAATGTTGCGGTCGACAATGTCTTGATAAATAATTATCGGTTGACCGGATCATTGCACATCAATCTCCTCATTCTTTTGCAAATCATGAGTAAAGAAGAACTTGGGTGAAATATGTTTTGTTCTATCCCCATTAATATAGCCCAATTCAATTGAGATATGCAAGATGCATTGTCTTCATATAGTGCGATTAAATGATTTTCATTCTCATCTAGACAATGTCTCAATGAATAAATGGTAGAATTGATTGTCTCGATCGTAGTTGCATAACGTATATGTCATGTACTATTAACTTTGTTAGAAAAACCCGAGTGGGAAAAAAACTAGACAAGGTAAATAGTTCATGACATATGCGTTTCTATGTGTTGCACCGATCGCCTCATTAAAAACCTTTAACTAAGAAAACCCTTTGGGAAAAACTTGGTTAAAGGGAAAAAGAGTACAATCATTGGTTTTAAGACCAAATCCACACAAAAGTTTTGAAGTTGTCGCTCTTCCTGACGACAACTATCTTTCAAATGTACGCATTCCATTATTATAAACACTTATTATCCAAAACCGATGTAGGAATAATCTTAGTGAACAAATCTATGAGATTGTCACTAGAGCGTACTTTTGCATATCACTCTCTTTTAGAGTTTATTGGATAGTCAAATGTAGGGGCTAATAAGTGTCATTCCCACTACTCACTTGTGCAACACATGCAACACAATTAACACTGTAATCAGCTAAATAATGGGGGAAGTAATATAATCGAAATTTGCATGCATATATTTTCACTATCATGCATCGTAATTCCTTTAAATTTATGACATTAACAATGCATTACTTACATATATTCCTTTCTCAATAGGAATCTTCTCAACTGGTCATACTACATCAACATGAATGTTAATGACCTTAACCATTTGCATGTTGCGATTGTCATATTAATTTATTTTTGAAATCCACCAAGGATTTTCATATCAATATTAATGTCCAACGACCCATAAATATACCGTCATGACATAAAGTTACTGCCAGATATATTAGTTAGCGGAACATTATATTATCTATAATGGGAGAATATATTTGATCATTAACAAACAAATATTTTCAATTCAAACTCAACCTCAATTGCTTATTTCATTTTTACCTAGTCCGAGTGTTTATGACACTCGCGATGACTTAGGTACTTGGATCCGGATATAATAATAACAATTAAAGAGGCAAATATGTCGTCGACGACTATTATATTTTATTATAAATTTCTCCCATAAAATTCATTGCTAATTTGATATTAGCATAAACCAATTCCTTATCAATGTATGGATTGGTTGTTCCGCAACCCCAATATTTAATCATCCGTCGCACGTGCAATTTTTTGTTTTGGGGTTTTCGTCTACAAGACGAATCTCTTTAAGAGATTTCATGAGTGACTCGAATATCAATAATAAATTGATCATTCTTCCGCGGATTTTTATCTTTAACACCGATCGGTCTTCTACGCTTCGGCGTAGAAAATATCTTTAATCATACTTGTTGGTGCATTTATAAATAATCACTCATTTAATTTCAATATAGGCATCTGGCATATTACTTGTTAAATACTACAAGTAAGATTATTTTCGCAGTTCAGTTAAACTGATGCGTGGAAGATCGTTTATCTTGTTAAAATTTCTCGGCATTCTTTTATTCTAACATGAGATTTTCTTTATCTCCCCCTAATGCCGAGAATCGATCTTCATCGAACATGTAGCACCGAGCTATACATTGATGCTCTTTTATTCGCTTCATGCGATTTACTATATCACTATGTGATTCTTCAAGAATCGTTCGAAAAAATTCACGTTATATTTAGAGAAATCACTAGAATGAGACAACGAACTTTTGGTTCGTTTCTCCCTCTTTCTCGGAAAATATTTGATATATGCAAAATGTGCATAAAATCTACCCTTCATGGGTTTGATATCAATGAATGATATGTGAACTCATAGTTCATTTATGTCGAAGTTTGTCACGAGATATAATTCATATTGGGTTTTCCTCCCCTCATTCTCGGACAACATTTTCTCATAATTGATATGTCAAAAATTTGAAATAACCCGTGACGGATTCAACATTTTAATGTGAGATCCTCTTATGCGGGTATCAACAAACTTCTTTTATCTTTTTCGATTTGTGGAGAAATTTTGTCTCATATAGAGATATTATATCCGTTCTCACAATTATGAATACAATGTATCGAGTTATACCAATTTTCTTGAATCACCATCCCAATTCTAGTGGATTCTCACATAAAGAATGTTTATAACCACAATATTCAGAATCACTATATGCATCTTAAATACTTAATTTTGTCGCATTCATTTCACAGAATGATTGTGATGCATCACATGTAATATGATACATATATCATTGTTTTAAATGATGCATGTAGTATCAGTCACATTCTCTTCGTGGAATGGACATATCTCATTATTTTCAAACACATTATTTATACACATTTCATCGGGAAATAGTATATAAAGCAAATATTTCGATCTCGATATAACACCCATATTACTCAAAAAAATCGAGACTTGAGAGAGCATAGTGCTTTATTTCAAACAATTTTGTTTCAATATAGCACTTGCATGTTGCATTACCATATGCATCTCTCATTAATACTTTTGAGAACTTGTTTCTCAATATAATGTGCGTGTCGCACTATCGATGAGGCAATTTAATTGCTCTCATGCTCCAACTCCATTTCTTCCTTAGAACGAAATGAGCAATTAATTTTTCAAAATATAACAATTGTCACATAATATAAATGAATTACAATGATTAATTATTTTAAATAGAAAATTACATTATGTATCAATTCAAGCAAATTAAATTGATATTGTAAATGCTAGTGGATCCGAGTGACAATTATCCAAAGTATTACAATTCATGAATCAATCATTATGAATAATTTCACTCACCAATAAAGCACTATAATATGTTGTCATATTCATTCTTATCACAACTAGACAACAAATTTTGAATATAATAACAATATAGAGCGAATGCGCCTTACAATCAAAGACCATATACATGGTATTCATTTTAAAAAAAAAAAAACCGCGAGGTTGAATATTTTTCTGTTGTAATAAACATGTGTATAGATAATCACATTAATGATGATCACTATTTTTATTGTCAATAAAATCTTTTCATTAAATTAACAAATATGATTTTGTTTATTGAAATTATTGCAAATGTAGTTGCCAAAAATACAACGAATGCATTAATTACCGCAATGATCATGCAAATATTGTAAAGTTATGTTTAATATCAATCCAATTAACGAAATGACATGGAAATATCATGTGTTCATATCATATCAACTTTATAGTGAAAAATATATTGATAAATTATAAAGCAGCGTATAAAACATTCTCACGTCGTATCAATATAAAGATCATATATGCGCACCATGTAAGTGATTAACACAACTACGTACACAATCATGTAAAATATAATCTATTTAATTTTAACTATTTAAAATGACTTTAATTAATATGAATATGATTGCAAAAGTAATATACATGTTGATTAATCCAGCGATTGAGAATCATATATTATTATTGTGGTCAAATAACAAGATTTACTTACCAAAAATACATGATGATACAATTATTTTCCTTTTTCTTTTTGAAGAAAACTAGTCACACGTATCAATTATACACAATCGATAAAAAAAATTCCAAAGCTACTATATATATCACAAAATACTTTAGCCGTATCAAAATAAACCCAAGACAAGAAACAATTTATTTATTAATAAACGATGCTTAAGTTTAAATGCATCGTATAAACAATTTCTGTAAATCGCCACTAACTCCGACATGTGGCGTAATCTTCTAAAAGATTACTTTGTTTCTTGTCATGATTATTGTTTTAATCATATAAAACAATTTTGTTAGGATTGTATCAATAATGTCCTCCTCCACGACCATAACCAAATATTTCAAATATTTATAAATTGAGTCACGTTCTTTATAAAGTATGAACTCTTATAATTTGGTCGGAACTCATTATTTATTTTCATAATTCCACATCCAAAGGATTATTATTTTTCATTCATGATACGAAATCATAATCAATTTCATATACATCATAAATTACTTTGATTGATATTGTCTTGCTTCGATAGCATATCATCATGATGAAAATGATTTAATTATTTTCTCAACTTGTGATCATGAAATCCCATGATATATTCGGTAGATTTCTTATCTCCGAATTTCGATCACTCGTGGAACATGTCTTTCTCTATGGACATCGGGTCCTAATTTTTATTTATATGAATGACATGTTTGTACTTTTTTCTCTCGTGAATTTCAAATTCACCTTCACCAATTTCTTTTTGCACGTCGAAATTCATCTATGTGAATTTAATATTCACTTTCATCGGTTTTTGACATGCCCATTTATGTGAATTTTATATTCACTTTTACGAGCTTTCCATTTTCATATGGATTTCTGATCCATTATATGCTCGTTTCAAACATTGATCAACTTCATGTGATCATACCTCATTTTTCAATTTGCACAAAAGACAAACTCTTTTGTCTAAGGAATATAGCCATCAAGGCTTCATATCACCGATGAGTATTACTCATATCTTTTGCTTACGTGGTATTGACTTGATCCATAATGATTTGATGATGTCAATACCACTAGCATCAATATTACATATATCTATAAAATAATAGAATTGATCACGATAAATAATTTAAATAAATCAAATTTTTACCTTAGTGTTTACCTCGTATCGAGATGTGTAGATATAAAATATATTAATTGATCGACTTGAGTCCTTCTGGCAATCTATGAATGGTGATTCTTGTAGGTCTTTTTTTTTTTTTTGTTTTTGCGAAGGTTGCCAAACTTCATCAAAACAATTTTGATGATTTGAGACGTGGTTAGAGACTCGTGCTGATAACGTGTTATAAAACTAAGAAGATAATGGAGGAAGAACAAGAGGAAATACAATTATAGAAGAAAGGAAAATTGCTTGTGTATTATTCCAATGATATAAGGGGTATTTATAGTAGAGATTACAATGTGAACACAATAATCTGAATTAATCACAAATCTACTTAAATCAATCAGAATAATAGATAATCCATCAATGATATTATTTCATAACACATACCCATTTTTTTTATCTTTCATTTATGTATGTAAGTGTACCAAAGGACCAATTCGTGAGTTAGTTAGGCAAGTAGAAGATTTTCCAAAATGTACATGTAATTTGGTATAACATAATACAACATTTCTAAAATTGTAATAGTATGGGTTGTTAAGTGAGTCGAGCTATATCCGCCATAATGTAATCTCCCATGTACAAAGCTTGAAGTAACAAAATCTTGATGAACTCATATCTTAATTTCTAGGAATTTCTAGTACAAATAATAAAGATAAAAAAATGTGGAATGTAATGCCACATTGCTCACAATTGGAATTCATGATAGTCAAAAGCATAGCTGAATCTCTGCAACACAAGAAATTGCAATTTCATTTTTAGTAAAATGATTCATAGATCCTGCTAAGTGGAGTACCAAAATCTGTTCTTGAGCTGTGAATTGACAACAAAAAAAACCTCACCCGAAGTCCCGCCATGGTTGCACCATATTTTTTGAAACAAAAATCTCGTAAATCAGGAATATTTTCAGTGTCTATCGCATGCTTTTCAACCATAAAATGTGAGGGACAATTATACTGATTAGGAACAAAAGAACAAAACATGAACATCATAAGCTAGATTTCAATCATGTTTGAAGTACTAATCACATAATAAAATCCGGATAAAAAACACATAACTAACATTGAGATTTAAGATTAGAAATAACACAAAACAGATAAGAAATAATACAAAACACAGTCTTAAAACATATCAACATATTTCACAATGGAAATGGAAGTGATTAAAATATACCGGCGAAATTCCTGTCGAGGAAATAGAGCGAAGAGTGCGGCTAGGAGTAGATACGCAAGAATATGTTTAGGATTGCAATAAAAGTGAATCTTCACACAGTTGGTGAAAAAATCAGTGGGTAGAGTTCCACGCCAATAGTAGCTACCCATAGTTCAAAAGATGGCACAAATATAATAAGTAAAAGTAACTCACCACACTAATTCTTTACTAAAATAATACCATCATATCTCAAGTATACTTACGCTCATATTTCTTCTCAAATTCACCAGTAAAATGCCTCTTCACGAATAAGGTTTTGCCTGCACCAATGATTTTTTAAATAGATGGATACATAAAACAATCAAATAGTGAAGAGAAAAAAAAAACACTATATCCCCGAATTCTTCTAAAGCCGAAAAAGCTTTAAATAAAAGAAGAATGTAATAAACATAGCACGAAAAAGTAAAGCAAACATCGGATATAAGAACAAATTTAGAGAGTATTTCACATGTTCCAACATCACCGACAATAACAAACTTGAAGCTAGAATAATCTACAGTATGCTGATTCGGAAACGCCTACCATCACCGCAAAATTCAAATGAATTGAAGAACAAACAGATCTATATAAAAAACGCAAGAACGAAACAAACAAATCAGTCAAAAAAGCAAGAACGAAATCAAAACGCAACATCAAAAATTTTTACCTTTCGATCCAAGATAGTATTTCCTGTCAGCTTTGCGGTTATTACTGCGGAGAATTCACGCTGATTGAGCTAGGGCCATGAGGGAGAGTGAGGGAGTAAAATCACAGCCGCCGTTAGAGAAACCGACTCCCTCTTGGAATGAAAACCCTAGTAACGTAACAAATGTTTTTCTTCTTTTGTTGTGGTAACAAACTCATTAACAAATGTTATATATTGGGCCGCTTTCAATAGACTGTTGGATCGGGCCGAGAGAAGCGGATGAACATTTTAAAAAAAAGAACCAATAAAAAAAATCCAAAGCTCACAATCAACCTCGAAATGTCTGTAACACAAATTCAGAATATTTACAGTGAATAAATAAATCACCATATACAGGTAAACGCAACACCGTGATAGAAAAACAACCATATCCATATATAAACACAATAACATCGCAATAGAAGCATCCTTTCATGTAACCCACCGTAGTTCGATGGACATTTACCATTCTTAGCTACAAACGTCCTAAACAACAACACACATACATACATGTCATTCTCCAAAGGTGAAAGCATCAGACAACATCAAAATCACCGTTCGAATAGCAATTACTGTGACGGCCCGGCTCCCTACCACTAAGGGTTGTTGTGGGAGCGGCCTCCGAAGCTCACGCTGCGACTTCAGAACATAAAGTAAACCCATAATAAGGAAATCCATAAATGATTTATAATATCTTATTTATCTATTCCATTAAAAACTACAACAAATTATATACAACCATTCCATCTAATTTAATAGGCACAGCAGGATCTGATCCTATGTTGATGACATCATTCCTATCTCCTTCCTCTTTCCCGACCAAACACATGGAAGCCTCTCTTACTAGCCGACCATACTGTCAAGCGAAAACGTGTTCTCGAGAGGTGCGAGTTTTTGAAACTCATTGAGGTTCAGTGCATGTATAGTGTGTAGCTTAACAAATATCATACTTTGAAAGTACCCATAACAGATATATAGTCGTTGATACATATTATATTAACATATATATCAGTCAAGAAAGCACAATAGTAGTAATAGTATCAACAGTAACATCATGAGCAAATAAGTGTCATTAGATCAAATTACACATATCATAAAGTACAAGACTAACAGTTAAAAGCACGTATTATTAGTGGCGGAGGCAGGATTTTAGTTCAGAAGGGGCACAACTCTTCATCAAATGCTACAGAAAAATCGTTTAAGTAAACATGCTCCGCAATAAAAATAGTAATAGTCGTCGGCTTAAATTTTATAGAAGTAGAAAATTCCCTATATATTAGTTCTGTATCTTCATAGAAAATTTTGAGAACCCCACACCCTCGCCTTGTACGTATATTCGCTAGTGCTAATAAACTTATGTGATTACTCGGAAAGTTAAATAACATGTTTCTCTAAAATTTTATGTTTTACATCATTCCGTAAACTTAGAGCAATCACATCAATATTTCATATAATAATTTTTATTTTACAAACTCAAATATCAAATTTCTTCATTTTCATGAATTTACTATATAGAGCGAAATGAAAAACATATATAATGATGATGGAAAAATAAGTATAATAAAGTTTGAATTATCGATTATCAATGATTAAATAAAGTAATAAATTATAAAATTGAAGATGCAATGATAAAAATAAATTATGTGATAGTTCAATATATATATAATAGAAGAAGCAAAAAAAGATGAAACTAATGCGATCAATGGGGATCGAACCCCTATACTCCAACTTTCAAGATAGATAGCTACCACTTGTGGTGGCTCACGGCGGTGCGTGGGTGGTGCGGCACTTTTTCCAGTGGTGATTTTATGGAAGAAAGTTTTTGTATTTCTTTGTCCGTTTAGTTGTTTTTCTTTCGTTTTCAGTGGTTTGTTTGAGTTTGTTGTTTAGTGTTTTTGGTGTCGGGTAATAGATTGATTTAAGAGGATCTATGTGTTCTGAACATCTCTATTGAGAATTTACCTTTGTTCAACACCCTCTTCTCAATCTATTACTTGGCTCCGTTGTGTTATTGTTTAGTTTTGTGATGTAAGTGTGGCGTTTGCCGCGTTGTAGTGCGGCATTAGGTTGCGTTTAAGTCTAGCTATGGCTAGTTTTTGTTGTAAATTTACTTTCGATAATAAAAGATTTCGTTTCCTGGGATAAAAAAAAGATAGCTACCACCGCAACAACAATTAGCATTAGTAAGTGCAGGCGACTAACAAATATATATACTTAATCTAAGCTGATATCAGAATATATAAGGATACACTAGTAATTTCTCAAAAACAGAGAGGGTGCACGCGCCCCTCTTCGGGCCTCAATAGATCCGCCCCTGCGTATTATAGTATATAAACAAGTAGAGAACCTCACAATGATATAGATGAACGCCAATTGTCTCTCTACAGTACCTCGGATGTGTAACAATAACTCCAAAATAACAACATAGTTTCTATAATACAATATATAAATATACACATACAGCATGCCATGCATTCATGGTTTTTATAGTGCTAGCAGCCAAGTACATGAGGTGGCGTAATGCCACACTGGAGCGAAAGCCGGAGTGTGGGGGTTCGAGTCCCGTAAAGGGCCGGCTCCTTTCGATAAGCGGAAAAAACAGCAAGCCTCTTTCCCCGAGCTCGCTAGGTCCTTGATTAACCTCTCCTCGCACTCCCGTGAGATCGGGGGCGAGAGGACCCTTCCGGTTAGGGTTTAACCGTTTGTTTTTTTTTTTTTTTTAATAGTGGTTTAACCGTTTTTTTTTCTGGAGACATGTATATAATAATTTGCCACGTAGATAGTTAATATAAGTGGCGTTGCCATGCTTGGTAGCCATATTGAAAGCCACGTTAGTAAATACGAATGTGTTGTATGTATCAGCCACGTTTATTATAAATTCGTTGTTTAAGCATCATATATATCTAGTACAATATACATTTCTCTCTATAATAATGAGAAGGGAAAATCCCTCATTTTGTGACACTTTTTTATTTTATTTTAATTGGTCCGTCATTTTACTGTTCATCGGCCTAAAAATCCGGCCCAACCTCTTTTTTATTTATTTATTTTTTACTGTTCACGGCAGGCCCAGCCCAGATTTTTTTTTTAATTTTTAATTTTTATATTTTTTATAAAAAAATTTTAGAAGAAGGGTTTGAGTTAAATTGTTTCATTTTGGAGGACTCAATTGTATCACATTTTAATGTGTGAATATATGTAGCAAATGTATGACTATTTTCAAAATATAAGCGCCACGACTTCGTTGCGACACGATCTTTGTTTCATGCCAAAACAATTTTGTTGACCTCTACATGAAATATTATAGATTTTTTAAAATAAATTCATTTCATAAAAAAACATATCGTTTGTACACGGCGATATGACTATTTTCAAGATATAAGTCAACGACATGTTGCCTACACGATCTTTATGCTTAAAAATATTTGGTTTGACGATTACATGAAATATTAAAATTCTTGAAATGAAATTTTTTTTTTGTAAAAAAACATATCTTTTTTTTTTTTTTTTTTTTTTCTTTCCTATCTAAATAAGAAAGGAAAGGGTATGCCACGTGGCACCCTCCCTTATTTTCTCCCGGCTCCTCACCCGTATAAACCACCAAAAAATCATCTCTTCTACTCTCATTTGTTGCTTTTTTGTGTTTCGGCCCTTTTTGTTATTTTGGACCGTCTGGTTTGTAAGGTCTGACATTGTAGAAATTTTTTTTTTCATAAAATGAAAATTGACCAGAATGAAATCGGATGGAATGAAATGAAAATCGATAAAACACGTGGTGGTGTGTAAGAGGAAAGTGATGTTAGGTAGGTGGTGGGTGGGGTGGGTTGGGTTGGGGTGGTGGGAAGGGTAGGGTATAGTAAGATGGGTGGTGGGCACGGTAGGGTAAGGAGATGTAGGGTAGAGTAGGATGGGGTGGTGGGTAGGGTAAGGTAGGGTGGGATGAGATAAAATAGGGTACAATAGGCTTAGCTAGGATAGTGAATTAATATGTAGGTTGGGAGGTAGGTTAAGGTTTGTAGGTATGTAGAGAGGTAGGGTGCGGTAGGGTGTGCTAATGTAGGTGAGGCGAGGTATGAGATGTAATACGGTGATGTATGGTAGGGTAGGATGGTATGGTTGGATGATGTGGCGTAAGTTAAGTAAAGTTTGGTAGGTTGAATAAAGTACGTAATATAGGGTAGTGTGGTAAGATAATGTGGTGTGGGGCATGGTGAGGTAGGATTGGATAGGTGAGTGTTAAAAAATGTTGGGATGGGGTGTTGTTGGGTGATTGATAATGTGTGTAGTAGATAAGAAATAGTGTGTTGACTAGGGTAGAGTTGTGTGGTAGGTTGTGGTATCTGAAAAGAGATCGACGTAAAATGTTTTATTTTTCATTGTTGCGCTTAAAAATTGCGTTTTGAACGGTTCGTTACATGCTACGTTTATTCGTATTTAATATCGTCAAATAAGTTAAAACTTATAGCATGGGCACTCCGTGCGTTGCACGGAGTCGCGATTTCACTAGTATATCCATAATTTACATAACAACTCCTCTTTGATATACACACATATATCCATATAACAATATATGTACATAAAACATATATTCACTCGTATATATAATATACATTGACACATGTATTACAAATAATTTCATATGTAAATTTATAAACACAATAAATATACATCACATATATACAAGTATGATATCTATATATTATTATACATAATATATTTACACGTGTATATATATGTATATAGATGTTACTAATAAATAACACGACTATCGAATGAATTTTAACCTTTAACAAAAGTTTTAAAAATTAGGGGCGTCACATTTACAAATAACCTCAACATTCTAAAAAAGACTCTTGTTTACTCACTGGCTGACTAAAGCAGAAAATCTCAAGCTTAAACTATCAGAACAACATCTCTGTACACCAACATTCGTGCTAGTAAAATAAGAACGTAACAAACATAGCACGAAAAAGTAAAGCAAACATCGGATATGAGAACAAATTTAAAGAGTATTTCACATGTTCCACCATCACTGACGATAACAAGCTTGAAGCTCGGATAATTTACAGTTTGCTGATTCAGAAACGCCTACCATCACCGCAAAATTCAAATGAATTGAAGAACAAACAAATCTATATCAAAAAACGCAAGAATGAAACAAACAAATCAGTCAAAAAAGCAAGAACGAAATCAAAACGCAACATCGAAAATCTTTACCATTCGATCCTAGATAGTATTTCCTGTCTGCTTTGCGGTTGTTACTGCGGAGAATCCACGCTGATTGAGCTGAGCCGTGGGGGAGAGTGAGGAAGTGAAATCGCATCCGCTATTTGAGAAATCGACTCCCTCTTGGAAATCCAAACATGAGCAGAATAAACATATTTTATAACATCACAAATTTTATGTTGGTCCTTGGAAATCCAAACATGCCCCTTCTTGTTGTGGATGTTGCACCTGTTGTTCATCCCTCAGCTGCAAAGGTATCTGTTTTGACCCCTAATATGAATTTTGCTGCTATTAATACTACTGGTTTAGAGTCTAATACTTCTTTTAAGTCTATGTTGTCTGCTACTGTTAATTCTGCTCATGTTTGGGTTCATTTTGATATGGAAAACACCCCCGCTTCACCTATTCTTGTTGGTAATGTTGGTGCAAATGTTGTTCCTAGTCTTTTTGATAAAGAAACTACTTCTTCTATGCCTTGGAGATTCGGCTCTCACGCAGGTTTGTGGGTTGTTGTTTAAACACTTGTTTATTCATTTGTTAGTTTCTAAGAAGCTGATGATAGAGGAAATTGGGTGCATGCAAGGTTTTACAATCACAGAACTTGTGTAGTTTGTCACAATGGAGCTATAGTAGTTGCCATCTCTTGCACTTAAAACGCCTTTTTAGTTTACCTCGGGATGAATAAGAAATTCGCATTTGTTTCTGGAAGAGGTCAGGAATGCATTTTGTTGAACATCTCTAATATGTTATGCAATTTTCTTGCGAATAAATGGCATCCTTATTCTTTTTGCATTTCATTTTTATGGATTGGCAGTGGGATGATCACTTGCTTTGTATTGATTTTGATAAAAATATGGGTAAGATGCAATGAGTGGAAATGTACTTAGGTGATTGATATTAGTGTTTCTGAAGATAATGAGCTATTAGATGACTAGTATAACCTTTTTCTACCCCATTACCTAATTTATTTTTTGTTTTCCAGGTGCTATAAATATGGCATGAATCGGCTAACTTCACTGAGATCAACGGTGACTCTACCTCGCTCTGTACATTAGATTGCCGAACTGAATGTCACCTACTGGATATTGGTAACCATCATTAACTGTAAGTTGTAAGTAAGCTCGGAACCATATTGGCCCGAAAGTTTTTTTGGTTTTCCACGAGCACTCCTAAGAGAGGATGAAGTAGTCTCAAGCTGTTATGACTTTTATAAGTTTGCATATGTAATAGCTATAATGTTGATCCATTTTAATAACTAGATCTATGATACTTCCTTCATAGGTATACGACTTTAGACAGATGAACATGTGAATAGGTGAGATCCAAGAAGGTGAGCTTCCAATTGCAGTTGGCTTTGAATGTTTCGACATTATTCCTCAGGTTTTCTGACTGCATACTAGTATTGATACTACTACCAATAATAATACAGTAAACTATGATTGCTGTTTTTACGATATAATTTCATTTTCCACTTTCCAAATGCAATTCTTGCAGCTTCATTGTCGGTTGTTTAAGAATTAAAATACCTAACAATCATGATCACAAAAATACTAGATGAATAATGCAGAGTAAAACATTGATCAAGACGTTTTGGCTCTTCTTGAAAGGTGATTTCACTGAATGATGCCCAACTTGCTAACAGATACTACCTTCTGCTTAATAGGTTTAATTGAACTTTTTATACCTCTCTTGGTAAGCTTCTTAAGTGTTCTCAACTTTTCAACGGAGTTATATGTGAACCAGAATTTGCCTTTCTATTAGCCTCCTCTTGGGATACAAAGTATTTTATAACCAGGGAGACTGGGAATGAAGGAAATGTTTAGGTGGTTAGTTTTTGCACATAATATTTCATGGAAGAAAGGTAACAGGAGGTTTTTCTGCCTCGTTTTTCAAATATTTCTGCTTGATGACGTTGTATAATGTTGTATTCATGATAATTGAATTTTAATGAACTAGATGTGTTCATAACGCCTTTTCTTTTCCTTGTTATTGACGTTATTAGTGGGTTTTTAAAGAAAAAGAAGCAAAGAAGGAAGCTTTCAGAAAGTTCATTGAATCCAGTGGAGTTCTTGATTCTTTGACAAAAGGTTTTGCATTATTTCCATCCAATTAAAATCATGATATCCTTTTGATTACAAACAAAATCTCTTCATGTGTTTACATTGTTCATTGTAGTTCTTGTGGCACTTTACGAGCAGAACGACAAACCTTCTTCAGTAGTTGAGTAAGTATACAGCAGCACAATCTTATTCCTAGGGGATCTTTTTTCTTAGTGGCTGATAAAAGAGTCAATTGGTATGCAATCCCATCCAGGGCTTATATCCTGAATTGCAAAAATGATGACACAAATGTTTAGCCACAACGACTGAGTTTGAATGCACCTTTTACTATTACTACTACTATTATTATTGATTAACGGATCACCCTCTTTTGAAATAAAACGATTGTTTAACCGGGTGTGGCAGGTTTATTCAATAGAAATTGGGTGGGCCAACTTTGAACGAATATGAAAAGCTACAAAAGCCGAGTTATCAGATTTGCAGACTAGATCGTAAAAATGCTATCTGCTTTCTACTTCACTTACATTGGTTCACTTTGTTGTTATTCCTTTGTGCACCGAACCGAAGGCTGCCTACATTGCTTGGCTAATCTTAATAATGAAAACTACCCTTCAACAGACTACTTATTCTAATGAGAAGATTTACAGTACAACCGTTATAGAAAGGTTGTTCTAAATGACATGCATCATATCCTTCCATTTTTCCCATTTTTCCCGACCCGTCCCGACATCCGTCCTTTTCCGACCTGTCCCAATATCCTTCTGTTTTCACACAGGTTTTTATTTCTTCTGTTAATATGGCTGGTGTAGGCAATGTTATAGGTTACACTCTCTTCTTTTGCAGCTTGACTTCAGTTGCCCTTCCTTGATTTTTCTGAGAGAAGGTAGTTAGTCTATTTAATTTTATATTTTTAGTTATTGTCCTCTTTAAGAAAGCTGAACATAAATTATATGTGATGTCGGTAATGTTTGGAATTGCAATCCTTCAAGCTTGTAGGTAGTGGAGGTTCTAAAAATAGATACATCGATTTTGACAAGCTTGTAGGTAGTGGAGGTTCCAACACGTTTGGTTCATTCTTCAGTGTTCTAATGAAGTAGTTGCTAGATTAGTGATACTTAACTGTTGTATATGTTTATTACCTCATAACGATTCCACGGATTCTGCAGGCCGTGATTTATGCTTGGCTATCCTGTCCTTTGAATTTAGTCTAACTTTCATATCTTGCACTCACTCCCCTTTTCATTCATGCAGTTTCTTTACTTGGTTTTCTGAGACACAGCAGAACGCTGTGGCTGGATTTGCTGATGAGGTAAGTTTGTGTTAAAGAGAAATTTTGACTTGTGTTGTTAGAAGTGGACATTTTCATGATGTTTCAATGTTCAAATGCGTACGTGATTTTCTTGCAGAAGATCTGCTAACAAGTGGGCTTTACTTAATTGATTTTGCTTTGTTTTGGAGTCCTCATGTTGAGACTGAATAAAGATGCACAAGTAGGAGTTTTGGTTCAAAGGGGCAATAGGTCGAACGGTTAGGTTGTTAAGTTAGTTGAGGAAGTTAAAACTGATTGCAACCGTTTTTGACTTCAGCATTGGTTATATATAGATGTTAGGAGTGTCATTAACAAGTTAGAAGTCTGAATTAAGCTTTGTATTAAGTGATCAAAGTGTATTTTTCATCTTGTTCATATTTCCAATTTTCCCGCCAATATTATTTTTGAATATTGGAAGATGATCTTCATCTTCTTTGTGAGATTTCGCACTTTCTTTCCAGCTTTATGTGAATTTTAACATGGTATCGTAGCGAGTAAATTCGTTCTCCGCCGATTCTTTTTAGTGATTCGAAGTTGATTCTTACTAGCAATTCGAATTGTTTCATTTTCTCGAGATTTCGGTTTCAATCTCTTCATTGATGGCTAATCCCGAGAATTTCGTAACGAATCTTGATAATCCAAGTCCGATTATCGTTCGTCCGTTGCTCAAAGGTGCCGAGAATTACAATCATTGGAAAAGAGCTATGACAAAAGTATTGTCATCTCGAGGCGAGATTGAATCTTATAGATGGTACTTCCACCATGCCCGAAGTCACCGATGCGCGTTTGCTAGCCGGATGCGCATTAACGATTTGGTACATTCTTGGTTAATAAACTCTATGATTCCTTCGATCGTTTTGAAAGTGTGATGTATTTTGATACTGCAAAAGAAATTTGGCAAGATTTACAAGACAGATTTGGTCGAGGCAATGCATACAGAGTTTCCAATCTTGAGGAAGAAATTGAAAAAACAAAGCAAGGTAATCTTTCGTAATAGATTATTATACGAAATTGAAGTCTCTTTGGGATCAATACTTGGTGTTAAAGCCGATTCCTCCTTGTGTTTGTCCTGCTCTGCAAATTATTAGAGAATATTATGATAATGCCTATACCACACGGTTTGTAAAAGGCTTGAATGGAAATTTTAGTACTGTTAAATCTCAGGTTCTTATGACCATGCCCTTACCTGATGTGAAAACTGCTTTTGTAATGGCTCTCAATCATGAGCGAATTGGATTACAATTTAGGACAAGGTTCGCTTATTATGGCATCTCAATCAGAGAATAGGATTCAGGAGTCCAATAGTTCCAATGCTGTGATGAATTCTAGGTTTCAAGGGCAGGGCAGGGGCCAAGGCAGAGGTTATGGTAATTCTAGTGGTTATGGAAATGGTAGTTCTAGTGGTGGTTATGGTAATTCTAGTGGTTATGGAAGAGGACAAGGAAAGAGGCCTCAGTGTACTTTCTGTGGAAAAGAAGGGCATACAATTGAAAAATGTTATAAGAAGTATGGTTTTCCCCCAAAATTTGGAAGAGGATGAGGTCCTTCTGCTAATCATGTTTCTACAGATCATGGTTGTACAGATAATGGTTGCTCAGATGATCAATCGCTTTCTCGAATCAATTCAAACAGCTCAATCGATTCGGGAATTCTTCTCGTGCAATAACTCAATCCCGGTATGATCATTTACTTTCTTTGATCCAAGGCTTGCAAGTAAACAACAAAGGTGCAATTCGTGGTATTAGCTTCGGACAAGCCTCACAAGGATCGGTAGTAGTCGTGACAAGTAGGTTCCATTGGATTATGGATTCAGGAGCTACTGATCACATAACATTTTCATTACAAAATTTATTTGATGTTAAGTCTGTCACTAATCTTTATGTTAAACTGCCTAATGGTAGTTCTATATTAGTAACACATATTGGCAAAGTCAAGATTAGTGATCATTTAACTTTACAAGGTGTATTTTGTATCCCCACATTCCAGTACAATTTAATATCTATCAGAAAACTTACAGCTGATTGCAATTTGTTAGTTTCTTGTTATCCTGACTATTGCATTGTGCAGGACCAGCTTCATATTAAGAAGATTGGTATAGCTGAACATAGAAATGGACTTTACATCTTGTCTGCACAATCACAAAAGCAAGTCCTTCCTGTTTCAAATGCAGTGTGTCAAACCTGCAACAAGGCTGATACCTTACTGTGGCATAATAGACTAGGGCATCCTTCTATGCAAAGAATGAAAGTATTAGCTAGTATTGATAAGAACATCAAAATGCCTAGTCATGATTGTATTGTCGTCCTTTAGCTAAACAAACATCCAAAGTTTCCTGTTAGTACTTCTAATTCTCGTATCTTGTTTTGATTTGATTCATGTTGATATTTGGGGCCCCAACAGTACCAACTCGTTGATGGTTATTACTATTTTCTCGTCTATTGTTGATGACTTTAGCAGATTTACTTGGGTGTTCTTAATGAAAAACAAATCGATGTTAATAATTTGTTGCGACAATTACGAATTTCGTGTTGTAGTACGAATCGCTTGATAGGTGTGTTAAGACAATTAGGTCCGATCATGGAGGGGAGTTTAATATGAAATTGTTTTATAGGACTAAAGGTATAGTACACCAAAAGTCTTGTGTTAGAACTCCTCAAAGAAAATGGCCTAATTGAGAGAAAACACCAACATATTCTCAATGTTGCAAGATCTTTAAGAATACAATCTAACCTACCTATTGAATATTGGGGTGATTGTGTGTTACATGCTGTCTATTTAATAAATATCACTCCTACCCCACTTCTTGAAAATAAAACACCATATCATGTTTTGTACAACAAAGTGCCTGCATATGACAATTTAAAGGTGTTTGGATGTTTGTGTTTTGTGTCTACAGTTGTCCAAGGGAGAGGAAAATTTGATGACAGAAGTAGTCAATCAGTTTTCCTAGGCTTTGAAGAACATATGAAGGGATATAAAGTTCTAAACCTACAGAATAGGAGCATTTCTGTCTCCAGAAATGTTGTCTTCCATGAGACATCTTTTCCATTTTTTGAATCTGATGCTGTATCACTTGACAATGAACTGGTTTTACCACTTCCCTTAGCTGATTCAGTTGATATATATGCAACTGATACACATGTTCCACCTGCTGCATCACCTCCACATGTAGACTGTTTGGAGGATTTTGCATCACTAAACAAAAACAATTTATAAAACCCTAACCTATATGCAAACTAACTCCTAACCGACCGAATATCGGGTAATTGCTAGTAAAGCGTAATGAGTAAGGGGTCGATCCACAGGGAATTGGGCTGTTGAATCTAATTTTATTAATTCCTCTAAATTATCACTCAAGAAAACAAATAAAGGAAAAACAAACATAGAACAAATAAGATAAATCTAAGCTAAGAACAATAAAAACGACCTAAGCTAAAGATACATGGGATCAAACAGAATACAAACTAAGTGATCTCAATCCTAGTTCATCTCATGATTTTAGTTCAAATTGTGGTTTCACCTTTACATGAGATACAAATTCCTAATCTCTTAGTGAATCCGTTTCTCAAGCTATGAATTCCTAATTCCTTAGTGAATTCAATTATCGATCTCTCCTCTTCCAAATGTTGAGACCAATATTCCATACAAAACGAGGTGTAGATTCAAGTTAACTCTCGTATTTTAGAATCTAACAACCTAGATAATTAACCGATTAACTTGTCACGAATTAACGATTAAAGATCCTATCTTTCTATGGTGATCTAGCCTAACAACGATTCTCATCACGTTAGACAACGATTAGTAACCGATCTCTCGATCTAGTCACACATAGCATCATAATTCATGGAAAGATACAAGATAAATTAAAGATCATAAAAATAAACTAGAGATTGAATAAATTAAAAAGAGATTAAACTCACATAGTTTATACAAGGGTTGATCTTCAAGCATCAACGATGAAAAAAAAAACGAGAAAAAGACATCCTAATCTAACCCGGATCACCCGAGCACAAGGCTCGGGTGATCGGCCTTGAAACCCCTCAGAAGTGCGGCTGCCTCTTTTTTTAGGTGAATGGTAGTGTGTATTTTTTTGTGGTGATGGAGGTGTGTATATATAATGGGAGGTGTATAAGGGAGGTATCATTTGAGGGAGGCTAGGAGGTTGTTAGGGAGGCTTGGAAAGTAATGATGAGTTTGTTATGGAGGCTTGGAGGTTGTTGGATAGGTTTGGAAGGTTGTTGGGGAGGCTTGGAGTAACAAATAAATATCCCGGTTCGTCCGTTTTTTCGGCTGTTCGGAAATAAAATCATAACTTGAGTTGTAGACTTCCGATTGACGTGATTCAAAATGCGTTGGAAAGCTCATTTTAGTATCTACAACTTTCGTCAAGAACTCTTCCCCTGAAAATGTCTCTAAGTCGTGTCAAATTTCCATCGAAAAACAGGTTACGGTAGAAGTGCGTTGGAAAATATTGATCCGTTGATCTCGTAAACTTGTGGCATATTCTTCCATCCTTCAAAATCCATATTTTAGGACTCCAAAACGTGCCTTCTTCATCAAATATTCTCTTTGTCTCCCAAATATTCTCTTTGTCTCCCAAATATTCTCTTTGTCTCCTATTAGATTTTTCTTGCTTCAGTCTGGCAAAACTCTCGTCTCGTGATTCAGTCTTTAGTTCCGTCTCCGCAGTAATTCTTATCTTTTTACCCGAACACAAAGAAACGAACCACGAGTATTTCGACAACAACAGTTTTAACAAGACATATGTATACATATATATACATACATATATAGGTATATATATATATATATATATATATATATATATATATATATATATATATATATATCATCGAGAAAAAAAAACAAAAGAGGACAAACAAGAGACAAATGGAATATTTGGGGGGCCCAAGGAATATTTTTATTCCTTGGAAGATATGTATATATATATATATATAGATAGATAGACAACTACTACTTATACATTTTGATAAAACTTAGAAATTAATGACTCGAAATGATATATAAGTGTTCAAAATCCAAACCTTATCATCTTTTAATCATCTTTTAGATCGAAAATATGTATCTACAAGACATCAAAACATTGCAAAGTATAACAACATCCAAATAAACATAAAACCAACGATAAAACACATAAATCAACCACTTTTGCAATTAAACCGTTTAAAACCTCACTTGCTCAATAAATCGATTAAAAGCTCATTTTCTATGCAAATTATATAAATGTGGAGGAAATCATTATAAAATATATCATTAGAAATCGTATAAAATAACCCTTAACAACTCCCCCACACTTAGCTTTTGCTCGTCCCGAGCAAAACAAAACATAAACATAGCTCGAGATAAATAAACATCTTAGCAAATATAAAACATATTCAATAGTTTAGAGGTTCGCCCAAATGTGTGTGCATAGCCATAATAAATTTCCACTAAATCCACACTTGAAATTGATTCAAGCAAAACTAGCTAATATCCCCTTCAACTAGAGACAAATGACACTTACAAGATGTACCCTACAAAACGTGACATATCCTGAAAAATATGATAGAATACATCTAGGACCTTTTCGACATGCTCAGAGGATAATCCCTACAACATATCTTTTAGTTTATACTAGGTATAAAAATTAACGATAACCAAGTCTTTAATAAATTTTTTTTTTCACTTTTATACGCACATTAGAATGAGCTCTTTCCCGTCATAGTAGAATAGGATGTTTCGGGATAACACCCTACCTTACTCAAATCATAGGGTAGCTTCTTCTAACTGTCGTGAGCTTTTAGTCATCATAGTGGTATAGGACATTTCGAGATAATACCCTACCTCACTCCAATCATAGACTAGTTTTCGACACACCCATTTATTTATGTGATTACTTAGAGATTTCTGGCTAGCAGTGGTAAAAATTATTTTTTTTTCTAATGACCACTGAGCATAACACCTCAAGTAAACAATTTATTCATTATTATTATTTTTTCAAAGACTTTAGTTACATTTCACTTATCACATTCAAACCTTCAGATATTCACAGTATATCATACTCTGGATCTAAACATAAACTATTATAAATCTCACGATATATACGTTAGCACTAAGTACACGACTTATAAGAAAATCAAAAATCACTAATCCAAAAAGGGTATAGCTTTATATTTTATAGCTCATCATTCACTATGGCACGTGAAAAATAGTGTTGGGTGAAACAACTAAATTTACTAAATATGCAAAATAACGCATCAATGATATAAAACTCAAATAAAGACATGCAATGCTCACTCGGGACAAAACAAAAAATTTTGAAAATTTAGCTCATTTTCGCATAGAATAAAGCAAATGAGTGTAGATACATATCGATCATTCCCCTCCCCCACACTTAGATTGCAACTTATCCTCAAGTTGTACAGAAATAAAAATTTAGGGACTTAGCTGATTTGGTATTGATTCGAAGAGTGGTCAAGAGGACAACAATGGTGATGTCATATGGAGTCCTTTTCCAAAGCAACGACTTCGAAAGTAGCTTGACAAAAACAACGATGAATGGTACCCGCACCACTTGAAAAAACACGAAACATCTCGGGGAGCAAAGGGTTATACATGTAAAACACATGGAAAAGAAGTCATAGAGATTTTTTTCGATTAAGCTCATATAAGGATGGATATATACATGGAACATTACAAAACAGTAGGGGCTAAGTGCAACTACATGAAAATATATTACAATGCAATCTACATGATATGCAATAATAAAATAATGATGGCATATGGAAAACCAACAGTAACCATCATGGAAAAAAAAACGAGGTAGTATTACGGAAACGGACAGTAACTACACTCTAAAAAGAATAAAAGAGAAAAAAAAAATATAGAAAAACAAATGCAACTAGATGAAATGCACCTAAGTGATATGTATCTAAATGGTATGCAAAAATAACGGAAAATAAAAGAAAGAAAACTAGCCCATTTATTTGCAACGAAACATGTATGTAATAAACGTCTACCAAATAATGATAGTTTACGATAAACGACAGTACTATTCATTACATGCAAGTGTAGATGCGCCTTAAGACTCGTCAAGAGGTGATAGCATTATGGAAAACCAACGAGAGCTATACTAAACAAATATAACTCATAAGCCAAAGATGGTAGCAACGGAAAACCGACGGTAGCTACCCATATGAGTTACAAAAATAAAAAGAAAGCACATAAGTCTTAACGCTCACAAGATTCATCACAACGATATGTAGCATACGGAAACCGACATTAGCTATTAAATAACACTAAGAACAGTTATAGCATACGAGAACCGACATTAGCTATAACATGCATGATTGAATCATGTATATAAAAATAAATCAATTACTTAACATGGATTCGTAGATGGAAAGATGTAAACATGCACGTTCGTAACATCTACGTAAAAGAAATTAGCCACGAAGCTCGTATGAAAGTATCCAAGTCAAATAAAGCATAAAAAATCAAGTTAAGAGAAATTCGGAACCCGGACGTGCGTCCAACAAGGCGTACGCTCGTTTGCCATGAAACAGATCGGACGGGCGTTCGGTGAAGACGACGCCCGTCCGGTTCTTGAAAATAGAACGAACGAGTTGATACTTTTTTGCACGGGACGGCCGTTCAACAATCCGGACGCTCGTTCACCCGCATGTTAGGGGCCGGACGAGCGTTCACTTACTTGGACGCCCGTCCAAGCATCGAATTTTGCAACAAGTACGAATGCGGGAAAAACACAACGGATCATCAACCCAAACAAATCATACATCACAAAGCGACCACATCAAATTTTAGCATAGAGCACACAAGGTTAAGATTAGATTACACTTCACGTTTCACAAATCGAGTAAAAAACTTTTTGCACATTCTTAACCCAACGGTCATCGAAACACGGCAAAAATAAAAACTCTCAATTTGTTTAACGCTACTTTTATTGAAAGAAAATAAATCGTAACAAAATAGAGAAATTAACTCAACTAAATTCAACAAAACACCGATTCCCCGGCAACGGCGCCATTTTGTTTGGAGGATTTTGCATCACTAAACAAAAACAATTTATAAAACCCTAACCTATATGCAAACTAACTCCTAACCGACCGAATATCGGGTAATTGCTAGTAAAGCGTAATGAGTAAGGGGTCGATCCACGAGGAATTGGGTCGTTTAATCTAATTTTATTAATTCCTCTAAATTATCACTCAAGAAAACAAATAAAGGAAAAACAAACATAGAACAAATAAGATAAATCTAAGCTAAGAACAATAAAAACGACCTAAGCTAAAGATACATGGGATCAAACGAGAATACAAACTAAGTGATCTCAATCCTAGTTCATCTCATGATTTTAGTTCAAATTGTGGTTTCACCTTTACATGAGATACAAATTCCTAATCTCTTAGTGAATCCGTTTCTCAAGCTATGAATTCCTAATTCCTTAGTGAATTCAATTATCGATCTCTCCTCTTCCGAATGTTGAGACCAATATTCCATACAAAACGAGGTGTAGATTCAAGTTAACTCTCGTATTTTAGAATCTAACAACCTAGATAATTAACCGATTAACTTGTCACGAATTAACGATTAAAGATCCTATCTTTCTATGGTGATCTAGCCTAACAACGATTCTCATCACGTTAGACAACGATTAGTAACCGATCTCTCGATCTAGTCACACATAGCATCATAATTCATGGAAAGATACAAGATAAATTAAAGATCATAAAAATAAACTAGAGATTGAATAAATTAAAAAGAGATTAAACTCACATAGTTTATACAAGGGTTGATCTTCAAGCATCAACGATGAAAAAAAAACGAGAAAAAGACATCCTAATCTAACCCGGATCACCCGAGCACAAGGCTCGGGTGATCGGCCTTGAAACCCCTCAGAAGTGCGGCCGCCTCTTTTTTTAGGTGAATGGTAGTGTGTATTTTTTTGTGGTGATGGAGGTGTGTATATATAATGGGAGGTGTATAAGGGAGGCATCATTTGAGGGAGGCTAGGAGGTTGTTAGGGAGGCTTGGAAAGTAATGATGAGTTTGTTATGGAGGCTTGGAGGTTGTTGGATAGGTTTGGAAGGTTGTTGGGGAGGCTTGGAGTAACAAATAAATATCCCGGTTCGTCCGTTTTTTCGGCTGTTCGGAAATAAAATCATAACTTGAGTTGTAGACCTCCGATTGACGTGATTCAAAATGCGTTGGAAAGCTCATTTTAGTATCTACAACTTTCGTCAAGAACTCTTCCCCTGAAAATGTCTCTAAGTCGTGTCAAATTTCCATCGAAAAACAGGTTACGGTAGAAGTGCGTTGAAAAATATTGATCCGTTGATCTCGTAAACTTGTGGCATATTCTTCCATCCTTCAAAATCCATATTTTAGGACTCCAAAACGTGCCTTCTTCATCAAATATTCTCTTTGTCTCCCAAATATTCTCTTTGTCTCCTATTAGATTTTTCTTGCTTCAGCCTGGCAAAACTCTCGTCTCGTGATTCGGTCTTTAGTTCCGTCTCCGCAAGAATTCTTATCTTTTTACCCGAACACAAAGAAACGAACCACGAGTATTTCTGACAACAACAGTTTTAACAGTACAGTATATGTATACATATATATACATACATATATAGGTATATAGATATATATATATATATATCATCGAGAGAAAAAAAACAAAAGAGGACAAACAAGAGACAAATGGAATATTTGGGGGGGCCCAAGGAATATTTTTATTCCTTGGAAGATATGTATATATATATGGATAGATAGACAACTACTACTTATACATTTTGATAAAACTTAGAAATTAATGACTCGAAATGATATATAAGTGTTCAAAATCCAAACCTTATCATCTTTTAATCATCTTTTAGATCGAAAATATGTATCTACAAGACATCAAAACATTGCAAAGTATAACAACATCCAAATAAACATAAAACCAACGATAAAACACATAAATCAACCACTTTTGCAATTAAACCGTTTAAAACCTCACTTGCTCAATAAATCGATTAAAAGCTCATTTTCTATGCAAATTATATAAATGTGGAGGAAATCATTATAAAATATATCATTAGAAATCGTATAAAATAACCCTTAACATTGACCATCAAAATCAACAAAATGTGGAGAATGCACCAAATCATAGAAGATCAACTAGGGCAAAAACTACTCCATCTTATCTTAATGATTATGTTTACACAAATCCTGCCCTAAGGTCTTCTCCACATACATTAAATCAAGTCATTTCTTATGCTAATCTATCTCCTCATTATCAGGGACTGGTTAGCAACATTAATGCGAAACGAACTCACTACATACCAAGCAAGAAATTTGTTGATCCAAAATGGCAAGAGGCAATGGATAAAGAATTGAAGGCTTTGAAAGACACTGATACTTGGACATTGGTAGATTTACCAAGAGGCATCAAACCAATTGGCTGCAAGTGGGTGTACAGAATAAAAAGGAAATCAGATGGAAGCATAGAAAGGTACAAGGCAAGGCTGGTTGCAAAGGGATATACACAAACTGAAGGCATTGATTTCCTAGAAACTTTCTCCCCTGTAGCAAAGCAAACAACAATCAGACTTTTCATGTCCTTAGCTGCTATAAAAGGGTGGCATCTCCACCAAATGGATGTCAATAATGCTTTTTTACATGGAGATTTAGATGAGACAGTATACATGAGAGCACCACAGGGTCTACAAACAAATGGCAAAGTCATCAAGTTGAATAGATCTTTATATGGTCTTAGGCAAGCTAGTAGACAAATTGGAATGCAAAGTTGACACGAAACTCCTTCAACATGGTTATAAACAATCCTTAAATGATCACGGTTTGTTCACCAAAGGAGAAGGATCGATTTTGTTGCCCTACTTGTTTATGTAGATGACATTGTAGTGGGCAGTCTCAGCATGAAAGCAATACAAGAATTAAAGTCTCTATTACATGATGCATTTACCATTAAGGATCTTGGAGAGCTAAGGTATTTTCTGGGATTTGAAGTAGCCAGAACTAAATCTGGGATTGTCATGAATCAAAGAAAATATTGCCTAGACTTATTAAGAGAATATGGTTTTTTGGAATCCAAACCAGCTTCTACACCAATGGATTCTTCTCAAAATCTTACTGAAATCCAAGCCCCATTACTTCCAACCAATAAAGAGTACAGAAGTCTTGTTGGTAAACTGCTATACTTAGGAAACACAAGACCTGACATAGCATTTGCCACTCAACAATTGAGCCAGTTTCTAGACAGTCCAAATGAGGCTCATATGAAAGCAGCACAGAGGCTTCTGAGATTTCTAAAGTCAGCACCAGGCAAAGGATTGTTCTTCCCCAACAATGGATCAATCAAACTAAGGGCATTCAGTGATTCTGACTGGGCCACATGCACAAAAACAAGAAGATCGGTCACGGGATTTCGGTTTATCTAGACAATGCATGGTTTCTTGGAAATCCAAAAAACGACCCACCGTGTCCGAAGCTCTAGTGAGGCGTAATATAGAGCTTTGGCATTTACGGCTTGTGAAATTCAGTGGCTATTATATCTACTTAAGGATTTCCAAGTTACATACACAGATCCAGTTCCCCTCTATTGTGATAGTTCTAGTGCCCTACACATAGTTGAGAATCCGGTTTTTCATGAAAGGACTAAACATATAGACATTGATTGTCATTTTGTGAGAGAGAAGTATATTCAAAAAGTGCTAAACCCTTGCCAATACAGACTGATCATCAGCCAGCAGATCTCCTTACAAAACCAGTTACACCTCAAGTATTCAACACATTGAGTCCAGCTCTTCCATTGAAAGATATATTTGCTGCCTAAAGATGCACAAGTAGGAGTTTTGGTCCAAGTTTGTTCATGCTCTCCACCATTCCAAATTGAGGGGGGTGTTGAGACCGAATAAAGATGCACAAGTAGGAGTTTTGGTTCAAAGGGGCAATAGGTCGAACGGTTAGGTTGTTAAGTTAGTTGAGGAAGTTAAAACTGATTGCAACCGTTTTTGACTTCAGCATTGGTTATATATAGATGTTAGGAGTGTCTAAACAAGTTAGAAGTCTGAATTAAGCTTTGTATTAAGTGATCAAAGTGTATTTTTCATCTTGTTCATATTTCCAATTTTCCCGCCAATATTATTTTTGAATATTGGAAGATGATCTTCATCTTCTTTGTGAGATTTCTGCACTTTCTTTCCAGTTTTATGTGAATTTTAACACCTCAGTCATGCAAAATGTTCCTGTTAATGTGTCAAGGAGACAAGCCAGTATTCTCTGTAATATCAATATGACATCTTGTTGTCTTCTTCTACATGAATACTACAGGTGGCAGATATAACCAGGGAGGATTTATGGCCTAATCCCCTGAAATATTTCAATAGTGTAAGATTTTATTGGTTCTTACTAAGTGTCATAAGTCATCTTCCAGTCATGTCTGAAGAAAATGATGTTTCCTACATTTATGTGTCCTTGAAATAAGTAAGCATAATTCCTATGTATTTTTTGCATCACATTCTTGCTTATCGTTGAATTTTTATCTATCTTCTTTTAGTTATTTCTTCAATTTTGTTACTCAAAACTGCAGAAAACAGGAGAGTGTTTTTCACAGATTGTTATTATTGGGGCTTTTGATATGCCTATTGTTTTTATGGCATGACAAATATTCGGAGCATTGCAGAGGTGCAGGCCAGTGAAAGGGGAAAGACATTGGAGGGGATGTTATACGGCTTGGTCGTACAAAAGTTCATGGAAGTCAATGTTCACTAGTACGTAAGAATATTTTGGAAGTAGGTATTTTGTAGTAACGACCAAAGCAACGTGTTTCTTTTGGAATGTGACATTAAAAAATCCATTAAATATGCATTTATATGTAACTTATATTTTGGAAATAATCTCTCGTTGCGTGTATTGATGTATATGATTAGTAGAAAGCTTAAGAAGATGTAAATCTTTTATGTTTAGGATTACAAAAAAAAGTACAACGCTATTGTTGCAATTTAGTGACGGGTCAATACCCTTTTTTTTTTCAAACTAGGCAAATACCCTTATAATGAGGAGATTTATGATAAATATTTCATGATTTCATGAGGAGCAAATAGCCTTTTAATGAGGAGTTGTGTTGTATTGAATTTTTATTTAATAAGTAAATGACTAGATAATAAGGAGAATAGTCGTCATTAAACATAATTTTAATGAGGAGCAAATATTCTCGTTAAATGTATGATTTAATTAATGAGAAGATCCACTTCTCCTCATTATATATCTTTAGGGACGGATGCTGTAATGTGGATTGAGTTCTCCTCATTAAATGTCTTTAATGAGGAGAAATGGACAATCTATGAGAAGAATTTTCCTCATTAAAGGCCAAAATTCTAGTAGTGAGGCCTCTTTGACTAGAATTTAAAAGGGTAAAGCAAAAAAGAGAGAAACAAACGAAAGCAAAAAAGATAGAAACTGAAACATGCTCGGTGCCAGATTATGTAGGAAACAACATTATAAACACATGAGATCAAACCATATAAATAATGAAGTTTAAACCACAACAATTTGTAGATTTCCAAAAAGAAACGACGTTATGAAATACAATGTAAATGAACACAAAATGTCACATATGTTGATCATAAAAATTAATAAAATAACACTCTCATACGGCCAACTTTATCCCCTTCCCTCATTCAATCAAATGACATAATATTATTGCTACTAATGTTATTACTATTTGTGTCATATCATTAATCCCTAAGTTTTTTTAACTGTCAAATTTACAGAAAATAACTGTAAATTTTTGTATATATCTGGTCACTTGATAGCTTAAGGTTAGTCATTTTTTGTGTGAACATGGTGAATTATTTTTTCACCAGGTGTGACATTTAAAAAAAAAACGAAGGGAATATTATATATTATTATTATATTATTCTTTATACTGGTAACACCAAAACCCACGACAACAGGTTTTGGTATCATCCTCACCTATTTGCTGCTTCCATGCTATCAAGTAAATCAATAGTAAATGAAAATATTGTGGTGTCAAATAGAAAATTTGCGAAAACAGATAAGAATCCAACTCAGGCAACAACAAATTTATTCCGTTATATTTTTTAAAACATAAATAACTCATAAACAGAACAAAATATTTATTTAAAAATAAATGTATATTGATGGAAGACCTCCCTACCTCGGTGATGTGGCTTCTCTAACTGCAAGGTCTATCACAGCTTCTTGATTTTTCCTACGGCTGAAAAACGAACCTAGAAAGGAACGATTAATCTAGTCATCAAACGACGATGATAAAATTATTAAACGGCGAAACGACTTGTACTTGGAGGAAAAATGAGTATTTACCTTACGATTATGCGGATCATTTTGAAAGATTATCTTCCTCGATATCGAGCTCTTAATCGAACAATATTAATACGAAAACAGATCCGAAAAGACGACTTTTCCCCCTTGACCTTCCCCTTGGCCGAACTTGGCTATTTGAGAAGAAAAAGAATTCTACCGTGTATAGTGTATATATATCGTTGACAGGATATGTTTGTGCTAAATTGATTGATGAGGAATGAAAGTATGAAACCGATCATCAAAGTAGTCAAAGATTGGCAAAAATTATACTGAGAGATTTTTGCCGCGCATTAATTAGGATTAGGAGATTATACGTGTATGGAGAAAAGATTTAAGATACATTTTATTTTATAAGAGATATATTAAATATATTAAAAAATACAACTTAAGAAATGATGTCTAAAAAAAAGTTATATTTATCACTAGGAAAAAAGAGAAAGACCCATTAATTAATTTAATTAATTGATTTCGGTCAAATGGTCAAAGATAAAAACGATTAAAAGGCTGGGATTATAACTCGGACAAATATACCCCTAATAAAAAGTTCGGGTCGTTACAGTTTTCCACGTATGCTTCAGTTCAAGGTAGAGTTGTTTCGTTGGGAAACAACGCAGTTTGCAAGGTTGCTCGTATTTGTACGGTTAAAATTAAGCCCCGTGATGCTATTGCCGGAACACTTAAGAACGTCAGACACGTTCCGGATTTATATTATTATTGTGAAATTATATTTATTGTATTTTCTAAAAATTGTAGTTTTCGCATTATGTATAAATGTTGAAGCCCTAGAGATGACTATATATTTGTACTACTATGAATGATGAAGGACAAGGACGATTATTTTGTCTATAAAAATTTTGTCATGGTATCGGAGCAAGGTTGATCAAATAATTTGGGTTGGGTGGTGATTAAGCGATAATCGTCGACCCAGATTCTGCTATTGTATAAACCGAATTCGCTGCAAAGGTCCTTTCCTAAACTCCAAGCTTTCATTGTTTCTTCAAGACGTGCTTGGAATCTTGAGTTGAATCTTAGGCATTGCATGGAATCGCTGAAGCAGGCATACAATTACAGAGATTGGTAAGAAAAAAAAAAGAACAGAAAAGAAAGAGAACATGATCAATACATCAGGTGCGTGGAGCAGGACATGCACATGAACAGGACGTGGGCAGGGAGCAGACATCGTGGCAGCGGTGAATCGGGCTGAGCTAAGCTCGGTTTGCACAAACAAGGCAACCTTGGATTCAACAGGTTCAAATTCCGATGGACAACGGTGATGTGGGACGACCGAACAAGACGGTATCTCGACTTTGACTTCGACACAGTGGCAAGAAATACATGACATTTTGAATTTGGCCAAGCCCAAAAATCGTTTAACAGGTGGATACTCGTGGATAATTGATACAATACAAGATCTACCCTCCATGTGACGAGGACGTTGAAAATCTCAGAGAAATACGGTTAATTGAGAAGTTTACTGTTGGACTTTCGGATGGTAGGACCTCACATGCTACGCATGAAGGAATTGTTACTTTGAACGCACGATTGAATCTCAAAAATATTTTTTATGTGCCTAATTTGGCATGTAATTTGCTATCGGTAACACAGTTACTAGATGAATTTGATTTTCAGGTTCAATTCACTCCCACATTGTGTGTTGGCATGATTTTCTTTTTCTGGAGGGTTCCACGTGTGAAGGTTATGGCAATTGGTGAGAATAATGAAGAAATAGAAACTGATGGAGTTGGTGTGAATGAAGTGACGTCCCGAGACATAAAAGACTTAGAAAGATGGAAGCGAACTAAGTTGCCTAATTCAAGACATCGGTAGTTTGTGACACATACATCTGTGGATAAGAAAAGTCCTTCGATGCACTCCTCCGCTCAATCAACCGCTTCAGGTAGTTTATATCCTCTTATGCATTTTGTGAATTATTCTCGTTTGTTGACGCACATAGAAGGTATCTAACGAATGTGACTACAAGAAGTCATCCCCGAACGTTTAAAGAAGCAATTAAATATGAACGGTGGAGAAAATCTATGGTTGAAGAAATACGAGCTTTGGAAGAACAAGGCACGTGGGTATTGCAGGAATTACCCCATGGAAAGAAGACCAAGGGTAGTAAGTGGGTATATACAGAAAAATACGAAGAGCTGGGCAACCTCCAACGGTTGAAAGCGCGTTTAGTGGCGTTTGGGAATCACCAGGTGGAAATCATTGATTATAATAATACCTTTGCTCCAGTAGCAATGATGGTGACAGTTCGGGCCTTCTTTTCCATGGCGGCAGTCAAAAAGTGGTAGATTCATCATATGGATGTGCACAATGCATTTCTGCACAAGGACCTGAATGAAGAAATTGACATGAAAATTCCTCTTGGATTTGAACATAACAAGCAGAACATGGTGTGTCGTATGAAAAAACCGCTATATGGGTTGAAGTAGGCACCTTGTGTTGGTTTGAGAAGCTGGCGTCCGCATTAACAGAATATGGTTCTAGGCAGTCCTACTCAAATTATTCTTTATTCATACTAGTTCGTGAAGACATACGGCTGATTGTACTAGTATATGTCGATGATATGATACTTGTTGGAAATGATGTAACGGCTTTGCAGGTATTCAAATATTATTTGTGCGGTTGCTTCAAAATGAAGGATTTGGGGACATTGAAATACTTTCTTGTGTTGGAGGTGGCTAGGAATCCACGGGAAATTTTTCAATCTCAAAGAAAGTAAGCGCTTGACATAATTGAGGAGTCTGGTCTGCTAGGGGCTCGTCCTACTGAGTTCCCTATGGAACAAAATCATCAGTTGGCGGTCGATGATGGTGACTTCTTGGATGATCCTGGAAAATATCGACGACTGGTGGGACGTCTTATTGTCACGGATTTTATCTAACAAAACAACAAGTAATAAAATTTATAAATCCGGTATTCCCCAAGTGTAGGGATCGTAGTATAGCGATTAATACCGGAGTCGGTCACAGGGAATCGGGGTATCTAGTTCATTAATTTTCCTAAGATTGTTACTACTAAAACGAAACTAAAAACGATAAAATAAACTGGACAGAGGATTGTTAATCCAAAGCCAGGAAGGATAAAAGCGATAAAAACTAAATCTAAACTACTAACTATAAAAGGAAATAAACAAGAAGATGAACATGAAGATTAACAATGAACAAACAAAATCATCCAATCCTTCAAACCCTCTATCTCCATCTAAGGTTATCTTGTGATGATTAACTAAAGATGTGGTTCACCTAATCAAAAGTATGAATCCTACTTCCGTAGATAATTCGTCTATCAATCAAAACTAGGTGTAAGATTTATTCAAATCTAGCAACCTAGATACTCAACCTATCAACTTCCGTTATGTCAAGGTTAAAAATCCAATCTTTCCTATGGTGATCTAAGTCTAACATGACTTCCATCAAAATCAAACATCGATAAGCAACCATCTTCCGATATACGTTGCATAACAAATAATCGCATAGGAAAAGATACAACTTTGAGATAAAATCATAAAACAAACTTAAATAAAAGTAGATAAAACCTGAAGAAAAAGGATTCAAACTGTTCGAACAATTGTAGCCCCCAAGCATGGAGTACATCGCAACAGCAAAACAGAAAAGCAAAATAAAAACCTAATCTAACTTGCCACCCCAGCCTCCCCAAAGGGGGCTGGGGCCGCCTAGGGTTTGCCTCTTATGATGGTGTATCAATGAGATCGAATAATGTGTCCCTTAGGGTTGAAATCGCGCTGCTATTTATAGAAAAATAAGGCGGCTGCTGCTTAAGTCGGCCGTGGATGCCCGTCCGATGCCTCTGGACGCCAGTCCAGTATTCCGGACGGAAGTGGACGCCCGTTTGCTTCAGCGTCCAAACTCTCTGTATCAAAATCGCTCCTCCGGACGCCAGTCCAGTATTCTGGACGCCTGGACGGGACTTGGACGTGCGTTCAGCTCTTTTTCTTCCAAATTCATCTTGATCTTCATTCCAACTTCATCTCTATCTCTTTCCTTCCATGCAAATCATCATTTGAACATCTTTTAAGCTCCTTTCACCTCATGGAAGCGTGCCTACATCATGATAAAAACATGCAAAATGTAACATCTTACATCTAAAGACATTTATCCACTAAAATCACATAATTAGCTCGATTTTGCACTTTAATACTTCTAAAACTCATTTGCTCAATATTTCAATATAAAGCTCGATTTCTATGAGAAACATACGAATATGGGGGAAGTTGATATAAAATATATCCTTATAAAACGTACAAAATCACCCTTAACAACTCCCCCACACTTAAACCTTGCTCGTCCCGAGCAAGACAAAACATAATCAAGACTCGAGACATATAAACATTTATGCAACCATAAAACATATTCAAGTAGTTTAGAGGTTCACCCAAGTGCGTGTGTGCATAGCCATAGTAAATTTCCACTAAATCCACACTTGAAATTGATTCAAACAAAACTAGCCAACATCCCATTTAAATTAGAAATATAAAAATGATTATAACATGCACCTCACAAAAACATACACATTCCGAAAAGATAATAGGGAGCATTTAAAATATTTCCGACATACTTAGAGGATAATCCCTACAACATATCATTCAGTTTATACTGGGGATAGTTAGAAGATAACTAAGGTTTTCAACCATCTTTTCACAATACAATTCACTAATTTTTCTTAAAGTTCAATCAATTCCACATATATAGCATATATGCCCTCATTCCCAGCAATAGGATGTTTCGTGATAACACCCTAGCTGGACTACTATCATCAGGCAGTCGGGAGCTATTAACCTCATAGTGGTATAGGACATTTCGTGATAATGCCCTACCGCACTCAAATCATTGGCAGCTACTTCCGACACTTATATATATATAATTCATATTATTCATCTTAGATTGGTATACAAACCTTAAATTATATCCCTCCTATCACATTCAAACCTTCAGATATTCACAGTACGTCATACTTTAATTCTAAATACAAACTATTAAAATTTCCAAAATTAGTATGCAAGCAAAGAATCATGCGATAATCATCAAAAAAATCTCTAATCAAATGGGCATAGCTTTAAAAACATAGCTCATCATTTACTATGGCATGTGAAAAATAGTGTTGGGTGAAACATCTAAAGTTTACTAAATATGCAAAATAATACACAAATGATATAAGAATTCAAATAAAGATATGCCTTTGCTCACTTGGGAATTTAAAATTTAACACTTTTTCATAGAAATATAATAGTATGGCAAATGAATGTATGTAGATACATCAAACCATTCCCCTCCCCCACACTTAAATTACAACATGTCCTCATGTTGTGCAAAATAAAAGAAAAGAGAACTTAGCTGATTGTCTTCCGAAAGGGAGCAACTCTGGAATGATGCGCATCACCCAGGAACGCTCGAGGATATCAGTAGATTGTGGACCATCCACCAGAAAACTGATATCGTCTAAAACTCACAAAAGCTAATGCAAATACCCTGCACACTTGAAAAACAAGACAAGATCTCGGGGAACAAAGGGGAATAGAGCATACAGAGCACAAAATAGAATCGCTTCAGATGGAAAAATCAAACAGGGAAAGTACAGAACATCTAAGCGTCTAAATATGGAAGTTTGATATAAACACAAAAAAGAAATAATAGCTCAGATGGAAAGATCAACACTTAAACTCAGGACATCTAAGAATAAAGCCACAGAAGCTTGCAGAATAATATAGACCACATGTGCAAACAAACATCAAACTCCAACTAATAATGATAGAGGATTATACATGGAAAAGAAGTCGAAAGATTTTCCGATTTAGCTCATGTAAAGATGGAACATATACATGGAACATTACAAAGAGTAGGGCTAGATGCAACTACATGAAAATATATTACAATGCAATCTACATGATATAAAATAATAAAATAATGATGGCATATGGAAAACCAACAGTTACCATCATGGAAAAAAAACGAGGTAGTATTACGGAAACCGACAGTTAACTACACTCAAGAAAAATAAAAGAAAAATAGAAAAACAATGCAACTAGATGATATGCAACTAAATGATATGCAAAAATAAAAGAACATAAAAGAAAGAAAACTAGCCCACTCATTTGCAACACGACATGTATATCATAAACGTCTACCAAATAATGATAGTTTACGATAAACGACAGTACTATTCATTATATGCAGTGTCGACGCGCTTTAAGACTCATCAAAGGTGATAGCATTATGGAAACCAACAGTTAGCTATACTAAACAGATATAACTCATATGGCCTAAGATGGTAGCATTACGGAAAACCGACAGTAGCTACCCATATGAGTTACAAAAACAACAAGGAAGCACATAAGTCTTAAAAGCTAACAAGATTCATCACAACGGTATGTAGCATACGGAAACCGACATTAGCTACTAAATAACAATAAGACCAGTTATAGCGTACGAGAACCGACATTAACTATAAAATGCATGGATGAATCATGTAACCCTAGATAGACGACAACAGGAACAACATAAGTCATATTAGAATCACGTCTAGCTAGGTGAATTACTCAACATGGATTGCAATAGATGGAAAGAAAACATAACGGTGAAAGAACAGGACATCTACGCATATACACAACGGCCACAGAGGCTCACAATAAAACATCCATGTCAATTAATGTAGCATGTATATAAAAATTAATCAATTATTTAACATGGATTAGTAGATGGAAAGATATAAGCATGCAAGTTCAGAACATCTACGTAGAAGTAACTAGCCACAGAAGCTCATATGAAAATATCCACGTCAAATAAAGCATTAAAAATCAAATTCTATTCACTAGAAGCTGACACACCGGACCGACGTTTGGTCAAGACGACGCTTGTCCGTAACCACATGTAGCGTACGGGCGTTCGGGTAACAGCAAACGCTCGTCCGACTCGCTAAAAACGAAACGAGTTGGTGCGTTATGGGACGGACGGGTGTTCACTTACTATGGACGCCCGTCCGACTCAAAGAAAAGCACGCGAGACTCGATTGATACCGTAAAAACAAAGAAGAACCCTAACATCATATCCTAATACCATATCATTAAAACAAAACCCTAGTGTTTATTAAAAACGAAAACAAAACTATGAAACCTAAATCCACGTTTCATAAATTGAGTAAAAAAACTTTTTGCACATTCTTAACCCAACGGTCATCGAAACACGGCAAAAATAAAAACTCTCAATTTATTTAACGCTACTTTTATTGAAAACTACCTAAAAAGACACGGAAACAGAAAAATTTATAAATCCAAACCTAACTACGAAAAATTTAAAACAGAAAAAACAGAAAACACTAAAAAAAACGTGTTGAAATCTTCTGAGCCCAAAATGGAAGGGAAAACAGTGGATTTTGACCTCGAAAACGGCACTGAACGGCCATAGGCGGTTCATCACGTCGTCGGCATCGGAACGAGCTTTCCGAATTGGGGTCCTGCGTTCCAAACAGACACTCGAGCCGAAAGTTACGGCCAAAATACTAATAAGTGCTAAAATGATCCCTTTTATCCAAAAATTTGACCGTGAAAAACGTGGAGTCAGATGATTCAACCTCAGAACCCTACCTACGAAACCTACCTACGAAAAACAGAAACCCTAAACCACGATATCTACCTAAAACAAAAATAAATAAAAAAAACTGGTGACAGACAGGCCAGACGGGCGTCCAAGTTATTGGACGGACGTCTGCCTGGAGGAAGAACAGACGGGCGTCCAAGTTACCGGACGCTCGTCCGCCCGGGTAAAACACAAACGAGACGATCGTATTTGGACGGACGGGCGTCCAATAGCTCAGGACGCCCGTTTACGTTCAAACTGAAGCACATAAACGTTGCTAGACACGAAAACAGGTCCAAACAAAACACGAAAACTAAACAAAACCCTAATTGGAACCTAAACACAAACCTATGAAAAATTAATAATCACTAGTTAACACAAACTACCTATGAAAAATAAAACAGAACAACTTTAGAAAAATTAATAATGAACTGGACAACCGCACCGATTCCCCGGCAACGGCGCCAAAAACTTGTCACGGATTTTATCTAACAAAACAACAAGTAATAAAATTTATAAATCCGGTATTCCCCAAGTGTAGGGATCGTAGTATAGCGATTAATACCGGAGTCGGTCACAGGGAATCGGGGTATCTAGTTCATTAATTTTCCTAAGATTGTTACTACTAAAACGAAACTAAAAACGATAAAATAAACTGGACAGAGGATTGTTAATCCAAAGCCAGGAAGGATAAAAGCGATAAAAACTAAATATAAACTACTAACTATAAAAGGAAATAAACAAGAAGATGAACATGAAGATTAACAATGAACAAACAAAATCATCCAATCCTTCAAACCCTCTATCTCTATCTAAGGTTATCTTGTGATGATTAACTAAAGATGTGGTTCACCTAATCAAAAGTATGAATCCTACTTCCGTAGATAATTCGTCTATCAATCAAAACTAGGTGTAAGATTTATTCAAATCTAGCAACCTAGATAATCAACCTATCAACTTCCGTTATGTCAAGGTTAAAAATCCAATCTTTCCTATGGTGATCTAAGTCTAACATGACTTCCATCAAAATCAAACATCGATAAGCAACCATCTTCCGATATACGTTGCATAACAAATAATCGCATAGGAAAAGATACAACTTTGAGATAAAATCATAAAACAAACTTAAATAAAAGTAGATAAAACCTGAAGAAAAAGGATTCAAACTGTTCGAACAATTGCACCCCAAGCACGGAGTACATCGCAAAGAAAGAAACAGAAAAGCAAAATAAAAACCTAATCTAACTTGCCACCCCAGCCTCCCCAAAGGGGGCTGGGGCCGCCTAGGGTTTGCCTCTTATGATGGTGTATCAATGAGATCGAATAATGTGTCCCTTAGGGTTGAAATCGTGCTGCTATTTATAGAAAAGTAAGGCGGCTGCTGCTTAAGTCGGCCGTGGACGCCCGTCTGATGCCTCTGGACGCCAGTCCAGTATTCCGGACGGAAGTGGACGCCCGTTTGCTTCAGCGTCCAAACTCTCTGTATCAAAATCGCTCCTCCGGACGCCACCCGCATTCCGCATTCGGACGCCACCCGCCCGGACGGGACTTGGACGTGCGTTCGCCTTTTTTCTTCCAAATTCATCTTGATCTTCATTCCAACTTCATCTCTATCTCTTTCCTTCCATGCAAATCATCATTTGAACATCTTTTAAGCTCCTTTCACCTCATGCAAGCGTGCCTACATCATGATAAAAACATGCAAAATGTAACATCTTACATCTAAAGACATTTATCCACTAAAATCACATAATTAGCTCGATTTTGCACTTTAATACTTCTAAAACTCATTTGCTCAATATTTCAATATAAAGCTCGATTTCTATGAGAAACATACGAATATGGGGGAAGTTGATATAAAATATATCCTTATAAAACGTACAAAATCACCCTTAACACTTATTTATCTTGGTGTTATAGGTCCCAACATGGCGTATTTGGTTCAAATTCTTTCTTAATTTATGCAATCACCGTGCGTTAAGCATTGGGAGGCTGAGTTAACAGTGGTTCGTTACTTGAAAAAAAATATGGGTCATGGTGTGATTTTGTGGGCAGATAGCCCATTGTCCGTAGAAGGTGGTGGGATTCCGATTGGGCGAGTTTCCCGGTCACTCGTCGGTACTTGAATGGGTGGTTCGTGTTATTTGGGACTTCACCGGCCTCGTGGAAGACAAAGAAGCAACGAGATGGTCTCCCGTTCATCCGCAGAAGCTGAGTACCGCTCAATGGCGTCCATTACATGTGAGTTCAAATGGCTTAGGAAACTTCTCGGTGATTTAGGTGTTCAAGTACCAATCGGTATCCCTCTCTATTGTAATAGTCAGGCCGCATTGCATATTGTGCAGAATCCAATTTTTCATGAGAGGACCAAACATATAGAAGCATATTGCCACATTGTTCATGATGCGATCTCAGAGGGCCTGATTGCTCCCGGATATGTGCCCACACGGGTCCAGCTGGCGGATATTTTTACGAAAGTATTGGGAAAACAACAGTTTGAATTTTTGTTACGCGTGTTGGGCGTTTGTGATCTTCATGCTCCAACTTGTGGAGAGTATTATGGATTTAAATTATTATTGTGAAATTATATTTATTGTATTTTCTAGGATGGGTAGTTTGGGCATTTTTATAGATGTTCAAACCTTAGGGATGACTATATATTTGTACTACTGTGAATGATGAAGGACAAGGAAAATTATTTCGTTTATCATATTTTGTCAGGATTTGAAGAAAAATCTCATCTCTTTGGGCGCACTTGAGACTCTTGGATTTAGGTACACAGCAGAAGGTGGAGTTCGATCTGAAGCTAATTAAAGGTGCTCTTGTTCTTATGAAAGTTCGCAAGTCTGGATGTTTGTATATTTTGCAGGGATCCATAGTCATTGGCACATCTGCAATCCGAGCATCATCATATTCAGAGTTAGATATTATGGAGCGTCGTTCGTTTGTTAAGTTCAAGTCCTGGATTGACTTATTTGACACTGATTGAAGAAAGTTGTAGAGAAATAATAGTATTATTATTTCTGGATATGGGTCTTTGTCCCAAGATGGAGATTTGTTAAGTGGGCCAAAGCTCAATATTATTGGTTTTAGTTATCCCACATAGGCAATGACGGCTTTAGTTAGCCGACTAAGTTGATATATAATCTGCCTATTGGGCTATTTAATTTGGTTTACCAATTTGTACCAAATTAATTAGGTGTCTCAATTGTATTAGCTAATTTGGCTTTTGTATTTAGGTTTCAGGAGAGTTGTATCTTTTATATTTCTCCACTATATTAATATTCTCTTTCGCGATAATTGGCACATTATTTTGTATTTCTCCACTATAGTAATATTTTCTGTTTCGCCCGTGGAATAGCTGAGACAATGCCAGAAACCACTTAAATATGATGTTTTGTCCTTTTTCTTCCATTTGTTATTTTGTATTACCGTCGTTAAAAACAATCGTTTTGTTTGTTTTTTCTAACGCTCCTCGATGCAGATCTCTCTTAATTTACACCAACACTTAATACAAATTGAGTTCTTGAGTTTGTTTAGTTACAAAGTTTGATGAGAAGCAAGGTCAATTAATAAAGAACACTTTTGCCTTTTTTTTTTCATTATGTGAAATAAAAACTTTACCCTTAAAATCCCTCAGAACTGTACTACTTTGTCAAGGTGTTAGGATCTTCTCATGTTTTTGAGAAAGTGTTATTTTAAATAGAAGTGATCTAATCACACATCAAAAGTGTGAAAATGATCTAACCGTTGATTTTTTTTCTTCAAAACTACGTCGTTTTGATGATAATGTGTTAAAACAATACTACTTGACCCTTAAATACTTGAGAGGATTCTTACTCCCCACTTGTCTACTTTTAAACATTGATGTGGTGTCCTAGAAAGATTTAGTGTGGCACCATTCAAATCCATCCAAAATTTACTGTGTTCATTTTTCAATCATGATTTTTTATTTGTAAGTTTTTCAACCTTTGCTTATCATAATAACACATTATAAGGGAATAAGTAAGTTGCTCATACATAGTCAATTAGAAAGAAAAAAACCACATTAAGGCAGGGCAAGTTACACAGGAATCCCAAGTCCTACCACATTTATTGTTTGCACACACAAAAAAAAGAAAAAGTAAAAACGAAAAAAAAAGAAAAAGAAAAGAAAAGAAAGAAATTATCCAAATAAAATAAAAGGGGAAAAAGAAAAAGAAAAAGAAAAAAAACCCACATTTGCGTTCTCTCTTAACACAAGTATATTCCTTCTCCATTACGGACATGATACAACATTATCAGCGCAGATGCATGTCAACCACAAGAAGCTGCCGCAATATCCATTATCTGCGCCTTCATTCACGCAAGTATCATGACAACCCGAGGTAAGTATCGAACACATCCCTTCGTACGTGTTGCTTTGTTGTTCAAGACAGCATAAGCCGTCGTGGACGGCGTGGGTCCATGCCTCCATCGGTTCTTCAGGAGGAAATTATAAATATATTAATACACAAGCTAGTGTGGATATATATATATATATATATATATATATATATATATATATATATATATATATATATATATATATAACTTGATCGTTTGCAACACAGAGCTAGTATTATATATAGACATTATTCATCATGCATTCGTATTAATGAAAAGCAATGTTTAAATGTTTAATATATAATGGCTATTGTAAACTACATCCGTCCCAAAATATAAGGTAGTTTAGCAATTTGGATTTGTCCCAAAAAGAAACTCCATTGGGATTACCAATGAAGCATTTATTATATTTTTCTTCTTTTACCCTCATTTATCATATATTCACCCACTTTTCATTACTATGCATTAATAACGGTCAAATGTCATTTTAGTCTTTTACATCAAAATTAATGACACATAACCAATTTAGCAAACTTTTTTTAATCTGTGTGAAAAAACCTAAATGAAATTATATTTTAAGACGGAGGTCGTACGTTGGTATGTTTTGTTTGTATGTTAGACTGTCCTATAAAATATTTTCTAGATGGGAAGGGTAGGTTGATGGGATGGGGCAACAGTGGCATGTTGTCTCTATTTTAGTTTAATTTTGCACTATTCAATCCTGACGATGCTGGATCTCGTCTAGTTAATAATCCGGGCCAATTACTTTTGTGACAATGATTTTTAATCCTATGAACCTTAAATCGTGCTAATGGGGATGTGTTTTAATTTTGTGTATTTTAGACTGAGCTCGTGAGTTATTTCTCCCGAGTTTCCTATGTATCCAATAACTGAATTGGAATCAAGTCTTTCGTAGTTCCTTAGAGTTTATATTTATATGGAACGATTTGTCCCTTTCCTTGTCCTGCAAGGAATTGCATTATTATTATTAATATTTCCCTAAGGATATACATGCATAGATCCCTATAATTTAGGGATAATTATGGACATACTTAAATGTTAGGATCAGAGCCTTTATGACTTAGGATTCTTTCCTTATTTGCCTTTAGTTATCCAGCACGTGGAATAACATCCGGGGTTGCTTTATGCGTCCTGCGCCGAGCCCCCAAGGCCACTTTGGCCGAACTAGACAGCTCCTCTTCACCAAGCCCTAGCCGACCTGCGGTGGCTGGAGGAGGAGCATCTACCGATCTTCCACATGGGGAAAGGGACCGCCCTTGGGTATGTGTTCGGGGCTCTTAGCCCTTAAGACCTTACTTTTAGAGGCTAGTCATTTATTATGTGACTTAAATGGACGACACGTGGCGTAGTTCGGGTTGGCCATCATCATAAGCCCCTAAGATCTGACCTCGCTTCTAGCTGGTTAGATCTGCGCCAGTGCGGTTCGGCCAAACTTATCCGACCTCGCGTTTTGAATTCATTAGCTGCCAGATGGCAGCCTATTAAATAGGTCATCATTGCTTTTCCGGGAACCGAGACATTTTTCCCTCTTTCCCACAACTGACGTCGTTTACACCTCTAAGGGGGGTTATAAACCCTTGTCTTTTCATATCAGACTCTCTCACTTCTTCATTCTTGCTATTGAATCTAAGACTTGGGCTTTTCTCTAAGATTTGCATATTTATATAAGTACGCATTTTCTCTTTGTCTTTATCTAAGTTTATTCTTCTTCTTTCCCGTTAATGAGGGTTAGGTCTGCAACTAGTAGTTCAATCGAAAGGGAATTTCAATCCCAATCTGAGTCTGAGGGGGAAGTCTATCAATCTAGGGTTCAATTAGAAACCCCTGCTTCTAACCCCATCTATGATCGAAGTGAAATTGAGTAGTTTGCTGTAGATTCCCAGCCTATTAATCCATCTAGGCCTCACTCCCATTTTGGGTTTACTTCTTTGAATCAGAGTCTTAGAGCACAAATGCCTGCTAGAACAACCATAGGTTGTTTTGGTGTGAACTCTAAATTTCAACATGATGATATTCTTCAGATCTACAACCAATATAACATTGACATGGACCAGTATTCTCCCCGTCTTCCTGGGGCACAAACATGTATGTTCATCAGCCCCCATAGGGGTATTGTACTGTGTACAAAGAGCAGTTCGCCTGTGGCCTTAGGGTTCTGTCCGGTCTTTTTGCCTGTTCTGAGACATTACCATCTGGGATCTGCCCAGATTGCCCCCACTGGGGTTAGGACCATTATTGGTTTCGTGATCTGGTGCAGGTGCATAGATACTGAATTCTCTGTAGAGTTATTTAGGACCTTCTATCAGCATAAAAAAGTTAGAAACCACAGTGGGTGGTACTACTTTCCTTGCCAAACAGACCATTGGCAGGGTATCCCCATCCTCTCCAAGGGGAAGTCATCTATTCATGAGTGGAAAACCCATTTCTTTTTTATCCGTCACGGCGGGCACCCAGAATTGGGTGTTTGGAATTATAACTTACTTCCTGCTGACGTATGCCCTACTGGGTTAATGAACGACTGTTGGAGGACATTGCCGGATCGGGTGTCTTCCTGGACCATCAAGAGTGGTCCACCGAACTGATCGAGGTAGCTCGTCTGGATGACTCCGGGCCTGACCCATACTTGAGGCTTACTCAAGTGGAGTATGATAACTGTAGGATCTTTTCCCTTTGTATTTTTTTTACTTATAACTCATGTATTATTGTCTGCTCATACTAACCTTGTTTCATTATCTTTTACTGGCCAATTTTGCTAAAATCCTTAATAAAGCTGGCGAGGGAGAAGTTGTGCCTAAGCACAACGAGCCAGTTGTAAACCCGGATGCTTCTGGGGTTGGTAGCAATGTGGAGGTTCCCATTGTGAACCCTGAAGCCAATCCTGAGGATCTCCACACTGATGATGGTCTTTAGCAGGATGAACTGGCTGATCCAACGCAGCGTACATACCAGAGGTAAGAGAGCCTGATCGTGTTGGACGGTCCCAAGCTTACTGTGGAAGAGGGACAACTCCAAGTACGCTCTCGATCTGGGCGAAAGAGGAGCATGACTGATCAAAGTGATAAGGATATTTCTGACTTGGAGGGGGGTTCCATTCCCCATGTTGATTATATGTCTGAACTGCCAGACAAGGATCTGGCCGCTATGGTATGCTTCTTCTTGCCTTTGCATTGGTTACTTCTTTCTGTCATTATCTTCTAACCGTACTGACCCCTTTAATACATTTTTAGGTCATCAAGGCAGGGAAGAAAGTTCTGAAGAGGCTTGATATCTTCTCTTCCCAGAAGAGGTCTTTGGAAAAACGGATTTTTGATCTTCAACAAGCCGTCAAATACACAAGGATGCATCAACATCCAAAGATCAGCAGATTGCTTATCTGAACAAGCAGCTTATAGCCCATCAAGCCGAGCTGCAACAACTAAGGACTGCCAGTGCGGATCACGCCAGGAAGGTCTTGGAGCCGGAGGAGGCCATGGCACAACTCCGAGCCGAAAATGAAAGACTTAAGGCCGCGATACCGCGCATCGCCCAAGCTATTCATGATTATAAGAGCTCTTCTCATTTCACTGGGGCCTTGAAGGTTTTTTGCTTGCCCCAATCTTAAATCATAGGTACACTCTGGGTGTGGATCAAGCCAAGGAATAATGTCCTGAGCCGGTAATTGAGAATCTTCCCCACGGGGGACTTCGCAAGCCTAGCGGCAACAAAGTCTATGCTAGACTTAAACAAGCTTTCAGCCGGTGAAGATCTGGCATTTAAGTACACCCGCAGACCTGCTGCTCATCAAGCCAGTGCATCTTCAGCTCAGCCTTCTCAACCAGATCCCTCTGCTGATTCTTAGGCTTAGAACTTTGTTTTTTCTCTTTGAAATTTTTTGTAATGATTTCAGACTTTTCTATTGTCTTTTCTTTTGACAACGTACGCCTTTTAGGCATCTGTTCTGTAATCACTTCTTTTGGCTTTTAGCCTTTTGTTCTTCATTTGTTTTAGCATGATTTAGGGCCCTTTGCCCCCTGTAGTACATCCTTTACAAGCTTTTCTTTTTGAATGATGTACTTTAGTGTCGGTTTGATCGTCTGTCCTACAGACTTAGAATGTTTGATTTACAAACATTCTGAGTTTATAATACGTCTCAGTCCTGAGTGTAGATCAGTTTTGATCGTCTGCTTGCAGACTTGTTAAGTTTGTTTTTTTACCAACTTCTGAGTCTGCTTTGCAGCTCAGTTCGTGTTGTTTGTCCTGCAGACTTGTTAAGTTTGTCCTTTGCAAACTTCCGAGTCTGACCTACAGCTCAGTTTGTGTTGTCTGTCCTACAGACTTGTTAAGTCCTGTGCAAACTTTTATGAGTCTGACCTGCAGTTCAGTTCGTATTGTCTGTCCTGCAGACTTGTTAAGTTTGTCCTTTGCAAACATTTCTTAGTCTGACCTACAACTCACTTCTGATTGTCTGTCCTTTGCAAACTTTTTTGAGTCTGACCTGCAGCTCGGTTTTAATCGTGTGTCCTGCAAACTTATGAAGTTTGTCCTTTGCACACTTTTCTGAGTCTGACCTGCAACTCAGTTCTGATCAACTGTCCTACAAACTTATGAAATTTGTCCTTTGCAAACTTTAATGAATCATATAAAATAAACAATGCACATGTTCAAAATAAGAATTTATTATAATAACTGATGTTCGATTACATCTTATTAGGACATAAAATTTAAAACAAAAATAATGCATATGTAAAGTCTGGAACCTTTCCTAGATATAGAATTTTCTTAGGTTGGTAGCATTCCAACTGCGTGGTATGGTCCTGCCGTTTGAATCAGCCAGCTGATATGCTCATTTTCCATATACCTTGACCACTTTGTAGGGGCCTTCCCAGTTCGGGTCATGTTTCCCTTGAGGTCCTTGTCTGCTGACCTCATTCTTTCTGAGCACTAGATCACCCTCTTTAAAATATGAGTGTTTAACCCAGGAGTTGTAGTACTGAGATATACGATGTTTATACTTGGCCATTCTAATGAAGGCCACATTCCGAGCTTCTTCAGGTCTTCTTTCGAATACCGGAGCTCAGTTAACTACTGTTCTTCAGAGTAGAGCGCTGCTCGTGGAGATGGTAGACCGATCTCGGCCGGAATTACTACCTTGCACCCGTATGCTAAGCTGAATGGAGTTTCCCCTGTGGCCGAGTTTGGCATTGTTCTGTATGCCCACAATATATTGGGCAAATGCCAGGTCCAATTCTCTCCCTCCTATTCTAGGAATTTCTTTAACCCATTTTTGATCTGTCTGGTGGTCTGTTCGACCTGCCCATTAGCTTGTGAATAGCCAACAGAATTGAAGTGTTGAGTTATGTGTAGTTTGGCACACCATTCTTTGACAGTTTTGTCTTCAAACGGAGTTCCATTGTTAGAAATCAGAGTCTTTGGGATTCCATACCTGCTCACAATGTTTTTCCATAGAAATTTTTGTATTTTCTTCCAAGTTATGGTAGTCAGCGGTTCGGCATCAACCCGCTTGGTGAAGTAGTCCACTGCTACTATTAAAAATCTGATATTGCCAAGAGCTCATGGAAGTGTTCCTACTAGATCTACCCTCTATTGATCGAAGTGCCATGGGGAAACCACATGAACCATATCTTGAGATGGCTGGTGTGACAGATTGTCGTGCACCTGGAACGACTTACACTTTTCCACCAATTCTTTGGCATCTTGCAGCATTGTTGGCCAATAGTAACCGAACAGCCTGCACTTTCTTGCTAATGTCCGAGCTCCGGGATGATTCCCGTAAATTCCCAAGTGTATCTCTCTGAGAAGGTAATTTCCTTATTCAATTGTTGCACATCTAAGCCATTGTGCGATGTACGGCCTGCGATAGTGGACATTCTCAAACAGGGAGTATCTTGTTGATAAGAGTTTCATTTTTCTAGCCTGAACTTTGTCTTGAGGCAAGAGTTTATCTCTGAGATAGGATACAATGGGATCCATCCAAGTACTGGCTTGCCTGATCGGCTGAACGATCAGCTGGTCGTAGCTCCTTTCTTTGAGAAGTTCTACCAACACTTTCCTATCTAACACAAAGCTTGATGCTAGTTTTGATAACGCGTCTGCTCTTCTATTCTCTGTTCGGGGTATCCGGTCGACCAGGACCTGTTGAAATTTTTCCAGCAGAGATCGAGCCACTGTTAAGTATTTTTTCATAGGCTCCTCTTTTGCTTCATGTTCGCCGTTTATATGGTTTAAAACGAGCTGTGAATCGCTGTAAACTTGCAAACCATCTGCTCCAAGCTTGTATGCTAATTTGAGCCCTGTAATTAAGGCTTCATACTCTGCTTCATTATTAGTGGTATGAAACCCAAATCGTAAGACGTAGGGGAATTCTTCCCCTTTTGGACTGACGAGCAGGAGACCTGCCCCTGCCATTTTTTTGCTTGCCGCACCATCCATATATAGTTTCCACTTGTTCTCTTCTTGTTTACGCTGATCATCTTCCAGGCGAACATATATCCCTTCAGCTAGGAAGTCTGCTAATGCTTGTGCTTTGATGGCAGTTCGAGGATGAAAATCAATATCGCACTCTGCCAGTTCTACCACCTACATTGCCAACCTACCTGAGGTTTTAGGTCGTCCTAAAATTTTCTGAAGAGGCTGATATGTGATTACAGTTATTGGGTATGCCTGGAAGTAAGGTCTTAATTTCCTGGAGGCATGAATCAATGCTAACGCTAATTTCTCCACATTTGTATATCTGACCTCTGGTCCGTGGAGTGTGTTAGGAACATTTTATTATGTTTTGATGATGACCATACTAACTGTTATAGCAAGCCTGAAATAAGTTAGAATTCTCTGTATAAGTCTTTACTTAGAGTCTGACATGTTGTATAAGTTGAGTCAAAAAAGTATTGTACTAGTTGGTAGGATGGAAAAGTAAAATAGAAATCCAGCATCCTGAAGCTAGCCAAGTACAAGCAGAGAAGCATGAAGACATTATGGTCTGACTTATAACCATGAAAGTCTGTGATGACCTTGGATAAGTCTAAGTTATAATTCAAATGATGAAATACATTGTCAAATATGGTGTACACTGATCTCACCCAAATCAAGGATCAATGAAGTACAAGAATTACCTAAAAGATCAAAGAAAATAAGAATGCAGTAAACCGGTAGAGTGAACTGACTATCGGCAGAGTGATAATGAAGTAGTGAAGAAAGAACCAAACAGACAAGTCAGAAGGATTACTTAACCGTTCAAGGAATAGCCTAGTAAGCTTTACTTGCTCAGATTTCAAATGATAAAGATCAAGCATTAAATGCAAAATCAATTGAGGATCAATCAAGGACGGATTTTCTGATAAACATTTGAGAAAAAAATCTGATCACTAAAATCAAGGAGAATATAATTAAGGGGGAATCAAGAATCAAATCAAGGATTATTCTCCACATTAAATAGCCAAAGGACGGAAATTCAAATCAAGGATTTTCAAGGCTATAAATAGAAGGCATTGACAGATAGGAAAAAGAGCGATTGGATCTGATAAGAAATAAGCTGAAACTCTGTCAATTTGAAAAGCCTTTTATCTATACTTAAAAGAAACATCTAGAGATCAACTCATAAAACAGAGCTCAAATTCCACATCAAGTACTGAGATTGATCACAAATCTGTGAATCCAATTCACATCAATTGAAGCAATTGAATCGAGAGAGTCTGAGAAGGAGTTGCAATCATTGTGATAGCTGCTGAAAGATTTGTTCTCAAGGAGCAAAGGATGATAGACCGAGTCACTAAAGCTTTTGTAGCAAGGGAGTGATAGTCTGGAAGATTGTGAAGCTTGTGTAGCCAAGGACAATCCAACTATTGTATCTATGAAAACAATAGTGAATTCCTCCAATCATCACAAGAGAAGAGTGGATTAAGGGATTACACCACCCTGAACCACTATAAACCTTTGTGTCTATTTACTTTCAGCAATTTACTTACAACACTTTATTTCATTGCATATTATATCTATGATTGCAAAATTTACCTTGAATCAACTTTTAAAGAAGGTACTTATCCACTGCCCAAAAGCTTTTAAACATAAGAAAAGTTTTTGGAACTCTACTATAGTCATTCGCCCACCCTCTGACTATAGTTTTACCCTTCTCTAGGACCAACCATTTGTATCAGAGCTGTGTTCCTAGTATTAGATCCTGTTCAGATCTAATATCTGGTAACAAGGAGATCACATGTTTTCAAAGTAGTTTTTAAATTTGTGCTGTCGAAATATATCTCTTATTTGTACTTATGGATTCCTCAAATTTCATGTCTAAGGTACCTGTATTCAATGTCAATAATTTTGATGAATTTAAAATAAGGATGTTGTCTCATGTTGCGCATCTCATGAGGAGATGCTTTGGATGTAATTAATGATGGCCCAATCAAGATCACAACCGTGATAGCCACAGAGCGAGATCAAATAAAAGAGATAGACAAACTCAAGAAGGATTGGACCAAGGATGACAAAGAAGAGAAAACCTAGATTTTGTTGCAAAAGACATGATCTTGAAGACTCTGGACAGTAATATGTTCATGAGGATCAAAGATTTCAAAATAGCAAAGGAGATGTGGGATAAATTAGCACTGATCAATGAAGGATCAGAAGCGGTCAAAGAATACAAATTATCTGTTGCAAAACAGAAATTTGAGAACTTTGAAATGAAGACTGGTGAATCCATTGATCATATGGATAACAGATTTTCAAGCATCATCAGTGAACTACAACAACTTGGACATACATACCCTCAGAAGGAAGCTTGTCTGAAGATATTGAGAGGCCTACCTGAAAGATGGAAGATTATCCCATCAGTGTTTAGAGGAACAACAAACCTTGCAAACACTGACACTTTGACTCTGATGTCTCAATTAAAGGCTAATGAATTTGAGTTGAACGGTGAAGAGAGTGCCCCAGCAGAGGCACACAAGGCCAGTGCACTGGTGGCACAACAACAGAGCAAAATAGCTGACTGAAGCGGCAAAAAGACACAGGAGCGAAAAGAACATGTAGCTTTACTAATTAAACGTTTTGACAGGTTTAGCAAGAAGAAGCAATTTATAGGAGGTTCATCATCAAACAAGAAGTCAAGCTCAAGCAAAGACATGAAGAAAAAGGATGATGAATACATATGCTTCAACTGTAAGAAGAAAGGTCATTTCAAGGCTGATTGCCCTGAAGAAAAAGTCAAAGATGAGGATAAGAAGAAGTACTTGACTACTGAAAAGAGAAAGAGCAAGAAGGAACTCAAAGCTGAAGCTAGCAGTGAAAAGAATGAAGAATCATCTTATAATGATTCTGATGATGATGATGAAGCTGACAACTCAGACAATGGAAAAGCTTATCTATGTGTTATGGCTAAAGAATCTAATGAAACAGAGATAACATCTAGCTCATACTCATCATCTAGTGCATCCACATCTGACACTGCACAATCTTTTATTATCCATTTAGATTATGCAAAGCTAATTCAAAATCTCATGAGTAAATTTGAAGAAATTCAAGTAAATCATGAAATTCTGGAACAAGAATGTGAGAATCTATGAAAAAGGAAAATAAATGATTAAAGAAAGAACTAGATAAAATGAAAGCTGAACAAACTAGTAAGGAAATTCACTCAACTGATCAACAAGCATAAGATGATCACCTATATGATGTTGAAAGACCAGCTGAGAAAGTATCCCTACCAGTTAAGAACACAACTACACCACAAATTGCACCAGCTTAAAAACCCTCAAAAAGGTTTGGATCCAGATCTTGTCTTGGCTACAACAGTCAGGACGAGGATAGAAACAATGGCGAACACAATTCTGAATCAAGGACCAAGACTGGACCTAAATTCAGAAAATGACAGACCATAGTTTCAACCACTCACCCTGTACCAGGGAAGTCAAAACCCAGTGCAGTGAAATAGCCGAATAAATCATCCTACCAGCTGATTAAAGGTAGAGCCAACTGAAAGGTAATTGAAGACTTTACCCTTCAGAAGATGATTGGAATGTTGCACCCCCAAAATACAAGAAGAAACCATTTCATGATATGCATCATGTGTTTAGGAAAAGCCAACCAAGGTATATTCCTGGACATAAGAAGCAACATGAAAATAAGTTTCCTCCTGCATATTGCAGAGTGAAAAAGGATGCAAATGCACCAAAAAGTAGAGAAAAGTATCAGAATACCTTTAGTAGAAATATTAAAAGCTATTCTGCCATGCCTTATACATATGAAGTTGATGACTTCAATTATCCAAAAAGAAGATCCTTTGGATTAACACTTGGAGTATGAGGCATGATTGCTAATAGGCATGGACCCAAACAGTGTTGGGTACCTAAACATACTTAACTTGTTTTGTAGGATGTCTGGTACATGTATTGGGACAAAGGATGGTCCGATCGATTTTAAAGCTTTTGATGGACCCAAAGTAACATTTGGTGGCAAAGAAAACCCAGGCAAAATTAAGGGGATGGCATAATGCTCGAAAACAGTATGAAGATTCAAAATGTAGCTTATGTTAAAAGACTAAACTTCAATCTTGTGAGTATTAGTCAATTCTGTGACAAATGCTATAATGTGTACTTCAACAAAGAAGGATGCAACGTGATCCACATCCAAACACATTTGTACTTGTAGGAAGAAGTAGAGACAACATGTATGTCGTAGATTGGAAGACAGCAAAGGCATAAACATGTTTGCTTGTCAAAAATAAACAATCAACCAGCTGGATCTGGCATAGAAGATTGAATCACCTCAACTTCAAAACCATCAACACACTGTCAAAGAACAAGTTAGTTGAAGGCCTACCAGAGATCATATTCAAAAAGGAAAGTCTCTGTGATGCATGTCAAAAAGGGAAGCAAATCAAAAGCTCTTTCAAGTCAAAGCCCTAACAATCAACAACAAGAATTTTACATCTGTTGCATATGGATATTTGTGGACCAGTCACACCAGTAAGTGTAAGTAGAAAGAAGTACACTCTAGTAGTGGTGGATGACTTTTCCAAATTCACTTGGACCACATTCATGAACAAGAAAAGAGAGACACTCAAAAATTTTCCAGATTCGCTAAGAAGAATTCAAAATGAACAAGAACTGAAGATCATCAAGATTAGATCAGATAAAGGCACAGATTCTAAATGAAATTATCAGAACCTACTGTGAATAAAATGGAGTACTACATCAACTATCAGCAGCAGGGACTCCACAACAAAATGGTGTACCAGAAAGAAGAAACAGGACTCTCAAAGAAGCAGTCAAATCAATGATCTCAGAAGCATGCTTACCAAAAATATTTTGGGCTGAATCAGCAAATACAGCATGCTATACTCAAAACAGATCAATCATCAACAAACATCATGGAAAAACTCCATATGAAATATGTAATGGAAGAAAACATAACATGTCACATTTACATATGTTTGGATCTAAATGTTTTTTTAAAACAGGAATCAGCTACATACTTTTGATGAAAAAGTTGATGAAGCAATCTTTATGGGATACTCAGACACAAGCAATGCCTTCAGAATACTCAACAAAAGAACCTTGGTAATTGAAGAATCAATTCATGTACTCTTTGATGAACCAAATACAAATGGTGAAAGCCTTCAAGAACTTGAAGAAGAAGCTGCAAAAAGAAAAGTTTACATGAATACAAAAGTACCAGCTACCATTCTGAATCACACCTTTGACAATCAAGATGATGCACCAGGCAACACAATACAAGAGGTACCAACACAAGAGCATGAAGTTGATGCACAAACTGAAGTTGTGGAAGCACCATGTCAAGAGAAACTTCAACCTGACCTGAACTGGCTGAGAGATCATCCTGAGAACAAGTCATTGGAGATATTCATACAGGAGTTAGAACCAGAAGACAACTGGAAAGAATGCTAACCTGTTTCCTATCATAATTGGAACCCAAAACAATAGATGATGCAATCCAAGATGTTAAGTGGATTATCGCTATGCAAGATGAACTAAATGAATTTGAAAGAAATCGTGTATGGGAACTTGTTGACGGACTGCATGATCAACATCATTGGAACAAAATGGGTATTCAGAAACAAGATGGATGAACAAGGGACAGTTGTCAGAAACAAAGCAAGGCTAGTTGCAAAAGGCTCATCTCAAGCAGAATGAATAGATTATGATGAAACCTTTGCCCCAGTAGCAAGATTGGAAGCATTCAGACTCTTTCTAGCTTTTGCAGCCCACAAAGAATTCAAAGCTTACCAAATGGATGTCAAGAGTGCATTTCTGAATGGACTTTTGGAAGAAGAAGTATATGTGGAACAAGCTCCTGGTTTTCAACTTAAGGGGAAAGAAGATAAAGTGTACAAGCTCAAAAAGGCACTTTATGGACTCAAATAGGCACCCAGAGCCGGGTAAGAGACATTATCACAATTTTTTTATCAACAATGGATTCAACAAATGAACTATTGATAAGACTCATTTCAAGTTAAAGGAAGGAACAAGCACCTTGTTAGTCCAAATCTATGTTGATGACATTATCTTGGGATCGGAAGATGAGAAGCTATGTGACAAATTTGCAAATTTGATGAAAAGTAAATTTCAAATGAGCATGATGGGAGAATTAAATTACTTTCTTGGTCAACAAGTAAAGCAAATGAAAGGTGGCATCTTTATTAATCAAGCCAAGTACACAAAAGACTTGAAACACAAATATGGTATGAACACAAGTGGCACATCAGATACACCAATGTGTAAAAGAGTCATTCTTGAAAAAGTTGAAATTGGAAATGATGTTGATCAAAAGCTCTATAAAGGAATCATTGGATTTCTACTCTATCTAACTGCAAGCAGACCTGAGATAGAATTTGTATTAGGAGTATGAACAAGATTTCAAGCTCAACCAAAGGAATCTCACCTTCCAGCAGCCAAAAAAATAATCAAATACCTGAAGAACACTATCAATGTAGGAATTTGTTATCCAAAAGATGGAGGATTCAAGCTAATATCATATTTAGACGCTGACTATGATGGATGCAAGATAGATAGAAAAAAAACACCTCTAGAACTTTTCAAATGCTAGGCAGCAGACTAGTATCATGGTTTAGCAAAAAAAACAAAACTCTATATCCACATCAATAGCTGAAGCAGAATATATAGCAGCAGGCAGTTTTTGTGCACAAGTGCTATGGATCAGACAACAACTAAGAGACTATGGAATGGAGGAAAAGACAATTCCAATCATGTGTGATAACACAAGTGCAATATCCATTACTGAAAATCTAGTATTGCATTCAAGAACAAAGCATATTGATGTGAGACATCACTTTATCAGAGATCATGTTGAAAAAGGAGATGTTATCCTAAGTTACATACCAACTGAAGATCAATTGGCAGATATATTCAAAAAAACCACTCAGTCATGAAAGATTCAGCAAGTTGAGAACTGAGTTGGGAATGATAGAAATTGATTAAGTCATAAGAAGCGCTTTTTGAGTAATCACCGATTGTCTCCACCACCGATTGTTAGGAACAGCTTTTATATACAAGAAATTTCGGTGAAGAAGTCACTACACCGGCCTAGTGACCACCAAGTCACTCCACCGGAATATATATTGGAGTAAATAGCAAACTAAGGTGTGAACTAAATCAGCTTTATACACGTGGAAAATCAAGGGAGTTATGGAGGATTATTCAGTGGAAGATTACACACGTGGAGATCAATTTATAATCATGGAGGCAACTATATTATTTTTGAATTACAAATGCCTCGATTCCCGGGAATTATCATTACTTAACACAATCCACTCCCCCACTCTGGTATCACGCCATTACGTCACAAAATCCTTCCATATTCAACCATGTTCAGAAACACTATTCTCTCTTAGAAATCAAAACTTTTTGAAATCTCAATCTCAATCTTATTCAAGATTTTTTAGAAATCTTTACTCCCTCTTGCAATCATAAACCCTATTCTCTCTGAAAAATCAAAATTTTTTGAAATCTCAATCTTATTCAAGAAATGGCTTCATCCTCTTCAACCACTCAAACTGGAAAACAATAGGAGAAATTGATTGCCATTGGATCGTTCTTCCAAGAAGAACACAACTTAAACTATAGTAAAACCTCTATAAATTAATACTCGATAAATTAATAACCTCGATAAAATTAATAATTTGTCCAGTCCCAACTTGGGACCAGTACAAAATTGGACCCCAATCGATAAAATAATAAGATAATAACTTTTTTGAAATCCCAGTGTATATATATTGGTCCCAACGAAACTATAAATTAATAATTATGTATGTACTAAAAGATTCCAAATTCTAAGATTATCTAGTAAAAAAATGAATCTATAGACACTTGTTTTTTTATTGAACTTCAAATCTATATTGAGTTCATCTTTAAATCTCCTCATTGCACTTAAGAGTTGGGGCATTGTCAAATTCAAATAATTTGTGAATGTACATTCATAGAATGTGCATTGGAACTTGTTTTTGTAATTTATTTTTCATCTCTAACTAATATACATTGAAACTAGTACATTGGACTTGGAAATTTAAAGGCTATACGTAAAACCTCTTTAAATTAATAAATTATTAATTTATCAATATAATAATATCTCGCTAAATTAATAAAATATCCTGGTCCCAACATTATTAATTTATAGAGGTTTTACTGTATGCGGAAATGATGAAGAAGCAAAAAGATTGGCCGATGGATGCAAAAATATGGGATTGCTGACCTTCCTAAATCCCCCTATCAAAGATGTTTGTTATGAAAACTTTATATCCTTCTGGAAAACTGCTAAGTTCATTTCTGGGCTCCTTGCTGAAGAAGGTGATGAAATGGGTGAAGACAAGATCGTTGCATCTATCAACGGTACAGAAGTGGTCATTACAGCAAAGGTAATTCACAACCACCTCAAACTCTTGAATAAAGGTCAAACAAAAGCAGCCTTGGTACCACAAAACTTGGATGAATTCTGGGTAACAATCGCCAAAACGGCAAACCAAGGTTCTAAGAAACTTAACTGTCATAGATCTGCTTTGAAGAAACCCTTCAATGAATTCAGTGCTCTAATTGGTAAGACAATTGATGGCAAGCTAGGGGCAAACTATGCCATGACAGAGGTTCGAATGCGTCTTATGGGAAATGCGGCGAAAAAGGGACTTGCCGAAGGGAAGAAGAAAAAGAGGATCTTCTGGATCAAGAAGTCCTATGGAATTCAACTCCACTATCTCATGCAATGTCTGAAAGTACCGGTAATAAAACTCCATAAATTGCATGAATCCAAAGTCATGTGTACCTATGTCAAACATCCAAAGAAAGCATGAGGAGGGAAGAGAAAGCAACCTAGCAGAAACACGTGTGACCAAAGAAAGAAACAAAAAGTTCAAAGAAATCTGGACAGAGAGGATTTTGGAAAACTAATAGATTGCTGAAGAAGAAAAAGAAAAGGAAGAAGAGGAAGAGCAGAGTGATGCATTCACACAAGTAGATATTGAGGAGGAAGCGGCTGATGCATCAACACCAATAGAAGCAGATCCAGAGAGAATCTTCAATCTATATATTCAACCCCTAATTGTGGACATGGAAAGGGAATATCAAAGCAGTCAAAATTTGAAAATTGCCTTAAGGAGTGATGCAACCTCCTTAAATCACAAAATTGAGGCCCTCATCAGTCATATTAAGGTTCAAGATGAGGTGATGGAGAATTATGGCAACGTACTTTGCAACCTACAGCATCTCATTCCCTATGATGTCCAAATGAATCTTGAATTTCTAGCTGACAAGATTGATGGAAATCTCAAACCATTGGTGAATACTTTGAATGCTCACACCCAACAACTTCACCATCTGGATGAGATTATGGATTACTCTGGCCATCAACTCAACACCTTACTCAATGTCACTGGGGCCACAAACAAAATTCTTGAAGAAAGATTTGGCCTCCTCCCAGAATCTGTGGCAGCCAACAAAATTTTGAAAGAAGGTTTGGTGATGCCAAGAAGGGGGAAGGGAGTTGCAAGCCTGAAAGCTCCAGGGGAAAGAAAAGTAGAAGTAGTCCTATAATAAATATTGTTGAATTAATTCCATGCCTTTGATTTGTTTTGAAAAAGATGCAATATCTTATTGCCCTTGAATGGATGAATAAATTTTTTGTACACTTATATTCAGGTTTATGAGGGTTTTGGTATCATCAAAAAGGGGGAAATTGTTAGGAACATTTTATTATGTTTTGATGATGGTCATACTAACTGTTATAGCAAGCCCGAAATAAGTTAGAATTCTCTGTTCAAGTCTTTACTTAGAGTCAGACATGTTGTATAAGTGAGTCAGACAAGTATTAGACTAGTTGGTAGGATGGAAAAGTAAAATAGAAATCCGGCAGAGTGAAGCCAGCCAAGTACCAGCAGAGAAGCATGAAGACATTATGGTCTGACTTATAACCAAGGAAGTCTGTGATGACCTTGGATAAGTCTAAGTTATAATTCTAATGATGAAATACATTGTCAAATATGGTGTACACTGATCTCACCCAAATCAAGGATCAATGAAGTACAAGAAGTACCTAAAATATCAAAGAAAATAAGAATGCAGTAAACCGGCAGAGTGAACTGACTATCGGCTGAGTGATAATGAAGCAGTGAAGAAAGAACCAAACAACCAAGTCAGAAGGATTACTTGACCATTCAAGGAACAGCCAAGTAAACTTTACTTGCCCAGATTTCAAATGATAAAGATCAAGCATTAAATGCACAATCAATTGAGGATCAATCAAGGACTGATTTTGTGATAGACGTTTGAGAAAGAAATCTGATCACTGAATTCAATGAGAATATAATTAAGGGGGAATCAAGAATCAAATCAAGGATTATTCTCCACATTAAATAACCAATGGACGGAAATTCAAATCAAGGATTATCAAGGCTATAAATAGAAGGCATTGAGAGACATGAAAAAGAGCGATTGGATCCGATAAGAAATAAGTTTCGAAACTCGTCAATTTGAAAAGCCTTCTATCTGTACTTAAAAGAAACATCTAGAGATCAACTCATAAAACAGAGCTCAAATTCCACATCAAGCACTGAGATTGATCACAAGTCTGTGAATCCAATTCACATCAACTAAAGCAATTGAATAAGAGGAATCTAAGAAGGAGTTGCAATCATTATGATAGCTTCTGAAAGATTTGTTCTCATGGAGCAGTGATAGAGACTGAGTCACTGAAGCTTTTGTAGCCAGAGAGTGATATTTTGGAAGACTGTGAAGCTTGTGTAGCCAAGGACAATCCAACTATTGAATCTGTGAAAACAATAGTGAATTCCTCCAATCATCACAGGAGAAGAGTGGATTAAGGGATTACACCACCCTGAACTACTATAAACCTTTGTGTGTATTTACTTTTAGCAATTTACTTACAACACTTTATTTCATTGCATAATATATTTATGATTGCATAATCTACTTTGAACCAACTTTTAAAGAAGGGACTTATCCGCTGCCCAAAAGCTTTTAAACATAAGTAAAGTTATCGAAACTCCACTATTGTCATTCACCCCCTCTATGACTATAGTTTTACCCTTCTCTGGGACCAACATAGTGCTTTGCTCACAAAGAAAACCGGTATCTACTGTCCGTCTTGTTCCTTGACCAGTACAACGCTCAACGCTTCTTCACATACTGCCAAGTAGACATACAACGACTCTCCTTCCTGATGAGCTGTTAGCGTAGGTAGTTCGGCCAAGTACAACTTCAGTTCTTCAAGGGCCTTCTGGCTTTCCTTATCCCACTGAAAAGGACTTGCTTTTCTCAAAATTTTGAAAAAATGTAAGGCACGCTGTGCCGGTCTGGAGAGAAACCCGTTCAATGCTGCTATCCTTCTTGTCAGCAGCTGTACGTCTTTAATGTTTCTTGGTGGCTGCATTGCCTTCAAGGCATCTACCCTTGTCCGGGTTGGCTCTAATCCCATCTTTGGATATCATGTCTGATAGGATTGCCCAATATGACCCTAAATGTGCATTTTTTCGGGTTAAGTTTCATTTGAGTTCACCTTAATACCTCAAATACCTCGCTGACATCCCTTAGGAATTGTTGAAGAGACCTGCTATTGATTAGAAGATCGTCCATGTACACCTCCATGGATCGCCCGATTTGTTGGGTGAAAATTTTGTTTACAGCCCTTTGATATGTCGCTCCAGCGTTCTTCAGGCCGTAGGCCATAGTGATGTAGCAGTACGTACCAAATTCTATTTTGAAGGAAGTTTTTTCCGTATGTTTGGGATCCATTGCGATCTGATGATATCCCTTATAAGCATCTAAAAAGGCAAACACTTCAAACCCCACAGTTGATTTTACTAGAAGATCAATCTTGGGTAGGGCATAACAGTCTTTCGGACATGCTTTGTTCAGATCTGTGAAGTCAACACACATCCTCCAACTCCCATCTGGATTCTGGACCAGTACTGGGTTCGCTAACCATTCTGGGTATACAACTTCTTTAATAATGTTGGCCTGCAACAACATGGTTATTTCTTTCTCAATTTCCGAGATGCATTCGGAGGCAAATTGCCTCTTCTTTTGCCGAACAGGTCTCCTGCTCGGGTCTATGTTTAGCCTGTGTACGGCTAGCTTTGGAGATAATCCTGGCATGTCCTCATTTTTCCATGCAAACACATCCTTGAACTCTTTCAAAAGATTTATCAGAGATTCCTTATGTGAGGGTGGAATCCATGTTCCCACACTAACTGTTGAGTCAGCCTACTTGTCCCATAGACGAACAGCCTCTGTCTGGTCCTCAGACGACCAGCTCTCTTCATCCTCAGGGAGTAACTCTTCGATGCTCACCTGTTGAACCATCATCTTTCTATTAACTGTTGCAGTGTAACAACTTCTGGCTGGTTCCACATCGCCTTTAATTTCTGTAGAGCCTTCGTCCTAGTGAACTTTATACTCACATAAGCCGGTGAGATCATAGCTCAAAGATCGATAAGTGTTGGTCATCCCAGGATCACATTGTATGCCGAGGGTGCTTTTACCACCACATAAATCACCATTAAGGTCCCGCCTTGGTTCCCTCCCAAAAATTAGTTGGGAGCTTGATCATGCCCAAGTGGGTGTGCGGGGTCCGGCGAAGCCGAACAAAGTAGCCAAAACAGGGGTGAGTTCGGCGTCTTTCAATTCCATAGGTCTGAACATATTGTAGTAAATAACCTTCACGGCACTGGCTATGTCTACACATATTCGCTTTGTCAGATTCCTGCTGATCACCGCTTCTATCACTAACCCTTCATTGTTGTTTACTAAAGGGAGGGAGTCCTTAGGACCATAAGTCACTTCTCCCAACAACCTTTGTCTTTTTTTGATTGTGTATGAGCAGTAGACCTTCCACCGCTCTCACTCTCAGCTCTTCTTGTGTTGTTCGGCCCTCCTGAGATCATATTGATAGTATTCACAGGGCGGTTATCCAACTGACCATCATGATCTGGTGGGTGGTCTCTTCTTCTTCGAAACTCATCTCTGTTATCTCTATCATTGAAGTTATTTTTGTGCTTGAACTCACGTCGACCACGCGGTTTGACCTGATGAGACTGATCTACGACCTCATCTAGCTTTCCTTCCATCACTGCTGCATCAATATCTCTGATCAGATACAGAAAATGCTCTGAATCATGACCAACATCCTTGTGATAGTTGCAAAATTTGATAGGGCCTCTCTTCTCTCTGGGTCCCCTCATTGGTGGTGGGACCTTGGCTATACCCTTTCTTTCCATAATTGTGAGGACTTGCTTGCGAGATCTGTTCAAAGGGATGAAGTCTCTGTCCTAAAGAGCTCTTTTCTTCCCGAGCCGATCTGAGATGGGTGCAGTTACCCGATCCCAAACCGACTTCCTTTTCTTGTCTGACTTATCTTCAGACTTGCATTTCTTCCTTTCACCTCTTTTCATCTCCTTTTTGAGCCTATTTGCTTATTCTCCCTGGCAATGCTTGTGGGCCACATCTAGGCATTCTTCCATAGACTGAGGGAGTTTGCTGTTTATCTTGGCGTACATCCGTCCCTCTCGCAGACCTGCCATGATGGAAGCGACCAACAACCGATCATGTGTATCCCGCACCTGTGCGGACTCTTCATTGAAACGTTTAATGAAGTGAAGAACTGTCTCATCTTGTCTTTACCTCAATGTGAGGAGATGAGTCTGATTTCTTTGGAAAGGATGAGGTTCGATAAAAGCATGGATGAACTTCCGAGTTAGGGTTCCGAAGTGAGAGATCGACCTGGGAGGAATTTTGTTAAACCATTCTCTGGCCCTTCCAGTTAGCAGTGCAGGGAAAGTCTTGCACTTCATCTTATCTGGTACATTGTACAAGTTCATATGCGAGATATACTGATGTATATAATCATAAAGATCCTTAGATCCATCATAAGACTCAATTTTAGAGATCTTGAACCCCGCTGGTCGGGGATAACTGTCAATGTACTCCGTAAAGGGTGACGCACAAAGGACTTCATCTGATCGCCTCCCAAGCAAAGCATCCAGTTCGGCCTTATCCATGTCGTTAGGGTTTTGATGAACATTCCTTTTCACCGTATTGAGGCTAGACTCACCCTCTTGCTTTTTTTGAGTTTCCTGGGGTGGAATTGTTTCTGAGACCTCTAGGGGATCACTCCCATTCAGCGTTTCTTCAAAAATAGCTTTAAGTGTGTAATTATCCATATTTTTCAAAGCTTCCACCAACGCCTGGTTGGCTGGATCTTTAAGGACTAGATCAGTCTGTTGAGTCTGATCTTCGATAGGGTTTGCACTCTTTTAGGCAGCCGGGTTCTAGCCTTCCCCCTGGGTAGTTGCAGTAGTTCCACCCAGCCGAGCCGGATCTGCAGGATCTGCAGTTTTCTTGCTGGTGTTTTTAGCCATTGTTGATCACGAGAATTCTGGGATTTTTTAGATCGCTTTTATCAGAAAGATGGCCCTTCTTCTAATGCCAATTGACGATGCTGGATCTCGTCTAGTTAATAATCCGGGCCAATTACCTTTGTGACAATGATCTTTAATCGTATGAACCATAAATCGTGCTAATAGAGATGTGTTTTGGTGTATTTTAGACTGAGCTCATGAGTTATTTCACCCGAGTTGCCTACATATCCAATAACTGAATTGGAATCAAGTTTTTCGTAGTTCTTTAGGGTTTATATTTAAAGGGGATGATTTGTCCCTTTCCTTGTCCTGCAAGGAATCGCATTAATATTATTAATATTTTCCTAAGGATATACACGCATAGAACCTTATAATTTAGGGGTAATTATGAACACATTTAAATGTTAGGATCAGAGCCTTTATGACTTTTGATTCTTTCCTTATTTGCCTTTAGTTATCCAGCACGTGGAATAACAACCGGGGTTGCTCTGTGCGTCCTGCGCCGAGCCCCCAAGGCCACTATGGCCGAACTAGACAGCTCCTCTTCACAAAGACCTAGCCGACTTGCGGTGGCTGGAGGAGGAGCATTTGCCGATCTCCCACCTGGGGAAAGGGACCTGCCCTTGGGTCTGTGTTCGGGGCTCTTAGCCCTTAAGGCCTTACTTTTAGAGGCTATTCATTTATTATATGACTTAAATGGATGACACGTGGCGTAGTTCGGGTTGACCATCATCAAATCCCTAGCTAAATAATACAATTCCCTTCCCTTTCTCCGGTTGCCCAATCCCCACCCCTCCACACATACCCCCCCCCCCCCAAGAAAAAGAAAGATTATGATAAAACTTAATCGAAAAACTAATATTGCTTTAATGAAAGGCGAAATTCAAATGCTATTTTTTTGGTAAAAAATGACGAATTTTGCAACCCTCTAATTCAGAGAAGACCCTTATCCCCATCTTAAAGTTCATCCTAATGAGAACTATGGTATTATTGTTATCTCCGCATTTGTGGTAGAAGAAATACTAGAAGAACATGACGTACATTATTGCAATATACAGAAAAGAAGAAAAAAAAAAGTGCAAATCGTTATATAAAACAGGTTAGCATATCAATGAGAGAAAAGTAAGTTAATTAAATACGTACCCTGAGCAAGGAAGCCAAAGAGAATGAGAAAGAGAAGAAACCCTTTGATGAATATATTTTCATTGATGAAGCTCATCATTGCAGGTCTCTCTTCACACAAACACTTCTTTCTATGTGAGATGGAAAACTCTTCACTTAAAATCCTTGAGACCTGCAAGTACTTTGTCAATCTCTGATAAAATTTATAAGGAACTCTTTTTCTTTTTTAATTAGCTATTAATTAAAAAAAATCATATATTAAGATAACAAAAGACAAGTCCAACAAGTTGCTTGATTATACAATTCATTTCATCCGTTCAATTTTGACCCAATGATAATGACAGTTAAATTTACTAGTATCAATCAAAGTTCGAATTCTCATTCAATCTTTCAATAAAATAAAAAAATCATCTTCCCAAAAAATAAGTAGTTTTTATACGGCCGGGAAGTCTCATGATGATACGTAACAGTTTAATTAATATGGGTAGATATCTCAATTACTTGTATTCTCACTAACATATTTTTATAGATCCACAAACAACCCCCATAAAAAGTTCTTACAAATATAATTTCAGGCTTGCAATTTAAAGAGTTGTTACAAATATAATTTCAGGCTTGCATGGCATGTTTATTTAAAAAGAAAGGGGTAAGATATCAAGAATAGGATTTTTTTTAGAAGTGGATTATTAAGAAACTATTTAAAACAACAACATTGTAAAAGAGGGGGTGCATGGGGGGGGGGGGGGTTTGAACTAGGAGCTTAGGTTATTGCTTTCACCTCTGCTTTATGAACAACAAAGAAGATTATTTTAGTAAAGTATGAAAATAATCTGGAATTTTAAGCGTATTAAATTAACAGATGATTTTTTTTCTTTTTGAGTAACATATGATTTGTTTAAACAATTATACAAATTAAAAAAATAAATTAATATTTCTTGAAAAAATTAATACTACCCCATCTCAAATTATAGGTCCATTTCGATTTTTAGTTTTGTCTCATTATATAAATCCATTTAGATGACCAACGAAAAAATTATTACATTTTTCACCTTTTAGCCATCATTTATTATATATCCGCCCATCACTTTTCACTATTTTACATTAATAACACTTAAAGGTCATTTTAGATTTTTTTTTCATCAAAATTAATGACACATAAATAATTTAATCAATTTTTTTAATCTGTGTGAAAAACCTCAAACAGTCTTAATTACGTTTTAGAATATAGTATAAACCAAATCAATAATCAAGGAATTAAAGTTGTCACTCTCATTTATTACCAACTATCGACATTCGATTTCCTAATGGTTAGTATAACAATATTTTTTGAAAAGCAATGTTTTGTTTTTATGTACCGTCCACCCACACAAATCAATATTATTTTTTAAAAGCAATAACTATGTATTAGAAAACGTCCAGCAAGAATGTAGATATACAGTATAAGAGTACAAAAATGTTGCATCACCAATCATTCAATGATAAAAATAAAATTTTAATAAAAATTATATCTAGAATAACAATAAATAGATATCTACAACAACAGAGAAATAAATCCCGAAACACGAAACCAAGAAAAAACAAAAAAACAAAAAAATTCATATTGAGAGTGAAATAATTTGATTTTAATAGATTGAATAATTCTGAGTACAATGTCATACTTATACTACTCTATAATTTGGAGAACAAAAAAATAGATAAATACTGTTAGGAATTAATTAATATAATGTTTAATGTTGGTGTTTATCCATGAGGATCTATCACTAGATTTAGTTTAGACACTTGGCATCATGTTAGTGGACCAAGTGTTATATCTGTTAGAGAATGTAGCTATATGAACTAAGATGTGTACCAAGTTGAATGTATGAGAAAATATTCTCTTCATATCTATTTGTTTTCTTGGTATCGGAGCTAGGTTGGCCGGAAATGGCAACCTCCGGTGCTCCCACTACTGAAAGCTCCACCACCGGAGCTCAGAGCACTGAAATCCCCACCACCATACAACCTTCCACTCATATGTCAATCTCCGATAGAACTCAGGCTTCCTTTTCCTTTACAAACTTTCCTTTTCATTCTGCTGGGGTAGCAACCGGTATTCCAGTGATGAGCTCCACAAATGCTACTCTTCCACCACCGGTCGTGAACTTTGGTCATCCGGAGCCGCCATACACAAGCTATCGAACATCTCTTCCTCCACCGCCACTTTTCGGTTCTGTTAGCCCGCCTTCTTCTGCAACCTCTGTTCTTAGTCCTCCATTCTCCGGCAACTTGAATCAGGTTGGTACTGTTAAATTGGACATAAATAATTACCTTCTATGGCGCTACACAGTGCTTCCCATCATTCGTGGTCATCGGATGGAAGATCACCTTCTTCACTCAGCCCCTTCCTCACAAGATCCTCTCACCAGATTTAATGCTACAACTTCTTCACTAACCCTGGCTTCATATGAATGGATCATCAAGGATAATCTACTGATGGAATGGTTACTGAGCTCTATAACGAGTCAATCCTTACGAAGTAGTTGGATGTTCTTCCACTTATGAAGTCCGGACAACCTTGGAAACTCTCTATAATAGTCGATCAGAGGCACACATGTTAGAGTACAAGGATGCTCTTGCTAAAGCATCAAAAGGAACAAAGTCTATGTCGGATTACCTCTCCCAGATAAAGTCCTACTCAGACAATCTCACCGCTGCTGGATACCTAATTACTAAATCTGAACTCATTCTGGCCACTTTAGGAGGTTTAGATCGTTACTACGAATCTGCCATAGTCAATATTACATCCAGGGTTTGAGCTCTCAGCTGGCAAGATGTCCAATCTCAGTTAATTACTCACGAGAGGCTCATTGCAAGACTGAATCTGCCTTCTGGCCATGGCTTTTCTAGCTCCCCTGCTAATCTAGCTCAAGGTCCCCTGTCCAGAAACTATTCCAACTACAACACTAATACTGGAAGGTCCTCCTCTCCTGGTTCTAATCGAGGTAGAGGAACTGGCAACTCTAGAGGTGGCAGGGGTAGAGGAAGGGGACAAGATCTGGGAACAAAATGGTATGCCAACTCTGTGGAAAAGGTGGCCATATAATAACAGCTTGCTGGCATAGATTTGAAGAGGATTTTGTTCCTCCCTAGTAGTGTCAATACCACAGCTCAATAGGCATCTGCTTATGCTTCCACTGCTACACCTCAGTCTGTGGGAGATTCAGCCTGGTATATGGATAGTGGAGCCTCCAATCATCTCACAGCTGACCTAAACAATCTTCATCCCAATGCAGGGTACAATGGTTCTGAGTCCCTGGTGGTTGGTAATGGTGAGGAACTAGCCATTTTGCACATAGGATTTAGTACTTTTCCAACACATTGTCCACACACTGCACTTGTTCTAAAAGATGTCCTTCATGTTTCTTCTATTACTAAGAACCTTATCAGTATATCTAGAATTTTAGCTGATAATTGTATAACTATTGAATTTAACCCTACTACTTGTTATGAAGGACAAGAGAACAGGGAAATTGCTCCTAACAGGAACACTCAGTAATGGACTCTACCAAATAATGGCCCCAAGTCCTCCTCACTCCAAACTGAAGCATACTTCCAGTTCAGCTGCTTCTAGTCCTCTTTTCCATAATAAAATTAGTGTACAAGGTTTATCAAGCTCCCCTAGTTTGTGTCTAGGTACTGTTATTCTTGATAAATATCCTAATGTTTGGCATAGGAGGCTAGGCCATCTATCCAAACATGTTTTAAATCAGATTCTGAAGTCTTGTAATGTTCATATTAATGGAAATCTTGCTTTTTGTGATGCTTGTCAATATGTTAAAGGTCATGCTTTACCCTATCCTAATTTGATTCACATGCTCATGATGTTCTTGAACTGATTCACTCTGATCTCTGGGGGCCTGCTCCCATTCCATCTGTATCTGGTTTTCATTACTATGTCATCTTTGTTGATGATTGGTCCAGGTACACTTAGATTTTCCCATTGAAATTAAAATCTGATGTTTACACTGTCTTTCTCCAATTTAAAAGTCTAGTTGAGAATAAGTTTTCCACCAAGATTAAGTGGTTACAAACAGATTGGGGGGGAGAGTATAGGAATCTTACACCTTATCTTAAAGAACAAGGAATACAATTCAAGCATCCTTGTCCTCATGCCCATCAACAAAATGGTAGGGTAGAGAGAAAACATAGACATATAACTGAATTAGGTCTGACACAACTAGCACAAGCATCCTTACCTTTGAAATTCAGGTGGGATAGCTTTGTAGAAGCTATTTCTGTCATTAATATACTGCCTACTCATGTTCTTAATCTCAAATCTTCTTTTGAAGTTCTGTATAACAAAAAGCCAGATTATAAATTTCATAAAGTTTTTGGATGTGCCTATCTTCCACATCCCAGGCTTTTACATACTGTTAAGTTTATGTTTCTCACCACAAAATGTACCTACTTAGGTGTCAGTCCTCACCACAAAGGCTATAAATGTCTAGATGTATCAGGAAGAGTGTTCATAACTAGGAATGTGGTCTTCAATGAGTCAGAGTTCCCCTTTAGAAGAAAATTCCTACTAGGACCTCATAGGGAAGTCATTTCTGACCCTGAACTATCCACCATCATCTTTCTGCCTAAGTCCACTGCTGCAAGGCCATTATCTTGTGAAGTAACTGCTGAACCTGCTCATGTTTCAACATATGAGTCTGGTCCTAGTGTGCAATCCAGTCCTGTATCTCCTAAACATGAATTCTCACCCTCTCCTACACCCAACCTCACCAATCCGAACTCTAGTCTTATATCTCTTAGTCTTATTTCAAAAGCACAATCTAGTGTTTCAGCTCAAAGTGACCATACCCTAGATCAAACCAGTGAACCTTCACCACAACCTCCACCACAGGGTCATCCTATGCAAACACGTTCTAAAAGTTGAATTTTTAAACCAAAAACCTACTCTGCCCAAATTCAGTCCTCCATACTCCCAGATCACCTGTCTGAACCAACCAGGGTCTCAGAAGCATTGAACAACACTGAACGGAGAGCTTCTATGGTCACTGAATTTGATGCACTACAAAAAAATGAAACCTGGACTCTAGTGCCTCAACTCAACAAACAAAATCCAGTTGGCTGTAGATGGGTGTTTAAACTGAAAATAAGATCTGATAGAACAATCATCAAGCACAAGGCAAGACTAGTTGCCAAAGGATTTCATCAGAATTATGGTGTGGAATTTAAAGAAACATTCAGTCCAGTAGCTAATGCCTCTACTATCAGAGTTGTCCTGGCCTTAGCAGTCAACTTGAACAGGCATATTCATCAAGTTGACATTGACAATTCATTTCTTAATGGACCACTGATGGACGATGTCTATATGGAACAACCAGAGGGATTTGTTGATAAGAACAAGCCACATCATGTTTGTAAGCTCCATAAAGCCTTGTATGGCCTTAAACAAGCTCCTAGGGCATGGTTTGCTGCCTTAAGACTATAGATGCTACACTGGGGTTACAATCAATCAAAATCAGATTCATCTCTTTTTGTTCTTAAGACTAATGAACATTTGTTGTATGTTTTAGTCTGTGTAGATGACATATTGGAGACAGGTAGCTCACGGAAGCTGATCAAGAAGTTTGTTGATATGTTAAATTCAAAGTTTGCACTGAAAGATCTAGGTTCAATAACCCATTTTCTGGGAATTGAAGCACACAGAACTTCAGCAGGGTTGTACTTAACACAGGGCCATTATGTTAGGAAATCTACGCGGGAACGCAGCGGAATTCAAAAATTTACTTCCTATCGACCCAAGATCGACTTCGTTTAAGCAATAAACAAATAGATAGTAGACGGTGGTTACCTTGGTTGATCTAAAAGATCGACGCTTTGACCGTCTAAGGAGAGTAGTTCAGCATGGAGCCGCCCAAGTGTTCGGCCTCTAACGCTAGTCCACACGAACAACCCGCCGGAATCCCACCATGGATTGCTATCGGAAAACCCCGGTTGCTAGACCGGACTTTTTCCTCCCTCACAAACTCACTATAGGAAGCCCCATCTTTCTTACACAAGAACTATGAGTTCTTGCAATTTTTCACAAGAACAATTGCCCTTGGAAGAATGGTGTACTAAAGAGCTTGGCAAGCCCTCTTATTTATACTAGAGAGGGGCGCCCAAGAGGCTTGTAGGAGGGGAAAACCTTTTTCCAATAAAAATAAGGAAAGACAATTAATGTGATTGATTTATCTCTTTTAATTTAATATCTTATATTAAATGAATCCATAATTTATAATTCTCCAATATCTTATATTGAATGTAAATTATATTATTACCATAAATCTATTTTCTCAGAATCAATTAATATCACATATTAATATTATGGTAATCTTATTAATTAAATTGCACAATCCAAGTGTGTCATACACACAATGAATGTGGCGCCCAAAGTTTCCATAAATTGGATTATGGAAAATTCTTTAATTAATATAATGTTATGATTAATTAATTTGCAAAATCCATATATATATCATATGCACACATTTCGAATTTTACACATGTATCAATATACATATTTAATTAATCATCATAATTAATATCTTGTATTATATTTATTCATAATAAATAAATACCACCATATTAATTTACCACTATAACCTTTATAGTCTCGAGATAAACTTTCCTTATTTGGTTATCATCTATAACCACATTTTAATCCGCCTGGATATTCATATGTGTGTGACCCGATAGGCTTCCGAATATGTTGGCCGTAGACACAAAGTGCAATTTACGAAAATGCCCTTCATGCCTAACGATCACGGGATAGCGTCTAGCAACACACCGTGACCCCCAATCATCGGAAGAGTCAAATGCAATGACTACTACATTTCATGTGAAACGGTTACCGTGTAACTTACAATCCTATCGCTGTAATAATATCCATACGGTCGTTAGTCGAGTGTCAAAACATCAACGACCGTATCTTATAATCTGGATATCATGCTCTCTCGAAGTAACTCATTTACTCCCACTTTGCAAAGATTCACGAGAGTAAGACATTCCTTATAAGAAGGCCATTTCGGATATTCGATCCCAATCATAGGATACGCGATTCCCGGACGACCAATCATGTATACTCCGCATGCTTCGCATCATACCCAATCACTACCGCATGATCGCCCCGTGGCTGGGGAAACCTCAATAGTGTCAAAGCATGACAATCCACACCGTGATGCCATGAAGACTCCGGTCAAAAGGATAATTACACAACCGTCACATAGTGTGACACTTATCCGTGTAAGTGGGCCGCCTAACGTACGCATTCTCTAATACACGTCCACGTACGGTCCAAGTGTCTCTACACTTCGATAGACGAGATCTATCCATGCCCTTAAAGACGAAGACATCTAATACGTGCTAGTCCGTTTATACTATCAATGCCCCGTTTAATAGTACATCGCCTAGAGACATTTAAGTATCAAACTTATTAAAGTGATTAGAGATCTCATCAACCATAATCGCCTATCATGGTTTCTCTATCACAGCTTTAATACTAAGGACGTTATCATATAACAATTCATAATTGGTTCTTTAAAAGAACATATATATGACAACAGAAAAGCCATTTAATATATGTATAAACATAATGAAATAGTAGAAATGATCCGACCCGGTCGGATCCGGTCCAACCCGATTGGGTTTAGGACACTATTTCAACAATCTCCCACTTGGCCTAAAACCAATCACTCGCACACACAAGACCAAGTTGAAACACAAGAATCTAATGCAATACTCGCAACCAGCCCTAGCCATAAACGGATCGCTATCCGTGGGGACTCAGACTATCTTCATATCACGTTCCAAATGACCAAGTCAAAGGAACCGCCTCAACACACACACGAATCTCTGACGAGACCAAGGTCCTTGCTTCAAGCAATGAATCCACTTACTATATCAGCTATATAGAAAAAGTGGAAGAACCGTACAAGGTTCAGGAATGAACCTTCTAGATCCATGTACTGCTCCCGCTGCGCCTCTAAGGCACTACTGTGTTTTGGCCTATTTGTAGAATTTACAATGACCCATATGCTAGAACATTTCCAGCTCACTGTATCACTTAATCAAAGTGATTGCAAATCCAGACTGTAGCTCCCACTCGCCTTCATAAGACTTAGGATATACGTCTGTATAACTATATTTATCTGATTCCAAGTTTCGATAAACTAGGAAACTTTCCTTAACTTGTTTAAGGACATTCTCGACATTCACCAGATTTACTTTCATACCTTCCCATGACTATTCATGGACTATGAACATCCGGCATTACCTTTATGATGGTTCCAATTGCCGCAGCAAAGGAAACCTTTCATAAGCATCATCTTTCACCTCATCTTTAGGACGAACGTCCTAACATAGATAGATCTTGAGAACACTAGCTAGCAGTATCCCCGTCGTGATCTATGCTAAACTCTTTTAGCATCACATCTATATAGGCAAACAATAATCTAACAAAGAGCTTAAATCTATCGCTATAGATTCTTATTTCTAAAATAAGAACTCGCTAATCCAAGTGCTTTCGTAAAAAATCTTGAACTACCAAACAATAATTGATCGTGACATGGGTATTAATTCTTGAGAGAGATATCCAATACCTTACTCAAAAACGTAACACACTCCCACTATCCATATTGCACATGGGGCATATCCTTCTTTTGACTAAATCAAACTCCTTTGATTATCAAACAAAGAAATTGTCTAGAGAAACTTGTTTGAGTCCATAAATGGAACTCATGGGCTTACATATCATGTTATCGTCTATGAACATCGAGCTGTCTGTCCGACGGCTTCAACACTATCATATAGCCATGATACGAAGTTATAACAAGCTTAGTCTGAATAGAATTGGGCTCAGCTGGCAGCATAAAGATAACTACAAGGTTTACACCCCATACTCTTCAGCCGTCACTATAGCCTTATGGTAATCATATTACCATCCATTTCACCTTTCGTGGGACATTCCCTTTAGGTAAGACAGACTAGGTTCACAACCCGGTTGTCACCGATGGAATCTAATTCAGATGTTATGGCTCCTGGCCATATCTCTCAATCTTGCCTTTCAAACATTATTTCATAAGTCGTGAGATATTCATTCTTCAAGATGAACATACCATCAGCCTTTTCAGGCTTGAGGTTATCCACAGACTTACAGAACTTTTGTGTGCACTGAGCATTGTTCTACACCTCATCGCTATGCGGCGTCTGCTCATGTTCCAATGGTTGAATATATCTTTGTGGTTCTCAAACTCTTTTGAGATCTTATTTACTCCCACTGTCCCTTTTGGAAGTAACACTTCCTCTAGAAAACAGCATGTTTGGAGACAAACATTTTGCTCCGCGGTTAAGTAAATAATTTACAGCATACTTGCTAAGATACTCCACAAAGTTGTATATGTCGTACTAGGCTCCAAGCCTTTCTGACTATGCCTATGACAACTTCAAATCATCGGTTAAGATCGATTCGACATTATCCTCTTCCATATCTAATATGGAATTTATTCAACCTTTATTCTTTGGAACTCGGTTAAGTATAAGGGCACTATCCCGAAACGTAGATAAGGGATACTTCGCATGGCTTGCGTCACACCTTTATCATATAAAGTGTTGTTTCCATTTTGGGAACACAATCTAATTGCTTATCCCAAAGATGGTATCCTTCAAGGGAGAATCTTATTCCTTTCGACGACTTCGAAACACCCTTCGGTATTAATTACTTCAAATCAATTGAAGATTAATTCCTAAGTAGCTCATCAATCTCATATTCGTACTAGCTCGAACTTTTCGGGCTTTCCGAATTATGCACTTCCCTGAGTACACTTGACTATTTCTAAAAATAGTCGTAGAGACTAATAAACAATTATTTGTGGCATTAATTGTCACAAGCCATAAAACATCGGTATGTTTAGGCTTTGGACAACTTTCTAGATTTTATAACCTTTTCATAAAAGGGTATTTTAGTCATCTTTAGATAAGATACGTATTACCCACATGATTCATAATCATATGGTTCAACATCATCAGAATGACGTTTAGTTACACGCTTTCCTTCTAGAGAGACTATGTCTAGAACAGCCACAAATCAAGGATAACAGCCATACAAATATTTAGTTGAGATCTCATCACATATATCAACTATATAGTGACAACAATCTAGTATGTTAGATTCAATGACCTTCCAACTTTATCAGAATAACATTTATTCTTTACAATTGAATATGTATACTAAATCCTAACAAATAATTGAAAACGTATTCTTCATAAGAACCGGAACATAATAACATTTATTTAGTTTCCTTATCAGTTTACTAGATCCAGAGTATGGCAAGTGTTACAACATTTGTTTAACCTTCCATATCTGTATTTAATCTTTCTAATTTAATCACACTCGTAAGATATCATATATCTAAGAGTTGACTTGAACTTAGATAGATTTATCTCAACTCACTTGCCTAGAATAGAAACTTCAATAAGTTCTCTATTTAAGCACATGCCCTAACTTTCCTTTTTAATCCTTTAAGCACTTGTAAATATTTCTTAGTGTAGTCTTCATAAGACTTAACAAAGATCACATGAGCTGTGTCTTGATTTCCTTTCATAAAGAAAATCTAAAGTTTGTTAAATAGTTTATTTAACCTTTTAAATCGTATTTAAAACATTAACTATTTAATTAACCTTTAAGCAATAGTAGAATTAAGTCGATACTTAAATCTTATAATTTTGAAAACAACCTTTCCAAAATTAGATGTGGTCATTCTTATCCAACGTTTGAATTAATTGTCATCATATGACTGAATGATCATATTGGATCGTATCCAATGTTATGAGCTTCCGCCTTTCATTAATAATTAAAGTTTTGGAGTACTGCATCAAATATGTAGTCTCTAACTACTACGATGGGATTGCTCGTGTCATTGCTTATTTTAAAAGGATTAAAATTACTTAACCATTCTTGAGAACGTTTCTCAAAAAGTCATAATTTGGTTTTACTAATCGAGAAAAACATAAATATAAAAGTTTGCTAAAAACTACAACATTAAAAATGAAGATAAAAGAGTGTTGTTGTCTATACACGCAAAATCAAATATGGTCTTTAGGATTATGATTTTGCTCCCACTAGTCAACTACTCCCTATTGACTTTCAAGAATTTTTCAAAATCCTTTAGTGGCTGGAATCCTATCTAGTTGACTCGATCCCCGACGTGGGCCGATCGACCGGGTCAATTTCGACGGGTAGGTACTTCTTACCAATCGCGTCTAACGCGACTTCCAGTGGTTTGACTAGTCAACTCCTTGACAATTCACATCGTCTATGTGGTAGTCAACCTTATGTCTCTAAAATCAGACGGTCCTGACGTGGGCCAATCACCGCAAGATTCTTAGTCGAGTCGTAACCCAAGTATTCATGAGATCTCATAACGATCATATCTCGATAATGACGATATACCCGTGGTAGGTCAACTCCCGACGTGGGCCGATCAGTTGGATCCGAACAAGGGCTCTTCACCGTCACTATAATATTGGGAGACATATTATAACTCGATTTTTGTTGTGGGAGTAATTTTTAAATTAACTCACTTAATTAATTTCGAATTAATTCTCTTAATTAATTTATTACGGTCTCATCAAATATATCTATCTCTATAGACATACATCCTACACATTTATCTAAATCGTGCCTAGTCATGCATCTATCGTATCATATAAAATAAATACAAGCACAAAATAAATAAATGCGTAAAGTAACCGGTATGATCATGGACTTTTCCTAGGTGCGGTTTCGAATACAAACTGACGAAACCGCGGGTCACAATCTAAGGGTAGCTGCAACCGCCAATAGGATCTTTAATGCTCCATTCTCATCCCCTGGATATGGCCTAGTGGTGAAGGCATGGGTGTTTAAAAATAGCCTGAACATGAGCGGGAGGTCTAAGGTTCGAACCCCACAAGGGGCGAATCGCTCTTTGTCTCCTGTCAATGGGCGCTTGTGTTCTAAGCTACTAGGTACCCAGATTTACATCTCCATACACCTGTGGGATCGGGAGTATGGGGACCCTCGGGGGTAGGGTTTACCCTTTTTTTTTAATGCTCCATTCTCCAATGAGATCTTTATTTTCTTTCTTTGGTCTCAATCTTCTGCTCCATTCTTGTTACATTTAATTCTATCTAATAAAATAAATACACCCGCCGCACACGGGGGGAGTCAACGGGAATGGGATAAATGCAGAAAATAAACTAGGTCACGTTCTTCATAACGGCCTAGGACAATTTTTAAACCAACAGAAAAATTAAATCATTCACATCTATCCTATCGGTCGAGTCCATGATCAATCGGGGTCCATATAATCATATTATATCTACTATATCTAATCCATACAATAATTTATGAAAAAGATAAATTTAAAATTTAACTACTTGCGTCTTAATTAATCAATTAACATTTAATCTATTAAATAATTTTATCCAATCAATTAACTAATTAACATTTAATTAATTAAATGATTTTAATCGAAATAAAATTAACGATTAATTTTAAACGATTTTAATTTTAATTTTAATTAATTAGAACTATTCTAAAAATAAATCAAAATTAAAATTATGTCTCTTTTGTTTCTTTCCATTTGATTCTTAATCAAAAGGGATGCCCTTGGTTTCCAAAACCAAAAGGCATCTTCCTAAACCAAATTTGGTTTAGGCCTGGCCACTTTTCAAAATCAAAATTTTGGAAGTTGCCTAGGCCTAGGCCTTTTACAAATCAAATATTTGAAAAAGGGCCTAGGCCTATTCCAAATCAAATATTTGGAAATGCCAAATAATTTTGGTTTAGGCCTGGCCACTTTCCAAAATCAAAATTTTGGAAGTGGCCTAGGCCTAGGCCTTTTCCCAAATCAAATATTTGGAAAGGACCTAGGCCTATTCCAAACAAAATTTGGAAATACCATTATTATTTTAATGCCATGTGGCATCCCAATGGCCCAAACTATTTGAGCCATTGGTTAGCCACATGACACAACTAAACAAAGGAGATATTAATCACAACTATGAACAATATTGAATCACAAAATACACAAAACAAAAGTTTGGAGATCCGCCAGCATTGACCGGTCAACCGATTGCCGGCAGCAGGCTGCCCTGCCGCCGCCGCCGCCGCCGCTGGGGTGGTGCCGCCGCCAGTCGGCCGAGCACCACCATATCTCGTTTTTTTTTTCTTTTCGTGTATCAATTTTGTAAATCAAAATCTTTCATCTTTTAATTACGTGATTTAAACGATAAAATTAACTACGCAATTTAACATGCTTATTGCTTAAGCTCGAAGCTCGCTCTGCTACCACTGTTAGGAAATCTACGCGGTAACGCAGCGGAATTCAAAAATTTACTTCCTATCGACCCAAGATCGACTTCGTTTAAGCAATAAACAAATAGATAGTAGACGGTGGTTACCTTGGTTGATCTAAAAGATCGACGCTTTGACCGTCTAAGAAGAGTAGTTCAGCATGGAGCCGCCCAAGTGTTCGGCCTCTAACGCTAGTCCACACGAACAGCCCGCCGGAATCCCACCATGGATTGCTATCGGAAAACCCCGGTTGCTAGACCGGACTTTTTCCTCCCTCACAAACTCACTATAGGAAGCCCCCTCTTTCTTACACAAGAACTATGAGTTCTTGCAATTTTTCACAAGAACAATTGCTCTTGGAAGAATGGGGTACTAAAGAGCTTGGCAAGCCCTCTTATTTATACTAGAGAGGGGCGCCCAAGAGGCTTGTAGGACGGGAAAACCTTTTTCCAATAAAAATAAGGAAAGACAATTAATGTGATTGATTTATCTCTTTTAATTTAATATCTTATGTTAAATGAATCCTAATTTATAATTCTCCAATATCTTATATTGAATGTAAATTATATTATTACCATAAATCTATTTTCTCAGAATCAATTAATATCACATATTAATATTATGGTAATCTTATTAATTAAATTGCACAATCCAAGTGTGTCATACACACAACGAATGTGGCGCCCAAAGTTTCCATAAATTGGATTATGGAAAATTCTTTAATTAATATAATGTTATGATTAATTAATTTGCAAAATCCATATATATATATCATATGTACACATTTCGAATTTTACACATGTATCAATATACATATTTAATTAATCATCATAATTAATATCTTGTATTATATTTATTCATAATAAATAAATACCACCATATTAATTTACCACTATAACCTTTATAGTCTCGAGATAAACTTTCCTTATTTGGTTATCATCTATAACCACATTTTAATCCGGCTGGATATTCATATGTGTGTGACCCGATAGGCTTCCGAATATGTTGGCCGTAGACACAAAGTGCAATTTACGAAAATGCCCTTCATGCCTAACGATCACGGGATAGCGTCTAGCAACACACCGTGACCCCCAATCATCGGAAGAGTCAAATGCAATGACTACTACCTTTCATGTGAAACGGTTACCGTGTAACTTACAATCCTATCGCTAATAATATCCATACGGTCGTTAGTCGAGTGTCAAAACATCAACGACCGTATCTTATAATCTGGATATCATGCTCTCTCGTTGTAACTCATTTACTCCCACTTTGCAAAGATTCACGAGAGTAAGACATTCCTTATAAGAAGGCCATTTCGGATATTCGATCCCAATCATAGGATACGCGATTCCCGGACGACCAATCATGTATACTCCGCATGCTTCGCATCATACCCAATCACTACCGCATGATCGCCCCGTGGCTGTGGGAAACCTCAATAGTGTCAAAGCATGACAATCCACACCGTGATGCCATGAAGACTCCGGTCAAAAGGATAATTACACAACCGTCACATAGTGTGACACTTATCCGTGTAAGTGGGTCAGTCTAACGTACGCATTCTCTAATACACGTCCACGTACAGTCCAAGTGTCTCTACACTTCGATAGACGAGATCTATCATTGCCCTTAAAGACAAAGACATCAAATACGTGCTAGTCAGTTTATACTATCAATGCCCCGTTTAATAGTACATCGGCCCGAGACATTTAAGTATCAAACTTATTAAAGTGATTAGAGATCTCATCAACCATAATCGCCTATCATGGTTTCTCTATCACAGCTTTAATACTAAGGACGTTATCATATAACAATTCATAATTGGTTCTTTAAAAGAACATATATATGACAACGTAAAAGCCATTTAATATATGTATAAACATAAAGAAATAGTAGAAATGATCCGACCCGGTCGGATCCGGTCCAACCCGATTGGGTTTAGGACACTATTTCAACACATTATGCATCATAGCTTCTAGAGAGACTACAACTTGATCACATCAAGCCCTGTTCAACACCTATGGTGCCTGGTCAGCATCTGCACCAAGATCAAGGTGAACCAATGAAGCATCCTACTATCTACAGAAGTGCTATAGAAGGCCTACAATACTTAACCAACATAAGACCAGATCTTGCCTATTCTATGAATTATCTTAGCCAGTATATGCAGAGTCCTACATAGATACACTGGCAAGCTCTTAAAAGGCTTTTGAGATATGTGAAGGGTACTTTACATTATGGTCTATTTTTTAGTGCTTCTGGTTCTGCTCAACTGACAAGTTTTTGTGATGCTAATTTGGCCTGTTATCCCCCAGATAGGAAGTCTTTTTTGCAGGTTACTGTGTTTACATTGAAAAATCCCTGGTTTCTTGGAGCTCAAAGAAACATAGTGTTGTTTCTTGGTCAAGTGCAGAATCTGAATACAGATCCTTGGCCAATTTATCCTCAGAACTGACATGGATGAAGCAACTGCTTCTGGAAATACGGATTCAGTTAACCAGTGTTCCAGTTGCTTGGTGTGACAACTTAAGTGCCACTTTCTTTGCTCACAATCCAGTGTATCATGCAAGGACCAAACACACAGAGGTTGACGTTCACTATGTGAGGGATCAAGTGATCAACAAACAAATGGAAGTATGTGTCCTCTTCTATGCAGATAGCAGATGCACTAACTAAAGCACTCCCAGGTCCTATGTTGGAGGAGTTCAGAGCCAAGCTAAATGTAGTAGTTGTTCCTACTTTTAGCTTGAGGGAGGATGTTAAGAATTAATTAATATAATGTGTAATGCTGGTGTTTATCAATTAGTTTAGACACTTGGCATCATGTTAGTGGACCAAGTGTTATATCTGTTAGAGAATGTTGCTATATGAACTAAGATGTGTACCAAGTTGAATGTATGAGAAAAGATTCTCTTCTTATCTATTTGTTTTCTAATACAATAATATTTAAAAATAATAATGACTTAATTATCTTTAATGTATCCTCAGTAGGCCCCCACAATCCCATGGGAAGTCATTGAACATGGGGATTGGTGTTGATATCGGAGAAATGCGGTTACTCAACGGCTTGGTGAGGGCATCAGCGAGCTGATCTTTGGATGAGACAAACACCACTGGGAGATTCTTTGAGGCAATGAGCTCGCGGACATGATGAAAGTCGAGTTCAATATGCTTGGTGCGGACGTGGAAAACGAAATTAGTAGCAAGATAAGTGGCTCCAATATTATCTCACTAGAGAATATGAGTGTGAGAAAGTGAGGCAAGCATTTCATGAAGTTAGGTGAGACACTGAAGTTCTTCAGCAGTGCGAAAAAGAGATTTATATTCAACTTGTGTACTCCCTCCGTTTTTTATTTGTCGCATAGAGAAGAATCACACACATTAAGAAAGTGATTAATGTGACCGAAAAAGAAGGTAAAATAACAAAATTATCCTTCACTCCTTGTGTATGGAAAATTGTACCAAAATCTAGGTTATTAAAATGAAGTGTAAAGGTGGAAAAAACAATAATAAATGTTGCATTCGTTTTGTCAAATTACAGTTAAATAAAAATAAAGCAAATTCTGAAAAAGTGACAGTTATAAAAAAAAAATGGAGGGACTATTACTTTCGGCAACAGTAAGTTGATGCTTGCAGTTGATGTGAGTCTAGATGATACGTTTCACGATATGTTTTATTCCCATTTCTCATATGTTTCTTGATGTTTTCATATCAATTCGAGCCATTATTTACTTCGTTCATCCAACTGTGTAGATAGTAATTATTATATAAAATATCATATTTTGATAGTTTTGTACCGGTTATAGTAACCGGAGCGTCGTGTCGGGTTTACGCTTGGTATTTTGGTGATTTATTGCAGGATTATATGTTGACCAAGACCCTGAGTGATGACACGTGTTGAGCCTAAACACGTCCTTTGAGGCTAGAAGAGTATGCCGAAAGCTTACCAATTCAAACGGATCATTTGTCTTTTTTGTTCCTACCGTAGTACATCTTCAATGGACATTTGACCCCTCTTAGAGGCATTTTCTGGAGAAGACTTCTTCATGAGAGTTGTATATCAACAAATGTTCTTTCCAACTCATCTTGAATCACATCAATCGGAGGTCTACAACTCAAGTTAAGGTCATTTTACTGAGCAGCTGTGAAGGGCCGGTTCAAGCCGAGATCTGTCCGGTTCAGACCGAGATCTGTCAGAGATATTTTCAGTGATTCTGGTTCAGACCGAGATTTGTGCGGTTTAAACCAGAAATGCGACTTTAGCAGATTTTCAGCATTTAAAAGTGTTTACGGTGATTTTTACGATTTATATTACATTATTTCGTAACAATATCCTTTGTATTTTATAAATTTTTATAGAAAATTAAGTGGTTAATGGATTTATTGAAAGAATGAAGTTGGAAAGTATTAGAGTGCAAAGTCGGGTTATTTACGTGATTTTATTAGCAATTATCTATTTATATATGTGATGTTACACTTTGCACGTTTTTATTATGTTGTAGGTACGACGAGCATATCGTGGAACGAGTCAACGAGCTGAAGGAGTAAAAACAACATTTATTTGGAGATTTAAAAGAGGGATAAAAAAAATAGGGATTATCTTATATCTTTATTTTTAAATTTTGGTTAGGGTTTAGATTTTTTTGTTTGTTTTCAAAAAAAGGAAAAAAAAAGAAAAAAGAAAAGAGAATAAAAAGGGGGCGGCAGCATCATATTGTGGATGCATCATTTCTGGGGCGGCAGCGAACCAAAAAAAAAAAAGAAGAGAAAAAATTTCGGTCCCTTTTATATTTATTTTTTGTCTGGAGTTTGACGATGGGTAGAGGCTAAAGCAATTTGGGACAAGCTTTGTGAAACCGTTCTTAGCGGCATCTTGTTTTCGGATCTGGATTGTCTTGTGAGTTTAATAAAATTGTATATTTTCTATGATTTTTATTGTTGTGCAATTTCAATTGATGAATGTGTTGCATATTTGATTGTTTAATAATTGATGAGAATTAATTGTTAAACCAAGATCACCATAGTCAAGATTAGATTTTTAATCTAATAACGATAGTCGTTAGGTTAAAGATCTAGATTATGAGATTGACAAATTTCACACCTTGATTAGTTAAAAGCGTTGATCTTTTAGGATCGAGAGATGAAAAGATTGATAGGCGAATTTTTTCTAAGATATTAGGAATTCATACCTTCGATAGGTGAATCACAATTTTTAGTAAATCATTACTAAACAATCTAGAGAAGAAATTGAGGGTTGCGGGATCGGTGGATCATTGCTTGTTCGTTGTTAAATTTATTGAAAAAAAATCATTTGTTATCACCATAGCAATTTTATAATTTTTATTTAGTTTATAGAATAGAATTATTTTTGTTATTCGGTTCGCAACTATCTTCGCTGGCTTTAGATTTTTAATCTTCTGTCCAGTTTAACTTTATTGTTTTCATTGCTAGTTCATTTTGTTTTGTTATTTTAGTTGTAGTCTTTAAATTGTTTAGGATAGGACGTTTTTATTTCTCGTGACAACTTTAGGAAAATTAATCAAACTAGACAAAGACGATTCCCTGTGAGTTCGACTCCGGTTTTAATCATTATACTACGATCCCTGCGCTTGGGGTAAACCGGATTTCTTTTATTACTTGTTATATATCGTTTAGCATAAAATCCGAGACAAGTTTTTGGCGCCGTTGCCGGGGAATCGGTACGGTTGTCTAGTTTTTCAATTTGTAATTTTTTTTCGTAGGTAGGTACCTGTAGAGTTGTCATCACAAAAAAAAAATTAAAAAAAAGTTATATATTTCCAGCCGCCCTTCTTGAATTCGTTTGGTGCTCACAGCCGAATCACAGCACTGAGTCCCCAATTTGACTTATTTGATTGTGCCGTATTAAAAAAAAAAAAAACAAAAACAAAAGAGTTGACCTAGTTTGTTTATTTTAATTTGTTCTATTTTATTTAGTCGGCAAAAAAAAAAAAAAAAAAAAAAAATAAAAGTGCCGCATTTTGGACGTGAGCTTCACACCCCGGTGTGTCAAATTTCACACCTCTGACATTTTTGTAGTTTCAAAAAAAAAAAAAAAAGGCCTGCAATTGACGAAAATATCACACCCAGGTGTGAAAAATTTTCACACCCGTGAAACATTGCAGTCATATAATTTCATTACTTTTTCAGTGTCTTTTGCTTCCCACCTTTCTTACTCACATTAGCACCTCTTCACACACCATCCCACTCATTTCTGTATATTTTTTTTTTCGGTCTGAACACCTAGTGTCCCTTTTAGAGAGTCGGTTTTGCGTCGACCGAGTGTTATAAAAAAATAAAAATATTTTTTTTTTTCTCGTTCTCTCGTTCGTTCGTATTATGTTTCGTGCAAGTAGATTGTGTGATGCCCGAAAGACAATTTTTGTAATTGTTTTATTTAATAAATGAATTGACGTTATTATTCATATTTATTATTCTCATAATCACCGATGTGACAATAGTATTTACACTACGAAAACCCTAAGTATATCGTTTATGTAATCACTTAACTCGGTGTATGGTATATACACGGGAGGATTGAGTTAGTGAAGATATACTTAAAATACAATTAGCCCGTAGTGAAGTTAATCGAGAGTATCGGGTCTCTCCTTTAACGTGCTATTAATGCGCCCGTAACACAATAGGTGTGATTGTCTTATCCGGACTTTCGGTTAAGAGAACCTGGTGGGGCATTTATATATGATAGATATATCATATAGGGTACGGACCGATTTGATTAGAGTTCACGATATAATTCCGTGATCGAGAAGTCTTATCGAATCAATGGATGATCATATTTATGGATATATCTTAATCCCGAGGTGATCACGATCAACCGCTTGAATCGGTATGAAGTTTGACTTGACGGTTAAGGATTACACCGAGTCCGTGGTCCGAATTACCCCATCTTGGCATTGTACTTGGATTGAGTGAGTAGTCCGTGTTATCACGTATACGGAATCCATTCCTTCTATTTATGGAAGTAGAAAGACAGCTTCCCTTATTTGTTAATCCTAGAAACCGATCGATCGCGCGAGTTCATATTACACCGATTAGCTACCGGTGAGTTGTATGAATTAATTGATCACTAGGGGGTTAATGGTAAATAAGGATAAGAGGTTCGAAAAGGGTTAACGGTAACTTCCCGATTTAGAATGAACGATCATGGAGGATTAATCCATATGTAATGATTGTATCAATGGACGCTTATTATTATTCTCGTGAGGAGATAAATATAATCTCATAATCGGAGGAGTGCGATCACGGGATTATGGTGGCATATTCCCGTGATTGATTTATCGAATATAATTATTCTCGTTCGTAAGATAATTATTTATTTGATTTATCGGAGCCGCCGATTATTAGTCCATGGTCCCCGACGTGCTTCCTAATATAGCATAGCTATTCTCGTACGTCGAATCCTAATAATATTAATTTTATTCTTATTAGAATTTAATTAATCGATATGTGAATTGATTGTTTAGTGACTATTTAATTAGTTGGAACTAAATAATTAAAACAATTGGAAAAAATATTTTCCATAATCTTGGCAATTAGTGTGAATGGAAAAAATCACATTGACTAGGTCATTTAATGTGTGATTGGCGCCAACATCATGTTTAAGGAAACAAGGAATTGATTTTCTTGTGTATTAAAAAGACATGTGCATAAAATATTTATTGGATAAATATTTATGGTAAATAATAAAGATAAATATTATTCTAGATTTGTTCTAGAATATTATGGAATTATCTTTTATTAAAAGGATTTATTTTGTTTGATAAATAAAAATCCTTGAAGGCTAAGTTTTACTCTCCTATATAAAGAGAGTTCTCCCAAGTCTTAACACACAATAAAAATTCGACACCCACCTTTTAGTAAGGAGTAAAGAATTTTCGGCCAAGGGAGATTTGGGGAGAAATCTTGGAGATTTTTCCGGGTAGCATATCGGAGGGGTTCGAGTCGAGAATTCCTTCCACCGGGAGTTGCTTGGATCACACGATCGGAAGACTGTGGTGCTCTTCACATCTTCACATTCATCCTTTGCGGTTCTTCAACTTGAATTTTGAGATCCAAGAGGTATGATCTACAACCCCCTTGTAGATATAGATCTAGTTATTTTATTACGTGTATTTTATAGATCTAGATCCATAAATCGCTTCCGTTGCGGATGGTATTACTAACAGTGGTATCGGAGGCCATGGTGATCTATATTTATACGTATAAAATATTAGATCTAGGAGTGGTAAAACATGTAGATTTTTTGTCCCAATTTTTTTTATTGGGGCCGATGCACATGTATGTATTTTTTTTTATGTTATGAATGTCTTGGTTGAAGAGATGGATTGAGGTTGGTATTGTTTACCCGTAGATCTATTTTGTAGCTCTTTTGATTAGTATCAATTGAGCATAGGATGTGTAATTTATTTTTTGTCATACGAAAAATTATGTAAAAAGATAGTACCTTTTGTTTTTTAATTTTTGTTCCGGGTTCGAGACGACGAAGATCATGGTGTTGAAGATCATCAAGAAGGTAAACACGGGAGGAGGTTGTTTGTTTTTTTTTTTTTATTATTAATGGTCACGGCGCACAATTTTTTTTTTTTTGATAATGCGGCGGCAATCAATTTTTTTTGTTGACTTTTCTTGTCACTTAGGTCATAAGACCGATTATAAAAAAAAATAAATAAATGGCCGAGGCCTGTTATATTAATAAAAAGGAAGTTTTATTTTTTAAAACAATTTGATAATATAGATATATTTTAAATATATTGGTATATTACGGCCTCCTCTCCTCGTCGTTCGTGGTTCGTGTAAAGATCGAAGCTTTGAAGATCCGGAAGTTTTCAATATCAAGATCGAACATCGAGATTTGAAGACTTAGATTAAATTTTTTACTTTTTCCTTAGAAAATAGGTTAGTCGGGGGTACCAACAATCCATCTCGGTGTTTAAATTTTCCGCAATTTATTTTTTATGTGTTCGATCATAAAATAGATATAAAATCGGAATTGCCATGACATGCATCATACCATAAATCCACTCCATGCATACATGTAGAATTTTAATTTTGGTAATTAAAATAGGCATGTATACAAACTCGTGTAATTAGTTGAAATTTAATTAATACGTGGTAATTAATTAATTTAGTAACTAATTAAAGATCCGAGGACGGGTTATGAAATCGTTAAGCTTTTCGGTGTGTGTTCTCGGTGAACCGCCTTAAAGCCCAAACGAGATCACGTTTTCGATTCGTAGTGTCTACGAGATTGAATGATGGTAAAAGAACAATAAATCTTGGATAAAAACGGTTCGCTTATAGGTTGGGTGGTCAACTGAGCTTCGCTCGACCGACTTACCCTCCTAGTGTGATGTATGCACGGGGGTCCGGCAAGACTAAGCTACACCGGAGAACAGAGGGGTGATTCCTTCTTATCTCAATGGGGCTGTTTTGACCCGACTTCGTCCGACTGTCACATATGTTCCAACGAATAGGACGGGTAGGCTTGCCTACGTTACCGACACCATTCGGAATCCTTGATTTGATGTGCTTTTATGTTAACATCAAAAAGACGTGGTTAGTTAACCCACCACCACTTCCAAAATATTGAGTGGGAGCGGGGGAGGCGACAGCCAACCCCACGGCCTCTACTATAGATACAAGTAAGTGAGAGAAGGGTGACGCCTCGCGGCGCTTTGATTTCGTCCCCCTACGGATGGTGTTCACCCCTATCAACATTCATGGCTTGGTCTCCGAAAGGATAGGATTTCTGGGTACTCGTCGGGTCACTGACCTATCCTACGACGGCACACTCGGGGCGTACCTAAGAGATCCGATATAGTAGGTCACACTCATAAAGGATATTTTTGGTAATATCTAGGCTAAAAAAAGGAAGGTAGTCAATGAATAAAGGGATGTTCGATTCTCGTGAGAGGTTTGATTCTCACAAGTTATTCATTGATGAGATTGTCTCGATTTAACCGTCATCTCTTTGACCTACCCTACGGCGGCACTGAGATGCGAGGTTAAAACCTTGGAATGGTAGAGTAGACTTAATTTTAGTTTACAATTCCTAAAATAAAATAATATAGTAGTGTTAAACTTGAATTAATATATGTCATTTTATTTACGCATTATATCCCTTACTAAATTGCTTAAAATTTATTAATTGACTAGTATTGACTTCGTTAAAAAGTGGAAAGTAACTAGGACGTTGAACTAGTTAATCGATAATGCAATTATTTTTCGAAAGAGATATTTTCTCTTAAGCCTTTTAAAAACCAGAGTGACATATAGGTATGTCACTAGTGTCATTCGTGTCAAACGGAAGACAAACTTAGTTTGATCAAAGGTGATTTCGGACTTTGAAATTCTTTTAGTGAATTTTGAATGTGTAGTAATTACACGAGTAATTTTCTAATTGAAAAATCGGAAAATCATGAAGTATTACTAGTTGGACGATATTTGGAATCGATGAACTAGTGGGAGCTTTATGATTTATTGTTTTTCTAGAACATTAGAAAAGTGTAACGACTACACACGTAACCGTTCTAATTGAAAAACCGGAAAATCATGAACTGTTGCTAGTTAGACGATATTTGGAATCGATGAACTAGTGGGAGTTTTATGATTTGTATTTTTCTCGAAAACATTAGAATGTGTAAGTGTTTACACGAGAGATTTTCAAATTGAAAAATTGGAAAATCATAAAATAAAGCATTGCTTTGGTTAGACGGTATTTGGAACCGATAAACTAGTGGGAGCTTTAATGTTATGATTTGTTATTTTTCTAGTATATTAGAAAATCCGAGAAGTCCCGACAAGTAACACTCGAAATAGACATCCCACGGTTCAAGAGTAGTGTCTACTCACACGAACCGCTAGTTCAAAACTGTTTCCATTTACGGAAAGTCAAGAATGGGAGAGTATGTCTAAGAGTGTTAGTCATCTAAAACGAGTTGATTTTAAGGCTAAACCGAAAATTAATAAACTCGAAAATCATAGGATAAGGATAGTGATTTTGGATCACCAACCTATGAATCCTTGGTGATTTTCTCGAGCTAAGTTCTTTGGAAGAACAAGGTAGCGAGTGCATTTAACGATTAAAAGAGTAAACAACGGGCGCTTAATTTTAGCTAGAATAGTGGGAGTGATATAAGGAAATGAATCTCGGGTTCAATCCTTGGATATCGCGGAAAATTTATTTTCTCGTTTAAGAATCGTTGGAACGAATGGATTTACCTTCTATTCGATAATTTGTTTGTCGTATAGAAAGTGAATATACCATTTGTAGTACGAATCCAAGACTCGGACTTTTGTTTGATAAAGTCAAAACCACTTACAACTTTTGAAATATGTATATAAAACACATCTTAAGAACTATTAAAAGCAATTGGTTTCTATATTTAGATAAACGCTTCTTCATATTCCATAGTTAGTGCATAGTCCCTAAAAGACAAGACTTGAAGACTGGCTCAGGGTGATTCCTTTTCTCCCAGTCTGGTTAGATTGTCTTAAAGGTTCAATGACTAAGTTTCCTTTCAATTTGGAAAGGATAATGGTTATAAAGAAGTAACATTGCTTGTTCATGACGACCTTCGGGGTCTGATGAAAGAAACAAGCTAGTAGGAGCTTCTGAGTAGTGACTTCTTGTCTGATAACTATTCAAAAACTCCGGCAAGTTTATCCAAAATATTTTGAGGTTTTCTCTGTTTTCAACGTAGATGGAGTATTCTATACTCATAAATGGGCCATCACATAGTCCTAGGGACGATGCTCGGTCTGCCTCATAGTGAAATGCTTTCACTAAGGAAGAAACCATTGAATTGCCTTTACATAGTTGTAGATGTGCCACAATACACTGCTTAACTCAATAAAGATATTGGAAGTGAAATAACGGTTTACATTGAAGTGTAGAACCGAGAAGTCTACCTAGAATATGCTTTGGAATTAACGGATAATGAGTGGATTCGGTTCACCCAAATTCCGTCAATATAAGCATTTAGCACATGATGCTTGATGGTTTGACTGGGAATTTCGCGTACACGTTCGGTCAGTGACCAATCGTTATATATCTTGTAGCATTGAGAAAAAGGTTCGTTATCAGATTCTTGACATCGGGAAGAGACAGTTATGCTGTTGCATCCTTTCTGATAGAGTCTATGAACAACAAACCTTGAACCTTGGAGTACGGTTACTCAAGGTAGTTACTTACTGATTAGATCAAACCACATCCAACTTTGGTTGTTGGTGATAACACTAAATACTACTAAACTAGATCAGAATTTCGATCCACCCAGAATGTAGTGAGAGTATGGTTTATCCATTACCCATTACGGGTTCGGCGGACTTTGTAGTCTGAGGATCGATTGATGACCTATGGCTCTTTTGTGAGCAGTATAGGATTCTGATAATAGAGGTTGGTTTAATGGCCATAACCCCGTGAATGGAGTTCGGTACTCCAATTCGTTCATGCTCTTGTAGAACCACCGAGCGTCTCGGGCCCGGTGGGAGTAATTGGATCTACATGGAAAAGAGCGAGAATGAGTTCGGTATTGCATGATTTCGTTCAAAAGCGAGAAAATAGGGGTGATTCCCCGAGACTTTCTTGCCAAACAAACGGAGTCCGGATTCATTCGAAACGAAGGGTATTGACTTGTGAACTTATGACGGGATGACCGTCAAGGCTTATGTCCTTTGTGGATAAAAAGCAAACCTCTCGGTCATTGGAAGTCATATATTTCTACAATATGTGGATTTGACCGTAATATTGATAAGTCTTTTGTAGACCGGATATCAATTTTAGTGCGGTAGTGATATATAATTAGTGTTTGTGAAGGATAACACCGCACCGAGTTGGAATCAACATGGGTGTGTTATCCGAAGTCGAATCGACAATACCACAATTCTCTCGCAACGAGTTTTGGACAACATTCTTTAGAGTTTGACTCGGTCGAATTCATTAGAATCGATCCTTTGGTTTCCCATCCATCTTATTGGTTAAGATGATGCATCCGTGTATGCAACATTCAACGAGGAAGTTCTACCCTATGCCTCAGGAATGACTCTCTAAATCTTCGGATCAAGAGAAATGGGATAGATTCTCTTTCTAGTAAGAGATGGTCAGGTTATTGAACGTCAACTTTGATCGAATCTTAGATTCGGCGGTTAACAAAGCAAGTTTAGTATGTCCTTTAGTATCTTGAAGAGAACGAGGAACAATATGCGGACATATTCATGTGTGAACCTGGATATGTGTGATACACGATTTTGACTTTAAGTCGATTGAGGATGATCGTTAAGTCGATCTCGGGCTCGTGTTTACTCGGTACCACATGATTTGATGGACCGGTAACGTTTCGATTCTACGGATCGTCTCGAGCCGACAACCCGACTAATCATTAAGACCCATGACATTTAGATGTAGGTACTCCCCGAGTCACCGACCTATCCTACGACGGCATACTCGGAGTGTATTTTGGAATCGAAATGGTTATGACATGCTTAGTGGGTACTAGAATATGGGATGAGTCTCCATTGCTTTAGAGCAAGTGGGAGATGTAGTTTGTTGTATTTTAAATAATAGGGTGTGCTCTAAAACAATTAATCACATGCTTTCGTGCAAGTGGGAGATTGTTAGGTGTGATGCCCGAAAGACAATTTTTGTAATTGTTTTATTTAATAAATGAATTGACGTTATTATTCATATTTATTATTCTCATAATCACCGATGTGACAATAGTATTTACACTACAGAAAACCCTAAGTATATCGTTTATGTAATCACTTAACTCAGTGTATGGTATATACACGGGAGGATTGAGTTAGTGAAGATATACTTAAAATACAATTAGCCCGTAGTGAAGTTAATCGAGAGTATCGGGTCTCTCCTTTAACGTGCTATTAATGCGCCCAGAACACAATAGGTGTGATTGTCTTATCCGGACTTTCGGTTAAGAGAACCTGGTGGGGCATTTATATATGATAGATATATCATATAGGGGCGGACCGATTTGATTAGAGTTCACGATATAATTCCGTGATCGAGAAGTCTTATCGAATCAATGGATGATCATATTTATGGATATATCTTAATCCCGAGGTGATCACGATCAACTCGCTTGAATCGGTATGAAGTTTGACTTGACGGTTAAGGATTACACCGAGTCGTGGTCCGAATTACCCCATCTTGGCATTGTACTTGGATTGAGTGAGTAGTCTGTGTTATCACAGATACGGAATCCATTCCTTCTATTTATGGAAGTAGAAAGACAGTTCCCTTATTTGTTAATCCTAGAAACCGATCGATCGCGCGAGTTCATATTACACGATTAGCTACCGGTGAGTTGTATGAATTAATTGATCACTAGGGGTTAATGGTAAATAAGGATAAGAGGTTCGAAAAGGGTTAACGGTAACTTCCCGATTTAGAATGAACGATCTATGGAGGATTAATCCATATGTAATGATTGTATCAATGGACGCTTATTATTATTCTCGTGAGGAGATAAATATAATCTCATAATCGGAGGAGTGCAGTCACGGGATTATGGTGGCATATTCCTGTGATTGATTTATCGAATATAATTATTCTGTTCGTAAGATAATTATTTATTTGATTTATCGGAGCCGCTGATTATTAGTCCATGGTCCCCGACGTGCTTCCTAATATAGCATAGCTATTCTCAGACGTCGAATCCTAATAATATTAATTTTATTCTTATTAGAATTTAATTAATCGATATGTGAATTGATTGTTTAGTGACTATTTAATTAGTTGGAACTAAATAATTAAAACAATTGGAAAAAATATTTTCCATAATCTTGGCAATTAGTGTGAATGGAAAAAATCACATTGACTAGGTCATTTAATGTGTGATTGGCGCCAACATCATGTTTAAGGAAACAAGGAATTGATTTTCTTGTGTATTAAAAAGACATGTGCATAAAATATTTATTGGATAAATATTTATGGTAAATAATAAAGATAAATATTATTCTAGATTTGTTCTAGAATATTATGGAATTATCTTTTATTAAAAGGATTTATTTTGTTTGATAAATAAAAATCCTTGAAGGCTAAGTTTTACTCTCCTATATAAAGAGAGTTCTCCCAAGTCTTAACACACAATAAAAATTCGACACCCACCTTTTAGTAAGGAGTAAAGAATTTTCGGCCAAGGGAGATTTGGGGAGAAATCTTGGAGATTTTTCCGGTAGCATATCGGAAGGGTTCGAGTCGAGAATTCCTTCCACCGGGAGTTGCTTGGATCACACGATCGGAAGACTGTGGTGCTCTTCACATCTTCACATTCATCCTTTGCGGTTCTTCAACTTGAATTTTGAGATCCAAGAGGTATGATCTACAACCCCCTTGTAGATATAGATCTAGTTATTTTATTACGTGTATTTTATAGATCTAGATCCATAAATCGCTTCCGTTGCGGATGGTATTACTAACAATCACATGCCAGTCATGTGATAATGTGGGGCACACTGCTTGTTTCTGTCCTATGGTTGGACAGAACGCTAAATTCAATGCGTTCAGTGGCCAGCAAAATCAGAGATTCAACAATCAGTTCTCTGGCCAAAGCAATTTTCAAAATTAGGGTTTCAATCAAAACCCGAATTTCAATCAGAACCATAATATGAATTTTTCCAATCAAAATCAGAGGTTCAACCAGAACTGGCCGAACAATCCAAATCCGATGTTTCAAAGTCGGTCTAGCCAATCTTTCCCACAAAACTTCCAGAACTCTCAAGGCCCCTCTCAATCTAGTGATCTTGAAAGAAAATTGGACTCCTATCAGAAGGAGCAGAATAATAATTTCCAATTCCTTCTTAGCACAATTAAGAATCTTGAGAGGCAGCTTGTTAAGGCCATATTTATATGATTATTAAGGGTTATATTTCATTATTATTTCCCCACATTTGCATATTTACATGAGAATTAAGGGTTTAAGTGTAATTATTTAGTAAGGATGATTTTAATATGGTTATTTGCAAAATTGATTATTTTATGTGTTAAATTAATGGAATTATTATTATTTGAGTTTTATTACATTTTGCAATGTTTATTTATCCTTTAGGAGGCTGAATTTCGAGTGCTAAAGAGGATAAATGAAGCTCAAGTCGAATTATTCAAGATAAAGTTGGAATTGGCTTGAAGAAAATGGATAAAGATGAAGAGATCCGATCCTAAGCATTGTAAACGAGCGTCTGCATCCCGTCCATTCCAGACGGGCGTCCACTGATCTTAGACGAGCGTCCAGAAGTGAACTGGCGTCCATGTAGCGTCCAGAATCATATTTTACATTCAGAGTCTTCAGACAGAAGCCAAACGCACGTTCATGCTCCGTCCAGGCATTCTGGACGGGCGTCTGGTTGTTCAAACGAGCGTCCGGTGCCGACTTAAACCCTAACCGACTTAGCACTCTATAAATACAGCAGTAGCCCCAACCCTAATTTCATACCTTTTCATAGCCGCAATTTTCACAAAAAAACTGCGCCCCAAAACCACTTTTACACAGAGATGCAAATCTCCAATCCAACAATCTTCTCCAATATGATTGTTGGCTAGAAACCTTGCAGTGAGTCGACGGAGGAAGCTTATCAACAACAAAACCAACTAGAGGAGTTCGATACTTGATGTGTAGTGAGTTTATTTCATAGTTTTTCATTACTTTGGATCTGTTTTGTATTGTTTAAGTTTTGTTGAATTAAGATTTGATGAAACGATCTATGTTTAATTGATGCTTGAATCAATATATGAAAGTATGATATTTAAGTTTGACTTCATTCAAAGTAATGCATCTAATCATGTTGTAAGAGATTAAGCATGTTTAGTTGAGTAAAAAGCTTGGAAACAATCTCGTGATTTCGTTTTGAGTGCATGTTTAGTTTGTTTGAAAAGATAAACGAAACCTTTGAAATTTGATTGAAGATATTTGATCGAATTCGTGAAAAATCACTACTAAAAACTATGTCTTTAGATCACCATCTAGTTGGGGGTTGTTTGTTGATGGGTGGAATCGTTGCCTCGCTGTGTTTTCCTTTAATTGTTTGAATCAAATCGTTTAGATTAAGTTTAGTTTAAGTTCTAGTTTTATAAACCCTAATTTCCTGCTATTTCCCTGCACTTTTCTGCTTCAATTCATAGTCAGACGCTCGTCCGCAATAGCAGACGTTCGTCCGTTAGATTAAGCTTTCAGACGCTCGTTCACTTTAGTGAACGCTCGTCCGTCTTTCTATTTTCTTATTTTCTGCTTGTTTTTATTCCTGTTTTAGTTTTAATTCTTAGGTTTAGGTTTTAGTTAGTTTCAGCCTTAGTTTAGATAGATAATTGTGACATAATCGATATAGGTTTATACTTGAATTCGATAAACATTCCATTCCCTTAGGACGACCCGTTAACATCCTTTACTACAGATCCTTATACTTGGGGTGTTTCGGTTATAAATTGTAAAACTCGTTTTTACCGAACACAGCTTGGGCAAGTAGCTGACCAAAAAGCTTCTAGACCCTCGGGGCAGTTACCTAGCTTTACTGAGAAGAACCCCAAGAGTGGTCAAGTGGCTCAGACCGAGTTAAATCAAAGCCAATGCACTGATCTAGTTCCCACAGTTCCTTATGGTAGAGAAGAGGCCAGTACTATGAATTTGAGATCCGGCAATCAGCTTAGTGGTCCCCCGAACCAGGGAAACCACTAACCCCTCATGCCAATGATGCGGCAGGAGGGGAAGTCGAGCGCCCATATTCTCCTGTTCTGGAAGAGAGTACTCAGGTGGCTGATCCCCTGAGAAATAAAGAGTTTGAAAGACCTCAGGTGGCTAATCCCCTGAGAAATGAAGAATCTACTGAGAGTCAGGTGGCTGATCCCCTGACTAGAAAAAAAGTGAGAAAGTGGTGAGGTGGAAAGATTTGGAAGATAAAGCTGTTAGTTCATCCTCGAAGAAAGTTTTTTCTGAGAGTGATTTAAAGAAACTTCCATTTCCACCTAGAAAAAGCAGCATCTCCTTGCATGAGGACAAGAAATATGAAAAAGTGCTTAATCTTCTGAAAAATACTCAGGTTAATCTTCCATTATCTGATGTTTTGGTTGAGATGCCTAAGTATACAAAGTTCATCAAGGATGTTGTTGTTGAGGGTGATTTTGTACGTTTTATAAGGATATATTTTATGTCAATTTTCCCCATATGTGGATGTTTTTCATAGAAATCGAGCTTTATATTGAAATATTGAGCAAATGAGTTTTGGAAGTATTAAAGTGCAAAATCGAGCTAATTATGTGATTTTATTGGATAAATATCTTTAGATGTAAGATGTTACATTTTGCATGTTTTTATCGTGATGTAGGTACGCTTGCATGAGGTGAAAGGAGCTTAAAAGATGTTCAAGTGATGATTTGCATGGAATGAGAGAGATAGAGATGAGTTGGAATGAAGATCAAGATGAATTTGGAAGAAAAAGGGACTGAACTGGCGTCCAAAGAGGTGGACTAGCGTCGAGGACAAGAAAGCTGAACAAAGAGTTTGGACGCTGAGTGAACGAGCGTCTGCCCTAGCGTCCAGAGCAGCTGGACGAGCGTCCAGAAAGTCGGACGAGCGTCCGTCCACCGCCATTGCGCAGCCGCCTCAAAAGTCTATAAATACAGTGCGATTTCTACCCTAATGGAGATATAATTCGATCCCTCTTGACACACAAACATTAGAGAGGAGCCCTAGACGCCCCGACCCCTTTTGGGAGGCCGGGGTGGCGGTTAGATTAGGTTTTATTTTCGTTTTTTTTTCTGTTCTTGTTCGTCCATGCTTTGATGGCCTTCAAGCCGTGAACCTGGAGCATCCATGGTTACTTTTCGGCGCCGTTTTTGATTTCTCTCTTGGATAATCTTGTGAGTGATTTTATTTAGAGTTTGTATCTTTCCTTTGTTTATTTGTTTATGCAATCGATATCGAAAGATGTATTGCTATTTGATGTTTACCGTATGATGAAAATCGGTGTAAACCTTAGATCACCATAGGAAAGATTAGACTTTTAACCTTGACATAACGGAAGTTGATAGGTTAGATTTCTAGGTTGTTAGATCTAATAAATCTTGCACCTTGTTTTGAGACCGTTAATCTCTATAGATCGGAAGATGATGAGATTGATAGACGGATTACTTACGGAAGTAGGAATTCATATCTTTGATTAGGTGAACCACATCTTGAATTAAATCATCACGAGATAATCTAGGGAAGAATTAAGGGTTGCGGGATGGTGGATCATGTTTGTTCTATGTTGATTTGCTTCAGTCATTATCATGATAGTTAGTTTTATTGTTTTCTTAGTTTTAGTTTTATTTTATTTTCTTTTGTTCGCAACGATATTTTCCTGGCTTTGGACTGACAATCCTCTGTCCAGTTTATTTTCCGTTTTAGTTTAGGTTTAGTAATAATAGTATCAATCTTAGGAAAATTAATTGAACTAGATACCCCGATTCCCTGTGACCGACTCCGGTATTAATCGCTATACTACGATCCCTACACTTGGGGAATACCGGATTTATAAATTTTATTACTTGTTTGCTTTGTTAGATAAAATCCGTGACAATTGTTTCCTCCAAAAAGAAGCTCGAAGACATGGATCAGTTGAATGGTGAGAACTGCTCTATGATTAGTTATGATGAATTGCCAATCAAGAGGGGTGACCCTGGGAAATTTGTGCTCACATTGTTGATGGGAGGCTTAGTCTTTCCAAATTCTTTATGTGACCTAGATGCGTCCATTAGTCTAATGCCATTGTCTGTTTGTAAACAGCTTGGACTAGATGGTCTTTTAGAACCCACAACCATGAATCTTCAATTCGCCGATAGATCTTCCAAGAAAGTCTGCCGGGATATTAAAGGATGTTTTAGTTCAAATTGATAGATTCACTTTCCCGCTTGATCGGTATGTCCCGGACATTGGGAAGGATGAGAACGTCCCATTAATACTCGGCGTACCTTTTCTTTCTACAAACCCGAGCCCTCATTGATTGTGATGGTGGCAAAGTGACTATACGAGTTGGTGATCAGGAGGTGAGCTACAATGTCTCTAAATCTATTTAGAGACCCTCTGATTATCCAACCGGCTTCTCCATTGAAGACATGTCAGATGACTTTAACGACTACATAGAAAAGCAAGTCATGGCTGTTGAGACTGAATATGAGCGATTAGTAGAGAATCTGAATAATCATGGTTGGGTGAGTCTAGAACAACTAGGAGATTAATTTGATGAAGGTTCGCTGAAAGGAGAAGCTTTGGCAGTAGGACCACTGAGTAAACTCAGTGATGTTGAGTTGAAAAGTGGGGAGCTTAAATCTAGTTTAGAAGAACCACCTGCAGATTTGGTACTGAAGCCATTGCCTAAGCATCTGAAATACGTGTTGTTGAGAGAAGATGACAAGCTTCCATTAATTATCTCTGCCAAGTTATCCCGGTTAGAAGAGATGAAGTTGTTGAATGTGTTAAGAAAGAATGAGAAAGCCTTTGGATGGCAAGTGGGAGACATCAGAGGGATATCTCCTGACATATGCATGCACAAGATAAAGACTGAAGAGGGTGCTAAGTGTGTTAGACAACCCCAGAGGAGGCTCAACCCTCACATGCAAGAAGTAGTTAAGAAAGAGATTATCAAGCTTTTGGACATGGGTATTATTTTTGCGATTGCTGACAGTGAATGGGTGTCCCCTACTCAAGTAGTTCCTAAGAAAGGAGGAATTACTATCGAGAAGAATGAAAAGGGCGAAGAAATAGCATTAAGGCTAGTGACGGGTTATAGAGTCTGTATTGACTACAGAAAACTCAATGAGGTCACGAAAAAAGATCATTTCCCCCTCCCTTTCATTGACCAGATGCTTGAGCGTCTGGCAGGACATGCATTCTACTGTTTTCTTGATGGTTATTCGGGATATTTCTAGATACCCATAGACCCAGTCGACCAAGAAAAGACAACTTTTACCTCGCCTTATGGTACATTCGCTTACGGTGCGAATGCCATTCGGTCTCTCGCAATGCCCCGACTACATTCCAAAGATGTTTGCCGGCAATCTTTGATGGGCTTGTCGAGAAGTGTATGGAGATATTCATGGACGATTTCTCAGTCTTTGGTCAATCCTTCGATCACTGTCTTGCTAATCTTGATCAAGTATTATCCCGCTATGTGGAAAAGAACTTAGTCCTAAACTGGGAAAAATGCCATTTTATGGTAGACGAGGGAATAGTTCTTGGCCACAAGATATCAGAAAGAGGAATAGAAGTAGATAGGGCAAAAGTTGAAGCTATAGAGAAGATGAATTTCCCTAAAAATGTGCGCGAAGTTAGAGGTTTTCTTGGACATGTCGGTTTTTATAGGAGATTCATTAAGGACTTTTCCAAGATAGCCAAGCCCCTTTCTACTTTACTGAGAGAAGATGTCGTTTTTAATTTTGATGATAGTTGCAAGCAAGCGTTTGAGGAGCTTAAAAGTCAATTGATCTCTGCACCGATCCTTATCTCTCCTGACTGGAACCTACCTTTTGAACTCATGTGTGATGCATCCAACTATGCTGTTGGTGCGGTCTTAGGTCAGCGTATTAAGGGAAAATTCCAGCCCATCTCTTACGCCAGTCACACACTGAACCCCACACAAGTAAACTACACGACCACTGAAAAGGAATTATTGGCTGTAGTCTTTGCAATGGACGAATTTCGTAGTTACTTGTTGGGCGCCGCAGTCACTGTTTGGACTGATCACGCTGCTCTGCGCTATCTCATGACTAAGAAAGATGCTAAACCGCGCCTACTACGTTGGATACTGATCCTACAAGAATTTGACGTTCAGATTAAAGACAAAAAGGGCAGTGAAAACGTAGTAGCTGATCATGTTTCGAGAATGCAGAATGAAGTAGAGAAAGAGCCTGAAGACATAGACCTTTACTTTCCTCCCGAAAATGTTATGCATATAGACGAGTGCACTCCAGATGTTCCATGGTACTACTCTATCGTCAACTACCTGCATTCCCAGTACTTAAATCCAGAATTTTCTTATCAGGAGAAGAAGAAATTTTTCTCTGATTTGAAAACCTTTGTATGGTATGAACCTTACCTCTTTAAAATCTGTAAAGATGGATTGTTGAGAAGGTGTGTTCCCGAATCAGAGCAACGAGATATCATTGAACAGTGCCACAGTGGGCCTACTGGTGGCCACTTTGGTCCCTGGAAAACCGTTGCTAAAATCTTTCAGTCCGGTTTCTATTGGCCCACGATCTTCAAGGATTCAGAAGATTTCTGCAAGGCTTGTGATAGGTACCAACGAACCGGAGCTTTAACTAGGCGTTTCGACATGCCATTGAAGCCCATTTTAGAATGTGAAGTCTTTGATGTATGGGGTATTGATTTTATGGGCCTGTTTCCATCTTCGTGTGGAAACAAATACATCCTAGTCTGCGTTGACTATGTATCGAAATGGGTGGAGGCTCAAGCCACTCCTCGCAATGACCACAAAACGGTCAGGAGCTTTCTGAAGAAAAATATTTTCGTGAGATTTGGATGTCCCCGCGCCTTAATCAGTGATGAGGGAACGCACTTCTGCAACCGGCCATTAGAAAAAGTCCTTGAGAAATATGGTGACCGGCACAAAATTGGCTCACCTTATCATCCTATGACTAGTGGCCAGGTTGAGAGAAGTAATCAAAGTTTGAAGAAGATCCTGGAAAAAGTTGTGAACAGTCATAAAAAAGACTGGAGTCTCAAACTGGATGATGTACTATGGGCGTACCGTACTGCCTATAAAACCCCCATGGGTACAACTCCCTATCAGATGGTGTATGGAAAACCGTGCCACTTGCCAGTCGAACTAGAGCATAAAGCGTATTGGGCCATTAAGTTCTTGAACTTTGATGCCCAGTCATGTGGTGAACATCGACTGATGCGGTTGCATGAATTGGATGAGTTTAGACTCCGTGCCTACGAGAGTGCCGGATTAGCAAGGACGAATGAAACTCCTTCATGATGCTAAAATCAAGAAGCGAGAATTTCAAGTTGGGGAGCAAGTCTTACTTTATAATTCCAGGTTACATCTGTTTCCTGGGAAGTTGAGGACGCGTTGGTACGGCCCCTTTGAAATTCTTCAAATTATTCCTGAAGGTGTTTTAGAGCTGAGAGGTCATGGTGACCAGCCATTTAGAGTAAATGGTCAAAGGTGCAAGAACTATATTGGTCAAACTAAAGAAAACCTTTGATTATTCATTTCCTCGACATCCTCGGGTGTGGTATGACTGAAGTCAATGAGCTTGAAGAATTCTCGCCCGACTTGTTTTCCGAGGATGACGGCAGTGGCTTGGTCGAGGAAGTTATGGCCGGGAGTTGGGACATGGAAGAGTATGAAAGGGAGGCCAAGTTAAAGAGGAAACTGAAGAAGAAAAGGTCGACAATGGGGAAGATTAAGAGCGTTTGGAAAGCAGTAAGGAACCTAACCCCATGTGTTTTTGTCTAAGTCTAATAAGAGGGTTGTTGAATCTGCGTCAGTTCGGCTTTGTTTTGAAATGGATTACGGAGTTCCCCCGCATGAGATCCCATTCATTCATAGAATCCGCCATATAACTCTAGATGATGGACCTGGAGGAACGCTTATCCTTGACGTTGATTACCATATCATCACGCACGTCAGGACCATTACTTATGTTGTCATTGTACCCCACACTGTGGGTGGTGGAGAGTTTCGTACTGAGGACCTTCAACGGTCGTTAGGACGGCCGTATACGATTCTAAACGACCCGATGCTGACTGATTTGATGCTAGTGCTACGTGCTGCTCATTTTAGAGGAGTAGATGTTGCGGGAGAAGATTGGAACTTGCAAGATGAATATGACATCCCTCCCGCGATCGATATGCTTCGTCGCCTAATCCGGATTGTAGATTGGGGCGACATCTATGAAGATTAGCTTGGGCTAGTGTTTTGTGTTTCTACTTTCTTCGTGTATCCCAGTATTCTTTGCATTATTAGTATATTTGCATATCATTTTGTAGCATTATGTTTATGTGTCTGTTGTCATTTTGTTGCATCTAGCCCTGCTACTTTATAGTATCCTCTATCGTTACTTTTGCGCGACGTATTATATTCCCCCGTGTTCCCCGAGATATTTCCGTGTTTCTCAAGTAGTGTAGGTACATTTTTAGCTGTTTTGTCAAGCTAGTATTGAAGTCGTTGCTGGAAAAGGACTACATATGACATCTCGAATGTTGGCCTTTTCATGCTTGTGCCTGACCAACGGGTCGACTTTCTATACCAAATCAGCTAAGTACTTTATTTCTTCTTAAATTCTGCACAACATGAGGACATGTTGTTGTTTAAGTGTGGGGGAGGGGTTGTATGTACCTACAATTGTGCTTAATCTATTACCATGCTTAGAAAGAGCTGAAAACTTGAAAATTTTTAAAATTTTTTGTTTTAGTTCCTAGCAAGTTCATATTTTGTTTGGCTTACTACTGTTGTGGTTCCCAACCGTGGCATATTATAGTCATTGATGCTTTATACTGTATGTTTAGTAGGTCAGATGTCTCACCCGACATACATTCACGTAGCCATGTTAAATGACGAGCTATAAATTATTAAGCTGTACCCATTTAGATTAGTAACATTTGATCATCTTATAAGTATTTTGTGCTTAGTGCTAATGTACGTGTCATGGGAATTATAATAGTTTGTATTTAGAATCAGAGTATGACATACTGTGAATGTCCTAGGTTTGAATGTGATAAGTGAAACGTAACTACTGTGCTTGGGAAGTTGTTGTTAAAATAATGAAAAAATTGGGTGTCTCGGAAGCTGGTCGATGATTGGAGTTAGGTAGGGCGTACCACGAATGTCCTATACCACTATGATGACCAAAAGCTCACGACAGTCAGAAGAAGCTGCCTTATGATTTGAGTAAGGTAGGGCATAGCCCGAATGTCCTATTCTACTATGACGGGCAATAGCTCATTCTGATGTGCGTTTATATGTGAAAGTTAATTGAATCAACTTCTATAAGGAAGTGGTATGATTAAGTGAAAGACTTAGTTATCGCCTACCTTATCCCAGTATAAACTGACAGGCATGTTGTAAGGATTATCCTCTGAGTATGTCAGAAAGATCCTAAACACATTCTATCATCCTTTTCAGGACATGTTACGTTTGGTAGGGCACATGTTATAAGTATCATAATCTTTTTCTAGTTTAGATGGGTATTTGCTAGTTGCTTGGAAAGTTTCAAGTTTGGACTTAGTGGAAATTTTATATGGCTCTGCACACACACCGGGGTGAACCTCTAACTTATTAAATACGTTGTATACTTGCTGAAGATGTCTATATTTATTCTTTTTGGTTGGAACTTTGTGGTACTAAGTAAATATAAGCCTTGGTCTTGTTTTGTCTTGCTCGGGACGAGCAAAAGCTAAGTGTGGGGGAGTTGTTTACGGTGATTTTTACGATTTATATTACATTATTTCGTAACAATATCCTTTGTATTTTATTAATTTTTATAGAAAATTAAGTGGTTAATGGATTTATTGAAAGAATGAAGTTGGAAAGTATTATAGTGCAAAGTCAGGTTATTTACGTGATTTTATTAGCAATTATCTATTTATATATGTGATGTTACACTTTGCACGTTTTTATAATTTTGTAGGTACGACGAGCATATCGCGGAACGAGTCAACGAGCTGAAGGAGTAAAAACAACATTTATTTGGAGATTTAAAAGAGGGATAAAAAAAATAGGAATTATCTTATATATTTATTTTTAAATTTTGGTTAGGGTTTAGATTTTTTTTGTTTGTTTTCAAAAAAAGAAAAAAAAAAGAAGAAAAGAGAATAAAAAGGGGGCGGCAGCATCATATTGTGGATGCATCATTTCTGGGGCGGCAGCGCACCCAAAAAAAAAAAAAAGAGAAAAAATTTCGGTCCCTTTTATATTTATTTTTTGTCTGGAGTTTGACGATGGGTAGAGGCTAAAGCAATTTGGGACAAGCTTTGTGAAACCGTTCTTAGCAGCATCTTGTTTTCGGATCTGGATTGTCTTGTGAGTTTAATAAAATTGTATTTTTTCTATGATTTTTATTGTTGTGCAATTTCAATTGATGAATGTGTTGCATATTTGATTGTTTAATAATTGATGAGAATTAATTGTTAAACCAAGATCACCATAGTCAAGATTAGATTTTTAATCTAATAACGATAGTCGTTAGGTTAAAGATCTAGATTATGAGATTGACAAATTTCACACCTTGATTAGTTAAAAGCGTTGATCTTTTAGGATCGAGAGATGAAAAGATTGATAGGCGAATTTTTTCTAAGATATTAGGAATTCATACCTTCGATAGGTGAATCACAATTTTTAGTAAATCATCACTAAACAATCTAGAGAAGAAATTGAGGGTTGCGGGATCGGTGGATCATTGCTTGTTCGTTGTTAAATTTATTGAAAAAAAATCATTTGTTATCACCATAGCAATTTTATAATTTTTATTTAGTTTATAGAATAGAATTATTTTTGTTATTCGGTTCGCAACTATCTTCGCTTGCTTTAGATTTTTAATCTTCTGTCCAGTTTAACTTTATTGTTTTCATTGCTAGTTCATTTTGTTTTGTTATTTTAGTTGTAGCCTTTAAATTGTTTAGGATAGGACGTTTTTATTTCTCGTGACAACTTTAGGAAAATTAATCAAACTAGACAAAGACGATTCCCTATGAGTTCGACTCCGGTTTTAATCATTATACTACGATCCCTGCGCTTGGGGTAAACTGGATTTATTTTATTACTTGTTATATATCGTTTAGCATAAAATCCGAGACAAAAAGTCTTTCTTTTAATTTTTATCTAATATTCATATCTTCCATTCTATCTTCTTCCACCCCTCTTTGAAGACCTTGAAGACACCCATTTTCAAGGGCTCTTCTAGCCCAATCTTTGCAATAGTTTAGCCATTAATTGTATTTGTAATCCTTGAAGAAACCTTATTATGATATTTGGAGTTTATTTTGTGGATGAATTTCATCTCCTTGGAGTGGGTTTCTCCATTGAAGAAGCTTTGAGGTTAATGCAACTATTCTTCCTTGACGTGTTTGCTATCTTGTTGGGTTCTTCCTTTATTTACTTTTAGTGCTAATTTCATAGTTATGAAACCCCTAAGTGACATTTGTGGTTTCATAGCGATGGGAGGCTAAGCTTTTGCTAGCTAAGATAATGTATTTGTGATAGTAGTTAATCTTTATTGGTTGATTGAGAATGTTGTTTGTATTTCATAGCTTCATGTGTGTTGTTTATCTTTTCCCATTTGCAATGTATTTCTTGTTGGTGTTGGATTGATCACCTAGCACTTGCACACACACACTTAGCTGGGACCGAAAGGAGATGCTTGGTGTGGGAGAAGGGAGAGGAGAACCGGAAGGTAAAATCGACCTTAATTGAAACTCGATTTCTTATCTGGGGGTATTTGTTCATTCATTGCACTCAAGAACATAATCATGTTGAATCATTTGGTCTAGGGTTCTTAGACCAATGAGGAGACATATAGTAGTTTCATACACTCGTATGAGGGGAAATTGCAAGCTTAGGAGTGCACCGATAACACACACTTGAACATCATTGGAAGGTTGTTAGGAAATTATTCCCATGATGCTAATAGAGGTTTTCTTGATCATTGCATTGTCTTGGCTAGGTTTTTTATCATTTGAATACCCATTTTTAGGGTAGTTAATGCTAGATCAATTACTTTCTTGTTAATTTGCGACTTAGATCAAGATAATAATAGATTTTTGGTGTTTGATCTCACAAACCCTGTGGGATACGACCTTGACCACTTGCTAGACTGAAATTGACCCGGTACACTGCCGGTGATATTGGACACCTAGAAAAGTCTCGATCAAACTTTTTGGCGCCGTTGCCGGGGATTGTGTAACGGTTGATACTTACACTAGCTCAAAATTCTTGAGAATAGGTCAATCTTTTTCTAATCCCATTTCTATTTTATTTATTTGGTGCTTACCTCTTTGGTAAGTTACCAAGTGTTATTTGATCGTGTTCTTGTTGTTTATCTCTTGCAGTGGATGAACCATTCTCGTCAAGGAAAGGCACCCGACAATCCTCTCATTCCGGATATCAATACGTATATTAGGGAACAAGTTGCGGAGAATAAGGCCGGTCAATCTCGTCAATCTTCACAAGCATCATCCCATCAAGAAGTAGATATGGATGAGAATCTTGATAATGCACAGAAGGTCAAGAATACAGTAATGCCCAAGGCCATGAACAAAATCCTGAAAATCCTAATCCACCACCACCAATTCCTCCACTTCCACCATGTAACAATAACCAAAACCGAAATCAAAATAACCAGAACAACAATAATCCTCCAAATCCAAGACCCATTTGTGATCAAACCGTAAGGAGAAATGAAACCAATAATCCAATCCTCTTACCCAACGTTGGTGCAAACAACTTTGAGATCAAGTCTCATATTTTTGGATTAGTGGAGTCAAGAGCTCAATTTCATGGTGATGACAATGAAGATTCACACCAACACTTCTACCAATTTGAGGAATTGTACAATACCGCCAAGACCTATGGTAATTGATATCGCGTGGTATACCAGGTTTGCGGTAACAGTGATATAATGAGGGTATAAGGCTGTTTAAGTATGATTTCTTCGGGAAGAAGGTGGCGGATATCAAGAACAAGGCGATCGGACAATGCTTATGAAACAGAAAACAAGTAAGTCGACAAATTGACAGAGTAGCTCAGTGTATTAAAGTTCTTGGATCCTTTTCTTTTACATTGTGATCTCATATATATAAGCAAAGGCTAAGTCGGTTAGCCTATTTATAAAAAGAGATTAAAAGGATAATCATATATATAAATACAAGTGGACCGGACAGCTGTCTGGAGAAGTGTGGCGGACATCAGACTCATTTGTAGGTCAGACTCATATGTTCCTTTGTCTTGACGCCAGCCTGATAATATGGGAAGACTCCACGGTGTCCAAGATCTCGGAGTGGAATAGGTCCGGCTTATGAACTGCGGACTAGGTCCGGCTTATGAACTGCGGATTTGCGGGATGAAGGTCCCAAGAACTGTTATTGGGCTAGGAAATAGGCCCAATATAGATGCTCGGGTTCCAATCCGGTTCAGGTATATCAATGGCCCCCTACTCTGTGCCTTGCGTGTCTGTCGAGGCGGAGAGTAGAGCTCAAAGAAGCAGTAGAGAACCACACCTTATTGTTGTCGTTAGTGACAGTATGACACCCATAATGGTCATCGGGCTTAAATAAGTGTTGACATTGCATTGCAAATTACTGACGTTATGCTGTGCATTGCAGCGGATAGGCTTAGACGCCGTGCTATGGAACGAATGGGCTTACATGCTAATATTGTCTATCAGGATTGAATCAGTGTTGATATCGCGTTGCGAATTACCGATGTATGCTGTGCATTGTAGCGGATAGGCTTAGATACCGTGCTATGGTGCAAATGGGTTTAGATGACCGTGGGTCGTGGCCGAGATGACCATAGTTCGTGGCCGTAAGCCATTTGAGTCGAGGTCGTAATCCTGAACAATTGAGGCCGTAAGCCGTGTTGAGTTGAGGCCGTAGGCCAGAGCAGTTGAGCCCGTAAAAGTGGCATCGGTTCGTGAAACATCACTTCAGTTGTGTTTATGACATGACGTTTGACATGAACTGCCGCGTATTCTGATGGGCTGAGGGGTGTCGAAAACCGCTCCTAGTAATAATTACTTTTGAATTTTGAATCCGAAACGACGTTTCCCTCCACTTTCTAGTCTATAAATAAGGGCTCCCTCCCCCATCTTTACACATTTCCTCTTTTGATATATTTTCCGGCCAGAAAAAGCAAGGGGATTCCGGCGAGAAAACAAGAGGATTCCGGTGAGATCAAACAATTTCCGGCGAAAGTCTACACCTTTCAACCCTTTTCACGCTTTCTATGTTTGACTTCATTGCTCTTTCGACTTTGATCTTGCTCTTTTCCATTGCTTGAAGGTTGTATTTGATAGAAATGATATCAGAGTTTAGGGTTCCTCTGACTGTGAATTATAAAATCATCCTATTATGCCTTAATATGCTTGGGCCCCTCCCCAGAAATTCATCGATTGATAGACGCCCAGATAGTTGCCAAGGTTTATTTGGGCTTATTGGGGGGTTTTTGCTGGGTTTATTGGGGGTTTTTATGTGTTTAGGGAGGAGAGAGGGGTGAGGTGTCAGGGTGTGATTGTTCTCACCTCGGCCCGACTTCCACGTCTAGGTGACTAATTGATCCACCTCGCCCAGTGTTTTTCAGGATGTTCTTAGAAAATACACAATCAGACGAAAAGGTCCGTGCTTTGCCGCCGCTATGGCTCGGAGGAGGTCGACATGAAGGAGGTCGATGTAATTGATGAGGAGGGCGATCGAGGAGGAGGTTGTCTATGTAGATGAGGACAAACCTGACTCTGGCGATGAGGAGGTCGAGGTTATCGGTGAAGGTGCAGCTGGGGGAAAGGTCAACGACCAAGATCAGGTGAAGTTGAGCGACCTCATTCTTGCCTTCCTGAAGGTTGTGACTCGGTCGGAAGATGAGCAAGATATGGGGTTCAAGGAATCCGTGGGGACAAAGAAATCCGTAGTGTCAATGAAATCAACGGCGTCCAAGAAAACAACAGCGTCCAAGAAAACAACAGCGTCGGGGGGCTCCGAGCAGAAGAAAAGCCCACAAAAAAAGAGGTCCGTTGCGGTGGAGCTTGAGTTGGCGGACCAAAAGCGTTCTAATAGCCATGTCAGAGCTCGATAGAGAGAGATCCGAGATCAGACCGATTATACCTCGGCGCTGACTGCCTTTGATATTCCGGAAGATTACCGGTTTACCAACATGGATGCGATGAACGTGTCATGGACCTGTGGTCGAGAGGCCGAGGATTATCTATGGTTGCACTATGACCCCCTAGTTGCCGGACTTCGGCCACCCTTTGACCCATTCTTCTTTAAATGCATGGAGGAGCTGCGGGTTATGCCGTGTGATCTTACATTGGGGGCTATCCGAGTGGTGATGGCTTTTATAATAATAAGTCGGCTTCGTGGCCACGAGCGGTCCATGCCGGTGCTACTTTATTTTTACGGCGGAGTAGATCGAGCAAATCGAGCAGCAGTAGACCTCGACATTGTGTGAGATGCATGAAGGTGGAGTCACGAATAGGTTGGCCATTCAAAAAGAGCCCTAAGAACTCGGGTAGGACTGAGCCGTTGAAGACAATTAGAACTCAGGAAGCCGACGACGGGTTCATAGCCGAGCTCAAAGAGTTGCTCGGGTATACCCGAAAGGTACAGGGTCAAGATCGGGCCTTTAATTGGAGGCTTCTTTTAGATGTCATTCAACCCTACCTTAGGTGGGCTGGAATTTCCGGAGCAGGTGTCGGGGATCCCTTGGTGGTGGTTGAACCATTGCCCACTGATCCCGATTGGTATGGGGAGTGCCACTACGGCAGATGTTGCCTTCTCTATGTACAGTATGTTTAGGCAATCCTTCAATGTAGGTCCCGAGTATGTTTTTACTTGTTTTCTTTCATTTTTGCTACTTCTCATCATTTTGATTGCCCTTTGATAATCATTGTCTTTTGCAGGTACCATAGACGCTCTGAATCTGTGTAATTTGCTAGCCGCTAGGAAGACTTTTGGAGAGGCGAAGAAAGGCACGGAGTTAAAGGGGGTTAAGTTCGCCCTCACTATGGTCGACGTCGGGGTTGACTCGGCAGGGGTTTCTGGATCTAAGACTGGGAAGTCGGCCTAGCCACAAAACCAGCGGCGGGGAAAGCTGCAACGAACAGGACTTTGAAGCAGATAGTCCTGACTAAGACTCCGGCTGTCGAAAAGAAAAAGAGAGGTGTTGTTGATGAGATCGACCCCGTTGGGGGTGGTGAGGAGGAGGCTCACCAAGCCAAAAAGTCCAAGGTAGGCGAGACTCAGCTGAAGTCCATCGCCCCTTCTCAGGGCACATCCAAAGATGCTGCTGGCCAAGGTAAATCTGTGGCCGATAAATCTGTAGCCGATAAGTCCTCAACGGCTGGTACGACCTTGCTGGTTCCATTTGCTGGTGTACCCGTTGGACCGCGGGGTCGTCCTGCTGTCTGGATAGTTAGTGAATTCATGCGCCAGCTTCTCATTGATCTGCCTAGTGCGACCATGATCTCTAAAGCAATTGCTGACATAGCCCCGCTGAGGTATTTAAGGTGAAGCCTTCCAAATCCGGTTCAACTGAAGATCGGCCGCGATATCGCGGACAGGATTGTATTAGCAGACCAGACCGACCCCTGCCGGACTATCCTTCATAATATCAAGGATCTTTGGGGCTTGTGCGGGGCCACGGTGAGCATGGTAAACACCCTTTCACTCTTTGTTTTTCCCTTATATATTTTTTGTTTTCCAATCCTCCTGCTTAAACCTTTGCCTTTTCAGGTTGGCACCGGTCTCCAATAGTTTATAAACGATTATAGAGACACTATATTGTCAAGATCCGATGCTGCTAAGGAGTTGAATATGGCTAATGTGGTTGGGGCGGACCTAAAAGTTCGGCTTGATGCCTCTGAGGCCGAGAATTCCGAGCTCAAGAGACAACTTGCTGAAAATGATGAACTGAGGAAGCAGGTCGCTTAAGTGAAGAAGATGCAGCTCAAGGATCAGGTGAACTCCGAGCGTCTGGAAGTTCTCGCTCGTGAGTTAGCATAAAAAAACAATGAGGCCGTCCAAACCATGAAAGATATGCAGACGCGGGTTGACCAAGCCCAAAATCGATGGGATACCGAGCAGAAGGTGAATGTTGATTTGAAGCAGAGGCTGGCGGACCCGAGTTCCGGCGTTGAAGCCCGGATAGCGGCTGCGAGAAAGGATGCCGCTGGTGAGAATTTCTTGATGGGATTCGGTCAAGGTTTCTATCACATCACAAGGTGCTCGTGGGATCGTGGCAGCGATGTTCCAGACATTGAAACTTTGCGGGACTGGATCCTTACCCCTTCTTTCTCTGACCATTTGAGGGTTTTCCACCCTTCCATTCCTTCTTCCTAGATCGAGCTGGAGACTTATGCTGCTGATTGGGAGGCGCCCCCAGTCGAAGAAGAAAACCTTCGGGAGTTAGCGCTTTAGGTTACTCAAGGAGAGGTCAGGGATCAAGCACGAGCCGAACAAACGAGTCCGATGCAAACGCCGATAAGATGCTCGCATCCTTCCCTTAGCGCGAGAGAATGTCGGCGATGATGACATGCGGCCTATTGACATCTGAAGTTATTTCTGCTTTGATTGAACAATATTTTGATATAAAACTCTTTTTTGATTCCGCTTTGTATAACTTGTAATGATGTTTTCTTCATTTTCTGAATACATGAAGTTTCTTTTGTGTTCGAATGTACGTTGCACTTTTGCTCGAATTTATTGCATATATCGAGTCCGGTCTTTTGTGTGTCCGGTATAATAGTGTATGGCCCCCTTTGTTTAAGATAACATTCGGATTCGAAAACGACGAACTAATCTGAAATAACAGCCCGATTTGTAGATTGAAAGTTTTCGGGAGTGTGGCCCCCTTGGTTTGAGATAAGATTTGAAGTCGAACACGGATGGACTTATCTGAAATGACTGCCCACTCATAACTTGAAATTTTTCCAATGTATGACCCCGTGTTTCAGATAAGGCTCAGAGTAGAAAACATGCGGGCGTATCTGGAATAACTTGTCTTGTCGCTTGTTTGAAATTTTTCTAGATTTCGTCCCCCATTTTTAACAAAGTCTAAGATGAATCCGAGGTCTTTGTTGAAAATTTTGTTGAAAATCATACCAATATGCACAGTGGACACACTTGAAGGGTATGATAACACGTATTTAAAAGATAAATGTAAAACCGGGCTTTATTAAGTTCACCTCATCCCGCTATGTAAGTGAAATTTACAAGCAAGAAAGACTAACCACTCACGTTGTAAACGAGAGGATAGCCATAACCCTAGCCGATTATTACATGTAGTACCTTTTAAGGTTGTCCGCATGCCATGGTCTATTAAGCTCGAAGCCGTATTGGTTCTTGAGGATATAAGTTCTTTTTTTGATATCTTTAGCGACTTGATATGGGCCTTCCCAGTTCACCGTAAGCTTGCCCCTGTCGAGCTGAAGACCATTGGCCTTCCTGTTTCAAGGAACGAAATCACCGACCTTGAAGGAATGATCATGGATTCATTTGTCGTGTTGTCATTTGGCGGCCTGCTTATAGTTTACGAGCCGATGATACGTTGATAACATCTTCTCTTCCGCTAGGTCTAGGACGATCTGCCTGTTGAGTAGATTGTCCGTTGAATCATACACACCGACCCTGATACCTGGGAGCACCATTTCAATAGAAGTCATGGCCTCTGATCCGTAAGTTAGAGCAAACGGTGTTTTTCTGGTGGGTGTTTTGATTGTGGTGCGGAGTGCCCATAATATGGCGGGTAGCTCATCGACCCAGCTGCCTGCTTTTGCTTTCTTGCTTATGCTCTTTTTGAGCATCTTAATTTTTTGTTTGACTCTGTACTCCTTTCAAAAACCTAAAAATTTGTCCCTGAACTGTGGGCCATGGTCTGTCTCCACCGCCAGCGGGATGCCAAAGCAAGACCATATAAAATTATGAAGAAAGTAAACTGCATCCTTTGCACCTATCTTAACAAATGGCTTGGCCTCGATCCATTTTGTGAAATAATCCACAGCCACTATGATAACTTTGCATCCACCCCTTCCTGAAGGGAAGGGTCCGATGAGGTTGAGTCCCCACATGTCAAAAGGCCAAGGTGCGACCACATTGCTCTGTTCCACTGATGGTAGTCTTGGGATGTCCGTATGTTTCTGGCACTCCGGGCATTCCCTGACTAATTTCTCCGAGTCCTTCAAGATTGTCGGCCAGTAATACCCCACTGTTATAACCTTCTGGGCCAAAGAGCGGCTAGCGGGATGGCCCCCACACACTCATTGGTGAAGCTCCATGAGTATTTTCTTGCTTTCCTCTTTTCAGACACATCTCAGTAAAGGCTCAGTGGCGGATCTTTTTGTAAAGCATTCCGCCATGTACCACGTACCTGGCTGCTCTTTTCCTGAGGGCACAAGATTACTCCATGTCTGCGGTCAAGTTGCCCGATAAAATGTAAGATTGAATTTCATCAATCCAACATAGAATCGGCGTTGGTGCATCGATCTCCATAATTTCCGTTGCCTCAATTATAGGTACAACAAGATATTCTATCATCATTGAGGGATCCCCGATCCCTTCCTCAAGTGATAGCTTACAAAGATAATCTACCCACTCGTTATCCTTTCTCCGAACTCTGATGAATTCGTAATAGTTGAAGTCGGATCCCAGTCGTCTGACAATCTCACCGTATTTTTCGAGGATTCCACAACGCGTCTCATAGTCCTCTAAGATTTGATTGACGATGAGCTGAGATTCACAGTAGACTTCATCATTTTCCACTTTTAATTCCTTTGCAAGCTTAAGTCCGGGTATATCTGCTTCATACTCGGCTTGATTGTTCGTGGCCGGGAACTCGAACCTTAGAGCTTTTTCAATTTCTTCTGTCATCCCCGGCACCATCAGAATAACTCCGGCCCGCATCCATTTCGACTCGACGCTCTGTCAACATATAATTGCCAGCATTGATCGGGTTTGTTTGGGCCGTAGCGGGCTCTAGTGGTATTGGCAAACTCGGTTGAGTCGAGCTGAAACTTGTCTCAACAATGAAATATAGCAATGCTTGAGCTTTGATAGCTTTCCTCGATTGATATCGAATATTGAACTCGGTAATCTCGATAGCCCATCGAAGTAGAAGACCTGAAAGGTCTGGTCTGTGTAAAATTTGATGCATCGGGCAGTCTGTTAAGACAATTATAGTGTGAGAAGTAAAATAGCCCCTGAGTTTGCGGGCAGCGATAACAAGCTAGTAGGCTAAATTTTCAACATTAAAATAATGACTCTCCACCGGATTCAGAGCCTTGCCTACATAATAAATGGGATTTTGGAGGTACCCAGCCTCTTTGACAAGTTCGGCGGAAACAGCCCGGTCTGAGGCCACCAAGTACAAAAACAAAACATCTCATTCTACAGGGCTAACCAAAAGAGGTGGTTTACCTGGATATTCCTTCAAAGCTTGAAAAGCTTGAGAGTATTCCTTTTCTTGAATATCCATTTGCAGCTGACCACCCTTCTATCCTGTGGTTGTTTAACCAAATCCCAAGTCTCATTCTTCGAAGTGACTCTATTTCTTCTCTCATGGCAACAAGCCATTGGGATGCCTCGTAACATGTCACGCCTTCCTTGTAAGTGTTAGGTTCAAAACCATCCACTTCTTCAGCTACCTGTAGTGCAAATCCCACCATATCCTCCTCAAAACCATATCTTCTTGGAGGTCTGATATTGGTCCTCCTAGCTCTACTGAGAGCTATACCCTGCTAACCAACATAAGCTGTTTGAGTGTCTGCTGACCCTTGTTCGATGGGCGGCTTGGATCCGGCTCTCCGGATCCGTGATTGATGACTATCCCCTGCTGAGTCTTTTGATTCAGTAGACTCTTCTTGAAGCTGCACCTGTTTGTCAACCTTATCAGTCTCATATCCAATTTCAGATTCAGATGTGGCCCTCACTGATGAGTTAAGCATAGAATTTTCATCGAAGACTACACTCTTACTGAGTATAAACCTATTTTCAGTTGATGACCAGATTCTATTCCCCTTAACTCCATCTCCATATCCAACAAACACACCGTTCTTGGACCTAAGCTCCAATTTGCCCTCACTGACATGATAGTAGACAATGCTTCCAAAAACCCTATGTCCATAGTAGTCTGCTGACTTTCTTGACCAAACTTCAAGTAGTGTTTTAAGTTTGATCCCAGTGTGAGGCCCCCTATTGATTAAGTAGCAGGCTGTATTAACAGCCTCTCCCCAAAATCTCCTTGCTAGACCAGATTTAGAGAGCATGCACCTTGCCCTCTCCAGAAGAGTTTGATTCATCCTTTCAGCAACACCATTCTAATGTGGAGTGTCTCTTATAGTATGGTTCCTAGCAATGCCTTCATTCTTGCAAAATTCATCAAACTCAGACCAACAGAATTCCAGTCCATTATCAGTTCTAAGTCTCTTGATCTTCCTCCCTGTCTGATTTTCAACCAAAGCCTTCCACTACCTGAAGTTCATGAATGCTTCACTCTTGTGCTTCATCATAATTACGCAAACCATCCTTGAATAATCATCTATAAAAGACACAAAAAAATCCAATTTTCACGGGCGAATATTTACTATTTTGTTTAATTTTTAGACTTTTTGTACACCTTCGACCACCCAATGACTCCACCCTTGAAGGTCCCCAACAATCAGAATGGACATAATCAAGTGTCCATTTTGTGATATGGATTGCTTTTGGGAACTTGCTCCTATGTAGCTTCCCAAACACAGTGTTCATAAAATTCCAGCTCCCTGACCTTATGTCCCTCAAGTAGATCAGACTTAGACAGAATTTGCATCCCTCTTTCACCCATATGACCTAATCTCATATGCCAAAACTTAGTCAATTGTGACTGGTGAACCTCTGATGACGCAACAGCAGAACCTGATATTGTAGACCCTTGTAGTATGTACAATCTCCTCTGCCTGATACCTTTCAAACTCACACTTGAACCCTTATAGACATTCACCACTCCACCTTCACCCCCGAACTTGAACCCTTTGTTGTCCAGTAGACTAAGTGATATCAAATTTTTGGTCATTTGTGGAACCTTCCCAACCTCTTTCAGTGTGTAGAATTTACCATCATGTGTCCTAAGTTGGATTGATCCAATCCCAACTATTTTGCATACCTTGTTGTTAGCCATAGCAATATGACCTCCATCAACCTGCTGATAAGTTGAAAACCATTCCCTGTTTGGACACACATGATAGGATGCCCCAGTGTCCAGAATCCACACATCTATGTGTCCTATCGACACCGAAACCGCTACTGGCGGATCTTCTTCACAGCTTGGTGTCTTGTTACGCCAATGCGGTTGTACCACCGCTACTTCTTCCTCTTTGGACATTCATTTTTCCAATGTCCCTACTCCTTGTAGTAGTTACAAATATCCTTAGCTTTAGGACCCGTGGAATTCTTCTTGAATTTCTTCTTTCCGAATTTCTTAGCCCCCTACCGACTCCACCGGCCACCAATCCAACAGACTGACTATTGGTTCAAGATCCAGATGCCTTATGTCGTAATTCTCGAGCATGGAGTGATGATCTTACATCCTCCAATGATACTGAGTCCTTCCCAACAATAAAGAACTGCACAAAGTTCTCATATGATGCATGCAATGATACAAGTAGAATCAATGCAGCATCCTCATCTTCAATCTTCACATCAATATTCCTTAAATAAAGCAATATTATGTTCAGCAGGTCTAGATGTTCCCTCAGCTGAGTACCCTAATGCATCCTTAAACTAAACATATGTTGTTTCAACAACAATTTGTTGGTTAGAGACTTAGTCATATACTGACTTTCAAGTTTGGACCACAACTTCTCAGCAGTGTCCTCCTCAGCAACCTCTATGATAATATAATCTGACAAGCACAACATAATTTTTGAATGTTCTTTCTCCTCCAGACTGGCTCTCTCAGCAGCACTTTCTTCTGTTCATTTAAACAAGGGACCCCATAATCACTCCTGCTTCAACAAAGCACGCATATTGTTTGCCATAAACTAAAGATGTTCCTTCTTGTAAACTTGTCAATCTTAACATTTAAAGAAGACATCTTTCTCACCAGAAAAGCTTGCATATATCCTAAATCCTAGCGTCAATAATGACATTGGTTCCAATCTACCTTGCTTACAACAGATAAATAGATTTTCCTGATGAACCTGGACTCTCTGATACCAGTTTGTTATGACGGATCGATCAAGAAGTGACGGTGATTGTGAGTAAAGATAAAAGATAAACAAGGAAACAAGAAGAACACAGATTTAACGTGGTTTCCGGCAATGTACCGACTACTCCACGGACAAACGATGATATTTTATTATCAACAGAAAGTTACATCATGTTACAATTAATACATATGGTATTTATAGCCTTAGGAATCCAACCCTAACAGACTAAACAGCCAACCTAGTAAATGACTGAAATACCCCAGATGTAACTCGAACAAACATGCAGCAGACGTGTTCCTCAAGTCTGCTGAGCCTCAGCAGACTTGCCTTCAGTAGACTTGCCATCAGCAGGCTGATCAACCCTGCTGATCTTGCCCCCAGCTGAACACCATATTTCAGCAGATGCTTCACCCATTGCGCACCAGAACAAGTTTCCATACCAGACCTCAGTAGCATAAGTTTAAGTCACGATTACATAAACCCAGAAAAGTGGAAGCGTATTTTGAAGGGAATGGAGTTGGCATAGCCCTTAAAACCCGGAAATAGCTATCTGGAAGCTCATAGTCTATTTTAAACCCTGTAGTCATGTCATCAATATTTGATTGGTTTGTGTGTTGATGATGGTTGCCAATATAACTAAGGTCACCACAACCTAGCTAGCCGGAGTACAACGAGTAAGCTAACTGCAGCGTTGGGGATTTCTCCAACTATTGACAAATCCTCGATCTTTGGGTTATCCTTCTTAACATCAGATCTCATTAAGTGCGGAAATAAGTGGTTTTTTAGGCTTACCACGTACAGGTGGGGCAATGTTTCTTTTGGAAAATCATTTCTAGATCATGCATTGCATGGGGTAGTTGGAAAATAATAACTTGCTTTGATTTGGCGGTCGAAAGCCTAAATCTACGAAATAAAAGATGATGAGGTTTAAGGCAAACTTTTTCTTGCCAACTCTCTCTCTCTCGCGCGATCTTGCAATGATGTACTAGTTCATCTACTCGAGATGCCTTACCAACTCTAAATCGAGATGTTTTACCAATAATAAGGGATCCATACTAATGTTTTTATATTTTTTTAACAACAAAACTAGATCGTTTTAATAATGTGGATACAGGGGAAGCTTCTCCTCCCCTAACAGTGTGGATACATTTAATTTGCTCAAAGTACAACCTAATTTAAAAGTCATCTTTATTGAAACAAAAGTATCAGGATGAGGCATTCTGGATAAAGCAGGACTCATCTTTATTGAAACGAATTAAGGTATCCAAAGGAAGTACTCTCGACAAACCTCTAACAATATAAATCAAAGAAAATCTCATATCAAGATATTTTGCATAATCTATACTATTCACACTTTTGTAAAATTATCAATTTCTTTATAAAAAAAAGGAAGTTTAAAGACTAAATACTTGAACATAAAAAAATACATTACGACCAGGTTATAATAGAAAGGTGTAGAGCATAGGGAAACGTAAATACATAGATGTCAACCATGTTTGGGCTTGATAATAATAATAATAATAATAGTAATAGTTTGTAGTATTAGGTCGTCCAACTGGTTTGTCCTCTCTGTGTCTTTTTTTTAACCCCCTCCCTATTTCCTTCTTTTCCCCTCCCCCCCCCCCCCCCCCCTCAATTTTCTCCTACCTTGCCTGGCTGCCCATGTTCCCATTATGCTAAAATTGACGCCGTATTCCTCAGCTTACAGATCATCGTCTAGCTCTGGTACGTGGCTGGCCTAAGTCATGGTACTAGGCTCTGACTTGCATTTCCTCTCAATACGTGCTTCCCTGTGGTTGCTCCGTTTTCTTTGCTGTCCATTGTCTCCTCGTGGCTGCGAATCTGAAGAAGGTGACAGATCGACATGGGTAAATACCTCTCCTAATTCCTCTTTTTTCTCCTCTAAAGAATTCCTGTCAAATTTTCACCTACAAAGACTGGAGAACTTCTCTGTTCCTATCTAACCTTATCTCCTCCCTGTGCCGACTACATTGAAAAAGAAAAGGGAAGCAAGAATTTAAGTGTAATATTCAGATTTTCGGTAAAGGGCAGACGTGTCATTTTGTGAAAACGAAATATTAATATTCTGATTTTTTTTATTGTAGTTAAGTTTTATAAGATAAATAAATATATTTCGAAATTGTATAGGTATATATTAAGGAAAATCTAATTTTATTATAAGGCGAAGTAATAAGAAATTTTTTGGGGGATTAACTATTTAAGGAAAATAAATTCCATTAATTCCATAACCAAAAAGAAATCAGAAACTTCCTACGTTGTGAGGGAACGGCGCAGACAACATTTCCTAGGGATGAGAGATTTTTTTTTTTATCAGTTGCCAAGTCGGATCTCAATAGTATCAGAGTAGAGCAACGGAATCGTCGTGAAGAGAGCGTCGATTCAATACCAGAAAGCTGAGACTTGTCAAGGTATGTTTTGAGCCCTAGTTGCGCTCTTCATCGAGTTTAATGGATCTAAACTCCTAAATTCGTAGTTTTGTGTAAATCAAAGCGTGTGATCGTATCTAATTTAATTATGGATCGATCACATAGGTTTCTGAGTGTTTGTGTTGGAATTGCTTGCTTAAATGGTAAGAAGCTCTTCCTACAAATTGATTATCGTTTAGATGAGTTAGATCTCGTTTTGATGCATTTTGTATCAAGATTATGGCCAACATGATGTTTAAGGATTAAGGTTTGAATTGGAACATAAATGTTATGTTTTTCTAGAATTTTTATGAGAAAAATCGTGTAATTCATGTTTGGATTCAGGTAGAGATCGTTAAGTGTTGATGAACGTATGTTTAGGGTTTTTCTGCGTTGAATGCGCACAAATTCGCTGGAATGCGCACGCATTCCTGTGACAAGATTGCTTAGTTTAGTTGTAGCAGGTTGAATACGCATGCATTCGTGATTCAGGATGTTCTATCATTTTCATAGCAGGTTCAATGCGCACGCATTCAAGGGAATGCACATGCATTGTTGGTAGTTCTAAGGAGTTGCTCCCAGCATGAGCGATGAGCACATATTGCAAGCAATGCACACACATTGGCTGGGCAGTGACTTCCAGCATATCTCTGGTCAGGGAATACGTACGCATTCCACAAGGATGCGCACGCATTGCCCCCAGTTTTTAATAAAATGTTTTTTATGCTATGTTTGGGTTCTTAAACATTGTTTCGTGAACTAATAACACTAACTCAACATAAACAAGCCCCAATTGAGTTTCTGATGCATTTGGTTCTGGCACCCGACGTACTCTTAAAGAGAGTTGAAGTTCAGGACCGTCAGAAAGGCATGAAAGGGCTTGTGCTTTCATGATCTAGAGTTCATCAATGTATGTGTACTTTATAGGAGGTGATGTCTAGCAGTCTAAGTGAGGGAGTAGAGTCGATAAGTGAGTTTTGCTTTGAAAACACTTAGGTGGCTAGTTAATTCACAATAATAATTACATAAGTGTGGTAAAAGATAAAACGTCACTTATTCTCGGTTAGGCACTATTTCATATCGGCGATGTGATACGTTCATAAAAGGTGAACAACGCTACTGGCTCAAAAGGCTGAAGGGTAGTGGAGGAAATTCATCGGACGTATACGCATACCGGGGTGAGCCCGGAACAATCAGCGCTAATCACAGTTAGTTAGCAAGTATATCTTTAGGCTGATGAACGCCATGCATAGTGCCCTTGAGTAATGATGTAACCAAGATAGCTAAGCTAGAAACGTATAGTCGTGAAGTGTCGATGGGCACGGAATGAACCTTAGCTCGAGTATGTCTTGTAAAGATAATTGTTAAATTAAAAACTGTTAAAGAGCCTTAGCTAATTTGTAGCCTCTACTTCTTACTATGTACAATGTACTTACCTCAAATGCATGTTTATTTTTGTGTTTGGGGGAGAGAAGACGAACACGTACATCTGGAGTTCGAGGAGGACTTGGATGACGACGTTTGCGGACACCGGAGTTGAAGCGTTTATTTACTCATGCTTTTATTTATTATTTTAGGCTTGAAGTTCCATTGGACATTTTGTATTTCTCTTTTAGTTTACGTTTGGAGGTTTTTCATACGTTTTGGTTTTCGATTGATTTCTCTTCCAAATGTAATAAATGTTACATTTCTATCTTCAGATATTGAGTTTCTATTCTTGGTTATTTGAAAAAAAATTATTACCCGAGTCCTTTGCTTCCGTTTTGCTTGACTCGATACGACGTAGTAGAGGCTTACGTATAAAGTGGAATTTTTTTTATTTATACGTGTCCGGGAACGGGACGTTACAGTTGGTATCAGAGACGAAGCGTCTTTAGGCTTCCTTTCTTTTAAGATATGTGTTCTTTAGATCTTTTAGTAACATTCTGATTTTCCTTGATCATCAGGATGGTGTTCACTAGAACCGAAGCGGGTGCAAAGGATTCAGGAGTACGACGTGAGAGTGCAACTCCAGTTGTAGGAGGCGGCTTTGTGAGGCAGAATCCATCACCTCACCCGAACTACACCCCACCCCCTCATACTGCGACCCCCACACCTCTATCTCAACGGAGTCTGTCACCGCGACCACGTCAGGATCCTACACCACGACCTCAACCAAGGTATAACTTTATCTATGGTGAACCTGGGGAAGCCCCCATCCGTGTCACTGTAGTAGGGGATATTCCAAAAGTCTACGTTCCCCCAGCAACCAACCTTTACCCTCCACCAATGAGTGTCTACCCTTTACCGGTAAGCCACCCCTTTCCACCAGTTTTCCACCATAAGTAGCACCAGACCTTTTATCCACCGCCAGTAGGTCACACTGCTCGACATACTATACCCCTTCACCACGTTTTGATCATCAGCATGGCATTGGTTACCCACCCTATTGTTTCTATCTACCACCACCCTACCAACAACAGCCTTACCAGCAAGAAATACCTTTCGGATACCAACAAGTTCCACCAGTTGATTTGTATACAAGGCTAAGGAGGAACAGAGTTCAAGACTTCTTTGGGAATGTGGAACACTCAAAGGCTGAAGAGTGGTTAAGGAGTTTTGAGAAGGCTTGCAGGAACATAAACGTCCCTAAATCTTATCTGCCCCAGTTGGCAGTTGGTTTTCTTTTGGGTGCAGCTGAAGCTTGGATTGATGCTATAGTGAGTAGCAGCGAGAAAGTGAAAGTTTGGGAAAGCTTTAAGGTTATGTTTTACAATGAGTATTTTCCAGCAACAGTGCACGCAGACAAGGCGATCCAGTTCTTAAAACATAAACATGGTATCCATTTGACTGTATCTCAATACACCAACAAGTTCAACGAGTTTGGAAGGTTCTACCATGAACTTATGAAGGTTGAAGAGCGGAAGATGGCACTTTACAAAGAAGGATTATCCCATGAGATACAATCTGGTATGTTAGGTTTCACGGCGAAGAATATGGCTGAACTTCTGAACAAAACCTTAGAGGTTGAGACCTTCAGGAAAAAGGCCACCGTGGTTATTGGGAACAAGATAAGTTTCGGAGCAAGTCAAGGCTATAACCGAGAAGCACCACAGCAACATGCCAAGAAGTCGACAGCCCCTGTGGCAGGTAAACCTCCAACCGGTGCACCACTTTGCCCTAAGTGCAATTGGCATCATTCAGGTGAGTCCCGAGTTAACGTAAATGGTTGTTATCTCTGTGGAGAAACGGGACATTTTCTACGACCTCTCCGACGAAGGGAGCTTCTAGTAATTAGAAGCAAGGAAATGGAAAATGCGGCCCAAGTCGCCCAGTTTGAGTGTTTGCAGTGGATGCTGAGATGGCTAAACCATATGATAATGTTATTTCAGGTACATTTATTATTTATTTTGATTTATTATAGTAATTCTATAGCACGATTTAAATAATGTTGTATCTGTATTTAAATAAATGAATTCACGGCATAGGTACAATAATATTAGACAACTTAGCAGTTATGGCATTGTTTGATACGGGAGCATCTGACACCTTTGTGTCAACTAAGATAGCTAAGGAGCTTAACTTACCAGTGGAAACTTTAAGAAACACTTTGGAAATAACAACTCCTTTAGGAAATGTAACTAAGGTAGCTAAGTTGATGCCACAAGTGGATGTGTGAGTAGGAACGTATCATTGCAAGAGTGATTTTACGGTTTTGGACTTTTCGGATTTCAATGTAATTCTTGGAATAGATTGGCTATCCGAGAATTATGTTCACCGGGATTGTAGAGAAAATAGAGTGACCTTTATAGTACCCAGGGAATTAGCTAGAATTATCAAGTTAATGTATACAAGCCTAGTAAGAAGCATCATCCGATAATTTCAGCAGTTAAGGCAATAATAGCGTGTCAGAAGGGTTGTGAAGGCTACTTGTTGTATGGAGTGGATGTGGAGCAAGTGAAGCCTAAGCTAGAGGAAACCCCTATAGTGAAAGAGTAACCTGAAATGTTTCCAGAAGAGTTATCAGGAAACATGCCGGATAGAGAGATAGAGTTTGAGATCAAGTTGGTACCCGGAGCGGCACCAGTTGCTAAGGCACCCTATAGAATGGCACTCGCTGAATTGAAGGAGTTGAAAGCTCAACTTAAGGATATGCTTGAGAGAATTATAATTCATCCTAGTACTTCGCCTTGGGGAGCCCCAGTGTTGTTTGTCAAGAAGAAAGATGGTAGCATGAGGATATGTATAGACTACAGAGCATTGAATAACCTCAGCATCAAGAATAAGTATCCCCTACCAAGGATTGACGATCTGTTTAATCAGTTGCAAGGCAAGAGAGTGTTTTCCAAGATTTATCTTAGGTCCGGTTATCATCAGTTGAAGATCAAGGTAGCGCATATACCGAAGATGGCTTTCAGCACGAGGTATGGACATTATGAGTTCTTGGTCATGCCATTTGGACTCACTAATGCTCCATCTATATTTATGGATTTAATGCAGCGTGTTTTTATGCCATACTTAGACAAGTTTGTGATAGTGTTCATAGATGACATCCTAGTATACTCAACGGATGAGAAAGAACATAAGGGACACCTAAGAATAGTGTTGGATACTTTGAAGAAGAACCTGTTGTATGCTAAGTTCTCAAAGTGCAAATTTTGGTTGGATCAGGTTAGTTTCTTGGGTCATGTCATTTCTGGAGATGGCATTAAGGTTGATCATGGAAAGATTGGAGCAGATGAGAAGTGGTCCAAACCTACTACAGTTTCAGAAGAAGTTTTCTCGGTTTGGCTGGCTATTATAGGATGTTTGCACAAGGCTTCTCAAAGATAGCTACCCCACTTACCCGGCTCACTAAGAAGAATGTGAAGTTCGAGTGGACAAGTGAGTGTGAAGATGCTTTTCAGACTTTGAAGGAGAATTTGACTACGGCCCAGTTTTGGAGGTTCAGGAGATCTTTGATAACTACGACGTTTATACCGATGCTTCAGGACAAGGTTTAGGTTGTGTGTTGATGCAAAGAGGATAAGTGATTGCTTATGCATCTAGACAGTTTAAAGTGCATGAGAAGAATTACCCAACACATGATCTAGAATTGGCAGCGGTAGTGTTTGCCCTAAATATTTGCAGGCACTACTTGTATGGAGTTTAGGCTAGGATCTTCACCGACCACAAGAGTTTAAAGTAATTCTTCACTCAGGAGAATATAAATACGAGGCAAAGTAGATGGTTAGAGTTCGTAAAGGATTACGACTTGGATATTCAATACCATCCAGGTAAAGCCAATGTAGTGGCAGATGCTTTGATCAGAAAACCAGTGTTTGCAGTTTCAAGCATTGAAGATGTTGCAGAAGGGTTAGATGGGTTGACAATCCAGAGTTTTGATCAGATTGAAGACCGGCAGTTTGTGGCTCCATTGTTAGCAAGATCTGAGTTGATGGATGATATTCGGGAAAAACAAGATGAAGATCCAGTTTTAGTTGTTTTGAAGCGAGTTGCAAGATAGAAGCCCACTGTAGGTTATATGTTAGATATGAATGGAAATCTTTGGTACCAGGATCGGTTGTGTGTGCCTAATGTCGGTGATCTAAGGCAGAGTTATGGAAGAGCCACATAGGTTTTCTTTTGCAGTTCATCCACGAGAAACTAAAATGTATAGATACTTGAAAGAAAAGTTTTGGTGGCCCTTGATGAATGTGGAAATAGCCAAGTTTGTAGCAGAATGTGATACTTGCCAGAAAGTTAAAGTAGAGCATAGAAGACCGGGAGGAATGCTTAAGCCATTGGATATCCCTGAATGGAAATGGGATAAGATCATGATGGATTTCATCACCGGTTTACCTTAGATAAGAGGCGGACATGATGCGATTTGGGTGATTGTGGATAGATTGACCAAATCCGCTCATTTCTTACCGTTTAATCCTCAGACAGATGGGCAGTCAGAAAGAACCATCCAAACACTTGAAGACATGTTGAGAGCTTATGTTTTGGAAGTAGGCGGATAATGGGATGATTACCTACCTGTAGCGGATTTTGCCTATTACAACAGTTACCATGAAAGTATAGGCATTCCACTGTTTGAAGCTTTGTATGGAAGAAGACGTAGAACGCCGCTGTTTTGGGATGAAGTTGGGGAAAGACAAGTCATTGGGCCGGAGTTGGTTGAAGAAGCTAGGAAAGAATTCAGTTGGTTAAAAAGAATTTGAAGGCAGGTCAAGATAGGCAAAAAAGTTGGCAGATGTTAGAAGAAGGCCTCTCGAGTTTGAAGTCGGAGAGAGTTTATCTGCGAGCTTGACCGATGAAGGGAGTGAACCATTTTGGACAAAAGGGAAAGCTAAGTCCAAGGTATGTTGGACCATTTGAGATTCTGGAAAGAGTTGGACCGTTGGCATATAAGCTTAAGTTACCGGAATCAATGTCAAGAGTTCACAACGTTTTTCATGTGTTGATGTTAAAGAAGTGTTTGTCCAAGAGTGATGTTGAAACTACAGTTGATCCGGAAGTTCTTCAAGCTAATCTTGCGTATGATGAGAAACCGATTAGAATTTTAGACCGGAAAGAAAAGATGATTAAGAGACGATTGATCCCTTTGGTTTTGGTGCAATGGAGCAATCATTCACCGGATGAAGCCACTTGGGAAGTTGAAGACGATATGATCAGCGAGTTCCAAGATTTTATGGACTTACCAGGTATGTTCTAGTTTCGAGGACGAAACTCCTCTTAATGGGGGAGGAATGTAATATTCCGATTTTCAAGAAAGGGCAAACGTGTCATTTTGCGAAAACGAAATATTATTATTCTGACTTCAATTATTGGAGTTAAGTTTTATAAGATAAATATGTATATTTTGAAATTGTATATGTATATATTAAGGAAAATCTGATTTTATTATAAGGGAAAAATAATAAAAAATTATTTTTGGGATTAACAAATAAGGAAAATAAATCCCATTAATTCCCATAACCAAAAAGAAATAAGAAACTTCCTACGTTGTGAGGGAACGGCGTAGAGAGTCTTTTCTAGGGCTGAGAGATTTTTTTTAAACCAGTTGCTAAGTTGGATCTCAATCGTTTTCAGATCCGAGTAGAGCAACGGAATCGTCGTAAAGAGAGTGTCGATTCAATATCAGAAAGCTGAGACTTTGTCAAGGTATGTTTTGAGCCCTAGTTGCGTTCTTAATCGAGTTTAATGGATCTAAACTCCTAAATTCATAGTTTTGTGTTAATAGAAGCGTGTGATCGTATCTAATATAATTATGGATTGATCACATAGGTTTCTAAAGAAAAGGAACAAATTTGCTACAGTTTTTCTGAGTGTTTGTGTTGGAATTGATTGCTTAAAATGTAAGAAGCTCTTCCTACAAATTGTTTATGGTTTAGAGGAGTTAGATCTCGTTTTGAAGGGTTTTGTATCAAGATTATGGCCTAGATGATGTTTAAGGATTAAGGTTTGATTTGGATCATGAATGTTATGTTTTTCTGGTGTTTTTATGAGAAAAATCGTGTAAGTCATGTTTGGATTCGAGTAGAGATCGTTAAGTGTTGAAGAACGTATGTTTAGGGTTTTTCTGTGTTGAATGCGCAGGCATTCACTGGCACACGTATTACTGTTACAGGATTGCCTAGTTTAGTTGCAGTAGGTGAATGCGCACGCATTCGTGACTCAGGATGTTCCATCCTATTTATAGTAGGTTCAATGCGCACGCATTCTAGGGAATGCACACGAATTGTTGGTTCAGGTTCTAAGGAGTTGCTCCCAACATGAGAAATGCGCACGCATTGGTTGGACACTGACTTCCAGCATGTCTCTGGTCAGGGAATGCGCACGCATTCCACACGGATGCGCAAGCATTGCCCCCAGTTTTTAATAAAATGTTGTTTAAGCTATGTTTGGGTTTCTAAACAGTGTTTCGTGAACTAATAACACTAACTAAACATAAACAAGCCCCGATTGAGTTTCTGATGCGTTTGGTTCCGGCACCGGACGTACTCTTAAAGGGAGTTGAAGTTCGGAACCGTCAGAAAGGCATGAAAGAGCTTGTGCTTTGATGATCTAGAGTTCATCAATGTTTGTGTACTTGATAGGAGGTGATGTCTAGTCGTCTAAGTGTGGGAGTAGATTTGATAAGTGAGTTTTGCTTTGAAACACTTAGGTGGCTAGTTAAAAAACAATAATAATTACATAAGTGTTGTAAAAGATAAATGTCACTTATTCTTGATTAGGCACTATTTCATATCGGCGATTTGATACGTTCATAAAAGGTGAACAACGCTACTAGCTCAAAAGGATGAAGGGTAGTGAAAGAAATTCATCGGACGTATACGCATATCGGGGCGACCCCGGAACTAATCTGTGCTAATCACCGTTAGTTAGCATGTATATCTTCAGGCTGATGAATGCCATGCACAGTGCCCTTGAGTAATGATGCTGCCAAAAAATGGACTCACCCACGTGGCGCCTCTTTGGTGAGTCAGCACTCGACCAAGGGACGCAAACCACTTCTAATTACCAAATAGCGAGCCTAGGGGGCTCGCCTATCCGTTCTTACCACTGATCCTTGGCTGGCCGACCCTGGCGGGACCGGGTCGGTTCCACCTCTGTTCGGACGGGTAAGAGGCTTTGAACTCTTGGTTGTCGACAATATGCCCCCTGCCGATCTAGATCGACCTAAATCTTTGTACAGTTCCAGGATAATAGTTCGGAGTAGGCACGTCGATCCGGTATATCTCCGGCAGAGTCCGTCTCTAATCTTACACCCCGTTTGCTTAATAAAAACTAGATAATTACTACAGAATCCTGAATAATAAAGGCTCGAATCTTTATCATTTAATGCTAATATTTGAATACCATAATTATCTCCTATAATCAAGGAGATCACTCAATCATAATCTTCTTCCTTAGGGAATACGTTAATCAGTGTCACTCATAGACACTCCGCCTTAAACCCTAAGGGCCTAAGCCCCTCTATATAAACTATCCCTAAGGAACTACGTAGACTTGATTCCAATTCACATATTGGATACGTAGGCAGCTTGATCACCATCAAGTGCAGTCTAAAGCTAATCACATCACCCCCTCCCCATTGCTTTGTCGGTGTCCTTGAAGCGTTCCAAGGTTGTAATCAAGGAAGTAGGTTGCGTGGAATACCCTGACGATTTTTTCGATCGTCAATTGGCGCTAGAAGGAGGGCCAACTATTGATTGATAAACCCAGGAACAGCTTCAGGATAAACATGGTGACCACACGACAACAGGCTGCTAATGGTAACGGTGCTAACCCCGCGTCAGAGTCAGATGCTAACCATCAGGATCAGCAGCAGCAGGAAAATACCTCTCTTAACGCCACACATCAGGTGTTAATTGATCAACTCATGGCTTTGGATGAATCCACGAAAACTGCAGTTCTCAATGCAGTCTTGGCAGAAGAAGATGAAGAAGATGGGGACTGGGAAGGCCTGGAAGAAGAAGACCCCATCAACGAAAATTCACAGGATGTGAATCACTCGGTAAGAGGCTCATCTGGGGAAAACTCCCAAAGCCCAGAACCAGAAGAGGTGGATGATCCAACACCCCCCCCCGCAGCGTAGAAATGGCAGGAAAGAAAATCGGTCGTCATCCTCAAACCTGCAAAGGCAGCTAGTCGTTCCCCAGGCCATGGAAGCAGCTCGCGCCGAACTTGATGCGATAACCGGTAGGAAATCGACGCTACTAGCACTCGAGTCCCCCTACTCTGAGCAGATCGATAAATTTCCGCACCCAGCAAGGTTCAAGATTCCCAAACTGGAGCCCTATGATGGAACCAAGGACCCCCAGGATCACCTGTTCCAATATCTCACGCACATGAATCTAGACTGTGCCCCCTGAGGAAATGAAATGCAAGGCATTCCCTGCACTACTTACTGGACGAGCTCGGGAATGGTTTAAGAAGATACCCCCAAGGACGATCTACAGCTTTGACACGTTGGGAAAGATGTTCCTTAACGCGTTCATTACAGCCAAGCCGTTCCAGAAGAATGCCACCCATCTGTTTTCTATCAAACAGAAGAAGGATGAGACTGCGCTGCTGACGATCCAAAAATCATCGGGGTAAAGTTCTAGGATTCTTTCAATTGATGATAACCAAAGGATGCTCCTTCGATCTAGAAAATAGTAAAAGAGGCGGTGTTTTGGTGGTGGTTTAGACTGCTCTTGAGATGTTGTTTCTCAAGCTGCCTACGTATCCAATGCGTGAATTGGAATCAAGTCTCCGTAGTTCCTTAAGGATGGTTTATATAGAAAAGAGCTATGCCCTAAGGCGGCGTGGGCCTTGTCCTTGTTGGGCTTGGATTGCCGTGTTCCCTAAGGAAAAGATAATGATTATTTGATCTCCTTGATTGTTGGAGATAATTACGGTATTCGAATATTTGTATTTAAGTGATAAAGATTGGAGCCTTTATGGCTCATGATTCTTTCGTAGTTATCTGTTTATAGTAAACGCGGGGAATACGATTAGGGACTGACTCTGGCCGACTTAGGTGGCCCGAGCCGGTATGGTTGGACCGACCTACAGAGGTCGGGGAAAATAGCCGAGCTGTCATGAGCTCGGGGTCTTGTGTGTAGAATAATAGGTCCGAGAGGGACTTAGCCCAACCGATAAGGTTGGTCAAAGGTAGGTTAGAGTACAGGTGTTGGCCGACCCGCACGGGTCGGGGCCGAATCCGGACTGGTCTCGAGGACCGTAGGTCGGTACTAGGTCGATCCGAGAGGGATGGAGTGACCAGCTAGACTGTTCTAACCGAACACTGGGTCACTCGGCGTCGTTTCTCTCTCCCTGCTCAGTGTTGAGCCACTGAAAAGGTGCCACGTAGGTAGGTCCATTTTCTGGCAGCATCATAAGCCCCCTAGATCCAGCCGACCCTTGGTTGGTCGGTTCAGATCTATCGAAGTGGTGGCGCGACACGGATGTTTAACTTATGGATTTTGAAGTTGAGTTGGGGTTGCCAGGTGGAAAAGCCAGTTGTGAGTTCATCACAGCTGTATCGGGAATCGAGGCGTCGCTCCCCACTATGGTGGTTGCGTGGTGGAGCTCAAGAACAAGGAGGAAAATGTTGTGCTTGTGATTATGAGCTGAGCCGTGTAAGGCTGCCTACGTACCCTTAACTTGTAAGGGATTAATCCTAATTTGCATAGTTCTTCGAAGATGATAACCCCCTTTTGTCAAGGGTGCGATGCTGCTATTTATAGGGCCACGAGTTGGCTGTTGGAAGAGTGGGCAGACTGGAAAGCTACCGAACCGTGATCGGTCATGGAATGCCGAGCTGAAGAGTTGGCGAAACGGGAGCCTATGGTGAGTCGAGAGCTTTGGGGTATGAGAGCGTTGTTTATGAACTTTGTTGCTTAGTTGTGTAGGCTTTGTTCGCGTTAAAGGATGGCGGACTGGCAGAGCGAGCGGGTCAAGCCCCCAGTGCTTGGCATCAAACTAGTTGCTTGTTGCTTTATTTCCGTCACTTTAGCTCATGACAGGAATTGTGATGGTGCGAGGCGGTCGTGATCGTGCTGGGCTTGTTCCGGCCTATTAAGGGGCGGACTGACTGGGCCGAGGGACCTATCTGTTTCTAGGCTTACGTATAGGCTAGGTTCGGATCCAAAGAAAGACATGGTGCAAAGTTGTACCGACTTGATACACCGTTGGTTGAAGTGACTTGTTCTAAAGCGATCTACTGATATAACGTAAGGCTCATATATCGTAGTGCACCGGTGTTGCGCTTAGATTGCAACCTGTTTCAAGCGTGTTAGACTTGAGAGCGTAAGGACACAATTTTGAGAAGATTCACTCGGGGGCGAGCTTTAAATATGATGCCGAGCCGGAGTCGGGCATGTAAAGCTCAGATTGCCTATCTTATAGAGTTTATTAAGTTTGAACTATGGAGTAGGAGCTGATCTTTGGGATGGCTGATGTGGAGCTAGCTGATGCTGGCTTCAAGGCCATGGAATACGCAAGCTTGCTTTTCTTATACGAGTGTTGTTTTTTGATAGAGTTTCTTACTTGCAGGGAATCTGGATCGGCCAGGACGCTTTCCCCGGGCTGGGAAAGTTTACTGGAGATTTAAAGAAGATTGGTGACATGAGGCAAGGTCGGTCTAACCATGTCTACACTTTGGGGGTGGATAAGGCAGAGGGGTGCCGACTTGCGGCACACTAGGCGCTATGGAATCCAAAGATAAGGAGATTAAGGCCCTCAAGAAGTGATTTCAGGCTCTGGAGGCTGAGCTTAAGTCATAAGAGAAGTTTGCTGGGAAGGTCGAGCTGGAAGCTACTACTCCAGCTCAGGTTGCTAAGGCCATCCACGAATATGAGGCTTCGGAGGAGTTTACTCAGGCTTTGAAGCTGTTGCTTACGCCGGTCCTGAGCAACGGATATTCTTTAGGCGTGGATGATGCCAAGGGTCAGGTCACCGACTTTGTCGTGGACAACTTTCCTAGCAAGGCTCTCTATAAGCCTGGGTGAGGATGCGGTTTATGACAACTGTCTGAAGGACTTCCGGAGGGAGTGGACTGTGTCCGGGTACTCCTGCCGTGCTGCGGCTGTTCTTACTTCGGGTCTTGTTTCTTCAGAGCCACCGTGGAGTGTAGCCCCCGGTTCTTAGGTCAGAAGGCTTGTGGACTTGTAGTTTTGGATGGTGTCACGGATTTATCTAGCACAGCAAACAAGTAATAAATATTTATAAATCGGGTTTCCCTCAAGTATAAGGATCGTAGTAAAGAGGTTGATACCGGGTCGATCTTACGGGGAACTAAACGATTGTGATTCTAGCTTTTGTCTAACCTAAACTATGTCACGAAACTAATCTAAACAGTGAATAAAAACCGAACAAAACAGAAGATAAAACTAGACAGAGGATGTAATCCAAAGCTAGGAAGGATACGGGCTACGAACCAATTCAATACTAAACTAAACTAAGATGCAAATAAAAGTAAACTAACTAAACGAATTCAAGTTTTAAGGATTTAAATCAAGTGTGTAATGAACAAACGAGGATTGATCCACCTATCCAACAAGCATTGATTTCCTATCTCGATTATATTGTGGTTTTTATCTAGGTTGTGATTCACCTTATCTAAACATGAACCCTAATTCCTTAGAAAGTTCATCTATTAATCTATTATCTTCCAATGCAAGATTAACGCGTTTCCTAACCAAAGGTGTAAACTTTATGTTTATAATCTAGCAATTAAACCTATTAACTTCCGTTATGATAGATTCAAATCACTACTCTTATTCACGATGATCTAGGGTTTATTAAGATTTCCATCAACAATAAACAATCACACATGCAGATCTTCCGATATAAAAGCAATTAAACGTGATAAACATGAATAAGAAACAACCTTTAAATAAAAACTCACAGTATAACCGAAGAAAACGAAATCAACAATCGTTGGATGGCTTCACAATACTCGTTTGATGAAGCTTTTAGCCTCTGGACATCCTCAGCAACTCAAATTGGTATGAACAGTGCATAAAAAGTAACTAGTTTAATCTAGATCTAAAGTGCATAAAAACTGGAATAAAAAGGAGAAAAACGCAGCCTAAAGCCGCCCCTAGGTTTAGGGTTTTGAATAATGAGTGTATTGTGTCTTTGTGTGGAGAAAACAGCCGACTATATATAGATTTTAAAGTCGGTTTCAGCAAGTCGGCTACCGGACGCCCGTCTGGATCCTTGAACGCCCGTCCACTCTTCATATGAACTTCAAATCGGGCCGAGTCACGATCAAACGTTCGTCCAGCCAGCGTCCACCTCAGCGTCCAAACTTCCTGAATCAACTTTCCATCCCTGGACGCTCGTTCAGGTTCGGCAAACGCCCATCCACTGGACGGGACCTGGACGCCAGTCCAATATGACTGAATTTTGATTTCTTGATCTCTATCTCTTTTTCATCTCGTCAATTCCTTCATTATCTCTTTTAATCATCATTTATGTCGACTCTTATCTCTTTTGATCATCATTTGAGCCTTGAAAAGTGCATCTGCATCATATAAAAACACCACAAAATGTAATATCGCTCAAATAATCGTAAAAACATAATTAAAGCACATAAATCAACCTATTTTTCAATTAACTCTTTTGAAATATCATTTACTCAATATATTCATTAAACACATGCTTCTCATGCAATTTAGTACGAATACGGGGCAAAATATCATAGAATATAGCGTTATAATCGTATAAATTCACCCTTAACAACTCCCCCACACTTAAGCTTTTGCTCGTCCCGAGCAAAACAAAACAAGAATTAGGCTCGAGAAAAGAACAGACATCTAAACATACATAACACATATCCAATCAATCAGAAGTTCACCATTGTGTGTGTTCATAGCCATAGAAAACTTCCACTATATCCAAACTCGAGAAACTCAGAGCAAAACTAGCTAATACCCCCTTGTAGACTAGTAATAAATGACACTCATAAGATGCACCCTACAAACGTGATATATCCCGAAAAAGATGATAGAATATATCTAGGGCCTTTTTGAAATACCTAGAGGATAATCCCTACAACATATATGTCAGTTTCTACTGGGGATAAGGTAGACGATAACTTAGTCTTATATACATTTCATAACACTTCATTAATCGATTTAACTTTTTCACTTCTAAACACACATCAAAATGAGCTATTGCCCTGTCATAGCAGAATAGGACATTTCAAGATAATCCCCTACCTTACTCCAATCATAAGGCAGCTTCTTCTGACTGTCGTGAGCTTTTAGTCATCATAGTGGTATAGGACATACGTGGTATACCCTATCGCACTCAAATCATCGACTAGCTTTCGACACACCCAATTACTTCACTTCCAATTCAACTTTTTCATTTGACAATAAGTTACGTGTTACTTATCACATTCAAACCTTAGATATTCACAGTATAACATACTTCGGATCTAAATACAAACTATCATAAATCTCAAGATATATACGTAGCACTAAGCACATGACTTATAAGAAAATCAGAAATCACTAATCAAAAGGGGTATAACTTTATAAATTAGCTCATCATTCACTATGGCTCGTGGAAAATAGATCTCAGGTGAAACAACTAACTCATCAAACATATGATATAAAGCTTAAATGACTATAAAAAAAAACGAACATTGAATCGAATTGCCTACTCGGGACAAAACAGAAACAAAAGTGTCGAAAAAAATTCGAAAATTTTAGCTCATTTGCATAGAAACATTACGAATTAAGCACATGTGTAGACATATTGAAACATTCCCCTCCCCCACACTTAAAAACTCAACATGTCCTCATGTTGCGCAGATCGAAAGAAAAAGGAAAAGACTTCGTTGATTGAAACCGAAACGCGAATCGTCGGTCAGGCCGGAGCCTACATAATGACACTTTAGAAAGCGTAACCAGACAATGTAGCTCGACGAACCCGCTAAAAATATACCTGCACTTCTTGACAAACATGGAACCATCTCGGGGAAAACGGGGAGTTATACCAAAATGAAAAGAGATATCAAAAATGAAGATAAAGCAAAAGTGAAAGCATTCAATACATCCAGAAAGTATAAACACAGTAGAAGTGAAAGTACTGGTGCCTTATGGCTTACATGATCCATCGGGAAAAGTAACAGTAGTATTATCAAAATTACAAAGAATCATATAAGAAAAAGTATCAATAACATACATCCATCGAATCAAAGAAAATGAAAAACTAGAATCAGAAAAATAAAATCAAGGCTGGCTGGGTGTCCCAGAATCATCGGCCGGAGGATCGGAGGAGGGTCCAGAAGGTGGTGCCGTAGCCCTAGCTGCCGAGTCAGGCTGCTCCTCATCTGAAGATGTCTCAGTGTCGTGTAGAACATCCGCAATGACCTGCTCGATCTCATCGGCAAAAAGATAATCAACGGAGCTCGGGTTGAACGTCCTCTCGTCCCTCGGCTGCCGGCCCTCACAGATACACTGAAGAATCGACAAAATGTTGTTCTGCGTATCCCGGATATCACTCAGCCATTCCCGGAAACTATTGGCCATGCTCAACCGCATCCTAACCGCGGGAGATAAAGTAGGAAGGGAGGATGCACGCGGCGGTGCCGAAGAACCAGGCTCCTGAGGTGTCTCCGTCTCAGTCTGTCCCGAAGGCTTGCCTTTTTCTCGCTGGATCGGCCTTGGATTCTTCGGTTTGTGATCGGCTCCATACTCAGGCACACTGGCATCGATACAGAGACTGTGGATCAGGTGAGTGATAATCAAGCATCGGGTATAGATCTTCTGATTAATAGACACCTCATCATATAACGCCGCCCCACATCCACGTTCGGCCAAATGTCAATGCGTATAACATGCCTAGGTCACCAATGTGAAAGTGCGTCAAGTTGTTCTTAGGCAACAACCGACTCGAATAAACCGACACTGGACCTTCCGGTCCTCCGTCCAGGTCGTGGTAACCAACTCCTTCCGGTCTCCTCCCGGCCTTAGTGTCCATGCCACATCCGGACATACTCTCAGTCGCAGCTCCTCCAAAGGATCCTGCCCCAGACTCTGCCGATGTACAATCTCTTCCTTATAATCCCTACCCTCGAAAGCCGCCAAGTTGTATTTTGCATTGATCACCTCCGGTGTAAAAGGGACTTCTACCCCTCGAACCACAACTACCTTTGTCCCCAAGTCGGTTTCCGAACGCTTTGCATAAAATTCCCGTACTAGGGAGCTATTCACCGGGGTAGTTGGGATTGTCATCAAAGCTTCCCATTTCCGGTCCTTGAGCAACTTAACGAACCCCGGATCGACTTTGGCCTCCAAAATGGCCCGCTCAATCAACATCGTCCTCGAGAAATAATGCTTAGGGAATAGACGTCATGAGCCCTAGGGTTTATGAATCTACGGGGCAATGGCATCGGGGCAACGGTTTTAGATTTCTTTCTAGGAGGGGCAGCCCTAGGTACAACCGGTTCCTCTTCCCGGGTAGCATCGACGGTTTCCTCGGCCCCAGACGAACCTCCACCTCTCGAACTCTAGGCATCCGTACCAAAGGCACATCGTCATCGGTCTCGAGTCGAGGGTCGGCTCATCTCTCAAAGTAGCCCTAGTTTGGGTGGCTCTAGGAGGTTGTTCTCGTATACTCACACCCCGGTTAGGATCAACTAAAGTAGGATCAAACTCCTTGCGTTTCTTTCCGGCCTCCCTAGCCACTTCCTTACCATGCCTATTAACCACTCCTTTCTTATGAACCACATTCGAAGCCTACACTACACGAAAGCAATCCCAATTCACAACAAGAGATACCCGTTTAACATCCAAAGCGGGATTTCAAAACAACCAAACCACAACCACAATCATCACCAACCAACCCATTCACCATCCATCATAACACCACATCACCATACCAGAGCAGAAAGAAACACAAAACCAGAAGAAAAAAAAAACGAATTAAGATGACATTCAAGGTAACGAGCCGACCCAAAGATCGAACTCGCAAAAACGTGAATAAAATCTAGAAAAGTTGTTACTAACTTACCGAGTAGGATGAGTAGATGCTGATTGATGTGAAGATTCGTCCAAACAACACCAAATGGCCTCCAAAAATCGGATTTTTCCTCTTAAAAGTCGGACTACAAAGGGTGCTGATTCTCCAAAAATATAGCGTGTTGGGAGTTTTGGTTATGAAAATCGAAGAGAGGGTATCAATAGCGGTCTATAGCACTTTGAATCGCTCAAAATGGTTTAGAAATGAAGATTTTAGGGCCAAAGGAGGGGAAAAGTCGGTTTTGGTTTTTTGAAAATCTGAGAAATGAAGGTTCATCGAAGCAGGGGGTATATATAGGCAGATGTTGGACGCTCGTCCAAACCAGTGGACGGGCGTCCACTGAGAAATCAGATGAACTGGACGGGCGTCCAGTTCCGTGGACGCTCGTCCAAGAATTTAAATCACATACAGGATTGGAGGGAAAATATCAGACGGGCGTCCAGGCGTAGTGGACGTCCGTCTAAGGATTTGTCATAGCGGACGGGCGTCCAGGTTTCTGGACGGGCGTCCCAGTGGGCAAAAGTGCAAAAATCAGAAAATTTCATACAACCCAAATTCAAAAGTACATCTCTTATTAAACTGAATTAAAACTTCAAAAATACAACTTGAAATCAAACAAAGTACATAAAGTGACTAGAAAATAAATAAAAACAAATAGAAAACAGTGGGTTGCCTCCCACAAAGCGCTTTTGTTTTACGTCGTTTGCTCGACGAAACAAACCTAACTAACGCTAGTCTGCATAAATCTTGTCCCAATCCACCAAACGGATGAGACGACGAAGCATATCAATAGCGGGAGGGAAATCATAGTCGTCTTGTATGCCCCGCCATCTCCGGCTACCTCTAAACCTCTAAAATGTGAATCCCGTAGTACCGGCGCTAGATCCGTCGGCATAGGGTCTTTTAGGATCGTATATGGACGTCCTATAGCTTCCTGTAGCTCCTCAGTAGTGAAGTCACTACCTCCTGAACAGCGGGGTACAATGAGAACATAGGTGATGGTCTTCGTACGGGTACTAAGCTCAAAATCTACGTGCAAGACTATAGTGCCTCCTGGTCCATCAGCTACTGTAATCAGTGGGATCCGACTAATGATGGGGAACTCCTCAGGAAGAACTCCGTAATCCATATCTAAAAAGCACACTAACTGACAGATATAAATAGAAAAACTTAGTCGGCTAAAACTTAATTAAACTAAAACTTAAATAAATAAAACACTAACAAGCGTGAACGAACTTAACTAATATAATAAGGGATATCTAGGATGCCTCCTAGTGGCGCTTTTGGTTAATGTCGTTAGCTCGACACCGTTGAAAACTCAGCTGGGTCGGGCCATTTGACTTTTCTCGCCGCCCACTACCTCGTGTAAGCTCGATCGGTAGTGTGGGCTGCGAAACAGCATCTCACACATGGGGTGAAATCTTTAATAGTTTTCCACATACGCTTGAACTTCCCCATGGGTGACCTCTTCACTCTCTGAGTCCTCTGATGACGCTTCAACTGACGCTCCCTCTCCAATTCTTCCATATCCCAACTACCAGCTAGAACTTCTTCAGAAGGACCACTACAGCCATCCTTTGAAAACAGGTTGAGTGAAGACTCGTTGAATTCTTCGTCTTCCATAGCACCACACCCTAGGATGTCGAGGCAACGGACATTCGAAGGTCTCTCTTTAGGTTCACCAATATAGTGCTTGCACCTTTGGCCATTCACTCGAAACGGGTCTCCACTATAACCACGAAGTTCTAGAACGCCTCCAGGAATGATTTGGAGAATCTCGAAAGGGCCGGACCAACGTGTCCTTAACTTTCCAGAAACGAGATGTAACCTAGAATTGTATAGAAGAACTTGTTCGCCGACTAGAAATTCTCTCTTCTTAATCTTAGCATCGTGGAGTAGCTTCATCTTATCTTTACTAATCCTGGCACTTTCATAGGCCTGGAGTCTGAATTCGTCTAGCTCATGTAACTGCTGTAGTCGATGTTGTCCACAAGATTGGGAATCAAAGTTCAGAAACTTTGTAGCCCAATAAGCTCTATGCTCTAACTCGACAGGCAGATGACATGGTTTCCCGTAGACCATTTGATATGGAGATGTACCCATAGGGGTTTTATAGGCAGTTCTGTAAGCCCAGAGTACATCATCCAATTTCAAACTCCAGTCCTTTCTATGACTGTTTACCGTTTTCTCCAGGATTTTCTTGATGCTCGGTTGCTCCTTTCAACCCGACCACTAGTCATCGGATGATATGGTGTGCCGCTTTATGACGAACACCATACTTTTCAAGTACTTTCTCTAGGGGTCGGTTGCGAAATGCGTCCCTTCATCACCGATCAAGGCACGTGGACATCCAAACCTCACGAAGATATTCTTCTTTAGAAATTTCATCACCGTCTTATGATCATTGTGAGGAGTGGCTTGGGCCTCCACCCATTTAGACACGTAGTCTACACGACTAAGATGTATTTATTACCGCAAGATGATGGGAATGGTCCCATAAAATCGATACCCCATACATCAAAGACTTCGCATTCGAGGATGGGTTTTAAAGGCATGTCAAAACGCCTTGTCGAGTTCCGGTCCTTTGGCACCTATCACAAGCTTTACGTAAAGCTTCGTATCTTTAAAGATCGTAGGCCAATAGAAACCGGATTGAAAGATCTTAGCAACGGTTTTCCACGGACCAAAGTGACCTCCGTGGGTCCACCGTGGCATTGCTCAATAATATCGCGTTGCTCGGATTCTGGAACACATCTCCTAAGCAACCCATCTTTACAGATCTTGAAAAGATAAGGTTCATCCCAAACGAAATATTTCAAATCAGAGAAGAACTTTTTCTTCTCCTGATAAGACATTTCGGGATCGAGATAACGGGCATGAAGGTAGTTCACAATGGAAGAATAACACGGAACATCGGGAGGACAACCATCTATCAACATAATGTTTTCTAGAGGAAAGTAAAGATCTATATCATCTGGTTCATCCTTTTCCTCATTTAACATTCTAGAAACGTGATCCGCCACTACATTTTCACTGCCCTTTTTGTCCTTAATTTGAACGTCAAACTCTTGTAGGGTCAGTATCCAACGCAGTAGGCGCGGTTTAGCCTCTTTCTTAGTCATCAGATAACGCAAAGCAGCGTGATCAGTCCACACGATCACTTGAGCTCCTAACAAGTAACTACGAAACTTGTGCATAGCAAAGACTACGGCCAAAAGCTCCTTTTCAGTAGTAGTGTAGTTAACTTGAGAGGGGTTCAATGTGTGACTGGCGTAATAGATAGGCTGGAACTTTCCCTTGATCTTTTGCCCTAGAACAAACCAACAACATAGTTTGATGCGTCGCACATAAGCTCAAATGGTAGGTTCCGGTCGGGCGATATAAGAATTGGAGCGTATATTAAACGATCCTTGAGCTCCTCAAACGCTTGCTTGCAGTTCTCATCAAAATTAAACTCAACGTCTTCCTTTAGTAAAGTGGACAGGGGCTTGGCTATCTTGGAGAAGTTTTGAATGAACCTTCTGTAAAAACCGACATGTCCAAGAAAGCCTCTAACTTCCCGCACATTCTTAGGGTAGCTCATCTTCTCGATAGCTTCTACTTTTGCCCTGTCAACTTCTATACCTTTGGCGGAGATCTTGTGGCCAAGAACTATTCCCTCATCTACCATGAAATGGCATTTTTCCCAGTTCAGTACTAAGTTCTTTTCCACACATCTGGATAACACTTGATCAAGATTGTCGAGGCAATCATCGAAGGACTGACCAAAAACCGAAAAATCGTCCATAAAGATCTCCATACACTTCTCTACAAGCCCGTCAAAGATAGCCAGCATACATCGTTGAAATGTAGCTGGGGCATTGCAGAGACCGAATGGCATTCGTCTGTAAGCGAATGTACCATAAGGGCAGGTGAAAGTGGTCTTTTCTTGGTCAGCTGGATCAATGGGTATCTGGAAGTATCCTGAATATCCATCTAGGAAGCAGTAGAATGCGTGCCCCGCCAGACGCTCAAGCATCTGATCAATGAACGGAAGGGGAAAGTGATCTTTCATGGTTACCTCATTGAGCTTTCGATAATCGATGCAGACTCTGTAACCAGTGACAAGTCTCAATGCTATCTCCTCTCCCTTCTCATTCTTCTCAATCGTAATTCCACCTTTCTTGGGAACTACTTGAGTTGGGGAAACCCATTCACTATCCGCGATGGCATAAATGATTCCCATGTCCAGAAGTTTAATGATTTCTTTCTTAACCACCTCTTGCATATGAGGGTTGAGCCTTCTCTGAGGTTGTCTAACACATTTTGAACCCTCATTCGTCTTGATCTTGTGCATACAGATGTCCGGAGATATCCCTCTAATATCTCCTACTTGCCAACCAAAGGCTTTTTCATTCTTTTTCAAGACGTTGATAAGTTTCATTTCCTCTAAACGAGAAAGCTTGGCAGATATAATTAGTGGAAGATTGTCACCTTCTCTTAAAAACACATACTTGAGATGTTTAGGCAACGGCTTAAGTACTAAATCTACAGGGGGGTCTTCTAAACTAGACTTGAGATCTCCACTTTTCAACTCAACATCGCTGAGTTTACTCTGTGGTCCCACTGCCAAAGCTTCTCCTTCCAACAATTCTTCCTCAAAATCAGCTGCTAATTGGTCTAGATTAACCACACCATGAGTATTCAGGTTGTCAACCAATCGCTCATATTCTGCTTCTACAGCCATGACTTGCTTATCCATATAATCGGTAAAATCATCCGTCATATAATCAATGGAAAAGCCGGTTGGGGGTCCAGAGGGTACTTGAATGGACTTTAAGACATTGTAACACACCTCTTGATCACCAACTCGGATAGTCACTTGCCCACCATCACAATCGATGAGGGCCCTAGCTGTAGATAAGAAAGGTCTTCCAAGAATCAGGGGGACGTTTTCATCTTTCTCCATATCTAAAACATACCAATCGACTGGAAAGGTAAATCTATCAATCTGAACCAAAACATCTTTTAGGATCCCTGAAGCTTTCTTAGAAGATCTATCAGCGAATTGTAAACTCATAGTAGTAGGTTCTAGAAGGATTTGTAAACCGAGCTGTTTGCATACAGACATTGGCATAAGGCTTATAGAGGCACCCAGATCACACAAAGAATTAGGGAAGACTAGACCTCCCATTACTACTGTAAGTACGAACTTCCCAGGGTCACCTCTTTTAATTGGCAAGTCTTCATAATTAATCATGGAACAATCCTCGCCAATTTGCCTTTCCATGCTCGCTAGTTTCTTTTTTGAAGACACAACATCCTTGATAAATTTTGTATACTTAGGCATCTCGACCAAGACGTCGATAATGGAAGATTCACTCGAGTATTTTTTAAAAGGTTTAGCACCTTTTCATATTTTTTGTCCTCAATCAAGGGAATGTTGCTCTTTCTCGGTGGAAATGGAAGTTTCTTAAGGTCATTCTCAGAAAAAACTTTCTTTGAGGATGCACTTACAGCTCTGTCTTCCAGATCTTTCCATCGAAACGCTTTCTCAGATTTCTTAGTAGTCAGGGGATCAGCCTCCTGACTTTCGCTTGCTTTTTCAGTCCTCGAGGATTCAGCCACTTGAGGATCTCCAGCTTTTTCACCTCTCAGGGGATCAGCCACCTGAGTTTTCTTTTGCAGTTGAGGGGAGTGTAGGTGCTCAGCTTCCCCTCCTGCCTTATCAATGGCAGGAGGGGCTAGTGGTTTCCCGGATGGGAAGGACCACTAACTTGAGTACCGCTCCTCAGATTCATTGCACTGGCTTCCTCTTTACCGTATTGAATTGATGGCACGAGGTCGGTACATGGGCCTTTGTTCAAGTCGGCCGAGCAACTTGACCACCCTTTGGATTCTTCTCGGTGAAGGCGGGATCGTTTTTGGTCTAGAAGCTAAGTTCAAGAGCCCAATTTGTCTCTCGAGATTCTTCATTGACTTGTTTGCTCCTCTAACTTAGCTTCAAGATTGGTAGGTTGGGAGGAGCCTTGAGAGTTTTGGGGATTTGGAGCATGTTTGGGCCGACTTTGAAATTGAGAGTTTGAATTGGAAGGCCAATTCGATTGAATTTTTGCGTAGGATTGGAAAAATTCGAGTTTTGATTCGATTAAACCCGGGTTTCTATTGAAATTCGATTCGAATTAAAATTCGAATTAGGATTGAATTTGAAGATGGATTAAACCCTTGGTTTTGAAAATTGCCCCGGCCAGAAAGCTTAGTTTGAACCTTTGATTGTTTGGCCATAGAATGCATTCACTTCCACATTCTATGTCCGTTCATAGGGCGGACTTAGAAGTGTGCCACACCTCGTCACAATTCGACATGTGACTTGATTGTACTGTCCATAGTCATGAACGCATTTACTTGATAAGGTGCGGGGGATTAATTGGCACCGGCCATTCATATGGCCCGTCGACGCAATTTTCACGATTAACACCCGAGGGTTACGTGGAAAAAATCAGTTTGATTTATTGGATTTGAAACTTGAGGTGGTACCATATCGCTTCTGTAGCATGGCGATCAAACTTTGCAAATTGACTTCCTCAACCACGGATTTATCTAGCACAGCAAACAAGTAATAAATATTTATAAATCCGGTTTCCCTCAAGTATAAGGATCGTAGTAAAGAGGTTGATACCGGGTCGATCTTACGGGGAACTAAACGATTGTGATTCTAGCTTTTGTCTAACCTAAACTATGTCACGAAACTAATCTAAACAGTGAATAAAAATCGAACAAAACAGAAGATAAAACTAGACAGAGGATGTAATCCAAAGCTAGGAAGGATACGGGCTGCGAACCAATTCAATACTAAACTAAACTAAGATGCAAATAAAAGTAAACTAACTAAACGAATTCAAGTTTTAAAGATTTAAATCAAGTGTGTAATGAACAAACGAGGATTGATCCACCTATCCAACAAGCATTGATTTCCTATCTCGATTATATTGTGGTTTTTATCTAGGTTGTGATTCACCTTATCTAAACATGAACCCTAATTCCTTAGAAAGTTCATCTATTAATCTATTATCTTCCAATGCAAGATTAACGCGTTTCCTAACCAAAGGTGTAAACTTTATGTTTATAATCTAGCAATTAAACCTATTAACTTCCGTTATGATAGATTCAAATCACTACTCTTATTCACGATGATCTAGGGTTTATTAAGATTTCCATCAACAATAAACAATCACACATGCAGATCTTCCGATATAAAAGCAATTAAACGTGATAAACATGAATAAGAAACAACCTTTAAATAAAAACTCACAGTATAACCAAAGAAAACAAAATCAACAATCGTTGGATGGCTTCACAATACTCGTTTGATGAAGCTTTTAGCCTCCGGACATCCTCAGCAACTCAAATTGGTATGAACAGTGCATAAAAAGTAACTAGTTTAATCTAGATCTAAAGTGCATAAAAACTGGAATAAAAAGGAGAAAAACGCAGCCTAAAGCCGCCCCTAGGTTTAGGGTTTTGAATAATGAGTGTATTGTGTCTTTGTGTGGAGAAAACAGCCGACTATATATAGATTTTAAAGTCGGTTTCAGTAAGTCGGCTACCGGACGCCCGTCTGGATCCTTGAACGCCCGTCCACTCTTCATATGAACTTCAAATCGGGCCGAGTCACGATCAAACGTTCGTCCAGCCAGCGTCCACCTCAGCGTCCAAACTTCCTAAATCAACTTTCCATCCCTGGACGCTCGTTCAGGTTCAGCAAACGCCCGTCCACTGGACGGGACCTGGACGCCAGTCCAATATGACTGAATTTTGATTTCTTGATCTCTATCTCTTTTTCATCTCGTCAATTCCTTCATTATCTCTTTTAATCATCATTTATGTCGACTCTTATCTCTTTTGATCATCATTTGAGCCTTGAAAAGTGCATCTTCATCATATAAAAACACCACAAAATGTAATATCGCTCAAATAATCGTAAAAACATAATTAAAGCACATAAATCAACCTATTTTTCAATTAACTCTTTTGAAATATCATTTACTCAATATATTCATTAAACACATGCTTCTCATGCAATTTAGTACGAATACGGGGCAAAATATCATAGAATATAGCGTTATAAATCGTATAAATTCACCCTTAACAGATGGCATACTAAAGGTTTTGTCATGTTTTTGCTCGAGTTTGTCTGACAGACACCGAATTCAGTTAAGTCCGACTTGCAGACTTGAAGAGATCAGTTTACCAACTCATTGAGTCCGATCTGCGTAGTTCAAGTGAGTCCGACCCGTGGACTTTGGTTCGAGTCCGACTTGGGGACCTAATGAGATTTGTCCGACAAACTTTGTTGCGTTTGTCTTACGAAGCCCAGTTCGAGTCTATCCTGCAGACTTAGGATTTATCCTTTTTATTTTTGCTTATATAGGGGACCTTAGTTAGTCAGGAGGTTTCCAGAAGGTTGGGTAAAGCCTCTGAGGAGTCGAGGCACACCCAAGGGGAGCTCGGGGGCGCCGTTGAGCTCGGATACATGGAGATAAAGGCTTTGCAGGATCAGTGTTTGGTCAAAGAGGCGGAGTCGAAGTCCGTGTCGGACCAGTTGGGTGCGGAGACAAAGGGTATAGAGCAGGCCATGTCCGAGCTCCAAACAAAGTTGTATGAGCTGGTGAGGTATCTTTATCCCGACGAGCCGGGTCTACGGCAAACGGGTGAGGAACTAAGGCAAGAGTGGAAATTAAAGATGTTATTTCCTCGCTCAAGGATACGGAGATGAAGGTTTTGCGATCTCAACTCCTAGCTCGAGAGGGTGAGTTGAAGTCCTTGGCAAGCGAGCTTGCTGAGGAGAAGAAGATGAAGGAGAAGGGGGTTGCCGACCTCAATCAAGGATGGCCGAACTGGAGGCCATGATTCCAGTTTGGTGCGCCGAGGCTATCGAGGAGTATAAGGTTTCGGCGGATTTCACCGAGTCCTTGAATGTGCTACTGATCCCCGTCTTAAACCATGGGTATACCCAGGGAGTGGACAAGGCGAGGATTCAATATCCTTCTCGTGTGTTGGATGACCTTCCGAATTTTGTTTGTTTTTTGAGTTTAGTTTATGGATTGATTAAAGCACAAGTGTTGGCCGACCTTAAGAGGTCGGGATCGAACCTGGCCGTTCGACCAGTAAAGTTGTCCCAAACAATGGCCGACCTGAAGAGGAGCAGGGCGAATGGTCGGCACAAGTTATTGTCTCTCCATACTTTGTTTTTGTTATATTGTCGGAGAGGGTATGCCCCCCAGTATGCCATTTATTAGTCTTGACTTTTGGATGGCATACTTGTTTAGACTGTATATCCGCCAAGCTTCCCGCTCGGATTAATTTGTACCAAAGTAAAATGCGTTAAGGGGCGTCCTGCCTGACGTGCAGGTCTGATTTAAAGATTGCACGCTTACGTTTGCATATGAGACCGATCTCTATACGCAAACTCGGGTAATTTTGTAAAGTTATGCGCTCTTATGTGTTCATGAGCTTTGTTAAGTTTAGTTTTGTTGTATTGTTTATACTGCTGAAGGGGTGAGCCCTTCAGTACTCCATTTACTGCCGTGGGGGTTCGGTTTGCACAGATCCAAGTTAATTACTGGCATCAGGCATACCCTTCTGAAGTTTCAGGATAAATTTCACAAATCAAATTAGGTATAGTTCTGCATCGAGCAGGACTGAATCTGATCGTGCTTAGTGTAAAGCAACCGAGGCAAATAACATCAGGTTGTGATTCCATCCAAGGAATTTATGTATTTTCATTTGTTGTTGACTGATAAGTCTTGTTTTGACTCTTCGTTTGCTGAGCCTGACGCGTGCGTTCGGCTCGCGCAGACTTAAGTTTTTTTATTTACACTCAGTATGTCATTATGAAGTTTTCAATATGTCTGCACACTTATTTTTGTACGTAGGGCCGAGCTCTATTTGTGGGCTCGGGAATCTATCTCTTCATATTAGCTTCATATTACGACGAACAGGACAAAGTCTGGTCGTCTTTAATACAAAGTTAGCTTAGACGGATAACATTATGTCGATCAGGGCAGGATTGGCCTAACTAATTAGTTTTTAAGGGCGAATAAGTGAAAATTGCCCTAATTTTTCTGAGTTATTATTATTGACAGGTTTGTTTTTGTTAGTCATTGTTTGAGGGGTAGGCCCCCTGTATGCCATGCACCGACTCGGACTGGTGGATGGCATACATGTTTGAATTATGCACTATGCCGAGCTTAATGCTCGGGTTTTAATTGTGCAACTCTGAAGGTTCAGATTGCATATTTGCTTATATATAAGGCCGAGTTCTATTCGGGCAACAATAAACTAAATACTAAACCTGCGCTGGCCAGCGTAACCTTATCTTATATCAACTTATAGTAAACAGGGCTAAGCAAAATTGACCTTAAGACCAACTGATTTCTCGAGCGAGAGTTTTAAGGACGAGCAGGGCCAGGCTAGTGCTGACTTCTCGTTTGAAAGTACGGCGAGCAAGGCCAGGTTTGACTGACTTCTCGCGTGTAAGTTTTAAGAATGAGCAGGGCCAGGCTAGTGCCGATGTCTCGTTTTAAAACACGGCAAGCAGGGCCAGGCTAGTGCTGACTTCTCGCGTGAAAGAGTTGCACATGTGTTTGTCCTGTAAAATCAATAAAAACCATGCGTAGTGAAAAATAATAGTAAATTAACGTACCGTTTGCTTATTGGTGTAATCTGTCAGTGCCGAACTGAAGTCGGTCTTATAGAAGGCTCGCCCGAAGCGAGTTCCAAGAATAAGATAGTTCGATCACTTAAGTTGTAGAAAAACCTGGTAAGAGCTTGTATCTGAAAAGTTTGAGAGCTCGTATTTGGTGAGCCCAAATCTGGCGGCCTCGTATCCGGGCATTCACAAGAGAGTCTTCGGTTACAATATAAATTTCTTAGCCTTGTAGGACTTGATCATAGGAATGTCTCTGATGATACTCGAGTGTGCGTTATCCATGGATTCCTCACAGAACCGCTGGTGTTGAAGATTAAAACGTGTATATATATTTAGATCCTTTAACTCTCCCTTGGAATGTGTGTCTGCTTGAAGATTTCCGCCTACTAAATATCATGTAGTACACATATATGTGTTTTTATTAAGCAAGCAATATAGAGACATAATACATGCATAAGTTTGTGTCATAACAATCATTGACATATATTAATACATAAATCAAGTACATATTGAGATGGATATAATACACTGAACAAACATACATCTGCACAGAATACCCCAACTTACGGTATAATTTATAAAATTGGATTTTCCAAAGCAAGTACCAGAATATGTAGTAAACACTTTAATTTAGATGTAAAATAAACTAGTGATCATAAACAGAATACTTTTACAGAAACATGAGGCAACTTTGACCATGGGCATAGAAATATTTGTAGAGACATGGAGCAACTCGATAAACAAAGGTTTCGAGACTCAGATTTAGAGCATACGGGAGAGTTTATCAAGCACGTATATAAAAAAATATTTGCACCGGAATTCAGAGATGAATGGATCTAATCTCGCAGACAGGTGAATCAGTTATTAAACGCCCAATTTGAAAGCCCTTTCAGACTTTAATTTGGCTTACTCGCCCCTCTTAATTATTCGATCTGGACGGTGGAAATCCTTTTCCAACGGCTGAATCTTTGGTAATTAGCTGACGATGGGACTGATGCGCTTTTTGGATGATACAACAGCAGCTTTCTGGCGACGATCGGGCATCGAAACAAACTCCGATCGTCATGAAATTTTGAGGGATTGTTCGTATCTCTTTCTTCTTCGATGTGAACGGTGGAAATTTCTTTTCAACGGCTAAATCTCTAGAAATTTGCCTCCGACGTGACTGCTGCGTTTTTTGGCGATTCAGCAGCAGCTGCAACTTTATGTCAACAATCGGACATTGAAACGGACTCCGATCGTCCTGGAATTTGGAGTGCTTGTTCCCCACATTGTATTCTTCAATCTGAACGGTGTAAATCGTATTTTGACGGCTCAATCTCCAGGAATTGGCCGTAGATCTGACTGCGTTTTTTCTGTTAGATTCTGGAGATTTTCCTGGGATTATCAAGCAAAGAGACCCTCCTTCTAGCGCCAATTGACGATCCAAAAATCGTCGGGGTAAAGTTCTGGGATTCTTTATCTTGATGATAACCAAAGGATGCTCCTTTGATCTAGAAAATAGTAAAAGATGCGGTGTTTTGGTGGTGGTTTAGACTGCACTTGAGATGTTGTTTCTCAAGCTGCCTACGTATCCAATGCGTGAATTGGAATCAAGTCTCCATAGTTCCTTAGGGATGGTTTATATAGAAAAGAGCTATGCCCTAAGGCGGCGTGGGCCTTGTCCTTGTTGGGCTTGGATTGCCGTGTTCCCTAAGGAAAGGATAATGATTATTTGATCTCCTTGATTGTTGGAGATAATTACAGTATTCGAATATTTGTATTGAAGTGATAAAGATTGGAGCCTTTATGGCTCAAGATTCTTTCGTAGTTATCTGTTTATAGTAAACGCGGGGAATATAATTAGGGACTGACTCTGGCCGACTTAGGTGGCCCAAGCCGGACTGGTTGGACCGACCTACAGAGGTCGGGGAAAATAGCCGAGCTGTCATGAGCTCGGGGTCTTGTGTGTAGAATAATAGGTCCGAGAGGGACTTAGCCCAACCGATAAGGTTGGTCAAAGGTAGGTTAGAGTACAGGTGTTGGCCGACCGCACGGGTCGGGGCCGAATCCGGACCTGGCCTCGAGGACCGTAGGTCGGTACTAGGTCGATCCGAGAGGGATGGAGTGACCAGCTAGACTGTTCTAACCGAACACTGGGTCACTCGGCGTCGTTTCTCTCTCCCTGCTCAGTGTTGAACCACTGAAAAGGTGTCACGTAGGCAGGTCCATTTTCCGCGCATCGGTACCGCAATATCTCAAGCGCTTCAGTGAAGAATCGTTACAGGTCCGAGACGCCGATGATCAAGTCCGAATCGCCTCCTTCGTGGCGGGGATCGCGTGAAGGTAGGTTATATGCTAAGCTAAGCAGCAGACTCCCCATCTCCATGGAAGAGTGTCTAGAAGTGGCGTTCAAGCATTGTTAAGGTGAAGAAGCTAACCGCGTGAAACGGGAAGTGGAAAAACCCGATCCCGGGGAAGGACAAGTCGGTGGACCCATCCGGCAACAAGAGGAAGTCGTATGGGGATCGTGCAAGTGGTTCGGCCACAGACCGACCTGAAAAGAGAAACGCCTTGCAGCCCAGAGATTTCCCTGCACTAAATCGGCCTCAGGAACAGGTATTGGCCATCATGGAAAGAAAAGGTTTGACAAAGACCCCCACGCCGCTTCGAAGTCCCTTGGAGAGGAGGGACCAGAGTAATTTTTGCACCTACCATCAAGACACTGGACATGAGTTGGATAACTGCAGGGATTTCCACCGTGATGTGGAAGCAGCGATTGCAGAAGGAAAGTTGGACGAAGTCGTGGATCGACCTCGATATGGTGAGCGCCGAGGACAGCGAGATTACCAGCAGAGGAACTATGGTCAGAGGAGCTATGGTCGTGATCGCGGTCGACAGGGCGAGCCCCATGTAAAAAGAGAGCCATCCCCCGATAAAGGTCAGACAGCAGACAATCACCCGATCAACACTATCAACACCATTGTGGGAGGTCCTGGCAACAGCTTAGGGATCGGCAATTCAAGTACCCGAGCGGGCAATGGGCATATAGCCAGGGGAGGCCGAGTCCCCTTCCAAGAAGTAGGCTACGGGCCGAAGGATCCCTTACCTTTGATCCCTAACAATGAAGGGCTAGTTATTGAAGTCGTGGTTAATAGAAATTTGGTTAAAAGAGTTTGCGTAGACACTGGTAGTGCAGTTAACGTTTTATACTTTGCAGCTTTTCAGACAATGGGCCTCAAGGAATCCGAGCTCATCCCGGTATCAACACCATTGTTCGGATTTGCCGGCCCCCCAATTCACCCACTGGGAATGGTTCGGCTCCCGACGACCTTCGGTCAGGATTCAGCAGGAAGGACTCTCATAGTGAATTATGTCGTGGTGAAATCTTCATCAGCATACAACGTTATTTTGGGAAGACCCGCCTTGATTGATCTGCGGGCTATAATCTCACCAGCTCACATCAGCTTGAAGTTCCCGACTGTCAGGGGATCGGTCGAAATTAAAGGAGATTTGGAGGTTGCTCGAAGTTGTTATGCAGCTACCATGAAGGGCAAAGGGATCGCTTTTGCCTAATGCGTTCGGCAAGTTTTTGTTGGTTATCATTTTTTGCAAACTATCTTTAATTTCTGCATTTTAATTCGTGCCCGTACTTTCTTGTTATTCGATGGGAGTTTCTCCAGTTTACCTATGTCCTTTTCTTCAATATCGAATATCTGTTGTTCAGTTAATCATTTTCTTTGTCTGGTCCCCTCTCGGCCACTTGTCATGTCTCATTTTCAGTACTTCATATATTAAGCACACACTCATACTGCGCAGTAAAACTTCACGCGAGAAGTCAGTCCGATCTGGCCCGGCTCGCCCTACCTTTAAGACGAGAAGTCAGCACTAGCCTGGCCCCGCTCGTCTGTGAAAAAACATGCGAAAGTCGGTCTCATCCGACCCAGATCGCCGCGATCCTAAACGAGAAGTCAGCACTAGCCTGGCCCCGCTCGTCCCTAAAACTTTATATGAAAATTCATAAGACTAATCTAACGTAGTCCAGATTACTCCTGGTTGCTGGGGGCAAACCCACCTTGAATGGGTTAAGTTTAATGTCTGCCCTATGGAATCCGTTTTTTTCTTTTAGTTTAGGCGATCGATCTATATCGGCTCTCCGAGCCCTAGATCGCCTCGCCCTTTACCTTTTTCTTTTAGTTTAGGCGATCGATCCAGATCGGCTCTCCGAGCCCTAGATCGCCTCGCCCTTTACCCTTTTCTTTTAGTCTAGGCGGTCGATCTAGATCGGCTCTCCGAGCCCTAGATCGCCTCGCCCTTTGCCTTTTTCTTTTAGTCTAGGCGGTCGATCTAGATCGGCTCTCCGAGCCCTAGATTGCCTCACCCTTTACCTTTTTCTTTTAGTTTAGGCGGTCGATCTAGATCGGCTCTCCGAGCCCTAAATCGCCTCGCCCTTTACCTTTTTCTTTTAGTTTAGGCGATCGATCTAGATCGGCTCTCCGAGCCCTAGATCGCCTCGCCCTTTACCTTTTTCTTTTAGTTTAGGCGATCGATCTAGATCGGCTCTCCGAGCCCTAGATCGCCTCGCCCTTTACCCTTTTCTTTTAGTCTAGGCGGTCGATCTAGATCGGCTCTCCGAGCCCTAGATCGCCTCGCCCTTTACCTTTTTCTTTTAGTTTTGGCGATCGATCTAGATCGGCTCCCCGAGCCCTAGATCGCCTCGCCTTTTACCTGTTTAGGTGATAATCTAAATCGGCTCCCCGAACTCTAGGTCATCTCACCCTTATTCATTATTAGACGATCGAGTCGGATTCGCCTTCTGGACTCTTTATCTTCTCATTTTACCAACTTCCCTAATCAGGTATGAGACTAAAAACTCTTGGTAAGATAAAGAAAATGTGCCATTCACCACACAATACTGAATAACACATTGGGGGCAACATACCCATAGGCAAGCAACCGAAACCGAACTAAATACCCACAATTCAAAAATTCAAAAAATTGCCCACAAAAACCAAAATCAAACAAAATAAATTCTCCATTAATCAGGAGTATAAGTCACGGTACATAAACTTTCTTTCCAAGATAAAAACAAAAATAGACTAAGAGTTAGGAGCAGGACTCTTCTGAGTTTCAGGGGGGGCCGATCCGGACGCTACAGCCGGCTGGCGAACATACTTATCCACTATGTCCACCCCCGCTCGAAAGTCTTTGACACATTCAGTATAGGCCACGTCCATCCCTGGTTTATAGTAAGCCCTCTTAGAGAGAGCATCCAAAGCGAGTGCAGGGAATTGGATCCTCGCTTCATCCACCCCCAAGGTATATCCATGGTTAAGAATGGGAATCAGCAACACCTTGAGAGCTTCGGCGAAGTCACCCGAAGCCTTATACTCCTGCACGGCCTCGGCGCACCGAGCCGCAGCGTTGGCCTCCAGATCGGCCACTCTTGTCTTGAGGTCCCCGACCTCCTGCTCCCTCCCTTTCCTCTCCTCGGCTAGCTCACTCTCGGCCGCCCTCAACTCTCTTTCCTGAGCCTGGAGCTGGGCTTGCAGGGTCTTTATTTCTGCGTCCTTAGGACGGATAGATGCCCTGAGCTCATCCCTGGCTTTCCTCAGTTCGGCAATCTTGTCCGATTGGCTGGCCAAATCGGCAGAGGCTTTGCCCAACCTCCTAAAAACTTCTTGGCCGATTGCACCACCCTAAACAAACACAAGGCATCAGAACCATTGAAATGTAAACCACTAAAAAGAAAGAGGTAAGTGACATTTACCAGTTCTACCGTTTTGCAACCCAGGATCACCAGCTCCTCGTCAGGAATGCTGCTGATTTGTTCTTGTTCAAAGGACCCCTCCTGACCTTCCTCAGGGGCCTTTGATTTGCTTTTCTTTGAAGACCGACGCTCTTGAGTGGTCGGCCTTTGTCGAGTTGGTTTTTTAGAGACCAACCCCCTCACTGTAACCTCCCCAGGTGCGTCCCCCCTGATCGTCTCAGCGGGAGGAATTGAGGCAGAAGCATCCACACCTTCAGTGGTCGGGTCCTCCATCGGTATTTCTCGAACCTCTGGGGTCGGCACATCTTGGCGATTCGCCACCTCTTTCTCCGCTCCTGCCATTAGATCGGCAAAATCGGCCACTGCACGTACCAATGGAAAAGTTAGTCAAACAAGGGGTATAGACATGTTAACAAATATAAAGTACAATGCAAGTAAACCCTACAGATTTTCCATTCTGCCTTAGTAAACTTCACATAAGGTTCGGGGCCTGCATCCCCCAACCGAGCTGCCTCGATCAGGTTGTCGTACAAATTCTGCCATTCGATGGAGTACCCCGACCTCCGTATCTTCTCCACCCAGGACTCAGGCCTCTCTGGGCGCTCATCTCCCTCCAAGTCTGCCGTATCCCATACGCTCAGTTCGTTGTGACCATCGTTCCTCACAAAGAAAAACCTCTCCTTCCATCTTTTGTAAGAATCCCGACCAGAAGGAAGGATAGGGATACTAAAGGACTTCCCTTGCCTTCTGGCAAAATAGTACCGGTAGGGATGGTCTCTTAGCCCCACCCGATGATAGAAAAACCTAAATTTATCCACAGTAAACCTAAGATTTAACAATTTGCACCAAATCGTAAATCCAATAATGGCTCTAATGCCATTGGGGGCTATCTGGGATATCCCTAGTCCATAGTGCCGGAGTACCGCCAGCAGGGCAGGGCAAAAGGGTAATCTCAACCCCACTTCAAAATAATCCCGGTGGACGGAGCAAAAGCCCTCCGGCGGGTTCAGAGCCGATTGATGATCCCCCGACGGCAGCTGGGGAGAGAACCTAGCCTCATCAATCCCATATTTCTCACAAATCTCCTCCATATCCTTTTGTCTCAGAATTGAGCCCACATCTCGGCTATCCGCTATGGCCATGACGAAAATTGATTCTAGGATTTCGAAAAAATAAAGATTCACCTAAAGAAACTTAATTACAAAATCGGAATAAGGAGGAAAGAATGCTTACTTGCAGTTTCAAGTTGCAGAAATAGAAGATGGCGAATGGCAACCGGCAGCAAATCGTCTGGTTTAATACTCAATGTAGTTACGAAACGATTGATATGACGGGGTTATAACCCCCCTTACCTCGAAAAACGGCCTCGATTATTGTTAGTGGGCGGCGACACCTCGTATCTCGGAATAATTATAACGGCGTCATAACTAGCTTGGCCACCTGGAAATCCTTAATTAACTTCAAAATCCTTAGGCTAAAACTCTCGTGCCGATCCACCACCTTAATAGATCCGAACCGACCCGATAGGGATCAGTTGGATCTTGGGGGCTTATGATGCTGCCAAAAAATGGACTCACCCACGTGGCGCCTCTTTGGTGAGTCAGCACTCGACCAAGGGACGCAAACCACTTATAATTACCTAATAGCGAGCCCAGGGGGCTCGCCTATCCGTTCTTACCACTGATCCTCGGCTGGCCGACCCTGGCGGGACCGGGTCGGTTCCACCTCTGTTCGGACGGGTAAGAGGCTTTGAACTCTTGGTTGTCGACAATATGCCCCCTGCCGATCTAGATCGACCTAAATCTTTGTACAGTTCCAGGATAATAGTTCGGAGTAGGCACGTCGATCCGGTATATCTCCGGCAGAGTCCGTCTCTAATCTTACACCCCGTTTGCTTAATAAAAACTAGATAATTACTACAGAATCCTGAATAATAAAGGCTCGAATCTTTATCATTTAATGCTAATAGTTGAATACCATAATTATCTCCTATAATCAAGGAGATCACTCAATCATAATCTTCTTCCTTAGGGAATACGTTAATCAGTGTCACTCATAGACACGCCGCCTTAAACCCTAAGGGCCTAAGCCCATCTATATAAACTATCCCTAAGGAACTACGAAGACTTGATTCCAATTCACATATTGGATACGTAGGCAGCTTGATCACCATCAAGTGCAGTCTAAAGCTAATCACATCACCCCCTCCCCATTGCTTTGTCGGTGTCCTTAAAGCGTTCCAAGGTCGTAATCAAGGAAGTAGGTTGCGTGGAATACCCTGACGATTTTTTCGATCGTCAAGTAATGTTGTAACCAAGATAGGCTAAGCTTGAAACGTATAGTTGTGAAGTGTCGATGGGCACAGAATGAACCTTAGATCGAGTCGGTGTCGTAAAGATAATTGTTAAAATAAAGTTAAAGAGACTTAGTTAATTTGTAGCTTCTACTTCTTACTATATACAATGTACTTACCTCAAATGCTTGTTTAATTATGTGTTTGGGGGAGAGAAGACGAACAGGTAGATCTGGAGTTCAAGGAGGACTTTGATGACGATGTTTGAGGACGCCGGAGTTGAAGCGTTTATTTACTCATACTTTTATTTATTATTTTAGGCTTGAAGTTCCTTAGGAAATTTTGTATTTCTCTTTTAGTTTACGTTTGGAGGTTTTTCGTAGGTTTTGGTTTTCGTTTGATTTCTTTTCCCAATGTAATAAATGCTATATTTCTATCTTTAGATATTGAGTTTCTATTCTTGGTTATTTGAAAGAAATTATTACCCGAATCTTTTGCTTCCGTTTTGCTTAACTCGATACGACGTAGTAGAGGCTTACGTATAAAGTGGAATTTTTATTATTTATACATGCCGAACATTCTATTTCCGGATATGGACTCGGTGTCCGGGAACGGGGAGTTACAGTTGGTATCAGAGACGAAGCGTCTTTTAGACTTCCTTTCTTTTAAGATAAGTTTTCTTTAGATCTTTTAGTAACGTTCAGGTTTTCCTTGAAATTGAGGATGATGTTCACTAGAACCGGAGCGGGTACAGAGGCTTCAGGAGTATGACGTGAGAGTCCAACACTGGTTGTAGGATGCGGCTTTGTGAGGCAGAATCCTTCACCTCTCCCGAACTACACCTCACCCCCAAAGAGATCCAAATGGTTGAAAAGATAAAACTGACAGTGGTTATATTGCATTTAATTATCGCCGTTTATGTCATAACCTGTTGCTTTTACACCCACACTATTGTCAGAACAGTACATGCATCGGTTACACCAACCATCATGGAATTTGAATAGTCAGTACAAAATCTTCCGAAAATCACGAACCGTTAGTACACCTGTACACCCCCCTATATATTCTCTATATATCCAACCCCTTGCATATTCATCCTCTCTCAAAAGAAAAAATTCGAACTTTGTCTCTCACAAAAATAAAAATTCTATCTTTCTCAAAATAACTTCATTTTCAGAAAAATTCATAATGGCTGCCTCAAAGAAATCACAAGAAGAAAGGCTCATTACTGAATTGGATGCTCTATCTTTCGAACAATATGATGAACTCTGCAACAATACTATTTTAGTAAGTCATATTTGCGAGAAGAGTAAGTGTCAACAAGGATTATGAGACATACCGGAAGTGAAATTCAACGATGATCGTGATGTAGAAGGGATTTTGCAGTTCTGGAAAACATGAGATTAGTAAGGCAATCTCTAACCACAAAAGTTCGAGGAGAAAGGATTATTCTCAATGAAGCAGTCATCAAGATGCTATTCGATTTCAAGGAACCACTTGTGAAATCAATAGATTTGAGTTGTTTACCACTCTAAAGAGATGTCTTTCTTAGATTTATTTAACAAAGGAACCAACATCTATTGATTCTCATGTCAACAACCTCAAACCAGATTTTGGACTCCTCAGCAAGTGGCTCTGCAGGCATGTTATTGGTCGATACAAAGGCATTGCCACATTATCTGAAGAAAGCATTTATCTGAAGAGCATAATTGGGATGAACTTGAGTTCAATTGTGCAGGTTATGTGTTCAATCAGTTAAAACAGCAAGACTTAGCTGAATTGAAAGTGTTCGATAAGCTCAAGCTGAAGGAAGAGCACCTGTTGACAGACATCGACTGAAAAAGACACTCAGTGGCGTTATTCAACATTATTTAGAAAGACTCAAGGAAGGGAACGCAGCATAACGAACTGGTGCATCTATAAGAAGAATGGATACATCCACAGGAGATGTAATACTAGTTCATTCCAGGAATGAAACCTCCAAGACATCCCAACCTGAAGCAAAGAAGAAAACTGTGTCTCAGCAAACAGCTGAACAAAAATGAATCAAACGAAAAGTTGATTCAGAGAAAGTTAAGTCAGTTGGAAAATGTTTGTTCCCAGGCACCTAAAGTCAAGTTGCACCAACTGAGGGGGAACATCAACTGACAACCAAAGTCACAAGAGACGTCAGTATAGCTACTGAAATTGTTTCTCAGTTACAACAGTCTATCAAAGAAAAACAAGTTTCCGTTATGGATGCTGAAAATGAGCAACATCAATTTCAGCAACCAGCTCAACAATCATTTAATATTTTTGAAGCTGAAAGAATCGTCAGGCTGATGAAGATGAAACTCAAGACCGAAGAATTTCGTGAAGCTACTCTACCAAGTGAATAAAATTTATTATTAGAGAAACTTGAAGTCAAGGATTTGTATGCTCTATTTCCTTTGGATGAGTTTCTCACAAACTTGATCGTGTGTAAGTCGCTTAACACACACGAAATACTAGCATGAGTACTAGGTCAATCGTACTATAGCAAGGGCGAGTCAAGGTCGATCCCAGAGAGACTATTATTTAATAATGATAAACACAACCCCAATTCATAGGTCAACCAGATAGGGGTGGTAGTTGACCAACATAATAGACAAGTAAATAGAAGGGATGCAAATAAACCAATCATCAATCATGTATCGAAAAGGCATTAACCAAACTATTCATAACTAATCTCCCCTTAATCCTCATCTGATCCATATTTGTAATTAAGCTACGGGTGCAATTCCTAACCCTATCTACTCCGAAAATGGTAGTAGATAATCTATACGCCAGCTACCCTCCTTAATTGGTCCATAATAGCCCATACGCATAAAAAACTAGAATTTCCGATATTGAGCGCTAACTCATACCGATAACCCGCCTAGACAGCTGTCGACATTGACCAGCACGTTCCTAGGGTCCATCAAGATATTGTCCAAATTAACACTTCACTAACAGTCCTTCATGTTAATTTATGAGAACATACAAATATTTGATCAGACTAAAAACATGTAAATTAAATCTATCGATCAACGTAGCTGACGCCGAACCATAGAATTAGGATTTACTAGGTATTCAGATGTAGCGATAAAGACCATCGTAGATCTGAAGAGCGCAACCCATAATTCTGTGTTTCATATTAATGAATCGAATAAAGATTACGGTTCATTTAATTAATTCATAGATGATTCAAAGCAAGCATAATCTAGATCTAGCACAAGAACAATCATGAATCTATGAAAAGAAATAAAACATTGGAATAGATCATAATCATAACGGAGAACAGATCTACTCTTCTATTCTCTCTCCCTCCGGCAACTCAAGACGATCCATGAAGATCGTAAACCAACCAAAATGCAATAATGAAAGACTCATGACTTATTTGCAAGAAAGAAAAGAAGAATTTATAACCAAACGACTACATTGTATCTAATTTATGAATAGATCTATGCATCTATGGAAGATGAATACAATTTCGCAGCTCTGAGGGCTTTATATAGGTGTATAAACCGACATAGGGGTAAACCCAATGCTTGGAGGACAATGAAATGCATTTCTGGAAGATTCTGGGCCTCGGTAAATCGAGGGTAACTCCCGGTTTCCTGGGGGTATTTTTGTGTTTTTCCTGCTGCCGACTTATTATGCAATACCCTAGGCCCAACTTCGGTATTTGGACCATACTTGGCCTATGAAACTCCGATTTGGGTGATTCAAAGTGTGTTAGAATCCTTGTTTTAGGCCCTACAACTCTTATGAAGAAGTTCAAGCCCAATTCGTCTTGTAAAGCTTCGTAAACTGCATTGCAAGATCACCAATCAGATTGTCGGGTCCAATCTCCACTCGAAACACTTCAACCATCATCTTGGTTCAGTTCTATATCGATAAACTATTATATTCAGCCCAAATGATGCTTAAAACACTCATCCATCTGTCAATAAAACCATTGCACACATAGTAGCTTCCATTTCTAGCAAATAACGCATAAAATACACGGTTAATACGCATAATACCAATTTCGTAGCCCCGGACGTGGCTTAATGGCATTTATCTAATTAATTCATGATTTCATACATATTATTCCCATTGAGAACACAAATCTGGGGTAGATTGATGGTAAATAATGGTACCAATTTGTTGTGTGATTTTCACTTTAATCACTAAATGCTACCGCAAGCGCACGGCTTATCGAGTAGTACTTAGGATGTCGATCGCACAGGGACTTGGGACAATCACCGAATAGTTATCAATTTATGTTAGCTAAACTGATCAAATTTAGGGGTTTTGAATTATAAAATAACTAAGAACTAAGGTCCTATTTAAACTCAACACAAGTCCAAGAAATTGCTAGAGATCAAGTTGGAAGAACTTCTAGGACGTCGGATTACCACGGTAACGAACATATGACATTTACAACGACCTTTCCATTTATTCTGAATATTTACTTATGTTGACGAATAATCAAAAGTGATTAACAGTATTCTTTCAAACTACTGTTAATCGTGCCTAAATTAATATTAAACCCGATTTCTCGCTCATTAAATTAATCTAGACCCATTAAAAATCACTATTCATAATGTCATAAGAAATTTCAATTAACTTTCGCTCTCATGAATTTTCTTGATTGAATTAGGGTTCTAACCTATCAATTAAATTTCACCTTTCAGTCCATCACCCAATTGATAATAAATTCTTCATATAAACCTATGGAAATTCATCTTTCGATCCATCAATCCATAAATTCATACGAAATAGTGCACTAAAATCAATACAAAAGCATATCAATTCATAATAATAGGAAAGATCGAATCTTTAACTAATATATTCATTTACCGGGCTCTCCTTATCCTAGAAAATTAAATCTACTCACGCATGATTGAAGAGATCACAAAAATCATGGATTTAGGCATTGTGAAACGTAAAAATAAAATTAAAAGGAAGAAAATTAAGAGAAAGGAAATAGAATTGTCTCACAAATATCATAAAACCAAGAAATTCACGATCGTTCTTCATTCTTGAACCCTAAGCAATAAATCATGTTCTTGAAAAGTTGAGAGAAAAAAGTAGATGGTGATGGGAATGGTTTTCACGCCTCCAAGTCTGAATATGGCGTGTATGTTAATTTTTTACGACTTGGGGGATTTAAAAAAGGGATAATTACATAATTTAATAAGTTTCCATAATTAATTTACTCAAGAAAATCTCTAAAATCAAATATCTATCAATCTTGGACTCTTATAGTGTGTGGACTCCTCGTTTCAATGAAAAACACGCCAATTTGAAAGAAAACACATTGGTGAAAGTTTCCACCAATCAGAACATTTCGTTGGCCAGGATCAGATTTCTGGAAACTGTCACACCCTGGGTGTGACAGAGGCTGGTTTTTGAACTCTTTCACTTTAGCTCCGCTTTTTGGGCATTTTTCTTCTAATCTCGAATCATCCTGCAATAATTCAATCATCCGTAGTAATCTAGCCCAAAAAGGATAAAAACATCGCAAAATAGCAACACACGACACCAAATTGAGTCCAAAACATCTAGAATTATTCGACTTTTTAGGAACTTATCACTCCCCCAAGCTTAAGACTTTGCTTGTCCCCAAGCAAACAAAAAGACTCAAAACGAGACGGACTAAGAAGATCACACATGACATAGAAATAGATGAAGATACACAACACACGAGCATCAATAAAGTTCATCCCGGCATTCAAAACACAAGATATAGACTAACTAATCCTTTTTTATCACATCATGAGCAAAAGTTAACCAGAAATTGTCAATGGGAAACAACATAGACCAAGCAAATAGACCCTCACGGGATAAATCACTCAATGCTCAATATTTGTGAGGTGACTAAACTCTCAAGCTCATTCCATTGAAAATGCCCTAATATAAGCTTGTATATCGTCTCATATCAATCACCAAGGCATTGTGCAACACATAAATCATAAGGTCTTTGGAAAAAAGGGGAGTGAGGATAGCCCAAGTAAGAAAAAGAAAGTGATAGGTGTAGGAAAAGGTACAAAAGATGGAAAAACCATTAGAACTAGCGGAACACATGACTAACAAACTTCAACATCATACAAGTGCAAGGGGGTCCGACGCTGTATTTCCAAACCCAAGAAAATACAAAGGATAATTTTTCTACTTTAGGAGAATAATGATACAACTCCCTCTTTATTTCTAATATAGAACAAACAAGAATTAGGAGGTTATTTTTTTTAGATTGCCTCCTTTATTGAATTTTTTTTTTAATTTTATTTCTTTTTTCATTCTTCTTTTTTCTTTTCTTTTTCTTTCAAACTAAGAAACAAACAAATAGTACCAATATGGATTTCCCCCAAGCTTGATCATTACATACTAAGTGTAAGAAATTTGATAGCCACATGCCCCAGTTAGTCCTAAGGTTGGGTGAAAGGAATTGGGCTACCTCTTTTTCGGGTTGTTCAATGTATGGTGTAGTGAAGTAAGGTAAAGTGGGAAAAAGGTGTAATAAAGATCAAGGTTCAAAAGGTATAAGGTATATAATGTGGTGGAAGGTAGAAACGAATGCCTAAATCATTTCTATGTGTTTGCACAAACCAAAGTAACATCAACAAGACTCAACACAAGTTCTAAAGGAACAAATTCAAGGAAGAGAAAATACGCACAAATTTAAGGAGAGACTGAAGTGGTCAGTCATATGGCCGGAAAAATACCTCACATGGTCAATTTTGTCTATTCACTTGGACTCTATTGTTTTCTAAAGAAAATAATGGCACTTTTAAACATGATAGTCTAAAAAGGATTTTTCACTCCATGTCATGCATTTATCTTGTCAGAAAAAAGTATATCAATTTTCAAGCATTGCAAATCTCATCTAAAGTAGCTTTGTGTGATCACCAAAAGCATCAAAACAAAACGACACAACTGACTCGACTGACACTGACAAAGACTCTAAACTGCATAAAAGAAAGACTTGCACAAATGTCGATCCCCCACACTAAATGTTGCAATGTCCTCAATGTAATTAAATTAAATCATGGGAGGGTGAAAAGAGAACTCACAAGATGCGATGGGCGGACTCCTTGTGTGCATATCATCGCGCTCCGAACAGCGTAGTCCTGAAGAATCTTCTTCGAACCCTGTGGAGTTGAAGAGCGGAGAATTGAGAGTTATCGGAGCTCCGGAAAAGTCACCGGGATTTTGTGGTGGTCCTTTCCTTGGCGGCAAAGTCACTGGGATTTTACTTTTTTTTATAGAAAAACAGTCTGCATCACACCATGGGTGTGACAAGGGCTGTTTTTTCTATTTTATTTTTTATCATACACCCATTGTCCTTAACCACATCATAGGTGTTATTTCAATCCTTCAAGACTTTTTTTTTTCTTTTTTCCTCCGCATGCGATGACCTTTAAATACCACTCGTGCACATCTTTCTCTATGCAAAACAGACACAAAACAAAACAAACCAAGACCAAAGGACTGAGAAGGCAACTCTCTTCCTTTATTTATTCATTAAACAAGAAAAAAGAATTAAAAAAAATTACATTCTGAATTTATAGTCTTCAGTTGGACTATCTTTAAGCATCATTCTCAAGGAGGACTAAACCAAGTAAGGGCATCCCTCTGCATTTTTCTCCACATATCAAAGATATTAACAAGTAATTTCAGATGGGCATCCTTCTGCGTTTTTCTCCACACATCAAAGATATTAACAAGTAATTTCAGATATAGCATTGGGAGCCTATAATAATGTCTTCTCAATAAGAAAATAATCATTTTAGCTCTAAAGAAAGAAGTGCCTCCTAGCAAATTCTACATCTCTTTATCAATGCTCACAATGAACCTAAGAGAATCATGGACTACTAGAGGTGACACATCAATATATTCGACATGCTCAACATGCTCAAGTTCAACATCATTAGACAATGAAGGGGGATTATCATTATCGAATGCATTTAAATCAGACGCAATATTGTTACCTCCCTTTTCCTTTTCTTCTCCGTTCATCAATGTTGAATCCGGGATTATTGCACCATTATCTTGTGAAGATGGTTCAAATTTCCATGTGGCTCCACTCTTTTTAATTCGGAGGCCTAAACACTCAGCAATCTTCGAGAAATCATCACCGAAAACATTTAGATCAAGACATTGTGGGATTTCATAAGGATCATAGTTTTCATCCCCACAACTTTCAAGGTCAGCCTCTTGCTCTTGAATCACCATCATCTGCTTTTCCCTTTCAACCTCTTCAAATACATGGCGATTACGTGCAACTAGTTCTCCCAAGGTCGGTTCTCGTTTTCTCTGGAGTTGGACACAATAGGTGTGCCATTTCTCTAGAAAATTTCTCACTACTCTCTATTGAATTCTCTAACAAAATCTCAATGTTAGACTTGGGCTCTGAGTGAGGGCGTGCTTCTTGGTGCCAATTATACTGATCCTGACCCCATGAAGAATAGGTATGGTTACTCCCCTAACCATTGTATGATGGTGCATTGAGATTGTGATTATAATGATATTGATCCTCATAACTAGCACCATATCCAACATTGTTACTCCACTGGTGAGATGAATAACCTACATTGCACTGAGCATCATAATGGTTGTCACCACAATATGAACATCTCACTTTAAATTGGTTAAGCCCATATCCATACATCCTCTCATCGGTTGGTGTCACTTGAGCATTAAATCTTGAGAAAAGTGAATCCATGAAAGCTTGACACTTCAAATTTCTGCACAATAAAAGAAAAAAAATCAAAAGCAAAAAGGTCTGACCGTAGCAAGGTGCAGCTTGCTATGGTGAGAAAGTCTAGTCTAACAAAATTAACAACCGGCTCGTTGTTGGCACTCAAGTCCACGGCAACGGCGCCATAAAACTTGTTGTGTGATTTTCACTTTAATCACTAAATGCTACCGCAAGCGCACGGCTTATCGAGTAGTACTTAGGATGTCGATCCCACGGGGACATGGGACAATCACCGAATAGTTATCAATTTATGTAAGCTAAACTGATCAAATTTAGGGGTTTTGAATTATAAAATAACTAAGAACTAAGGTCCTATTTAAACTCAACATAAGTCCAAGAAATTACTAGAGATCAAGTTGGAAGAACTTCTAGGACGTCGGATTACCACGGTAATGAACATATGACTTTTACAACGACCTTTCCATTTATTCTGAATATTTACTTATGTTGACGAATAATCAAAAGTGATTAAAAATATTCTTTCGAACTACTGTTAATCGTGCCTAAATTAATATTAAATCCGATTTCTCGCTCATTAAATTAATCTAGACCCATTAAAAATCACTATTCATAATGTCACAAGAAATTTCAATTAACTTTCGCTCCCATGAATTTTCTTGATTGAATTAGGGTTCTAACCTATCAATTAAATTTCACCTTTCAGTCTGATGACGTAGATCCAGTGATAATAAAATACTTGACCACCATAAACCAATACTAGCAAGAGGACTAGGTCCATCGTAGTATAGCTATAGCGAATCAAGGTCGATCCCACAGGGAACCAATTGTGGGTCATTTATATACAAACAATTAATTACTCATGTCAAGTACACGAAGGCGGTCTGTGACCAACAAAAGACAAGAAAAGATAAACGACACGACTCGACACAACGCAAACAAAGACACGTAATTAATCTCCCCAATTATTATGTTATCGTTTGGATCTAGAGATTCTATATAATTAAGCTAGACTCGACAACTATTAACCTGATTCGTATTTCTTTTATATTGGCTACGGGAGTCATCCCCTAAACTAGATCTAGCTCCGGGTAGGCCATCTAGATCACTATGCAACATTACGTGACTTCGCTTTTTAGGCCTCCATCTCATATAACTTGCACGCTTACAAAACTAGGGATGCCGATATTAACCGTATTCCTCACCTAGGCAACATTCCTGTGATTAGGCATACTTCCTAAGCGAACGCATCAGTCTCTGTCCCATTAACAATTACATGCACGGTCTCATGTTAATCTACGATTTACGTATAACTAGGTGACCTCAATTCCCTAATACAGAACATATCTAGATCTCGCGGAAAGTCCCGGAAGATCAATTCATGAGCCGACCTAGGAGCCCTATATTGGTATTTCCTAATCATACGCTAATTAAAACAGACGAGCAACGTAGCCGTAGCCATACCTACTAAGACAAGAAATTCTAGGTGGACAATCACACCATAAAGACGTGGCTAGATTGACGCGACGAACAACTAAATCTTAGCGTTTCTACATACGTAACGGATAAAATAGAGATTCATAAAGCAATTATATAGATCTACTAAAAACACGGTTGTTGATCATACCAAAGTCATCTATAGGTCACCGGATAAAAGATCTGGGCGTGTGGATCCTCATAGACAAGGAATTCCCACTGCCTCATATCGTATCCTTAGATCTACATCGTTCGGTGAAGAACGAACAACCTCAAATGATAAATAATAATTGGGGAATTAATTATAAAGAACTAAGAGAAAATAAATACAAGAACTTACATAATTGCAGAACTTGTATAAACCACTCTGAGGAAAAATGAGGATTTTATTATATACTGAGAGAAGTGTCTGAGGTGTGTTTCAAATGAAATTTGTACAGCTCTATTTATAGTGGTTCAAGCTAATTAAGAGATATATTTCAAAATATCAAAACAATTAAAGATAACTCCCGGCCGATCTCCCGACAAAAGCAATGTTCGCCCCAAGCAAGAGATAGGGCCGCCGCATGTGAGTTGGAGATCTTCAGATTGGCTCGCCGGCTCTTGTCATGCCTTACTCCTCTTTTCGTGCTTATCCAATCTTTATCTTCAATGCATCCGGATTTACTTGGATTTATCTTGTAATTTAATTTGTCCATTTGCAATTATCCTCCAAAAATTATCTCAATCTACAAAATAAATATTTATCCCAAAGTAAATCATATTTAAATAATAAAAATGGATAAATACCAATTTATATTTTATAAATCACATAACATTAAATAATCAATATAAACATGTGATTTAATATAAAATATATATTATTAATCTCGATTTAAGGTCAACGTTGATGACTTTTACGGGTATAATTTGACCGTCATAAACTACCCCCCACTTAGACATTGATCGTCCCGAACAAAGCATCGATAAGTCATTCTCCAAGACAACATTTTTCATGGTCAAATCATACTTACGCTAGAAACCTGAGTCAACTCATACCAGTAATGCTCATAAGGTATCCATTATTCACTACTCGCTATGAATCGAAGTGATGTGTGCATGTGCATTCAGTTTTATATAATCGGGGCAAGATTAAAGTTTATTCTAGCTTCGCAGTCTTAACCTACCAACATCAGTATTCCCACTTCTTAAGCCTCGCAACGGGTAATGACATGGTGCAATAAGCAAGAGAGTTATCTAAGAGGTTTTTGGACTTGGAGACCGAGAAAATTACTCGAAGCCTCTTAAAAGTTGAATTTTTTCTCATATTTTCATATTTTCAAGTATTAACACATCTCAAGAAAGAAACTTGCTTGAAAAGTAAATTATGCATTGCAAGAATCCCCTTTCACGGATCGGTTATAGCATTGAATATTACCACAAGCGCGAAGCTACGTTGGGAATGTTACTACAAGCCCAGTGCTTAACATTTTGTTAAAACACAGATAAATCTCAAGCTTATTACTCCGCTTTGTTGGCTAGAAGATAAGAATACATTAGTAGATAAATATCGACACTAAGTTCACATAATCAATCATCTATGCAATGTACACATAATTTCTTCAGTTATTATAATTCGTGCGGTAAAAATCGATTCAAAGATTGAGTAATCGAATAATAAATAACTACTTGCAACAATCGGCATGAATATCCTTAAATTTACATTCACATAAGTATAACATGATCACGTACTCATGAAACTTGGTTCCTTTCCTATCAATTCTTAGCTAGGAACTCACAATTCTAAGGGTACGAGATAAATAATATGGCATTTATTCAATTTTTTTAAATTTTTCTTAAATTTTCTACCATACCATTCCTTTTAATTCTTAATTATAGCACATCATAGCTAAGTCTCCTACCCCCCACTTAAACATGGCATTGTCCCCAATGACAAATAAAAATGAGAATTTAAGACAAAGACTTAGCTCTGGAAAAGGCTCTCAAGTAGATGCAGAACATCGGAGTAATCCAAGCACGGCGTGGAGAAGCAAGTGAAAACCTGTTTAAGCAAACCAAACAGAAACTCCACGAAACCGTTAATAACATGTCAATGGAAGTTATAAAATAATGTGGCAGTAATTAGATATAAACATCCAAAAACAGATTAAACCACTTTATGTTATGCAACCAAATAACAAGGAAAGCCAAAGAGTTAAAACGACTCGTTCAGACACGAATTCTAAGAAAAAGGATATATATAGACTCAAAAGGAAAAATACTAAATAGAAAGAAAAAATAAACAATCAACTAAAGATGGTAGTCTTCCTCTATAATCTCCACCGCTTAAATATTCTTAAAACCGGGTGGAGAAGACAAAGATCAAAAAGCATTACCCCATGTGGGAGAACACAAGGTGTACTGGATTGATAAGGTATTTAATCCAGCATAAAAGAGAAACTAGGTAAGGTATAACAGATTGAATGTGACCTATTGGCGAAAGATAAAATCAAATACTTAGCGCAGACGCTTCAAGTTTTGATTGGATATCAACAACTTAGGGAGATGTAGCTTCTCCTCGAAATTACGAATTACCCAATGTATCAAGTAAAAGTCATAACTGTCATGAAGTAGGTCGGATCGGTGTGATGTTTTTAGAACAAAACTCATCATCCAAAAATGCCGGGATAGGAGTAAAAGTGTGAAATTTAAAACTTCAGGTAGAAAGATAAGTTGTATTTTGATCGAACCAAAAACTTTTAAAATCTAGCTAGGGTCAGAGCTACACGTACCCCAGCTAGGATCATTAAAACCAAAATGATAAAAGATAATCATTAAAACTTAGCAATATTTCTAGTTCTGCAACACAAGGGTATTATGTAAACAAAATGGAGGTTGAGAGTATGATGGGTTTAGAAAAAGATGTACATAAGGATGGTAAGAAAAGATAAATGGTGGGTAAGAAATTGCTTGTTGGGTGAGGTTGAAGGGTAAAAAGGTATAAAGGAAAGGATAAGGGTAGTTGCAGAACGAATTGCACACAACTTTGGATTTTCACTCGGATCGCCATTCTAAAAATTTTTGGGAGCTGACTGAAAAGCGTTGTTGTTCGCACCAATCATTCTCTGTTACTTTTTCAGTAATTCTCAAGCTCTCTTAATGCTTCCATCTTAAAGCTGGTTGCTGAATTTCCTTTTCTTTAGCAATTTTTCGACTCTCCTAAGAAACTCTATTTCACGTGGCCTATATTGAGTAAAAAAGTTTTTCACATCCTTAGCCTAACGGCCATCGGAACACGGCAAAATAAAAAAACCTCAACATATGTCACGTTACTCTTATTTGACTCAAAGAAAACAAAACCTAAAAAAAAAAAAACTAAAAATAAATCCTAAGGGTTTTAAAGAAGTAGTTCTGAGTTTAAGGTCCTCAGCTCGACTTTCCAAAAAGTATCCTTGTCAGTCATCCTTCATAGCTCGCTAGACTTTGACCCTTTGAGCACTATAAGAGGTGGGCTCGTCGCTTTTGCAGATTAATACCCTTCCCTTGGTTGTGAGACCTAGGAAACGACATCTATCCATACCATTTATACAAAGCTCTTACCTCGGCTCTCATTTTAGGAATTAGTGAATTCTAAGGAGATTTAGTCCTAGGGACCCATTTTAATCACATCCTCTATAATGCTGCTTCATTATGCTCTCTCAAAAGTCAACGTCTTCTTTAGATTGGAAATTCTTAAAACTACACAAATTGTTGCTCCCCTGGCCAGTAGAAGCAATCTCATGCATAGGACAATGAGATTTTGACAGAACTATGAGGAACTCATTATTCACTGCTTCCTTCAACTACTACATGTTTCCTTACACCCTCTAGATGAGACAGATTTGGGGCAGAACCTTCCACACTAATAAAATTAATCTTAAAACTCACTCCGGGCTAAGATTCTCATTTAGGTTCATGTAAAGACTAACTTATGTTCAAAAAACCAAAAGATAGTAAAACATAAGCAAAAAAGGTAGTACCTTGCCTTCAACATTGTACCACGAATAATTCGAACCTTTTAATATTTATTTTCACGGAGCCATCTTGGTGCTTTAAAAGTGTTGCTTCCATTTCTTTTCCCATCGTAGATTCGTAGCTCCACATGTCGCTGGGTTATTTTCTAAGCGCCGGCGAAAAATTACTGACTCAAATTATTGCTTCCCTGGTTTCTGCAAATAGAAGAAAAACAAAACGGACCGTAGACTGATTTTAACATGGTTTCCCATGCTGCTATCAGACCTATGGATTAAACATATGGATATAAACAGACACGCGAAATTCTAGAACACAGATGCAGGCTCGCTGGCAGCGAGAGGCAGTCTCGCTAGGAGCGAAACCAATTTTTTTTTTTTGAAACTGGAATTTTTACACAGTGCAGACAACTAGAGGGACTCGAAAACGTAAAAACAGACTCTAAAACAGAAAACTTAACATGAATAAAAAAATTATTTATATATAAAATTGACCGTTGGTTCCCCGGCAACGGCGCCAAAAACTTGATGACGTAGATCAAGTGATAATAAAATACTTGACCACCATAAACCAATACTAGCAAGAGGACTAGGTCCATCGTAGTATAGCTATTGCGAATCAAGGTCGATCCCACAGGGAACCAATTGTGGGTCATTTATATACAAACAATTAATTACTCATGTCAAGGACAAGAAGGCGGTCTACGACCAACAAAAGACAAGAAAAGATAAACGACACGACTCGACACAACACAAATAAAGACACGTATTAATCTCCCCAATTATTATGTTATCGTTTGGATCTAGAGATTCTATATATATAAGCTAGACTCGACAACTATTAACCCGATTCGTATTTCTTTTATATTGGCTATGGGAGTCATCCCCTAAACTAGATCTAGCTCCGGGTAGGCAATCTAGATCACTATGCTACATTACGTGACTTCGCTTTTTAGGCCTTCATCTCATATAACTTGCACGGTTACAAAACTAGGGATGCCGATATTAACCGTATTCCTCACCTAGGCGTATTCTTGTGATTAGGCGTACTTCCTAAGCGATCGCATCGGTCTCTGTCCCATTAACAATTACCTGCACGGTCTCATGTTAATCTACGATTTACGTATAACTAGGTGAGCTCAATTCCCTAATACAGAACAGATCTAGATCTCGCTGAATGTCCCGGAAGATCAATTCATGAGCCGACCTAGGAGCCCTATATTGGTATTTCCTAATCATACGCTAATTAAAACAGACGAGCAATGTAGCCGTAGCCATACCTACTAAGACAAGAAATTCTAGGTGGACAATCACACCATAAAGACGTGGTTAGATTGACGCGACGAACAACTAAATCTTAGCGTTTCTACATACGTAACAGATAAAATAGAGATTCATAAAGCAATTATATAGATCTACTAAAAACACGGTTGTCGATCATACCAAAGTCATCTATAGGTCACCGGATAACAGATATGGGTGTGTGGATCCTCATAGACAAGGAATTCCCACTGCCTCATATCGTATCCTTAGATCTACATCGTTTGGTGAAGAACGAACAACCTCAAACGATAAATAATAATTGGGGAATTAATTATAAAGAACTAAGAGAAAATAAATACAAGAACTTACATAATTGCAGAACTTGTATAAACCACTCTGAGGAAAACTGATGATTTTATTATATACTGAGAGAAGTGTCTGAGGTGTGTTTCAAATGAAATTTGTACAGCTCTATTTATAGGGGTTCAAGCTAATTAAAAGATATACTTCAAAATATCAAAACAATTAAAGATAACTCCCGGCTGATCTCCCGACAAAAGCAATTTTCGCCCCAAGCAAGAGATAGTGCCGCCGCATGTGAGTTGGAGATCTTCGGATTGGCTCGCCGGCTCTTGTCATGCCTTACTCCTCTTTTCGTGCTTATCCGATCTTTATCTTCAATGCATCTGGATTTACTTGGATTTATCTTGTAATTTAATTTGTCCATTTGCAATTATCCCCCAAAAATTATCTCAATCTACAAAATTAATATTTATCCTAAAGTAAATCATATTTAAATAATAAAAACGGATAAATACCAAATTATATTTTATAAATCACATAACATTAAATAATCAATATAAACATGTGATTTAATATAAAATATATAATATTAATCTCGATTTAAGGTCAACGTTGATGACTTTTACGGGTATAATTTCACCGTCATCACAGTCCATCACCTAATTGATAATAAATTCTTCATATAAACCTATGGAAATTCATCTTTCGATCCATCAATCCATAAATTCATACGAAATAGTGCCCTAAAATCAATACAAAAGCATAGCAATTCATAATAATAGGAAAGATCGAATCTTTAACTCATATATTCATTCACCGGGCTCTCATAATCCTAGAAAATTAAATCTACTCACGCATGATTGAAGAGATCACAAAAATCATGGATTTAGGCATTGTGAAACGTAAAAATAAAATTGAAAGGAAGAAAATTAAGAGAAAGGAAATAGAATTGTCTCACAAATATCATAAAACCAAGAAATTCACGATCGTTCTTCATTCTTGAACCCTAAGCAATAAATCTTGTTCTTGAAAAGTTGAGAGAAAAAAATAGATGGTGATGGGAATCGTTTTCACGCCTCCAAGTATGAATATGGCGTGTATGTTAATTTTTTACGACTTGGGGGATTAAAAAAAGGGATAATTACATAATTTAATAAGTTTCCATAATTAATTTAATCAAAAAAATCTCTAAAATCAAATATCTATCAATCTTGGACTCTTCTAGTGTGTGGACTCCTCATTTTCAATGAAAAACACGCCAATTTGAAGGAAAACACGTTGGTGAAAGTTTCCACCAATCAGAACATTTCGTTGGCCAGGATCATATTTCTGGAAACTGTCACACCCTGGGTGTGACAGAGGTTGGTTTTTGAACTCTTCCACTTTAGCTCCGCTTTTTGGGCATTTTTCTTCTAATCTCGAACCATCCTGCAATAATTCAATCATCCGCAGTAATCTAGCCCAAAAAGGATAAAAACATCGCAAAATAGCCACACACGACACCAAATTGAGTCCAAAACATCTAGAATTATTCAACTTTTTAGGAACTTATCACAATTTGACCGTCATCAAAATTGTTTCAGAAGATTCACTGAGTTAGCTCAACAAAAATCAGCCACGTGATCAGCATTGGATATTCAAAAGAAGAAGGATGATGACAAAGATGATGAATCGAAGAAAGAAACTGACAAGATTACAGATTTGCAGACAGAGATTCAACCTCAAGCTCAAACTACACAAACTGTTAATCAGCAAGAAGATTTGCCAGTTGGAAACCAAACAACTGACAATCGGCAAGCAGTTGGAATGATTGAAGATAAGCAGTTAATTCTCCGTCTCAAAGAAACCCTTGAACTCACAACCTCAATAGACAGAGAAATGCAAGCTCAAGCAGAATGACATTTAAATCAGCGTATCCATTGTCTAGAAACACACCTGAATGAAGTACTTACTTCTCAAAAGATTATCTCAGCAGACCAACTAGCAACCCATCAGTTGGTAAATCAATTATATGATGCCAAAAATGGGGAAGCTGAAGAAGAAAAGCTGAGACTGCTTGATGAAAAGATGAATCTAATAGAGGAACTGAAGAAATACAAATCAGCGGCAGATCCTTCTGTTCAGAATGTAAAAGAACTATCTGAAGAGCAGCTTATTGCAAAATATAGTCAACCTAGAGAAAGGAGAGCTACTCTTACACAGGATCTATGGATGAAGTTTGTCAATGATCATAGCAATGTAAAACTCAAGTACAAAGACAAAACTTATGAAGAATCTCTCTCTTACTTCTTATCTGATCAGTATCATAATCAGAAGATGGCACAATATATGAAGATCAAGAAGATTGAAGAGAAATTGCAGATCAGAGACAAGACTGAACAAATGAAAGCTGACGTGGTAGAATTTGAAACTTATTACAAAGGTGAATCAGCACTGCTAAAGCTCGGTTTGTGAAGAAGGTGGAAACGTTCCGGTCAAGTAGATTATCTCAGAACCTACTCCAAGGAAGATTCAAAACTAGAACATGCTTATCACCTTCATGATAAAGAGAAGAAATTCATTTTAGATACACAAAGAGCACAGAAAATGGTTTATCTCTTATTTCAATTTATCTACTGTTTAACTATTCCATTTTATGCAAATTCCTAATGAAATATAGTTTCCAGTTTTACATTGTTTTTAATTGTTATTTATCTTTAAGATTTTCTTTTAAGGAGGGTTTTGGCATTATCAAAAAGGGGAAATTGTTGGGAATAAAATTTAGTTTTGATGATGATTCATCTTATTCAAGAACATGTTTCTTAACACCCTATTCATGAAGTGGTGAAACTAACTGTTATAGTGGAAAGCTAAAAGATGTCTAGAACTGAATGTATAGGTTTTACTATAGTATATTAAATTGTATAGGTTATGTCAGACAAGCATTGTAATAGATAGAAGTGTCGTGGAACTGAAACTTGAATTCATCTAAGAAACTGGAAAACACTTAAATAACTAGAACTGAACAGAAGACTGAATATATACACCAGGAACTGAAGTTCACTCAGAACTGAAGAAGGTAAGTTTGCTTCGGGACACAGACTCGGTTGGCTTATCTAGAACTGAAGGCTGAGGGAATAAACTCAGTATTTGAAGAATTGATGGACACAGACTCAGTTAAGGAAGATTGAAGAACTGAGGGTTCAAACTCAGTTATGAAGATTCTAAGCCGAGACTGTAAAGTTAGAATTCAGGTAAGTCTGTGATGGGCAGAACTGACTTTATGGATCTTGAATAAAGACCTAAGTATCATAAGGACAATGATATCTTGAATGTTCTTTATAAGGAATTGTGTAATCTGATTCAGTCACATATAATCAGATAAATAGAGTACTGAAGTTTTTAAAGAAGAGTAAAAACTCAGTTAATGCTCTAAGTCGGTTAGTAAACTGAAAACTGACACACTCAGTATAAAACTGATCAGGAAACTCAGTTTTACAAGTCAGTCATCCAACAAACTGAAAGTACATTAGAACGTTGTAAAGGAAGAAACTCTATTGGATGAAATACTGACAGGTCAGAACGGTCACTAAATATAGCCGTTACAAGATAGACGTTGATACAATTCGAATTCAAACGAAATGAACGTTGGCCCTCACACTATAAATAGATGACTTTGCACCAAGGATCAAATACGAAGAATTAACAAGATTATAAGCATTTATTTGTGCAAAAGTCTAGTTCATTCGAATTGCTATCATTGTTTGCGCTCAACAAGATCTTATCTAGAATTTTTCAAATGTTCAAGCTACATCGATCTTATCTAGACTTCTACACTTTGAAGAACCACAAGCCAGAATCAATTTATTGATTCTCACCCCAACTTTGATTCTAATCAAAGGCTTAGACTGTGAAGCAATCCGGTCAAGGAGTTGCCAATGACAGTTGTGACATTTGCAGTCGGGTAGACTGTGTTTGTGGTGGTAGCTGGTGAAGAGGCAATACAACCCTCTAAGGACAAGTGGTTCAAGCAGTTGAAGAGCTGCCATACAACATATTCTTTAGTTGTTTAGATAGTGAAACTAGGGATTAGTCAAGGACCATCATATAGGACTTTTGGTAACAACGTACCTCAAGGAGTTCTAGTGGAATTTTCCTCCTACATCACAGGGGAAGAGTATACTGACAGGATTACACCACCTGGAACCACTATAATTCTTTCTCTACTTAATTTGAGAATTTACATTCTGTTACGGTTTTATTTTTTTACAAAGAAAAACCTATTATAAAACTGTAGTTTGTCATTTTTCAATACGGTTTTATCCAGTTTAATCAATTAATCCGGTTATTCAATTTCTATAATAATCATCTTTGAACACTATAATTACTTTAAATAAACATCATTGATATTCAATCACTTAAAATAGTAATTAAAATCATTTATCAACCCCAAATGCTCGATCGTTAGCGCAATTACCTCGAAGGGATTCGTACGTGTTGCTTGCCAAACATCACGATTCCGGCTTTCCTTCCAGTATGGTAAAACTAATGATGGAATATGCATTTAATGAAATAATTCATTATACGGTCAGCATGACCCTCATAAAAAGAAGCGGAGCTCAACAGTTGGCTCTAATGACCGACCTCGCTGATTTGAATGGATAACATTTATTTAGTGAAATGTTGATATGTGTAGTGTCTTAACGTAAAATTATACCAAGTTTCTTTTTAATCCATATTCTACTATTTTGGACTCATTTCTACGTGATTTCAACCCATTTCTACTAATTTCTTCCTAAATTCTACCATAGTTTACTGTCATTCCATTTACAGATTGAATTTCTATAGCAGCTATGTCTAGAGAAAAGTTATTTGCATGTCGCAGATCAAAGGCTAAGCTTTTACATGGCCATTCTAGTGTCCGTTTTGCCTGCCGTTTGCACCGCCGTGCCTTATTTATCGTTGTGGTCGATATCACATCAGTACTTGAAAGAGAATTACAAACATTTTTTTTCATACTTTTTTCACACCCATAGATTACTTAACGGTGTGATTTTTGATTCCTTGTACAAGGCCAATCGGGTGGCTGTTTTTCATGCCGTTTGCACCGACGTGTCTTATTTAACTTTCTAGTCGATATCAAATCATTACTTCAAAAAAAATTACAAACCTTTTTTTTGTACTTTTTTTGTACCCACCGATTGCTTAACGGTGTGATTTTTGATTCCTTGTACAAGGCCATTCGGGTGTCCATTTTGCCTGCCGTTTTTGAACTCGTTAATAAGAAGAAAACATGAATTCAAACTCGTTACCAAAGAAAAAACACAAATTTCAACTCGTTATAAAGGTGAAAACACAAATTTCCGGCGATGTCAACTCGTTATCAGGGAAAAAAACATTTTTTCTGCAAGGACAACTCGTAACTGAGAAAAACACTAATTTGAACTCGTCAATAAGAAGAAACATGAATTCTTTCTCGTTACCAAAGAAAAAACATTCACGCACCAAATATTCACGTAAAGACCCTCGAGGAATACATAATTTATTTTCTTTAAGCAAAAATCCCTCGTGTTGATAAAACTTATTATGAGCTGAAAGTTCAGTGGATTTATACAACTCAACAAAATCAAGATCAGATGCATACAACTCTTTTATGTGTTCAAAACCGAGTAGCTTGGTTTCCATTTGTGTGATTAGAGTGTAGCGTCTCGACAAGGCATCGGCAACCGTGTTCTCTTTTCCCTTTTTATATTTAATCACATAGGGAAACGACTCAATGAATTCCATCCAACGAATATGACGCAAATGCAATTTAGATTGCCCTTTCAAATACTTTAACGACTCATGATCAGATTGAATCACAAACTCTCTCGGATGCAAGTAGTGTTGCCATAAACGTAAGCATTGAACAAGTGCATATAACTCTTTATCATAGGTGGCATAATTTAAGTGTGAGCCGTTTAACTTCTCACTATAATATGCAATAGGTTTCCCCTCTTGTATTAAAACTCCACCAATACCCACCCCGGATGCATCACACTCAATCTCAAACATCTTAGAAAATCAGGCAAAGCAAGTATAGGTGCATAAATTAAATGAGTTTTTAGAGTTTTGAATGCTTCCCTTTGAGTAGGAACCCAATGGAATGGTGCGTTCTTTTTTACTAACTCGTTCAAAGGTGCGGCTATGCTGCTGAAATTCTTGATGAATCATCGGTAAAAACTTGCAAAGTCATGAAAACTTCGGACCTCCGATGCGTTTCTTGGTTCAGGCCAGTCGGCCACCGCCTTTACCTTTTCTTGGTCCACCTCGATGCCCTGTCCACTTACAACAAAACCAAGGAAGACAACTTGTTCCAAACAAAAATGACAGTTCTTAAGATTAGAAAAGAGTTGTGCTTTACGTAGGGCATCCAAAGCAGACCTTAGGTGTGATAGATGTGAATTTAAATCATGGCTATAGATTAAAATGTCATCAAAATAGACCATGACAAATCGACCAATAAATTCCCTAAGGATTTCATGCATTAAACGCATAAATGTACTTGGTGCATTGGTAAGACCAAAAGGCATCTCCCTCACGAATCCTCACTTGGTGATATCCACTTTTTAAATCAATTTTGGAAAATAATTTGGCACCATGCAATTCATCCAACATATCATTAAGAAGGGGAATAGGATAGCGATACTTTACCGTGATTTGGTTGATGGCACGACAGTCGGTGCACATTCTCCATTCACCATTCTTCTTAGGCATGATGATCACGGGAAACGCACATGGACTCAAAGATTCTCGAATTTCCCTTTCTCCAATAATTCTTGAACTTGACGCTGAATTTCTTTAGTTTCTTCGGGATTTGCCCAGTATGCTGGACGATTCGGTAGCACCGCTCCTGGCATAAACTCGATCTGATGTTCCACTCCATGAAGTGGTGGTAATCCACTGGGTTCTTCCTGCGGAAACACGTCCTCAAATTTCTGCAAAAGGGTTAGTACAACATCGGGAAGAGTTCCCGCAAGATTAGAAATAATTATATAAGAAGGAAATGGAGTAGAAAACGGCTCATTAAATTCCGAATGAGGAATTAATGGATAGGAATCCTTGTAAATGAATAAAATAGGGCTTTGTACAGCCGCAAAAAATTTACTTTCTTGTCACGATTCTGGGAATTTACTTTGACGGTTTAAGATGGCACTTTAACAATTGCAGTCTCAGAGTTAGTGGGTGCATTGGCATGATCAGCCTCTCGTTTCTTAGAATATTTAACTTGATCGGAATGAGCCTCGTGTGGTGATAATGGACTTAAAGTGATTCGTTTTCCCTTGTGCGTCCAAGTGTACTTATTAAGAAAACCATCATAAGTGACACGTTTATCAAATTGCCAAGGACGGCCAAGTAACAGATGGGTGACATGCATAGGAACTACATCACACATAATTTTATCCTCATATTTTGAAAGATTAAAGTTCACATATGCCTGCCTAGTTACTTTAACAGTACCGCAATCATTCAACCATTGCAATTTATAAGGTTGTGGGTGCTTAAGTGTGGGAATGCTTAATAATTCAACAACCTCACTACTAATAGCATTCGTGCAACTACCTGAATCAAAAATCATCATACATATCTTACCTCCAATGATGCAACGCGTCTGAAAAATATTTTCGCGTTGTACCTCATCATTGTTGAGTTGACTTGTGGTGCTAAGGACTTTTTTGTTCACAAACATGGCTCGTTCGTCAAGCTTAATTCCATCATCTTCCTCCTCGGTCAGCTTATCTGTTTCATCATACCCTAGTTCATTTTCACCTTTCGAATCTGACTGATAATTTCTCTCTTTATTAGCGACACAAGATCGCTTGCTTGAACACTCACTTGCTTTGTGTCCTAATCCCTGACACTTATGACATCTCAAAGTGCTTTCAGATTTTTCTTTAACCGGACGGTCATTTGAAACTTGGGGAAGGGTATATTTAACAACAGAGTTTTTAACTGGAAACTTACCTCAGTCACTTTTGGATGGAAAAGAATTCGGCTTAGCCGGTGTGGTACCTGAGTAATTCTTAGAATATTGTGCCTTTCGCTTCTTGAGTTTCTTCTCCTTAGTTAAGGCTGTGTGTACCATTTCTTTGTAATTTCCACCGAATCAGCTATTTCCACCGAATCAGCTATTTCCGGACGCAGTCCTCCCAGAAATCGAGCCATGGTATGTTTTTCAGAATCATCAGTATCCGTGCGAATCAAAGCCATTTCTAGCTCATCTTGGTATGCTTGAACGGATTTCTCGCCTTGCTGAAGTGTTTGCAATTTCCTCACATGTTCTCGTCGGTAGGATTCGGGAACCCACTTTCTATGCATCTCATTTTTAAGCACCTCCCAAGAAGATATCACCTGTTGTCTTGATTTCCTGCGCTTTTCATTAGTTTTCTAGAACCAAAGCATAGATCGTTCTCAAATTCACTAGTAGCTAGCTTTACTTTGGTTCTTTCAGAGTAATCATGACAATTGAAAATTTGTTCAACTTTAAGTACCCAAGAAAAGTATTCATCGGGATTAGAATTACCTTTAAAGGCTGGAATCTTTTGTTTGATACCTTGTAGTGTTTCCCGTGGTGCCCGTGCTCTCTGGTGCGTCGTAATTGTGGCTGCATCATTTTCCTCCTCGACTTCATTGTCATGTTCAGAATAATTGCTTGGTTCAATATTATTGTTTTGAACACCTGGACTAAGATTTAATTGTGCCAATCGTGCTTCCATTTGTGTGATACGTTCCTCATATTTGTGCGATACGTGCCAATCGTTCTTCCATTCGCTCGAGGTCTTGTTGATACCTTTGTTGTAGTGCTTGAGCGAAAAGTGGATTATCTTGTTCCATCTTTGAAAACTATGTTGCTTTTCTCAAGATAGAGACAACTAACCGGACGATATCAAGTAACTCGCAACGCTCGAAAGTATCAATTACAAGATGTAGATACAAGATCACAAGTGTTTTTGGAAACTCAAACAGAATGTTTCTCAAAAATTAAGAAAATGTTGAGGAGAAAAAAATTTCTAAGGTGTATCCGTAAGATTCGAAGTGTACGAAAAGGTAACTTCCAATTCCCTTCTTCCTTTTTTTTAAATTTTAGATCACTTGTTGCTCGTACGGAACAAAATTATTCTTCAAGTACATACGATTTACTTGTGCAAATTTTTTATATATATTTATTAATAACTTTATATTCATATATATAGCTGCTCGTGTGGAATAAAGTGTTCTTCAAATACGTACGATTATATGCAACAAGAAAGGAAGGTAATAATAATTTTGAATATATACCTTAAATCCGCCTTTATCTCTGATACCAACTGATACGGATCTGATTTCGTAGGATCTAGGATTAAGGTATTGGAATTTGATGGAAAGTCTCCTTGACACAACCCCAACTTGTGAGGAGGCACCTTGGAATAATGAGCTCCTCGACATAATCTCAACTTGTGAGAAGGCACCTTGGAATAGCACCTCGACACCTAGAAAACTTGTCTCTAAGCACCTTGGTATATTGGATACCCACAAGGGTTGCTCGGGCCCTTGATAATCCGGTTTTGAATACATCCAGAGAATTCACACAACACTTAAAAAGTGAAGAAAATATATTTTCTTTGGATCAAAGATGAGTTGAAAATTACAAGTACATGGAATGACTATTTATAGGAGTAAAATAACATAATCCAAGCTGAAAATATAAAATAAAATTCGTCCAACATGCATCAAGAAAGTCTCTTGGATGTTCAATGCAAGTCTCTTGGTAGACCCAATGTAAAGTCTCTTGGTTTCTTCAAAAAGTCTCTTGGTTGATCCACTGAATGTAGAAAAATTCCAAGGATGCTTCTTGTATCCAAAAGTGGCGCCTTCTTCATCATTAATTCAGCTGAATATTATTTAACTTAAATATAGTAGTAACATATTTTAACTAGAATAATTACTCCGACAGTCCGTTAGCATATATGACGGACTTGATGACTTCAAAAACTTGCAATTGCTTGGTCGCAGGATCTTCAAAAATTAAGTTCACCACATTGTTCATAGAGTCGAGCCTTAGTTTGCATTGATGGCGAGTTTCGGGACCATTGCGAAATGTGATTGGAGGTGGTGTATCAGCCGGTTCCGGATTCACATCCTTTGTCAAGGTAAGAATTTTTGGCCTAGATGTGTTTTTGGACGAAGTTTAATGGATTCAAACTACTAAATTCATAGCCTAGTTGTTATAAAAACGTGTGATCGAATCTAATTCGAATTTAGGATTGATCACATTGGTTTTCTGTGAGCACAGGACCGTTTGGCTGCAATTTTTCTGAAAGTTTGGTTTTGGATAGCTTGCTAAAAGGTAAGAGACTCTTCCGATGATTTAAATTACGGTTTATAGGGTTAAGTTGAGGAGTTGATGTGTTTTTGGGTTAGAATTTACACTTATATGTTGTTTAATGATCAAGGGTTGTTATGGTTCAAAAAAGAGGTGTTTTATGCTATTTTTCTGAGTATATTCGTGTTGATCATGTTTGGAATCGTGTAGGGATCGGAAGGAGTACAGAAAATCATGTTTATGGGTTTTACAGTGTCGAATGCGCATGCATTCAGTGGAATCTACACGCATTCATGATTCAGGATGTCAGATCCTTTTCACAGTAGGTGCAATGTGCACGCATTCATTGGAATACGCACGCATTGTTGTTTCCGGACAGTCTATTTTGCTCCCAGCATGGGCAATGCGTATGCATTGCAGGAAATACGCACGCATTGGCTGGACGGAGACTTACAGCATGTTTCTGGACGATCAATGTGCACGTATTCCAAAGAATACGCACGCATTGACCCCAGTTTTGGGAAAAATTATGTGTTAAGCTATGGAATGAGTTTTAAATGTTGTTTCTTGATTTATCAACATTAATTAAATATGAACAAGCCTTGATTGAGTTTCTGATGCATTTAGTTTCGGCACCTAATGGATTCTTCATAAGAGTTGAAGTTCGGGACCGTTGGAAGAGCATGATAGGCTTGTGCTTTGATGAGTTAGCGCTCATTAATGTCTGTGTATGTGATAGGATGTTGTGTTTAGTTGTCTAAGTGAGGGAGTAGGTCTGTTAAGGTTTACAAGACCCTAAGTTTACAAGACCCTAAGTTTATTGTGTATGTGATCGCGATGTGTGGGTGTTCCTGAAAGTGAATAACTCCGTAGGTTTACAAGACCCTAAGTTCGGAGGGACTTCGCTGAACGTGAACATTATCGGGCATTCCCCCATGGATATTGGTGTTGAAGTAGTGTCATAAACCCAATCGGGTTGGACCGGATCCGACCGGGTCGGATCATTTCTACTATTTCTTTATGATTATGCATATATAATAAATGGATTTTCGGTTGTCATATATTTGTTCTTTTAATGAACCAATTATGAATTGTTATATGATAACGTCCTTTGTATTAAACTGTGATAAAGAAACCATGAAAGGCAATTATTGGTTTGATACTTAAATGTCTCTAGTCGTATGTACTATCAAACGGGACAGTGATAGTACGATTAGGCTAGCATGTATTAGACGTCTCCTATCTTTAAGGGAAGGGGTAGATCTCGTCTATCAAAGTGTAGAGACACTTGGACTGTACGTGGACGTGTATTAGAGAATGCGTACGTTAGACTGACCCACTTACACTGTTAAGTGTCACACTATATGACAGTTGTGTTATTATCCTTAGGACCGGAGTCTTCATGGCATCACAGTGTGGATTGTCATTCTTTGACACTATTGAGGTTTCGCCTAGCCATGGGGCGATCATGCGGCAGTGATTGGGTGTGATACTGAAGCATGCGGAGTATACATGTTTGGTCGTCCGGAAATCACGTACCCTATTAGTAGGGGTGAATATCCGAAATGACCTTCTTATAAGGAATGTCTACCTATCGTGAATCTTTGCAAAGTGGGAGTAAATGAGTTACTTCGAGAGAGCATGATATCCAGATTATAAGATACTGTCATTGATGTTTGACACTCGACATACGACTGTTTGGATATTATTACAGCGATAGGATTCTATTCACACGGTAACTGTTTCACATGAAAGGTAGTAGTAATTGCATTTGACTCTTCTGATGATTGGGTGTGATAGTGTGTTGCTAGACGATAGCCCGCGATCGTTAGGTATGAAGGGCATTTTCTTAATTTGCACTTTGTGCCTACGGCCAACATATTCGGAAGCCTATTGTGTCACACACACATAAGAACATCTAGCCGGATTAAAATGTGGTTATAGCGATAACCAAATAAGGAAATATTTTATCTCATACAATAAAGGTTATAGTGGTAAATTAATATGGTGGTATTTATTTATTATGAATAAATATCATACAAGATATTAATTTTGTTGATTAATTAAATATACATATATTAGATATGTAAGTCGAAAATGTGCATATATGATACATATGTATTTTGCAACTTAATTAATCGTAGCACTATATTAATTAAGAATGTTCCGGATGCCAATCTATTGGGTGAAGGTGGCGCAATTTGAGTGTTTAAAGATACACTTGGATTGTGCAATTTAATTAATGAGATTACCATAATATTAGATATTAACTGATTTATGGAAAATAAATTTATGGTGTTAGACTTATTTTAAGTTTTAATGATGAGTGCCAGACTAGCTGTTATAGAGCAAAGGCAAAAAGATGTCTAGATCAAATGTATAGGTTTATTAGAGTTTGATCTTTGTATAGATTTGATCTAACAAGAATTGTAATTAGTTCAGCTGACTTTGTCAGCAGACCTGTCTAGGTCTGTAAGGTTACTGAGTCAGTAGACCAGCTAGGAACCTGCTGAAGACTGAAGGCTGAGGGTTCAAACTCAAATATTGAAGGCTAAGGGATCAAACATGGTATATAAAGTCAAGGATATGGAATCAGAACTTATGGAAGTCTGTGATGACCTAAACTGATTACATATACCTTGTGTACAAGGTCTATGTTCCATAAGTTAAGTGGTGTTTGGAACTTATTTATGTTAAAATTGGTGTACTCTAACTTCACAATAAAAAGTTAGATAGAAGACAGTCAGCTGAAATGTTTTATAAACACAGCAAACTTCAGACAGCTGACTGACATGCATTTCAGCAGACTTACACTCACAGGTACCTGTTGAATGTAAATCTCGATTTATTCAAAGGTTACATTGGAAGATTACAAGGATAATGATGGATTACAAGCCTTGATATTGTCAACAGATCAATGGTCAATATTAAAATAACGTTGGAAAGATTCAGAGGATTAACCAATGGATACAAGTCAAAGGGTGGACATACTGAAAACTGTCAAAATGGAAACTGACAGTGTCAGTACTATGTACAGGGACAGAATGCAAGTCAGAATGGGGACAAATCTGAAACGGCTATGTTTGAATTTCAAACATAAGTCACAGGACTCCCACCTATAAGTAGAGGACTCCTGATTCAGATACAAAAAAAAATGCAAAGGTGATAAAAAAAACAACAATCAAGTTTAAGCTATCAAGTTTATTACCAAGAAATCACCCTGCTGACTTACACTGAGCATAAAGCTACTGATCCAGAAAACTCTTCAAGTGTAATCTTCTATCAAGTTACATCAAGTCTACACACTTGAAGATATTAAGGTGCTGATCATTTCAACCTGATCAAGCTGCAGACTGTTGAATCATCTACTTGATTCAAACTTTCTTTTACAAGAAACCTGCTTAGGTGTCAAGAACTGTTGTTTGTGGTGAAGCTGGTGAAGAGGCAATCCTACCCTTCAAGGACCAGTGGAGTACTTTGAAGCAGAAATCCTACATGTTTCAAGTGTTCAGTTTGTGAAACCATAGTTATTGGTGAAAAACAGGCAGCTTAGGAATTTTTGTAACTGCTACCTCAAAGATCTCTAGTGAATTTCCTCCAACCTAACATGAGAAGAGTGGACTGACAGGATTACACCACCTCGAACCACAATAAAATCTGCCTACTTACTTTCTGTATTTAATTTCTGCATTTAGTATACTGACCACATCAACCTACTGAAACTAGCAACTGAATCACACACTTACACTGCTGAGTATCTAATACTTAGTATCATATTTAAACAACAATTAATAAGGCTTAATTTGAATATATTCCGCTGCAACAAATTCAGTAATATCTATTGTCAACGGACTACTGAGTGGTCAGAAAACTACTGAGCAGTCAGTAGGCTACTGACCTTCCTGAGTTTGTTAACTCCAAAAGTTTTAAGTGTTAAGTTTATTCACCCCTCTCTAAACTTAACAAAAGCCTTTTCAAGGGACCAACAATTGGTTTCAAAGTAGTGCTTCTGTTCTGATGTAATCCTACTTGTTGTGCTTGTGAAAATATTTTGAAAAACTTTTTCAAGTTTCTGATTTTCAAAGCTTTGCATCATGGATAACAATCAGTATGCTAGAACTATGTTCATGTGTTCCTTAGATCGTTTTGATGAATATAAATGTCATATGCAGGCTTATCTAGCTGCAACACATGATGAGATGATGGATGTGCTGACTGATGGACCACTGGAGATCACTAAGTCGAATAATGCGGGGAACTGAAACTCAGTATATTCCAAAGCCAAAAAGATAGTGGAATGCTGAAGATAGAAAAAGAGCAAACCTCAACAATATTGCTATTGATATCATATACAGAACCTTGGATAGCAATATGTACATGAAGGTGAATGATTGCAAGACTGCAAAGGAACTTTGGGATAAGTTACAACTACTCTGTGAAGGCACTGATGCTATCAAGAAAAACAAGATCAATGTAGCCAAAAAAGTTTCAAGATTTCAAAATGAAACCAAATGAAACCATTGAACAAATGGAGTCAAGATTCAATGCTATCATGGATGAACTCACCCTACTGAGTGTAAACTACTCAAAAGAGGAAATCAATACAAAAGTCTTAGAAGCCCTACCTACAAAAGAAGTTTGGGAAATGAAGGTTACTACCATAGAAGAAATGAGAAGACTACATGAAGAGGACACCTTCAAGTTATTTTCAGATCTCAAGGCTTATGAATTCAGTAAGAAACTTGCACCTGAGACTGAAAAGGAAGAACCTAAGACTATTGCATTGGCTTCCACACATCAAGAAGAATCATCAGGAGCTCAAGATGATCTATTGGATGATATGCAAGAGCAAATTGCCCTACTGAGCAAGAAAATCATAATGATGAAAACTGGAAGGGGTTCTCCAAGGAATTTCACAAAGAAATCTAGTGAAAAGAAGAAGGAAGAATCCAAGAAAGACAACGACTACTTGTGCTTTCAAAGCAAGAAACCAAGACACTTCAAACCTAACTGTCCTGAACTAAAATAGAAAAAAGAACCTGATTATCTATGCTTCAACTGCAAGAAACCTGGACATTTCATAACTGATTGTCCAGACCTACTGAAGAATAAAAATCAGCAAAGAAGACCTGGCAAGAAAGCAATGGTTGCTGATGATGAATCAGGATATGAGGTTGAATCAGAAAAAGGAAATGAATCTGATGATACTGCACTTGTTGCTGATATGGAAGATTATGCTTTGATGGAAAATATTGATGAGACTGAGGAGGTATACAATTCTATATCTGTAAACACTCCTGCTGAAAGTGATTGTGAATCAACTTGTGGTTCAAATCCTAAAAATTCGGACAATGAAGAAACTTTGGATGCCATCCTTAATCAACTGAGGAAAATACAATCTGGTTGAGATTGTGAAGGCTGAAAAAAAAGCTCTTCAAACAGACCTTATTGAGTTTGTTACCTCCAAAAGTTTTAAGTGTTAAGTTTATTCACCCCCCTCTAAACTTAACCAAAGGCTTTTCAAGGGACCAATATATGGTAATAAGTTAAAGATAGTCAATATTAGATATTGACAATATTTTGAAAATGTTTAATATAAGATATTAAATTAAATGAGATAAACCAATCAAGGAGATTTTCTTTATTTTATTAGGAAAATGTTTTCTTTCTCCTCAATCTACTAGGAAGCTTATCCAAATAAGTCGGGGACGATGATGAGGCGCAGGTTACTCCTATAAATAGGAGGGCTTGTGTTGGATATAAAATTTATGTTTTGATGATAATTTATCATATTTACTCTGAATATTATCTTAACCTCATTGATGAAGTGTTGAAGCTAGCTGTTATAGTGAAAAGCTAAAAGATGTCTAGAACTGAATGTATAGGTCTTACTAGAGTCTGATATTCGTATATGTTACATCAGACAAGCACTGTAATATTTAGTGTGTCGTGAAACTGAAAACTCGAAGTCATTTAGAAAACTAGAAATCGTCAAGATAAACAAACTGACTCAGACTACACCATTATGAAACTGAAGAAGATAAGTTCGCTGAGGGACACAAACTTGGTTGGCTTATTTAGAAGATTGAAGAAATAAGGGTTCAAACTCAGTTGATGAATAGATGAGGGTCACAGACTCAGTTATTGATGATTGAAGAACTGAGGGTTCAAACTCAGTTATGAAGATCACAAGTCGAGACTATAAAGTTAGACTTCAGGCAAGTTTGTGGTGACCTGAACTGACTTTATGGATCTTGTATGAAGACCTAAGAAACATAAGGACTATTAATTCTTAGAAGATAATTGCTTATGGTGTACTCTGATTAAGTCAATTACAATCATTGAAAACTGGAGTACTGATATTTGAAGAAAAGTAAAATCTCAGTTAATGCTCCAAGTCAGTCAAGAAACTGACAACTGATAAACACAGTATAAAACTGCTCAGGAAACTCAGTCAGTCGTCCAACAAACTGATAGTACAGTTGAACGTTATAAAGGAAGCAATTTTATTGGATGAAATACTGACACATCTGAACGGTCACAAAATATAGCCGTTACAAGATAGATGTTGATACAATTCGAATTCAAACAAGATGAACGTAGGACCTCACACTATAAATAAAGGACTTTGCACCAAGAAAAAAACAGAATCATTAAGATCAACAAGCATATTCTGCACTAGTCTTAGTTATTCGAATTGCTATCATCTCTACGCAATAACAAGATCATATCAAGGATTTCTTAAAGTGTTCAAGCTACACAGAATTTATCCAGATTCAGACACTTTGAAGAACCACAAAGAAGAATCAATTCATTAATTCTCGGCACACCTTTGATTCTACATCAAAGGTTTAGACTGTGAAGCAAACCGCGAAGGTTTTGCCAAGGACAGTTGTCACAGCAGTCGGGTAGACTGTGTTTGTGGTGGTAGCTGGTGAAGAGACATACTGTAACATCCCGAAATTTTTGACTTTCTAATCAATCGGTAAAGGATTCGGTCATCTTGGGAGATATTTGATTAGTAATTAAATGGAAGGATTAATTAATAATTAAAAAGGAATTTTATAATTCTTTAATTTTCTTAATTAAAAGAAAAGAAAAGAATTCTCCAAAATCCCTACCTTGGCAATTAAAAGGATTTTTATTTCCTTTTTCCTTCCTTATTTCCCCAAAAACAGCGTGAAACCCCAAATCAAACCCCCCTTGCTGCCGATTCTTGTGAGGAAGTAGGAGAAAAAAAATTTTCCTCCTTGGTGTTGAGGAATTCGCCGTCGCCGTCGCCGGTAAGTATCGTTAATTCCTACAACTCGAGTATGACGATCGGCCGGCCAAAGGCCATGGCCGATCCACTTGTGCGCGTGGGGGAGGTGGTTTCAAATTTTGGGATTACCTTTGTGATTCATTAGACCTGTATGGTGATCATTGTTCTTCCTCCTTTTTATAGATTCGGGCTTCGTAGAGGATCGATTCTAACTTGTTAGCAAAGGCTTTCAAGAAGTGCAACATTACCGGTAAGAATATTTCTATAGTTGCGTTTCCGTTTGGCTTGAAAGATGGGGTTTTAAGTAACATGTGGGACTGTGTATGTAATCTGGGATGTTGGGTATGGTTGTTCAAGGTTTATTAAGTGTAAATTGGGGCTGCCTGGTGTGTTAGAGTGTGTAGATGACTCTAATCATGTCTTGAAACGGAAACTATAATGCTGTCAAAATTTTAATTAAAGACGTTTACGCTTGTTTGTCATGTTTTGGTGTGTTAAACTTCCATAGTAGTGTTTTTTTTGGGATGGTTAAAGTCTATGGGTGATAGGGTACTCTTACATGATGTTTTCTGTGCTTAACCTGTGGTTTATTGCTGGTGTTCGGTGGAGAACCGAAGGGAAAATCATGTTGAAGTTTTTAGGGTTCTAGTTGAAACCCAGGCTGGACGAGCGTCTGATTCATGTGGACGGGCGTCTGCCTTGGGTACATTTCAGACGGGCGTCTGGATTATCTGGACGGGCGTCTGAGGTGTTAAATTTGATTCAGGATGTAACAGTTTTTGGGGGACGAGCGTCTGAGTTTTGGACGGGCGTCCAGTAGAGTTCTGGACGGACGTCCAGTCTTCCAAACGGGCGTCCAGTTTGTTTTGTCTTCCTTTCCTTGGTAGTTGTTGTTCAACCTTATGAACAAGTTTTGGAAGTCATGTTTTGATGGGTCAGGGATATTGACATCACTGTGGGATTCGGATTATAGGCGTTGAAGTTCGTAGACCAGTAGTGGTTGGGCCGGATAGGGTAGCACCCAAAGCCGGGAACCCGGGAAGGTTTCCTTACGACTTCAATGACCTTAACGTATTTGGGGAGTTGCAGACATTGGTATGGTCGGGCCGGATAGGGTAGCACCCAAAGCCGGGAACCCGGGAAGGTTTCCTTGCACCTCAGTACGTGATGGTCCATTTAGTTAGTGGTACCATTGGTTGACCTTTAGGATCCTCCTCTTTAAGGGTTTACCCTTTTGAGGGATGTGCACATTCGGGACCTCTAGGTATAGATAGTTGTGATATTTTGTATTTTCATGGGTTGATTCTTGGCATATGGTTGGGAAGTTTTATTCAACCTTTAGTCGTCTTTTGTTTTATATATACTGAATATATCCTTACTCAACTTCATAGTTGACCTTTTTACTTTTGGTTGACCCTGCTATGATCCATTTATGGGGAGCAGATTATTAGCAGGTATTTTCTTTGGATGATTGCTTATTGCTGGGATGTCGTGGGGTTTCGAGAGCCACGTAGTCGCAGTCTTACGTTTCCACTTTACTGGATTTTCGAAACTTTAAGATTTTATTGACGTTTCCGCATATTTTCATTATCTTCAGGAGGTTGTACTTGATTTAACATTTTTTTTTCTTTTATATAATGAATGGTGGATGTTTATTTCTCTGTTGTGGAATGTTGGATATTACTGCCACGACTGTGTGTCGTGAATGTGGCACCGCGGTGACCAATACCGGCGGCCGATGGGATTGGAAATCGGGGTGTTACAAAGTGGTATCAGAGCATCGACACCAGGACCACATGAAATGAACCTTAGGAACAAACTCACTAAAATAAGCACAGTGAGGATGTGTGGGGTATGTATTGAGTCCTATGTATGGATTGTATGGTAAGTTATGATGTAGGTGGAAATGTGGCTGTGTGTTGAAATTAATTTTGGGCAACAAGTGCAAGTACATGTGAATGGTAACTGTTTTGATAATTGAGCAAATGATTGTTTATTTTTGTAGCTTAAGCTATGCCACCTAGACATGGAACTGAGAGGGACCAGCTGATTGAGCAGTTGGTTAAGATGAATCAATACCTGATTCAGGCAGTTAATAGGCTGACAGAGGACCGTCCTCAGGGGTCAGCTACCGGCATGACTAGGGTCGTGAGTCAGCAGAGACCTATCCAGTATGATGGTAAGGGAGACCCTAAGGAAATTCCCACCTTACCAGGGGCAGTGGTGGTCAGTCAGCGAGAGGTAACTCTCAGGGGTTTAGTCGGCCACGAAGTTATCATTGCAAGCGGTGCCAGAGAAATCATCCGGGTACCGATTGTTCAGGTGCACAAATCCAGTGTGACAATTGCGGGAAGTTTGGACATAGACGGTTTGAGTGTTTTGCGGCTCCAACACCTGCCGGGTCGGCGTCGGTTACGGGGAGCAATATGGGTGGGGATCCAGGGAGCAACACGGAACATGAGTAGGGGTAACCAGCAGCAGAGTGGTACTCCTGCACAGAGCCGACAGGGGGGGTGCACCTACGGCCACTGGTGGAAACAGAAACCGACCATCAGGGTCGGCCAGCACAGCTTAGGGGGCTGAGAAAAATCAGACTGGGAGATTATTCGCACTGGGCAGAGAGGAGGCCGAGCAGAGCAACCACGTGGTGACGGGTAACTTCCTGGTTAACTCATTTTTATCCTATGTACTTTTTGATTCGGGTGCATCATGTTCCTTTGCAGCAAGTTCGCATGTTTTGAGGTTAGGCCTAATTACATTTGAGGTGATTGACAGTAAGTTTATGCAACCCTCAGGAGAGTTGGTACCATGTTCTAAGTTGTACAGAGATGTACCGTTAGTGATTTTGGGAGTCAACTTTTCGGTTGACTTGATCGAGTTCCCTCTCGAGAACTTTGACGTTATTTTAGGTATGGATTGGTTGAACCGGCATAAAGCCAAAATCGATTGTGAGCAGACGAAGGTGACTTTAAGAGGCCCTAAAGGGGTACGAGTATCTTACACGGGGTTTGTGGACAAATCTAACGTAAAGATTGTTTCAGTGATGACCTTGAGATCTTACGTCAAGAAAGGGGATCCGTTGTTTATGTGTCATGTGCATGATGTAAGTACAGAGGATCCTAAACTGACGGACATTGATGTGGTCCATGATTTTGAGGATGTATTCCCGGATGAGATACCAGGTATGCCACCCCAGAGGGAGGTAGAGTTTGCAGTGGAGTTGATGCCCGGGACCAGACCAATATCGAAAGCACCTTATCGTATGGCACCTAAAGAATTAGCAGAATTGAAGGTACAATTGGAAGAACTGCTCGATAAGGGGTACATCCGACCGAGTGTGTCACCTTGGGGAGCACCGGTATTATTTGTGAAGAAGAAAGACGGTAGTTTGCGACTGTGTATTGATTGCCGAGAGCTGAACAACGTGACAGTGAAGAACAAGTATCCATTGCCAAGGATCGATGATTTGTTCGATCAACTACGGGGGGTAGGCATTTTCTCGAAGATTGATTTGCGATCAGGGTATCACCAGTTGAGGGTAGTAGATGCGGATATTCCAAAAACCGCATTTCGTACCAGGTACGGGCATTATGAGTTCACGGTCATGCCTTTCGGATTGACCAACGCACCAACAGTTTTCATGGATCTGATGAACCGTGTGTTCAGACCCTACTTAGACCAGTTTGTAGTAGTTTTTTTTGATGACATCTTAGTCTACTCTAAGACTAAGGAAGAACATGCCGAACACCTGAGGCTCGTATTACAGATTTTACGGGAAAAACAGTTGTACGTGAAACTGTCCAAATGTGAATTCTGCTTGGAATGAGTAGCATTCTTGGGGCACGTTGTCTCGAAAGACGGCGTATCCGTTGATCCAAGCAAGGTAGAGGCGGTGGCGAAATGGCCGGCACCTAAGAACGTTACAGAAATTCGAAGTTTCTTGGGTTTAGTTGGATATTACCGGCGGTTTGTAAAAGACTTTTACAAGATTGCGAGGCCGATGACTGCATTGATGCAGAAAGAGAACCGGTTTAAGTGGGATGACAATTGTGAGAGGGCGTTCCAACTACTTAAGGAACGGTTGACTACAGCTCCGGTGTTAGCATTACCAGACGGGAATGAGGACATCGAGGTTTATACTGATGCATCGAAGAATGGCCTGGGTTGTGTGCTGATGCAACGGAGGCGAGTGATCGCGTATGCATCAAGGCAGCTTAAGCCGTATGAGAGTAACTACCCGACTCACAACTTAGAGTTGGCAGCTGTGGTCTTCGCATTGAAGATATGGCGACACTACCTGTATGGGATAACATTCAAGGTATTCTCAGATCACAAGAGTCTGAATTACATATTTACACAGAAGGAGCTCAATATGCGTTAGAGGCGTTGGTTAGAGTTGATTAAAGAGTATGACATGGAAATTCAATACCACGAAGGGAAGGCCAATGTAGTGGCGGACGCTTTGAGTCGGAAGTCGATTCATTCATTGTGCGAGGGAGTAGCACGGATCAGATTGCGAGAAGAGTTGGACCGTATGGATATTTGTGTCATCCAGAAAGGCGGAGATAAAAGCGACTTCATCTTGAAACCCGAGTTGTATGCTGAAATCCGGGTGAGACAAGTGGTCGACAAGGTAATCGAGGCAAAGAAGGCCAAGATTGGTACAGATGGGGCAGCTGATTTTACGTTACACGAGGATGGTAGTATTCGGTTTAAGGGTCGGTGGTGTGTACCAGCCGACGAAGAACTCAAGGGGCGGATCTTGAGTGAGGCTCATAATACGCCTTATTCTGTACATCCGGGAGGAGACAAATTGTATAAAGACCTCAAGAAAACCTTTTGGTGGCCCAATATGAAACGTGAAGTAGCAGAGTTTGTGTCAAAGTGTTTGACCCGTCGAAGGTCAAGATTGAACATCGACGTCCGCGTGGTACGCTTCACCCGCCGGATGTGCCGCTTGGAAGTGGGATTCTATCTCCATGGATTTTGTATGCGGATTACCGAGGAGTCCTAAAGGGAATAATATGATTTGGGTCGTTGTGGATAGACTGACAAATACGGCACATTTCATTCCGATGAAAGACACTTGGAGTAAGACAGAGTTGGCTATGGCATATCGGAGGAATATTGTGAGACTGCACGGTATACCCAACCGTATTGTGTCAGATAGAGATACGAGATTCATATCTCGGTTTTGGCAGGAGTTACAGACAGCCTTGGGAACGGAGCTGCGGATGAGTACAGCTTTTCACCCTGCTACCGATGGACAGACAGGAGGACCATACAAACTTTGGAGGACATGCTGAGAGCATGCGTATTACGGTTCAAGGGCTCTTGGGAAGAAAAGCTCGATCTTATTGAGTTTTCATACAACAACAGCTATCAAGCCAGTATTAGGATGGCACCTTTTGAGGCACTTTATGGTAGGAAGTGCAAGAGTCCGGTTTGTTGGGACGATTCGTCCGAGGCAGTGGTTTTGGGACCGCAGATGATCGAGGATACGATTAAACAGGTACAAATTATCCGAGAAAAGATGAGGGCTGCCCAAGATAGGCAGAAGAGTTATGCGGATTTACATCGCCGGGATATGGAGTTCGCCATGGGCGATAAGGTATTACTACGTGTATCACCAACCAGAGGAGTGATGCGTTTCGGCAAGAAAGGGAAGTTGAGTCCCAAGTACGTGGGGCCATATGAGATCTTGGACCGCATAGGTGAAGTGGCATATCGGCTAGCTTTACCACCGGCGTTGGATAAGGTGCATAATGTGTTTCACGTATCTCAGCTGCGCAAGTACGTGAGTGATCCTTCTCACGTGATCGAACCGAGAGGTCATTGAGCTAGATCGCCTTTAACTTACGAGGAAGTACCGGTAAAGATTTTAGATACCAAGGTACGAAAAACAAGGGGACGTGAGGTTAGCATCGTCAAGGTTTTATGGTCTAACCATGCACCCGAGGAGGCGACATGGGAAGCTGAGGATGCTATGCGACAGAAGTACCCGTATTTGTTCCCTTAAGGTATGCCATCTTCACGCCTTGTACGTAAAATCCTTTTGCTTATCTTCGGGGGCGAAGGGTGTTTTTAAGGGGGGGGGGGTAGAATAATGCCCGGTACGAACCCGAACTTCGAGGATGAAGTTTTGTCTTAAGGAGGGGAGGATGTAACATCCCGAAATTTTTGACTTTCTAATCAATCGGTAAAGGATTCGGTCATCTTGGGAGATATTTGATTAGTAATTAAATGGAAGGATTAATTAATAATTAAAAAGGAATTTTATAATTCTTTAATTTTCTTAATTAAAAGAAAAGAAAAGAATTCTCCAAAATCCCTACCTTGGCAATTAAAAGGATTTTTATTTCCTTTTTCCTTCCTTATTTCCCCAAAAACAGCGTGAAACCCCAAATCAAACCCCCCTTGCCGCCGATTCTTGTGAGGAAGAAGGAGAAAAAAAAATTAAAAAATTTCCTCCTTGGTGTTGAGGAATTCGCCGTCGCCGTCGCCGGTAAGTATCGTTAATTCCTACAACTCGAGTATGACGATCGGCCGGCCAAAGGCCATGGCCGATCCACTTGTGCGCGCGGGGGAGGTGGTTTCAAATTTTGGGATTACCTTTGTGATTCATTAGAACTGTATGGTGATCATTGTTCTTCCTCCTTTTTATAGATTCGGGCTTCGTAGAGGATCGATTCTAACTTGTTAGCAAAGGCTTTCAAGAAGTGCAACATTACCGGTAAGAATATTTCTATAGTTGCGTTTCCGTTTGGCTTGAAAGATGGGGTTTTAAGTAACATGTGGGACTGTGTATGTTTTCTGGGATGTTGGGTATGGTTGTTCAAGGTTTATTAAGTGTAAATTGGGGCTGCCTGGTGTGTTAGAGTGTGTAGATGACTCTAATCGTGTCTTGAAACGGAAACTATAATGCTGTCAAAATTTTAAATAAAGACGTTTACGCTTGTTTGTCATGTTTTGGTGTGTTAAACTTCCATAGTAGTGTTTTTTTGGGATGGTTAAAGTCTATGGGTGATAGGGTACTCTTACATGATTTTTTCTGTGCTTAACCTGTGGTTTATTGCTGGTGTTCGGTGGAGAACCGAAGGGAAAATCGTGTTGAAGTTTTTAGGGTTCTAGTTGAAACCCAGGCTGGACGAGCGTCTGATTCATGTGGACGAGCGTCTGCCATGGGTACATTTCAGACGGGCGTCTGGATTATCTGGACGGGCGTCTGAGGTGTTAAATTTGATTCAGGATGTAACAGTTTTTGGGGGACGAGCGTCTGAGTTTTGGACGGGCGTCCAGTAGAGTTCTGGACGGACGTCCAGTCTTCCAAACGGGCGTCCAGTTTGTTTTGTCTTCCTTTCCTTGGTAGTTGTTGTTCAACCTTATGAACAAGTTTTGGAAGTCATGTTTTGATGGGTCAGGGATATTGACATCACTGTGGGATTCGGATTATAGGCATTGAAGTTCGTAGACCCGTAGTGGTTGGGCCGTATAGGGTAGCACCCAAGGCCGGGAACCCGGGAAGGTTTCCTTACGACTTCAATGACCTTAACGTATTTGGGGAGTTGCAGACATTGGTATGGTCGGGCCGGATAGGGTAGCACCCAAAGCCGGGAACCCGGGAAGGTTTCCTTGCACCTCAGTACGTGATGGTCCATTTAGTTAGTGGTACCATTGGTTGACCTTTAGGATCCGCCTCTTTAGGGGTTTACCCTTTTGAGGGATGTGCACATTCGGGACCTCTAGGTATAGATAGTTGTGATGTTTTGTATTTTCATGGCTTGATTCTTGGCATATGGTTGGGAAGTTTTATTCAACCTTTAGTCGTCTTCTGTTTTATATATACTGAATATATCCTTACTCAACTTCATAGTTGACCTTTTTACTTTTGGTTGACCCTGCTATGATCCATTTATGGGGAGCAGATTATTAGCAGGTATTTTCTTTGGATGATTGCTTATTGTTGGGATGTCGCGGGGTTTCGAGAGCCACGTAGTCGCAGTCTTACGTTTCCACTTTACTGGATTTTCGAAACTTTAAGATTTTATTGACGTTTCCGCATATTTTCATTTTCTTCAGGAGGTTGTACTTGATTTAACATTTTTTTTTTCTTTTATATAATGAATGGTGGATGTTTATTTCTCTGTTGTGGAATGTTGGATATTACTGCCACGACTGTGTGTCGTGAATGTGGCACCGCGGTGACCAATACCGGCGGCCGACGGGATTGGAAATCGGGGTGTTACACATACGTAACCCTTCAAGGACCAGTGTTCAAGCAATTGAAGAGCAGCAATTCTACCCGTTCTACAATTGTTTAGATAGTGAAGCTAGAATTAGCCAAGGACTATTGTTTAGGACTTTTTGTAACAGCTCACCTCAAGAAGTTCTTGTGGAATTTTCCTCCTACACCACAGAGGAAGAGAGGACTGACAGGATTACACCACCTGGAACCTCTATCATATTTGCCTCATTTACTTTACGCATTTATCTATTTACTTAGCATTTATCTACATCATTCTGAGAATTGATTGTTATACACCTCATAGCTCATAAACTGACATTCACCAGAACTAAGTTTAGCACACTCAGCTTTCATATATAATAACAAGATCAATAAAAAGGCTAGAATTTAATCCGTTGTAGGTTGACTCCGTTTTGCTTATGTCAGTTTGACTTAAACTCAGCTCAGTCAACTTAACTCCACAGAAGTTTTAACTGAACCTTAATTTTTTTAAAATCCAGTTTTTGGTGACAAGTTTATTCATCCCCCCTCTAAACTTGTGTTAGCCTTTCCAATGGACCAACAATTGGTATCGGAGCAGTGTTTCTTTGACAAGTCGTTGTTAAAATCTCATTTGCTCTAAATCACCTCTAGTTGTTCTTTTTTTTTAAACTCAGTTTCTAAGTTTTCATATAATCAGTTCTCACTCTCTCACTATGGATAACAATCAGTATGCTAGACAAATGCTGATGTGCAACATGGACAGATTTGATGGTCGTTTGTAGGCTTTTCTAGCGGCTTCTCATGATGAGATGATTGATGTACTCACTGATGGACCCATCCGGATTACTCACATGCAAACTGTAGATGGAAATCAAGTTAGAGTTCCCAAGCCAAAAGCTGAATGGACCAGTGATGATCGGAAGAGAAACAACCTGAACAATGTCGCCATGGATATCATACTCAAAACTCTTGATAGCAACATGTACCTAAAATTCAAGGATTGTACCACTGCAAAAGAGATGTGGGAAAAACTTTAGTTAGTTTGCGAAGGAACTGATTTGATTAAAGAGAATAAGATCTCTGTAGCAAAACAGAAGTTTGAGAATTTCAAGATGAAGTCAGGCGAAAATATTGATCAGATGGAAACAAGATTTAGCGCTATCATCGATAAATTGGCTTTACTCAAAATTGAGTATACCAAGAAAGAAATAAACACTAGAATCTTGAAGGCTTTACCAATGTGCTGGAAGATGAAGGTTACAAAAATGGAAGAATCAAGAAGACTTGACATAGAAGATTCCTTCAAAATCTTCTCAGATCTCAAAGCTTACGAATTCAGTGAAGATTTCAACATGACAACGGCCTTAATCAAAGCCATGGAGGAACCTTAAACAACAGCTCTTGCAACAGCAGCATCAAATGATAACCAAGAAACCTCATCTAGCAATCTTCAGCAATTGGATGAGATGGAAGAACAGATGGCACTAATGATGAACAGAATTCGAAGGATGAAGAGTGGACACCCAGTCACTTAGAAGTTCATCAAGAAGACTCCTGAAAAGAAGAAATATGATGAATATCTTTGCTTCAACTGTAAAAAGCCTGGACATTACAAAGCTGAATGTCCAGAACTGACCAAGAAGTCTCAGCAACGAATAACTGGAAGAAGAACACTCCTAGCCGGAGATGAGTCAGACTATGAAGCTGGTACTAAAAGATTATCAGACAACACAGCTTTAATGGCTCACATGGAAAGTCCAAATGAGGTATGTGAATCCAATTCTAAATACTCTTCAGCTCAGATTTCCATACGAAATGCATGTTCTTCGACTGCTGACTCCAATCAAAAAAATCCAGATTTAGAAAAAAATACTTGACGAATTGATGAATCAGCTAGTAACTATTCAAGCTGGTTATGAATCAATTAAAGTTGAGAAAGAGATTCTAATTCTTGAAGTTGAAAGATTGAAGTCTGAACTAAATATGATGAAACTGGCTAAAACAGATAAAGAAAAGAATCACTATCAGCCTACTGCATCAGCAGCAGCAACTGAATCATTTGCTCAATCAAGTTCAGCTACTGTTCAAATCAGGAAAGCCATATGGAGACAAAATGGGCTTAGGATTTGATACACAGCAATCTTCTAAGGATTGAACTAGCAAAGCTGTTGAACTAGTACCAAAACTGGTATTAAGTTTGTAGCGTAGCAACTTTCACAAACTGAGAAAATTGTTGAACAGTAAAGTCAGTATCACATAGGATAAATCAGTTTTCTAAGAAGACAACTGTATCTACCAAAAAAAGTAAACCAAATGGTAGATCATCTATATCTCAAAGAAACCGAAATGATAAATCAACTACCATATCCACAAAAACTGATCATGTCAAGAACCAGAAAAATTACAGTCAGGGTAAATCTTAGAATGTTAACCATTCAAAGATTCACACATCCAGGGGGAAGGAAGATTATATCCCACTGATGATGATTGGAATTTTACTGCATCTACTAATAAAACTGATAAGAACAATCATTCCAGACAAAAGTCCCAGTACCAAGGTCAGTCCAGACCTCAGTACTGAAGGAATGATGGTTATGATTCAACTTTTAATAATAGAAAACATTTTGGAAATCAGAGTGTTGGTCCCTTGAAAAGGCTTGGTTAAGTTTAGAGGGGGGGGGGGGGTGAATAAACTTAACACTTAAAACTTTGGAGTTAACAAATTCTGCAACTTCAGCAGTCTGCTGATACCTAAGTAGCCTGCTGATAAACAGTAGTCTACTGATAGTTGAGTTTGCTGAATTTGTGTTGTGGAATTATATCAAAATTAAGCCTTAATACTTGTTGTTAAATATGATACTAATTATTAGATACTCCGTAGTGTATGTGTGTGATTTCAGTTGCTAGATTCAGTAGGTTGATGTGTAAAATAAACTAAGTGCAGAATGTAAATGCTGAAAGTAAGTAGGCAGATTATATAGTGGTTCCAGGTGGTGTAATCCTGTCAGTCCACTCTTCTCCTGTGATGTTGGAGGTAATTCACTAGAGATCTTTGATGTAGTTGTTACAAAGATTCCTAAGTTGCTTGTCCTTCACCAATAACTATGGCTTCACAACCGAAAACTCGGGAACGGTAGGATTGCTTTGCTCTTGAGTCTTCCACCGGTCCTTGAAGGGTAGGATTGCCTCTTCACCACTCCACCACAAACAACGAGTCTTTCACACAACGTGCTTCACTTTGTCTTCGGCGGGTTCTTTATAAAATAAAGATTGAATCAAGTAAATGATTCGGTTGCAGCGACTTGATTAGGATGATATAATCGGCGGCTTGCGGTCTTCAAGTGTGTATGCTTGATGTAGCTTGAATGCAGAATACACTTGAAGAATTTCTCTGGATCAGTAGCTTTAAGTTCAGTAAGTTCAGCAGGGTCTTTTTCAGCTCAGTAAAATATCTCTTCAAAGTTTATCAGTTTTCCTCATCTTATTTCTGAGTTGAAAGTCCTCTATTTATAGGTAAGAATGCATGTGACTTGTATTTGAAATTCAAATGTAACCGTTCCTTGTTTTTGTCCCATCTGATTTGCTTTCAGTCACTATTCATAGGACTGACACTGTCAGAATTCCTTTTTGACAGTGTAGCCTGTCCACCCTTTGACTTATAACCATTGGATAAAATTCTGAGTCATCCCAACGTTTTTTTAATCTCAACCTTTGATTTGTTTGATAAGTCAGAGGTAGTTGGCTGTCCTTATCCATGTAATTTTCCAATAATCTTGAATTAATCGAGGTATATTATCAGCAGGTTCATCTGTCTGCTGTAATACCAATCAGTCTGCTGAACAGCAATTTGCTGTATGTAAGATAAAATGCAGTTGATTTCTTTTATCCAACTTTTATCTGTGAAGTTAGATTACACCTTTTTAATTATAACCAAGTTCCAAACATCATCCAACTTATGGAACTTAGACCTTCTACACAAGGTATATGTAATCAGTTTAGGTCATCACAGACTTGCCTAAATTCTGATTCCATATCCTTGACTTTAATTACTAAGTTGGATCCCTTAGCCTTCTGTAACTGAGTTTGAGCCCTCAGCCTTCATTAACTGAGTTTGACCCCTCAGCCTTCAGTCTTCAGCAGGTTCCAGAAAAGTCTACTAACCTAACTACCCTACTGATATTGACCAGTCTGCTTATATGAATCAGTAGACCATTACAGTGCTTGTTTGATCAAACCTATTTATGAATCAAACTCTAATAAACCTATACATTTGATGTAGACATCTTTTTGCCTTTGCACTATAACAGCTAGTCTGGCACTCATCATCAAAACAAAGAAATAAGTCCAACAATTTCCCCCTTTTTGGTGATGATGCCAATACCCTCACCTAACAGCAAAGCAAAAAGATATAAAACAAAAACAGAACAAATTCAGTCAATTCTCATTATAATCAATTGTTCAAAGATATTACAGTCTAGAATCAGCAAAAACATAATGCAGTTAAAGTATGCTGATCTACTGTCTTCTTTCCCTTTCTTGTCTAGCTTTCTCTGCTTGTTCTTGGTATTCTCTGATTTCTTTCACCATATCTCTCATCCAATCATTCTCAATCAGAGATAAGTCAATATGAGGATTTACTTTTTTCCACCAATGCCATGCTTCAGGTAGAGTAAGGGATATTTGATTTACGCTGAAGCCTAACCTCATATACACTTCTTTAAATTCATTCACTGAATCCTTTGCCTTTGTGGTAGGTATACCTATTCCACTTCTACCACCTCTGGTGTTTGGCCCTCATGGATTTGATTCTTGCTTCCAAAACTTTAGTCCCCAAAATGAGTTCGGACCTTCATGAAATCCCTTGTCATGATAGGGTCTATGTCCGTTATTGTATACCTTCTTGTATTGTTGGAGAAGCTCATCGGTGAGTGGAAGTCGCAGTGTGCTTTGGTTGTCCGAAAGCATTTGTATCGCTTTCCCATCTCTTCTTTGCAAAAATTCGGCGGCTTGTTTTGCTTCTGCTGTTGCCTCTTCCCCCTTATTGACATCATCAACAAACCGGGACAGCAGGCCATGCACACTTTCTTGTGTGATAACTAGGTTGCTCAGTTGTCCTTCAATTATTTCAGTCCAAGTATCAACTGCTTCCTTGCATTGTTTGCTCCAGCTGGGTTATCCTCTCAGTAAGTTTAGGATCAAGCATAGCAGGTTGTTGTGCAGCAGCAGACTCAGCAGGTCTGGGGGTTTCAGCAAGCTTGTCAAGTTTTTGATGAATGGATGTAAATTGATCTTTCAAAAACTTCTCTTTTGCTGTGTTTCCTACCTTGATTCCCCTCACATCTAGTATCATATTATTCACAGCATTTTGAGTAGATGTGAAGTTTGAAGCAACTGTATCAGCAGATTGTATGTTCTCATTCACTAGTTTCATCAGTTCTTCAAATCTCTCTTCTTGTCTATCCAGTTGAGTTCTCAACTGTTGCATATCATGCCTCACAGTCCTTAACTCATTCAAAACTTCTACTGGTACCTCACCAGTCATTCTTCTACCAGTAGCTTCATCAGCAGGCTCCTCAACATTGTATTGTGGCCTCTGATTGCTCATGACCATTGCCCAACTTCTATCTAATCCAGTAGGGTTAGGTCCTTGATATTCTTCTAAGATAGGATCAATGGCTGGTTCTTCAAAAATAGGTATAAATGCATGTGGATGATCAACATCAACATTTTCTTCTTCAGGCATTTGGAACTCCTCATCACTAAAGTCATAGTCCAGCAGCTGCTCATCCTCATTAACAGCAGTCTGCTGACCATCTTTCCCTTTAGTGGTCTTGACTCCAGTAGGCTCCACTACAACAGCCTCTTGAACAACAACATGGGTTTCTTCCAAACCCAAAACTGGTTCCAACCTTTGTCCAGGTGCTGTTTGTAACTCAGCAGCCTGTACCTCCTGTTCCAACCTGTGTCCAGGTGCTGTTTGTAACCCAGCAACCTGTACCTCCTCTTCAACTCTTTGATCAGGAGCTTTTTGGACCTCAGCAGCTTGAGCCTCCTATGCCACTGGTTGAGGATTGAATATAGCCTCATTATCCACTTGGAATCCCTCAACATGACCAATTTTTGTTAAAATAATGGCAGTTTTGGATAAAGTACCCTCAGTGTCAAATCCATCTTGATATTGACAGGAGTCCTCTTAACTAGCACTTGGCTCAATATGATCAGTAACCTTCTCTTCATCCAAATCAGCACTCTGTTCAGCTTCAGTTTGTGCAGTAGGCTCTACAACATGGAATGTATTTGTTTCATCAGCTAGCCTACTATCACCATAATTGACTCCATCATTGATCAATGCCTCCAGATCATCCATGGTGAGATCCTGCAGATCCTCATCCGTCTCTCCAGTCTGCTGGCCCTCAGCAGACTTACCAGTATCAGTGGACTGTTGTGCAGGTGGTTCTATCAATATTGCAGTCCCACTGGTTCCTCCTGGTCCAGAGGGGAAATCACCTCTAGAATCTGATGATGGGGATGAATCATCATTGTCATCTCTTGGATCCCTAAACTTGATACCCTCCTCTTTCTGTTGTTCATCAAATAAATCCATCAATCTGGATTGTAGCAAAGTGGTATCAAGTAGGTCCAACAAATTCTCTACTCCCAACTTGTCAAAAGCCCATTCTTCAAAGTCTTTCATAGGTTCAGCAGCTGGCTTTTGTCTCTTGTAGAAACCAAACTTCCATTTGAAATAGTCAGCAACTTGCTGAAGTTTGGGATCTACACACTCTTCTGTTTTCTTCTTTTCTTTCACATGCCTTTCATAGGGCATGAAAGATTTTCTGGGAGCAACTTCAGTGCCTCGTTGACCTCCAAAGATTCCAACAAGTAGGTTCATTGTTTCTTCAACAGATGTTTCAAAGTCAGTAGGTTGCTGAGGTTGTATATTAGTGCCTACTACTTCCATCTGTACAACACTTGGTTCCCCCTGACTTACATGCTCATCAGCAGGGTTAGCGGTAGACTGCTCTTCCCCCTGAGTTCTTGCAACACTTGTAGGGTCTTCAACCAATTCTTCAACTACCACAACAGGTTCAGGTTCAGTGGTTTGCTGTGGTTCTTCCATAGGTTGCTCAACAACAACATGTGTCTCCCCAGTAGATTTTGCAGATTCCACAACGGGCTCGGTGCGAGATCGTCGTGTTTCTTCCACGATTGCTCAACAAAGAACTTTGTTCACTTTCAATAGACTCAGCAGCCTTAGTTGAGGATTCAACAACATCAACAGCAGGTTCAATCTCAGTAGTCTGCTGTGACTCTTCAGCAGGTTGCTCAACAACAACCTCTGCTTCCTCATTAGGCTTAATAATGGTCAAGGGCTCAGCCTCAATAGCCTCTTCTTCTTCCATTATATCATCTTCCTTTTCTTGTGCCTTTAGAGCCTCTAAGTTTTTCAATTCTTTCCTCTTTCCATGTTTCTTCTTGTGGATAATTTCTTTTCTTCTCTTGGAAAGTGGCTCATCATCTTTTTCAATCACAGTAGACTTCCTCTTTCTACTGGCTTCCATCTGTTGTTCCCTTAATATCTCAATAACAGTTCTTCTTGCAGCAACAGCAGGGTCAGTATCTTCAAATTCAGCTGGACCCTCAGCAGACTCAGCAGTCTCTGCTGTTTACTTCCTTGTTCTTTTAGGTTTCAATACCTCTGTAATCTTCCTTGTATCTGCACCCTTTCTTTTCTCAGTAGTTTTCTTTGGTGCAGCAGGTTTGACAGATTTCTTCACAGTTTGCTTTACCTGCTCACCACCAGCATCACCATCATGTCCATCACCATCATCATCAGTAGCCTCATCAGCAACATCTTCATCATCATCTAGACCAGGAATAGCATAATCAATTTCCTTCTTGTATCTAGATTGATTAATCTTCTCAGGTTCAATATCAGGAATCTTCAAGTGATTCAGGCAGGGTCTGAACCATTAATCCTAAGGGTAAGGCCTTTGATTTCCTTTTCCCATCTTTTTCCTCCTTGGCTACTTTCTTCATGTAATGAATGAAGTATCCAGCCCAATCAAACTTCATGCTTCTGCAAATGATCATCATCACCTCTATCTTGGGTCCTGATAGAGTGTCCATACTTCCAACCGGTCCAAGTATGTTCTTTGCAATGAGTTTGCTCGCGATCGTACTCATTCCCAATATGTCCGCAATTGATGCCTCGCAATGGATTTGGTGGCTGCATTTGTTTTGATTTTGTCAACAAAATCCATCTTGGATAGTCCCATTGCTTCAGGATTTGTTGGTGCATCTGCCACTTCTTCAAAACCAAAAACATCCCTCAGTAGACTAGGGGAAACTTCAATCTCCTCAGCATTCACAGTTGTTTTGAATGCTTCACTTCCTTCTTCCACAACAGTGTTTTTCCAAAAATCAATAACATTTGTGTATGAGATTGTTTCCAATCTTATATTGAGTATGTTTTCCAATCCTGCAAACCTCCTTATTCTTCGACCAATGTTGATGGCCAAATGTGTTTTGTTTGCATCAACAACGAAGCCTCTAACACTTTGGCTTGATTCAATCTGGACATCAATATTTTCCGCCATTGTTAAGAGAAATAAAAGATGAAGAAGATAGATTGTAAATCTGTGTTCACACAGTGTAAAAACAGAGATATGAATCTGATATTTTGCAAGTAGAGAAGATCTGCTGTGTGTAGGTCTGTATAAATAGACAGTGAGTAGTTGTAACTGTCAGTGCACGTACATTGATGTTAACCACGATTAATCTGAGTAAATATGGTCTTGACACGTGGCCTATAACTCATCCATAACGTTTTGTAACCATTGGATCGTGTTAACTATGGTAATAAAGGATAGGATAAATATCCCGCCAAACTGCTTTTTGACTTTAATAAAGTTTGACTGTGTAACGTTCCATTCAGCAGGGTTGTCCTCAGCAGTCTGCTGATAAAGGTGCTTCAGCAGCCTGCTGACAAAGTGACTCTGCTGATCCTTGATTTCTTCTTTGTTTTGTTCAATTGATAATACAAGATGAAGTTTAATACCAATGATTGATCTGTCAAGTGAGCTCACCCAACATGACAAAGACCAATCCCCTTGGCAACCTCATTTGCTCAATTGTCCAAACATAGGTACATGGAATTGTTGATACCAATGACTAGTCTGCTAAGTGAGCTCACACAACATAGCAAAGACTAATCCCCTTGGTGAATTCCAGTACATTGCTGAATATCAGTCAACTTTTATAATTCCAAGTTCAGTTCTTAATTTGGCAAATCTTTCACTATCAAGTGGTTTAGTGAAAATATCAGCAAGTTGATTTTCAGTAGGGATGTATAGAACCACCACATCTTTCTTTTCAACATGATCTCTTATAAAATGATGTCTCACATCAATATGTTTGGTTCTTGAGTGCAAAACAGGATTTTCAGTGATTGCAATTGCACTTGTGTTGTCACACATAATTGGAATTTCCTTTTCTTCAATTCCATAATCCCTTAATTATTGTCTTAGCCATAGTACTTGTGCACAGCAACTTCCGGCGGCTATATATTCAAATTTCGGCGGTGGAAGTTGATATTGAATTCTTTCTTCCGAACCGGGAGACCGGTCTACTTCCCATTAACGACAAGTTCCTGTAGTGTTTTTTCTATCAATCTTGCATCCAGCATAATCAGAATCTGAGTAGGATATAACTTTGAAACTTCCATCCTTGGAATACCATATCCCTACTCCTAAAGTCTCCTTTAGGTACTTGAGAACTCTCTTGACTGCACCTAAATGACTTTCTTTAGGTTTAGATTGAAATCTTGCACAAACACCTACAAAGAAAGGATATATCGAGTCCGCGGCGATGAGATACAACAGATCGCCTATCATCCTTCAGTATAAGGTCGATCAACATCTTTGCCTTCTTTATCTTCATCCAATCGATATTTGTACTCATTGGAGTTGATATCTTAGTCTTTGTTTTCCATACCAAACTTCTTCAAAGAATCGCTTGGTATACTTGGTTTAATGAATGAAGATTCCATCTTTCATCTGGTTTAACTTGCAATCCCAAAAAGTAGTTCATTTCTCCCATCATACTCATTTGGAATTTGCTCTTCATTAAATTTGCAAACTTTTCAGATAACAATTCATTTTCAGAACCAAAGATTATGTCATCCACATAAATCTGTACCAGCAGGGTGCTGTCCTTCTCATTGATTCTGAAAAGAGTTTTATCAATGGTGCCTTTAGTAAAACCATTGTCCACCAAAAATTGAGATAAAGTCTCATACCCTGCTCTTGGTGCTTGTTTCAATCCATAAAGTGCTTTGTTAAGTCTATACACTTTATCTTCTTGATCTTTAACTTCAAATCCAGGAGGTTGCTGTACATACACTTCCTCCTCTAGAATGCCATTCAAAAATGCACTTTTGACATCCATTTGATATACTTTGAAGTTCTTATATGCAGCATGTGCCATGAATAATCTGATAGCTTCCATTCTTGCAACATGTGCATAAGTTTCATCAAAATCTATTCCTTCTGCTTGAGGATAGCCTTTTGCAACTAGTCTGGCCTTATTCCTTACAATGGTACCAGATTCATCAAGTTTATTTCTGTATACCCACTTAGTACCAATGATATTTGCATGACTAGGCCTTTCCACTAGTGTCCAAACTTGATTTCTTTCAAATTCATTCAATTCTTCTTGCATAGAAATTATCCAATCTGGATCTGAAATTGCTTCTTCAACAACTTTTGGTTCCATTTGAGATAGAAAGCAAGTAAACATAGCTTCCATTGTCTTCGGTCCTTACACCTTGCTGTACATTGCCAATAACTTGTTCAGCAGGGTGATTCCTTAACCATTATGGATTCTGGTTAGTTTGATTATTAGGAACCTCATCTTCAGTAGGGTCTGCTGTAGCTTCTTCAACAACAGGGGGTTCAGCAGATCCTTGAATAGCTTCAGTTGTTGCATCAGTAATATCACCAGCAGGGACAGTATCAGAAACTTTTAAGTCATTGAATCTTTCCAAAACTTCAACACAATCTGGATCAGTGACTTGTTGATTCTCGGCAGTTCACAATCTTCATCTTCCATACCGGTGAACTTAGGTTCATCAAACACAACATGGATTGTTTCTTCATGTTTCAGTGACCTCTTGTTCAGTACCCTGAATGCCTTACTGACTGAAGAATATCCCAAGAAAATCCCTTCATCTGACTTTGGTTGGAATGTCTTCAAATGAACCTTGTGATTTAGGATAAAACACTTGCTTCCAAATGGATGGAAATAGGATATATTTGGTTTTCTTCCATTCCAAATCTCATAAGGTGTCTTCAGCAGCTTCTTCTTCACTGATGTTCTGTTTTGTGTATAGCATGCTGTATTAACTGCTTCAGCCCAATATCTTTCAGGTAGCAATGCTTCACATATCATTGTCCTTCCTGCTTCCTTTAAAGTTCTGTTTCTTCTTTCAGCAACCCCATTTTTCTGAGGTGTACCAGCAGCAGCAAGTTGATGTAGTACACCATTCTGTTCAAAGTAATCTCTTATAACTTTGTTGAGAAATTCAGTACCCTGATCTGATCTTATTTTTATTACTGTTAAACTTTTCTCATTTTGTAATCTCTTTAAAAGATTAGGCATGCTTTTGAGTGTTTCACTTTTCTTGTTCATAAAAACCACCCAAGTGTACCTTGAATAATCATCCACAACCACTAAGGTGTATTTCTCTCCTGTTACACTTGTTGGAGTTATTGGTCCAAAAAGATCCATATGCATCAGCTCCAACACTCTATTGGTAGATTGTTTAGTTTTTGACTTGAAGCTTGACTTTATCTGTTTACCCTGCTGACATGCATCACATATAGCATCCTTTTTGAATGTGATCTCGGGTAAACCAATCACCAAACTTCTTCTTCACCAACCGATTGATATCATCAAAGTTTAAATGATTCAACTTCTTGTGCCATAACCAATTGAGTTCGGACTTGGTATGCACAATCCGGCGAGTTTCGGAACCTGCAGAGACCAATCCACAACATACATGTTTTGTTGTCTTCTACCAAAGCAAGAACAACTTGATCACCTCTTTCACTAATGACAATACAGTTTTTTTTGTCAAAAGTGACCTTGTATCCCATGTCACAGAATTGTCCAGTGCTCAGCAAGTTGTAGTCCAGTCCTTCCACATATGCAACATTCTTGATTGTAAGTCCATTTCTCACAAGTGTGCCATATGCTCTTGTGTATCCAGGTATATTCTTGTTGCCAAAATTCACCCTTGCACCATCTTTTGCCACAAAGTTTGATAAACAGTGCTTATTCTTTGTCATATGTCTGAAACATCCACTGTCAAAGTACCAGACACCCTACAAAACAAAGTTAATGCATTTTAGGTACCCAAACCTGTTTGGGTCCATAGTGGTAAGTAGTAAGCATGACTTTTGGTAAGTTTCCATAAGGTCTTCTCCTAAAAGTGTCATACTTTGGTTCATACATGTATTCCACACATCCATAAGTCCTAACAGTAGGTTGTGTGGGATTCACATATGTTTTCTGGCCTTTTGGTTTATAATGCTGTTTGAAGTGACTTTTGGTGTTAGAAGCATTAGTATAACCATTTGTTTGCTGTCTGTTAGGAACAGCCCTGTAATATGGAGTCTACTGAGGTCCCTGCTGAGGCCTTTTATAAGTCCTCTACTGAGTCCTCTGCTGATTCCATTGCTTAGGTTTTACCCTAGCAGCATGGTTATACTGATTGTTTCTATCAGCAGGTATAGGAATATTCCAATCATCATCAGTAGGGAACAGTCTACCTTTCCCCCTGAGATAAGTGTCCCTTGAATGATTAACATTTTTAGATTTGGGATTCGTATCCTTGGAATATTTTTGACCTTTACCTTTTTGTGGTCCAGCAGACTTGGTAGCAGGTCTGCTATCAGTAGGTCTAGAAGGTCCAGCCGTCCTATTTTTGGATTTGTTCTTTTTGTTAGGAGATGTTGACTTCTTTGACTTCTGATTTTGCTTCCTTGAAGTATTCTCAGTAGGTTTTACTGCCTCAGCAACCTTACTTGGAGTTGGATCTTGTGCTGGTACAAACTTAGCACCAATTCTAGTACTAGGTTCAGTAACCTTACTGGATCCACTCTTTTTGGATTGTTGAGTTCCAAATCCAAGCCGTGTTTTATCACCATAAGGCTTTCCAGATTTGTATGCAGTAGAGGAGCAAGATGGGTCAGCAGATTCAGGGGCTGCTGGATGATCAGCAGGCTTACACTGATTCTTTCCAACATCTTTTTCCTTACCTTTGAGAACTCTTAATTCAACTTTCAACCTTCCAACTTCTAATTCAAGAGCTTCTTTTTTAGCCTTCACAATCTCATAACGAGATTGTATTATCCTCAGTTGATTAAGGATGGCATCCAAAGTCTCATTATTGTCAGAATTTCTAGGATTTGAACCACAAGTTGATTCATAATCACTTCCAGCAGGAGTATTGATAGATACAGTATTGTATACCTCCTCAGTTTCATCCATATTGGCCATCAAAGCATAATCTTCCATATCAGCAACCAGTGTTGTGTCATCCGAGTCATTTCCCTTTTCGTATTCCACTTCATACCCCGATTCATCTTCAAAGAACCATAGCCTTCTTGCCATGTCTTCTTTGTTGACTCTTGGTCTTCAGTAGGTCTGGACAATCAGGTCTAAAGTGTCCAGGCTTCTTGTAGTTAAAGCAAAGATAATCAGGTTCCTTACTTTGTTTTAACTCAGGACAGTCAGGTTTGAAGTGTCCTGGTTTCTTGCAATGAAAGCACAGATAGTCATTATCTTTCTTTGATTCTTCTTTCTTTCTTTCAGTAGGCCTTTTTGTGAAATTTCTTGCAGGGGCCTTTCCTGTCTTCATCATCCTGATTTTCTTGCTCAGGAGGGCAATCTGCTCCTGCATTTCATCCAACAGATCATCTTGCCCTCCTGATGTTTCTTCTTGATGTGAAGCGACCAATGCAGTGGTCTTTGGCTCTTCTTTTTCAGTCTCAGGTACAAGCTATTTGCTAAATTCATAAGCCTTGAGATCTGAGAACAACTTGAAGGTGTCTTCTTCATGTAGCTTTCTCATTTCCTCTATTGCAGTCACCTTCATTTTCCAAACATCTTTTGCGGTAGAGCCTCCAGGGATTTTTGTGTTAATTTCTTCTTTTGAATAACTTACACTCGGCGGGGTAAGTTCATCCAGGATTGCATTAAATCTTGATTCCATTTGCTCAATGGTTTCATTTGGTAGCATCTTGAACTTTTGAAACCTCTTTTTGACCACACTGATTTTATTCTTCTTTATTGCATCAGTGCCTTCACAGATCAACTGTATCTTGTCCCAAAGTTCCTTTGCAGTTTTGCAATCTTTAACCTTCATGTACTATTAAGGCCATATTTATATGATTATTAAGGGTGTATTTCATTATTATTTTCCCCACATTTGCATAATTTATATAAGAATTAAGGGCTTAAGTGCAATTATTTAGTAAGGATGATTTTAGTATGGTTATTTGCAAAATTGGTTATTTAAGTATTGAATTGATTGATTTATTATGATTTGGACTTTATTACATTTTTGCAATGTTTATTTATCCTTTAGGAGGCTTAATTTCGAGTGCTAAAGAGGATAAATGAAGCTCAAATCGAATTATTCAAGATAGAGTTGGAATTGGCTTGAAGAAAATGGATAAAGATGAAGAGATCCGATCCTAAGCATTCCAGACGAGCGTCCAGAAGTGAACTGGCGTCCATGCAGCGTCCAGAATCGTATTTTACATACAGAGTCTTTAGACGTTGGCTAAACTAGCGTCCAGCTCCGTCCAGAAGTTTCTAGACGAGCGTCCGGATATTCAAACGGGCGTCCAACCCAGTTACTGTAGCAGCCGACATCAAATTCCTATAAATTAAGCGGCAGCCCCAACCCTAATTGGATACTTTTTACACAACATTGAGATCGCAATTTTCATAAAAAGCTGCGGCCAGAAAACCCTAATTCCATAGAGATGAATTTCGCCAATCCAACAGTCATCTCCAATATGATTGTTGGCTAGAAACCTTGCAGTGAGACGACGAAGGAAGCTCATCATCAACACAACCAACTAGAGATTTTATGCCTATGTTTAGTGAGTAAAAGATTTAGTTTTTCATTACTTTAACGCTGGTTTGCATTGTTATGTTTTATTGGATTATGAATTTGATGAAACGATCTATTTATATTTGATGCTTGGATTAATATATGAAAATATATTGTTTAAGTTTGATTCGTTCAAAGTAATGCAATTAATTGTGTTTTAAGAGATTATGCATGATTAGTTGAGTAAGGGTTTGGAAACGATCTCGTGATTACGTTTTGATTGCTGTTTAGTTTACTTGAAAAAGATAAACGAAGCCTTAGAACTTGATTAAAGAACTTTAGTCAATTTCGCGATAGATCACTACTAAAAACTATGTCTTTAGATCACCATCTATTTGGGGGTTGTTTGTTGATGGGTGGATTCGTTGCCTCGCTGTGTTTTCCTTTAATTGTTTGAATCGACTTGTTTAGATCAAGTTTAGTTTAAGTTCTAGTTTTATAAACCCTAATTTCCTGCTGTTTTCCTGCACTTTTCTGTTTATGTTCGTAGTTAGACGCTCGTCCGAAATATCGAACGAACGTCCATTAGAATAAGCCTTCAGACGCTCGTTCACTTTAGTGAACGCTCGTCCATCTTTCTGTTTCTATTTTCTAAGCTGTTTTCATTCCTGTTTTAGTTTTAATTCTTAGGTTTAGGTTTTAGTTTAGTTTCGACCGTAGTTTAGTTAATAATTATGACATAATCGATATAGATTTATACTTGAATTCGATAAACATTCCACTCCCTTAGGACGACCCGTTAACATCCTATACTACGATCCTTATACTTGGGGTGTTTCGGTTATAAATTGTAAAACTTGTTTTTACCGAACAAGTTTTTGGCGCCGTTGCCGGGGAGTCGGGAACGGTTGTCGGATTCTACTTAGGACAGTTTTTTGTGTCAAAAAGGGGTCGTTAGGGTACGCAGTAGTATTTTGACCATAACTTTCGGCTCGAGTGTCCGTTTGGGACGCAGGACCCCAATTCGGAAAGCTCGTTCTGACGCCGACGACGTGGTGAACACAGTAGGCTGTTCAGTGCCGTTTTCGATGTCAAAATCCACTGTTTTCCCCTCCATTTTGGCCCTATAAGATTTCAACACGTTTTTTTTTCCGTCTTAGTGTTTTTCTTGTTTTTAAACTTTTCGTAGGTAGGTTTCTTTTCCAGTTTCGGTTTCTATATATTTTCTAAAATAAAAAAAATTAAAAAAAAAATATACTAAAAGCCTTCTGAACGAGCGTTCACCCATACTGAACGCCCGTCTGCCCCCATCTGTCTTTTGAACGCCAGTTCAGTGCTCTGAACGAGCGTTCACTTCCTGAATCCTCTCTGAACTAGCGTCCACGTACACTGAACGCCAGTTCAGTCCCTGAAAATTCCACTTTTCTTTTCTCTGCTCTTCTATCTTTCTACACTTCTAATCCTCCAATCTTCTCTAAACTCGTTCTCATCAACCCTAAGGTTGATTTCTTCTGTTCGCTTCTCTCGGTTTATGCAAACGAGAAGTAAGAAGGGACTTCTAATCTTCGATCCCGAGCACGAACGATCTATTTTTAGAAGGAGGCTTTTCCCCGATTTGGACATAATGGCGGATCAAGATCCACCAATTCCAAATCCCGATTTCCAAGCTCGCTTAAATTTAATCCTTCAAATAGATGCAAGCTCGCGGCAACAACAACAATCAACAAGTGGCATAAATCAACAACTTCAACAATTTCGCCAGAACCAGCTTAATCAACTGAACCAGGACCCCTACACCCCATATCTAAATCAAGACTTTCTCGAGGGGCATAGACCTATTCATCCTCCTGACATGGGAGGAGTGAACTTTGATCTAAAGAACGGAGTAGTTGCTCTAGTTCAAAATAGCTCTTTCCATGGTACTGCTCAGGAAGATCCACACGACTTCTTGTCCACATTCGTACAAATCTGTGAAGCAGGCCATTATCCTAGTGTTGATTCTGAGATAGTTAAGTTAAAGCTATTTCCTTTTGCTTTGAAAGGTGAAGCAAGTCGGTGGTTTAAATCGTTGGCACATCATTCTCTCCATACATGGAATGATGTCAAAAGAGCCTTCGCTCTTAAGTGGGTTTCACCAGGCAAGATTATGGAGATGAAACGGGAAATAGCTACGTTTGAGCAAGTTGGAGGATGAGACCGTTGGCAAAGCTTGGGAGAGATTGAATCTCTTGATGAGGAAATGCCCCAATCACGGATATGACGGACATGAGTTGCTTTGAACTGTTCTACGCAGGTGTCTCTCAACCTAATAGAGACTATCTTGACTCCACACTCATGGATCCTTCTTAGGGGAGGTGATGAGACCGCCTACGTACCGGCCGAGACCATCGCCAAGAACAATATGTGGTCGACTCCCAAGAAGACCAATGTTGTTAAGAAAGAAGGTACTGCAAGCAGTCCTGATACAAAGCTGTTGGTTGCTCAGATGGAATTGATAAGCAAGCAGCTGGCCAATCTTCAGACGCAGCCTTCTGATCTTGGAATGCAAGTGGGGACGGAGATGACGGAAGAAATAAATCTAATGGATAATCAAAACCAACCCTTCCGAAACTTCAATCAAAGCCAGAACTACTCAGGATTTCAACGACAAAACTTCAATCAAGCCAAGTTACCACCTGGCCCTTCAAATTCGAATTCTTTCAACTCAAACTATCAAAGGACAGCTCCTAACTCCCAAAGGCCTCAAGGTGGATGGGACCAAACTCAAAATCATACCACCTCATGTGTCCCTCAACACAAATTTGATGAGTGGTAGACATGGTGAAGACTCGTCTACTAGCGTTAAAGCTATCGAAAGACAAGTTGGTCGGATATGGCGGACCGGCAAGCAAGCGAGACCTCACGGTAAACTTCCGAGTTACACCGAGAGAAACCCAAAAGCCGATGTGAATGTTTGCACCGCCATTACACCACAATGGGAGTATGGACAGGGAAGAAGAGCTCAATGAAGTAACGTTGAGAAGTGGTAAAAAGGCCGGACCCGGAAAGATGTCGGGAAACGAGTAGCCCCTCCTGACGCCATGAGTTCAGGAGGGGGAAATCAGAAACCACATGCCGAAGAAAGCAACGATGAGGAGCCTAGTGACAATTCTTCGGAGGACAAAAATAATTCTGATGATGAGGAAAGAAAGGAAAGTCAAGGGGTGGTACCCCTGACTAAGAAAAAGGAAGAAAAGTTCGTGAGATAGAAGGATAAGGAGGATGAGGCGACAAAGAACCAGGCCACAAGGAATGATAAAGCCCTTCCTTATCCCCCAAAGAGAAAGCCCTCACTAATGACAAGCAGTATGATGGAGTGAGGAGGATGCTTAGAGACACTCAAGTTAGTATGCCCTTAGCCGAGGTATTAACTGAAATGCCTAAATGCTCTAAGTATCTAAAAGAATTCTGTGGGAGTAAGAGAAAGCTTCAGGGGATGGCTGAAGAAGTGCTACGCGAAGATTGCGCGATGGTTTCACAGAAAGTCGCTGTTAAGCGAGGTGACCCTGGCAGACCTTCAATCTCCTATGAGATCGAAGGCCATTTATTCGAAAATGTCTTATGCGACTCAGGGGCCTCTATTAATGTGATGCCATTAAACGTATGCAAAAAGCTTGGGTTAGATAAAAGGATGCGGGAACGCCCTATTTCTCTTCAGATGGTTGATAAATCTAGCCGGACTGCAGCCGGTTGTGTAGCTAATGTTCTCCTTCAAGTTGAACATTTAGTCTTCCCTACCGACTGGGTTATTCTAGACTATCCACCTGATAAGGAGATGCCTCTAATTCTAGGCCGAACCTTTCTAGACACTTCTAACGCTCTCATCGACTTCTGCAAAGGACAGATTACTCTTAGAGTCGATGACACATCCGTCACCTTCACACGAGGGACACATCCTGAAAGAGCCGTAATTGATGAAATATCGTTTGTCGAAGCTATCTATGAGGACGAAAAAGATGCCTACTCTGAAGAAGTAGAGGAGTTGACAGAGATAGGTGTTTTTGAAGTCATGGACATTGAAGATCAAGCTGACTGCGGACCATCTTCTAATTCATTTCAAGCCGTAGGCATTGACGAGTCATCTTCACTCGCTCACACTGAGCCTGTTAGTGGGTTAGAAGCATGGAGATGCCCAGCAACAAACGATGATCTCAAAGAACTGAGTCAGGAAGACTTCATCCCTGGTGAAGAAGAAGCTCCGATGGGTAGTTGGGACGAGGTAGAATTTTGGAGAGAAGCTACTCATTGGGAAGTAGATGATTGGGAAGAGCTGGCAGAAGAGCTTGAAGATGAAGAGTTAAGAAAAATGATCGATCACAAGAAAAAGGAAGCAAGTGTTGATCGGAGGATTCCGATGGACGATTTGATCCAGTACCTTTCTGGGGTGGAGGCTCGGGAAGATGAGTTATTCTTTAGTCAACCACTCCAAGCTCATAAAGAGAAAGGTGGCCCGTTAAAGTCTAGTATTGGGTAACCACCTACTGATTTAGAGCTCAAACCGCTTCCGAAACACCTTAAGTATATCTTTCTTAAGGATGGAGATAAATTGCCTTTAATCATTTCTTCGAAACTCGACCACGAGCAAGAAGCACAAATGATAGAAGTGCTTAAAAAGAATATCCTCGCGTTCGGATGGCAAGTGGGTGATATCCGAGGAATCAGCCCAGATGTATGCATGCATAAAATCCGAACGGATGAGGGAGCTAAAAGGTTAGACAACCTCAGAGAAGGCTGAATCCACATATGCAGGAGGTAGTCAAGAAAGAAGTGATAAAGTGGCTTGACATGGGCATCATCTATGCAATCGCCGATAGCGAGTGGGTCAGCCCTACTCAAGTTGTGCCAAAGAAGGGCGGAATCACAGTCGAAAAGAATGAAAAAGGGGAGGAAGTTGCCTTACGACTGGTGACAGGCTATAGAGTCTACATTGACTATCGTAGACTTAACGAGGTTACTGCCAAGGACCACTTTCCCCTACCCTTCATTGACCAGCTTATTGAACGACTGAGTGGTCATAAGTATTATTGTTTCCTTGATGGCTATTCTGGCTACTTCTAGATAGCCATTGATCCTAATGACCAAGAGAAGACAACTTTTACGTGTCCATCTGGTACTTTTGCTTTTCGCAGAATGCCATTCGGCTTATGCAACGCACCCGCGACTTTTCAATGGTGCATGTTAGCCATTTTTTATGGACTTGTGGAGCAATGCATGGAGGTCTTCATGGATGACTTCTCAGTCTACGGCGATAGCTTTGAGGAAATCTTAAAGAATCTAGATATGGTACTCCAACGGTGTGTTGAGAAAAATCTGGTGCTTAACTGGGAAAAATGCCATTTTCTAGTAGACGAAGGAATCGTTTTGGGACATAAGGTGTCCAATGCTGGTATTCAAGTTGATAAGGCTAAGGTCGAAACCATTGAAAGGATGACGTACCCTAAGACAGTGAAAGAGGTACGAGGTTTTCTAGGTCATGTTGGCTTCTACAGGCGTTTCATTAAATAATTTTCTACCATCGCCAAGCCTTTATCAAATCTTTTGAAAGATGATGTAGATTTCTTGTTCGATGCGAAGTGCAAAGAAGCTTTCAATTGTCTGAAAGACAAGCTTATCAGTGCCCCTATTTTAGTTGCACCCGACCGGACCAAGCCTTTCGAGCCGATGTGCGATGCCTCTAATTACGCCGTAGGCGCAGTTTTAGGTCAAAGAGTTGATAAAAGGTTCAGGCCCATTTATTATGCGAGCCGCACCTTGAACCCGGCTGAATGCAATTATACCACAACTGAGAAGGAATTCTTAGCCGTTGTTTTTGCCATTGACAAGTTTAGAAGTTATTTTCTAGGGTCTCAAGTTGTTGTATGGACCGATCATGCAGCCCTACGCTACCTTATGGACAAAGCAGATGCAAAACCAAGGTTACTTCGATGAATTTTGATATTACAAGAGTTTGACCTTGTGATTAAAGATAAGAAAGGTAGTGAGAATATTGTGGCTGATCATTTATCTCGCTTAGTAAATGAGGGTGCAAGAGAATCACAATGATATAGGCATTGATTTTCCGACGGAGCAATTGATGAAGCTTGAAACGGTTAGGCCGTGGTATGCTGACTACGTCAACTATTTAGCGAGTGGTCATTTAGAAGACATGACGTATCAGGAGAAGAAAAAGTTCTTTTCTGATCTTAAATATCTCGTATGGGAAGATCCTTATTTGTTCAGGATTTGTAAAGATGGATTGCTTCGAAGGTGTGTTCCGGAGCATGATCAGTGGGATATCCTAGAACAATGCCACGAAAGCGGTCCCACCTTGGAGGTCATTATGGAACACCGAAGACGGTTGCAAAGATCCTTCAAGCCGGATTCTACCGCCGACGACTCGTTTAAAGATGCAGAAGCCTTTTGTAAAGGTTGTGATAGGTGCCAAAGAACTGGACGGCAGAGTAGTAGGATGGAAATGCCACTTAAGCCCATTCTTGAATGCGAATTTTTCGATGTTTGGGGCATAGATTTTATGGGACCCTTTCCATCTTCGTGCGGTAATAAATATATCCTCGTCTGTGTCGACTATGTTTCCAAGTGGGTTGAAGCCATAGCTACCCAAACTAATGATCATAAAGTCGTGAAGAAATTCTTGCAAAAGAATATCTTTACCAGATTCGGCTGTCCAAGAGCACTCATTAGTGATGAAGGTACCCACTTTTGCAATGCGCCGCTTGATAAAATCCTTGAAAGATATGGTGTCAAACACAAAGTTGGTACACCATATCATCCCCAAACCAAAGTGGCCAAGTCGAGGTAAGCAACCGAGCTTGAAAAGAATTTTAGAGAAGACCGTGAACAATAATCGATCTAATTGGAGTCTTAAGTTGGATGACGCATTGTGGGCTTATCGTACTTGCATTTAAAACCCCGATGGGCACGTCACCCTTCCAAATGGTCTATGGCAAAGCTTGTCATTTACCCGTCGAACTTGAACACGAGCTTTCGGGCAATTAAATTCTTGAATTTCGATAGCCAACACCGTGGGGAGAAACGGTTGTTACGGTTGAACGAGCTCGACGAATTCGGACTCGTAGCATACGAGAATGCTAAGCTTAGCAAGGAAAGAACAAAGATACTCCATGACGCTAAGATCAAGGACCGAGAATTCAAAGTTGGTGAAATGGCTTTACTCTATAATACTAGACTTCACCTCGTTTCCGGGTAAACTCAAGTCTAGATGGTCCGGTCCCTTTGAGATTCTCGAGGTTAATCCAAGTGGAGTAATTACTTTGAACGGGTATGGTAATCAAGCTTTTAAAGTGAATGGCCATCGACTTAAGAAATATTTTGGGCAACCAAAGGAGAAGCCTGAGACTCTTTATTTCCAAAGAAGAGATGAGAGTACAGATGTCCTGATTTGTGAAGAGATTCCATCTTATTTCTTTGAGTCAGATGATGACATTCCTACCTTCACCTGTGAGGAACCTTCTTCTAAGATTCCTGAGCATGTTAGCACACCTATGCCTATCATCCGCAAGAACAAGAAGAAGAGAGTCGGTGTAGTTTGGAGAGAAAAGTTTAATGACCTTATTGCGCACTTGACTTGTTGTTGTGGTGAAAATCATTTCCGCCCCGATTTCGATTCCGATACGAGGTGGCGGCGCTTAAACCAAAGTGGCCCGATCCGGGTTGATCTTTTGAAATCTGTGTCAAGCTATTGACATTAAAAGAGCGCTCCTAGAGGCAGCCTAGTTTTCTTTGTTTGTTTTCATTTCTTAGGTTGTTTTGTTTTCTTGTTTTTAGAAATAGTACTCTAGTGGCGTGTTGATGGTTATTCCTTTTACTCTTGTTGTAAGGGTTTTGTATGTTTGCTCATATAGCCCGTGTACCCCGAGATTATATGGTATGTCGAGTGTGGCGTATACTTTTGAGCAGTTTCGCAAGCTTTTATGTCCAAGGTGTTGTCTATTCGAGTTGTAGCGGTACGTTCATGCTCCGGCCCGACCTCTCGCCAACTTTCATCCGACAACCACCGTTGAAACCAAATAAGTTTTCTTTTTCTTTTATTCTCGCACATTCGAGGACATAATGTGATTTAAGTGTGGGTGGGGGGGGGGGGGGTAAATTGGGTATGTTTTCATGCTATATCTTTTGAAATATGAGTGAATGTTAAATTTCCACTAAATTTAAATTTTTGTGAATCTCGAGCATATGATTGAAACTAAATGCTTGCTAGTTGTAGTTTTCTAACGATGATAGTATGTGACTTAGTGAGATAATTATAGCATGTCTTTACTGTCATGGAGATAGTATTCATTTTTCACTCACGGAATCCTTTGATGTTGAAGCAAGATTTTTGAACTATATACTTTCATTGTTTTAGTGATTTATCTTAGGAAGGTCGGTATAGTAACACCTTAGTTAGACCGTGTGCTGTGAATATCATAAAGTTTGAATGTGATAAGTGAGATGTAACTTATGTCTTGAAAAAAAGAATGAATAAGCAATCATAATAAATACGTTTGTCGGAAGCTAGTCGATGATTGGAGTGCGATAGGGTATACCACGTATGTCCTATACCACTATGATGACCAGAAGCTCACGACAGTTAGAAGAAGCTACCTTATGATTTGAGTAGGTAGGGGATTATCTCGAAATGTCCTATTCTACTATGATGGGTAAAAGCTCATTCTGATATGCGTCAAATTTGAAAAGTTTGGAAATGATGAGTAAAAATAAAGTGAAGTCTTTGTTATCATGGATCTTATACCCAGTAGAACCGCATGATATGCTATAGGGATTATCCTACTGAGTGCGTGGGAAGGCTTTGAGTGGAGCTATTACTGCCTATGTCTAGGATAATCATTGGATTTTTGAGAGGATATTTCTTTGAAAGGCTTGTTAAATTTGAAAAGGGCTTGTCACACATACACTGAATCTATCTCTGTGATGGTATTGTTTGCTATAGTTGTTGTATCTTTTGTTACGTGAGTTAGAGATCTATGTGGATTGCATGAAAGTTGAGCTATAGTTTTGATTGTTTTGTCCGAGGACGTACAAAAAGCTAACTGTGGGGGTGTTGTTAAGGCCATATTTATATGATTATTAAGGGTGTATTTCATTATTATTTTCCTCACATTTGCATAATTTATATAAGAATTAAGGGTTTAAGTGCAATTATTTAGTAAGGATGATTTTAGTATGGTTATTTGCAAAATTGGTTATTTTAAGTATTGAATTGATTGATTTATTATGATTTGGACTTTATTACATTTTTGCAATGTTTATTTATCCTTTAGGAGGCTTAATTTCGAGTGCTAAAGAGGATAAATGAAGCTCAAATCGAATTATTCAAGATAGAGTTGGAATTGGCTTGAAGAAAATGGATAAAGATGAAGAGATCCGATCCTAAGCATTCCGTACGAGCGTCCGTAAGTGAATCGGCGTCCATGCAACGTGCGTAATCGTATTTTACATACGTAGTCTTTAGACGTTGGCTAAACTAGCGTCCCGCCTCCGTCCGTAAGTTTCTAGACGAGCGTCCGGATATTCAAACGGGCGTCCAACCCGATTCTCGTAGCAGCCGACATCAAATTCCTATAAATTAAGCGGCAGCCCCAACCCTAATTGGATACTTTTTACACAACATTGAGATCGCAATTTTCATAAAAAGTCGTGGCCGTAAAACCCTAATTCCATAGAGATGAATTTCGCCAATCCAACAAGCCATCTCCAATATGATTGTTGGCTAGAAACCTTGCAGTGAGACGACGAAGGAAGCTCATCATCAACACAACCAACTAGAGATTTTATGCCTATGTTTAGTGAGTAAAAGATTTAGTTTTTTCATTACTTTAACGCTGGTTTGCATTGTTATGTTTTATTGGATTATGAATTTGATGAAACGATCTATTTATATTGATGCTTGGATTAATATATGAAAATATATTGTTTAAGTTTGATTCGTTCAAAGTAATGCAATTAATTGTGTTTTAAGAGATTATGCATGATTATTTGAGTAAGGGTTTGGAAACGATCTCGTGATTACGTTTTGATTGCTATTTAGTTTACTTGAAAAAGATAAACGAAGCCTTAGAACTTGATTAAAGAACTTTAGTCAATTTCGCGATAGATCACTACTAAAAACTATGTCTTTAGATCACCATCTATTTGGGGGTTGTTTGTTGATGGGTGGATTCGTTGCCTCGCTGTGTTTTCCTTTAATTGTTTGAATCGAATTGTTTAGATCAAGGTTAGTTTAAGTTCTAGTTTTATAAACCCTAATTTCCTGCTGTTTTCCTGCACTTTTCTGTTTATGTTCGTAGTTAGACGCTCGTCCGAAATATCGAACGAACGTCCATTAGATTAAGCCTTCAGACGCTCGTTCACTTTAGTGAACGCTCATCCATCTTTCTGTTTCTATTTTCTAAGCTGTTTTCATTCCTGTTTTAGTTTTAATTCTTAGGTTTAGGTTTTAGTTTAGTTTCGACCGTAGTTTAGTTAATAATTGTGACATAATCGATATAGATTTATACTTGAATTCGATAAACATTCCACTCCCTTAGGACGACCCGTTAACATCCTATACTACGATCCTTATACTTGGGGTGTTTCGGTTATAAATTGTAAAACTCGTTTTTACCGAACATGTACATATTGCTATCCAAGGTTCTATAAATGATATCAATAGCAATGTTGTTGAGGTTTGCTCTTTTCCTATCTTCTGCATTCCATTCTCTTTTTGGTTTAGGAATATACTCTGTAGTATCACCCACTGTTACTGCCTTGGTAATCTCCAGTGGTCCATCGCTTAGTAAATCCATCTTCTCATCATGAGTTGCGAAAGGTAAGCCTCGCATTCGACGTTTATATTCATCAAATCTATCCAGAGAACACATCGATAGTTCTAGCATACCGGGTGTTATCCATGATGCAAGTTTTTGAAAATCGCAACTTGAAAAAGTTTCAAAGTATTTTCACAAGCACAACAAGTAGGATTTCTTCAGAACATAAGCACTGCTCCGATACCAATTGTTGGTCCCTTGAAAAGGCTTTGGTTAAGTTTAGAGGGGGGGGGGGGGTGAATAAACTTAATACTTAAAACTTTGGAGTTAACAAATTCGCAACTTCGAGCGGTCTCGATACCTCGCAGCTCCGCCGATAAACAAGTAGTCTACTGATAGTTGAGTTTGCTGAATTTGTGCAACGGAATTATATCAAAATTAAGCCTTAATACTTGTTGTTAAATATGATACTAAGTATTAGATACTCAGTAGTGTATGTGTGTGATTTCAGTTGGTAGATTCGGTAGGTTGATGTGTAAAATAAACTAAGTGCGTAATGTAAATGCCGAAAGTAAGTAGGCGATTTTATAGTGGTTCCAGGTGGTGTAATCCCGTCGGTCCACTCTTCTCCCGTGATGTTGGAGGTAATTCACTAGAGATCTTTGATGTAGCCGTTACAAAGATTCCTAAGTTGCTTGTCCTTCACCAATAACTATGGCTTCACAAACCGAAAACTCGGGAACAAGTAGGATTGCCGCTCCCGAGTCTTCCACCGGTCCTTGAAGGGTAGGATTGCCTCTTCACCACTCCACCACAATCAACGATCTTTCACACAACCGTGCTTCACTCGTCTTCAACGGGTTCTTTATAAAATAAAGATTGAATCAAGTAAATGATTCAATTGCGGCGAGCCTTGATTAGGATGATATAATCGGCGGCTTGCGCCTTCAAGTGTGTATGCTTGATGTAGCTTAAATGCGTAATACACTTGAAGAATTTCTCTGGATCGCAGCTTTAAGTTCGGAAGTTCAAGCAGGGTGTTTTTCAAATCGGTAAAATATCTCTTCAAAGTTTATCGAGTTTTCATCATCTTGTTTCTGAGTTGAAAGTCCTCTATTTATAGGTAAGAATGCTTGTGACTTGTATTTGAAATTCAAATGTAACCGTTCCTTGTTTTTGTCCCATCTGATTTGCTTTCTGTCACTATTCATAGGACTGACACTGTCAGAATTCCTTGTTGACAGTGCAGTCTGTCCACCCTTTGACTTATAACCATTGGATAAAAATCTGAGTCATCCCAACGTTCTTTTAATCTCAGCCTTTGATTTTTTTGATAAGACAGAGGTAGTTGGATGTCCTTATCCATGTAATCTTCCAATAATCTAGAATTAATCGAGGTATATTATCAGCAGGTTCATCAGTCTGCTATAATACCAATCAGTCTGCTGAACAGCAATTTGCTGTATGTAAGATAAAATGCAGCTGATTTCTTTTATCTAACTTTTATCTGTGAAGTTAGATTACACCTTTTTAATTATAACCAAGTTCCAAACATCATCCAACTTATGGAACCTAGACCTTCTACACAAGGTATATGTAATCAGTTTAGGTCATCACAGACTTGCCTAAATTCTGATTCCATATCCTTGACTTTAATTACTAAGTTTGATCCCTTAGCCTTCTGTAACTGAGTTTGAGCCCTCAGCCTTCATTAACTGAGTTTGACCCCTCAGCCTTCGCCTTCGGCAGGTTCCGTAAAAGTCTACCGACCTAACTACCCTACGATATTGACCAAATCCGCCGATATGAATTAGCGACCATTACGTTGCTTGTTTGATCAAACCTATTTATGAATCAAACTCTAATAAACCTATACATTTGATCTAGACATCTTTTTGCCTTTGCACTATAACAGCTATTCTGGCACTCATCATCAAAACAAAGAAATAAGTCCAACACAGAGTGAACCAGAAGACCTGAGAAATCATATACATAAGTCACAATTCAAAAAGATATTATGGAAGTGTGGCCTATATATATGAAAAAAAGTGCAACAATTTCCAGAGAAACCCTATGGAAATATACCCAGGGTTGTACTAACAAATGACCACTATGGACCCAAAGAGAATTGGGTACCTAAAACATTTTAATTTGTTTGGCAGGATATATGGTACTTTGAATTGACAGTGGTTGCTCAAGGCACATGACAAAGAGCAAGGACTGTCTAAGTGATTTTATTGCCAAAGTTGGACCAAAAGTTAATTTTGGAAGTAAAGACAAACCTGGATTCACCAAAGGTTATGGCACCTTGATCAGAAATGGTCTCACAATCAAAAATGGATCTTATGTAGAAGGATTGCATTACAATCTACTCAGCACCACTCAATTCTGTTATATGGGATATAAAGTTACATTGTCGTCAGCGAAACAACATTTCAAGTTGTTTTAGCCGGAAGAAGAAAAGAGAATATGTATGTTGTAGATTGGAATATAGCTTTTGCAGAAACATTTTTACTTGTGCATACCAAATCAGAAATCAGCTGGTTGTGGCACAAGAAACTGAGTCATCTAAACTTTGATGACATCAACACCCTCGTCAAGAAACAGTTAGTCATTGGACTACCTGAAATCTCATATAAGAAGGATAGCTTATGTGATGCTTGTCAACAAGGAAAGCAAACAAAAGCAAGTTTCAAGACTAAATCTCAGCATTCAACAACCAGAGTTTTGGAGCTACTACATATGGACTTATTTGGACATATTACACCAATTAGTATCAGTGGAAAGAAGTATACATTGGTGGTAGTAGACGATTTTTCAAGATATAATTGGGTTATCTTCTTAACAAAGAAAAGTGAAACCAAGCAAAGACTTACAGAACTACTCAAGAGACTTCAGAATCAGAAAGGTGTATCAGTTGTGAAGATAAGTTCAGATAAAGGAACTGAATTTCTCAACAATTGATTATTGAATATTGTGAAGAAAATGGTGTTTTACACCAACTTGCTGCCACAGCAACACCTCAACATAATGGTGTAGCTGAAAGGAGAAATAGAACGCTCAAAGAAGCAGGAAGGACTATGGTCTGTGAAGCCAAACTACCTGAAAGATATTGGGTAGAAGCAGTTAACACAACTTGCTATACACATAACAGAGCTCTCATGAATAAAAGGCATGAGAAGACTCCTTATGAAATTTGGAATGGAAGAAAACCAAATGTTTCTTACTTCCATGCTTTTGGAAGAAAATGTTTCATACACAATATCGGGTAAGATCAACTTCATGTTTTTTAACCCAAAGCTGATGAAGGAAATTTTCTGGGATATTCAAGTGTCAGCTAAGCATTCAGAGTACTAAATAAAAGGACACTCAAGCATGAGGAATCAATGCATGTGGTATTTGATGAACCAAACTTCCCTGGTGAAACAACTGTAGACAGACCAGAACCAATTTCTCAGTCTCAGTTACCAGTCTTGCTAGAATCAGTTTTTGTTGACATTGGAAGACTACGGATTTCAGATTCTTCAGATCAAGATCAGTCTCAGTTTCCAACTACTCAACAACCAACTCCTAAACAACATGATTCTGACTCAGTTTAAGAAAATCAAGAACCAGTTCATGAAGAACCAGTTGAACAAAATGTAGATCCCTCGATGCAAGCACCTGTTTATCAATCGATGAGAGATCACCCTGAAGAACAAGTTATTGGTGACACTCAAGCCGGAGTTTGAACAAGACATCAACTAGATGCAATGATTGCATGTTTTCTATCTCAATCTGAACCTAAGGAGATAGAAGAAGCTTTGAAAGATCCAGACTAGATACTAGCTATGCAAGAATAAGTGAATGAATTCGAAAGAAATCAAGTATGGGAAATGGTAGAAAAACCAATTCATGTGAATATCATTGGAACCAAATGGGTTTTCAGAAACAAACTTGATGAAGAAGGGAATATCATCAGAAACAAATCTAGAGTTGTAGCTAAAGGGTATTCTCAAGAAGAAGGCATAGACTTTGATGAAACTTATGCACCAGTTGCAAGATTGGAAGCAATCAGACTATTTCTTGCCTTTGCAGCTCACAAAAAGTTCAAAGTATACCAGATGGATGTTAAAAGAGCATTTTTAAATAGAATACTTGAAGAAGAAGTTTATGTTCAACAACCACCTAGATTCGAGATCAAAGATCAAGCTGATAAAGTTTTCATACTAAGGAAAGATCTTTATGGACTTAAACAAGCACCAAGATCTTGGTATGAAACTCTATCTTAGTTTCTAGTGGATAATGTATTTATCAAAGGAACTATCGACAAAACTTTATTCATATTGAAAAATGAAAAGAGCACTCAACTTGTTCAGATCTATGTTGATGACATTAGTTTTGGATAAGAAAATGAGCAGCTATGTGAGAAATTTGAAAGTTTAATGAAGACCAAATTTTAGATGAGTGTTATGGGAGAATTCAATTATTTTCTTGGATTACAAGTTAAACAATTAGATGATGGAATTTTCATTCACCAAACCAAGTATACAAGAGAACTTATCAAAAATTTTGGAATGGAAAAATCAGCTAGAATTTCTACACCAATGGGGACCAACATCAGACTAGATGAAGACAAAGAAGGAAAAGATGTTGATCAAACACTTTACAGAAGAATGATTGGAAGCTTACTCTATCTTACAACAAGTAGACCAGACATATCTTTTACTATTGGTGTATGTGCAAGATTCCAGACGAAACCAAAGCAAAGTCATCTCACAGTTGTAAAAAGAACCTTGAAGTATCTGAAAGATACAGATGGAGTTGGAATTTGGTATTCAAGAGAAGGAGAATTCAAGCTCATATCCTATTCAGACTCAGATTATGCAGGATGCAAAATGGACAGAAAGAGAACCTCAGGCACATGTCAGTTGCTAGGAAATAGACTTGTGTCTTGGTTCAGCAAAATGCAAAATTCTATCTCAACTTCAACAGCTGAAGCAGAGTATATAGCAGCTGGAAGTTGTTGTGCTCAAGTTCTATGGATTAGACAGCAATTAAGAGATTATGGGATAGAATAAAGAACGATTCCCATAATGTATGATAACACAAGTGCAATTGCAATTACTGACAATCCAGTTTACACTCAAGGACAAAACATATTGATGTGCGTCATCACTTTATAAGAGATCATGCAGAGAAAAAGGATATTACAGTTCTTTATGTACCTACTGAAGATTAGTTGGCCGATATCTTTACAAAACCTTTGGATAAAGAAAGATTTGCCAAATTAAGAACTGAGTTGGGGATAATCAAAGTCAGTTAAGTCAGTCAAGTCAGTTTAAGCCAGAGATTCGTCAAGGGGATTAATCTTTGTTATGCTGGGTGCGCTCACTTAACAGATTAGTCATTCACATCAACAATCTCAATCTGACCAACGGGAACTGAAAGATATTTTGGAACTGAAAGTTTACTCTAGAACTGAGCTCAGCATCAATCTTTATAAAAGTCAACTTAAGTCAAAGGTTGATGAGATAAAACCGACAGCGGTTATATCGCATTTAATTACCGCAGTTTTTGTCAGAATATATTACGTGTACACCCCACTATTGTCAGAACAGTACATGCTTTGGTTACACAAACCATCATGGAATTTGAAAAGTTGTACTAATCAACCGTCAGAACATCATCCCTATATATCCAACCTCCATTCACATTTCCTTAAAAACAAAAATCAGATTTTTCATAATCCTTTCATCTCAAAATTCAATTTTTGTTTTCACACCCAAAAATGACAACCTCCAAGAAATCTCAAGAAGAAAGATTGATCACAGATTTAGATGTGTATACATTCGTAGTTTATGAAGCTATGTGCAACAACACTCTGTTAGCAAGTTATATATGTGATAAGATCCAGAAACAACCAGGATTAAAAAGCATTCTGGAGGTCACTTTCAACGAAAAACGTGATGTGGAAGGGATTTTACAGTTCTGGGAGAACATGCGTATGATAAGAGACTCTCTCTTCACTACATTTCGTGGAGATCGAATTATTATCAATGAACGAGTCATGAAGTCACTATTTGGTTTCAAAAATTCATCTGTGACATCAATAGACTTGACTCGTCTACCATTAAAAAGAGACGCATTTCTTAGACAAATTTCTTTATCTAAGGAACCAGCAGAAGTTGGCATTCATATTGATAAACTCAAGCCAGAATTTGGACTCCTTAGTAGATGGCTCAGCAGACATGTTATTGGAAAATCCAAAGGAATCAACACATTTTCCTATGACAATGTTTATCTGATGAACATAATTTTGGACGAACTAGAATTCAATTGGGCCGGTTATGTCATCAATCAGATAAAGAAGCAAAACTTAGCTGAATTGGGAAGTGTACAAAAAGCTCAAGCTGAAGGACAAGTAACTGTTGGGAGATTCCGACTGAAGAAAACACTCAGTGGAATCATTCAATTTTATTTGGAGAAACTCAAGGCAGGGAAGAAAGCAAGACAAAATGTAGTCACAACTACTGATACAGAGGGAATTGCAGCAGTCACATGAACAACTTCCCAATCTAAAGCCAGACAGGAAACTGTGTCTCAGCAGAAAGCTGAACACAAAGGAGTCAAGCGGAAAGCTGACTCAGCAAAAGAAAAATCGGTTGTCAAATGTTTGTACCCAGGTACTTCGAGTCAGCAAGCACCAACTGAGGGGTAACTACAACAACTGACAGCTGAAATCGTACGGAGAGATATTCCTGTTGAATATACTTCTGAGTTACAACACTATTCAGATCAGCCACAAGCTCCTAGTTTTGAAGCTGATAGAATTATCAAACTAATGGAGATGAAACTCAGACAAGAAGATTCTCGTGATGCTATCTTACAATTTGAAGAAAATTTGCTCTTGAAGGAATTGGAAATTAGAGACCTATACACTCTGTTTCCTATGTCAAAGTTTCTTGCAAATTGTTTCAATAGATTCACTGAACTAGCTCAACGCAGACAATCGGCCACATCATCTTCTCCCAAGGATTCTTTGAAGAAGAAGGATGATGATGAAGATTATAATTCAAGGGAAGAAGCAGATATGATTACAGTTTTATAGAAAAATACTCAACCTCAACTCCAGGCTACGCAAATTGTAACTCAGCAAGAAGATTTGCCAGTTGAAAATCAGACAGCCGACAATCAGCAAGCGGCTGATGGACTTAATAATCAACAACTTAATATCATTGAAGATATCACTCAGTCTAAAGTTCAAACAGAAGCAACATATGATCCTTCTGATATCCTGACAAATGAGGAATTGAGCAAAGTTCATGAGAACTTGAAGATTGTGCTCATCCAAAAGGATGCATACAATGGCCTTCTGTCAAACATCTCTGGATATCTAGATTACAGAACGAAAACAGATATCTCAGTTCATGAAATACTAGAGATGATCTAACAACAAGTTCAAGCTCTGCCTCAGAAATTTTGTTACTTAAACAGAAACTTGAAGACTCAACCGTAGTAGATAGGGAAACACATGCTCATGCTCACTGGCATATGAATCAGCACATCTACGGATTAGAGAATCAGCTCAAAGAAGTACTTGCTTCTCAGCAACGTATCTCAGCCGATCAAAAGGCAACCCATGCTTTAGTAGATCAATTGTATGATGCCAAAAATGGGGAAGCTGAAGAAGAAAAACTGAAGTTACTCGGAGTAAAGAAGCAACTTGAAGACGAATTGGAAAAATATAAATCAGATCCAAAGTTCTTAAAGAACAAATTAACTGATGAGCAGCTCATTGAGAAATACAGTCAACCTGAAGATCGGAGAGCTACTCTTACAAAGGATATGTGGTAAAAGTTTGTCAAAGATCATAATCCTATCAAAGCCAAGTACAAGGATAAGACCATTGAAGAATCCTTGAATTACTTCTTATCTGACGAATTGTACAATCGGAAGATGGCGCAATATAAGAAGATCAAGAGGATTGAAGACAAACTGAAGATAAAAGACAAAGTTGAACAAATGAAAGCTGACGTAGAAGAATTTGAAAAATTCTACTTGGATGAATCAGCTTTACCAAAGTTAATTTTATGGAGAAAATGGAAAGAAGGAAGCCAAGTAGACTATAACAAGACCTTTTCTATGGAACTCTAAGCTAGAACATGATTATCGTCTACATGACAAAGAGATGAAGTATATTACAGTTACACAAAAAGCACAGAAATGAGCTTAGTCGTTAGTTAAATTTCTTTGAACAAAGTGTAACTATTCCAGTTTTTGCGTATTCTAATGAAATCTAGTTTCCCAGTTTTACATTGTTTTACATTGTTATGATCTTTAAGCTTTTCTTTTAGGGAAAGTTTTGGCATCATCAAAAGGGGGAAATTGTTGGAAATTAAATTTATGTTTTGATGATAATTCATCATATTTACTCAGAATATTATCTTAACCTCATTGATTAAGTGTTGAAACTATCTGTTATAGTGAAAAGCTAAAAGATGTCTAGAACAGAATGTATAGGTCTTACTAGAGTCTGATATTTGTATAGGTTACATCAGACATGCACTGTAATAGTTAGTGTGTCGTGAAAATGAAAACTGGAAGTCATTTAGAAAACTGGAAATCGTCAAGATAAACAAACTGACTCAGACTACACCATTATGAAACTGAAGAAGATAAGTTCGCTGAGGGACACAAAATCGGTTGTCTTATTTAGAAGATTGAAGAACTGAGGGTTCAAACTCAGTTGATGAAGAGCTGAGGGTCACAGACTCAGTTATTGAAGATTGAAGAACTGAGGGTTCAAACTCAGTTATGAAGATCACAAGTCGAGACTATAAAGTTAGACTTCAAGCAAGTTTATGGTGACCTGAACTGACTTTATGGATCTTGTATGAAGACCTAAGAATCATAAAGACAATGAATTCTTAGAAGATAATTGCTTATGGTGTACTCTGATTAAGTCAATTACAATCAGATGAAAACTGGAGTACTGATATTTGAAGAAGAGTAAAATCTCAGTTAATGCTCCAAGTCAGTCAAGAAACTAACAACTGATAAACACAAGATATAAAACTCAAGCCAGGAAACTCTGTCATTCATCCAACAAACTGATAGTACAGTTGTTGGAAATAAAATTTATGTTTTGATGATAATTCATCATATTTATTCAAAGTATCATCTTAACCTCATTGATGAAGTGCTGAAGCCAGCTGTTATAGTGAAAAGCTAAAAGATGTCTAGAACTGAATGTTTAGGTTTTACTAGAGTCTGATATTTTTATAAGTTACATCAGAAAAGCACTGTAATAGTTAGTGTGTCATAAAACTGAAAACTGGAAGTCATCTAGAAAACTGGAAATCACTAAGACAAACAAACTGACTTAGAATACACCAGTATTGAACTGAAGAAAATAAGTTCGTTGAGGGACACAGACTCAGTTGGCTTATCTAGAATATTGAAGAACTGAGGGTTCAAACTCAGTAGATGAAGAACTGAGGGTCACAGACTCAGTTATAGAAGATTGAAGAACTGAGGGTTCAAACTCAGTTATGAAGATTACAAGTCGAGACTATGAAGTTAGACTTCAGGCAAGTTTGTGGTGACCTGAACTGACTTTATGGATCTTGTATGAAGACGTAAGATTCATAAGGACAATGAATTCTTAGAATATATTTACTTTTGGTGTACTCTGATTAAGTCAATTATAATAAGATGTAAACTGGAGTACTGATATTTGAAGAAAAGTAAAAATCTCAGTTAATGCTCCAAGTCGACCAAGAAACCGACAACCGATAAACTCGCATAAAACCGATCGTGAAACTCGCTTTTACATGTCGCCATCCAACAAACCGATAGTACAAATAACGTTAAAAAGGAAGCGATTTTATTGGATGAGTTACTGACAGATCATAACGGTCAGAAAATATAGCCGTTACAAGATAGACGTTGATACAGTTCGAATTCAAGCCAGATGAACGTTGGATCTCACACTATAAATAGAGGACTTTGCACCAAGGATTACATACGAAGATTTAACAGATTTACAAGCATATTTGTGCATTAGTCTTTTTATTCGAATTGCTATCATCTCAGTGTTTTAACAAGATGACATCTAGAATTTCTTCAAGTGTTCAGCTACACAGAATTTATCCAGATTCAGACACTTTGAAGAACCACAAACAAGAATCAATTTATTTATTCTTGGCCCAACTTTGATTCTACATCAAAGGTTTAGACTGTGAAGCAAACCGGGAAGGTTTCGCCAAGGACAGTTGTTACAAGCAGTCGGGTAGACTGTGTTTGTGGTGGTAGCTGGTGAAGAGGCATACGTAACCCTTCAAGGACCAGTGTTCAAGCAATTGAAGAGCAGCAATTCTACCTATTCTACAACTGTTTAGATTGTGAAGCTAGGGATTAGCCAAGGACTATTGTTTAGGACTTTTTGTAACAGTTCACCTCATGAAGTTCTAGTGGAATTTTCCTCCACACCATAGGGGAAGAGAGGACGTACAAGATTACACCACCTAGAACCTCTATAATTCTTGTTTATTTACTTTATGCACTTATTTACTTACTCAGCATTTATTTACAGCATTCTGAGAATTGATTGTTATACATTTCACAGTTCACAAACTGACATTCTTCAGAATTCAGTTTAACACACTCAGCTTTCACATAGAATAACAAGATCAAGAAAAAGGCTAGAATTATATCCGCTTCCGGTTGTCTCAGTTTTAAGCTTAAGTCAGTTTGACTTGAACTCACCTTAGTCAGCTTAACTCCACACAAGTTTTAACTAAACTTTAATTTGTTTTAAATCCAGTTTTAGGGACAAGTTTATTCCCCCCCCTCTAAACTTGTGTTAGCCTTTCCAAGGACCAACAATTGATATCGGAGCAGTGTTTCTTTAACAAGCCATTGTTAAAAGCTCATTTTCTCTAATCTCCTCTAGTTGTTCTCATAAGAAAGCTCAGTTTCCAGATATTACACAATCAGTTTTCACTCACTCACAATGGATAACAATCGGTATGCAAGATAGATGCTTATGTGCAACATGGACAAATTTGTTGAATATAAACGTCGAATGCAAGATTTTCTGGCGGCTACTCATGACGAAATGATGGATGTACTCAATGATGGACCAATTCAGATCACTCACATGCAAACCGATGGTGATAGACAAGTACGAGTTCCCAAGCCCAAAGCCGAATGGACTAGTGATAATCGCAAGCGAAACAATATCAACAATGTTGCTATGGATTTTATCCTCAGAACTCTTGACAGCAACATGTACTTAAAGGTGAAAGAATGCACAACTGCTAAAGAAATGTGGGACAAACTTCAGTTAGTTTGTGAAGGAACTGACTCAATCAAGGAGAACAAGATCTCAGTTGCAAAACAAAAGTTTGAGAATTTCAAGATGAAATCTGGTGAGACCATTGACCAAATGATGACAAGATTCAGTGCTATAATAGATGAATTAGATCTACTCAAGATTGAATACTCTAAGAAAGTTGTCAATACAAGAATCTTGAAGGCATTACCAATGTGCTGGAAGATGAAAGTCACTGCTATGGAAGAATCTAGAAGACTTGACATAGAGGACTCATTTAAAATCTTTTTAGATTTGAAAGCCTATGAATTCAATGAAGATTTTACAAGTACAGCAGCAATAATCAAAGCTCTGGAAGAACCAAAAACCACAGCACTTGCAGCAGCATCAAATGACTCTCAAGAAACATCCACAAATAATCTTCAATAGTTGGATGAAATGGAGGAACAAATGGCTCTTATGATGAGCAGAATCAGAAGGATGTAGAATGGTGATCATGTAACAGTACATGCATCGGTTACCCAAACCATCATGGAATTTGAAAAGATGTACTAATCAACCGCCAGTACATCCTACCTATTTATTCAACCTTCGTTCACACTCTCCTCAATCAAAATTTCAAATTATTAGTCTCTTTCCTAAAAACAAAATCAGACTTTTTGCAATCCTTTCATCTCAAAAATCAATTTTTGTGTTCACACCCATATACGGCCACTTCAAAGAAATCACAAGAAGAAAGATTGATCACAGAGTTAGATGAGTTTTCATTCGAAATTTATGAAGCAATGTGCAAGAACACTCTATTAGTAAGCTACATCTATGATAAAATCCAGAAACAACCAGGTTTGAGAAACCTTCTGGAAGTTAAGTTCAACGAAGAACGTGATGTGGAAGGGATTTTGCAATTCTGGGAGAATATGTGATTGGTACGAGACTCCCAAATCACTACAGTTCATGGAGATCGTATTATTATCAATGAACGAGTCATGAAGTCACTATTTGGTTTCACAAATTCATCTGTGACATCAATAGATTTGTCTACTCTACCATTGAAAATAGACGCTTTTCTTAAGCAACATACTTTTTCTAAGGAACCAGTAGAAATTGATATTCATGTTGACAAACTCAAGCTAGAATTTGTGCATCTCAGCAGATGGCTCAGCAAACATGTCATTGGAAAATCCAAAGGAATCAGTACACTATCCGATGAAAACATTTATCTGATGAACATAATTTGGGATGAAATAGAATTCAATTGGGCAGGTTATGTAGTCAATCAGATAAAGAAGCAACACTTAGCTGAATTAGAAAGTGTAAGAAGAGCTCAAGCTGAAGGTCAAGCAACTGTTGCCAGATTCCGACTATAGAAAACACTCTATGGAATCATTCAATTTTATCTGGAGACACTCAAGGCAAGGAAGAAAGAATGACAAACGCAGAGGAAATAGCAGTTGTCACAAGAACAACTTCCCAACCTGAAGCTGGACAGAAAATTGTGTCTCGGCAGGAAGCTGAACACAAAGGCATCAAGCAGAAAGCTGACTCAGCAAAAGGAAGATCGGTTGTAAAATGTTTGTACCCAGGAACTTCAAGAGAGAAATCACCAACTGAGGGGGAACAACTGACAACCGATGTTTCCAAGGAAAATGTCTCTGCTGACCATACTTCTCAGTCACAAGACCAATCAGATCAGCAACCAGTCTCAGTTTTTGAAGCTGATAGAATCACCAAGCTGATGAAAATGAAGCTTAAACCAGAAGATTCTCGTGATGTCAGTCTATAGACTGAAGAGAAACTACTCTTGAAGAAATTGGAAATTAGAGACCTATACACTCTGTTTCCTATATCAGAATTTCATGAAAATTACTTCAAAAGATTCACTGAACTAGCTAAAAGAAGAGAATCAGGCACATCATCCACCTCCAAAGTTATTTCAAAGAATGATGATGACCATGATGATTCAAGAAAAGAAGCTGATGTGACTACAGGTTTGCAGATATCCAACCTCAACTTCAAGCAACGCAAACTGTAACTCAGCAAGAAGATTTGCCAGTTGGAAATCAGACAACTAACAAACAACAAGCAGTTGATAGAATTGATAATCAACAACTTATGATCATTGAAGGTATCACTAAGTTCAAGGATCAAATAGAAGCTACATATGATCCTTCCGATATCCTAACAAAGGATGAGTTGGCCAATGTTCATGAGAACTTGAAGATCGTGCTCAGTCAAAGGGATATACAAAATGGCCTTTTCTCAAACATCTCTGGATATCTAGATTATAGAACTAGAACAGATGTCTCTGTTCATGCAAGACTTGAGATGATTCGTAAGTCAAGTTCAAGTTTTGCTTTAGAAATTTTGTTACTTAAACAAAAACTTGAAGAATCAACCGCAGTAGACAGAGAAACACATGCACAAGCTCACTGGCATATGAATCAGCACATCTACGGGTTAGAAACTCAGCTCAAAGAAGTACTTGCTTCTCAGCAACAAATCACAGCCGATCAAAAGGCAACCCATGCTCTAGTAGATCAATTATATGATGCCAAAGGAAGCTGAAGAAGAAAAGCTGAAGTTACTCAAGGAAAAGAAGCAACTTGAAGACGAGTTGGAAAGATACAAATCAGATTCAAAATTCTTACAGAAAGAGTTAACTGACGAGCAGCTCATTGCAAAATATAGTCAACCCGGAGATCGGAGAGCTACTCTTACAAAGGATCTATGGTTAAAGTTTGTCAAAGATCATAATCCTATCAAAGCTAAGTACAAGGACAAGACTTTTGAAGAATCCTTGAACTACTTTCTATCTGATGAACTCTACAATCAGAAAATGGCACAATATAAAAAGACCAAAAGGATCGAAGACAAACTGAAGATTAAAGACAAAACTGAACATATGAAAGCTGATGTAGTAGAATTTGAGAAATACTACGTGAATGAATCATCTTTACCAAAGTTAATCGTATGGAGGAAATGGATAGAAGGAAGTCAAGTAGACTACAACAAGACCTTTTCTAAAGAAGACTCCAAGCTAGAATATGATTATCATCTACACGACAAAGAGATGAAGTTTATTTCAGTCACACAAAAGGCACAGAAAAAGGATTAGTCTTTAGTCAAAATTCATTTGAACAAAATGTAACTATTCAAGTTTTTTTTTTGTATTCTAATGAGATCCAGTTTCCAGTTTTACATTGTTTTCATCTTTAAGCTATTCTTTTAGGGAGAGTTTTGGCCTCATCAAAAAGGGGGAAATTGTTGGAAATAAGAATTATGTTTTGATGATAATTCATCATATTTATTCAAAGTATCATCTTACCCTCATTGATGAAGTGCTGAAGCCAGCTGTTATAGTGAAAAGCTAAAAGATGTCTAGAACTGAATGTTTAGGTTTTACTAGAGTCTGATAATTGTATAAGTTACATCAGACAAGCACTGTAATAGTTAGGGTGTCGTAAAACTGAAAAACTGGAAGTCATCTAGAAAACTGGAAATCACTAAGACCAAAAAACTGACTCAGAATACACCAGTATTGAACTGAAGAAAATAAGTTCGTTGAGGGACACAGACTCAGTTGGCTTATCTAGAAGATTTAAGAACTGAGGTTCAAACTCAGTAGATGAAGAACTAAGGGTCACAGACTCAGTTATAGAAGATTGAAGAACTGAGGGTTCAAACTCAGTTATGAAGATTACAAGTTTAGACTATGAAGTTAGACTTCAGGCAAGTTTGTGGTGACCTGAACTGACTTTATGGATCTTGTATGAAGATTTAAGATTCCTAAGGACAATGAATTCTTAGAAGATATTTGCTTTTGGTGTACTCTGATTAAGTCAATTATAATCAGATGTAAACTGGAGTACTGATATTTGAAGAAGAGTAAAAATCTCAGTTAATGCTCCAAGTCAGTCAAGAAACTGACAACTGATAAACTCAGTATAAAACTGATCAAGAAACTCAGTTTTACATGTCATCCATCCAACAAAATGATAGTACAGTCGAACGTTTAAAAGGAAGCGATTTTATTGGATGAGTTACTGACAGATCATAACGGTCAGAAAATATAGCCGTTACAAGATAGACGTTGATACAGTTTGAATTCAAGCCAGATGAACATTGGATCTCACACTATAAATCGAGGACTTTGCACCAAGGATTACATACGAAGATTTAACATATTTACAAGCATATTTGTGCATTAGTCTTTTTATTCGAATTGCTATCATCTTAGTGTTATAACAAGATCACATCTAGAATTTCTTCAAGTGTTCAAGATACACAGAATTTATCCAGATTCAGACACTTTGAAGAAGCACAAACAAGAATCAATTTATTGATTCTTAGCCCAACTTTGATTCTACATCAAAGGTTTACACTGTGAAGCAAACCGGGAAGGTTTCGCCAAGGACAGTTGTTACAAGCAGTCGGGTAGACTGTGTTTGTGGTGGTAGCTGGTGAAGAGGCATACGTAACACTTCAAGGACCACTGTTTATGCAATTGAAGAGCAGCAATTCTACATGTTCTACAACTGTTTAGATAGTGAAGCTAGGGATTAGCCAAGGACTATTGTTTAGGACTTTTTGTAACAGTTCACCTCAAGAAGTTCTAGTGGAATATTCCTCCACACCACGTGGGAAGAGAGGACGTATAGGATTACACCACCTGGAACCTCTATAATTCTTGTTTATTTACTTTACGGACTTATTTACTTACTCAGCATTTATTTACAGCATTCTGAGAATTGATTGTTATACATTTCACAGTTCACAAACTGACATTCTTCAGAATTCGCTTTAACAAACTCAGCTTTCACATAGAATAACAAGATCAAGAAAAAGGCTAGAATTATATCCGCTGCCGGTTGACTCAGTTTTAAGCTTAAGTCAGTTTGACTTGAACTCAGCTTAGTCAGCTTAACTCCATACAAGTTTTAACTTAACATTAATTTGTTTTAAATCCAATTTTAGGGACAAGTTTATTCACCCCCCCCCTCCTCTAAACTTGTGTTAGCCTTTCCAAGGGACCAACAACAGTCGAACGTTATAAAGGAAACAATTTTCTTGGATGAAATATTGACACATCAGAACGGTCACAAAATATAGCCGTTACAAGATAGACGTTGATACAATTCGAATTCAAACAAGATGAACGTTGGACCTCACACTATAAATAGTGGACTTTGCACTAAGAAAAAAAACAGAATCATTAAGATCAACAAGAATTTTGTGCACTAGTCTTAGTTATTCGAATTGCTATCATCTCTGCGCTATAACAAGATCATATCAAGGATTTCTTCAAGTGTTCAAGCTACACATAATTTATCCAGATTCAGACACTTTGAAGAACCACAAACGAGAATCAATTCATTGATTCTCAGCCCAACTTTGATTCTACATCAAAGGTTTAGACTGTGAAGCAAACCGGGAAGGTTTTGCCAAGGACAGTTGTCACAACAGTCGGGTAGACTGTGTTTGTGGTGGTAGCTGGTGAAGAGGCATACGTAACCCTTCAAGGACCAGTGTTCAAGCAATTGAAGAGCAACAATTCTACCTATTCTACAACTGTTTAGATAGTGAAGCTAGGATTAGCCAAGGACTATTGTTTAGGACTTTTTGTAACAGCTCACCTCAAGAAGTTCTAATGGAATTTTCCTCCTACACCACAGGGGAAGAGAGGACTGAAAGGATTACACCACCTGGAACCTCTATAATATTTGCCTCATTTACTTTACGCATTTATCTATTTACTTAGCATTTATCTACAGTATTCCGAGAATTGATTGTTAGACACCTCACAGCTCACAAACTGACATTCACCACAATTCAGTTTAGCACACTCAGCTTTCATATAGGATAACAAGATCAAGAAAAAGGCTAGAATTTAATCCGCTGCAGGTTGACTCAGTTTTTCTTAAGTCAGTTTGACTTAAACTCAGTTCAGTCAGCTTAACTCCACACAAGTTTTAACTGAACCTTAATTTGTTTAAAATCCAGTTTTTGGTGACAAGTTTATTCACCCCCCCACCCCCTCTAAACTTGTGTTAGCCTTTTCAAGGGAAGAACAACTTGGCTAGCTCTTTTTCACATCATAATTCCAAGAGACAAATAGTTTCTTGTGAAAAATAGAGAGATTTTCTTGAGAGGTTTAGAGAGAGAGTGAATAGGCCGGTCTAGCAAATGGAGTTTTCTAGTAGCAATCCAATGGTGGATTCTGGAGGGTTGTTCGTGTGGACTGGCGGTAGAGGCAGATCGCTTGGGCGGCTCCGTGCACCACTACTCTCTTTAGACGGTCAAAGCTTCGATCTTTTAGATCAAACATGGTAACCACCGTCTACTAAGCTTGTTATGTTTGTTGCTTAAACGAAGTTGATCCTGGTTAAAGGAAATAAATTTTTGAGTTCCGTTCCGCTCCGCGTAGATTTCCTAACAGTGGTATCAGAGCGAGCTTCGAGCTTAAGCAATAAGCATGTTAATTTGCATAGTAATTAATCGGTAGATGCAAGATCTAGATTCACGAATAAGGAAAGCAAAAAAATTCGGGTAGGGAGCTCGGCCGATCGGCGGCGGCTCCCCACCGTGTGGCGCCTTAGGGTGCTGCCGTCGACTGGTTGCTTTATGATGGATCCCGATTTTGTTTTTCGTTTTGTGATTTTTGATTGTGCATTGATATCTCATTTGTTTAGTTGTATCATGTAGCTAACCAATGGTTCGAATAGTTTGGACCATTGGGATTCCACATGGCATTAAAACAATATTGGCCTTTCCAAACTTTGTTTGGAATAGGCTTAGGCCCTTCATAAATATTTAATTTGGGAAAAGGCCTAGGCCTAGGCCCCTTTCAAAATTTTGATCGTAGAAAGGGGCCAAGCACTCAACCAAATCGTGTGCGGAAAGATGCCTTTTGGTTTAGGAAACCAAAGGCACCCCTTTTGGTTACGAACCAAAGGGAAAGGAAACAAAAAAGACCTTTTAATTTTGATTTTAATTTTGAATAATTCAAAATTAATAAAATTAAAATTAAAATCGATTTAAAATTAAATGTTATTTTTATTTTTGATTTAAGTCTTTTAATAAATTAAAAGTTAATTGATAATTTGACGTGATAAAATAAGACGCAAGTAGTTAAATTTTAATTTATCTTTTTCATAAGATATTATTGTATGAATTAGATGGATATAATATGATTATTCTATGGACCCCGATTGATCATGGACTTGACTAATAGGATAGATGTAAATGATTTATTTTTTGTTGGTTTAAAAATTGTCCTAGGCCGTTATAAAGAACGTTGCTTAGTTTATTTTCTGCATTATCCCATTCCCGTTAGCTCCCCCGGTGTGGGGTGGGTGTATTTATTTTATTAGATATAATTTATGTAAAAGAATGGAGTGAAAGATGAAGACCAAAGAAAGACGAAAATAAAGATCTCATTGGAGAATAGAGCATTAAAAATCCTATTGGAGGTTGCAGCTAACTTTAGATTGTGACCCGCGGTTTCGTTAGTTTGTATTCAAAACCGCACCTAGAAATGGCCAATAATCATACCGGTTACTTTACGTATTTATTTACTTTGTGCTTGTATTTATTTTATACGATACGATTGATGCATAACTAGACACAATCAAGATGAATGTGTAGGATGTATGTCTATAGAGATAGATATATATATGTGATGAGACCGTAATTATAAATTAATTAATTGAATAAATTTACATAAATACTTCCACAACAAAAATCATGTCGAAATATTGTCTCCCAATATTATAACGACGGTGAAGAGCCCTTGTTTGGATCCAACCGATCGACCACGGCCGGGAGTTGACCTACCTCGGGTATATCGTCATTATTGAGACAGGATTGCATGAGATCTCGTGAATATTGGGTTATGACGTGACTAAAGTCTTTCGGTGATTGGCCACCGTCAGGGCCTTCTGACTTAGTGGCAATGGGTTGACTAACACATAGTGATGTATATCGTCAAAGAGTTCACTAGTCAACCACTGAGAATTACACAGTGATGTGATTGGTAAAGAGTTACCTACCTTTCGAAATTATCTTGGTTGATCGACCACCGCCGGGAATCGAGGTAACTAGATTGGATCTCAGCCACTAAAGAATTTTGGAAAATTCTTGAAAGTCAATCGGGAGTAATTGACTAGTGGGAGAAAAATCATAAACCAAAATACCATTTTTGATTTTGCGTGTATAAACAACAACACTCTTTTATCTTTATTTTTATGTTGTAGTTTTAACAAACTTTATATTTATGGTTTTATTCTCGGTTTGTAAAACCAAATTATGACTGTTAACTTTTGAGAAACGTTCTCAAATATGGTTAAGTAATTTTAATCCTTTTTAAAATAAACAATAACACGAGCAACCCCGTTATAGTAGTTAGAGACAAGGAGACTACATAATTGATGCAATGCTCCAACACTTTGATTATTAATGAACAACGGAAGCTAATGATATGATTAAATCACTTGAAATAAGTTTCAATGAATTAATCATGCATTGGATATGATCCAATACGATCATTCTGTCATACGATGACAATTAATTCAAACGTTGGATAAGAATGACCACATGGAATTTTGGAAATGTTGTTTTCCAAATTGTAAGATTTAAGTATCGACTTATTTCTTTAATCATTGCTTGAAGATAATTAAATAGTTCATGTTTTGAATATGATTCAAATGGTTAAATAAACTACCTAAAAAAACTTTAAATTTTCTTTATGAAACGAAATTAAAGATATAGCTCTTGTGATCTCTCTTAAGTCTTATGAAGACTACACTAAGAAATATTTACAAGTGCTTAAAGGATTAAAAAGAAAGTTAGGGCATGTGCTTAAAATAAGAGATCTTATCGAAGTCTTTATTCTAGGCAAGTGTGTTGAGATAAATCCATCTAAGTTCAAGTCAACTCTTAGATATATGATATCTTATGAGTATGATTAAATTAGAAGGATTAAATACGGAACACACAAAGATACGGAAAAGTGAAGCAAACGTTGCGACATTTTCGGTTTTGTTTGTGTCTAGTAAACTGATAAAGGAACAAAATAAATGTTATTGTGTTCCGGTTCTTATGAAGAACAAGTGTTCAGTTGCTTGTTAGGATTTAGTAGACATATTCAGTTGTAAGGAATAAATGTTATTCCGATAAAAATGGAACAACACTGAATCTAACATATTAGATTGGAGTCACAATATAGTTGATATATGTGATGAATTCTCAGCTAAATATTTGTATGGTTGTTATCCTTGATTTTTGTGGTTGATCAAGACATAGTCTCTACGGATGAGAATCGTGTGATCAAATGTCATTCTGATGATGTCTGAACCATGTGATTATGAATCATGTGGGTAATACGCATCTTATCTAAAGATGACTAAAAATTGTAGAGCCTAAACATACCGATGTTTGTTGGCTTGTGACAATAAATGCCACAAATAATTGTTTATTAATCTCTACAACTATTTTTAGAAATAGTCAAATGTACTTATTGAAGTACGACAATTATGAAAGGCCAAAAAGTTTGAGCTAGTACGAATTTAAGATAAATGAAACTTAGGAATTAATCTTCAATTAGATTGAAGCAATTAATAACTGTAGGGTGTTTCAGAAGTCGTCTAAATAAGAATCAGATTCTCCTTAAAAGGATATCATTTTGAGATGCGCGATCGGATTGCGGTCCCGAAATGTAAGCAACACATTATACAATAAAGTTGTGATGTAATCCATGCAAAGAATCCCTTACCCATTTTGGGATAGTGCCATTAATCGAAACACATACTTAACCTAGTTCCAAAGAATAAGGTTGAATAAATTCCATATTATATATGGAAGGGGATAACGTCGAATCTATCTTAACCGATGATTTGAAGTTGTCGTAGGCAAAGTCAGAAAGGCTTGAAGCCTAGTAAGACATATGCAACTTTGTGGAATGACTTGGCTAGCACGCTAGATATTGTCTACTTTCCCGTGGAACAAAATGTTTGTCTCCAAACATGATGTCTTCTAAAGGAGGTATTTCTTCCGAAAGGAGATAGTGGGAGTAAGTGAGATCTCAAAAGAGTTTGAGAGCCACAAGGAGAGATTCAACCATTGGAACGTGAGCAGAAGCCACATAGATGAGGTGTAGAACACTGCTCACTGCATACAAATGTTCAATAAGTCTATGGATAACCTCAAGCTTGAAAAGGCTGCTGGTATGTTCATCTTTAAGAATGAATATCTCATGACTTATGAAGGAATGTTTAAAAGGTAAGATTGAGTGAAATGGCCAGGAGCCATAATATCTGAATTAGATTCCATCAGTGACAACCAGGTTGTGAACCTAGTCTGTCTTACCTAGAGGGAATGTCCCTGAAACGCTGACATGGATAGTATTATTATTACCATAAGGCTATAATCACGGCTGAAGGGTACATTGTGTAAACCTTGCAATTATATTTATGCTGTTAGCTGAGCCCAGTTCTGTTTAGACTATGCTTGTTATAACTTCGAATCATGGCTATATGATAGTGTTCAAGATGTTGGGCAAACAGCTCAATGTTCATAGATGATAACATGATATGTGAGCCCACCAGATCCATTTATGGACTCAAACAAGTTTCTCTAGAGAAATTCATTGTTTGATAATCAAATGAGTTTGATTAAGCCAAAAGAAGGGATATGCCCAATGTGCAAGAGGGATAGTGGGAGTGTGTTATGATTTTTGAGTAAGGTATTGGATATCTCTATCGGGAATTTTCACCCCATGTCACAGTCAATTAATGTTTGATAGCTCAAGGTCTTTACGAAAGCACTTGGATTAGCAGTTCTTAATTTTTTGAAATAAGAATCTATAGTGATAGATTTAACTGCTGTTAGGTTATAGTTTTTTTTTTTTTTTTTTAAACCTCAGAAATTTTATTAATGATAAACCGAAGTTTTACATGGCCAACCCCTGGCCTTACCTCCAAAAGAACATGCGTCATCAATACATGTTTATCACCTCCTTAAACCCTTAGTCCGGAAAACCCATTGTGGGAAAAACCGGGTGCTAAGGGAAGAGTATGATCTCCCATGTATTGGAACAAAAAAACTAAAGAGAGCAATTACATAAGATCTACAATCAAGAAACATCAAAAACAAAGTAACTACAACCAGCCTTTCTCCATATCAGTCTCTATCCAGGCACTTCCAGCAATATCAATCAACAGCATTTCCCAGGCTATGGTCCATCAACAACATTGTCCAAGCTATGATCCAAATTTTTCTGGGGCCAATGAAAATCCAACACCTACAAATTTGATCACAAGGAGCACCTAAAATGTACCACAGCAACCAAATGCTAGATATATAAAACCCATAAATCAAAATAGAGAGAAACAACCTGTTTGCACCCCTCAATATTATGAAGGGTGCTTCCAGGATGATTATGCTTTGCCCTGGGGCCATATTATTCACCATCCATACTGCAGACCTGTAAGAGCAAGCACCACAGAATAGCAATAGAGTAAAAGCAGGGGGCCAAACAGAGCTACAAGAGTAAATGGTATGAAACCACCTGTCTGCACCCTTCATAACAATGAAGGGTGCTTCCAAAATTGATTTGCTGTTTGTATACATCATTTATTCCTTCTAATTATAGGTAGCTGTAGGACATCTTTAGTGACCAGCAGTCCAAGCTCAGCATCAAGATTAGTGCCCTCAATAATACCAGCAGTCTGTGTGGAGCTGGAAAGTTTGGCAAGATAGTCAGCAGGAGCATTGGCCTCTCTGTATATGTGTTGAAGATGAAAATTCTGGCTTGAAATAAGATGTTGTATGATCTCAATGTCCTGCAGGTATTTCCAGGGGATTTTATACTTCCCTTTGATCATCTGTTCCAAAGCCTGAGAATCAGTCTCAATAATAACATCTTGTAATTGGAGCTGAATACATAAGTTGATACCAGAAACCATGGCAGAGATCTCAGCTTGCATATTAGTATCAACCCCATAAGCTTCATACCCTGCTTTTATGACTTGTCCAACATGATTTCTAATAATGAAACCCCCACAGCAATCCCAGGGTTTCCAATAGAAGATCCATCAGTATTGAGTTTGTATCCATCAACATGAGGAAACTGCCACTGGACAGAAATATAAGTAGCAGGGGTTCTAGGAGAAAAATGATGGAGAATACCTGCTTGAATAAGGATGTCATCATGAGTATTCTTCTTAATCACTTTCATATTCTTACAAATCATCTGAAGGTGATCCAGAACCGCATAGATAATACTATTGTTACCAGTGAGGATATCTTCAAAGAACATCTTATTCCTGGCCTTCCATATTTCCCAGCAAATCAAAGTAGGCACCAAAGGTAAAATCTTTCCCAAAGCACCTTTCAACTGTGGATTAAACCATTTAGCAAGGTTATGCTGCCGATTAGAAGAATTATAGCCCCAATGTAGGATATTCTGGAAATGCCCCCATATCTGTTGAGTCTTATCACAGTGCCAAAACACATGGTCAACAGCTTCCTCCTCCCGGCGTAAAGCACATTTGAAAGGACCATTAATACCAAATCTCGTGAAGCCGAGTAGAAAAAGCGATCATTGTGTAATCTCCACATGAAAAAGGATATCTTCTTAGGTATAGTAGGATGCCAAATAATTTGCGGATCATGGACGGTCCGGCTCTTCTTTCTAAGTATATCATAGGCGGATTTATGCTAAATAAGCCACTAGCAGAAGGCATCCAAACCCACCTATTTCTACCAAGATATCTCATATTATCCTCAGCAATGTCTTGCACCTCAGCTAGTAACCTCCAGGCATAAAGTTTATAAATAGGAAAGCTGCCCTTCATAACAGTATTTGCCCACAGACCTTGGCCTTTTTTTAATTTCCACCACAACTTACAAGAAAAGGCTTGTTGTAAAGTTACAAGATTTCTGATGCCAAGCCCATTTTCAGAGATTGGAAAACAGACTTTCTCCCATTTTCTCCAAATATGTCTTTTTTTGTGTGTCAGTATTTAACCATAAGAAATGTGAGAGGATCTGCTCAATTCTCTTAAAAACAGAAACAGGTAGTCTAAGTGCGGCAAGGATATGTATAGGAATTGCGTACAAGACATGTTTTATAAGTATAAGCCGGCCACCGGGGAAAGAAACTTAGCATACCATCCTTGAAGTTTGTGTTCCATTTTATGTAGAAGGGGGATGAAATAACTATGCTTGGGCCTCGCCTACATAAATAGGACAACCAAGGTAAGTAAAAGGGAAAGAACCTTTTTTCACACCAGTGATCTGACTGACCATATTGATGGTAGAAATTGGAGCATGTTTAGAATGAAAAAAGGATCTTTTATTGGCATTAATTTGTTGACCAGAAGCTAACTCATACTAGTGGAGAAACAGGAACAGGTTAGTAAGAGATTTTTTGGTGGCTCTAGCAAAAATAATAAGGTCATCAGCATAAAGACAGTGTGTTACAGGGGAGAAGCCTCTAGGTGTTGCATAATGCTCAACTTGTGCCTGAAAAATATGTTTAAGGCCTCTGGTTAAGGCTTCAGAAACAAGGATAAAAAGATATGGTGAGAGGGGGTCACCTTGTTTAATACCCCTTGTATTCTGAAAAAGACCAACAGGGGTTCCATTGATAAGGATAGAAAACCAGCTGAAAGTCAGATTATTCATGATAAGATGGACAAAGGAGGTAGGGATACCAAACTTTAAGAGAAGAGCTTTCAAAAAAGGCCAAGAGACTCTATCAAAGGCTTTGGTGACATCAAATTTAAAGATAATATTATGACCTCTGGCTTTTTTATGAAGGAATTGGACCAACTCCTGAACAAACAGAACATTATCAGCAATGTCTTTGCCTTTTAAAAAGGCAGATTGTTTATTGGAGATAAGCTGAGGGAGAATAGTAGACAATCTAGAACACAAAAATTTAGTAAAGATTTTATTAATAAAGGTGCTGAGAGCAATAGGTCTATAATCAGCAAAAGTGACAGGAGTAGGCTTCTTGGGGATAAGGGTTATAACAGTAGAGCCAATGGCTTGAGGAATATAACCTCTAGAGAAAAAAATGGTTGGTGGCATTATAAACATCTGGACCAATAATATCCCAACAAGCTCTATAAAAGGATCCAGAAAAGCCATCCATACCTGCTGCACTAGAGGGATCAAGGTCAAAAACAGCTTGCTTGACTTCAGAGGGAGTAAGAGCAACCATCAGATTCTTTTGGAGGTCTTCAGTAAGACTGGAGGAAATAAAATGCAACAGATCATCCATAGCATTAGTATCAGTAGAGAGGTCCCCTCTGAAAAGATTGCTGAAGAAATCAACAGCAGCTTGGCAAATTGATTGCTGGGATGTACACCATTGACCATTGGAATCTTGTATCTTGTGGATTTCCAGTCTTCTAATTTTATCTTTGGCAGTGGCATGGAAAAAAGCAGTATTGTTATCTCCTTTCTTAAACCACTTAAACCTTGATCTCTGTCTCCAAAAATCTTCTTGTTGGGCAAGATGGAGATTGTAGACAGCCTTAGCCTGAGACAAAGCTGCTCTGTTAGATTCATTAGGGGATTGATCATAGACAGTTTCCAAATAAATGATTTCATCTTCACTGGCTTTAACTCTGTCTTGAATATTACCAAAGGTATTCTTGTTCCAAAATTTAAGGTCCTCGCTTAAGCCTCCTAAGTTTGAACACCAAGTTACTCATGCCATCAACTTCAACATAGGGCTTACTCCAACTGTCTCGAATTGTTTGCTGAAAATTAAAGTGCAAAGCCACATATTTTGAAACATAAAGGAAGAGGCACGCTTGCTTTTCTCTTTAAAAGTATAGAGAATTGGAGCATGATCAGATTCAGATCTATTTAAGACATGCACCATATCAGTATTACTGGTATTCAACCAGAGAGTATTGAACAAGAGTCCGTCAAGCTTTTCCTTGACATAACCATTGCATCTCCAACCAAATCCAAGTGAAATGGGATCCAGTAACAGGGAGTTCTTGCAAACCACAACTAGAGATGAAAGTATTAAAGTCTTTAATGGAATTCTCATTAGGTTGTGAATTCCCACTGTAATCAGTCAGGGTACATATGGCATTAAAATCCCCCCAATCATCCAGGGCATGTTTAAATCCGATAAAGATTCCAAACGTGTCCACATATCAGCTCTAAGAAGCCGGATACATTTACCATACACAGCAGTGATTAAAAACGGATTACTCCCTTGAAATTTAAGCGTAATAGCTTGCTCCATACTAGCCACAACTTCAACAGAGGCACTATAGGTCCAGAACACCCAAAGCTTATCCCCAGGGGAAGCAAAACAACTATCAAATCCTAATTTGAATTTATAAGTATTAAGCAAATTAGAAGAAATCATGGGCTCAGAGATGGCTAAAAAGGAAATTTTATGAATTTTGACAAGTTTTTTGAGGCGTCTAAAGGAGGACTTACCCTTTAGCCCTCTAATATTCCATAAAAGGCTATTAATCATGGTGGTTGATTGATTTTGAGAACTGAGGATCTTGTGCTTACTGTAGGTCTTAGAGCCGCATAATTCTTCCTCTTTTTCCTTATGTTAACAGTTCTAAACCCATCATCTTCAATCAGGATCATTTTACCCATGTCCGTTCCTAATTGATTTTGAAATCTGCTGTTAAGTTCCTCTTGGGCAGCCATAATACTAGTCACTTGAGCATGCTTTGTCAAAATATTATGCTCTGGCATATCATTTTCTGAAACATTACCTTGTCTATGGGCCTCCTTATCTATATTTGGGAGTATGGTATCATCAATAACTTCTCTACCACCTAAGGGATTCAAATGTTGTGTGTATTCAATCCGCTCTTGAACCTGTCCCTGTACCTGATTTACCCCCTCTAAATGCTGTTCCTCTTCAACTATTTCTGGGGCAGCTATGTCCTTACTCGACCCTGTAATGAGTGTTTCCACCTGTTGTTCCATTAGAACTTCAGAGCTCAGATGCTGCTGGATATGAACTTCTTTTGCATTGCTACTTTGTTGGGTCCTGGATTGCTGCTGCTGCATATTTTCAGTAGCAGGTATGGCATTCTGTTTCTGTCTCCACACTTGAGCTGGAGGACCTACATTTCTGTCCCTCCTACTGTTTTGTCCAAACTCAGAGGTGTGCTCCTGTTGGGGCTGAGACTTATAAGGATCCTTAATTCGACAGTCTGTTTCCATGTGCCCAATGTGACTGCAGTATACACAATATTGTGGAAGTTCAGTCTCCAGTTCCACAAATTGCCAGAATCCAGAAGATTCACCTTGCTGAATCCAAAAACGACGAGGAAAAGGCTTAAGTAGATCAAATTCTATTTGAACACGAGCAGTAGATGGTCTCTTGAGCGTTGCCGTAGATGCATCAACTCTTAGGAGCTTCCCAAAGCTTGAGATAATCCCTTTCAGAGCATCCACCTTCATCAAATGTGCGAGCGCGCTTTTGGAAGCAAGATCCATAACGGTACCAGCGATGATTCAACATCTACATGAAAGTCGGGTGTCCACTTGAGAATCCGCATCGGTTTACTAGTGACAAACCATTGATTTCGTGAATAGAGCCGGATAAAATCCTTTTCACCAGTGAAATTGATAAGAATGTCTTTCGAATCTAACACACCTACCGAATATTGCTCTGAGTAGTTCTGTACCTCAAAAAATCTTTTAATAGCTTCCAGATTTGGTTTCCCCTGCGAAAATTTTCCAACCAGAGCATATTGAAATGGTGATGCTAGCAAAAATCGATCTGTTCCTTAGAGAAACGAATAGCAATTTCCCCCTTGTAAGACGCAATTTCCGGCATGAATTCCAATGTCGGAGGTTGGTTAGGGCGCACCGCCTGAGCATATGATTTCTTTCCCGAATACATCATAAAAAAAAGAAAAAGAAAAACAAACGAAAAACTGAAGCGAGAAGACAAAGAAAACACAACAAAACAAGAAAATGAAAGAGCCGGAGCTGATCAAGAGACGATCGGAGATACTGTTAGCCGGTGTTCTTAAGATCTATCTATGTTAGGACGTTAGTCGTAAAGATAAGGTGAAAGATGATGCTAGTGAAAGGTTTCCTTTGCTACTGCAATAGGAACCATCATAAAACTAATGCAAGATGTTCATAGTCCATGAAGAGTCACGAGCAAGTGTGAAAGTAAATCTGGTGAATGTAGAGAATATCCTTAAACAAGTTAAGGATGGTTTCTTAGTTTATCAAAACTTGGAATCAGAAAAATATAGATATACAGACGTATATCCTGAGTCTTATGAAGGCGAGTGGGAGCTACAGTCTGAGTTTTGAGTCACTTTGATTGAGTGATACAGTGGGCTGGAAATGTTCTTAGCTTGAAATCACTGGAGATTCTACAACTAGGCCAAAACACAGTAGTGCCTTGGAGGCACAGCGGGAGCAGTACATGGATCTAAGAGGTTCATTCCTGAACCTTGTATGGTTCTTCCACATTTTCTATATAGCCGATATAGTAAGTGGATTCATTGCTTAAAAAAAGGACCTGGTTCTCGTCAGAGATTCATGTGTGTGTTGAGGCGGTTCCCTTTGACTTGGTCATTTGGTGCATGATATGAAGATAGTATGAGTCCCCACGGATATTGATCCGTTCACGCTTAGTGCTGGTTACAAGTATTGCATGAGATTCTTGTGTTTCAACTTGGTCTTGTGTGTACGAGTGATTGGTTTTAGGCCAAGTGAGAGATTGTTGAAGTAGTGTCCTAAACCCAATCGGGTTGGACCGGAACCGACCGTTTCGGATCATTTCTACTATTTCTTTATGATTATACATATATAATAAATGGCTTTTCTGTTGTCATATGTTCTTTTAAAGAACCAATTATGAATTGTTATATGATAACGTCCTTAGGACTAAGCTATGATAGAGAAACCATGATATGCGATTATGGTTGATGAGATCTCAAATCACTTTAATGGTTTGATACTTAAATGTCTCTGGTCGTATGTACTATCAAACAGGACATTGATAAAACGACCAGGCTAGCACGTATTAGATGTCTTATGTCTTTAAGGGCAAGGATAGATCTCGTCTATCAAAGTGTAGAGACACATGGACTATACGTGGACGTGTATTAGAGAATGCGTACGTTAGACTGACCCACTTACATTGTTAAGTGTCACACTATGTGACAGTTGTGTAATTATCCTTAGGACGAGAGTCTTCATGGCATCATGGTGTGGATTGTCATGCTTTGACACTATTGAGATTTCCTCTAGCCATGGGCCATCATGCGGTAGTGATTGGGTGTGATACTGAAGCATGTGGAGTATACATGTTTGGTCATCCGGAAATCGCACACCCTATTAGTAAGGGTGAATATCCGAAAGGGCCTTCTTATGAGGAATGTCTAGCTCCCATGAATCTTTTCAAAGTGGGAGTAAATGATTTACTACGAGAGAGCATGATATCCAGATTTTTTGATATGGTCGTTAATGTTTGACACTCGACATACGACCGTATGGATATTATTACAGCGATAGGATTTTATTTATACGGTAACTGTTTCACATGAAAGGTAGTAGTGATTGCATTTTAATCTTCCAATGAGTGGGGTCATGGTGTGTTGCTTGACGTTGTCCCGTGATCGTTAGGTATGAATGGGTATTTTCATAATTTGCACTTTGTGCCTACGGCCAACATATTCGGAAGCCTATCGGGTCACACACACATAAGAACATATAGCCGGATCAAAATACGGTTATATCGATAACCAAATAAGGAAATAATTTATCTCATACTATAAAGGTTATACTGGTAAATTAATATGGTGGTATTTATTTATTATGAATAAATATAATACATGATATTAATTATGTTGATTAATTAAATATACATATATTAGATATGTAAGTCAAAAATGTGCATATATGATACACATGTATTTTGCAAATTAATTAATCATAGCATTATATTAATTAAGAATATTCCGGATGCCAATTTATTGGGTGAAGGTGGCGCAATTTTTAGTGTATAAAGATACACTTGGATTGTGTAATTTAATTAATGAGATTACCATATATTAATATTAGATATTAATTGATTTATGCAAAATAGATTTATGGTAATAAGATAAAGATAGTCAATATTAGATATTGACAATATCTTGAAAATATTTAATATAAGATATTAAATTAAATGAGATAAAAAGTTTTCCTTATTTTATTAGGAAAAAGTTTTCTTTCTCCTCAATCTACTAGGAAGCTAGTCCCAATCAGTTGGGGACTATAATGGGGCGCAGGTTACTCCTTTAAATCGGAGGGTTTGGCTAGCTCTTTTGCACATCACAATTCCAAGAGACTAATAGTTTCTTGTGAAAAATAAAGAGCTTTTTTAGAGATATTTAGAGTGAGAGAAAAGTCCGGTCTAGCAACCGGATTTTTCTAGTAACAATCCAATGGCGGATTCCGGCAGGTTGTTCATGTGGCCTGGCGGTAGAGGCCGATCGCTTGGAAGGCTCCATGCACCACTACTCTCATTTGACGGTCAAAGCGTTGATCTTTTAGATCAAGCAAGGTAACCACCATCTACTAACTTGTTATGTTTGTTGCTTAAACGAAGTCAATCCTAGTTAAAGGAAATAAATTTTAGAGTTACGTTGCGTTCCCGCGTAGATTTCCTAACAATTAGTGTATCCACCAATATGTTGCACAATAAATCTCATGGTTGATATGCACCATGCGTAGTGCCCTTGAATGCGGATGTAACACAGATAAGTTAAGATAGAAACGTATAGTCATGACATGTTGATGGACATGAAGTGAACCTTAGACTGAGTCGGTCATGTAAAGATAATTAAATATTCATGAATCTTACTTTATAAATCTTAATTTATATAATAACTTCTCTCTTTTATTAAGTACATTGTACTTACCTCAAATGCATGTTTTTCTGTGTTTGGGGATGAGAAGATGAACAAGTTGACTCGGATTACGAAGAAGACTTTGATGATGACGTTTGAGGACGCTTTCGTTCAAGCATTATTCTTGATCTTTTATTTTATGACTTTTAAGACAAGACGTTTCCTTTATTTTGGAATACGGAGTGTTTCCTTTTAAGATTTGTAGTCTCTTTTATTTTATTTCTTTTGGAGGTTTCGTACGTTGCAAGTTTCTTTTGGATTTTCATTGTTTTAAGTTACAACCATCTTTAGACGTTGTTTCCATTCTTGGATGTTTGGAAAAAAAATATACCTGAGTCTATTGCTTCCACGTTGCTTAACTCGATATGACGTAGTAGAGGCTTACATATAATATGAGATTTATTTTATATTATACGTGCCGAACGTTTCTTTTCCGGATATGTACTCGGTGTCCAGGAACGGCGCGTTACAGTTGGTATCGGAGCGAAGCATCTTTAGGCTTCCTTTCTTTTAAGATAAGACTTCTTTAGATCTTTTAGTAACTCTTTGATCTTTCTTTGCTCATCGAGATGGTGACCACAAGAACCGGAGTTCATGGCGAAGAGAGCTCAGGGGTTCGAGAAGAGAGTCTGACACCCGTAGTAGGAGGTGGTTTTGTGCGACAGAACTCGTCACCTCACCCGAACCACACCCCACGGCCTCATGCAATCCAGTCACCACAGCATCCATTTCAGCAAGAGACACGCTACAACTACATCTATCGTGAACCTGGGGAAGCACCCATACGCGTCACCGTTGTAGGTGAAATTCCACCAGTCTGTGCCTTCACTAGTGAGTGTCTACCCTCCACCTCCACCTCCACCTTCACCGATAAGCGTCTACCCTCCACTAGTGAGTCACCCTTCTCCTCCTGTTTTCCACCATCAACAACGGCCCTTTTGTCCTCCATCAAGGTCACACCCCTCAACCTACTATACCACATTCTCCATGTTTTGACCACCAGCAAGGCGTTGGTTACCCATCTTATAGGTTCCACCAACCTCATCACACCCCACAACACCACCAGAGGTACCATCCTTATCGGACTGAGCCTTAAGTGATCCTGCCACTACGACCACAACCACCACTAGTACCACAAGCACATCTTGGATACCAACTAGTTTACCCACTAGCCCCACCAGTTAGATCACCACCGGCTTTTGAACAAGCACCGCCAGTGGATTGGTACACAAAGCTCGAGAGGAGCCGAGTTTAAGACTAATGTGGAGCCGTCAAAGGCTGAAGATTGGTTGAGAAGATTTGAGAAGGCATGCAAAAATATAAACGTCCCTGAATCTGAAGTGGCCCAGTTGGCAGTTGGTTTTCTTTTGGGCACAGCTGATGCGTGGATCGATGCCATTGAAAGTAGCAATGGGAAGGTTACACATTGGGAAGGATTTAAGAGTTTGTTTTACAATGAGTAAATACAAGCTACAGTACAAGCAAACAAGGCGAGGCAGTTCTTAAGCCATAAGCAAGGTCTCCATATGACAGTTTTGCAGTACACCAACAGGTTTAATGAGTTGGGTAGGTTCTACCCAGAAATCATGAGAGTTGAAGAGAAGAAGATAGCACTCTACAAGGAAAGATTGGCACGTGAAATTCAAGAGGGAATGTTGGGATTCACACCATGGAATATGGCTGAGATGTTGAACAAGGCCTTGGAAGTCAAGACTTTCAGGAATAAGCCTTTGGTCGTTATCGGTGCTAAGTGAATCTTTGTAACTAGTCAAGGCTATGGTCGAGGAACACCGCATCAGAACGCTAAGAAGACAACAACTTCTTTGGCAGCTAAACCTCCAATCGGCATACCACTTTGCTCTAAGTGCAACACGCATCATTCAAATGAGTGTCGATTACATGCAATCGGCTACTATTATTGCGGAGATCCAGGACATTATGCAAGGGCATGTCCAACCAAGGGGAACCAAGGAAACCCGAGCAAAGGTAGTGGGAAAGGCATCCCAAGCCGACCTGTCCGAGTTTTTGCTATGGATGCCGAGGTTGCTGAACCAGACAGCAATGTTATTTCAGGTACCTTAGTTGTTTATTCTATTTTGTTAAAGTACTTGTATAGCTTGTTAAATCATGTTGTATTTGTATTTAATATAAACGAATCTACATCATAGGTACAATAATATTAGATAACCTAGCAGTTATAACCTTGTTTGATATTGGAGCGTCTAACACGTTTGTGCCGACTAAGATAGCTAAGAAGTTGAATATACCTTCGGAACCCTTAAGAAACACTTTGGAGATAACAACACCGTTACGGAAGGTAACTAGGATGATACCTTAAGTGGATGTTCGAGTAGGATCGTATCAGTGCAAAAGTGACTTCACAGTTTTAGACTTCTCTGATTTCATTGTAATTCTTGGAATAGATTGGCTATCCAAGAATTTTATGCACTTGGATTGGAGGGAAAAGAGAGTGGCTTTCAAAGTACCCAGAAAATCATCTAAGACTTATCAAGGCAATGTTTACAAGCCTAGTAAGAAGCGTCAGCCGATAATTTCAGCGGTTAAGGCTATAAGAGCTTGCCAAAAAGGTTGTGAAGGCTACTTGTTGTATGCAATTGTTGGGAACATTCTATTATGTTTTGATGATGGCCATACTAGCTGTTATAGCAAGCCTGAAATAAGTTAGAATTCTCTGTATAAGTCTTTACTTAGAGTCTGACATGTTGTATAAGTTGAGTCAGACAAGTATTGTGCTAGTTGATAGGACGGCAAAGTAAAAACAGATATTCGGCAGAGTGAAGCCAGGCAAGCACCAGCAGAGAAGCAATGAAGACATTGATGGTCTGACTTATAACCAAGGAAGTCTGTGTTGACCTTGGATAAGTCCAAGTTACACTTTAAGTGATGAAACTTAATATTCAAATATGTTGTACACTGATCTCACCCCAATCAGGGATCATTGAAGTACAAAGATTCTCCTTAAACTGAAGCAAAGAAGAAAACAATGAATCGGCAAAGTAAACTGACTTTCGGCTGAGTAAAGACAAAACGGTGAAGGAAGATCTAAATCAGCTAAATCAGAAGGATCACTCAACCATACTGAAAACGGCGAAGTAACACTTACCAGATCAGATTTAATATACATTGAAGATTCAGAAGATCATGCATTAAATGCACAATCAATAGAGGATCAATCAAAGACGGATTTTCTGCTATATGTTTGAAGAAAGAATCCGATCACTCAAATCAAGGAGAATGAAATTAAGGGGGAATCAAGAATAACATCAAGGATTATTCCCTCATTAATATAGCCAACGAACGGAATTTCAAATCAAGGTTATTCAAGGCTATAAATAGAAGGCATTGACAGACAAAGAAAAACAATGATCTGAAACGAAAAATCAAGCAAAAACTCAGTCAATTTGAAAAGCCCTCTCTCTGAACTTACAAGGATACATCTAGTGATCAACTCAGATATCAGAGCTACAAAGTCATATTCAGCACTGAGATTGATCAAGCAAGTGTGTGAATCACATTCACATCAAACTGAAGCAACTGAATCAGAGGCAATCTGAGAAGGAGTTGAATCTGTGATAGCTGTTGAAGGATTTTGATCTCAAGAAGCAGCAAAAGAGACTGAAACACTGAAGCTGTTGCAGTCAAGGAGAGATAGTCTTGTAGATTGTGAAGCTTGGGAAGCCAAGGACAATCATACTATTGTATCTCGTGAAAACAATAGTGAATTCCTCCGATCATCACGGAGAGAAGAGTGGATTAAGGGATTACACCACCCCGAACCACTATAAGCCTTGTGTCAATTTACATTCTGCAATTTACTTTACAGCATTTATTTAAATTACCTAGATCATAACTTATATCTGTGATTGTCTAAACTGATTTGAAAACAACATAGTAAGAAGGGACTTATCCGCTGCCCAAAAGCTTTTAATCAAAAGAAAAGTTTTTAAACTCCACTATAGTCATTCACCCACCCCCCCTCTGACTATAGTTTCACCCTTTTCTGGGACCAACAGCAATGGACGTAGAACAAGTGAAGCCTAAGTTAGAGGAAACCCCTATAGTAAAGGAGTATCCTGAAGTGTTTCCAGAAGAGATACCGGGAAACATGATGGATAGAGAAATAGAGTTGAGATCAAGCTAGTACCAGGAGCGGCACCTGTTACTAAGGCACCCTATAGGATGGCACCGGCTGAATTTAAAGACTTGAAAGCACAACTTAAGGAAATGCTCGAAAGAAACATAATTCAGCCCAGTACATTGCCTTGGGGAGCCCCTGTTTTGTTTGTCAAGAAGAAAGACGGTAGCATGAGGATGTGTATCGACTACAAAGCCCTAAATAATCTCTCCATCAAGAATATGCACCCACTACCGAGGATCGATGATTTGTTTAATCATTTCCAAGGCAAGAGAGTGTTCTCTAAAATTGATCTCAGGTCAGGTTATCACCAGTTGAAGATTAAGGTTGCAGACATACCTAAGATGGCTTTTAGTACGAGGTATGGACATTATGAGAGTTTGGACATGCCATTTGGACTCACTAATGCTCCATCTGCATTTAAGGATTTAATGCAGTGGGTTTCCATTCCTTACCTGGATAAGTTTGTGATAGTATTCGTAGACGACATCCTAGTTTACTCAAAGAATGAGAAAGTGCATGAAGAACACCTAAGGATAGTGTTGAATACCTTGAAAAAATACTAGTTATATGCTAAGTTCTCGAAGTGCGACTTTTGGTTACCTCAAGTCGGTTTCTTAGGTCATGCCATTTCTGGAGATGGCATTCAAGTTGATCCTGCGAAGATTGAAGCAATTGAGAAATGGCCTAGACCTACTACAGTTTCAGAAGTGAGAAGTTTTTCGGTTTGGCTGGTTACTATAGAAAGTTCATGCAAGACTTTTCGAAGATAGCTACACCACTCACCAAGCTTACACAGAAGAATTTGAAGTTTGAATGGACTAGTGAGTGTGAATAAGCTTTTCAAACCTTGAAAGATAAGTTAACTACAGCCCCAGTGTTGGCAGTTCTGGAGATGCGTCGGGACAGGGTTTAGGTTGTGTGTTGATGCAAGGAGGGAAAGTGATTTCTTATGCGTCTAGACAGTTAAAGGTCATGAAAAGAATTATCCTACACATGAATTAGATCTAGCAGTAGTAGTTTTTGCCTTAAAGATTTGGAGGCATTACTTGTATGGAGTCAAGGCTATAATTTTTATGGATCACAAAAGCTTAAAGTATTTCTTCACTCAAGAAAATTTGAATATGAGACAGAGGAGATTGTTAGAATTTGTAAAGGATTACGATTTGGATATTCAGTGCCATCCGGGAAATGTGAATATGGTTGCAAATGAAGTTGGAAATATCAAAGTTCATAGCAAAGTGCGATGAATGTCAGAAAGTTAAGGCAGAGCATAGAAGGCCAGGAGGCTGATGGGAGTCAAATTGTAGTGTATTTCTTATATGAGATTACCTCCTTTTATGAGTTATTCATGGTTATTTTGGGCTATTATGGGTAGGATATGAACGATATCCACTTATATGCATGTTTCGAGACTAAAGGCGTTTTCGCCCTAAAAACTCGTGTTTTATGTGGATTTCATTACATTTCCGTCAATGTATATTATGCCTTGGTGTTCGTGTCTTTGTTTTCAGGCTTATATTGATGTATAAGGTCGAGAATAAGGAAGAGAGTCTCGAGAAAGAACGAGATTTGGGGCCAAGGAGGAGAAAAGAGTGAAGAATCATTGATGAAATCTGAACCAGTAACTTCAAGGGAATTTTGATCACACTTGGAGACATTTTCAGGAAGAGTTGTCTTGATGAAAGTTGTAGAGCGTTGAATCATCTTTGAAACATATTTTGAATCATCTCATTTGGAGCCCTATAAGTGAAGTAATGATGAAAATATTGAAGCCTACCCCAAACGAGCGTTTGGCCAGCTCAAACTGGCGTTCACATGATACTGAAAGTTGGGTTTTCAGGCAAACTAGCATCCAAATCACCTCAAACGCACGTTTGGATGGGTTCGGCCCGACTCGTATAAAGCAAACTGGCGTTTGGCCCCGGCAACATCAGATTCACCGTACCTGTCCATTAATCTTTATTTTGACACATCTTAGAGGCATTTTCTGGCCAAGTCGTCTTCATGAATGGTTTAGGGAATTGAACGAGCTTTCCAACTCATCTTGAATCGTCCAAATCGGAGCTCTACACAAAAAGTTATTTCTGATTTACTGAAGATAGGAGACAAACTAGCGTTTGCCAAGGCACATACAGGCGTTCAAGACCGACAGCATCAGATTTTCGACCTACACTATAAATACGCAGCTCATTCAGCCCCTATTTCATCCTGGACGACTTTGGGCATCTTAGGGGCGATTTTAGGGCGGTTTTTGAGTAGTTTAAACACCCTTTCATCCCCATATTCCATAGATTAATTCCATTGATTCTACATACTTTTTATTAGATTAAATTTATGTTTCAACACCAAAGATTCGACTTTTTGCGCAGTACCTTTACTGATTATTCAAGGTTTGATTTTTATGATGATTATGCTTTCGTTTATTATTGTTCTTAGTATAATTTACTTTAATTACTTCGTTGTTAATATGATTATGAGTAGCTAAAGTAGTTGTGTAGACGAATTATGTAATAACGGGTGAAAATCCCAAAGGGGGATGAGAGGGGAGTTGTGTAACTCTTAATTAAACGTCTGTATGATAAATTCATGTTCTAAAACTTTTTTTTATTGTTTTAATAGCTTTGAATGAGATTGACAACCTTGTTCACTGTTACACACACATCGAGCTTATATATGTATTTTGCGGCGAGGTGTGGGATACGGGTATTAGAATCACTAGTCATAGCCTTGATTGTTAGATTGACAACCTAGCTAGACGTTAGGACTATGCCTACATGAGGTTCTTATCAGTTTCCCGAGCGGCTCATTATTCTGGTCAAGCATGTCAGGCGAGTTAGTTTTCTAAAGGGAGGGTTAATAAGCCTAGTATAGGGTGTTAAGCGAGAGTTGTTCAGACCTTAACACAAGAATAAGGAGGTGACACCGGTGGATGTCAGAAAAACTTAATTGGATAGGTAGGTCGGTTAAGACACACTCATTGTCAAGTCTTTCCTGTGGGGTAAAAGTAACCTGTTGGATCGTAGTTCGGCTATGCCTTTTAATCACCTATATTAATCCGTTAGAATAATAATTATTTTCAACATTAGCTATAATACTTTTCACTTAATATTGACCTGAACCATGTTTAGACGTCGACTTTGGTACTTCACTATTATTCCTTGTGGATTCGACCTTGAAACCACTATACTACCGTTGACCCGATACTTTGTCGGTCAAGGTTAGCGGTTAAGTATTTTGCTATCAAGAATTTTGGCGTCGTTGCCGGGGAGTACATGGTGAATATCTTGTAAGTTGGCCGAAAGCCTGGGCTTAGGTCGTTTTTATTTGTTTTCTTGATTTTTCTATTTTTGACAGTGCATGACCACGAGAAGTTCAAAACAACCTCTTATCGAGCCGATTGTCGAGATTGAAGCCTTTGCACGCCACCGCAACAGTCAAAGAAGAAAGGAGATCGTTATCGGGACTCCGAACCCTCTGTACGAAGAAGAAGGATTAATTGATACGTCTCTATCAGACTTCTCTGAAGAAATGGATGAGCTTAATGGTAGAGATAATTTGGATGGCCGGGATAATTTTAAGCCTTTGACTGAGCACAATGGACCGGGTAGTACATCCAACCTCGGGGATACAACTTTACGATTGACCCCAATCCGTGTTCGTATAGAACAATTGGAGAATGATGGGTTAAGACTCCAGCAAACGATCAACCCTCAATACACTCAAAGAACGGGAATTGGGAGTAACCGAGGTGGACAGTTTGGACAGTTGGGGACTGGTGATAGACAGCTTGGGGTAAACAGAACAGGGAACACTGAGCGTACTCAGCAACCGCCGTTGCAACAACAGAACACTCAGCAGTTCGGCCAGTATGACCAAGCTACAGTTGAAGGAGTCTTGCAAATGCTAAGGGAACAGGAGAACCAACAGGGGTTCCAAAACCCATATCCTCAGCAACTCCATTTGCAGTAGTTTTATCAACAACAGAATTATCAGCCACAGATGGCTCAGCAGGTACAGAGACCGAGAGTCTGTCGAGACTATGTTACCACCCCTCAGGAAGTTATAGGGCACATTCCAATTAGAGTGCCCCCAATTAATGCGAACAACATGGACATCAAGCAAAATATTCTGAACATGTTGGGGGAACACGCCTTATTCCACGGGAAGTCGACTGAGAACCCTAACAGCTTTCTGGATCACTTTCTCCAGATTTGTGGAACGATGAAATACAATGGGGTGAGTGACGAGGCGGTAAAGCTAATAGTTTTTCCGTTTGCATTGAGAGGAGCCGCTAAGAATTGGTTCGATTCATTACCCAATGATTCATTGCATACATGGGCAGATGTAGTGAAAGTGTTTTGAAAGAAGTACTTTCCTCCGGCGAAGATTTTAGATCTGAAAGAAGAAATCTCTTCATTTGGTGGTCTCGAGGGAGAGACATTGAAAGAGACATATGAGAGATTTCGGGGCCTACTGAAGAGATGCCCTCCACACGGTTTTTCAACTGTTGAGCAAGTTATCATACTATTCAGGGCCTTAGAGCCAATCGACCAAAACAAGCTGAATGCCGCCAGCGGCGCAGATATCATGAATCTGCCGCCAGAACAAGCTATGAGACAGATTGAGAATGCGTCAGATGGGGAAGGACAATGGGGGTCCAGTAGAAAAAAGAAGAAGCCCCAATGGAAAGTGTAAAGTCACTGAAGGAAGAACTCGATCGAGAATCTTCCAAGCATGACAAGATGCAAGAGATGGTACTGAAGATGGACCACATAGAGTTGGCTAGAAAGAAGGCAGGGCAATTCCAACTTTGTGGGGGTGGACACTCAGCATTGGATTGCTCATCACCGAAAAAGTTCACTTACCCACAGCAGTTGATACCTACTCCAGTACAACAACAGTTTGGGAACCAGAATGATCAGCAGAGAATGAATGTGTATGCAATGGGGTAGGTAAATATGAATCAGCAAGAATTTGGCCAGCAACAGTGGAATCAGAATTTCGACAATCAGCAAGGGCCACAAATGGAGTATGGTATGGACAATGATTCACAACAGTATGATGTGAGCTATGTTGGACAATGTAATGAGGGTAACTGGAATCAGAACCAGCAGGGGCAGAAATGGAATCAAAACAATGACAATCATAACCAAGGGTTCAGGTAGAACCAAAGCCAAAATAAGCAATCTTGGAATCAGAACCCCCAGAATCAGAATGCCTATCAAAATACCAATCATGGCATGCATCGAACAGTCAGCAACAGGGCCACCAACAGCAGAATAATCATAACTGAGGCCAGAATAATCAATGATGGAACCGGAATCAGGGGTAGCAAGGATACAATAATCAGCAATCAAACCATCAAAACAGAAATAACAATTCTGGGACTTATCAACACCCGAATGCGCACCTTCATCAGAATAACCAATCAAACAATTCGGGTACCTAGAAGACCTCAACTGAGTTGCTGTTAGAGAAGATGGATAAGACTGTCTCTAAGCTAAATAAGATTGCTATTGATCAGAAGGTAGCAACACACTCAGCTATCCAGAATTTAGAGACTCAAGTTGGGTAAATCACAAATACATTGAAGAAGAGTCTGAGTGATGCTGAGCAGAATCTGAGGCAAGTGAATGCCATATTCACTAGGAATGGTAGAGAGTTGGAAGTCGACCAGCCAAAGCAAGCAATTGTAGCAGAAGAATATCTGGATGAGGAGGATGAAGCTGAGGCAGCAGAGAAAGAAAGAATAAAAACCGAGTTAGAAGCGGCATGAAGAGAGTTAGCTGCTGTTCAGAGGGATCTCGCAATTTTTAGGACGGAGCAAGTGACTGAGTTGGGATCGCCCATAGCACCATCACATTCTATTGAAATATCTGATGATACCTTGGTGGAGTGTACAATGGAGCCGACTATTGTTTTGAGTGAGCAAGAAATCTTTGGTAATGAAACGCTCTGGGATGAAGAAAAACTGCAAGATTTTAAGATGAAAGCGGTGCAACTGTTGTCTACTACACCGCCTTACCACGATATATAAAATGATGACTTGACAGAGAGTATGGTAGATTCGATTGTGGTCGTCGATTATGTGGAGATCGAGACTAAGGAGATGTTGGGATCGCTCATTCTACTGTCAAGCTCACTTGTGGATCGAGATCAAGTTGATGAGCCACTAAAATTGAAGCCACTGGATGGATTGGTGATTCCTGATACGATGGTCCCGGATTACTTCACTCATCAACCTTGTGATGATGAGTATTATGATATCATGTTTTCACTCCCTCCGGTGAATGCGGCTCAAAAAAGTGTGACAAAAAGACCACATTGGGAAGAGGTAGCATCAAGGACCAAAAGAGGTATGTTTTTAAACAATTCAATTTCCATGGTTCTCGCTTTGTTCACTTTTCTTAAGCTATTGGTCTTCTTGAGTCTAGATTTTGCTTGACGAGTTTTGATGCTTATGTGAAATATTCTGGTTTGAGTTTTTTTGAGTCTTAAGTGATTTGAGTCTGCTTAAGTGCCATATTGTCGAGCCAACGACATAAAACACAGGCGCTTATGGGAGGCAACCCACCTTTTTGCTTTATTTGTTTAGATCTTATTGGGACCCTGAGAGGATATTTTACACCCGATTCTTGTTTTTGACATGCATGCTATAGCCGATATTTTCTTTATATATACATCTCCATGTTTGTGTTACCTACACTTAAGGTTTCGGCCTTTCGTTGTAGAGAATTCTTTGTGTTTACTTTGTAGCACAGGCACCCTGGGAGATACATTTGCGGTTGTTGCATTGCATTGGATGAGCTTTGCCGACAGTTCAGCTAAGTTATTTTTTCCTTTCTCACTCAAACACTGAGGACAGTGCTTCATTAAAGTGGGGGGTAGGAGACTTAGCTTCACTGTTTTTTGTTGATACATTTTTATGTCATGTTTTCATATACTTGAATGATTTGTAGGCTTAGTTTTTGCTATATCGTGTGAATTTGGGCCATATTTTAAAAAAAATTCATGGATTGATGTTGTGTTATATGTTGAATCATGATATCCTTAGGTTAAGTGGTTTACAATTGAGTAAATGCATGCGAGTTAAGTCGTGATCTTGTTATAAAAATGGACTACACACGCACTTAATAGCTTCAATATCATGAGTTATAGTAATTAGTGATTCTTATAGTTGTCATAGTCTATTCTGTTACCTAGAACTTATATGATTAACTTCGAGGAGAAATAGAAAGGTCAATCTTGGTAGATTAAGGGATGACGGTCCTGGCATTTCTTTGACCCGACCAGAGCCAAATAGCCAACCATGTACGTAATTTCCACAGAAACCCCTCTGAGCCTTTGTAGGGTGGTTAGACCCCCACCCGAACGTAGCCATTTGTTGATTAGCCTATAATTACCGACCCTTAGCCTTTATTTGTGGTCTACATTTCTTTGGCACCCTACGAGTGAGTTTTAATCTTATTTTGGGCACGCTTGCTAGCACAAGTGTGGGGTAGTGAAGATGTGTATCAAAGTGTGGTGTTGGTGAATCTTTTGTACTACGAATGAGAATTGGTAGCAAAGAGTGTTGGTGTTTGGTTTATTAAAAAAAATAGAAAAAGAAAAAAAAACAAATTCAAAATCAGTCAAAAAATGGAACAAAGTGTTTGGAAAAAGTTGAGTCAAAGAATGTTTGATGATGGCTATGTATTAATTCTTCCAAAGTGGCGTTGGTGGACGAGTCTTCATTGAATTATGTTTGGATTTTAGAGTAAAGAAGGAGAAAGATTGCTCGAATCAAGCTAAGGAGGTGAGTTATGAGGCAATTTCAAGAAGTTTTGATTAAGCTCACTCGTTTTTCTCTTTTGATACTCCTTTTATCCTTTCGTTTAGCCACGTCCCTAGCCTAACGTTACAACCGTGCAAATATGCCGGACCTTAGTTTTCTTTGATTTGACCTCGATTAGTGGAAATGTTTATGAAGTATAAGCCTATGGTGTAACAACAATAGTCATGCATCTATAATCTGAACCGGTTAACTGTGATGAACGAATGAGAAGCTATGCACACACTCACATTCCGTTTTTGTAATAAGGGAGGATTAGACTCAATTGCATTTTCCTGGTTGTTTTCACTTACCCTTTGCATATGATGATCCTGTGTATAGACTACAATGTTGACTCTATGATACATTTTAGAGTCGCTTTGTTTACTCGAGGACGAGCAAAAGCTAAGTGGGGGGTAATTGAGGGGAGTCAAATTGTAGTGTATTTCTTATATGAGATTACCTCCTTTTACGAGTTATTCATGGTTATTTTGGGCTATTATGGGTAGGGTATGAACGATATTCACTTATATGCATGTTTTGAGACTAAAGGCGTTTTCATCCTAAAAACTCGTGTTTTATGTGAATTTCATTACGTTTTCGTCAATGTATATTATGCCTTGGTGTTCGTGTCTTTGCTTTCAGGCTTATATTGATGTATAAGGTCGAGAAAAAGGAAGAGAGTCTCGAGAAAGAACGAGATTTGGGGCCAAGGAGGAGAAAAGAGTGAAGAATCATTGACGAAATCTGAACCAGTAACTTCAGGGGCATTTTGGTCACACTTGGAGATATTTTCAGGAAGTGTTGTCTTGATGAAAGTTGTAGAGCGTTGAATCATCTCATTTTGCGCCCTAGAAGTGAAGTTATGATGAAAATACTGAAGCCTACCCCAAACTAGCGTTTGGCCAGGTCAAACTGACGTTCACATGATACTGAAAGTTGGGTTTTCAGGCAATCTAGCATCCAAATCACCTCAAACGCACGTTTGGATGGGTTCGGCCTGACTCATATAAGGCAAACTGGCATTTTTAAGGATGCAAACTGCGTTTGGCCCCGACAACATCAGATTCGCCGTACATGTCCATTAATCTTTATTTTGACCCATTTTGGAAGCATTTTCTGGCCACGTCGTCTTCATCAAAGTTGTAAGAAATTGAACGTTGTTTCCAACGCATCTTGAATCGTCCAAATCGGAGCTCTACATAAAAAGATATTGCTGATTTACTGAAGATAGGAGACAAACTAGCGTTTGCCAAAGCACCAACGGGCGTTCAAGACCGACAGCATCAGATTTTCGACATACACTATAAATACACAGCTCATTCAGCCCCTATTTCATCCTGGACGACTTTGGGCATCTTAGGGGAGATTTTAGGGCGGTTTTTGAGTAGTTTAAACACCCTTTGATCCCCATATTCCATAGATTAATTCCATTGATTCTACATACTTTTTATTAGATTAAATTTCTGTTTCAACACCAAAGATTTGAATTTTAGCGCAGTACCTTTACTCAATATTCAAGGTTTGATTTATGATGATTATGCTTTGGTTTATTATTGTTCTTAGTATAATTTCCTTTAACTACTTCGTTGTTAGTATGATTATAAGTAGCTAAAGTAGTTGTGTAGCCGAATTATGTGAAAACGGGTGAAAATCCCAAAGGGGGATGAGAGGGGAGTTGTGTAGCGCTTAATTAAACGTTTGTATGATAAATTCATGTTCTAAAACTTGTTTTCATTGTTTTAATAGCTTTGAATGAGATTGACAACCTTGTTCACTGTTACACAAAGATCGAGCTTATATATGTATTTTGCGGCGAGGTGTGGGATACGGGTATTAGAATCACTAGACATAGCCTTGATTTTTAGATTGACAACCTAGCTAGATGTTAGGACTATGCCTATGTGAGGTTCTTATCAGGTTCCCGAGCGGCTCATTATTCTGGTCAACCATGTCAGGCGAGTTAGCTTTCTAAAGGGAGGGTTAATAAGCCTAGTATAGGGGGTTAAGCGAGAGTTGTTCAGACCTTAATGCAAGAATAAGGAGTTGACACCCGTGGATGTCATATAAACTGAAATGGATAGGTAGGTCGGTTAAGACACACTCCTTGTCAAGTCTTTTCTGTGGGGTAAAAGTAACCTGTTGGATCGTAGTTCGGCTATGCCTTTTAATCACTTAGATAAATCCGTTAGAATAATATTTATTTTCTGCATTTATAATACTTTTCACTTAATATTGACCTGAACCAAGTTTAGACGTCGACTTTGGTACTTCACTATTATTCCATGTGGATTCGACCTTCAAACCACTATACTACCGTTGACCCGATACTCTGTCGGTTAAGGTTAGCGGTTAAGTATTTTGCTATCAGAGGCATCCTTAAGCTTTTGGATATTCCCAAATGGAAGTTGGATATGATGACGATGGATTTTATCACCGGTTTACCAAAGACAAAGAGCGGACATGACACTGTGTGGGTGATTGACTAAATCCACCCATTTCATACAAACCAAGGTGGATATGTCTTTGAAAAAGATGACAACACTATTCTTGGATAATATAGGAATTGAACGATCTTTCCAACGCATCTTGAATCGTCCAAATCGGAGCTCTACACAAAAAGATATTGCTGATTTACTGAAGATAGGAGACAAACTAGCGTTTGCCAAGGCACAAACGGGCGTTCAAGACCGACAGCATCAGATTTTTGACATACACTATAAATACACAGCTCATTCAGGCCCTATTTCATCCTGGACGACTTTGGGCATCTTAGGGGCGATTTTAGTGCGGTTTTTGAGTAGTTTAAACACCCTTTGAGTCCCATATTCCATAGATTAATTCCATTGATTCTACATACTTTTTATTAGATTAAATTTATGTTTCAACACCAAAGATTCGACTTTTAGCGCAGTACCTTTACTCAATATTCAAGGTTTGATTTTTATGATGATTATGCTTTCGTTTATTATTGTTCTTAGTATAATTTCCTTTAATTACTTCGTTGTTAGTATGATTATAAGTAGCTAAAGTAGTTGTGTAGCCGAATTATGTGAAAACGGGTGAAAATCCCAAAGGGGGATGAGAGGGGAGTTGTGTAGCGCTTAATTAAACGTTTGTATGATAAATTCATGTTCTAAAACTTTTTTTCATTGTTTTAATAGCTTTGAATGAGATTGACAACCTTGTTCACTGTTACACACACATCGAGCTTATATATGTATTTTACGGCGAGGTGTGGGATACGGGTATTAGAATCACTAGACATAGCCTTGATTGTTAGATTGACAACCTAGCTAGACGTTAGGACTATGCCTATGTGAGGTTCTTATCGTGTTCCCGAGCGGCTCATTATTCTGGTCAACCATGTCAGGCGAGTTATCTTTCTAAAGGGAGGGTTAATAAGCCTAGTATAGGGGGTTAAGCGAGAGTTGTTCAGACCTTAACGCAAGAATAAGGAGTTGACACCCGTGGATGTCATATAAACTGAATTGGATAGGTAGGTCGGTTAAGACACACTCCTCGTCAAGTCTTTCCTTTGGGGTAAAAGTAACCTGTTGGATCGTAGTTCGGCTATGCCTTTTCATCACTTAGATAAATCCATTAGAATAATATTTATTTTCTGCATTTATAATACTATTCACTTAATATTGACCTGAACCAAGTTTAGACGTCGACTTTGGTACTTCATTATTATTCCCTGTAGATTCGACCATGAAACCACTATACTACCGTTGACCCGATACTCTGTCGGTTAAGGTTAGCGGTTAAGTATTTTGCTATCAGAGGCATCCTTAAGCCTTTGGATACTCCCAAATGGAAGTTGGATATGATGACGAAGGATTTTATCACCGGTTTACCAAAGACAAAGAGCGGACATGACACTGTGTGGGTGAATGACTAAATCCATCCATTTCATACAAACCAAGGTGGATATGTCTTTGAAAAAGATGACAACACTATTATTGGATAATATAGGAATTGAACGATCTTTCCAACGCATCTTGAATCGTCCAAATCGGAGCTCTACACAAAAAGATATTGTTGATTTACTGAAGATAGGAGAGAAACTAGCGTTTGCCAAGGCACAAACGGGCGTTCAAGACCGACAGCATCAGATTTTCGACATACACTATAAATACACAGCTCATTCAGCCCATATTTTATCCTGGACGACTTTGGGCATCTTAGGGGCGATTTTAGGGCGGTTTTTGAGTAGTTTAAACACGCTTTGATCCCTATATTCCATAGATTAATTCCATTGATTCTACATACTTTTTATTAGATTAAATTTCTGTTTCAACACCAAAGATTCGACTTTTAGCGCAGTACCATTACTCAATATTCAAGGTTTGATTCTTATGATGATTATGCTTTCGTTTATTATTGTTCTTAGTATAATTTCCTTTAATTACTTCGTTGTTAGTATGATTATAAGTAGATAAAGAAGTTGTGTAGCCGAATTATGTGAAAACGGGTGAAAATCCCCAAGGGGGATGAGAGGGGAGTTGTGTAGCGCTTAATTAAACGTTTGTATGATAAATTCATGTTCTAAAACTTGTTTTCATTGTTTTAATAGCTTTGAATGAGATTGACAACCTTGTTCACTGTTACACACACATCGAGCTTATATATGTATTTTGCGGCGAGGTGTGGGATACGGGTATTTGAATCAATAGACATAGCCTTGATTGTTAGATTGATAACCTAGCTAGACGTTAGGACTATGCCTATGTGTGGTTCTTATCAGGTTCCCGAGCGGCTCATTATTCGGTCAACCATGTCAGGCGAGTTAGCTTTCTAAAGGGAGGGTTAATAAGCCTAGTATAGGGGGTTAAGCGAGAGTTGTTCCAGACCTTAACGCAAGAATAAGGAGTTGACACCCGTGGATGTCATATAAACTGAATTGGATAGGTAGGTTGGTTAAGACACACTCCTTGTCAAGTCTTTCCTTTGGGGTAAAAGTAACATGTTGGATCGTAGTTCGGCTATGCCTTTTCATCACTTAGATAAATCCGTTAGAATAATATTTATTTTCTGCATTTATAATACTTTTCACTTAATATTGACCTGAACCAAGTATAGACGTCAACTTTGGTACTTCATTATTATTCCCTGTGGATTCGACCATGAAACCACTATACTACCGTTGACCCGATACTCTGTCGGTTAAGGTTAGCGGTTAAGTATTTTGCTATCAGAGGCATCCTTAAGCCTTTGGATATTCCCAAATGGAAGTTGGATATGATGACGATGGATTTTATCACCGGTTTTCCAAAGACAAAGAGCGGACATGACACTGTGTGGGTGATTGACTAAATCCACCCATTTCATACAAACCAAGGTGGATATGTCTTTGAAAAAGATGACAACACTATTCTTGGATAATATAGGAATTGAACGATCTTTCCAACGCATCTTGAATCGTCCAAATCGGAGCTCTACACAAAAAGATATTGTTGATTTACTGAAGATAGGAGACAAACTAGCGTTTGCCAAGGCACAAACGGGCGTTCAAGACCGACAGCATCAGATTTTCGACATACACTTTAAATACACAGCTCATTCAGCCCCTATTTCATCCTGGACGACTTTGGGCATCTTAGGGGCGATTTTAGGGAGGTTTTTGAGTAGTTTAAACACCCTTTGATCCCCATATTCCATAGATTAATTCCATTGATTCTACATACTTTTTATTAGATTAAATTTCTGTTTCAACACCAAAGATTCGACTTTTAGCGCAGTACCTTTACTCAATATTCAAGGTTTGATTTTTTTGATGATTATGCTTTCGTTTATTATTGTTCTTAGTATAATTTCCTTTAATTACTTCATTTTTAGTATGATTATAAGTAGCTAAAGTGGTTGTGTAGCCGAATTATGTGAAAACGGGTGAAAATCCCAAAGGGGGATGAGAGGGGAGTTGTGTAGCGCTTAATTAAACGTTTGTATGATAAATTCATGTTCTAAAACTTGTTTTCATTGTTTTAATAGCTTTGAATGAGATTGACAACCTTGTTCACTATTACAAACACATCGAGCTTATATATGTATTTTGCGGTGAGGTGTGGGATACGGGTATTAGAATCACTAGACATAGCCTTGATTGTTAGATTGACAAACTAGCTAGACGTTAGGACTATGCCTATGTGAGGTTCTTATCAGGTTCCCGAGCGGCTCATTATTCTGGGCAACTATGTCAGGCGAGTTAGCTTTCTAAAGGGAGGGTTAATAAGCCTAGTATAGGGGTTAAGCGAGAGTTGTTCAGACCTTAACGCAAGAATAAGGAGTTGACACCCGTGGATGTCATATAAGATGAATTGGATAGGTAGGTCGGTTAAGACACACTCCTTGTCAAGTCTTTCCTGTGGGGTAAAAGTAACATGTTGGATCGTAGTTCGGCTATGCCTTTTAATCACTTAGATAAATCCGTTAGAATAATATTTATTTTCTGCATTTATAATACTTTTCACTTAATATTGACCTGAACCAAGTTTAGACGTCGACTTTGGTACTTCACTATTATTCACTGTGGATTCGACCTTGAAACCACTATACAACCGTTGACCCGATACTCTGTCGGTTAAGGTTAGCGGTTAAGTATTTTGCTATCAGAGGCATCCTTAAGCCTTTGCATATTCCCAAATGGAAGTTGGATATGATGACGATGGATTTTATCACCGGTTTACCAAAGACAATGAGTGGACATGACACTGTGTGGGTGATTGACTAAATCCACCCATTTCATACAAACCAAGGTGGATATGTCTTTGAAAAAGATGACAACACTATTCTTGGATAATATAGGAATAGAACGATCTTTCCAACGCATCTTGAATCGTCCAAATCGGAGCTCTACACAAAAAGATATTGCTGATTTACTGAAGATAGGAGACAAACTAGCATTTGCCAAGGCACAAACGGGCGTTCAAGACCGACAACATCAGATTTTCGACATACACTATAAATACACAGCTTATTCAGCCCCTATTTCATCCTGGACGACTTTGGGCATCTTAGGGGCGATTTTAAGGTGGTTTTTGAGTAGTTTTAACACCCTTCGATCCCCATATTCCATAGATTAATTCCATTGATTCTACCTACTTTTTATTAGATTAAATTTCTGTTTCAACACCAAAGATTCGACTTTTAGTGCAGTACCTTTACTCAATATTCAAGGTTTGATTTTTATGATGATTATGCTTTCGTTTATTATTGTTCTTAGTAAAATTTCCTTTAATTACTTCGTTGTTAGTATGATTATAAGTAGCTAAAGTAGTTGTGTAGCCGAATTATGTGAAAACGGGTGAAAATCCCAAAGGGGGATGAGAGGGGAGTTGTGTAGCGCTTAATTAAACGTTTGTATGATAAATTCATGTTCTAAAACTTGTTTTCATTGTTTTAATAGCTTTGAATTTGACAACCTTATTCACTGTTACACACACATCGAGCTTATATATGTATTTTGCGGCGAGGTGTGGGATACGGGTATTAGAATCACTAGACATAGCCTTGATTGTTAGATTGACAACCTAGCTAGACGTTAGGACTATGCCTATGTGAGGTTCTTACCAGGTTCCCGAGCGGCTCAATATTCTGGTCAACCATGTCAGGCGAGTTAGCTTTCTAAAGGGAGGGTTAATAAGCCTAGTATAGGGGGTTAAGCGAGAGTTGTTCAGACCTTAACGCAAGAATAAGGAGTTGACACCCGTGGATGTCATATAAACTGCATTGGATAGGTAGGTCGGTTAAGACACACTCCTTGTCAAGTCTTTCATGTGGGGTAAAAGTAACATGTTGGATCGTAGTTCGGCTATGCCTTTTAATCACTTAGATAAATCCGTTAGAATAATATTTATTTTCTGCATTTATAATACTTTTCACTTAATATTGACCTGAACCAAGTTTAGACGTTGACTTTGGTACTTCACTATTATTCCCTATGGATTCGACCTTGAAACCACTATACTACCGTTGACCCGATACTCTGTCGGTTAAGGTTAGCGGTTAAGTATTTTGCTATCAGAGGCATCCTTAAGCCTTTGGATATTCCCAAATGGAAGTTGGATATGATGACAATGGTTTTTATCACCGGTTTACCAAAGACAAAGAGCGGACATGACACTGTGTGGGTGATTGACTAAATCCACCCATTTCATACAAACCAAGGTGGATATGTCTTTGAAAAAGATGACAACACTATTCTTGGAGAATATAGGAATTGAACGATCTTTCCAACGCATCTTGAATTGTCCAAATCGGAGCTCTACACTAAAAGATATTGCTGATTTACTGAAGATAGGAGACAAACTAACGTTTGCCAAGGCACAAACGGGCGTTCAAGACCGACAACATCAGATTTTCGACATACACTATAAATACACAGCTCATTCAGCCCCTATTTCATCCTGGACGACTTTGAGAATCTTAGGGGCGATTTTAGGGAGGTTTTTGAGTAGTTTAAACACCCTTTGATCCCCATATTCCATAGATTAATTCCATTGATTCTACATACTTTTTATTAGATTAAATTTCTGTTTCAACACCAAAGATTCAACTTATAGCACAGTACCTTTACTCAATATTCAAGGTTTGATTTTTATGATGATTATGCTTTCGTTTATTATTGTTCTTAGTATAATTTCCTTTAATTACATCGTTGTTAGTATGATTATAAGTAGCTAAAGTAGTTGTGTAGCCGAATTATGTGAAAACGGGTGAAAATCCCAAAGGGGGATGAGAGGGGAGTTGTGTAGCGCTTAATTAAACGTTTGTATGATAAATCCATGTTCTAAAACTTGTTTTCATTGTTTTAATAGCTTTGAATGAGATTGACAACCTTGTTCACTATTACAAACACATCGAGCTTATATATGTATTTTGGGTTGAGGTGTGGGATACGGTTATTAGAATCACTAGACATAGCCTTGATTGTTAGATTGACAACCTAGCTAGACGTTAGGACTATGCCTATGTGAGTTTCTTATCAGGTTCCCGAGCGGCTCAATATTCTGGTCAACCATGTCAGGCGAGTTAGCTTTCTAAAGGGAGGGTTAATAAGCCTAGTATAGGGGGTTAAGCGAGAGTTGTTCAGACCTTAATGCAAGAATAAGGAGTTGACACCCGTGGATGTCATATAAACTGAATTGGATAGGTAGGTCGGTTAAGACACACTCATTGTCAAGTCTTTCATGTGGGGTAAAAGTAACCTGTTGGATCGTCGTTCGGCTATGCCTTTTAATCACTTAGATAAATCCGTTAGAATAATATTTATTTTCTGCATTTATAATACTTTTCAGTTAATATTGACCTGAACCAAGTTTAGACGTCTACTTTGGTACTTCACTATTATTCCATGTGGATTCGACCTTGAAACCACTATACTACCGTTGACCCGATACTCTGTCGGTTAAGGTTAGCGGTTAAGTATTTTTCTGTCAAAGGCATCCTTAAGCCTTTGGATATTCCCAAATGGAAGTTGGATATGATCACGATGGATTTTATCACCGGTTTACCAAAGACAAAGAGCGGACATGACACTGAGTGGGTGATTGATTAAATCTACCCATTTCTTACAAACCAAGGTGGATATGTCTTTGAAAAAGATGACAACACTATTCTTGGATAATGTATTGATGCTGCATGGGTACCTATCTCAATAGTTTCGGATCATAACCCGAGGTTCGTCAATCGGTTTTGGAAGAGTTTACAAAAGGCCTTTGGCACCAAGTTAGATTTGAGTACGGCCTTTCATCCTCAAACAGACGGACAGTCAGAAAGGACAATCCAAAAACAAGAGGATATGTTGAGAGATGATTACCTACCCGTAGCAGAGTTTGCCTACAACAACAGTTATTATGCAAGTTTGGGTATGCCACCGTTTGAAGCCTTGTATGGGAGAAGATGTCGAAAGCCGTTGTTTTGGGATGATGTCGGGGAGAGACAAGTCACCGGGCCGGAAATGGTAGAACAAGCAAAAGAAAGGGTTTTGTTGGTGAAGAAGAATCTGAAAGCAGCTCAAGACAGACAGAAAAGTTGGGCTGACGTTAGAAGAAGACCCCTAGAGTTTGACGTTGGGGAAAGAGTATACATGCGAGCTTCCCCAATGAAGAAAGTTAAACGGTTTGGACAGAAAGGGAAGTTAAGTCCAAGGTATGTTGGACCTTTTGAGATCATTGAGAGGGTTGGACCCTTAGCCTATAAGTTAAAGTTACCGGAATCAATGTCAAGTGTACACAACGTGTTCCATGTCTCAGTGTTGAAGAAGTGCTTGACTAAGACGGATGTTGAAGCAACCGTTGTTCCAGAGATCCTTCAAGATAATCTTGTATATGATGAGAAACCGATCAAGATTCTAGACAGGAATGAAAAGATGATCGAGAGACAGATGATCCCGTTGGTTTTGGTGCAATGGAGCAATCTTTCACCGAACAAGGCAACTTGGGAAGTTGAGGACGATATGATCAGTGAATTTCCAAATTTTGTAGATTTACCAGGTATGCTTTAGTTTCGAGGATGAAAATCCTCTTGAGAGGAGAGGAATGTAATATTTCGATTTTCGGGAAATGGCAGGCGTGTCATTTTACGAAAATGAAATATTATGTTCATTTTTTTAAAAATAAAGTGTATATTATATATATATGAATGTCGATATATATATATATATATATATATATATATATATATATATATATATATGTATATATGTATATATATATATATATACAAAATCTAGGATTTATGTAAGTAAGAATTTATTATGGGAATTTTGGGAAAATAACATTAGTTTTAAAAGCAAAATATCCCCCAATATTTTTCCCATAACCTATCAGTTTTCAAAATTTGTTTGTACGTTCTTGAAAAGCGCTTGGAGAGCAGATAGTAGGGCTGAGTGAATTTTTCAGAATTCTAAGTGAATTTCTCAACCGTTTTCAGATTCGTGTAGAGCGTTGGAATCTTCTTGAAGAGGGCGTCGTTTCAACACAAAAAGTTTGGATCTTTGTCAAGGTAAGAATTTTTTACCTAACTGTGTTTTTGGACCGAGTTTAATGGATTCAAACTCCTAAATCCATAGCTTAGTTGTTATACAAACGTGTGATCGAATCTAAATCGAATTTAGGATTGATCACATTGGTTTCCTGTTAGCAAAGGACAGTTTGGCTGCAGCTTTTCTGAAAGTTTTGTTATGGATAGCTTGCTAAAAGGTAAGAGGTTCTTCCTATGATTTAAATTACGGTTTATAGGGTTAAGTTGAGGAGTTGATGTGTTTTTGGGTTAGAATTTACACCTATATGTTGTTTAATGATCAAGGGTTGTTATGGTTCAGAAAAGTTGTGTTTTCTGCTAATTTTCTGAGTATATTCATGTTGATCATGTTTGGAATCGTGTAGGGATCGTAAGGAGTACATAAAATCGTGTTTGAGGGTTTTACAATGTCGAATGCGCACACATTCAGTGGAATTCGCATGCATTCGTGATACAAGATGTCAGATCATTTTCACAGCAGGTCTAATGCTCACGCATTCATTGGAATGCACATGTATTTTTTTTTTCAGGATAGTCTGTTTTCCTCCCAGCATGAGCAATACGTATGCATTACAGGCAATGCACACGCATTGGCCGAACAGAGACTTACAGCAAGTTTTTGGACGATCAATGCGCACGCATCGACCCCAGTTTAGGGAAAAATGATCCGTTACACTATGGAATGAGATTTAAATGTTGTTTCTTGATCTAATAACATTAATTAAAGATGAACAAGCCTTGATTGAGTTTCTGATGAGTTTAGTTTCGGCACCGAATGGTTTCTTTCTGAGAGTTGAAGTTCGGGACCGTCGGAAGAGAATGATAGGCTTGTGCTTTGATGAGTTAGCACTCATTAATGTATGTGTATGTGATAGGATGTTGTGTCTAGTTGTCTAAGTGAGGGAGTTGGTCTGTTAAGGTTAGGCTTTCCTTGAAAAACACTTAGACGGCTAGCTAACGATTTATAAAATACATACTTGACTAGTAAAAGTTTAAACATCATGTCATTCTAAGTTAGGCACCAGACCATATCACGATGTGTGGGCGTTCCTGAAAGTGAATAACTCTGTAGGTTTATGAGACCTTAAGTACGGAGGGACTTCGCTGAACGTGTACGCTATCGGGCTTTCCCCCATGGATATTGGTGATATCTGCCAATATGTTGCACATTATATCTCATGGTGGATATGCACCATGCGTAGTGCCCTTGAATGCGGATGTAACACAGATAAGTTAAGATAGAAATATATAGTCATGACATGTTGATTGACATGAAGTGAACCCTAGACTAGGTCGGTCATATAAAGATAATTAAATATTCATGAATCTTACTTTATAAATCTTAATTTCAATCATTGCTTCTCTCTTTTATTAAGTACGTTGTACTTACTTCAAATGTATGCTTTTCTGTGCTTGGGGATGAGAAGATGAACCGGTTGACCCGGATTACGAAGAGGACTTTGATGATGACATTTGAGGAGGACGCTTTCGTTGAAGCATTATTTTTTATCTTTTATTTTATGACTTCTAAGACTTGTTTTGGAATATGGAGTGTTTCCTTTTAAGATATGTAGTCTCTTTTATTTTCTTTCTTTTGGAGGTTTCGTAGGTTGCAAGTTTCTTTTGGATTTTTGTTCTTTTAAGTTACATTTCCATCTTTAGGCGTTGTTTCCATTCTTGGATTGTGGAAAAAAAATATATACCCAATTCTTTTGCTTCCGCATTGTTTAACTCGATACGACGTAGTAGAGTTTTACGTATAATATGAGATTTATTTTATATTATACGTGTCGAACATTTTTTTTCCGGATATAGACTCGGTATCCGGGAACGGGCGTTACAGTCACAAATCGTAAAAGTGATTAAAACTGTTTACTAATTGCGACGAGAACATAATTATCTCGAGAAATTCAAATAATATCCTTTTGGGGTAAAATCAGTTTTTTCCATACCTCATTTTTCAGAGTTGTTTTTACTGTCTCACGCTTAAAAATGGACGGTACCGTTCATCTTCGCCTTCCCAACTGCTCAAATGATGGACGGTACCGCCCATAAGATGGACGACACCGCCCATCTTTAGAGCAGTATCGTGTCAGCTAACAGACTACCAACTATTGCCGTGATGTTTTACTAATACTACATTATCTCCCGATCAAAGCTAAAGTCTGGGCTGGGGGGGTCTAATTAAGCCCGGCTACCCTGGCTATTTTTTTTAGGGGTAATGAGGGAAAATGACACCAATATTTTCATCAATTAGGGAGAATGACAACTTTTTGAAACTTTTGCATGAAGGAGAAAACTATTTTTTATTTTATTTTATATTTTCTAGCGGCATTTTTACAAAAAAAAAAAAAAAAAAAACCAAAAAATCAACACATTTTCACTCTCATCCATCTCTTTTAAACACTCATATCTTTCAATCTACATCTCCAAATTTGAAAAAAAAAGTCACAAATTTTTTGATTTTTTCATGCTCTTTATTTTGAGACCACATTCAACATATTCCGAGGTTGTTTCAGAAAATCCGCTGTCGAAATTCACTATTGTTCGAAATTCACTGTCGATATTCACTGATTTTCGGGATTCACTAGGGAGATTCACTGAGTGAATTTCGACAATGAATCTCATTAAAAACGATGTAATTATATCGAACAAAAAAAATTCACTGTATTTTTTTTCGCGTTTGAATGTGTAGATCAAAAGATATGATCGTTTGAAAATCGGGTGGAGAGAGAAAAAAAGTTCCAGGAAAAAGTCCCACGCATTGGGCACGCGGATTTTTTTTTAATATATATATATATATATATATATATATATATATATGTATATATATATATATTTATTTATATATATATATATATATATATATATATATATATTTATCTATATATATATATTGGTTTTGTCCTTCCGCCTATAAAATATATAAAAGTTGTCGTTTCTCTCCATAAAAAATATGTGTTTGTCTTGTTATTAAAAAATATTACAATATATGTTCTTATCCGTAATTTTTCCTTTCTTTAACATGTACCTTATAATTCTAATCCATCAGCCTACTAGCCCACCAAACCTCCAACTAAATAAAGCCCAACCGTTTTTTCTGACTTTTATAAAATGTTTCTTCATTCCTTGCCCCATTTTCGCTGGCTTATCTTTCTTTTAAGTTTAATCCATAATGTAAAATAAAAAATAAAAAACACATTTGATGAATGCTAGTGTCATTATTTTCCGCTGTTAATTAAGCATTAATCCACACATATTTTTTTAGTTGCAATAAGGACTATTTTTTGTCATAGACCATTTTACCCTTATTTTCAATTTCTTCTTCTTCTGATTGTATTAACCCATCCATCTTTACCACCACACAACAATCCCATCCTGCTTCTACTTCTTCTTTCCCATTGTCTGTTTTCTTCGCCTCTGTCTCTAGCTTCTTCTCGACTATGGCCGGTGTTTCTGCTCTCTCCGTTGCCCGAACGTCTGAAACTGCCACCTCAACCGGTGTTTCTGATGTTGGTTTATGATATTTTTTCCTCATTCATCATTTCATCTTCTTTTTCAGGAGAGATTTGGATCCTCATCTTAAATCTTTAATGGGACCCTGGTGGTTTTCTCAATTTGATTATGTTCATGAAGTTTGGAAATTGCGATGATTTCAGAATGGGATGAGCAACGATGCCGGCAGGCTGTGTCGAGGATTTCTAACAGAATTATGAGCAGGTTGATTTTCCGGTGGCTTATGATTGGTCTTGCTCTAGTAGCTTTTCTCCCACCGCTTTACTTTCATTTCAAGCTCCGCCGTTTCCAACAGGTTACTGTGGTCCAACAGGTTACTGTGTTCCATTTCAAGCTCCGCCGTTTCCAACAGGTTACTGTGTTCCATTTGTTATTGTTTGATTTTCCGGTGGCTTATGATTGGTCTTTCCGGCGTTCTGGACTATTTTTGCAAAAAAAAGACCACTTACAGGACTAAAATTGTCACCGGAGAAAAACCAGGACCAAAATTGAAAAACGTGTCTAGTTAACGGACCAAAATTGTAATTTAGCCTTTGTTTTTGCACACGTTAATTAGCAGACTAGCTTTTGAAATGTTAAAAGAGGAGCTTATATTACAAATACGATTTCTGGTAATACTTATCATCGTCATTTGGTTGCAAAATCGGGAAAATCAAGAATTCTCTATTTATCTTCAATCTTCCATAATCATCCTCACTCCTCATTCCCACCTCCCACCCACTACCACCACTACCACCACCACCAAATAGCTTGTTGTTGTTGCTTGGCTAGTACTAACAATGCTGTGCATATTTCCTTCGATGATAAACTTTGGTCTCAAGTTCTAAAATATGCAAGGAATATACCATGGTAAAATGGCAAGATACAAACTTGTGCAGAAACAGCAGAATTGATGTTATTTACTTTTCAGCTCTTGTGCTTTGTTTATTTACATATTGGTGATATGTTATTAGTGTATTTTTTTTCAAGTTGTTACTTTAGAAGCTATTAAAATTGATATTAAAGTAGAGGTTAATAAGCAAGAAAGCTCTGATTCAGGTTACTATTTGGATGAATGTGTTGAAAAAGGCGAATTGGATACGTCTTTCGAAGGATTTTTCAAGATTGCAATTGTTTATGAAGCCAAGAACAAGTGGCCTAATGTGATTGAACACAAGAACAAGAAGAGGCCTAAAAGAAATGATCCTAAAGAAAAATTAGTATCGAACCATGCTCCGAAAAGAAGTAAATATGAGTGCTTGAACTGTAAGAAGACATTCAATTCATATCAAGGACTTGGGGGACATAGACCTTGCAACAAAAAACCGAAATGAGAGGCCTTATATGATATTGTTACTCATATTGTGTGCCTTATGTGAGCGATATATAATATTGTGTTCCTTGAATTAAGCCTTAAATGAGCCTTATATGAGCTAGATAGGTGTGCCTTGAAGTAGTCACTTGAATTAAGCCTTAAATGAGCCTGATACTATGTTACTGATACTGTGTGCCTTATATGATATTGTTACTCATATTGTGTGCCTTATATTAGCCTTATTTGAGCGAGATATGATATTGTGTCCCATGAATTAAGCCTTAAGTGAGCCTTATATGTGCACTGAAGTAGTCACATGAATTAAGTCTTAAATGAGCCTGATACTGTGTTACTGATACTGTGTACTGATACTTTGTGTTAGTGTAAACGCTGCGATTAAATTCGGCTTTCAAATACTACGTCTAAAAGGTATCAAATGAGGTCTCAAAATGAAGATAAAAAAAATGAACTTTGGTGAAACAATTTTGATGATCGGAGTTCTAAATCAAAAGTTACAGTCGTTTATAAGAAAAACGCTTCGGTTAATTCAAATATTTTTTCGGCTTTCAAAATTTACGTCAGAAGGGTATCGTATTTGGGCTCAAATTAAAGAGCAAAAAAATATGAATTTTGGTGAAAAAATTTGATGATCGGAGTTTTAAATCAAAAGTTACGAGTGTTTGAAAAAAACAAACTAAACAAAAAACTAAACCTGAAGCTGGAAGCATAGGCGGAAGGACAGAAATGCGTGCATCCCTTTTATTAAAAGGGTATTCTTGTCCGTCTGAATATTTTTGAGGTTAAAGGTCGTGAAGGACAGGTTTTAATCTAAAATGGTTGAAAATGACAAACATGTAGTAACACATGTACAAAAATGTAGTAACGCATGTTGTAACTGTCCTTCTCAACTATTTTAGATTAAAACATGTCCTTATGGACTCTGACCGCAATTTTTTTTTTATCCTTTTTGCAACTAAAAAAAGGAGTGTGTCCTATTTATCTAGTTGACTAGTCAAACCACTGGAAGTCGCGTTGGACGCGATTGGTATGAAGTACCTACCGGTCGAAATTGACCCGGTCGATCGGCCCACGTCGGGGATCGAGTCAACTAGATAGGATTCCAGCCACTAAAGAATTTCAGCAAATTCTTGTAAGTCAATTGGGAGTAGTTGACTAGTGAGAGCAAAATCATAATCCCAAAGACCATCTTTGATTTTGCATGTATAATCAACAACACTCTTTTATCTTTATTTTATGTTGTAGCTTTAGCAAATTATATTTATGTTTTAATTCTCGATTAGTAAAACCAAATTATGACTGTTACCTTTTGAGAAACGTTCTCAAGTTGGTTAAGTAATTTCAATCATTTTAAAATAAGCAATGACACGAGCAATCTCATTTTCGTAGTTGAAGACAATGTGGCTAATATTTGATGCAGTGCTCTTAGATTTTAATTATTAGCGGAAACTCACATATTGGACATAACGATATCCAATGGGCCATTCCGTCATACGATGATGGTTATTCAAACATTAGATGGATTGGATAAGGATGACCACGTCGATTTTTGGAAATGTTGTTTTCAAAATTGTAAGATTTAAGTATGGCTTAATTCTTTTGATCATTGTTTGAAAGTAAATTAAATAGTTCATGTTTTGAATATGATTCAAAAGGTTAAATAGACTATTTATCAAATGTTAGATTTTCTTTATGAAAGAAAATTGAAGACACAATTCTTGTGTTTTTCATAAGTCTTCTGAACACTACATTTTGAAATATTTACAAGAGCTTGAAGGATTAAAATGGAAAGTAAGGGCAAGTGCTTGAGTAAGAGAACTCATCGAAGTCTCTACCCTAAGCAAGTAAGTTGAGATAAATCTGTCTAAGTTCAAAGTCAACTTTCAGATATATGATATCCTATGAGTGTGATTAAATTAGAAAGATAAAATACAGATTTGGAAGGTGAAGCAAAGGTTGTAACACTTCTTATATTCTGGATCTAGTAAACTGATAAGGGAACTAAATAAATGTTAGTATGTTCCAGTTCTTATGAAGAACATATTTTCGGCTATATGTTAGGATTTAATGGACAAATTCAATTGTATGGAATAAATGTTATTCTATTAAGGTTGAATAGTCACTGAATCTACCATACTAGATTATAGTCACCATATAGTTGATGTGAGTGATGAAATCTCAACTAAACATTTATAAGGTTGAACAATCATTGAATCTAACATACTAGATTATAGTCACCATATAGTTGATGTGAGTGATGAAATCTCAACTAAACATTTTTATGGTTGTTCTAGACATAGTCTCTATGGAAGGGAAGCGTGTAATCAAACGCCATTCTGATGATGCTGAACCATATGATTATGAATCATGTGGGTTATACGAATCTTATCCAAAGAGGACTAAAATACCCTTTTATTAAAATGGTTATAAAATCTAGAAAATTGATTAGAGCCTAAACATATTGATGTTGGCTTATGACAATTTAAACCATAAATAATCGTTTGTTTCTCTCTTGGACTATTTTCGAAATAGTTGAATGTACTTATTGAAGTACGAAAATTCTGAAATCCCGAATAGTTCGAGATAGTACGAATATGAGATAAATGAAACTTAGGAATTAATCTTCAATTGGATTGATGCAATTAATAACTGGAGGGTGTTTCAGAAGTTGTCTGAAAAGGAATAAGATTCCACCTTGAAGGATATGCCATTCTTGGATACGCAATTAGATTGCGTTTCTAAAATTGAAACAACACTTTATGCGATAAAGTTATGACATAAGCCATGCAAAGAATCCCTTACCCGATTTTGGATACTGCCCTTAATCAAAACACATACTTAACCAAGTTTCAAAGAATAAGGTTGAATAAATTCCATATTAGATATGGAACGGGATAATGACGAATCTATCTTAACTAATGATTTTAAGTTGTCATAGGCAAAGTCAGAAAGGCTTGGAGCCTAGTACCATATGCAACTTTGTGGAATATCTTGGCAAGTACGCTAGATATTGTCTACTTACCCATGTGATATCGTCGAAATCATCTCGGGTGTTCAGCGGTGGTGTAATGGTGGATATCTGTCTATTTTGGTTATGTCAACGATGGTGGCTCATGATGGAGCTATGTATACAAGTGGTGGTGCCGTACTACCGATGGAAAGAATAGGAGAATTTGGCTTTGCCTTCTCTTTTATTCATCGAAGCTCGTCCTCCTAGAGAGGTTACATATGGCCCTATTTATAGGGAAGTTATTTACATATTACAAGATAATTACGGTAAAGGACATAATGGGCGCGGATAGACGGCGAGTGCTCGATCCGTAGATAAAACATGGCGGCTCCGGATTCAGGGCTAAAACCCCGTACCCACAGGTTGCCTTGGTTGAGGCCGGCCTTCATGCTCCGAGGGTATGCGGCCGATCTCGTGAGGATCCAACAGACACAGAGGATCCAACAGACACAGGTTGCCTTGGTTGAGGCACAGCGGAAGCAGTACATGGATCTAGAAGGATCAATCCTGAGCCTTGTGTGGTTCTCCACCCTTTACTATATGGCTGATATAGTGGTGCATTCATTGCTTGAAGTAAGGACCAGGGTCTCATCAGAGATTCATATGTGTTGAGGCGGTTCCTTTTTGACTTGGTCATTTGGAGCATGATATGAAGATAGTCTGAGTCCCCACAGATAGTGATCCGTTCACGGCTAGGGGTGGTTGTGAGTATTGCATGAGATTCTTGTGTTTCAACTTGGTCTTGTGTGTGCAAGTGATTGGTTTTAGGCCAAGTGGGAGATTGTTGAAATAGTGTCCTAAACCCAATTGGATTGGACAAGACCCGACCGGGTCGGATTGTTTCTACTATTTCTTTGTGATTATACATATATAATTAATGGCTTTTCTTTTGTCATATATTTGTTCTTCTAAAGAACCAATTATGAATTGTTATATGATAACTCCTTAGTATTAAACTGTGATAGAGAAAACATGATAGGCGATTATGGTTGATGAGATCTCTAATCACTTTAATAAGTTTGATACTTAAATGTCTTTAGGCTGATGTACTATTAAACAGGGCATTGATAGTACGAACAGACTAGCATGTATTAGATGTCTTCTGTTTTTGAGGCAGGGATAGATCTCGTCTATCAAAGTGTAAAGACACTTGGACTGTACGTGGACGTGTATTAGGGAATGCGTATGTTAGAATGACCCACTTACACTGTTAAGTGTCAAACTATGTGACAGTTGTGTAATTATCCTTAGGACCGGAGTCTACAAGGCATCACGGTGTGGATTGTCATGCTTTGAAACGATTGAAGTTTCACCTAAACATGGGGCGATCGTGCGGTAGTGTTGGTCTATTGGAAAGGCTAACACAAGTTTAGAGGGGGGGATGAATAAACTTGTCACCAAAAACACTCCCAAAAACTGAATCTTAAACCAGATAGAGTTCAACTAAAGCTTGTGCGAAGTTAAGCTAACTCAACTGAGTATAAGTCAATACTGACTTATTCTTAATCTAGTTAATAGGCAGCAGATTGATTTTGCCTTTATAAGATATAAATTATCAGATAAATAGTTGAGTCAGTTTCTTAAGATTGCTGTAAATAAGAACTAGATAATTATGATTGTAATGAAGTAAGTAAATTCGTAAAGTAAATAAACAAGAATTATAGAGGTTCCATGTGGTGTAATCCTGTCAGTCATCTCTTCCCATGTGATGCGGAGGAAAATTCCACTAGAACTTCTTTGAGATGGCCCGGTTACAAAAGGTTCTAAACTGATAATCCTTGACTAATCCCTAGCTTCACTATCTAAACACTTGTAGAACAGGTAGAATGGCTGCTCTTCAATTGTTTAAAACACTGGTCCTTGGAGGGTTGAATTGCCTCTTAACTATCTCATCACACCCACAATCTTCCTGACTGCACTCAACTGTCCTTCACACCTTCTTGTTGTTTCACAGTCTAAACCTTTGATAGAATCAAAGTTGAGACATGAATCAATAACTATGATTCAATTGTGATTTGAGCTTTTCTTCTAGATATATAAGTTATGCACAGCACTGTATTTCTTCAAATGAATAAACTTGATCTTTCTTGAATGCTAATGAACACTTGAAGAAATTTCTTGATCTTGCAATTAAGTATTTAGTAGGAATTCTTTTAAATTGGCTTTTTCCCTTTAATTTGATCTTTATTGACTAGATTGATTCTTAGAATTCCTCCTCCTCCTCTTCTTCATCCCCATTCTTCTTTAAGATAGAAGTGGTCTATTTATAGAGGTTTATCTAATGGTCAAATTTCTTTGAGTTCAAATCCTTGTAACCGTTAGTGGTCCTGCTTTCTTGCTTGACGTTTATGTCAGAACGGATAAATTATCCTCCAATCATAATTCTTGAATTGTAACGGTTGGATTCTTCTTCAGTTTAGTTAAACCTTAGTTCCAAAATTGATTTACTGAGAACATTATAAGTTCTCAATTCCTAAGAGCATTAACTGAGTTTTTACTACTCTTCTTCAAAGTCTCTGTAATCCGGTTTTTCATCTGATTATAATTGACTTAATCAGTGTACACCAAAGAATTAATCAGCAAAGACATCATTGTCCTTATATGTCTTAGCTCCCCATTCAAGATCCATAAAGTCAGTTCAGGTAATCACAATCTTTCCTGAAGTATAACTTTGCAGTCACGACATAGTCTTCATAACTGAATTTGAACCCTCAGTTCTTCTGTCTTCAATAACTGAGTCTGTGACCCTCAGTTCTTCATCAGCTGAGTTTGAAACCTCAGTTCTTCAATCTCCTAGATAAGCCAACCGAGTTTGTGTCCCTCAGCGAACTTATCTTCTTCAGTTCTTTCATATTGGTGTGCTCGTTTTCCAGCTTTAACTAATTTCCGCTTCCCGTTATCTCGCTTTCTTGTTATCTCGTTCACAACCTAGAAATATTACGTTGCTTGTCCGATTTAACTTATACAAATATCAGACTCTATTAAATCCTATACATTGATATCTAGACATCTTTTTGCTTTGCACTATAACAGCTAGTCATGACACTTCATCAATGGGGTCTAGAACAAATGACTGAATAAGTGATGAATCATCATCAAAACATAAATTTTATTTCCAACAATTTCCCTTTTTTGATGATTTCAATACCCTCCTTAAAAGCAATGCAAAAAGATAAAACAAGATACAGTGAGTAACACAATGAACTGAGAAACTGAGAATTTATTGAAATTTGAGTTACAGAGCTGGGTAATAGAATACATCATAATAAAAAGAATTAAAAGACAGCTTCCTTTTAATTAATGGTTAAACACAATTGATTGTCATAATCTTCAGCAACATTCCTCATAGCATCATTTGTTGTTGTGCTTTCGATTCCATGGATGCTTGCCCATATGTTCCATGATTCATATAAATTGTGCTTGCCGAAGAATTTGCTTTTGAAAAGAATAGCGAAAGTAAAAACAGATGTCCTCACCTTTTTCACCGGTGGTCGTTTTTAGTAGACTCGAACAAATTTAGTTCACCTTTTCAACCTTATCTGATTCTTTATCTAGAGTACCATTCTTTTCCCATTTCTTAAGTTTGTTCCAGTAATGCATGAGAATCTTCTGCATATGTAGAAATATTTCTAGAGATTCTTGTCTTGATTCTCCTTCTCTGACTGGTAGATTTTTTAATAAACTGTAGAGACGAGAATCCAAGCCAATTTATCATCAATGTTGGCTCTGAGTATTTAGCAATCAGCTTCATTTCCTCATTAGTGAATTCTCCTCTAGCTTTCTTCAGTTCAGTCAGTTTATCATCAATGTTTGCAAGGACTTGTGGCATCTCAGTTGCAAGGACTTTTAAGATGTCCAAACTTTCCCCCTTATTGACATCATATTTATCAATCAGGCTTTTGATGTAATTGTTCAGATTTTGCTGAGTTGATGCCAAAATGGTTTGAGCTACAACTGAGTTCTTCATGCCATTTTCCATTAGAGTCATTCTGTCAACCAGATTATTGAGAATACCTTCCCATCTGTCTTGGATTTCATCTCTTCTTGCATCATTTTCAATGGTTGTCTTTCGAAGCTCAATCTGAGTGTCTTGACAGTTACTAGTGACGATATCCATCTTCTTTTCAAGTTCGCTTCTTTCATTTTTACTAGCCTCTAAGGACTTTAGAACTTTTCCAAACAAACTGTTATCGTCCTTCTGAATTATGATTATCTAATTATGATAGAATTTGAGTTGGTTTGTCTTTTGAGCTTCTTGCTTGTTGTTCATTGGCTTTGCTTGTCTCAGCCTCAGTTGATTTAGCTTGCTTTAGAGGTGAGAGAACAACTTGCTTCAGTTTTTCTTTGTATTCTGCCGATCTTCTCCTTTCTTCAGATTGTTTTCTAATTTCTTCTAGACTTGATTGATCAACATTTCTTGCAGGTGATATTTGTACGTTAAATTCTTCATCTGATTCTTCTCCAGCCATGTTTGCCACATTTCTTGCTATTTCTAGCATAGACTTATCAGTAGGAGATTGATAACCTCCTTCTTCTTTTTCTTGTTCATCAGATATAGTTCTAGAAGTAGAACTTTCACTGCTTTCTTCAGAATTACTAGAATCCTCATCAGTATTCTGATCGGTTTCAGTCTTTTTTTCTTGTAAAGAGGCAAGAATCCCTTTCTGCAAATTGGGATCTTCCTGAGAATCATTATCATCATCACCCTTTTTGGAACTTTCACCAGCTGTGACTTCCTTCCAATAACTATTTCTGATCAGCGCATATCCTTGATTTAAGAATTCATCGGTATTGATCATTTCTGATAGATTGGTAATGTTGTAGAGATCAAATACCCATTTTTCAGTAACTTCCATTTCTGCTAGCTGACTCATTTGATTGGCGATAGAACCGAATTTCCAGATTGGATAATTGCGCAATCGCTCATAATCAGCTGACATCAGTTCTCCATGATCAGTTGAGAACTTAGATTGAGTAACAATCTCTTCAGATCCTCTTGAGATCTCTTGGTCAACTTCTAGAATATCTTCGGTTCTCACAATATCTTCAGTTTGCATTGGGTCAGTTTTGCTGGTTCCTCCCTCAGTAGTGACTGGGATAACTGATGTACCTTTTTCAATGGCTGAAACTGAGATTATCGGCTCAGTTTCAAAAATTTTGTCACTAACAAGTTCTTTAGCAACTTGTTCTCCAATAGGCTCATGTTCCAATTCAGTAACTGGAACTTCTTTCATCATGGATTCAATGAGTTCTTCTTCATGGACCAGGTCATCCAGGTGAATGACTTTAGTCGATCTTGATTCTACTTCAGCTCATTTATCTTCAGAGTGAGAAGCTGAAAATTCTTTGACTGATTCCTTAAATTCTAATCTGGAAGCAGATTTTTGAGGTGTGGATCTAGATTTTGAAAGTAACAAAAGCATGTCCATCATTGCTTTCTCAATTAACCTTTCTTCACAGTCAGATCCTTCATCGTCGTGCTCAACTCTCAAGGTATGTTCCCTCTGAGTGCTAGCTTCCTTTTGTAAGTCAGCTTCAACATTCTGTTCTCTGTTGACAACTTTAGTTTCCTTTGTCATTTCAATTTCTTGTGGATGTGTAGCTAGCTCTTGAATTGGTAAAGCTTCAGTTACAGATGTTGGAACAGATTCGGTAAGAGTAACTTCAGTTCTTACTATTTGTGCTGATCCTTCAGCAACTGAAGTAGAGACTTTTCTTGGTGAAACAAGATCAGATTTGTCTTTTACTGAATCTTCTAACTTTTTCCTTCTTATATTTAATTCTTCAACCTTTCCCAAGGCTTCATCTCCGGTTACAACTTTCTTCAACATTCTGCTTTTCTTCTCTTTAGGTTCACTCACAGAACCTTCAACTTTTCTTTTACCAGATTTTTCTTCTTTAATAAAAATCTTCCCATCGGCAATCGATGTTTCTTTCCTCTTTGAGATTCCAAAATGATCGAGTATTCTTTGGACAACTAGTGTAAGAGTCTTCTTCTGATATAATCAACCTTTCTTGACATCGGTCTTCTTTTTGGGTGTGTCAATTGATTGTGCCACTAATTGATCAAACAGATATCTTTGCCCATTGAAATTTTCTCCAAACCAAATCATATATAATAAATCCAATTTTGCTCCAGAGAGATTGCTAAAGTTTCCTGCATTTCCAATTATGCAATTCGCTAGCATCTTGGTGAGAAAATTGAATTCCAGTTTGAGTAAACTTGTGCCCCGGTCTGTGAAACTGTGGAGTCTGCATCAATTGCTATATCTTTCCATAATTTCTCCTTCTGTTCTTTAGTCAACTTGATGGCTGCCGTTCCTCTAGATTTGTCGAACCCAAAAATCTCTGTAATTAGGTCTTCAGTAACTTTGATCTGCTTACCATTGACAGTTGTGGTAAAAGTGTGTGTGCCCTCTCCTTCTAGAGCTGTACTTCCAAATTCATAGAAGTCTCCAATGCTCTCCAGACATACACTCTTTAGATTGATGTTGAATACATCATCCAATCCTTTGATTTGCTGTATTTTTGTTGCAATAACTTTGGCTAGAGTTTGATCAACATATTTTGCAATAACCTGATCAAGAGAGATGATCATTCCAGGTTCCATATGAGTAGAAGTCATTGTTTTCTGGATTTGATTGAGAATTTGAAAGCTCGGGGATTTAGAAAGAAATGAAATAGATTCAAAATTTTAGTGTGAAGAATTATAAAAGAAAATTTTGGGTTATTTATAATTTGTAGCAAAGGTAGTTAAGAATTGAGTGGGACTCAAAACGTCTTGTCATAAATGTTTTGATATTGCGAAAATGAGTTGAGTGGAAAAGATGGACGGTTGAGATTGAAAAAGATCACGTCTTTTCTTGACATCCGTAGCTAGACAGTAGTAAGTAGGGTAGATGCGGTGTATCTCCACCTGTACACGTTCAGTCTTGTACTTATACTGAATTCAAAAACTCAGTTGTGAATACAACTCATTTTTGTGAATCACACCTCTTCAGTTCTCAGTTAGCAATATTATCCTGCAAAACAGAATGAGAGATTTTCGGTACCCATATCTGTTTGGGTCCTAACTGATTAGTTTTAGATGATATAATTTTATTTTTGACTTTATACCTCTCTTGATATTTTGACTGAGTAAAGTCAGTTTTCACAAATTCTTGCTGTTTTGTCCTAATGGTTTTTGGTTTGTTCAGTTTGTGGAACTGATGTGATGGTTCACTCCAGTCTTCATTGTTGGGAAACAGTCTCCCTTTCACTCTGAGTATATTATTCCATGAATGATCTTCATTCTTAGATGGATGAGACTTGAAGACTTTTCTTACTGATCTCTGATCAGTTTTACCTTTTTCAGCCTTCTGAGCCTTCCTGTAAAATCTGTTGGTTTGGTGCCTTTTACCAACTAATTTTTCAGTTTTGTCAGTTTGTGCATTTGGCTGTGTTGAATTTTTGTCAGTTCTAATAATTTTATCTGTTTTCTGAGTTCCTGACTGTTGTGCAGTTGCAAATTTCATTGCAAATGAACTTGGTCTGAACTTAGAATTATACTGATTAACAAACCCTAAACCAGATCTGTCTCCAAATGGTTTTCCAGGTTTGAACTGAACACTGGGGATTGGATCAGCTGATGATTTTGTGATGTTTATTACATCTGTTAGTTCATCAGTTGGTCAAGTTACGTTGGTTCCATTATTAGCCATGATTAAATTGATCTCCGCATTCAATCTCGAAACTTCAGCTTTCAATACCTTTTTCTCCTTTTTGACATTCTTATAATTCTTTTGAATTAACTATAATTCCTTTATGAGTATGTCCAAGGTTTTATTGAAGTCTTCATTTCTACGATTGTTCATTGCAGTGTGAGTGATGGATGTAAATGCAATTACCTCCTGAAGTTTGATAGGTAAATTTTCTGTAGAGGAATCATCATCATTTAACTCATGGTTTAGGGTTTATTTTGAATTTTCATTGTTGATGTTGCGTAAAACATCAGGTTTGCGGTAACAGTGTTTTTCTTGTGGATATAAGGCTGTGATGAGTGATTTCGACGGTGAGGGCACGGTGGCGTTTTTAGAACAGTGGTGGCGGTTTAGGCGTAAATAATGGACAAGTTTATCTGTTGATAAATTAGCAGAGTTTCTGCTTGTAGTGTATTATAGCTTAAAGTTTGAGAGATTGAATATCTTCTATTTATTACAAGGTGATCCCCTATTTATAGGCTAAAAAGTAAGTCGGTCTACTGTTCATTGACAAGACAACTGAGAGTATATAGCTAAGTTAACTCGTATGCAATACAAGTGTCCTAGCCAATTTGTCATGATTGGCCACCGTTTTTTGTCCAAATTGGATTGTTAAGGATGGCGGGCAGCGATCAGCGGCCATCGGTCTGTGCGGCGATCAGCGGACTCATTTGCGCCTTGTCATAAGATGAATTTGCCTATCTGGGTAGAAATCACATGGAGAAGATGGATCCGGCTTACTGTTGGCGGACAGGACCCGGCTTGTAGCTAGCGGGCAAGAGATGATGGTGGCAGCGGCCGAGAGGAGATGGAAACCCATTTAACTATACGGATGGGCCATAAATGTAGGCCCAATATGGATGAACGGGGCCCCATTCCGATCCGGGTATATCAATGGCCCCTACTCGTGCCTGGCGTGTCCGCCAAGGCGGAGAGTAGATCTCTGAAGAACTTTTGGTGAAGCTCCTTTCTGGTCGCTCGTGACAGAGGTATGCCGATACTGTTTTAGCGGGCTTGGACCAGTGTTGGTGAAGACCACAAGTTGTATGCTGTGCATTTCAGCGAACAGGCTTGAATCAGTGTTAGTATCGTGTAGCGAATTACTGATTATGTGCTGCGCATTTGTAGCGGACAGGCTTAATTGCCGACAACGCTCTGTCGGGCTTAGTCAGGTGATAATATTCTGTCAGTGGCGTTTTGTCAGAATAAGCCATAGCGGACACTGATTGATGTTAGCCGCTTGAGTAATGTCGGGAGATAATGATGTGCCGAGGCCGCTTATTCTGCGGACAAGTTGATGGCTGTCAGAAAAGGTTTGATCGGTTGGAAAATATAAACGGATGTATCGGTACACGAAACGTCACATCAGTCACGTGCTCTGACACGGCGGTTGGGACTGAACCGTCCCTTGCTCTGATTGGCGGAGGAAAAATCGGTAACCGTTCCCACCATCATTACTTTTGAATTTTGAATTCCAAACGTCGTTCCCCCTCAATCCTCTCTCTATAAATAGGGGTACTCCCCCAAACACTTACACTTTTCCGTTCTTTTCTCCTGATAAATTCCTCCGGTGATAACGCAAGGAAATTCCGGCGATTGCAAGCAGATTCCGACGAGCGCTTATTCCAGTCAAAGCTCGACGCTTTATCACCTCCATTATCAATTAGGTACGATATTTCACTTCCTCATTTGCTTTCTGAATCGATTAAGCATTTACTTATTAGACTGTTCTTGCTAGATACACGTACAATGTGTTTTTGCCTCTGCGATTTTACCTCTCTCTGATGCATGCCATGAGCCCAATATGTGCTTTTGCGATTTTGTGTTCCTTTTTTCCAGAAATACTCCCCTATGCCTGTATGCCATGATTGCTAGTGTTTGCCTCCGTATGGGTATTGGGTTTGGAGTTTGAATGCGTGTTGTTTGAAGCTTTTTCTGGTTTGAATTTAGGGTTTTTCTGGTGAATTGGGGGTTTTTCTGGTGAATTGGGGGTTTTTCTGGGCTTTTGTATTTGCTTGGGGAAGATGGAAGGGCGAGGTGTCGGGGTGTGACTGTTTTCACCTCGGCCCCATTTCCATGTCCGGGTGATAAACTGATCCACCTTGCCCTTTTTCTTTTCCAGAATGTCATCAGATCACACACAATCGGACGAAGAGGTCAGGGCCGCTGCTGGCTATGGGTCAGAGGAGGTGAGTATGGAGGATGCTTCCTCCAGCGGCGCTGAGGAAGAGTTGGAAGAAAATCCGGGGCACATTAATGTAGAATCTGATTCGGATGTATCCGATATTGGTGATGGCGATGCTGAGGTCGAGGTCGAAGATGACGATCAGATGGCACTGAGCGGGCTACTAACCAGAATGGAAAAAACTCTGAATACTGGAGCCGCCAAACGTAGCGGCAAGCTCAAGGAAGCCGTGGAAGCCGTTGATCCGTCGGAGAAACCAAGGAAATCTCCCAAGGTTGTGGTGTCCAAGAGGAAAGCCGCAAGTGTCCCTGAGCCCGCAAAAAGGAAAAGGGCTCCTAGGAAAAGGTCCGATGACGTCGAGAACGAACTCGCAGAACAAAAGCGTGCAGACAGCGATCTTATATCTCGATGGAAAGAGTTCAAAGATCGAGAAGATTATACCTCGGCGTTATCGGCATACGATATACCAGCGGACTATCGTTTTGCCAGCATGGGTGCGACCAATGTGTCGTGGGTTTGTGGCCGGGAACATCAAGACTATCTGTGGTTGCACTATGACCATCTCGCGGCCGGGCTCAGACCTCCCTTTGACCCATTTTTTGTTAATTTTATGGAGGAGGCTGCGGTGATGCCCTGCGACCTTAGCCTTGGGGTTGTTCGCGTGGTCATGTCATTTATCATAATTAGTAGGTTGAGCGGACGCGAACCGTCGATGCCAGTGCTCTTATACTTTTATAGTTTCTCCCGGAAAGGCGGGGCCGGTCAAATTCAGCCGCGAAGTAGATCTAGCCATGGGAGGCCCCGCTTGTTGTTCGATCTTCCAGACAAGGTAGCGGACTGGGATAAGAGATGTATGAAGGTTGAATCCCGGGTAGGATGGCCGTTTCCGAAGTTGCCGGTGAACTCGGTTAAAACCGAACACTTGGTAAAAATAAAGACTCAATTCGATGATGACACCTTTATATCCGAGCTGAAAGAAGATCTGGGCTATACCCGCAAAGGTGAACCTCAAGCTCGCGCATTTAACTGGCGGTTGTTACTGGATGTCGGCCAGCCCTATCTTAGGCAAGCTGGGCTTTTGGGGGCCGGCGTTGGCGCTCCTTGATTGTAGTCGAGTCTCGCCGACTCACCCAGCACCGGTATGGTGAGTGTCACCATGGCGGTTCATGCCTTCTCAATGTGGTATCTGCGGCGGTTACCCTAATATGCGAGCACCGAGTATGATTTTTAGTAGTGCCCTTTACCCTAGTATGTTTTTTCTCATATCCTCTGGTCGCTAATAAACAATTGTTCTCCGCAGGTACCATGGATAAATTAGTCCGTCGCAGTCAGCTGACAAAGAAAAAGACCCTCGGCGAGGTGAAGAGAGCCGCTGAACTAAAGGGGATCAAAACATCCCTTCCAATGGTCGACTTACAAACAGCGGCGGCCGGTGCTTCTGGAGCTAAGGTCGTGAAATCATCCCAGCCGCCAGTTATAGAGAAAACTGCAGCGGGCAAAACTCTGAAGCAGACTACTCTGTCAAAACCGCCTGTGGGTGATAAGAAGAAAAGGGCTGCGGTTGAAGAGATTGAGCCCGATGGAGACGATAGCGGCATGCAGGAGGTCCCTCCTCTCAAGAGATCCAAAACTGACAAAGCCAAAGAGAATGTTGTTGATCAAGGCAAACCTGTGGCCGATGAGGTGGTATCTGCGGGTACGAAGGTAGTAGTGCCCTTTGCCGGAGTCCCTATCGGGCCTAGAGGTTGTCCCGCCGCCTGGTTGGACAAAGAGTTCATGCGGCAACAACCTCTCGACCTGGCCATGGCGCGCACAATTTCAAGGGGTATCGCTGATGTGCCCCCGCTGAGACATTTCAGATGGGGTATCCCTAATGATATCCAGATGGAGGTAGGCCGCGGGATAGCGGACGGGGGGTTGTCTTTGGCGGATCAAGTTGATCCCCGCCGTGCCTTTCTTGGGAGTATTGAAGATTTGTGGGGCTTATACGGCGCCACGGTGAGCATGGTAAACCTCCTTTCTTGTTCTTGTTTTTCATTCCTTTTATTGTCGTTTTCCTCAAGTCAATATTGACTCCGCTGTTGATTTTTCTTCCATTAGGTTGGTACGGCTTGGCACGGTTCGTCAATGATTACGGTAAGCACCATAGGCGAAAGTGTCAATGTCGGGGAAGAGGCCGGTCGAAACTCAGAAAGCTCTTGGGGCCGTAAATGCCGTGTCCGCTGGGCTTCGTGGGCGGTTAAACGCAGCTGAGGCGAGAATGAGAAACTGAGGGCGCAGCTGACCGAGACCCAGAAAGTTAACTCTGACCTCGTGGAGCAGGGTAAATCTGTTGATCGGGCCATGCAGGAGATGAAGCTTAAAGTTACCGAGGCCCAAGCCCATTGGGAAGCCGAGCAAGCAGCGTGTACGGATCTGCGGGCACAACTGAAGGATCTAGGCTCAAGTGTTGAAGGTCACCTCAAGGCCGCTTCTGATGACGGCTTTATGATGGGATATGACCAAGGGTTTTATCATATCGCGAGGTGCGTCCTTGCTCATGACGACAGTACACCCGACCTTGATGTCCTAGAGGAATGGATTCTCACCCATCCCTTCTCAGATTATCTAAGAGAATTTCATGATCGCATACCCTTTTCTGATATTGAGCTTCAGCGCTATGTTCCAGAGTGTGATCCTGATTGGGTGGCCCCCGCTGTGATTGAGGCGAATCTGAGAGAGCGTGTGCGCTTGGCTACGTGCGCAAGAGAGAGAGCGGGCCGAAGAGGGCGAGCGAGGTTGGGGGTGAGGTGGAGCAAACCGGCCGAGCCGTTGGTAGAGCCCTCCGTATCTGAGACAAATGCTGATCAGATGCTGCATCATTCTCTCCGCGAAGAGAATGTCCATAACGAAGAGATGCGGCCTGAGAATTCATAGATTTCTGCCTTTGTTTTGTAAAACATTATTCTGAGTTCGCATATGCATAACCTTCTCCTTTCCGCACTTTTATCCGTACATTTGTTTTTGTAATAATTAGTATGCACCTTGTCCAAATTATAAGTTTGTTTTCTGTCCGCTTTTGATGTACGCTTGTGTCTTGTCTCAATTTATTGCCTAAATTGAGTCCGATTATGTGGTTATACGGCCCCTTGTTTTAGATAAGATTTCAGGTCGAACTCGTGTGGACTCATCTTCGAGATATGCCCCACTTGAATCTTATCTGAAATAACTTGCGCTCTGGAAGCTCGTGGCCGCTTTAGAGCACGACTCTTTTCTATCCGCGCATACTTATAATTATTTGCATAAAAAGAGAATGTAAAATCAGGCTTTATTAATTTTGACTCACCCCGCTAGATGAGTAAAGATTACAAGCAAAATAAGAAAGCCTAACCACTCACGTCGTAAACGAGAGGATAGCCATAACCCTAACCGATTTATTACATGTAGAACCTTTTGAGGTTGTCCGCATGCCAAGGTCTATTGAGCTCGTAGCCTTGATGATTTCTGAGGACATAAGTCTCTTTTTTGATCTCCCTTGCGACTTGATAAGGGCCTTCCCAATTTGCTGTTAGCTTTCCTTTATTAGGCTCCATACCCGTGGCCTTTCTGTTTCGAAGAACGAAATCCCCGACTTTAAATGAGTGGTCGCGGATTCGTTTGTCGTGTTGTTGTTTAGCGATTTGCTTGTAGTTTGCTAATCGATGATAAGTCGCTATTCTTTTTTCCTCCACTAGATCCAAGTCGATCTGTCTGTTTAAAAGATTATCCGCTGGGTCATACAATGCGACCCTGATGTTGGGTAAAGCCATTTCAACTGGAGTCATAGCCTCTGATCCATAAGTAAGAGCAAAAGGAGTTTCTCCTGTGGGTGTTTTGATAGTGGTGCGGAGTGCCCAAAGTATATCGGGTAACTCATCAACCCACCCTCCTGCTTTCACTTTGTCGTCCACGCTTTTCTTCAACATTTTGATTATTTGTTTGTTGCCGGCCTCAGCTTGGCCGTTTCCTTGAGGATAAGCTACTGATGACTGCCAGTGTTTGACTTTGAATTCGTCGCAAAGATCCGAGAAGTCCTTCCTAAATTGCGGCCGTGATCCGATACTACGCCGCGGGACGCCAAAACGTGAAAAAATCGATCGTGTAAGAAGTATCCCGCTCGCTTTTGCGGTTATCTTAACCATAGGTTTTGCCTCAATCCACTTTGTAAAATAATCCACGGCTACTATGATAACTTTGCATCCGCCTCTTCCCCGGTGGAAAAGGTCCGATGAGATCGAGTCCCCACATGTCGAAAGGCCAAGGTGCGACCACAACGCTTTGTTCGACAGATGGTATTCGGGGGATGTCTGCGTGTTTTTGACACTCCGGACATTCTCTTACCAGCTTTTCTGAGTCTTTAAGGATGGTTGGCCAATAATACCCTGCGGTTATGACCTTCTGTGCTAAGGAACGGCTAGCGGGGTGGCCCCCACACACCCCTTGGTGAAGTTCGATAAGGATTGTCTTGCTCTCTTCCTTTCGAACACATCGTAAAAGAGGCCTAGTTGCGGACCTTCTGTAGAGTATTCCATTGTTTATAATATACCTGGCTGCTCTTTTCTTAAGAGCGCGAGCTTTGTCCGTCCCCTCGGGTAGTAGGCCTGTTTCTATGTAAGCTTGAACTTCATCAATCCAACATGTAGTTGGTGCTGGTATGTCAATTTCCATGATTTGTGCTTCCTCAATAGCGGGTACGGCTAGATACTCAATCATTATCGAGGGATCTGCAATTTCTTCTTTGAGTGATAGCTTGGAGAGATAGTCTGCTCGCTCGTTGTCCTCTCTTCCAATTCTGATGAACTCGCAATAGTTAAAGTTGCTTTTTAGTTGTCGAACAATCTCACCATACTTCTCTAGAATACCACAGTGCGTGTCATAATCCCCTGAGATTTGGTTGACAATGAGTTGGGAATCACAAAATACTTCAACATTTTCCACTTTTAACTCTTTGGCCAATTTAAGCCCGGCAATTACTGCTTCATACTCGGCTTGATTATTCGTGGCCGGAAATTCGAACCTCAAAGCTTTTTCGATTTCCTCCGTTGTTCCGGGCTCCATCAAGATTACTCCGGCCCCACAACCATTTCGACTAGATGCCCCATCCACATACAAATGCCAACATTGATTGGGCTTATTCCTGGCCGCAACGGGCTCGTGTGATAAGGGCGAACTTGGTGGTGGCGAGCTGAAACTTGTCTCTACGATAAAATCTGGTAATGCTTGACCCTTGATAGCTTTTCTAGGTTGATATTGTATGTCGAATTCAGTAATTTCGATAGCCCATCTGAGAAGTCGACCCGAAAGATCCGGCTTGTGCAATATTTGACGCATTGGACTATCCGTTAAGACAATTATTGTATGTGAAGTAAAGTAAGCCCTGAGTTTGCGGGCAGCAATGACAAGCGAGTAGGCTAATTTTTCAATATTAAAATAGCGACTCTCCACCGGACTGAGAGCCTTGCTTACATAATAGACGGGATTTTGGAGGGTTCCGGCCTCCTTGACAAGAACGGCGGCAACAATGTACTCGGTCCGAAGCCGCCAAGTATAAAAACAAAATGTCTCCTTCTACAGGGCTAACCAAAAGAGGTGGTTTCCCTAGATATTCCTTCAGAGCTTGGAATGCCTGCGAAAACTCTGCGCTCCACGAGAAAGTTTTGTCGCCTCTGAGAATTTTGAAGAAAGGAAGACACTTCTCCGCTGATTTTGATATGAACCGACCCAACGCAATGATGCGGCCATTTAGCTTATGAACCTCTTTGATAGTTGTGGGCTCTTGCATGTCAATTAAAGCCTGAATCTTTTCTGGATTAGCCTCGATGCCACGACGACTAACCATGAACCCAAGAAATTTGCCTGCCTGGACACCAAAAGTACATTTGGCCGGATTGAGTTTCATTGAGTGTTTTCGAACGTTGTCGAAGGTTTCTTGAAGGTCAACGGCGTGACCGCTCTCATCGGACTTGACAACCATATCATCAATGTAAGCTTCCATATTTATTCCTATCTGCGAGCTGAAGACCTTGTTAACCATTCGCTGATAAGTCGAACCCGCATTCTTCAGCCCGAATGGCATCATCTCATAATAGTATAACCCTCCAGCGGCTCTGAAAGCCGTTTTCTCTTTGTCGGACTCAGCCATTCGTACTTGGTGATACCCAGAATATGCATCCAAGAAACTTAAAACTTCAAAGCCAGAAATAGAGTCTACTAACCGATCGATTCGTGGAAGCTGATAAGGATCCTTGGGACAAGCTTTGTTGATATCGGTGAAGTCGACGCACATCCTCCATTTGCCATTGTGCTTTTTCACCATAACCACGTTTGCTAGCCAGGTAGGGTAGGCGAGCTCTTTTATTATCCCTGCTTGTAAGAGTTTTCCAACTTCTATTTTCACCGCCGCCTCCTTTTCAGCTGAAAATTGACGCGCTCGCTGTTGTATTGGCTTGAAAGTAGAGTCGACGTTAAGATGATGAAGAGCGACGTCAACCTCGACTCCTCGCATATCCGTGACAACCCAGGCAAATGCGCTCAGATTTTCTTTGAGTAATTGTACCAATTTTTCCCTTTCAAAGGAACTCAGCCGAGCCCCAATTTTGACTTTCTGATCGGGGTATTCATCGTTGATGATTACCTCTACTAACTCATCCTCTGCTGTAAAATCAGGCTCGTCCCTGACTTGCAATGTTTCGCATTCCACTTTAACTGTCTCATGTTCGGCGACGACCCTGATCATATCAATGTTTTCCATGTGCGGGGGCTGCTCAATTCGTGCTCTCTTGTTCCCTGTTCTCATTTCATGGATGTATGTTAGCACAGCTGCGGGTTCGCTGATCGACGTTCCGATCCTGTCCTCTACATAAAACTTTGCCCGCTGATGAGGAATGGATGTTACCATTTGAAATTGTTTCAGGGCGGGTGTCCCAATTATCATGTTATAATTGGACTGGAGATCGACTACCAAAAATGTCACCTTTTCCGTGCGAAAGGGCGCGTAATCTCCCATTTGTACATCTAAGTCGATGGCCCCCTTGACCTGTATTTTGTGATTCGTAAATCCCTCAAGGGTACCATTGTGCGGCCTCAGATTGGAGTCGCTGAACTCCAATTCTTTAAAGCAGTTGTAGTATAAGATGTCACGGCAAGCTCCTGTATCAACCATCACTCTGTTGACACATGCCCGATTGACGACCACTGAAATGCATAAGCTCATATCCTCTGTGTTGATCGAAGTCACCAGCTCACTTCGAGTAAAGGCCAGAGGTTGCTCACTTCCACGCAAAACTATAGGCTTCTCCACATGTTTGTTGATGGAGCCGATGCGATTCTTAATCTGATTGTTACTGGGAGGAGGCTCAGTTATCATTCTAATGTTCCTGTCGAACTGACGAGCTTGTTGATTCCTCCTATCTGGACCACCATTATCTAGTTTGAGGTGATCGTGGTGTCCGCGAGCGAGCAACTTCTCTATTGCCCGTTTAAACTGAATGCATTCATCGCAGTATGTCCCTTATCTCTGTGATAGCCGCGGTATTTGGACGCATCGCGGCGGGTATCTGGTACCATCGGATAGGGCTCAGGAATCTCGTCTCTTATTTCATTCAACACTTGGGAATAAGAAATTCTGAGCGGCGTGAAATGCTCTTCCTTAAATCTTTCCGGTTTCTTGATTTCCCGATCTGCCCCTCGGCGGGTATCTCTTGGCGGGCTACGCTCAGCCCTCTGTTTGCCTTTGTTGGATGAAGCTGCTCCCTCGTTTCCCGCAGTTGCAATGTACTTTCTGGTCGAGCTCAACATCTCTTGTAGGTTCGCTGGTGGCGATAAAGCGAAATAAGATTTCAAATACCCCGGCTTCAACCCTGTTTCGAAGCTAGTCATGACGACGTTATCTGCTATGCCCCTGGTTAGCTCGTACACTTTATAAAACCGCTCATAGTAGCTGTGGGTAGCCTCATTGTCGCCCTGTCGGACCTCATGCAGGACAATGTGCGTCTTTTTTGGTCCTCCCACTGACCTAAATTCAGCTATAAACTTCTTGATCAGATCATCCCATGACAAAATCGAACCGGGAGGAAGACTGCGGATCCACGATGCGCCCTATCTTGCATTGATCCCACAAATGCTATACACCAAGCCTCCTCGCTAGATGTACACAAACTGATTCTGCTTTGAAAAGCGGATAGCCAATCCAGAGGATCCGTCGCTCCATGGTAATTGATAAAATTAGGGTAATGAGTTCCCCCTCTTGGAGCCGCCTTTAGTATACTGATATGAAGCACACTTGTTCCCCATGTCAGGACCACTTTAACTCCTTTCGTGCTCTTTTGTAGCTCCTCAATCTGATTTTTCATTATTCCCATTTCCTCTTGATTCGGGGGAATATGCGGGAACGCGATATGTCCTCCCAGATCTTGCGAGTCCCCATGTCCTTCGGTGTGAGTTCGAACCTGTCGAGGATTCCTAGGTCGCCCTGAGGCTGCACCGCGATCGTCGACCACGGGCCCCAGCCGACCAAGTGCTGATTTTCTATTTTCTCTTGGTTGGGAGGTCGCATGGCTGCTTCCTTCTAACTCTGATCGCTGATGTTGAACTACTTTTGGAGGATTGAAAGTTGGTTGTAGCTCTGTTTGTGCGGGTTGAGGAGGGCTGAATTTGCGGATAGGTTGGGGTGGTAGTCCTTCGGCAATTAGCAGTGTATTTCCTATCCGCATCTCCTCTACATACTCCATGTGTGCCTGTAGAGCTATTTTGTATGTATCTTGCTGTGGGGACGCTCCCCCTGTTGAAACAGCCTCTTGTTCGTTATTTGGGTTAGATGTCCCAGCGATTCCCTTTCCTTTGTTTTTCCTAACCGCCTCCTCATGTATTTCGCGGGCTTTAGCTCTTTCCCGTATGTATGCCCGCATGTCGGTTGTGAGGGCAGGGTTGACGTCTGCCCCATCTGACATAACCTTGCGGCTAGCCTCTCCCCGCAACGCGCTTGCTCCACGTGTCGGGCGTTGATTGAATGGTTTAGTCGGTGTTGCTGGGTTCAAGTTTTTCCCGCCAGCCATGCTAAATAATCAAACTCTCCTTACTTGAAGATCCGAAACCGACAAAAGAGTGTATAAACCAACCTCGGGTATTAAAGATGGACTCAAGCGTGAGTATGCGGTGAAATTAGTGATCTCCTTGTTGAGATGAGGAGAGCGAATGTTTCTGGGCTGTATTATCCCAAAAGGTCAAAGCTTCAATGACCAATGGACTGGTGATGGTGATAACCTCGTCTAAAACACCGTGAAATCGTCTTTGTGGTGGAGCAAATGATCTCCAAAAGCTGAATGATGATCGGTTTCCCGGTAACGGAGCCAACTGATGTTGCGTAAAACATCAGGTTTGCGGTAACAGTGTTTATCTTGTGGATATAAGGCTGTGATGAGTGATTTCGACGGTGAGGGCACGGTGGCGTTTTTAGAACAGTGGTGGCGGTTTAGGCGTAAATAATGGACAAGTTTATCGTTGATAAATTAGCGAGTTTCTGCTTGTAGTGTATTATAGCTTAAAGTTTGAGAGATTGAATATCCTCTATTTATTACAAGGTGATCCCCTATTTATAGGCTAAAAAGTAAGTCGGTCTACTGTTCATTGACAAGACAACTGAAAGTATATAGCTAAGTTAACTCTGTATGCAATACAAGTGTCCTAGCCAGCTGTCATGATTGGCCAGCTGTTGTTCGGTAAAAACGAGTTTTACAATTTATAACCGAAACACCCCAAGTATAAGGATCGTAGTATAGGGTGTTTACGGGTCGTCCTAAGGGAGTGGAATGTTTATCGGATTCAAATATAAATCTATATCAATTATGTCACAATTATCTATCTAAACTAAAGCTGAAACTAACTAAAACCTAAACCTAAGAATTAAAACTAAAACAGAAAATAAAAACAGAAATAAAACAAGCTGAAAAATAAGAAAACAGAAAGGCGGACGAGCGTTCACTAAAGTGAACGAGCGTCTGAAAACTAAATCTAATGGACGAGCGTCGCTATTGCGGACGAACGTCCGAATACGAACTTGGAACAGAAATTTGCCAGAAAATCAGCAAGAAACTAGGGTTCTAAAACTTAACTAATGATTCGATTAAGAAACAATAAAGGGAAAACACAGCAAGGCGACTAGATTCCACCTATCAACCAACAATCCCAACTAGATGGTGATTAAAAAGACATAGTTTTTAGTAGTGATTTATTCACGAATTCAATTAAATATCTTCAACCAAATTCTAGGGTTTCGTTTATCTTTTTCAAGTAAACTAAACATGCAATCAAAACGAAATCACGAGATTGTTTCCAAACTCTTACTCAACTAATCATGCATAATCTCTTAAAACACAATTAGATGCATTACTTTGAACGAAAGAGAACTCAAATAAACAGACTTTCGTAAATTTATTCAAGCATAAAGATAGATAAATAGATTGTTTCATAGAATTGATAACTCAACAAAACATGGCAATGTAAAACAGCGTTAAAAAGTGATGAAAAACTAGATCTTAAACTCACTAAACATCCAGTATCAAACTCTCTAGTTGGTTGTGTTGTTGATAGGCTTCCTCCGTCGACTCACTGCAAGGCTTTTAGCCAACAATCATGTTGGAGATGATTGTTGGGTTGGAGATTTGCATCTCTGTGAAATTAGGGTTCTTTGGCCGCAGCCTTTGGTGAAAATTGCGATCTCAATGTTGCGTAAAAAAGTATGAAATTAGGGTTGGGGCTGCCGCTTTATTTATAGGAATTTGAGTCGGTTAGGGTTAAGTCGGCCTTGAACGCCCGTCTGGTCTCGTGGACGCCCGTCCAGAATGCCTGGACGCTGAGTAAACGCTCGTTCATCCTCCGTCTGAACTCTCTGAATGTAAAATACGATTCTGGACGCTGCATGGACGCCAGTTCACTTCTGGACGCTCGTTTGAACTGCTGAGGATCGGATCTCTTCATATTTATCCAATTTCTTCAAGCCAATTCCAACTCTATCTCTTATAATTCGACTTGAGCTTCATTTATCCTCATTATATGCACGAAAATTAACTCCTACATGATAAATAAACAATGCAAAAACGTAATAAAATCCAAATAATAATAATTCCATTAAATCAACACTTAAAATCATCAATTTTGCATACAACCCTCTTAAAATCATCTTTATTCAATATTTACACTTAAACCCTTAATTCTCATGTAAATTACGCAAATGTGGGGAAAATAATAATGAAATAAACCCTTAATAATCATATAAATATGGCCTTAACAGCTGTTTTGTCCAGCTGGATTGTTAAGGATGGCGGGCAGCGATCAGCAGCCATCGGTCTGTGCGGCGATCAGCGGACTCATTTGCGCCTTGTCATAAGATGAATTTGCCTATCTGGGTAGAAATCACATGGAGAAGATGGATCCGGCTTACTGTTGGCGGACAGGACCCGGCTTGTAGCTAGCGGGCAAGAGATGATGGTGGTAGCGGCCAGAGGAGATGGAAACCCATTTAACTATACAGATGGGCCATAAATGTAGGCCCAATATGGATGAACAGGGCCCCATTCCGATCCGGGTATATCAATTGTTGATTGTTGAAAATAATCCATTCCATTTGTTTGTTAACAGTTGATTGGCCCTCATGGTTCTGATGTCTACAAAGAAAGGAAAAATTTGACGTGGACTTTTAGAGGTGAAAAGACCAAGCTTCGGGATCTTGTTGAAATTCACATGAGAAGGATCGGATCTGAGGATACATTGACAGCTGGGGTTTTTGGACAATTCATTGAAATGTACAATGAATGGCGATTTTTCTCCAAGGTTTTGCAATATGTATGTTTCAATGCTATTTATCCGAATATGCCCGATGAGCTTCATTTTAGATTTGGTGAGACGACTGCAAAGTTCGGTAGGCGGGAGTTTGATAACACTATAAATGGTACCAATAATTATACCCTTATTCACCCCGAATTCTTCTCAAGAGAGGATAGATAGGCTCGTTATTGTGTGGAATATATGTCAAATTCTATGTGCATGTTTCTAGGATCGTAATTTTGCATTTATGTTATTTTCCCAAGGATTTGGTACTGTTTTGTCTCGTTTTGCATGTTTTATAGGATGTACCAAATCTGGAGCATTGGAGAATGGATCTGGACCAAAAGGAATATATTGGGCCAAGTGATTGAAGTCCAAGAAGAAGCCGGCTAAAGAGAAATGAGAAAAGTCGGCCCAGTTTACTAAGGGCTAGGGCCGGTAAACCGGTGACTTGTTGAACTCGAAACTGAATTTGCCGCATTATCTAGGTCGGTTAGGGTTTTAGAGAGTCTTAAGTCGGTCACTGTATCTATATAAGGCCGCATTAACAGAGTATTTTAATAAGTTTTGCATATTACATTACATACATTACATATTTTGATGAAATAAAGTTATTCAAGCTTTGGAAGAGTTATTTCTGGTTTCCTCCCTTTCTCCATCATCTCTAGCTTGAGTAGATCGAGCTAGATCTCCATTGTTGAAGGTAGGAAACTTTGAATGTTCCTTTTTGTCTTCAATATGGTAGATCTGTTCGTATTTATGTGTTTTAGTTAATCTGCATGTTTAAAGACCCCATAATTTACTCATTTTAATCGTAATTGAGCAACGTAGATCTAGGAATAGGAAAAGCTGACCCCGGTAACCCAGCGGTCTATACCGGTTTACCGAGAAATTATTTCGATAACCTAAAACTGGGATTCACTACAGCTATGTTGATCGACATGTTTAATTAACAGTAGGTTAGATATGGACAATCTGCTTATTGTAATCGTAAATTGGCATGAAATACGAATAGTGAAGTGCTATGTTTGGACATAGTCTTGAATGGACCCTAGGAACGTGCTGATCAATGTCAACTGCTGTCTAGGCGGATTAGCGGTATGAGTTAGCGCTCGATATCGGCAATTCTAGATCTTTATGCGTATGGGCTATTACTGACCAATTAAGGAGGGTAGCTTGCGTATAGATTGTCTACTACCATTGTCTGAGTAGATAGGAGTAGGAGTTGCACCCGTAGCTGATAATGATAATTAAAACGAAAGTTCACGATTAATTTTAGGAAATTATGTGGGGAAGTAAACATAATGATTAACTAATCAAAGTTAGTAGATCGGTGAGAAGAGGGGGAGGAATACCAAGTTTGTTTTCTTATTGTTTATTGTTGGTCAACGACCGCCGCTATGTTGCTTCTTAATTAGGTTAGAATCATTTATACTTATAGTTGCATTGTCTCTGTGGGATCGACCTTGACTCGCATTTACTATACTATGATGTACCTAGTATTCTTGCTAATAATATCAACGTTAGTGACTTACACGTGATCAAGAATTTTGGTGCCGTTGCCGGGGACAATGGCAAATTTTAAATATAAACTTTTTAATTCTGATTAAGAAGTTGTTTTTATTTTATTTTATTTTATTTTATTTTGAGTCTTGAGTCGTTCTGGATCAAACATGCACTTGTTAAACTGCCAGAAGGAGAAATTTCAGGGCCGGTTTACCGTGGTTTACCTGTAAGGTGTAGTGCCCGAAAGACAATTATATAATTGTTTTAGGACGGAATTAGTAATTCATCTTATTATATGCATGTGTGCTTATAATTAAGACACTACGGAAAACCCTAAGTACCTCATTTATGTAATCACATAACTCAGTGTATGGCTATACACAAGAGGGTTGAGTTAGTGAGATGTACTTAAAATTAACTTAGTCCGTAGCGTTTATTAATCTAAGTACGGGTCTCAAGATTAATTTGCTAATAATGCACCCAGAACACTTTAGGTATGAAAATCTTATCCGGACTGTCGATAATAGGGTACCTAGTGGGGCATTTATATATGATGATAATCATATAGGGCTGAACCGATTTGATTTGAGTTCTCGATATAATTCCGTGATCGAGAAGTCTTATCGAATCACAAGATGATCATATATGGATTAATCTTAATCCCGAGGTGATCACAGTCGACTGCTTAGACTAGGGTAGAGTTTGATGTGTTAGTAAGGATCACTTCGAAGTATGTGGTCCAAGACTTCGAAGTATGTGGTCCAACACTTCTCGTTGGCTCTATTCTGGGATGAGTGAGTAGTCTGTGCTATCACAGATATGGAATCCATTCCTTCCCTCGGGAATTAGAGAAACAGTCCCCTTATTTGTTAGCCCTGAGAAAATGATCGATCGGCCGAGTTCATATTTAGACTAATTTATGTGAACTAATTGATCACTGGGGGGTTAATGGTAAATAAGGATAATATATTCTGAGTCGGGTTCACGGAGACTTCCCACTCAGAATGGAAAGTCTATGGAGGATTTATCCGTATGTAATGATTATATCAGTGGACGCTTTCGACTCATAAATTGAGTGTAAGTTATCTATATTTGATAGAGTTCAGTTTCGGGTTTATGGTGGTGTAATCCCGGAATTAATAGGTTGGATATAATTATTCTGTCTGATGATTAATTTTTATTCGATTTATTGTAGCTACTGAATATGGGTCCATGGTCCCCGACGTGGCTCCTAATATAGCATATAGGTTTCTCGTCGTTGCACCTCAATTATAATTAAATAGTTGGATTGGACTATTTAATTGATATGTGGATTAATTGTTTAGCTGGACTAAATAATTAAATACACGGAAAAGACATTTTTCGTGGACTCGGCCCAAATTAGTGTGTTGACCTTTTGACCTAATTGGTCAAATATAGAAATGTGCGTGTGAACTTTTTTTTTAATAAAAGGTGGCACCATTTTTTATATTATTTAATCATCAAGGAATTGGTTTTCTTGGATAATTATTTAATATGTGATTTATCTTTTATTTGTTAAATGATAATTCATAGAATATTAGATAATAATATGATTTATCCTAATTTGTTTGGGATAATTATTTTATTTATCTTTTATTTGGAAAAAAGATTAATGTAATAATTATCCCTTAATTATTAAATCTTTGGAGGACAATGATTACTCTCGTTCTCGCAAGCCTTTTGACACATCAAAATACATGCCATATTGACAAGTACTTGGGTTGATATTTTCGACCAAGTGCTTCGGGTTTCGAGTTGGAATAATCTTCGAGATTATTCTGGTAGCATATCAAGGAGGTCCGGCGGCAGGAAACACCATCCACCTGGTGTTGCTGGGAGACACACGTTGGAAGGATGTGGCTTCTCGATACACGTGTTCTTGGAGATCTATTGTTCTTGGAGTTAAGCATCGTAAAAATGTAGGCTCCTAAACCCCCTTGCAGGTTTAGATATTTTATTTATGTATTTTGTTTCGTTTAGATCTAGATCTGATGCTTCCGCTGCGTAATCGGGTCAATCCATGATTGATCCGACGATATTACATCTAACAAGTGGTAACAGAGCCTTTGATCTAACGATCAAAGTATATGAATTTTAGATCTTGGAGTGGAAAAGCATGCTTTAGATGTTTTATTTCGTTTTTTTGGTAAAATTCGAATTTAATCATGTTGTATGCTTGTGAATGTTGTGGTTGAAGAGATGGATTGGGTTGGTATTGTTTACCCGTAGATCTATTTTGTAGCTTCTTTGTTTAGTAACAATTCAGCATATGATTTGTAATTTCTTTGTCTTTTTCGAAAATTATGTAAAAATAGCATCTTTTATTGTAATTTTATTGATCCGGGCTCGAAAAGATGAAGATCTTGAAGAAAAGTTGAAGATCAAGGCGAAACCCTAGGTATGAACGAGGAGAAAAGGTTAAAAAAACCTAATTTTAAATTAAAAACTGCGCTACAGGATTTCCTGCAACGCTGAAAAGCGTCGCTATAAGTCTGTTTTCTTTTTTTTATCCCTCGGCTAGGGTTTGTGCATGGCGGTTGCATGTACAATTTTTTCGTTAATAAATTTTTTTTTTATAACAAAACTGCCGTTTGGCAGGAAAAAAAAAAAAAAAATATTTTTTTTTACTTTTGGAAATTATTTGGAACAGCCGACAATAACAAAAAAAAAGTTTTATTATTAAAGGGTTTTAATTATAATAAATTGGTTTTATTTAATTAAAAGACCTTTTCTCCTCTTGGGTGTTCGTGGTTTGTGATCCGGCGGTTCGAGTTCAAGATTTGAAGATCAAGACTCGAAGACATAGTATAAGTTTTACTTTTCCTTAGAAAATAGTTAGTCGGGGGTACCAACGGTCCATCTCGGTATTTACTTTTCGGTATAATTTTGTGTTTGATCAAAATTACGTGCTTAAACCGGAAAATTGCCATGACTTGCATCTTCATGATTCCACTCCAATGCATACACGTAGTTTTTTAATTTCGAATTAAAATAGACGTGTATAACTCAAATAATTAGTATGAATGCTTATTAATTTAATATGTGGTAGTTAAATAATAATTAGCTAATTATAAAAACCGAGGAACCGGGTTTTTGTCTATCGTTACGATTTTAGTGATGGATTCTCGGTGAATCCCACTTGGATAAATCGATGAGCATTTCGGTGATGGCTTTTCAGTGAACCCACCTTAAACAGAAACGAGATTACGCTTTGGGTGACAATTTAGAAATCGGAGAATCTTGGTACATGGGTTCGGAAATGGTCTAACCATGGTTGGGCGAGTTCAACCGAGCTTCGGCTCAATCGACTCCCCTCCACGTGTGATGTACGTTACAGCAGTTCGACAGGACTTAGCATAGCCCTTAAGCCTTCGGGCTAAACGGGGCTTCTCTTGCCGGATTGGCCTGAACTGGCACATATGTTCCAACGAATAAGACGGCGTAGGCTTGCCTACATAAACCGACCCTATTCGGAGTACTTTGATTTATTGTTTCTTATTGTCAAGGCCGAAACCGTAATTAGTAAACCCAGCACTTTTTTCAAAATATTGAGTGGGAGCGGGGAAGGCGACAGCCGACCCCACGGCCTCTACTATAGGTGCAAGCACGTGAGAGAAGGGTGACGCCTCGAGCCGCTTTGATTTCGGCCCCCCTACGGATGGTGTTCACCCCTATCAAAATTCAAGGCTTGGTCTCCGAAAGGATAGGATTTTGGGTACTCGTTGAGTCACTGACCGACCCTACGACGGCATACTCGGGGCATACTTTGAGATCTGATATAGTAGGTCACACTCTTTATGGATATTTTTGAAATATCTAGGCTAGAAAAGGAAGGTAATCGATGATTAAGGTTCGGGATGTCTGATTCCCATGAGATGTTTGATTCTCGAAGCTTAATCATTTAGAGAGATTGTCTCAGTTTAACCGCCACCTCTTTGACCTACCCTACGGCGGCACCGAGGTGCGAGGTTAAATCCTTGGAATGGTAGGATAAACTTTTTTTATATAGTTTATTATTCCTAAAATAAAAATCTAGTAGTGATAATTTATTTTTTGAATTTAACTTTCTGTCATGTTCATTTTACATTTTAATCTCTAGGCTACTAAACTGTTAGTAATAGGACTTTATTAAAAATGTGGAGAGTAACAAGTACGTTGTAATTATCAATAAATGCACTTAACTTTTCGGAAGATATTTTTCTCCTGAGCCTTTAAAAACTTAAGTGACATAGTACAGGTATGTCACGGGTGTCACTCGTGTTGAACGAGAGACAACCATACTTAGTTTACAGAAGATGACATAGGACTATCATATAAAATTCATTTAGTGAATTTTAAAAGTGTAATTACACAACAAATTTCTAAATTGAAAAATTGGAAAATCATATACATAAGGCGTTGCTAGTTAGACAGTATTCGGAACCGATAAACTAGTGGGAGCCTTAGTCTTATGATTTGTTGTTCTTCTGAATCATTAGAAATGTGTAATGGACTACACAAGAGTTTTTTCATTCATTGGAAAAACAAGAATAAAGCGTTACTAGTTAGACAGTATTTGGAACTGATAAACTAGTGGGAGCTTAGTTCTGGAGATTTTATAATCTTTGAAACATCATGAACACAGCATTGCTAGTTAGACAGTATTTGGAACTGATAAACTAGTGAGAGCTTAGTTCTACGTGATGTTCTAATCTTTGAAAAATCATAAATACAAAGTGTTGCTAGTTAGACGGTATTTGGAGCCGATAAACTAGTATGAGCTTTGGTCTTATGATTTGACGATTAGAAAAATCGATAGTCCAACCAAGTAACACTGAACATCCCACAATTCAAGAGTAGTGCCTACTCAAATGAACTGCTAGTTCAAGACTGTTTCCATCTAAGGAAAGTCGAGAATGGGAAAGAACGTTTATACGTGTTAGTCGTCTAAACTAAGTAGTTTTAAGGCTAAACAGGAAAATTAATAAATTGGAAATTAGAGGATAAGGAAAGTGATTTCAGATCACTGACCAATCCATCCTAGCAATTTTCTCGAAAGCTAAAGTTCTTTGGCAGAACTAGGTAGCTTTGCATTAAACGATAAATAAAATAGACAACGGGCAGTTATTTCAGATAGACTAGTGGGAGTGATATAAGGAAATGAATCTCGGATTCAATTCTTGAGAATCACAGAAAATTCATTTTCTGTTTTCGGATTCCTTGGAACGAACGTATTCGTTTTCAATATGATAATTTGTTTGTCTTATTGACGATGAATATAACATTCGTAGCACGAACCCAAGACTCGGACTTTTGTTTGATAAAGTCAGAACCACTAAGAAATGCTGAATAGGTATATGTAACACATCTCAAACAATATAAACGCAAATGGTTTCCGTATTTAGATAAACGCTTCTTTCTATTTTATTAATTAGTGTCTGTTCCATAAAGACAAGATCTGAATACTGGCTTTGGGTGATTCCTATCTCACAGTCAAAGGAACACTGTCTCAAAGGAACCATGACTAAGCTTCCTTTCAATAGGGAAAGGGTAATAGATTCAAAGAAGTTACATAGCTTGTTCATATTGACCTTCGGGGTCATATGAAAGGTACAAGCTAGTGGGAGCTTTTTCAAGTAGTGACATCTGGTCTGACAACTACTCGAAACTCCAATAAGTTTATCCAAAATATTTGGAGGAAATCTCTGATTTCACCAGAGATAGAGTATTCCATACGCAGAAATAGGTTATTGCATAGTCTTCGGGACTGATGCTCGGCCTGCCTCCCAGTGAAATTTTTTCACTAAGGGATACACCACAAATTTGCCTTACATAGTTATTGATGTGCTACGATATGCTGCTGAACTTATTTAAGATATTGATTGCTGATGACGGTCAAATTATACCCGTAAATGTCATCAACATTATCCTTAAATCGAGGTTAATAATGTATATTTCATATTAAATCACTTGTTTATATTTATTATTTAGTGTTAAGTGATTATTAATATGATATTTGGTATTTAGCTGTTTTTATTATTAAAAGACCGATTTATTGTGCGATAAATGCTGATTTTGCAGATCACGACAAATCGAGATGATTAATGTCATTCAATCAATGGTCTCAAGATAATAGAGGAAGAAAATCGGAGCATTAAATGAAAGATTAATCAGATCAACACGCAAGCGTGCAGTGGGGAACAAGATAGACGAAAAGCGCGTTTAACACGAGCAGAGGGAGGCTCGGTCGACCGAGCCTATCCATTCGGTCGACCGAGAGTGTCGGCTCGGTCACTTACGGGATTTTCGCGTGTATATCTTCTAGATCCTCCCTAGGTCGGTTACAGCCTCTATATAAGCAGCAGCTACGAAATTTGTAAAACACACCTTATACACCTTAGATATACCTTAGAATATCATTCAATAAAATCACTCTATTCATATCTTGATTCAATGTAGTTTATTGAGGGTGTTTCCAGCAATTTAAGGGCTGCATTATGTAAGCCTTTATTTTCTGTTTCTTTCTTTTAAGTAATTAATTCCCCCCAATTATGCTTTATTGTTTGAGTTAGTTAATTCATAGCTAGATGATGTAGATCTAGGTTATGTCGTTATGGATGTGGCGAAGCCTTGTCTATGAGGATCCCATAACCTACGTCATACACTTAGTTTCTATTCATGAATCTACTTGATTTAATTAATGCGTATCTATGTTAGTTTATATGAATGCTTTACGAATTACTTGTTTAATACGTACGTATGATGAAACGCCGAGAGATATGTTCGGGGATGGAATCTGGGACGAAATTGATTCGGGTGACCGAATGAGTTCACTCGGTCGACCGAGCCCACCTATTCGGTCGACCGAGCCCTGTTTTATCCGTTAAATAGCCATGTCTTTATGGTTAGGTTAACTTAATAGAATTTATTATCTCAGTAGGTATGGCTATGGCTACGTTACTCGCTTAGTTTAATTAAAATGTGTAAAAAGGAAATACCAATATAAAACTCTTAGGTAGGCTTATGAATTGATCTTCGGACGTTCGGCGTTATCTAGGTAGGTTTATATTTGGGGATTGCTAGCACTGATTATACATACGTCGTAGATTAGCATGAGACTATAACTTTGTAATTGCTAGTTGGACGAGAGCTTGAGTAATCGTTTAGGAAGTACGCCTAACCATAGGAATGTTGCCTGGACGAGGTGTACGGTTAATATCGGCATCCTTAGAGTCGTAAGCGTGTGAGTTATATGAGATGGAGGCACCAAAAGGCGAAGTCACGTAACAATACCACAGTGATCTAGTGACCTACCGGTGCTAAGTCAAGTTAAAGAGGATGACTCCCGTAGCCAATCTAAGATAGATACAAACGGATTGACAGTTAATAAGTTCAACTTATTATATAAATTATCTAGGTCCAAACGATAAAGACTATAATTGGGGAGGTTAATTACGTTGTGTCGTGTCGTGTCAATTTATCTTTTCTTGTCTTATGTTGGTCGTAGACCGCCTCTATGTCCTTGACATGTTTAACTAATTGTTTGTATATAAGATGATCCACAATTGGTTCCCTGTGGGATCGACCTTGATTCACTATAGCTATACTACGATGGGCCTAGTCCTCTTGCTAGTATTGGTTTATGGTGGTCAAGTATATTATAACCTGATTGACCCCGATCAAGTTTTTGGCGCCGTTGCCGGGGAACCAACGGTCAATTTTATATATAAATAATTTTTTATTCATGTCGAGTTTTTTGTTTTAGAGTCAGTTTTTACGTTTTGAGTCCCTCTGGTTGTCTGCTCTGTCTGAAAATTCCGGATTCTGAAAATAAAAAAAGTAATAATAATAAAAAATAAAATAAAAAAAATAAAAAAAAATTATTCGGTCGACCGAGAGACCTCGTTCGGTCGACCGAGAATTTATTTTTGTTTTGTTCTGTTTACACGGTTTCTGATTTGTGTTTTTCGAGTCTGGAATTTCGCGTGTCTCGTTTATCCCCGTATGTTTAATCCGTAGGTCCGATAGCGACATGGGAAACCATGTTAAAATCGCCTACGGTCTGTTTTGTTTTTCTTCTGTCTGTAGAAACCAGGGAAGCAATAATCCAAGTCAATAATTTTTCGCGGGCACTGAGAAAATAACCCAGCAACATGCGGAATTACGACTCTACGATGGGAAAAGCGATGGAAGCAATACCATTAAAGCACCAAGATGGCTCCGAAAAAAATATATATTTTAAGGCTTAAATTCTTCGTGGTACAATGTTGAAGGCAAGGTACTACCTTTTTTGCTTATGTTTTACTACCTTTTGGTTTTTTGAGCATAAGTTAGCCTATACATGAACCTTGGTATGAATATTAGCCCGGAGTTGGTTTGTAAGATTAATTTTATTAGTGTCAAAGGTTCTGCCCCAAATCTGTCTCATCTAGAGGGTGTAAGGAAACATGTAGTCGTTGAAAGAAAGCAGTGAATAAAGAGTTCCTCGTAGTTCTGTTAAAATCTCATTGTCCTATGCATGAGATTGCTTCAACTGGCCAGGGGAGCAACAAATTGTGTAGTTTAAGCATTCAAAATCTAAAGAAGACGTTGAGTTTTGAGAGAACACAATCTTCTGCTTTCGTTGAGTTTTATGGTGATGGCTTCTCGGTGAACCCACCTTAAACAGAAACGAGATTACGCTTTGGGTGACAATTTAGAAATCGCAGAATCGTAGTACATGGGTTCGGAAATGGTCTAACCATGGCTGGGCAAGTTGAACCGAGCTTCGGCTCAATCGACTCCCCTCCACGTGTGATGTACGTTACAGCAGTTCAACAAGACTTAGCATAGCCGATAAGCCTTCGGGCTAAACGGGACTTAATCTTGACGGATTGGCCTGAATTGTCACATATGTTCCAACGAATAAGACGGCGTAGGCTTGCCTACATAACCGACCTTATTCGGAGTACTTTGATTCATTGTTTCTTATTGTCAAGGCCAAAGCCGTAATTTTAACCGAGTTTCTTAGAATTCACTAATTCCTTAAACGAGAGCCGAGGTAAGATCTTTGGTTAAATGGTATGGATAAATGTCGTCTCACAACCAAGGGAATGGTATTAATCCGCAAAAGCAACAAGCCCACCTCTTATAGTGCGCGAAGGGTCAAAGTCTGGCGATCCAAGAATGATAATTGACAAGGATAATTTTTTTGGAACGTCGAGCTGAGGACTTTAAACTCAGAACTACTTCTTTAAAACCCTTAGGATTTCTTTTTAGGATTTTAGGTTTTTCTTTCTTTGAGTCAAATAAGTAACGTGACATATGTTGAGGTTTTTTATTTTGCCGTGTTCCGATGGCCATTGGGCTAAGGATGTGCAAAACTTTTTTACTCAATATAGGCCACGTGAATTAGAGTTTCTTAGAAGAGTCGAGAAATTGCTAAAGAAAAGGAAATTTAGCAATCAACCTTAAGATGGAAGCACTAAGAGAGCTTGAGAATTACTGAAAATGTAGCAGAGAATGATTGGTGCGAACAAGAACAATTTTGGACAACTTCCAAAATCTTTTAGAATGGTGATCCAAGTGAAAATTCAAAGTGGTGCGCAATTCATTCTGCAACTACCCTTATCCTTTCATTTATACCTTTTCACCCTTCAACCTTTTCGATCCTCTCACCAATCTGCCCCAACAGTTCACATTTCTAACCATTCTTTCATCGCCTCTCTTTCTTTCCATCCGTTTCACTCTCCCACCCAATCCCATTCCTTTAAACAATTCTCAATCCCAAAAACACAATTTCTTACCCACCCTTTATCTTTTCTTTCCATCCTTATGTGTATCTTTTTCTAAACCCATCATACTCTCAACCTCCATTTTGTTTACATAATACCTTTGTGTTGCGGAATTTGAAATATTGCTAAGCTTTAATGATAATTTTTTTTTCATGATCCTAGTTGGGGGAAGTGTAGCTCTGACCCTAGCTAGATTTTAAAGGTTTTTGGTTCGATCAAAGTACAACTTATCTTTCTACCGGAAGTTTTAAATTTCACATTTTTTCCGTCTATTCCGGCATTTCTAGATGATCCGTTTTGTTCTACATTATCACACCGATCTGACCTTGTTGATGACGGTTATGACTTTTACGTGATGCATTGGGTTATTAGTAATTTCAAGGAGTAGCTACATCTCCCTAAGTTCTTGATATCCAATGCAAGCGAGAAGTTTCTGCGCTAAGTATTCAATTTTATCTTTAGCCTATAGGTCGCATTGCATCTGTTATACCTTACCAAGTTTCTCTTTTATACTGGAATAAATACATAGTGAGCCAGTCCACCTCGTGTTTTCCCACATAGGGTTATGCTTTTTGATCTTTGTCTTATCCACCCGGTTTTTAGATGAAGACCACCATCTTTAGTTGCTTGTTTATTTTTCTTTCTATTTAGTATTTTTCTTTTTTGGTTGTCATTGGTTGTATAAATTAAAGTGGCTTGAACTGTTTTTAGGTATTCATACCTAATTACTGCCACATTATTCTATAACTTCCATAGACATGGTGTTATTAACGGTTTCGTGGAGTTTGTCTGCTTATACAGGTTTTCACTTGCTTCTCCACAACGTCTTTGAAATTTACTCCGATATTGTTCCTTTACTTGAGAGCCGTTTCCAGAGCTATGTCTTTTTCTTAAATTCTCATTTATTTTTGTCATTGAGGACAATGCCATGTTTAAGTGGGGGGTAGGAGACTTAGCCATGTTATGTTATAATTAAAAATTGAATGAAACGGCACATGATTGAAAAAATTGAATAAATACCATATTATGTATCTCGTACTCTTAGAATTGTGAGTTCCTAACTAAGAATTGATAGGAAAGGAACCAAGTTTCATGAGTACGTGATCATTTTATACTTATGTTAAGTAAATTTAAGGATATTCATGCCCGTTTTTGCAAGTAGTTATTTATTATTCAATTACTTAATCTGTGAATCGAGTATACCGCGCAAATCATAATAACTGAAGAAATTATGTGTACATTGCATAGATGATTGGTTATGTAAACTTAGTGTCAATATCTATCTGCTGATGCATTCTTATATTTTAGCCATTAAAGCGGAGTAATAAGCTTGAGACGTACCTGTGTTTGACAATGCGTTAAAACACTGGGCTTGTAGTAACATTACCAAAGTAGCCCCGCGCTTGTGGTAATATTCGATGCTATACATGATCTAAGATAGGGGGATACTCTAAAAAGTTTTCTTCCTTGAGATTAATAGTATTTGAAAAATATGAAGATATGAAAAAAATATTCAACTCTTTAAGAGGCTTTGAGTAGTACTCGGTCTCCAAGTCCAAAATCCATATAGATACGCTCTTGCTTATTGCTCTAGTGCTCTAACCATTGCGAGACATAAGAAATATGAATGCTGAGGTTGGTAGGTTGAGATTGCGAAGTTAGCATAAACTCTGATCTTGCCACGAATATATAAAACTAAATGCACATGCACACATCACTTTGATTCATAGTCAGTAGTGAATAATGGATATCTTATGAGCATGACTAGTATGAGTTGACTTGAGTTTCTTGTGTAAGTATGATTTGACCATAGAAAATGTTGTCTTGGGGAATGACTTATTGATGCTTTGTTCGGGACGATCAAAGTCTAAGTGGGGGGTAGTTGATGACGGTCAAATTATACCCGTAAATGTCATCAACATTATCCTTAAATCGAGATTAATAATGTATAGTTCATATTAAATCACTTTTTTATATTTATTATTTAATGTTAAGTGATTATTAATATGATATTTGGTATTTAGCTGTTTTTATTATTAAAAGACCGATTTATTGTGCGATAAATGCAGATTTTGCAGATCACGACAAATCGAGATGATTAATGTCATTCAATCAATGGTCTCAAGATAATAGAGGAAGAAAATCGGAGCATTAAATGAAAGACTAATCAGATCAACACACAAGCGTGCGAAAGGGGAACAAGATAGACGAAAAGCGCGTTTAACACGAGCGAGAGGGAGGCTCGGTCGACCGAGCCTATCCATTCGGTCGACCGAGAGTGTCGGCTCGGTCACTTACGGGATTTTCGCGTGTATATCTTCTAGATCCTCCCTAGGTCGGTTACGACCTCTATATAAGCGATAGCGGCTACGAAATTTGTAAAACACACCTTATACACCTTAGATATACCTTAGAATATCATTCAATAAAATCACTCTATTCATATCTTGATTCAATGTAGTTTATTGAGGGTGTTTCCGGAATTTAAGGGCTGCATTATGTAAGCCTTTATTTTCTGTTTCTTTCTTTTAAGTAATTAATTCCCCCCAATTATGCTTTATTGTTTGAGTTAGTTAATTCATAGGTAGATGATGTAGATCTAGGTTATGTCGTTATGGATGTGGCGAAGCCTTGTCTATGAGGATCCCATAACCTACGTCATACACTTAGTTTCTATTCATGAATCTACTTGATTTAATTAATGCGTATCTATGTTAGTTTATATGAATGCTTTACGAATTACTTGTTTAATCGTTCGTATGATGAAACGCCGAGAGATATGTTCGGGGATGTAATCCGGGGACGAAATTGATTCGGGTGACCGAATGAGTTCACTCGGTCGACCGAGCCCACCTATTCGGTCGACCGAGCCCTGTTTTATCCGTTAAATAGCCATGTCTTTATGGTTAGGTTAACTTAATAGAATTTATTATCTCAGTAGGTATGGCTATGGCTACGTTACTCGCTTAGTTTAATTAAAATGTGTAAAAAGGAAATACCAATATAAAACTCTTAGGTAGGCTTATGAATTGATCTTCGGACGTTCGGCGTTATCTAGGTAGGTTTATATTTGGGGATTGCTAGCACTCGATTATACATACGTCGTAGATTAGCATGAGACTATAACTTGGTAATTGCTAGTTGGACGAGAGCTTGAGTAATCGTTTAGGAAGTACGCCTAACCATAGGAATGTTGCCTGGACGAGGTGTACGGTTAATATCGGCATCCTTAGAGTCGTAAGCGTGTGAGTTATATGAGATGGTGGCACTAAAAGGCAAAGTCACGTAACAATACCACAGTGATCTAGTGACCTACCGGTGCTAAGTCAAGTTAAAGAGGATGACTCCCGTAGCCAATCTAAGATAGATACAAACGGATTGACAGTTAATAAGTTCAGTTTATTATATAAATTATCTAGGTCCAAACGATAAAGACTATAATTGGGGAGGTTAATTACGTTGTGTCGTGTCGTGTCAATTTATCTTTTCTTGTCTTATGTTGGTCGTAGACCGCCTCTATGTCATTCACATGTTAACTAATTGTTTGTATATAAGATGATCCACAATTGGTTCCCTGTGGGATCGACCTTGATTCACTATAGCTATACTACGATGGGCCTAGTCCTCTTGCTAGTATTGGTTTATGGTGGTCAAGTATACTATAACCTGATTGACCCCGATCAGTTGCAAAATAAAGGTTGTATTGAAAAACCGAGAAGTCTACCTTAAAGATGCCTACGTATTTGTGGATAAGGAGTGAATTCGGTTCACCCCACTTCCGTAAATATAGACATTTAGGATTTAGTGCTTGAAGGTAGGACTGGAAATTTTGCGTACACGTTCAGGTCGTGAAATATCCTAATGCATTGAGTAAAGGTTGGTTATAAAACTCGTAAAATCAGAGAATGACGGTTATACTGTCAAACTCGGTCTGATAGAGTCTATAAATAACGACCTTGGATCTTGAAGTATTTGTACTCAAGATGTTACTAACTGATTTGTTCAGTCCACATCCAACACCAGCAGTTGATGATAACACTACTAAACTAGATCAGTATATCGATCCACCCCGAACGTAGTGGGAGTATGGTTTGTCTATTACCCATTGCAGGACCTTACGGTCTATATGGTAGATTGATGACCTATAGTCCTTTTTGGGCTGTGTAGGATCCTGATCATAGAGGTTGGTTTAAAAGCCATAACCCTGTGAATGGAGTTTGATACTCCAGTTCTGTTGAAACTCTTGTAGAACCACCTGAGTATCTCAGGCCCAGTGGGAGTAATTGGAACTACACGGAGAAGAGTCGAATGAATAGGAAAGTTTAACTTTCTATGCAAAGCTGAGTAATTTAGGGGTGATTCCCTAATAGGTAGAGAGTTAACCAGACCGTGATATCTCTTACCACTCAGTCTTGCTTGATTTCGTCAGAAAGCAGGAAATAGGGGTGAATCCCTAAGACTTCCTTGCCGAACAATGGAATCTGAATTCATTCAGAACAGAAGGGTTTTAGCTTAGAACAAATAACGGATTCGTTACAAAGCAGAAAATAGGGATGATTCCCTAAGACCTTTTTGCGAGACTAACGGTATCTTAATTTATTCAGAAAGAACCTTTGACAGGATGCCTGCCATAGCTTATATCCTTTGGGAATTAAAGCAAACCTCTAGGTCATTTCAAAGTCATATATTTTAATATGTGGACTTGACTAGAATGTTGATAAGTCTTTCGTAGACTGGGCATCAATATTAGTAAAGTAGTATGTAGATTAGTGTTTGTGAATGGTAACACTGAAACAGTTGGAAACAACATGTGTGTGTTATCTGAAGTCAGAGTCTGACATGCCATCGGGATTAATTCTAAAGGATTTGATTCACTCAAATTCATGAGAATCAATCATTGGCAATCCCATCCATTCACCTGGTTCAGATATTCTTGCATTTATGCAACATTCAACGATGTAGTCTACCCTACCTCTCAGGAATGGTTATCTAAACCTGCGAATGAATACTAAAAGGGATGTTTAGTGAATCCTCAAGTATCTTCGGGAGAATGAGGAATAATATGCTAGTATATTCAGGTGTGAACTAGAATATAAGTGATGACACTAATTCTGAATTTAGGTCAGATTAAGGATGATCGTTATGTCGATTTCGTCCTCAGTGTTCAATCAAAGGCATATTGATATCGTACCACCGGATTAGATGGAAAGGCGACATTTCGATCCCAAAGATTGACTCAAGCCGATAACCTACCTGATCAGTGTACCGAGTCACACGGTATTCGGATTCTAAGTATGTGCCGGGTCACTGACCTACCCTGCGGCGGCACACTTCGGTCGTGCTTGCAAGGATGAATTACTAAGATGCGCTTGGAGGGTACAGATTTGGGGGATACGTCTCACTTGTTTTGAGCAAGTGGGAGAATGTTGTAGATATAGTTACAAAGGGTGTGCTCTAAAACAATTAATCCACTAGCCTTTCGTGCAAGTGGGAGATTGTAAGGTGTAGTGCCCGAAAGATAATTATATAATTGTTTTAGGACGGAATTAGTAATTCATCTTATTATATGCATGTGTGCTTATAATTAAGACACTACTGAAAAACCTAAGTACCTCGTTTATGTAATCACATAACTCAGTGTATGCTATACACAAGAGGATTGAGTTAGTGAGATGTACTTAAAATTAACTTAGTCCGTAGCGTTTATTAATCTGAGTATGGGTCTCAAGATTAATTTGCTAATAATGCACCCAACACTTTAGGTGTGACTTATCCGGAATGTCGGTAATAGGGTACCTAGTGGGGCATTTATATATGATGATAATCATATAGGGCTGGACCGATTTGATTTGAGTTCTCGATATAATTCCGTGATCGAGAAGTCTTATCGAATCACAAGATGATCATATATGGATTAATCTTAATCCTGAGGTGATCACAGTCGACTGCTTAGACTAGGGTAGAGTTTGATGTGTTAGTAAGAATCACTTCGAAGTATGTGGTCCAACACTTCTCGTTGGCTCTATTCTGGGATGAGTGAGTAGTATGTGCTATCACAGATATGGAATCCATTCCTTCCCTCGGGAAGTAGAGAGACAGTCCCCTTATTTGTTAGCCCTGAGAAAATGATCGATCGGTCGAGTTCATATTTAGACTAATTTGCTACTAGTCGGATATGTGAACTAATTGATCACTGGGGGGTTAATGGTAAATAAGGATAAGATATTCTGAGTCGGGTTCACGGAGACTTCCCACTCAGAATGGACAGTCTATGGAGGATTTATCCGTATGTAATGATTATATCAGTGGACGCTTTCGACTCATAAATTGGGTGTAATTTATCTATATTCGATAGAGTTCAGTTTTCGGGTTTATGGTGGTGTAATCCCGGAACTAATAGGTTGGATATAATTATTCTGTCTAGTGAATAATTTTTATTCGATTTATTGTAGCTACTGAATATGGGTCTATGGTCCCCGACGTGGCTCCTAATATAGCATATAGGTTTCTCATCATTGCACCTCAATTATAATTAAATAGTTGGATTGGACTATTTAATTGATATGTGGATTAATTGTTTAGTTGGACTAAATAATTAAATACACGGAAAAGACATTTTTTGTGGACTCGGCCCAAATTAGTGTGTTGACCTTTTGACCTAATTGGTCAAATATAGAAATGTGCGTGTGAACCTTTTTTTTAATAAAAGGTGGCGCCATTTTTTGTATTATTTAATCATCAAGGAATTAGTTTTCTTGGATAATTATTTAATATGTGATTTATCTTTTATTTGTTAAATGATAATTCATGGAATATTAGATAATAATATGATTTATCCTAATTTGTTTAGGATAATTATTTTATTTATCTTTTATTTGGAAAAAAAGGATTAACGTAATAATTATCTCTTAATTATTAAATCCTTGGAGGACAAGGATTACTCTCGTTCTCCCAAGCATTTTGACACATCAAAATAAACGCCATACTGACTAGTACTTGGATTGATATTTTCGACAAAGTGCTTCGGGTTTCGAGTTGGAATAATCTTCGGGATTATTCCGGTAGCATATCAAGGAGGTCCGGCGGTGGGAAACACCATCCACCTGGTGTTGCTGGGAGACACACGTTGGAAGGCTGTGGCTTCTCGATACACGTGTTCTTGGAGATCTATTGTTCTTGGGGTTAAGCACCGTAAAAAAGGTAGGCTCCTAAACCCCCTTGTAGGTTTAGATCTTTTATTTATGTATTTTGTTCCGTTTAGATCTAGATCTGATGCTTCCACTGCGTAATCGGGTCAATCCATGATTGATCCGATGATATTACATCTAACATTACCCTCGGGTTACCGAGGCCTGGAAAATTGAATTCTGACAGCCTCTATTATTCTATGTTATTCCTTGTTAATTTTAGTTAGTAGGTCCGCAACAGTTGGGATCATACCCAACTGAAGCGGAAGTTGCTAATATTTTCTTTGTTTTATTTTGTCTTTTTCATAGGAAGATCGGAACACTTCAGCGATTCAATCATACCAGAGTTGACAAAGTGCAAACAAATCAAGCAATATGCCTAGAACGATATCGAACGTCACACCGATTTCCATGAACAATGGATCTGAAGCAAGAGAGTATTTTGAAGCTATTAAGAAGTGGTTGGAAAAAGAGAAAGAAGCAATCAGACAAGAGCCTGAAGAGAACATAGAAGAGTATAGTACGCATCGTCCCGGTGAGTTCCCTTTTGAGTTAATTGAAATATCATCTTCGGATTATGATTCTGATGATCCTGAAGATGATCCTGACACAACATTTTCTGATCCTACTGAATTACCCAGACACCGTGGTGAAGTTAGGAGACCCTGGCACGTTCCGACTCCTGATTTCTGTTAATGGTATATCAGTAGGATTAGGTCTCTGCGACTCTGGCTCGAGTTGCAATATTATACCTTTTTCTCTCTGCCAAAAGATTAAGCTTCCGGTCATAATGAATCAAACCAGGACCATGACCTTCGTCGATAGAACTAGAGATATGCCTGCAGGTATGCAAAGAAAGTGCACGATTAAGGCAGGAGGGTTTAGTTATCCAATTGATTTCACGGTTATAGACGTACCAGAGGACCTAAGTGCCCCAGTTCTGTTAGGGAGACCTTTCTTAGCGATAAGCAGGGCAGTCATGGATTTTGATAAATGGGTGATTACTTTGTGGTTGAATAATGATGGTGTATCTTTTAAGATCTTAGAACCCCTAGAAAATAGGCTGGAAAGTTGCAAATGGCTTATGCTTCAGGAAATGTGGAAATTATGGAGATAGACGGGCATAAGCATAGAGAGGTTGTAGTAGAAACCATTGAGCAGGAATTCATGAGACTAATGCTGAGAGAGAGAGAAGAGAAGGACCACAACAATATGCTCACGGAAGTTAGTCCTTCCATGTTTTATAGTGAACGATTTGCGCTTAAAGTAGGAAATGTGGAGTCCTTTGATCTAAAGTCAAAATATCGACGCAGAGCTAGACCTAGTACGCAAGCTAAGGGAGAGAGAGAGGCGTGCTAGGAAGAGAGATCAAAAATTTTCTAGAAAGGTACAAACCTCTAGAGCAAAATTTTGGCGAGTTAAAGCTCCAACCCTTGAATGATCGGAAATCTAAAGAAAGTCGAGCTGGCGACTATAAACTCAGAACTATTTTCTTAAACCCTTAGGTAGATTAGGAATGAATAAAAGTAGCCGGATGAAGGGACGAGTTTTTTTATCCTACCGCACCCTTAGGATTGAAACCGATGGGTGTGGAAAGGTTTTTTTACTCGTTGTGGATTCTAGTGAAGTAGGTTAGGATTGAGTCAGAAATAACAACAAAGGAAGTAAGAGGCTATTCAATTGAGGACAGAATTGAGCAGAGAGGTTGAGCAAAGTGTGCTGTGAAGGAGACAGAGAAATATGGGGAAATAGAACCCCCGGTAAACCCTAGGTTACCCCCGGGTTACCGAGCATGGATTTTTAGATTTCTGAACGTAAGTCTATAAAGCTGAATTTTTAGAGACACATGGAGGACACACGTTGCTCCAGGCATTACCAGTCAGCAGAAACCGTCCCATTTTCCCCCCTTTTCAAATTTTCATCCTTTCCCACACTCCACAATAACTCCACCTCAATCCGATCAATCACCTCATCAAATCCTTCACCCTAATTACTCCTATAACCATTATCCCCCCAAATACTTCCACCTTCACTCATTTTTCCTATTAACCCACCCATTTACCACTATTATCATCACTCTCATCTACTATTTTCTCCTCAAATCACAAAACTTCTCCCATTTCTTCTTCTTCTCCAATTCAGTCAGCCACCATCACCACCACTATCACCACCAAAATCAAACCTTTCTTCCATTTTCACCAACCAAAACACCCATTTTCTTCACCCCTGTTGCTGTCTAGTGCTGCTGTGGTAGTGAGGTTCTGTAGTTCTTCATCATTTATGATCAGAGGCAATGTCCCAGAAAGAAATCCAGAAAAATCAGGCCGGTAAACCCTGACCTACGTCTTGTTTACCGGGGTACCCTTTTTTTAGAAAAAGCTTCTGCATAAGGTCCTGTTATCATCCAGGATGGGTCCCCAGCATCGCCGATCATCTGTTCGTCCCAGTGGTTATTAGAGCATATATGGAGATGATAATCGCTTGATAGACGGGGTTGAGCAATTCCATTATTTAGAGATCTATGAGTCGTTCTGAGGGCATTGGAACCCAAGGCCAGTAGCTAGAGAATGAGGGGTAGAGTTGGACGATTGCGGATCGATCTTGCCATGAGCCCTACAAGAGCAAGATATTTTGGACATGGCCGAGGCACCGATGCAGTTCAAAGCCACGGTGGTAATGGAATTTTACGCTTACGTTTCACACAATCCTAGAGTTATATTTGCTATGGTCCAAGGGGTTAAAGTTGATTTCTCTATTGAGCGGATCAATGCTCATTTTGGGGTTCGAAATCCACCGGTAAGACCGGATGAGTACACATCCTCGAGCAACGTTGGTGATCTTGAGAGGATGAACATGATAGCTGAGTTTTTCATGGTGCAATGGAAGCGCAATCCTGCTGGAGCCCCCACCATCTTCCTAGAGAATGAGTTATCTTGGGATCGGAAGATGGTCAACAGATTTGTTTGTGCCCGCCTTCTACCAACCAAGCACACGGTATCTGTCACCACCAAGAGGGTAGAGATGATGTTATATCTGGAGCAGGGATCTTCAGTCAACATCGGTCTACTGATGCATAGCCGTATTTATGAGCTTGCCGCCATATCCGAGCATGAGCTGTTGCCATATGGGCCAATGATTGACTTGTTTGCTTTAGAGGATGATGTGATAATTATCGTCAGTGATGATTGGGAAGACGCTGAGCCGATGATCATTTCGCAATCGGTTCAAAAAGTTCCAAGCCAGGTTCGAAGAGCTGAGAGGTAGCGTACTCTGGTCCTCGGAGTACCCCGGACTCAGAGAGCTATCCTAGAGGAGCACTCGCGAGAGATTGCAAGTTTTCATCACAAAATGCATAGGATTATAGACTTCTTTCGCATACCTCCATCGACCCCACCACCTAGGACTGCCCCACATCACCAAGCCTCGTCGTATAAATCATCGGTTTTGAGCCTAGAGATGACTGGGAGTGATATTCTGATGAGGATTAGTTTTTCTTCTTTTCATTGTTGTTGTTTTCCATTTTTCTTTTTATTATTTATTTTTCTTTCCTATCTATTTAATGTTGCACAATATTATTAATATAATGTTTTGACGGCTTAATTTGTTTTGGAGTTAATTTATTTTCTCTTTTACTGCCGCCATTTTATTATACGATTTCTTGTCACCACTATCTTCTTGGTTTGTTTGAGATACTTAGTGTAGATTCTTCATGCATTACTTACACGAGCCCGATGATTTATACGACGATCCGATTCTTCTTTGGTTCCAACCTTAACCGAAGCTAAGTTCCATTTCATTTTTCATTTTTCATCTTCCACATTAGAGACAATGTTTCGTTTAAGTAGGGGGTAAAGAACGTCACTTAGCTTCTTAGCATTATATTCCATGAATTGCGTGATTATCTTGATACACTTTGATACATGATTCACCACTTAGACTTTGATTCATTTCGACAGAATTTCGAAAAAATATGATATCTTTGATCTTTTCGAGTTAATTGACTTCATCTTTGTTTTACTTTGCACAAGTAAGATTAAATGTCCACTTCTGAAGCAGTGGCGCATTAAGCACATATTCTGTTATGAGCCACCATTTTAAGCACGTATAACACAATTCCCTTGGTGTGTAGTCGATAGCATATTGATTTGAGTAGAGTTGACCTTGGCTTCATCACGAATCATGTTCCACCAACACTTATAAAGGCAAAGGAATTTTGGATTCGGTAGTTTATCATGAGTGGGGCCGTGAGGAAAGCTAAATTAATGAGAGTTTACCCACAAAGAAAGAGAAGTGCATTGAAATATATACATCTATATTCTCTTTAGCAAACATTTTAGTCGATGGAGCATAAAACGCACACTTTTGCATAGACCGATAAACGCGAGCCTAGGAGTACTACATACTCGGTTCTCGATCTGCCTTGCCAGCTCAATTAATTAATAAATAATGTTGGAAATAAAATTTATGTTTTGATGATGATTCATCACTTAATCAGTTGTTGTTCTTAAACCGCATTGATGAAGTGTCATAACTAGCTATTACAGTGCAAAACAAAAAGATGTCTAAAAATCATTGTATAGGATTTAATAGAGTCTGATAGTTGTATAAGTTAAATAGACAAGCACTGTAATAGTTTTAGGTTCAGAACTGATAAAATGAGAAACTGACTTATTGAACTGAGTTCTCAACCGAAACTGACAAAGAGTACTTCAACTGTAACTGAGGGATCAGACTCAGTTATGAAAGAACTGAAGAAGGTAAGTTCGCTGAGGGACACAAACTCAGTTGGCTTATCTAATAGACAGGTGAACCGAGGGATCAAACTTAGTTATTGAAGATAGAAGAACTGAGGGTTCAAACTCAGTTTATGAAGACTAAATCGAGATTATAAAGTTAGCCTTCAGGCAAGTCTGTGATGACCTGAACTGACTTTATGGATCTTGTATGACGGACTAAGAATCATAAGGACAATGATATCTTAGATGATCAATTGAAAAAGGTGTACTCTGATTAAGTCAATAATAATCAGATGAAGGATAGAGTACTGAGAGTTTGAAGAAGAGTAAAAAATCAGTTAAAGCTCTTGAACAGTGGGAACTGACCAAGTCTTATTAAATCAGTTTTTGAACTGGAAATAAGTAAAACTGATGAAGAATAAGACAGTTATAAGTCAGGCAATTTTATTGGTCTGTAAAAGTGTACTTTCTGAAGGATATAAGTGACCACTAACGGCTATAAGGATTCAAATTCAAATGAACTAACTGTTAGAGAAACCCCTATAAATAGATCTATTCTACATCAAGAAGAGTGTGGAATTCTATGAATCTTCTAGTCAAGAAAGATCAAATTAAGGGGGAAAGTAATCAAAAAGAATTCCTGCTACATACTCAATTGCAAGATCATGATATTTCTTCAAGTGTTCATAAGCTTTCAAAAAATATCAAGATCAATCATTTGAAGAAAAACAGAGCCGTGCATAACTTTTATATCTAGAAGAAGAAGCTCAAATCACAATTGAATCATAGTTATTGATTCAAGTCTCAACTTTGGTCCCATCAAAGGTTTAGACTGTGAAACACCAAGAAGGTGTGAAGGACAGTTGAGGTTCAGTCAGGAAGACTGTGTTTGTGATGAGCTGGTGATGAGGCAATTCAACCCTCTAAGGACCAGTGTAGCATGCTTAGTTTAAAAAACCATCCTACCTGTTGAAGACTAAAGCTGGAAGATTGTGAAACTAGGGATTAGTGAAGGACAATCAAGTGTCTAGAATTTACTCTGTGTCTTGTAACTGTAAAGCTCAAGAACATAGTGAATTTGGCCTCCTACATCACATGGGAAGAGAGGACTGACAGGATTACACCACCTGGAACCTCTATAATTCTTGTTTACTTACATTACGCATTTACTTACTGCATAATAGTTATATTCATCTAGTTCACATACTCAGCAAACACTGGAAACTGAGTCGGCATATCAACTGATAATTCATATTTTACAAAGGCTTAATTTAATCCGTTGCCGGTTAACTCAGTTAAGGATAAGTCAGTTTTTGACTTAGACTCAGCTAAGTTAGCTTAACTCCGTACAAGTTTTAACTGAATCATAAAAGTCGAAAATCCATTTTTTAGGGACAAGTTTATTTCCCCCCCCCCCTCCCCCCTCTAAAATTGTGTTAGCCTTTCCAAGGGACCAACAATTTGTGTCGGAGCAAATCTTCTACTCTGAAGAGATCTCCGATTGAGCTTTATCAGTTAGAAGTAACTGGGCATCAATTGTTTCTTAGTTGTTTATCATAATCATTTGTTTGCTTAAAGTTTTTTCAAAAACTGCAGCATGGAATCACACAATCATTTTAGAAATATGCTTTGATGTTCGTTTTTAAGATTTGATGACTATAAAATAAATTTCAGGCTTTTATTGCTGAAACTCAAGAAAAGCTGATTTAGAAATTCATTGATGAATCATCCTCCACAAAAAATGAAGATAATGCTGAAATATTACCCTCTAGCTTTGGTAGAAATGATCATGGTTGAAGTGATGAAGAAATCATACTTCTTGGAACTGACCCAGTAAGCAACAGTACTGGATTGGATAAAGGAAAGCGGACATTAGAAGATGAAGAAGTTAGAACTGACAATTTATCTATCGAACATCATGAGGTAAATGCATCTACATCCAACACTCACACTGCTATGAACAATCATTGAAATGAAGATTTCAATGAAAACTTGGACATACTCATATTGAATTAGAGGTAATTCAAAAGAATTATGAGAATGTAAAAAAAGAAAAAGATCCATTGAAAACTGTAGTTCTAAGATTGACTGCTGAGATCAATCTTATCAAGGCTAATAATAGAACTAAGAAGAATTACTCAACTGATGAACTAATAGAGGTAATAAACATCAGAGAATCATCAGTTGTTCCAAATCCCAACGTTCAGTTAAAACCTGGAAAACCATTTGGAGACATATCAGGTTTAGGGTTTGATAGTTAGCAAAATTCTTAGTTCAGTCCTAGTACAGTTGCACCTAAGTTTGTAACTGTACAACAGTCAAAAACTCAAAAAAACTGACAAAATTAGAACTGACAATTACTCAGCTCAGTCTCAACTCAGAACTGTAAAATCAGTCAAGGTCAAACAGCAAACTGAAAGATTTTATAGAAAGTATCAGATGACTGAAAAAGGCAGAACTGATCAGAGATTAGTCAAAAGAACATTCAAGTCATATTCACAAAAGAATGAAGTTCATTCATGGAATAATATATTTAGGAGGAAAGGAAGACTCTTTCCTACTGATGAAGACTGGAATGGACCTATGTTTACTCAGTTTCACAAAAATGAAAAGCCGTTCGAGTCTAGAAAGCTGAATTTTGTGCAAACTGACCATACTCAACCGAAAAATCAAGATATGTATAAAACTGACAAGTCATCCAAGAATTAAAGGAACACGAAATCTAATAAAAAAGGACCCAAACAGATATGGGTACCAAAAAGCTCTTAACTTGTTTCGCAGATAATCAAAACTGAGTTTTGGAAACTGATCTGAATGGTCAACTGACTCAAAGTCTGGATAAGAACAAAGCTAGACCTTTACAGCAGGAGATATACTGGAGATATACGGTATCAACTAATACAAGCTACAAATGAACAGTCGTACTCTACTCACATCTCAACCGTTCATCTTTCCCACTCACCGCTTTTTCCGTACTTGAACGTTTGACATGATTAATGGCAAGACGTTTTATTACCCACCCAGAATTTACAACCAGCAAATCTACCACTTATAAATATCCTTGTGTCTTACCTAAAATCATTTACACTCTATTCTCTCTTTATAATCCATCTGCTGAAAGAATTTGCCCTATCTTCAATTTCTCCAACAATCTGAATTAATGGCCTTCACCAGAGTTGAACCCGGGATGATCATATCTCTACATCAATTTGTAGCTAAATACATTGATAAAACTCTAGCCAAAGAAATCGCAGACAAAATCAGGAAAATCAAAGGATTGGAGCAAGTATTCAACATAAACCTGAAGAATGCGTGCATGGATAGCATCGGTGATTTTTATGAATTTGGAAGCAAAAGCATTGAAAATGAGGATGTACTTACTTACACCACACATGTCAATGGAAAATAGATCAAGGTTACAGAGAACCTTATATCAGACATTTTAGGTTTTGAGAAATCTGGATTCACTTCAGTTCTCAAATATCTAAAGAACAGCGAGAGAAACTATGGAAAGACATTGATATCTTAGGAGATTCAAATGTATTACTGTCTGGATCAACATGACTGGTCAAGCCTAAATTTGGTTTCTTGACAAAGATGCTAGCAAATCACGTAATTGGAAACGCAGGCAATTTCAGTAATCTATCCGGAACTAAGATAGATCCTTTATATGATTTGGTTTGAAGAAAATTTGAACTGGCAAAGATATATCTTCGGTGAATTGGTCGCTCAATCTTCTGATGTACCCAAAAAGAAGAATGCTGAGAAGAAAGGGAGGTTTTATCTCAAGAAGACTCTTGCTCTCCTAGCCCAAAGGATTATCACCCACTTTGGGATTGCAAGAAGAAAGGAAACTGCAGTTGTTGATGGCAAAATTGCTGCCAAAGAAGAAAAATCAAAGAAGAGGAAAGCAGGAGGTTCTGAAATTGAACCCAAGAAGAAAAGGAAGAAGTCTTCCAAGAAAACTGAAACTACAGCTGAAGCGCTGGAACATCTTGAAAGACTGAGAGAAAGGAAGAGGAAACTTGAAGAAGTTACAACCATACCAGTTACTGAGTTAACAGTAGTGGCTTCACCAACAAAGTCAGCCACCTCAGTTATTGAAAGTCAATGGAAGAAATCCAGAACAGATGAAACCCCCACCAAACAGATCGTTGTTGAGTTAGAACCTATTACTGAGAAAATACCTGTTAAAGAGTCAGCAAATGACATTCAAGAAGTTGTTCCATCACTACCAAAACTAAATCTCAGGGGGAACAAACCCTGAGAGCTGATGTTTATAATGAGGAGGCAGATAGTGATGAGGAATTGATTGGAACCGGTGTGATCGAAATGCTTAATCTGATATCTTTATCATGATCTACACCACAAAAAGCATCCAGAATTGAATATGAGGAGCCTATCAAAGAACTGGAAGATTCTCAGTTATAAGAAAGAGAAGCTGCTGAAGTTGAATCAAGACCCGTACAAGTCATCACTCTGGATGAGCTTGTTGATGAATAAAAAGTAGTTCTAGAAGATAAGAAAGAAGATGAATCAGTTTCTAAACTGATTATCGAACCAACAAAAGATCAGGTTGTTGAACCAACACCTGAAGACGAACCAGTTGCTGAACTGGAACCTGGAACAAGTGCCGAACAAGTTGCTGAAGAAATTGTTACCGCTGAAGGACAGTTGGAAACTGAAATTGCCATCTCAGTTCCTTTGATTGGAACTAAAACCAGCTTGATCCCAGTTGTAGCTGAGGAGGTAGCCAGCAAAACTGATCAGCTTGAAACTGAAGTAGCTGAAAGATTTGAGGCACCTATGGAATCTGTCTCGAAGATTTCAAAAGAAAGAGAAGTAACCGCAACACCACCTGAATCATCTGTAAATATTGGAGAACTGATTGTAGCTGACTACAAGAGATTGCATGCATATCAGAATTAGAAACTCAGCTCCATTTCTAATCAGAGAAGTCAGTTAGCTGAAATGGAAATCACAGAGAAATGGGTGTCTAGTCTCTACAACATGAATCATCTGTCCGAGCTGATCAACACTGATGAATTTTTGAACAATTGATATGCGTTGATCAGAGATAGTTATTGGAAGAGAACTGATGCAGGAGAGAGTTCTAAGAAAGATGACAATGATGATGATGATGATTCTCAGGGAGATCCTGATTTACAAAAAGGGATTCTCGCCTCTCTACAAGACAAAGAAGGAGCAAAGGATGTTGCTTAAGAAGGATCATCTGAAGAAAGTTCAAAGGATAGTGAAGAAACTGAAATTGACTCTGACGGTCCGTCCGAAGATCAAGAAAAAGAACGTTATCAGTCTCCAACTGACCAAACCGTGCTTGAGATTGCAAAAACTGAAGCTAATAAGCTTGTGAAGGATCTGATGATGAGTTCAATATGGAAATTTCACCAGTTAGAGACGTTGATAAGTCAAGTCTAGATGAAATAAGAAGACAGTCTGAGGAGAGAAGAAAATCTGTGGATTACAAGGAAAAACTTAAGCAGATTGCTTCTCCTCTTAAAGAAGCAAAAGTAGCTGAAACTGTAAAAGACAAAGTTGAAGAAAAGAAAGTTGAATCTAAAGATAATTTACCTACACAAGCTGACACTATCAAAGTTTACTTCAATGAGCTTATAAAGATTCAGAAAAATGACTTAAGTGTGTTCGGAAATGTTCTGAAGGCAATGGAAGACAGCAAAACTGAAAGAGAAAACATGGAGAAAATGTTAAACAGTGTGAAATCTGACTGTCATGATACTCTAATCGCAATCAGAAAGACAACCATTGAATCTGAGGCAAGGAAAACTGAGACCCAAGGAAGATGGGAAGGCATTCTTAACAATGTAGTTGATAGACTAATCTTATTGGAGAATGCATGGAGAGGTTCAGTTGTGGCACAAACCATTTTGGCATCAAATCAGCACCACCTAAACTCATACATTAGGAGCTTGGTCAACAAAGATGATGTCACTAAGGGGGAAAGTTTGGACTTGTTAAAAGCCAATGCAACTGACATGCCTCAAGTTCTTGAATGTATTGAAGAGAAACTGGTTGAACTGATGTTAGGAACATTCTATTATGTTTTGATGATGGCCATACTAGCTGTTATAGCAAGCCTGAAATAAGTTAGAATTCTCTGTATAAGTCTTTACTTAGAGTCTGACAAGTTGTATAAGTTAAGTCAGACAAGTATTGTACTAGTTGGTAGGACGGCAAAGCAAGGACAGATATTCAGCATAGTGAAGCCAGCCAAGCACCAGCAGAGAAGTATGAAGACATTATGGTCTGACTTATAACCAAGGAAGTCTGTGATGACCTTGGATAAGTCTAAGTTATGTTTTAAGTGATGAAACTCAATGTTCAAATATGGTGTACACTGGTCTCACCCAAATCAAGGATCAGTGAAGTACAAAGACTCTCCAAAAACTAGAACAAAGAAGGAAACGAAAATCGGTGAGTAAACCGACTTTCGGCAAAGAGAAAACAAAACAGCAAAGAAAGAACTAACGGCTAAGTCAGAAGGCTCACTCGACCGTTCTAAAAACGGCGAAGAGACATTTACAAGATCAGATTTGATATACGATGAAGATTCAGAAGATCATGCATTAAATGCACAAATCATTAAAGGATCAATGAAGGACGGATTTTCTGCTATACGTTTGAAGAAAGAATCCGATCACTGAAATCAAGGAGAATACAATTAAGGGGGAATCAAGAATAAAATCAAGGGTTATTCCCTCATTAATATAGCCAACGGACGGAATTTCAAAAACCAAGGTTATTCAAGGTTATAAATAGAAGGCATTGACAGAAAAAGAAAACTAGGATCAAGAAAGAAAAATCAAGCAGAAACTCTGTCAATTTGAAAAGCCTTCTCTCTGAACTTACAAAGACATATCTAGTGATCAACTCAAGTATCAGAACTACAAAGTCATACTCAGAATTGAGATTGATCAAGCAAGTGTGTGAATCACATTCACATCAAACTCGAAGCAACCGAATCGAGGCAATCGAGAAGGAGTTGAATCTGTGATAGGCCGTTGAAGGATCTTAATCTTAAGGAACGACAAAAGGAAGACCGAATCATTGAAGGCATTTGCGGTCAAGGAGTGATAGTCTTGTAGATTGTGAAGCTTGGGAAGCCAAGGACAATCATACTATTGTATCTGTGAAAACAATAGTGAATTCCTCCAATCATCACGGGAGAAGAGTGGATTAAGGGATTACACCACCCCGAACCACTATAAGCCTTGTGTCAATTTAATTTCTGCAATTTACTTTACAAAGCATTTATTTATTTAGCCTACATCATAACTTATATCTGTGACTGTCTACACTGATTTGAAAACAACATAGTAAGAAGGGACTTATCCGCTGCCTAAAAGCTTTTAAATATAAGAAATTTTTTTGAAACTCCACTATAGTCATTCACCCCCCCCCTCTGACTATAGTTTCACCCTTCTCTGGGACCAACAATTGGTATCGGAGCAGTGTTCCTAGTATCAGAACCTGTTCAGATCTAATTTCTGGTAACAAGGAGATCACATATTTTCAAAGCAGTTTTCAAATCTGAGTTTTCCATTCACTGTCATTTATATATTCAATTATACTGATGGATTCCTCAAACTTCTTGTCAAAAGTACCTGTTTTTAATGTTAACAATTTTGATGAATATAAAATAAGAATGCTGTCTCATCTTGCAGCAACTCATGAAGAGATGCTGGATGTAATCAATGATGGACCGATCACAATCACTACGGTGGTAGGCACGGAGCAGATCAAGGAAAGGAAATTGACAAACCTAAAAAGGATTGGACCAAGGATGATAGGAGAAGAGCAAATCTGGACTTTGTTGCAAAAGACATGATCTTGAAGACCCTAGACAAGAACATGTTCATGAGAATTAAAGACGCAAAACAACAAAGGAGATGTGGGACAAGCTATCATTGATAAATGAAGGATCGAAGCGATTAAAGAAAACAAATTATCTGTTGCAAAACGAAGTTTGATAACTTTAAAATGAAGGTGGTGAATCCATTGATCAAATGGACAACGGATTCTCAAGCATCATCGAGTGAATTACAACAACTTGGACACATATATCCCCAAAAAGAAGTATGCTTGAAAATCTTGAGAGGACTACCCGAAAGATGGAAGATCATAACATCGAATCGAGAGGAACAACAAATCTTGCAAGCACCGACACTCGACACCGATGTCCCGGTTAAAAGCTCATGAATTCGAATTGAACGGCGAAGATGGTGCTCCGGCGAGAGACACACAAAATCACCGCATTAGCCGCACCCCAAAGAAAGTAACTTTGCCGAATGCATCAACAAAGAGACACAAGAACTAAAAGAACGGTAGCTTTATTAGTTAAACGTTTTGACAGTTTAAAAAGAAGCCATTCAAAGGAAATTCGTCATCAAACAAAAAGTCAAGCTCAAACAAAGACATGAAGAAGAAAGATGATGAATACAGATGCTTCAACTGCAACAAGAAAGGTCATTTCAAGGCTGATTGTCCTGAAGAAAATGACAAAGATGATGAAAAGAAGAAATACAGAGCATCTGAAAAGAGAAAGAGCAAGAAGGCACTTAAGGCAGAATCCAGCAGTGAAAAGCATGAAGAATCATCTGACAATGACTCAGATGATAGTGATGAAGAAGACAACTCAGAAAATGAAAAAGCATGCCTATGCCTCATGACCAAAGAATTGGATGAAGATAAAAGTGATGGCTCAGACACTGAGGAAACAAGCCTACGTTTAATGGCTAAAGAATCAGATGAAACTGAGGTAACATCTAGTTCCTGTTCTTCATCTAATGCATCCACATCTAACACTACACAATCCTCTAGTCTCCCATTAAATTTGATGAAATTGAAAAGAATCATGAAATTCTGGAAAAGGAATGCAAGGATCTAAGAAAAGAGAATAAGAGGTTAAAGAAAGAACTGGATGAAGCAAAAGCTGAATTAACTAGTAAGGAGACCTACTTAAATGATCAACAAAAAGCGAGATGATCATACATCCGTTACTAAAAGATCGCTTAAGAAAATCTCCTCACCGGTGAAGGTATCCACTTTGCACCACTAAAAGCACCGACTTACAAACCCTCAAAAAGGTTTGGATCCGGATCGGTCTTGGCTACAACGGTCGGGATGAAAGTAGGAATAATGATCAACACCATTCTAAATTCGGGACCACTAGTGGACCAAAATTTAGAAAGGGACGACCATGGTTCCAACGGATCATCTGTTCCGGTGAAGTCAAGACCCGGTGTAGTGAAACATCAAACTAAATCCTCCTTCCGGTCAATCAAGAACCACGGCCATCCGAAAGGAAAAGGCGACTTTACCCTTCGAGAGGATGATTGGAATGTTGCACCTCCAAAATACAAGAGGAAACCATTCCACAAAATGCATCATGTGTTTAAGAAAAACCAAACTGTTCCTAGACACATGAAGCAAGAAAGGTTTCCTACTTGCATATTGGAAAGTAAAGAAGGATGCAAATGCACCAAAAGGTGGAGAAAAGTATCGAATACCTTCGGTAAAAATACTAGAAGCTATTCTCGCCATGCCTTATACATATGAAGTTGATGACTTCAATTATCCAAAAAGAAGACCTTTTGGATACACCCTTGGTATGGGAGGCATGATTGCTAACAAGCATGGACCCAAACAAGTGTTGGGTACCTAAACTTAATTAATCTGCTTTTGTAGGATGTCCGGTACATAGACAAGTGGATGTTCCGACACATGACAGAAACAAGAAATGGCTCACCGACTTCAAAGCTTTTGATGGACCCAAAGTCACATTTGGAGGTAAAGAAAACCCTGGCAAGATTAAGGGGGAAGGCACAATACTCAAGAACAATCTAAAGATTCAAAATGTGGCATATGTCAAGGGACTTAACTTCAATCGATGAGCATCGGTCAATTACGTGACAAAGGCTACAATGTGCACTTCAACAAAGAAGGATGCAAAGTGATTCACAAATCAAACCAACACGATAGTTCTTGCGGGTAGAAGACAAGACAACATGTATGTGGTGGATCGGAAAACAACCAAGGCGAGAAACATGCCTACTTGTCAAGAATAAACAATCAACAAGCTTGGATTTGGCACGAAAGATTAAATCACACTGAATTTCAAGACCATCAACAAACTATCAAGGAGCAAGCTAGTTGAAGGCCTGCCGAGAGATCACATTCAAGAAAGAGAGTCTATGTGATGCTTGTCAAAAAGGAAAACAAATAAAAAGTTCATTCAAGTCAAAGCCTCATCAATCTACAACAAGAGTTCTACATCTGCGCACATGGACTTGTTTGGACCAAATCACACCGGTAAGTGTGAGTGGTAAGAAATACACTCTTGTAGTGGTGGATGACTTCTCAAAGTACACATGGACCATTTTCATGAACAAGAAGAAAGAAACACTCAAGAAGCGCTGCCGAGTTTGTTGAGAAGACTCCGAGAATGAGAAAGAGCTAAAGATTATCAAGATCGTATCGGATAGAGGCACTTGAATTTCTAAATGAAATTATCGAACCTATTGTGAAGAAAATGGAGTATTACATCAACTATCTCAGCGAGAACTCCACAACAAAATGGTGTTGCGAAAGAAGAAACAAAACCATCAAGGAAGCAGTCAGGACAATGATAGCAGAAGCATGTTTACCAAAGAGATTTTGGGCTGAAGCAGCAAACATAGCATGCCATACACAAAACAGATCAATCATCAACAAACATCATGGAAAAACTCCATACGAAATATGGAATGGTAGAGAACCCAATATCTCATATTTTCATATGTTTGGATCAAAATGTTTTGTCTTAAACATGAATCAACTGCATACCTTTGATGAGAAGGCTGATGAAGCAATCTTCATGGGATACTCAGACACCAACAAAGCATTCAGAGTACTAAATAAAAGAACTTTGGTGATTGAAGAATCAATACATGTGGTTTTTTGATGAACCAAATACAAATGGTGAAGATCTTCAAGATCAAGAAGAGAAAGCACCATAGAGAGAAATCTATACAAATGCAACCATACCAACTACTATCCTGAATCGTCATTTTGAAGATCAAGAGGTGCCACATACCAATACACCAGATGAAGAACCTGAAGTTGAAGTTCTTGCTCAGCATGAAGGTATGAAAGCACCAAGTGAAGATCAACTTCAACCAGACCTAAATTGGCTAAGAGACCATCCTAAAGAACAAGTCATTGGAGATATTCACACAGGAGTCAGAACCAGAAGACAACTGGAGCACATGCTAACTTGCTTTCTATCACAAGTGGAACCCAAGACCATAGATGATGCAATCCAAGATGCAGATTGGATCACGACCATGCAAGAAGAACTAAATGAATTTGAAAGAAATGAAGTCTGGGAACTAGTTGACAGACCTGAAATGGCCAACATCATTGGTGCAAAATGGGTATTCAGGAACAAGATGGATGAGCAAGGAACTGTTGTCAGAAACAAAGCAAGGCTAGTTGCAAAAGGCTATTCCCAAGCTAAAGGAATAGATTATGATGAAACATTTGCTCCAGTAGCAAGATTGGAAGCAATCAGACTTTTTCTAGCATTTGCTGCACACAAAGACTTCAAAGTCTATCAAATGGATGTAAAGAGTGCATTCCTAAATGGACTTTTGGAAGAAGAAGTTTATGTAGAACAACCTCCTGGATTTCAAATTAAAGGAAAAGAAGACAAAGTATACAAACTCAAGAAGGCCCTCTATGGCCTCAAACAGGCACCTAGAGCCTGGTATGAAACACTGTCACAGTTTCTGATCAAGAATGGATTCAACAAAGGAACTATTGACAAGACTCTATTTAAACTGGAGGAAGGAGCAAGCACATTGCTAGTACAAATCTATGTTGATGATATAATCTTTGGATCAGAGGATGAAAAACTGTGTGAGAAATTTGCAAACTTGATGAAGAGCAAATTTCAGATGAGCATGATGGGAGAATTAAACTACTTCCTTGGCCTTCAAGTAAAGCAAATGAAGGATGGCATTTTCGTTAGTCAAGCAAAGTATACAAGAGATTTGATACACAAGTATGGGATGGATACAAGTGGCACAGTAGACACACCAATGTGTGCCAGAGTCATACTTGGAAAAGATGATGGAGGAAAAGATGTTGATCAGAAAATGTATAGAGGAATTATTGGATCATTATTATACTTAACTGCAAGCAGACCTGACATAGCATTTGCAGTAGGAGTGTGTGCAAGATTTCAAGCTCAACCAAAAGAATCACATCTTCTAGCAGCTAAAAGGATAATCAAATACTGGAAAAACACTATAAATGTTGGTATTTGGTATCCAAAAGATGGAGGATTTACATTGATATCATATTCAGACTCTGACTATGCTTGGGATGCAAAATAGATAGAAAAAGCACTCTGGAACTTGCCAAATGCTAGGGAACCGACTAGTCTCTTGGTTCGGTAAAAAAAGCAAAACTCCATATCTACATCAACAACCGGCGAATATATAGCAGTGGTAGTCATTGTGCACAAGTACTGTGGATAAGACAACAACTAAGGGACTATGGAGTAGAAGAGAAAACAATTCCAATCATGTGTGATAACACAAGTGCAATATCTATTACAGAAAATCCAGTATTGCACTCAAGAACAAAGCATATTGATGTAAGACATCATTTTATCAGAGACCATGTTGAAAAGGGGGATGTCATCCTAAAACACATACCCACTGAAGATCAATTGGCTGACATCTTCACTAAACCACTCGCTTATGAAAGATTCGGTAAGCTAAGAACGAGTTAGGAATGATTGAAATTGAATAAGTATCAAACAAGCGGCTAATCGGAGTAATCGGCTAAGTGACTTCATTAATCGGTACGACCTTTGCCGTTACGGGAGATGCCGCAAGTAAGGCACCGGTATCCGGCGAAGGTAACTTAACCGATTGTTAGGAACAGTCAAATGGCAACGGCTAAGTGAAGAACCTATTGGGATGGCTAAGTGACCAGCGAAGGCACTTCACCGAAATAAAGACTTGGACAAATTAAAAGTGTGAACAAAATCAATTCTGATTACACGTGGAGAATAAGGAAATTATGGAGGATTATTATTCTGTACACACGTGGCGAACAACTTATGATCATGGAGGTAATTATATTATTTTTCGAATTATAAACTCCTCGATTCCCGGGCTCTATCATTATTTTCCTCAAACCACACCCCCATTCCACTCGAATATCGCGATTCTCATACACAAAATCACGCCATTATGCCACAAAATCCTTCCATATTCAAAACCACGTTCACACTACCCAAATCACACTATAAAAACAAGACTTAGAGATGTTCAGAAATCTTTACATACTCCTGCAAATTACAAACCCTACTTTTTCTCACTGAAACCTCAAGATATACTCTTCTAATCTTCCTCTACCAATCAATGGCTTCATCCTCCCAAATCACTGCTACTGAAAAATACTATGAAAAATCAATCATAACCGGCTCGTTTTTCAAACCTGAGCACTATCTCTCATTTTGTGACAATGACTCAAATGCTCAACGTCTGGTTGATTGCTGCTCGAATTTGGGGCTGATGACCTTCCTAAATCCTCCAATAACCGGAATCGCTATGAAAATCGATAGCGTTTTGGAAAAACGCCAACTTTGTGCCCGAAGACAAAGAAGACGAAGTTGATCGCATCCAAAGCTCAATCTTTGGAAGAGAAATAATCATCACACCAGGTGCACTCAACCGTTACCCGCACCTTCCATTGAAAGGACAAAGCTAATGTCAAGCTTGTGACAACCGACATTGCAAAGTTCGGGTGAAATAGCCAAAAGTCCAAAGAAAAACAACAAAACATACAATCTACCCGGATCAACGCTCAAACTTCCGTTTGCCGAGTTTGCACCGAGTTATCACCAAAAATATTGAAGGCGAGAAGGGTCAATGGAAAACCTGACTGAGGTACGAATTAAACTGATGGCCATAATCTACAATCGCATCAAATTTGACTGGGCAACATTTGTGTTCAATCAAATGAAGGATCAGATTCAAAAGGAAATCGATCTATCCATCACTGCACCAGGCAAGGGTTTGCAGAAAAAGGGTGATTTCTGGGAGAAGAAATCATATGGGTTCCCTCTTCAACATTTGTTCAATCAGTTGAAAGTACAACCCACAAATTTGCAGTCTCCACACAACTCCAAGACGATGTTTACTTACATCAAGGCTTCCTTAAAACCCAAACCCATAGCTGGGAGCAAAAGAAAGCAACCTGAAGGCAGTAGATCAGGAGTGGGACGAAGAACCAGATCTCAAAAGGCACAAGAGGATACCAATATGCCTGACACCAGCAATTTGGATGAGCCTGTGACAATCAGCGATGACACAGCAGCAGAAGAAGAAATGCAGCCAGAGGGAGTCACCTACCCGGAAGAAGGTGAAGAAGGATACGACCTCACCTCATCCGATGAGGAGGAGATACAAGATGAAGGGGATGAGTCGGAGGATGACCACACGAAAGGAGGAAATCTGAAACAAATCAAGAAGATTTGGGGATTTCGATGATGAACCGACTCTCCAGAAGTGCTTTTCAAAAGCATAGGCAAAGTTGACAACCAGCCAAGTGAGCCAGCTGATAAAGCTCACTCAGCCGAACTTGTCAACTCCCCCACAATTGCACAAGGGGGACCAGTGGTAGATGAAGCAGTCCACACTCAACAACAACCTCTAAATGACCCTGTGTCTAATGAGGCAGAACAAGAGCAGATGGAAGAAAAAGAAGAAACACAAGATGCAAAGGAAGAAGAGGAAAAGGAAGAGCAAGAATTTGAAGTAGAAAGTGAGGAGAAGCAAGGTGAAGATGATGAGGATGAAAGTGATGAGGGTGAAGAGAATGCCCATGTGGCACCAGAAGAAATTGATCCAGAAAGAGTTTTCAATCTGGACATTCAACCCCTCATTGTGGACATAGAAAGGCAATACTACAGTAGGCAAAATCTGAAGACTGCCTTAAGGAGTGAAGCAACCTCCTTCAATCACAAGATTGAGGCCCTCATCAGCCATATCAAAATCCAAGATGAGGTCATGGAGAGACAAGTAAACTTAATTTGCAACTTACAACACCTCATCCCTCACCATGTCCAAACCAATCTTGAATTCCATGCAGAGACGGTTGACAACAATCTCAAGCCATTGGTTGACACCCTCAATGCTCACACATCCAAAATTCAGCATCTGGATGAGATCATGGAGCATTCTGGCAAGCAACTGGACTTTCTCATCAAAGTTGGTGAAGCCAACAACAAAATACTGGAGAGAAAGTATGGGCCTCTCCCTAAATCTGACGCGGCAATTGCAGACCTTGAGGCACGTTTTGATGCTGCCACAAAGGGGGAAGGTAACTCAAAGCCTGAGATTACCAGTGGGAAGGGAAAGGTGGAAAGCTCCAGTGGAAAGAGAAAGGGCAGCCCTGAGAGTCCAAGTGGGAAGGGAAAGGTGGAAAGCTCCAGTGGAAAGAGAAAGGGCAGCAAAGGCGAGGACAGCAAAGGCAAGGGCATCAGGTTTGAAGAAATGAAGAAGTAAACCGCTATTCCGTTGCTTAATTCAATTCAATTCATCTTATCATTTGCCTGTGTTCACTTAAATAAAACGATGCAATATCTTATTGCCCTATGATGGAAGAATAAAATTGTTGAACTTTTAATCTGTTGTGTATTATGAAAATTTCGATTACTTATGTTCAGGCTTATGAGGGTTTTGGCATCATCAAAAAGGGGGAAATTGTTAGGAACATTCTATTATGTTTTGATGATGGCCATACTAGTCATTATAGCAAGCCCGAAATAAGTTAGAATTCTCTCGTATAAGTCTTTACTTAGAGTCGACAAGTTGTATAAGTTAAGTCGGACAAGTATTGTACTAGTTGGTAGGACGGCAAAGCAAGGACGTATATTCAAGATAGTGAAGCCGGCCAAGCACCGGCGAGAGAAGTATGAATACATTTTGGTCCGACTTATAACCAAGGAAGTCCGTGATGACCTTGGATAAGTCTAAGTTATGTTTTAAGTGATGAAACTCAATGTTCAAATATGGTGTACACTGGTCTCACCCAAATCAAGGATCGGTGAAGTACAAAGACTCTCCAAAAACTAGAACAAAGAAGGAAACAAGAATCGGCTGAGTAAACTGACTTTCGGCAAAGAGAAAGCAAAACAGAAAAGAAAGAACTAACGGCTAAGTCAGAAGGCTCACTCGACCGTTCTAAAAACGGCGAAGAGACATTTACAAGATCAGATTTGATATACGATGAAGATTCAGAAGATCATGCATTAAATGCACAAATCATTAAAGGATCAATCAAGGACGGATTTTCTGCTATACGTTTGAAGAAAGAATCCGATCACTGAAATCAAGGAGAATACAATTAAGGGGGAATCAAGAATAAAATCAAGGGTTATTCCCTCATTAATATAGCCAACGGACGGAATTTCAAAAACCAAGGTTATTCAAGGCTATAAATAGAAGGCATTGACAGAAAAAGAAAACTAGGATCAAGAAAGAAAAATCAAGCGAAACTCACAATTTGAAAAGCCTTCTCTCGAACTTACAAAGACATATCTAGTAATCAACTCAAGTATCAGAACTACAAAGTCATACTCAGAATTGAGATTGATCAAGCAAGTGTGTGAATCACATTCACATCAAACTGAAGCAACTGAATCAGAGGCAATCTGAGAAGGAGTTGAATCTGTGATAGCTATTGAAGGATCTTAATCTTAAGGAACAAAAAAGGAAGACCGAATCACCGAAGTCATTGCGATCAAGGAGTGATAGTCTTGTAGATTGTGAAGCTTGGGAAGCCAAGGACAATCATACTATTGTATCTGAAAACAATAGTGAATTCCTCCAATCATCACGGGAGAAGAGTGGATTAAGGGATTACACCACCCCGAACCACTATAAGCCTTGTGTCAATTTAATTTCGCAATTTACTTTACAAACATTTATTTATTTAGCCTACATCATAACTTATATCTGTGACTGTCTACACTGATTTGAAAACAACATAGTAAGAAGGGACTTATCCGCTGCCTAAAAGCTTTTAAATATAAGAAAAGTTTTTGAAACTCCACTATAGTCATTCACCCCCCCCCCCTCTGACTATAGTTTCACCCTTCTCTAGGACCAACAACCGAAGAAAGCTAGAGGAGAGTTCACGATGAAGTAATGGAACTCATAGCCAAGTCTTAGAACCAATTGAGAATAGACTGGCTCTAGACTCTCAAATGTACAACGTCTTCAAAAATCTACCGATTCAAGAGGGAGTATCAAGGGAACAAGCCTTAAAGTCTTTTTCTACATATGCAAAAAGTTCTTGTTCATTATTGGAACAAAATAGGTAAATAGGAGAAAGATGTCACTTTGAATAAGGCATCAGATGAAGTTGAAAAGACTGAATCAGAGTATGTTCAAAAATTACTGAGGACAGCCACCATTGAAAGACTAAGGAGATCTATTTTTGTGTTTGTTGTGTTATTTAAGAGCAAGTTTTTCAGCAAGCACAGTATGACAGATTCTTGGAATATTTGGGCGAATATCCAAGGAGTGGAATGCACAGAAACTAACCTAGCCAGGAAAGAAGCTGCTGAAATCTTTGATAAGAAAGTTGGTCAAGGAACTGGAAAAGAAACTGGAAATTAATTTATTTTGATGTACTTGTATTTTATTACTCTGTAACTCAGTTATCAATAAAATACCAGTTTCTCAGTTCTTTGTGTTTTCATTATTTTATCTTGTCTATATCTTTTTGCATTGCTTTTAAGGAGGGTATTGACATCATCAAAAAGGGGGAAATTGTTGGAAATAAAATTTATGTTTTGATGGTGATTCATCACTTAATCAGTTATTGTTCTTAAACCCCATTGATGAAGTGTCATAACTAGCTGTTATAGTGCAAAGCAAAAAGATGTCTAGAAATCATTGTATAGGATTTAATAGAGTCTGATAGTTGTATAATTTAATCAGACAAGCACTGTAATAGTTCTAGGTTCAGAACTGAGAAAATAAGAAACTGACTTATTGAATTGAGTTCCCAACTGAAACTGACCAAGAGTACTTCAACTGTAACTGAGGGATCAGACTCAGTTATGAAAGAACTGAAGAAGGTAAGTTCACTGAGGGACACAAACTCAGTTGGCTTATCTAAAAGACAGAATAACTGAAGGATCAAACTCATTTATTGAAGACAGAAGAACTGAGGGTTCAAACTCAGTTTATGAAGACTAAGTCGAGTCTATAATTTAAGTTAGACTTCATGCAAGTCTGTGATGACCTGAACTGACTTTATGGATCTTGTATGAAGGACTAAGAATCATAAGGACAATGATATCTTAGATGATCAATTGAAAAAGGTGTACTCTAATTATGTCAATAATAATCAGATGAAGGATAGAGTACTGAGAGTTTGAATAAGAGTAAAAACTCAATTAATGCTCTTGAAAAGTGGGAACTGACCAAGTCTTATTAAATCAGTTTTGGAACTGGAAATAAGTAAAACTGATGAAGAATCAGACCGTTATAAGTCAAGCAATTTTATTGGTCTGTAAAAGTGTCATATCTGTCACTGACATACAAAAAGAAAAGCAGGACCACTAATCGCTATAAGGATTCAAATTCAAATGAACTAACCGTTAGAGAAACCCCTATAAATAGATCTCTTCTACAACAAGAAGAGTGTGGAATTCTAAGAATCAATCTAGTCAAGAACGATCAAATTAAAGGGGAAAGTAATCAAAAAGAATTCCTGCTACATACTCACTTGCAAGATCAAGATATTTCTTCAAGTGTTCATAAGCTTTCAAAGAAGAATCAAGATCAATCACTTGAAGAAAAACAGAGCCGTGCATAACTTTTATATCTAGAAGAAGAAGCTCAAATCACAATTGAATCATAGTTATTGATTCAAGTCTCAACTTTGATCTCATCAAAGGTTTAGACTGTGAAACACCAAGAAGTTGTGAAGGACAGTTGAGGTGCAGTCAGGAAGACTGTGTTTGTGATGAGCTGGTGAAGTGGCAATTCAACCCTCTAAGGAGCAATGTAGCAAGCTTAGTTTTAACAGCCATCCTGCCTGTTGAAGACTAAAGCTGGAAGATTGTGAAACTAGGGATTAGTGAAGGACAATCAAGTGTCTAGAATTTACTCTGTGTCTTGTAACTGTAAACCTCAAGAACATAGTGAATTTGGCCTCCTACATCACAGGGGAAGAGAGGACTGACAAGATTACACCACCTGGAACCTCTATAATTCTTGTTTACTTACATTACGCATTTACTTACTGCATAATAGTTATATTCATCTAGTTCACATACTTAGCAAACACTAGAAACTGAGTCAGCATATCAACTGATAATTCATATTTTACACAGGCTTAATCTAATCCACTGCCGGTTAACTCAGTTAAGGATAAGTCAGTTTTTGACATAGACTCAGCTAAGTTAGCTTAACTCCGCACAAGTTTTAACTGAATCAAAAAAGTCTAAAATCCAGTTTTTAGGGACAAGTTTATTCACCCCCCCTTTAAACTTGTGTTAGACTTTCCAAGGGACCAACAAATAACATGTTCAAGACTGGTTAGTTCGACTACAAGTTGATGTAATGTGAGATTGTCTGCATTACTAGGCGGTTGTGAAAGTTATTGCACACACACATTGGCTCATGACGTGAATAGTGTTTAATGCGTTACTGATGGATATGAGTGGCATGATCTTGATCTTGTCTTTGTGAGGCATAGTTGTTTTTAAGATCATATAAAGGCACAAAGTTTCTAAATAAAGTTATCAGAACCTACTATGAAGAAAATGGAGTACTATGTCAACTATCAGCACCAGGCACTCCACAACAAAATGGTGTAGCAGAAAGAAGAAACAGGACACTCAAAGAAGCCATGAGAACCATGATTGCAGAAGCATGCCTAACAAAAAGATTTTGGGCTGAAGCAACAAATACATCATGCTATACTCAAAACAGATCTATCATCCAGAAACATCATGGAAAAACACCATATGAATTTTGGAATGGAAGAAAACCTAACATTTCACATTTCCATTTGTTTGGATCTAAACTTGCCTGCCCATGGATTCAGCGGCAGTTCGTAAAACTTGAATTGGAGAAGAACAAGATTCAGTTGCATGCTTTTGATGAAAAAGCTGATGAAGCAATCTTCATAGGATACTCAGACACCAGCAAAGCTTTAGAGTACTCAACAAAAGAACTTTTGTGATTGAAGAGTCAATTCATGTAGTTTTTGATGAACCAAATACAAATGGTGAAAGCTTACACAATCTTGAAGAAGCAGAAGCTGCACCAGGACAAGTCTATATGAATACAACAGTACCAGCTACAATCTTGGATCATACTTTTGGCAATCAAGATGATGCACCAGTCAACACAACAGCAGAAGCACCAACACAAGATCATGAAGGTGACACACAAGCTGGAGCTATAGAAGAACTAAATCAAGAGCAACTTCAGCCTGATTTGAATTGGCTAAAAGGTCATCCAAAAAAAACAAGTCATTGGAGATGTTCATACAGGTGTTAGAACCAAAAGACAACTGGAGAATATGCTAACTTGTTTTCTATCACATGTGGAACCCAAAACAATAGATGATGCAATTCAAGATGCTGATTGGATTACAACCATGCAAGAAGAGCTCAATGAATTTGAGAGAAATGAGGTCTGGGAACTTGTTGATAGACCAAACATGGCCAACATCATTGGAACAAAATGGGTATTCAGAATCAAGATGGATGAACAAGGAACAGTAGTTAGAAACTAAGCAGGGCTAGTTGCAAAAGGCTACTCTCAAGCAGAAGGAAGAGATTATGATGAAACCTTTGCACCAGTACCTATTGCCTGGTACGAGACATTGTCACAGTACTTAACCAACAATGGATTCATGAAAAAAACCATTGACAAGACTCTATTCAAGCTAGAAGAAGGTACAAGCACTTTATTAGTTCAAATCTATGTTGATGACATCATTTTTGGATTAGAAGATGAGAAGCTATGTGAAAAATTTGCAAATCTATTGAAAAGTAAATTTCAAATGAGTATGATGGGAGAACTCAACTATTTTCTGGGTTTACAAGTGAAGAAAATGAAAGATGGCATCTTTATCAATCAAGCCAAGTACATAACAGACTTGATACACAAATATGGTATGGATACAAGTGGCACATCAAACACACCAATATGTGAAAGAGTTATACTTGGGAAGGATGAAAATGGAAAAGATGTTGATAAAAAGTCATATAGATGAATTATTGGATCTCTACTCTACTTAACTACAAGCAAACCTGACATTGCTTTTGCAGTAGGAGTATGTGCAAGATTTCAAGCTCAACCTAAGGAATCTCACTTACTAGCAGCCAAGAGGATCATCAAATACTTGAAGCAAACAATCAATGTAGGGATTTGGTATCCAAAAGATGGAGGATTCAAGTTGATATCATATTCTGATTGTGATTATGTTGGATGCAAGATTGATTGAAAAAGCACTTCTAGAACTTGTCATATGCAAGGGAGCAGACTAGTATCATGGTTTAGTAAAAAGAAAAACTCTATATCTACTTTAACAGCTGAAGCAGAATGCATAGCAGCAGGAAGCTGCTTGTGCACAAGTGTTGTGGATCAGACAACAACTAAGAGACTATAGAATAGAGGAGAAGACAATTCCAATTACTGAGAATCCAGTTTTACCCTCAAGAACAAAGCATATTGATGTGAGACATCACTTCATTAGAGATCATACAGAAAAAGGAGATGTTATCTTGAGATACATATCCACTGAAGATCAACTGGTTGATATTTTCACAAAACCACTCAGTAATGAAAGATTTTGCAAGTTGATAACTGAGTTGGGAATGAATGAAATATATTAAGTTATAAGGAGCAGCTAACTTGAGTAATCAGTTGAGTGACTCCACCAGCTGACTGAACCTTTGCCAATCAGTTGAGTGACTCCACCAGCTGTCTATACAGAGACTTATAGTATTTTATTTGAAATCTTTGTATAAGTCTTTACTTAGAGTCTGACATGTTGTATAAGTTGAGTTAGACTAGTATTGTACTAGTTGGTAGGATGGCTATGTAAAATAGAAATCCGGCAGAGTAAAGGCAGCCAAATACCAGCTGAGAAGAATAAAGACATATGGTCTGACTTATAACCAGGGAAGTCTATGATGACCTTGGATAAGTCTAAGTTATATTTCAAGTGATGAAATTCATTGTTTAAATATGGTTTACACTAATCTCACTCAAATCAAGGATTAGTGAAGTACAAGGACTCTTGTAAAATCAAAGAAAGAAAGAAAGAAGTGAACCGGCGAAGTGAACATTCTATGGCTGATTGGAGAAATTCAGTGAAGGAAGAGCACATCAGCTAAGTGAGCAGATCTTCTCACTGATCACACAACAACCATGTAAAGGAACAGCTGAGTAAGGTATATCATTGATCGCGTATAAGTCACCAACGTCGATATTACTAGCAAGAATACTAGGTACATCGCAGTATTGTAAATGGGAGTCAAGGTCGATCCCACAGAGACAATGCAACTTATAAGTATAAACGATTCTAACCTAATTGAGAAGCAACATAGAGGCGGTCATTGACCAACAATAACCTAAATGAAAACAAACATGGTATTCTCTCCCTCTCCTCACCGATCTACTAACTTGGATTAGTTAATCGTTATGTTTACTTCCCCACATAATTTCCTTAGATTAATCGTGAGCTTTTAATGATTATTACCATATTTATCAGCTACGAGTGAAATTCCTAACCCTATCTACTCCGACAATGGCAGTAGACAATCTATATGCAAGCTACCCTCCTTAATTGGTCCGTAATAGCCCAAACGCATAAAGAACTAGAACTGCCGATATTGAGGGCTAACTCATACCGCTAACCCACCTAGACAGCTGTCGACATTGACCAGCACGTTCCTAGGGTCCATTCATGACAATGTCCTGATGTCGACTTTCTAGTGTTCCAATCTCACCGGCACTGTACCGGGTCAATCGTAGACTAGTGTGGTGGTCAAGGTCTTCTCCCAAGGGAAATATGAGGTTAAACACCGATTAGTTATCATTAACTTGATCCAAATCGCAGTTTTGTTTAAACGACTAATAATTAACTACAAAGGTTGTTCAAATGGTAAAAGAAATCTACTAAGATGATCTTTAGTTCAAGTTAATTCCCTTAAATTGATTGGAATCAATCAACATTGTTGTTATATTGTGTGAAATGTGCACTCCTAAACATGCAATTTTCCCTCATACGAGTGTCTAAAATTACACTATACCTTATCCTTGGCTTAAGCACCTTAAACCTAATGAATTGGCACAATTAGCACTTGAATGCAATATTTCCCCAGATAAGGAATCGAATTCCGTTAAGGTCGATTCTACCTTCCGTCCCTCTTACCCTCGTCTCGCAACTAACGTCTCCGTTCGGTTTCTATTAATCGTATAGGTACATACATTGGTTAATTACTCCAAATACACGTTTTATCAATCAAAACAAGCAAGAGGATTTTCAACACAATAGAAGCGAGCAACATAAACGATCAATTCCAACAATAAAAGGATTAACTATCATTACTATATCATCTTAGTCAATACAAAAGAACTAGCCACTCATTATTATAACTACTAACAAACTAAAGCTAGCATTCACAATAATAAGAACAATTAGATCAAAGCAAAAGTCAAGAGAATACCAAAGTGAGTGATGAATCCACAAATGGAGTTCATCTACTTCAAGTTGATGAAGATAGAACACAACTAATTGCTTCCTATATCCATGCAAGCTTTTAGTTCCAAAATGATGATCTCAAAATGTTTACAATAATTTAAGTGTTAAAAGGGTTGGATTTTTGGCTAAGAGAGCCTTTTCTGTTCGGTTGCCTTCAAGCTTCTTCTTCAAACTCTATCTGTCGAACTCTCCCCTTTCTTCACTGATAAGCAATAGTAATATTGCAATTTTTGCTAATTTTATCTCATGGCCTGCGCCACTTTTGTTGTGGTGTGCGCCATTTGTGACCAAAGTAGTTGAGATGTGACGTCCCATTAATGCCATTGCTATTAAACCACTTGAAGTCATGGCCTGCACCATGGCTGTCATGGCCATGACATCCCAAAATATGAATTTTTGCATGAAATTGAGCCGCTTGCTTTTAAATTTCCATCTTTCTCTCCACTTCGTACACAACACACAACATCATAATACTAATAGCTCTGGATGATAAATCATAAATAACAAGCTTAACATTTATTGATAAAATTTAGATATTAGTTCTATAAAATTATAAAATGAAATCGATTCGATTTATAACGGATTTTACTATAATTGAAGCGAATTATCATATGTACCAAGAAAAAGGGATACAAATATCGTTGAAATTCATCATCCGGTTGACATACATCAACCACTCCCCACTTAGCTTTTGCTCACCCTCGAGCAAACAAGTGATAAAATAACTAGAGTTACGGCTAAGATAATGCAATGTCGGAGACTAGATGTCAACTAGGTGATGTAACCAATCAGAATTATAAAGATACGTTTATCATGACCCAAGCCAATAGTGGATTGTGTTTGTGAATATTTCTCAGATTTGTTATCAGGCAATCAAAATATGAAAATCATGCATGAAAACTCGTAAAAATGCAATCCATAGGATTAGGAATGATACCAATCTCCACTAATCGAGGCATTCAGAGTCAAGGAGATAGATCAGGCAGGACTTGCAGGCTTGTAACATTAGGCTCGAGAATTGGCTTATCGAAGGGATATAAAGGATATATCAAAATAAAATGGGCATTATAGTAAGCATTCTACACCTTCAACTCCAATAAAATGTGAAACGATACTTCTACTCTCATAAAGCTACCCAAGACGTCTCCCTCAGAACAGTCACGAGAATAAACGCACCATATCAACTTGATCAACTTCCCAACCCACATTACTTGATTTTTGATAATCTCTTTCCACATTTTTCTTTGAACTACAATCATTATTTGATCATATTTACACTAGAAATGAAAACGTTTTTTTTTATAAAGAACTATTTTGATAATATGTACAATAATAGCTCCGAACTCGATAAATAACATCTCAGTCACATGCCACGAATGCTATCCAACTCTCGACTTCCAAAGTCGTCACCGCACAATCCATAGAAGCTTACTACGCTTGCGGGAAAACAAGGAAATGTAGACCAAGATTTGGTTAAGGGCCGGATTATAACGAGGTTAATCACGAATGGCTGTTTTGAGTGGGGTCTCGCCACTCTACAAGGCTGAGATGGGGACAGGTGGAAATTCATGTTCGGGTAGGCCATTTGGCTCTAGCTAAATCAAAGAAATGCCAGGACCGTCATCCCTAACTCCGACTCTGAACACCTTTCTATTTCACCTCGAAAGGATATCAAAACTAAGTTCTAGATGCTAAAGGGGCGTGCTTGCATGATCACATAAAAGTTTACTTGTTAACAAAAATTTTAAATATACGTACTCTAAGGGTTCACAATATAGTCACGGAATCACGATAAAATACATCTACAACTCATTAAAGTTACTCACTTTGTTAAAACATTTATTCTCTTAATTATATATCTTAACTTGTACCAGAATTTATTTTATCCACTTAGGTGTTCGAGTTTGACTAAAAGTTAAGCGTTTCTTAAGTATATAGTGAAATAATTCTGTGTTTTCCTTCCCTACTACGGCTCCACTCCCCACTTACGATCTGGCATTGTCCTCAATGACTAGTGAGGATAGAAGTCGTAGGAGGGAAAAGCACAAAATCAATTATAGAAATGAGTAATAAATTGAATCGTGCCTAGTATGCAAATAAAGTAGTAAATTAAAAGGCATGGTGTAGGCCATGCAACCTCATGGCGCAGGCCATGAGTGATCAATTAATTTGAATTGTTGAATCAAAATGGCGCAGTCTATTACCTAATTAATTCAAATTAATTGAATTAAAGTGGCGTAAGCCACGAATATAATGGCGCAGGCCAAACGTAAATGCATGCATGAAGATAAGAAATTGACTAACCAAAATTAGAAATAAAAAAACTTACTATATTATACAAAGATAGAAAGGAAACAACAACAGACAACAAAGGTGCCTAGCACCAAATTATTACAACCAAGGCAAAGGAAACCGAAACTGAACTGAAGGCGATAGGCGCAACAACCTTATTGAAAGACTTTAAAAAAAATGAACCAACATCACACCAAATAACAAAACACCGACATATCATTCATCAGAAGCAGAAGAGGACGTGGAAAAGGGTGGAATGGAGGAACCATCAGGGAGATCAACTGGTAAAAACCCGGAGTGGGTAGCACGGCTGGGCATAAGTTCATCACCAAACTGATTAAGAAGGCCCGGAACACGAGTGCAAATGCACGTAATGAGCCAGGCATAAGGAAGCGGCTGGCAAGGTCGATGCTGAGCCCTAGCAAAGTTGATAGCAGTCCTATGGATGATGGTGCCCCAGTTGACCATAGCACCAACCCGAATAGCGTGAAGGAGGACAAGCTCCTCATCAGTAATTTGTGAGAAATGCGTGGAGGGTAGAACTCTGGAGTTGATGAAATGTTTCCATGCGCGCGGGTCACTATCAACGTGGGCAGCATCCACGGTTCCTGGACCACGGGTTGTGAAGAACAGAGTGCCCAGGGCCTCGTAGATATGGAGACTCATGTTCTTAGGGATGTCAAGTTCCAATAAGCGCTCGTAGGGAGCCATCGGCTCAACAAGAGTCTCAGAGAGATGAAAAACTGTATTGATGATGCTTGGGGTAAAAGGAACCTGCACACCCCGCATAGCAACCGCATTCATGCCAGCCACGGATCCTGCCCCGTGAAGAATGAAATAGAACTCGCGGACCATAGAACATTGACACGACCCCTAGGAGCCCTAACAAACCTGGTACATCCACCCCAATCGATTCTCACTTTGGAAAACTCATTGAGTTTGCTCCGATTCAATCCTTTTTCATACTGAATCGGGGCATGGCTGAAACAGTAGGTAAAATGATTTATAGCCAACTCAGAGCCATACTGGAAGATGCGCGGAGGAGAACGATGGTTGGTATTTTCGGGAAAAGAGTCGGGAGAATCTGGAGGTGTTAGGGATGCCAAGGGTGGTGAAGTGAGCTCGTTGTTAGAAGACATGGTAGGAGATAAAGTGATAAAAGGGAGGAGGGTGGTATTTTTATTGCGAAGGAATGAGAAGAAAGGGCGAATATTATATAGGAAAGAGGAGAACGCAACGAAAGGAGTGCAAAACTCCTCTGATAAGCAATAGTGTAAGATGGCACAGGCCACTTGACTGAGAGCTATCAAAGTGTCTGCAAAATGGATAAGCTGGTCAGAGGAATATTAGGAATAAATGGCGCACACCGAATGTGGCATGGCCCACGCCATGACCTCAATATGTCGGTCAAAATGATAAACAAAAGTAAAATTAAATCAACTTATATCAAATCATAATTGTAGAAGCAAAATCAACTGCTCATACTGATATTCAATTGACTCTAAAATAGGAAAAAGTTTGACAACCCCAAAATGGGACAGAGTCACAAGCAAAATAGTCTAAGATTCACTGAATATTGAGAAAAGCAAAACAGCCCAAGCAGTCAAAAGTAAAATGATAAGGATGTTTGAAACAAGAATAAAAAAAAACAATAACAGATAATTAAATCAATCGTCGTCCTCTTGCATGTTCAGGTCACTAAAAGTATCATCGAACCCAACACCCACCAATGAAAAAGTCATCCGACTAAGAATATCGGCTCCTAGAAATTCACCTGCATGATGAGCATCTGTATCGGCGCTGAAGAATGATGACGAGATCCAGTGATATATAAAATACTTGACCATCATAAACCAATACTAGCAAGAGGACTAGGTCCATCGTACTATAGCTATAGCGAATCAAAGACGATCCCACAGGGAACCAATTGTGGATCATTTATATACAAACAATTAATTATTCATATCAAGGACACAAAGGCGGTCTACGACCAACGAAAGACAAGAAAGATAAAGGACACGACTTGACACAACACAAGCAACGTAATTAACCTCCCCAATTATTATGTTATCGTTTGGATCTAGAGATTCTATATAATTAAGCTAGACTCGACAACTATTAATCCGATTCGTATCCCTTTTATATTGGCTACGGGAGTCAGACCCTAAACTAGATCTAGCTCCGTTTAGGCCATCTAGATCACTGTGCTACATTACGTGATTCGCTTCGTAGGCCTCCATCTCATATAACTCGCATACTTACAAAACTAGGGATGCCGATACTAACCGTATTCCTCACCTAGGCAACATTCCTGTGGTTAGGCGTACTTCCTAAGTGATCGCATCAGTCTCCGTCCCATTAACACTAACTTCGTAGGTATCATGTTAATCTACGATTTACGTATAACTACATGAGCTCAATTCCCTAATACAGAACAGATCTAGATCTCGCTGAAAGTCCCGGAAGATCAATTCATGAGCCGACCTAGGAGCCCTATATTGGTATTTTCTAATCATACGCTAATTAAAACAGACGAGCAACGTAGCCGTAGCCATACCTACTAAGATAAGAAATTCTAGGTGGACAATCACACCATAAAGACATGGCTAGATTGATGCGGCGAAATCCTAAATCTTAGCGTTTCTATATACGTAACGGATAAAATAGAGATGCATAAAGCAATTATATAGATCTACTAGAAACACGATTGTTGATCAAAGTAAAGTCATACATAGGTCACGAGACATAGGCGTAGGCGTGAGAATCCTTATAGACGAGGAATCCCCACTGCCTCACGTCGTAATCTTAGATCTACATCGTTTAACTAAGAACAAACAATCTCAAACGATAAAAAACAATTGGGGGGAATCTAATTACAATAAACAAAGAACAAATAAATACAAATAACTCACATTATTGCTGCTGGAAATTTGTATAAAAACTGCTCTGAGAAACTGAGGATTTGTGTTATGAGGTGTGTTAAAAGTGACTAATGAAAGAGAGTTTATATAGGCTGTAAACCCGACTTAGAATAGCCGTCACCCGACCTAATTTGTAAATGCTAAACCCTAACGAGATAGAAAACGTGTCGAGATAACTCCGAGCCGATCCGATAATTTTCCCGAACTCGCTCCCAGCGAGCTGCCACTTCGCTGCCAGCGATCTGGCCAGTCTCTGATTGGCTCGCTGGCTTTTCTTGTTCCACACTCCACTCTTCATGCTACTTTGCTATTTATCTTTAATGCAATCCAATTCCGCTCCGATTTATCTTGAGATTTACTTTCTCCGTTGGTAGATATCCTCCGATTCACCGTAATCTATAAAATCAATAATTATCGCATAGTAAATCATATTTTAATACTAAAAATAGATAAATACCAAATTATATTCTATAAATCACATAACATTAAATAATCATTATAAACATGGGATTTAATATAAAATATATATTATTAAGCTCGATTTAAGGATAACGTTGATGACTTTTACGGATATAATTTGACCGTCATCAAATTCCCCCCAATTAGACTTTGATCGTCCCGAACAAAGCATCAATAAGTCATTCCCCAAGATAACATTTTCCAATCGTCAAATCATACTTACACAAGAAACTCGAGTCAACTCATGCCATTCATGCTCATAAGGTATCCATTATTCACTACTCGCTATGAATCAAAGTGATGTGTGCATGTGCATTCAGTTTTATATATTCGTGGCAAGATTAAAGTTTATGCTAACTTCGCAGTCTTAACCTACCAACATCAGCATTCCCACTTCTTAAGCCTCACAATGGGTAAAGACATGGTGCAATAAGCAAGAGCGTTATTCAAGAGGTTTTTGGACTCGGAGACCGAGAAATACTTAAAGCCTCTTAAAAAGTTGATTTTCTTCGCATTTTCATAATTTCAAGCATTAACACCTCTCAAGAAAGAAAATTGCTTTAAATGTAAATTATGCATTGCAAGAATCACCCTCTCACAAATTAGTCAATAGCGTTGAATATTACCACAAGCTCGGTGCTACTTTGGTAATGTTACTACAAGCCCAGTGTTTAACGCATTGTTAAAACACATATAATTCTCAAGCTTATTACTCCGCTTTGATGGCTAGAAGATAGAATTACATCAGCAGATAAATATCGACACTAAGTTCACATAACCAATCATCTACGCAATGTACACATAATTTCTTCAGTTATTATGATTCGTGCGGTAACCGTCGATTCAAATATTGAGTATTCGAATAATAAATAACTACTTGCAACAGTCGGCATGAATATCCTTAAATTTACTTCACATAAGTATACTATGATCACGTAATCATGCAACTCGGTTCCTTTCCTATCAATTCCATGTTTTAGAACTCACAATTCTAAGGGTACGAGATAATTAATTTGTTAAAATTTTCAATTGTTCACCGTTTCATTCAATTTTCAATTATAACACATCATAGCTAAGTCTCCTACCCCCCACTTAAACATGGCATTGTCCCCAATGACAAAGAAAAATGAGAATTTAAGAAAAAGACTTAGCTCTGGAAACGGCTCTCAAGTAGATGCAGAACATCGGAGTAATCCAAGCACGTCGTGGAGAAGCAAATGAAAACCTGTTTAAGCAAACCAAACAGAAACTCCATGAAATTGTTAATAACATGGCAATGGAAGTTATAAAATAATGTGGCAGTAATTAGATATAAAATATCCAAAAACAAATTAAGCCACTTTATTGTATACAACCAATGGCAAGGAAAACCAAAGAGTAAAAACGACTCGTTCATACATGAATTCTAAAACAAATAAGAAGAAGGATATATACAGACTCAAAAAGAAAAATACTAAATAGAAAGAAAAATAAACAATCAACAAAAGATTATAGTCCACATCGATATCCTCCACCACAAAAATATGCAGAAAACCGGGTGGAGAAGACAAAGATCAAAAAGCATTACCCTATGTGGGAAAAAACGAGGTGGACTGGATCAACCACGTATTCAATCTAGTGTAAAAGAGAAACTTGTTAAGCTATAACAGATTGAATGGGACCTAGTGGCAAAAGATTTAAGCAGATACTTATTGCAGACTCTTCTCGTTTGGATTGGAGATTAACAACTTAGGGAGATGTAGCTTCTCCTCGAAATTACTAATAACCCAATGTATCACGTAAAAGGCATCACCGTCATCAACAAGGTCGGATCGGTGGCTTATTATAGAACAAAACTCATCATCTAGAAATGCCGGAAGGGTCAGAAAAATTGTGAAATTGAAATCTTCCAGTAGAAAGAGAATTTGTATTTCGATCGAACCAAAAACTCTTAAAATCTAGCCAGCGTCAGAGTGACACGTACCCCAGCTAGGATCATGAAAATCAGAATGAGGAAAGATAGTCATTAAACATAGCAATGTTCAAATTCTGCAACAAAAGGGTATCTTGTAAAGAAAATGGAAGTTGAGAGTTGATGGGTTTAGAAAAAGATAGTGAATGATGGTAAGAAAACATAAATGGTGGGTAAGACATTGTGATTATGGGTGGGTTGAAATTGGTTAAGGGATTGGGTGAGGGTGGTTATTGTTTAAGGGATTGGGATTGGGTGGGAGAGTGAAACAGATGGAAAGAAAGAGAAGGGATGAAAGAATGGTTAGAAATGTGAATTGTGAGGCAGATTGGTGAGAGGATCGAAAATTTTGAAGGTGAAAAAGTGTAAAGGGAAAGATAAGGATTGTTACCAAACGAATTGCACACAACTTTGGATTTTCACTCGGATCGCCATTCTAAAAAGTTTTGGAAGTTGACCAAAATTGTTCCGGTTTACACCAATCATTCTCTGTTACATTTTCAATAATTCTCAAGCTCTCTCAATGCTTCCATCTTAAGGTTGATTGCTAAATTTCCTTTTCTTTAGCAATTTCTCAACTCTCCTACAGAACTCTACTTCACATGGTCTATATTGAGTAAAAAATGTTTTGCACATCCTTAGCCTAATGGCCTTCAGAACACAGCAAATAAAAAACCTCAACACATGTCACGTTACTCTTATTTGACTCAAAGAAAACAAAACCTAAAAGGAAATCCTAAGTGTTTTAAAGAAGTAGTTCTGAGTTTAATGTCCTCAGCTCGACTTTCCAAAAATTATCCATGTCAGTTATCCTTCTTGGATCGCCAGATGTTGACCCCTTGAGCACTATATGAGGTGGGCTCGTCGCTTTTGCGGATTAATATCCTTCCCTTGGTTGTGAGACCTAGGAAACGACATTTATCCATACCATTTATACAAAGCTCTTACCTCGGCTCTCTTTTTAGGAACTAGTGAATTCTAAGAAGATTTAATCCTAGGGACCAATTTTAATCACATCCTCTATAATGCTGCTTCATTATGCTCTCTCAAAACTCAACATCTTCTTTAGATTGAGAATTCTTAAAAACTACACAAATTGTTGCTCTCATGGCCAGTAGAAGCAATCTCATTCATAGGACAATGAGATTTTGACAGAACTACGAGGGACTCTTTATTCCCTGCTTCCTTCAACTACTACATGTTTCCTTACACCCTCTAGATGAGACAGATTTGAGGCAGAACCTTAGACACTATTAAAATTAATCTTACAAACCAACTCCGGGCTAAGATTCATACTCAGGTTCATGTATAGGCTAACTTATGCTCAAAAAACCAAAAGATCGTAAAACATAAGGAAAAAAAAGGTAGTACCTTGCCTTCAACATCATACCACGAAGAATTCAAGCCTTTTAAAAAAAAAATCGGAGCCATCTTGGTTCTTTAAAGGTATTGCTTCCATCGCTTTTCCCATCGTAGATTCGTAGCTCCACATGTTGTTGGGTTTTTTTTCTTAGCGCCCACGAAAAATTACTGACTCGGATTATTGTTTCCCTGGTTTCTGCAAACAGAAGAAAAACAAAAACAAAACGGACCGTAGACTGACTTTAACACGGTTTCCCATGCTGCTATCAGACCTACGGATTAATAATACAGAGATAAACAGACACGTGAAGTCCCAGAAAATAGAACCAGGCTCGCTGGAAGTGAGAGGCAGTCTCACTGGGAGCGAAACCAGCTGTTCCAGATTCTAGAATTTTTACACAGAGCAGACAACCAGAGGGACTCAAAAACGTAAAAACAGACTCTAAAACAGAAAACTTAACTTGAATATAAATTATTTATATATAAAATTGACCGTTGGTTCCCTGGAAACGGCGCCAAAAAATTGATGACGAGATCAAGTGATATATAAAATACTTGACCATCATAAACCAATACTAGCAAGTGGACTAGGTCCATCGTAGTATAGCTATAGTGAATCAAAGCCGATCCCACAGGGAACCAATAGTGGATCATTTATATACAAACAATTAATTATTCATATCAAGGACACAAAGGCGGTCTACGACCAACGAAAGACAAGAAAGATAAAGGACACGACTTGACACAACACAAGCAACGTAATTAACCTCCCTAATTATTATGTTATCGTTTGGATCTAGAGATTCTATATAATTAAGCTAGACTCAACAACTATTAATCCGATTCGTATCCCTTTTATATTGGCTACGGAAGTCATCCCCTACACTAGATCTAGCTCCGGTTAGGCCATCTAGATCACTGTGCTACATTACGTGAATTCGCTTCGTTGGCCTCCATCTCATATTACTCGCACTCTTACAAAACTACGGATGCCGATATTAACCGTATTCCTCACCTAGGCAACATTCCAATGGTTAGGCGTACTTCCTAAGTGATCGCATCAGTCTCCGTCCATTAACACAAACTTCGTAGGTATCATGTTAATCTACGATTTACGTATAACTAGATGAGCTTAATTCCTTAATACAGAACAGATCTAGATCCCGCTGAAAGTCCCGGAAGATCAATTCATGAGCCGACCTAGAGCCCTATATTGGTATTTTCTAATCATACGCTAATTAAAACGTACGAGCAACGTAGCCGTAGCCATACCTACTAAGATAAGAAATTCTAGGTGGACAATCACACCATAAAGACGTGGCTAGATTGACGCGGCGAAAACCTAAATCTTAGCGTTTCTATATATGTAACGGATAAAATAGAGATTCATAAAGCAATTATATAGATCTACTAGAATCACGATTGTTGATCAAATTAAAGTCATACATAGGTCACGAGACATAGGCGTGGGCGTGTGGATCCTTATAGAGGAGGAATCCCCACTGCCTCACGTCGTAATCCTAGATCTACATCGTTTAACTAAGAACAAACAATCTCAAAAGATAAACAACAATTAGGGGGAATATAATTACAACAAACAAGGAACAAATAAATACAAATAACTCACATTATTGCTGCTGGAAATTTGTAAAAAAACTGCTCTGAGAAACTGAGGATTTGTGTTATGAGTTGTGTTAAAAGTGACTAATGAAAGAGAGTTTATATAGGCTGTAAAACCGACTTAGAATAGCCGTCAGCCGACCTAATTCGTAAATCCTAAACCTTAACGAGATAGAAAACGTGTCGAGATAACTCTGAGCCGATCCGATAATTTTCCCGAACTCGCTCCCAGCAAGCAGCCACTTCGCTGCCAGCGAGCTGGCTAGTCTCTGATTGGCTCGTTGGCTTTTCTTGTTCCACACTCCACTCTTCCTGCTACTTTGATATTTATGTTTAATGCAATCCGATTCCGCTCCGATTTATCTTGAGATTTACTTCCTTCGTTGGTAGATATCCTCCGATACACCGTAATCTATAAAATCAATAATTAACGCATAGTAAATCATATTTTAATAATAAATATAGATAAATACCAAATTATATTGTATAAATCACATAATATTAAATAATCATTATAAACATGTGATTTAATATAAAATATATATTATTAAGATCGATTTAAGGATAACGTTGATGACTTTTACGGGTATAATTTGACATTATAAACGTTGATGACTTTTACGGGTAATAGTCATAGACTGACCAGAACTTGCACTAAACGTAGTCATCCGCACTGAACTGTCAAGACCCATCGTACTCAAACCGGAACTGAGAAAATACATGGCAGATGGCAAGCTCATGGCAGTCTGAGGACAAGCCTCCGCACATGTACCTGTAAAAGCTGACTCTGACACACCACCAACAGACACAGATGGATAAGGCGGATATGGAGTATAAACGGGAACGGCAGGAAGCCAGTCAGGAACGGTGTAGGGAGTCTTAGAACACTGGGGATAAGATTTGGACAGCTCGGTCATAGAAGGGTTGGCATTGGCAAGAAAATCATGCTGGCCTCGCATACCAACTCGGATATCATTGGCCCACTGACACATCCGCTCGAATCCTAAGGTCACGTTGGCACCGGAGGCAGCCGAACTAACGGAGAAAAGCTAACTCGGCCTCTTGAAAATTTAAACGGGCAGTTAGGGCTGGGTCCATAGTGAAGGGGCAAACGGAGGTGGAAAGCGAGACGGCCGAGACTGAGACACAGGAGGGACTGAAGATGAATGAAGAGGGGTCTTAGGAGATTAGGGCCGATCAAAACTGAGGATAGGGCAATCATCGTATCACTCGGAAGTGGAGTGACTCGATGAAGAGTGCAGAGACCCGTGATAAGATTATGGAAAGGCATGTTACCATCATTGCGACACGTTTCGGCAAACAACACGGCCTTGGCATGAATGATACTTCCTAAATCGACTGGAAGACCCTCTAGGATAGCGGAGGCGGTGCAAGCCTCCTCAAAGTTAATGGTCGAAAGGTGACGAGAAGGGCAAGCGTTGTGACTCAGAAAGTGCTTAATGGCCCTAATTTCACGTGTGGTATTTCCAAAAGGGAACCTACCCTTAACCCATTCAGTAGTCGGGTCAACTACCTTTCTGAAGGCCTCAACACGCTCCCAAAGCTTAGTTGGATTATCTAATTCCCAAACAGTGTTAAACACGACGCTTCTAGAGGTTTCGGGAATACGATAAAACTCGTTAATGGCTTTAGGGGTGAAAGGGACCTTGGTTTTGCGAATCGTGACAGAACTGACTACACCATCCTCAAAATCCTCTAGATTAACACTGGACAACACAGAATAAAATTCCGCCACCATTGTAAAATTAATGGGTGCAGTTTGCACGGCAGCCAAGGCTCCCCAATGCCGGTCGTCTATGATTTTTGTAAGCCTAGGGGTGATATGCGAAATGCTGAGACTACGCTCTGACAAGATAGGACGCTGACTAAAGATTCTGGCATAATTTTGATGGGCTGCGACGGTAGCCGTTAGCTCGAACAGAACATCTTGCTCGGCTTGGGTTAGTGCTCTCGACTGGGGTGCAGGGACAGTGACAATTTTTCGCTTTTTGGTTGATGGATTTTTCCTACTACGAGAGGGTCTGTCTGACATCTATGGCAGTGGTGGTGGTGACAACAACAACATAGCAACAACAACAACATACAGTTCATCCAACCAAATTAATTCCCATCCTCTGGTTGGACAATGAAACTAAATAAATTTGAAGAGGGACAGAAAAATTTATTGCGATAACTAAAATAATTATTTTTTTACCGTGTTGCTGAAGCTAGCTGCCGGAAATAGAGCTCTAATGCTGGAATTAATGGTTGCCACTTTCTAAAGCACCAAAAATTGCCCTTTCAAGTTCCTAAAAGCGTCCTTGCAAAGAGGGTGGCTGAGATATGGGTGGTGATGGACTTAAATTGATGAAAGAGATGATAAGGTGCGGTTGTTAGGTGTAGGTTTTGATATCTAAAAAAACTGATAAACAAGGGGGAGAAAACGTGAAGGGGGAAATTTGGTGTAATGGAGGAGAGAGGGAGATAGACTGCTTTTGATTTCAAAATTTGGTCTTGTGGCGCAGGCCACTACTACTAATGGCGCAGGCCACAACTCAATAAAGCGATAATTAAGGAATTAAAGTGGTGCAAGCCACTACAAAAATGGCGCAGGCCGCTACATCATTAAACGGAAGTGAATTCACTATTCATTAACAGAGAGCAAACACCCACAATTTTATACTTAGATAATTTTTTATATCTCCCAAAACTAAAAATAAAAAACACTGTTGGTCCCAGAGAAGGGTGAAACTATAGTCGAGGGGGGGGGGGGTGAATGACTATAGTGGAGTTTCAAAAACTTTTCTTCTATTTAAAAGCTTTTAGGCAGCGGATAAGTCCCTTCTTACTATGTTGTATTCAAATCAGTGTAGACAGTCACAGATATAAGTTATGATGTAGGCTAATTAAATAAATGATGTAAAGTAAATTGCGTAATTTAAATTGACACAAGGCTTATAGTGGTTCGGGGTGGTGTAATCCCTTAATCCACTCTTCTCCCCGTGATGATTGGAGGAATTCACTATTGTTTTCACGAGATACAATAGTATGATTGTCCTTGGCTTCCCAAGCTTCACAATCTACAAGACTATCACTCCTTGACCGCAACGACTTCGGTGATTCGGTCTTCCTTTTGCTTTGTTCCTTAAGATTAAGATCCTTCAACAAACTATCACAGATTCAACTCCTTCTCGGATTGCCTCGATTCGGTTGCTTCGAGTTTGATGTGAATGTGATTCACACACTTGCTTGATCAATCTCAATTCGAGTATGACTTTGTAGTTCGATACTTGAGTTGATCACTAGATATGTCTTTGTAAGTTCGTAGAGAAGGCTTTTCAAATTGACAGAGTTTCTGCTTGATTTTTCTTTCTTGATCGTTCTTTTCTTTTCCTGTCAATGCCTTCTATTTATAGCCTTGAATAACCTTGGTTTTTGAAATTCCGTCCGTTGGCTATATTAATGAGGGAATAACCCTTGATTTTATTCTTGATTCCCCCTTAATTGTATTCTCCTTGATTTCAGTGATCGGATTCTTTCTTCAAACGTATAGCAGAAAATCCGTCCTTGATTGATCCTTTAATGATTTGTGCATTTAATGCATGATCTTCTGAATCTTCATCGTATATCAAATCTGATCTTGTAAATGTCTCTTCGCCGTTTTTAGAACGGTCGAGTGAGCCTTCTGACTTAGCCGTTAGTTCTTTCTTTGCTGTTTTGTTTTCTCTTTGCCGAAAGTCAGTTTACTCAGCCGATTCATTGTTTCCTTCTTTGTTCTAGTTTTTGGAGAGTCTTTGTACTTCACTGATCCTTGATTTGGGTGAGACCAGTGTACACCATATTTGAACATTGAGTATCATCACTTAAAACATAACTTAGACTTATCCAAAGTCATCACAGACTTCCTTGGTTATAGGTCAGACCATAATGTCTTCATACTTCTCTGCTGGTGCTTTGTTGGCTTCACTTTTGCCGAATATCTGTTTTTGCTTTGCCGTCCTACCAACTAGTACAATACTTGTCTGACTCAACTTATACAACATGTCAGACTCTAAGTAAAGACTTATACAGAGAGTTCTAACTTATTTCGGGCTTGCTATAACAGCTAGTATGGCCATCATCAAAACATAATAAAATGTTCCTAACAATTTCCCCCTTTTTGATGATGCCAAAACCCTCATAAGCCTGAACATAAGTAATCAAAATTTTTCATAATAAACAACTGAATAAAAGTTCAACAATTTTGTTCATTCATCGTAGGGTAATAAGTTCTAAGACTTTATTCAAGTGTTACAAACTACATTTTGCGCAATTCAGCCTTGTACCTCTTGAATTTTGTAGTCTGAACCTCTTCCATGTCTTTCCAGTCAATTTCTGGAAACTTCCACTTCCAGTAAGCCAAAGCTGTGTATTCAGATACACCCTGGAAAACTCTTTTGGCAAAGAGTCTGTTGAAATCGTGCATGGTCTCATTTGCCTTAGGTTCTCCAAAATATTTTTCAAGTCTTTCCCTAGCCTCGGCAATATGTGAGTCCGCAAACTTGAGACTTTTGTAGAGACTCCACTTGTTCTGTTTCTCCATTCTCCCCATAGGATTGAAGAATTTTGCCATATATTTGAAATCTTCTTGTTGTTCAAATTCGGCAAGTCTTCCGGTCCTTTTGCGTATAGTGGTATGGCCGAGCTTGGTTTGTTGTTGGTTTGTTTGACAAGTGCAAATTCTCTTTTGACTTCATTGTAGAGTTTGGTCATATCAGTTCTCATCCTTTCATCCTGATATCTTAGCCAATCAGCCCAAGCTTCATCTTGTGAGGAGTGAGGATAAAGTCCTTCATGTACTCTGAAAAATTCTCTTACATGGTCCAGTACATCTGCATCATATTCTCGCTTTGCTTTGGTGACCAAAGTGTAAGTTCGTGCTCACCGGTATATTTGGAGCCGCCGCTACCTCTCGCCGGGGTTTCCTCCGGTGCCGAGTCCGTGTTGACGACGGATCCTCTTTGCCGACTAGATCCGGCCTTTGCTTTCTCTTGCCGGACTCGTCTCTATCATCATCTCTTCTTTGCATAGGGTGAGGAAATCCAATGCAGGGTTCCTTTAGGGCCTTTTCCCTTTCTTCTCTGACCCTTCTTTGCTGTTCTTCAGCTTCATTTCGGATTCTTATTTCTATGTCTCTTGCTCTCAGTTGTTCCTCAGTGAAATTTGGAGGTCCGATTGTTGATCCTTCGAGCTTATCCAGTTTTCCCCTTTTTGGCGGCATCATCCCTTTGCTTTGAGTAGGATGCTATTGGTGGCCTCTCGCCGTTCCAATCGGAGAATCAAGTTTTGATTCAATAGATGTGAATCTTTTGTTATGATCATTCAATTTCTCATTGACACTCCTAAGTCTAAGTGCCAAAAGCTACGCCGTTGATTCGTTTTCTTGGGATATGTGTTGCCCGAGGCTCCGCAAGATCGTTAGTGATATTGATGTTGAGTTGCTTCATCAGATTTCCTTGTCGTTGAACAACAATATTTTGTGCATCAATGTATTCTACAATGGCCTGAAACTTGTTTTCAATGGAGGAGCTTTTGTCATTAAAAGCTGAAGTCATGGATCTGAGATACATTGCTTGTTGTTCCAATTCTTCGACCAAGTCCGTCGCGCTTTCTCAAAAGTTTCATTTGTAATGCCAGTGTTCAGCTGAGAGAGTCCGTGCCTTGTTTCAGCTGTTTCTGGATCCGTTTGCTGTCCCTTGTCTTGATGTTGAGTGACATCTGCATTTACATCTTGATCTTCAAGAATTTGGGTAGATGTATATGCTGGTGTGGCTTGAGCTGCTGTTCCCCCTATCTCTATGCCGGGGGTTGTCTTGACTGGAGTGGCGGCAGCTGAGCCAGTGTCCATAATGTTACTTGTTGTCACCGGAACGTTGACAGACAACGGTTGAGTGGATGTCTTTGCTGGAGTTGTAGGCTTGCTTTGGAGGCTTGTGGTTTCAAAAATGTACGGAGAAGAGTAGTGTCATCAATTGCATCCGGTGCGGAGAGTTCTCTTCTTTATTTTGACCAAGATCATCATCATCATCTTGATCATGATCATTATCATCATTGTCATCATGATCATCACCATCATCCTGATCATGATCATCTCCATCATCTTCGAGTCATCACTTTGTCTCCCGCAGATCCGGCGCTTTGCCTTGGCCGCATCAACCATTTCCCATAGAGGTGATTCATCAAGTACACCTACCGAGTTGTGATTCCCGTAAAATCAAACGTACCATGCTTCTTCAAAGGCAAGCATGTGATCCGAGTCTTGAAGGCGTTGTTTGTTATCGCCTTCCTTCCACTCAAGATATTCGCAATTCGATCATCTATATCGTTTGCGTATAATTGTACAAACTTCTTCGGAGATGATTCCTCATCCCGTCCAGCTTTTCGTTATTAGGGTGCTGTTCATCCCTACTGATTTCTTCTTCTTGCTGTTCAGCTTCAGTGTCAGAACCTTCTTCCTCTTCTTCTTCATCAATCAATTGTCCAAAGTCTGTCGTTTCCAGACTTTGCTGAATCTTTTGTTTCTTTCTTTGACCGGTGGTGCTGCGTGTGGATTTCTTCCTCTTCCCTTCTCCTACCTTCTGTTGTTGTTTAACATAAGTAAACATGACTTTGGATTCATGCAGTTTGTGGAGTTGTACTGTGGGGACTTTAAGACATTGCAACTAGTAGTGTAACTGAATGCCATATGACTTTTTCACCCAGAATTGTCCTTTCTTAGTCTTTCCTTCTTTTGTCCCCTTGTTTGCTGCTTTTACTTCACCTTGGATTTGCTCTTTGAGTCTTAGAAAGAAGTATTTTGCCCAGTTGAGTTGCAGATTGTTGTAGATGATTCCCATTAGCCTCATTCTGATTTCTGTCATTGCATTATTTGCTCCCAATTTTCCTTCAATGGTCTTGCCGATTAGGGCACTGAACTCATTGAATGGTTTCTTTAAAGCGGATCTCAAACAATTGACCTTTGTAGATCCTGGGTTTCCGTTTTGGCAATGGTTGCCCAGAAATCATCCAAGTTTTGTGATACAGATGTCACTTTTTCTTGGCCTTTATTTGAAAGTTTAAGATGTTTGTGAATTACCTTTTCTCGTAATCGCCACTTCTTTTCCGTTGACGAGATGCTACAATCTTGTCTTCTTCCCACTCGTCACCTTCTTCGGCGGGAGCCCAGCACGTATTGTGCGGATTTCCGAAAGGAAATCCGACTTTCATAGCGAGACCTCGGTTATGGGCGGATTGAGAAAGGTTGATAGATTTAGGATTTTGCAACTGCCGGCAATCGTTTGGCATCTTCGTCATTTCCGCACGAGTTTCAAGTAGTGTTCTTCTTGAAAGAAAGATCCCGTGGCAATCGATTTTTCATATCTAGCTTGGGTGTTTGAGGAGGATGATGCCATTTTTACTAAGGTTTGAAAATGAACTTGAGTTTGTAATAGAAAGTAACAAGAGTAGGGTTTGTAATTGCCAAGAAAGCGTAAAGATTTCTGAAAATTTCTAAGTCTTGTTTATATAGTGTGATTTGGGTAGTGTGAACGTGGTTTGAATATGGAAGGATTTTGTGGCATAATGGTGTGATTTTGTGTATGAAAATCGCGATATTCGAATGGGGGTGTGGTTTGAGGCAAGTAATGATAGAGCCCGGGAATCGAGGAGTTTATAATTCGAAAAATAATATAATTACCTCCATGATCATAAGTTGATCGCCACGTGTGTACAGAATAATCCTCCATAATTTCCTTATTCTCCTCGTGTAATCAGAATTGATTTTGTTCACACTTTTAATTTGTCCAAGTCTTTATTTCGGTGAAGTAACTTCGCTGGTCACTTAGCCGTCCCAATAGGTTCTTCACTTAGCTGCGCCATTTGACTGTTCCTAACAATCAGTTAAGTTACCTTCGCTGGATACCAACATCTCCTGTAACGGCAAAGGTCGTACCAGTTAATAAAGTCACTTAGCCGATTACTCCAGTTAGCCGCTGTTAGATACTTATTCAATTTCAATCATTCCTAACTCGCTTCTTAGCTTACTGAATCTTTCATAACTGAGTGGTTTAGTGAAGATGTCGACCAATTGATCTTCGGTGGGTATGTGTTTTAGGATGACATCCCCCTTTTCAACATGGTCTCTGATAAAATGATGTCTTACATCAATATGCTTTGTTCTTGAGTGCAATACTGGATTTTCTGTAATAGATATTGCACTTGTGTTATCACACATGATTGGAATTGTTTTCTCTTCTACTCCATAGTCCCTTAGTTGTTGTCTTATCCATAGTACTTGTGCACAATGTGCCTACCGCTCGCTATATATTCTCGCTTCGCTTGTTGATGTAGATATGGAGTTTTGCTTTTTACCGAACCAAGAGACTAGTCCGGTTCCTAGCATTTGGCAAGTTCCGAGAGGTGCTCTTTCTATCTATTTTGCATCCAAAGATAGTCGAGTCCGAATATGATATCAATGTAAATCCTCCATCTTTTGGATACCAAATACCAACATTTATAGTGTTTTTCAAGTATTTGATTATCCTTTTAGCCGCTAGAAGATGTGATTCTTTTGGTTGAGCTTGAAATCTTGCACACACTCCTACCGCAAATGCTATGTCGTCCGCTTGCGCTTAAGTATAATAATGATCCAATAATTCCTCTATACATTTTCTGATCTACATCTTTTCCTCCATCATCTTTTCCAAGTATGACTCTGGCACACATTGGTGTGTCTGCTGTGCCACTTGTATCCATCCCATACTTGTGTATCAAATCTCTTGTATACTTTGCTTGACTAATGAAGATGCCATCCTTCATTTGCTTTACTTGAAGGCCAAGGAAGTAGTTTAATTCTCCCATCATGCTCATCTGAAATTTGCTCTTCATCGGGTTTGCAAATTTCTCACATAGCTTTTCATCTTCGGATCCAAAGATTATATCATCAACATAGATTTGTACTAGCAAAGTGCTTTCTCCTTCCTCTAGTTTGAAAAGAGTCTTGTCAATAGTTCCTTTGTTGAATCCATTCTTGATCAGAAATTGTGATAGTGTTTCATACCAGGCTCTAGGTGCCTGTTTGAGGCCATAGAGGGCCTTCTTGAGTTTGTATACTTTGTCTTCTTTTCCTTTAATTTGAAATCCAGGAGGTTGTTCTACATAAACTTCTTCTTCCAAAAGTCCATTTAGGAATGCACTCTTTACATCCATTTGATAGACTTTGAAGTCTTTGTGTGCGGAAATGCTAGAAAGAGTCCGATTGCTTCCAATCTTGCTACGGTGCAAATGTTTCATCATAATCTATTCCTTCACTTGGGAATAGCCTTTTGCAACTAGCCTTGCTTTGTTTCGACAACAGTTCCTTGCTCATCCATCTTGTTCCCGAATACCCATTTTGCACCAATGATGTTGGCCATTTCGTGTCCGTCAACTAGTTCCCGTACTTCATTTCTTTCAAATTCATTTAGTTCTTCTTGCATGGCCGTGATCCAATCTCGCATCTTGGATTGCATCATCTATGGTCTTGGGTTCCACTTGTGATAGAAAGCAAGTTAGCATGTGCTCCAGTTGTCTTCTGGTTCTGACTCCTGTGTGAATATCTCCAATGACTTGTTCTTCAGGATGGTCTCTTAGCCAATTTAGGTCAGGTTGAAGTTGATCTTCACTTGGTGCTTCCATACCTTCATGCTGAGCAAGAACTTCAACTTCGTGTGCTTCATCCGGTGTATTGGTAAGTGGTTCTTCTTGGTTTTCAAAATGATGATTTAGGATGGTAGTCGGTATGGTTGCATTTGTATAGATTTCCCTTTGTGTCGCTTTCTCTTCTTGATCTTGAAGATCTTAACCATTTGTATTTGGTTCATCAAAAACTACATGTATTGATTCTTCAATCACCAAGGTTCTTTTATTGAGTACTCTAAATGCTTTGTTTGGTGTCCGAGTATCCCATGAAGATTGCTTCATCACCTTCTCATAAAAGGTATGCACCGTGATTCTGTTTAAGACAAAACATTTTGATCCAAACATATGAAAATATGAGATATTAGGTTTTCTACCATTCCATATTTCATATGGAGTCTTTCCATGATGTTTGTTGATGATTGATCCGTTTTGTGTATGGCATGTCGTGTTTGCCGCTTCAAACCCAAAATCTCTTTGGTAAACATGCTTCTCGCTATCATTGTCCCGATCGCTTCCTTGATGGTTCTGTTTCTTCTTTCGCAACACCATTTTGTTGTGGAGTTCCCGCTTGCGTATAGTTGATGTAATACTCCATTTTCTTCACAATAGGTTCGAAAATTTCATTTAGGAATTCAAAGTGCCTCTATCCGATCCGATCTTGATAATCTTTAGCTCTTTCTCATTCTCGGAGTCTTCTCAACAAATCGGCGGCTTCTTGAGTGTTTCTTTCTTCTTGTTCATGAAAATGGTCCATGTGTACTTTGAGAAGTCATCCACCACTACAAGAGTGTATTTCTTACCACTCACACTTACTGGTGTGACTGGTCCAAACAAGTCCATGTGCAGCAGATGTAGAACTCTTGTTGTAGATTGATAAGGCTTTGACTTGAATGAACTTTTTATTTGTTTTCCTTTTTGACAAGCATCACATAGACTCTCTTTCTTGAATGTGATCTCTGGCAGGCCTTCAACTAGCTTGCTTCTTGATAGTTTGTTGATGGTCTTGAAATTCGTGTGATTTAATCTTCTGTGCCAAATCCAGCTTGTTGATTGTTTATTCTTGAGAAGTAGGCATGTTTCTGCCTTAGCTATTTTCCAGTCCACCACATACATGTTGTCTTGTCTTCTACCTGCAAGAACTACTGTGTTGGTTTGACTGTGAATCAATTTGCATCCTTCTTTGTTGAAGTGCACATTGTAGCCTTTGTCATAAAATTGACTGATGCTCATCAGATTGAAGTTAAGTCCCTTGACATATGCCACATTTTGAATCTTTAGATTGTTCTTGAGTATTATGCCTTCCCCCTTAATCTTGCCAGGGTTTTCTTTACCTCCAAATGTGACTTTGGGTCCATCAAAAGCTTTGAAGTCAGTGAGCCATTTCTTGTTTCTGTCATGTGTCCGGAACATCCACTGCCTATGTACCGGACATCCTACAAAACAAATTAATTAAGTTTAGGTACCCAACACTTGTTTGGGTCCATGCTTGTTAGCAATCATGCCTCCCATACCAAGGGTGTATCCAAAAGGTCTTCTTTTTGGATAATTGAAGTCATCAACTTCATATGTATAAGGCATGGCAGAATAGCTTCTAGTATTTTTACTGAAGGGATTCTGATACTTTTCTCCACCTTTTGGTGCATTTGCATCCTTCTTTACTTTCCAATATGAAGTAGGAAACCTTTCTTGCTTCATGTGTCTAGGAACATTTTGGTTTTTCTTAAACACATGATGCATTTTGTGGAATGGTTTCCTCTTGTATTTTGGAGGTGCAACATTCCAATCATCCTCTGAAGGGTAAAGTCTGCCTTTTCCTTTCAGATGGCTGTGGTTCTTGATTGACTTGGAAGGAGGATTTAGTTTGTTTGTTTCACTACACTTTGGGTCTTGACTTCACCGGAACGGGATGATCTGTTGGAACCATGGTGCATCCCTTTCTAAATTTTGGTCCACTAGTGGTCCCGAATTTAGAATGGTGTTGATCATTGTTCCTACTTTCATCCCGATTTGTTGTAGCCAAGACCGATCTGGATCCAAACCTTTTTGAGGGTTTGTAAGTGGTGCTTTTAGTGGTGCGGTGGATACCTTCACTTTGGTGAGGAGATTTTCTTAAGCGATCTTTTAGTAACAGATGTATGATCATCTGCTTTTTGTTGATCATTTAAGTAGGTCTCCTTACTAGTTAATTCAGCTTTTGCTTCATACAGTTCTTTCTTTAACCTCTTATTCTCTTTTCTTAGATCCTTGCATTCCTTTTCCAGAATTTCATGATTATTTTCAATTTCATCAAATTTAGTCATGAGATTTTGAACTAGGTCTCGTATCTAATGGGAGACTAGAGGATTGTGCAGTGTTAGATGTGGATGCATTAGATGAAGAACAGGAACTAGATGTTACCTCAGTTTCATCTGATTCTTTAGCCATTAAACATAGGCTTGTTTCCTCAGTGTCTGAGCCATCACTTTTATCTTCATCCAATTCTTTGGTCATGAGGCATAGGCATGCTTTTTCATTTTATGAGCTTTGTCTTCTTCATCACTATTATCTGAGTCATTGTCAGATGATTCTTCATGCTTTTCACTGCTGGATTCTGCCTTAAGTGCCTTCTTGCTCTTTCTCTTTTCAGATGCTCTGTATTTCTTCTTTTCATCATCTTTGTCATTTTCTTCAGGACAATCAGCCTTGAAGTGACCTTTCTTGTTGCAGTTGAAGCATCTGTATTCATCATCTTTCTTCTTCATGTCTCTCGTTTGAGCTTGACTTTTTGTTTGATGACGAATTTCCTTTGAATGGCTTCTTTTTAAACCTGTCAAAACGTTTAACTAATAAAGCTACCTGTTCTTTTAATTCTTGTGTCTCTTTGCTGATGCATTCGGCAAAGTTACTTTGCTGGGGTGCAACTAATGCAGTGATTTTGTGTGTCTCTGCCGGAGCACCATCTTCGCCGTTCAATTCGAATTCATGAGCTTTTAACTGGGACATCAGTGTCAGAGTGTCAGTGCTTGCAAGATTTGTTGTTCCTCGATTCGATGTTATGATCTTCCATCTTTCGGGTAGTCCTCTCAAGATTTTCAAGCATACTTCTTTTTGGGGATATATGTGTCCAAGCATTTTGTAATTCATTGATGATGCTTGAGAATCATTTGTCCATTTGATCAATGGATTCACCGACCTTCATTTTAAAGTTCTCAAACTTCGTTTTGCAACGAGATAATTTGTTTTCTTTAAGCGCTTGAGATCCTTCATTTATCAATGATAGCTTGTCCCACATCTCCTTTCTTTGTTTTGCGATCTTTAATTCTCATGAACATGTTGATGTCTAGGGTCTTCAAGATCATGTCTTTTGCAACAAAGTCCAGATTTGCTCTTCTCTTATCATCCTTGGTCCAATCCTTTTTAGGTTTGTCAATTTCCTTTCCTTGATCTGCTCCTGTGCCTACCACCATAGTGATTGTGATCGGTCCATCATTGATTACATCCAGCATCTCTTCATGAGTTGCTGCAAGATGAGACATCATTCTTATTTTATATTCATCAAAATTGTTAACATTAAAAACGGGTACTTTTGACAAGAAGTTTGAGGAATCCATCGGTATAATTGAATATATAAATGACGGTGAATGGAAAACTCGGATTTGAAAAGCGCTTTGAAAATATGTGATCTCCTTGTTACCGAAATTAGATGCGAACGAGGTTCGATACTAGGAACAACGCTACGATACCAATTGTTGGTCCCAGAGAAGGGTGAAACTATAGTCAGAGGGGGGGGTGAATGACTATAGTGGAGTTTCAAAAACTTTTCTTCTATTTAAAAACTTTTAGGCAGCGGATAAGTCCCTTCTTACTATGTTGTATTCAAATCAGTGTAGACAGTGCTCGTTTGATTGAAGCCTAGCCTCTTAGCATCCTTGAATAGCTCGAATTGTTGAAGTAAATTGCATAAATTAAACTAATTTTATCTAGGAATTGAAGAACATAAAAACTGGTAAAAACTGAGTAAAAACGCAGCCTATAGCCGCCCCTAGGGTTTAGGGTTCGAAGATTGTCAATTGGTATCTCAATGTGTGAAAAATAGGCAAGTATTTATAGAGATTTGAGGCGGTTTCACTAAGTCGGCAATCCGGACGCTCGTCCGACGAAGTGGACTCTCGTCCAAGTGTTCTGAACTCCAATGTAGACGTTCGTCTGGATAGCGTCCAAACTCTCTGATCTTCTTTTTGCACCTTGGACGCTCGTCTGCTTCTTCTGGACGCTCGTTCAGTAAGTTCATGAAGCCTCAGTATTGAATCCTTCCCCTAGACGCCCGTTTGGATTGTCAGACGCCCGTCCACTCCTGGACGGGACTTGGACGCCAGTTTAGCTGGAATGAAAATTGATTAAATCATCTCTATCTCTTTTTCTCCACTCCATTCGATCATTATCTCTTTCTTAAATCTTTATAGCTCGAATTCTCTCCCTTTTGACCATCATTTGAGCACAATGAACATACCTATAACACATGGAAAACATCGCAAACTGTAATAGTATTCAAATAATTATAATTTAACCATGAAATCACATAAATATATCATTATTGCGATTAAGTCTATAAAAATATCGTTTGCTCAATATTTCAATATAAAGACCAATTATTATGCAAATTACACAATATAGAGGGGAAACATCGTAAAATATATCCTTAAAATTCATAGATTTTCACCCTTAACAACTCCCCCACACTTAGCTTTTGCTCGTCCCGAGCAAAACAAAACGAAAAATTAGGCTCGAGAAAGGAAAACAGGCATCTAAACAGATATAACATACATTCAATAACTTAGATGTTCACCGGTGTGTGTGCATAGCCATAGAAAACTTCCACCAAAACCAAACTTGAGAAACTCAAAGTAAAAGTAGCTAATACCCCCTCGTAGAATAGCAATAAATGACACTCATAAGATGTACCCTACAAACGTGACATATCCCGAAAAGAATGATCGAATATACCTAGGACCCTTCTGAAATACTTAGAGGATAATCCCTACAGCATATCTATCAGTTTATACTGGGGATAAGATTAACGAAAACTAAGCCTTATTCATTTCATAACATATCTTAAGTTGATTGAATTCATTCACTTTTTTGAACACACATTAGAAGAAGCTATTGCCCTCATAGCGAATAGGACATTTCGAGATAATCCCCTACCGTACTCCAATCATAAGGCGCTTTTTCTAACTCGTCATGAGCTTTTGGTCATCATGGTGGAATAGGACATACGTGGTATACCCTACCTCACTCAAATCATCGACTAGCTTCCGACACACCCTTTTTAATCAACTATTAACTTATCCTTTTAATTGACATTAGCCCCGTGTTACTTATCACATTCAAACTTCTAGATATTCACAGTATAACATACTACGGAACTAAATACAAACTATCATAAGTCTCACGATATATACGTAGCACTAAGCACATGACTTATGAGATAATCAAAAACTACTAATCCAAAACGGGGTATAACTTTATAAAAGTAGCTCATCATTAACTATGGCTCGTGAAAAATAGTGTCAGGTGAAGCAACTAACTTATCAAGTACATGAAATATCGCATAGATGACTATAAAAACAACGGACTTCAAATTGAATTGCCTACTCGGGACAAAACAAAAACAAAAGTGTCGGAAAATTTCGAAAAATTACGCTCATTTTGCATAAAAAAAAACAATCTAACGTATTAAACAAACGTATGCGCATAGGTACAAATCGAACTATCCCCTCCCCCACACTTAAAAATGCAACATGTCCTCATGTTGTGCAGAAGAGGATATAATATAAAAAAAAGATAAGAACTTAGCTGAACTTGCGTAGAACACCGAGCCGTCGGTCAGGCTGGAGCATGAAAAGGCCAACGCTTGCAAAAAGCGTGGAAAAACGTCCCAAAACTAACTCAATCGGATCTCGACAAAAACTACCGCCGCAAAACTCGAGAAACAGAAAACTCGGGGGAAAACGGGGTATAACATGGCAGTAGAGATAATAAATCAAAAACGAAACAAAAAGAAAAGGTCATCGATAATTATGTCAATACAAGTCAAAGAAAAAGAGTGCAGGGTGCCTTACGGCTTACATGATCATCCAAAATAGACGCCTATGATAAACAACGGTAGCGTAAAAACTAAGAGTCATGAACGGCGCCGACGGTAGCAATAGTCGAATACAACTAGATCGAATAAAAGTATACCAAAAAGTGCAACACCGAAAGAATAACAAGAAACAATCAAGATGTCCCCGGAGTCGTCTCGGTCGTAGAAGGATCGGCGAGCGAGAGTAACCGGCGGGGAGCATCAACAGGAGGAGGATCTGAAGCAGGTAGAGCAGCTGTAGACGTCGTCTGTGAAGGTGCCGGCTGTGTAACCGGGGCAGTAGCAGTCCCAGGAGGATTCTCCTCCGCCTCCTCATCGTCAGGCTCTTTTTCCGCCTCGATCACATCGGCAATAACTTGCTCGATCGCATCGGAAAAGACGAACTCCGTATCACTCTCTTTGAAAATCTGCATATCCCTCGGTTTCTTGCCCTCCACAATGCACTTCAGCACGTACATCATGTTCTTTTGCGTCTCCTGGATATCCGTCATCCAATCTCGCAGACTGTTGGCCATGCTGTACCGTGTCCTCTCCGCAGGAGATAAACTAGATAAGGCGGGACCCGGAGGCGGTGCCGAAGAAGAACCAGGCTCACGGGCTGCCTCAGGCTCACCCGTTGGCGGAATTTTCTCTCATTGAATACCTCTAGGGTTCTTAGGCTTGTGATCCTGCCTATATTCCGGCACTCCGGCATCGATGCATATCTGATGAATCAAGTGTGGGACAATCAGACTCCGCTTGTAATTTTTCTGACTACACACCAACTCATCATAAATTGCTCGGCCAACATCGACATTTAACTCGAAAACCAAAGCGTACATCATTCCAAGATCGCCTATGTGAAAGTGTGTCAAATTATTCTTCGGCAATAAACGACTCTGGATGAAACGGCAATAAACTCTCCAATCTTCAGACCATGCCGTAGTAACAATCTCCTTACGGTCTCCACCCGGTCTGAGCGTCCAAGCAACATCGGGGCAAACTTTCAATCGGAGCTCCTCCAAGGGATCCTGCCCCGAATCTTGCCTCCGCTTGATTTCCTCTTTATAATCGGATCCTTCAAACGCCGCCAAACCATACTTTGCATTAATCACTTGCGGCGTAAAAGGAACTCTCACGCCTCGAACCATCACCACCCCTGTGTCCAAGTCGGTTTCCGAAAAATTAGCATAAAACTCCCTAACCAACGAATCATTCACCGGGGTAGTCGGTATCTTCATCAATTCCTCCCATTTCCTATCTCGCAACAACTTCACAAAAACGGGATCCACGTTTGTTTCTATCACCGCCCGCTCAACCAACATATTCCGAGCAAAATAGTGTTTGGTATAGACCTCGTGTGCTTTAGAATTGACAAACCGACGAGGCATAGGGATAGGCACGGTTTGGTCTCACTTTCTTTCGAGGTCTCTCGGTCCTAGGTTCAGCGGCATCGTCCCTAGCAACCTCTTCAGCAGTTTCACCTCTAGACGGCTCACCACCTCGGGCATTCTTGGTAACCGTGCCAAGGGCACATCCAAATCAGTTTCAGATCCAGAGGTGGACTCGTCTCTCAAATCAGCTCTAGCTTGTTGTGACGACCTAGAGGGTTGCTCCCGGATCACTACACCTCTATTCGGATCAACTATGGGAGGGTCTAACTCTTTACGCTTTTTACCACTCTCCCTAGCCACACCCTTACCAAATTGCTTCTGAACTCCCTTCACCCGCACCATGATTGAAACCTTAAGGACCACAAACACTAAAGCATTCCAAGACACAACAAAGGGTACCCGTTTAACATCCAAATCGGGATTTCAAACGAAACGTCCAAACCACCCACATCAACAACACACCATCACCATCCCCACACCACCACAACAGAAGAAATAAGAAAAGAACCAACAAAAACGAAAGAAAATCAACAATAGTCGAAAATTCAAGCAAATGAGCCGACTCGAAAATCGAACTCACAAAAACGTGAATTAAAACGAGAAAAGGTGTTAAAAACTTACGATTGAAGGTGAGTAGATGATGATGATTCGTTGTGGAAATCCAAACAACGCAAATTTGACCCCAAAAATCCGACTTTTCCTTGAAATAGTCGGACTAGATAGGCGACTGATTCTCCAAATATGTGGAATGTTGGGAGATTTGGAAGAGATAATTGAAAAGAAGGTGTGTAGAGCGTTCTAACGCACTTTGAATTGCCCAATTTGGTGTAGAAACGTAGGATTTAGGGCAAAAAGGGAGGAGAAAAGTCGGTTTTTCGATGTTGAGTCCTGAAAAATGAGGGTTCAAGGCATGAGGGGGTATAAATAGACAGGTGTTGGACGCTCGTCCAACTCTGCGGACGGGCGTCTGATCGGAAATGTGATGAACTGGACGGGCGTCCAAAGTTCCAGACGCTCGTCCAAAGGCTTGATTTGAATACAAGATTGGAGGGAATTATCCGGACGGGCGTCCATATTTTTAGACGAACGTCTGGTGAAAAAGATGAATACAGGATTGAAAAGCTTGTTTCCAGACGGGCGTCCAATAACTTGGACGGGCGTCCAGGAAAACCGAAGGCCGGACGGGCGTCCGGAATCACTTAGACGGGCGTCCGGTCAAGAAAAATGCAAAATTGTCCTTTTATAAAAATTATCATATAAATCAACTAAATGCGAAATTTTTATTACTGATAATTTAAAAATCAAAAGTATAATACGGAAATGCACGAACATGAAAGAACTTGAAAATAAAACAAACACAAATAAAACAGTGGGTTGCCTCCCACCAAGCGCTTCCGTTTTACGTCGGGGCTCGACGAAAGCAAAACTAACTAAGACATCACTAATCTGCGTAGATCTCGTCCCAATCCACTAAGCGAATGAGACGCCGAAGCATGTCGATAGCCGGAGGAAAGTCGTACTCATCCTGCAAACACCAATCTTCACCAGCTACCTCAACACCTCTGAAATGCTCAGCCCGCAGCACTAGTGCCAAATCCGTCAGCATAGGATCATTGAGGATCGTGTAAGGATGTCCTATGGCTTCCTGCAACTCCTCAGTCGTGAAATCGCTGCCTCCCGAATAAGGTGGAACTATGATAACGTACGTGATGGTCTTAACCTGAGTGCTAATGTCAAAATCTACATGAAGAACTATAGTGCCTCCCGGTCCATCATCTACTGTGATCAGCGGTGTCCGACTAATGAGTGGGAACTCCTCAGGGCGAACTCCGTAAAGATCCATATCTAGAAAGCAACTACTGACAGATAGAAACATAAAAGCTTAGTAAATCTCACTAAAACAACACACGAAAGCAAAAAGGACTAAGGAAAACCAAAACAAGATTGGATATCTAGGATGCCCCCTAGTGGCGCTTTTGGTTTATGTCGTTAGCTCGACACCATTTAAGCTCAGCCTGGGTCAGGCCATTTTACTTTTCGGCCCGCCGTGACCTCATTTAAGTTCTGATCAGGGTTGTGGCTGCAGAAACGACACTTAACACATGGGATTAAAGCTTTGACAGTTCTCCAGATACGTTGGACCTTTCCCATGGTTGATTTTCTCCTTTGTAGATTTCTCTGATGACGTTTAAGTTGTTGCTCCCTTTCATATTCCTCCATATCCCAACTACCGGCTAGAACTTCTTGTGATAGACCACCACCGTTATCCTCAGAAAACAGATTAGGTGAGATCTCGTCAGAGTCATCGACTTCATTAACACCACATCCAAGGATATCGAGAAATTTAACAATCAAAGGCTTGTCTGTAGGTTCACCAATGTAGTGTTTGCACCTCTGACCATTAACTCGAAACGGATGATCTTTATAACCGAGTAGTTCTAGAACGCCTCCAGGAATGATTTTGAGAATCGTAAAGGGGCCGGACCATCGTGTCCTCAGCTTTCCAGAAAACAAATGTAATCTGGAATTATAAAGAAGAACTTGTTCCCCTACTTGAAATTCTCTTTTCTTAATTTTGGCGTCATGGAGGAGTTTCATCTTATCCTTGCTTATCCTGGCGCTTTCGTAAGCCTGGAGTCGGAACTCGTCTAACTCATGCAGCTGCTGCAGTCGATGTTTTCCACAAGTTTGGGAGTCAAAGTTAAGAAACTTTGTCGCCCAATAAGCCCTATGCTCTAACTCAACTGGCAGATGACATGGCTTGCCGTAAACCATCTGATATGGAGATGTACCCATAGGGGTTTTATAGGCAGTTCTATACGCCCATAGTGCATCATCCAATTTCAAACTCCGGTCCTTTCTATGACTTCCTTTGTCTTTTCCAGGATTTGCTTGATGCTCGGTTGCTTCGCTCAACGACCACTAGTCATCGGATGATATGGTGTGCCGGTTTGTGACGAACACCATACTTTTCAAGAACTTTCTCTAGGGGTCGGTTGCAGAAATGCGTTCCTTCATCACTGATCAAGGCTCGAGGACATCCAAATCTCACAAAGATATTTTTCTTTAGGAATTTCATGACCGTTTTATGGTCATTGTGAGTTGTGGCTTGAGCCTCCACCCATTTCGAAACATAGTCGACGCAGACTAAGATGTATTTGTTGCCACACGATGATGGGAAAGGTCCCATAAAATCGATGCCCCATACATCAAAGACTTCGCATTCTAAGATGGGTTTTAAAGGCATGTCAAAACGCCTTGTCAGAGTTCCGGTTCTTTGACACCTATCGCAAGCTTTACAGAAGGCTTCGTATCCTTAAAGATCGTAGGCCAATAGAAACCGGACTTTGGAAGATCTTAGCAACCGTTTTCCAAGGACCAAAGTGACCTCCAGGTGGGTCCACTTTGTGGCATTGCTCGATAATCTCTTGTTGCTCAGATTCAGGAACGCATCTCCTAAGCAAACCATCTTTGCAAATTTTAAAAAGATAAGGTTCATCCCAAACGAAATATTTCATATCAGAGAAGAACTTCTTCTTCTCTTGATAAGACATTTCAGGATCAAGATATTGGGAATGAAGATAATTGACGATGGAAGAATACCATGGGACGTCTGGAGAGCGGCCATCGATCAACATGATGTTTTCTAGAGGAAAGTAAAGATCTATATCATCAGGATCACCCTTTTCCTCACTTAACATCCTAGAAACATGATCTGCCACTACGTTCTCACTGCCCTTTTTATCTTTAATTTGAACGTCAAACTCTTGGAGGGTCAGTATCCAACGCAGTAAGCACGGTTTAGCTTCCTTTTTGGTCATGAGATAATGCAAAGCAGCGTGGTCAGTCCACACAATCACTTGAGCACCCAGCAAGTAACTACGAAACTTATCCATAGCAAAGACTACGGCTAATAGTTCCTTTTCAGTTGTCGTGTAGTTAACTTGAGAAGGATTCAGTGTGTGACTGGCGTAATAGATAGGTTGGAACATTCCATTAAGCTTTTGCCCTAAGACTGCACCAACTGCATAGTTTGATGCGCCACACATAAGCTCAAATGGTAAGTTCCAGTCAGGTGAAATAAGAATTGGAGCGGATATTAACCGATTCTTGAGCTCCTCGAACGCTTGCTTGCAGTTTTCATCGAAATTGAACTCAACGTCTTCCTTGAGCAGAGTAGATAGGGGCTTGGCTACTTTGGAAAAATCTTGGATGAATCTCCTATAGAAACCGACATGTCCGAGGAAACTTCTGACTTCACGTACATTCTTAGGATAACTCATCTTCTCAATGGCTTCTACCTTGGCCCTATCTACTTCTATACCGTTGGCGGACACTTTGTGGCCAAGAACTATCCCTTCATCGACCATAAAATGGCACTTTTCCCAATTGAGTACTAAGTCCTTTTCCACACATCTAGACAACACACGATCAAGATTATCGAGGCAATCATCGAAGGATTGACCAATGACCGAGAAATCATCCATAAAAATCTCCATGCACTTTTCAACTAGCCCGTCAAAGATTGCCATCATACACCTTTGAAAGGTGGCCGGGGCATTACGGAGACCAAATGGCATCTCGCACGTAGGCGAATGTCCCATAAGGGCAAGTGAAAGTGGTCTTCTCTTGGTCAACGGGACCAATGGGTATCGAAAATATCTGAATAACCATCCGGAAAACGGTAGAATGCGTGCCCCGCCGGACGCTCAAGCATCCGGTCAATGAATGGAAGGGGGAAATGATCTTTCGGTGTGACCTCATTGAGCTTTCGATAATCGATACATACTCTGTATCCAGTAACGAGCCTCAATGCTATCTCTTCTCCCTTCTCATTTTTCTCAATCGTAATTCCACCTTTCTTGGGAACTACTTGAGTCGGGGAAACCCATTCACTGTCAGCAATGGCGTAAATGATACCCATATCTAGAAGTTTAATGATCTCTTTTTTAACAACTTCCTGCATATGAGGGTTGAGCCTCCTCTGGGGCTGTCGTACACACTTCGCACCCTCATTCGTCTTGATCTTATGCATGCAGATGTCAGGCGATATACCTCTTATATCTCCTACTTGCCAACCAAAAGCTTTTTCATTTCTCTTCAAGACGTTGATTAATTTCATCTCCTCTAAGCGAGACAACTTGGCGGAAATAATTAGTGGAAGCTTGTCACCTTCTCTTAAAAACACATATTTCAAATGCTTGGGCAACGGCTTCAGCACCAAATCAGCAGGGGGGTCCTCTAAACTCGATTTAGGATCTCCACCTTTCAACTCAACATCACTGAGCTTACTTAGTGGTCCCACCGCCTCAGCTTCTCCGTATAACAACTCATCAGCTTCTAGATTTTCTAGACCTACCACACCATGAGTATTCAATTTATCCATTAGTTGCTCATATTCTTCCCCTACGGCCATGACTTGTTTATCCATAAAATCAGTGAAATCGTCAGTCATATCATCTATGGAAAAGCTGGTTGGGGATCCAGAGGGTACTTGACTAGATTTGGTAACATTGTAACTCACCTCTTTGTCACCAACTCGGATTGTCACTTGCCCACCATCACAATCGATGAGGGCTCTGGCTGTAGATAGGAAAGGTCTTCCAAGAATCAGGGGAACGTTTTCATCTTTCTCCATATCTAAGACGTACCAATCAACTGGAAAGGTAAATCTATCAATCTGAACTAGAACGTCCTTCAGGATCCCTGAAGCTTTCTTAGAAGATCGATCAGCGAATTGTAAGCTCATAGTTGTGGGTTCTAGAAGGCTTTGCAGACCGAGCTGTTTGCATACAGACATGGGCATAAGGCTTATAGAGGCACCTAGATCGCACAAAGAATTAGGGAAGACTAGGCCTCCCATTAACACTGTAAGCACGAACTTTCCAGGGTCACCTCGTTTTGTTGGTAAGTCTTCATAATTTATCAGGGAACAATCATCACCAATTTGCCTTTCCATGCCTGCTAACTTCTTTTTCGAAGACACAACATCCTTGATGAATTTTTTATACTTAGGCATCTCGACCAAGACCTCGGATAATGGCAGATTTACATGAGTATTTTTCAAAAGGTTAAGCACTTTTTCATATTTCTTATCTTCACTCAGAGGGATGTTGCTCTTTCTCGGTGGAAAAGGGAGTTTCTTCAGATCACTCTCAGAGAAAATCTTCTTTGAGGATGCACTTACGGCTTTATCCTCCAAGTCTTTCCACCGAACAGTCTTTTCAGAATTTTTCTTAGTCAGGGGATCAACCTCCTGACTTTCTCTTGAGTTCTCAGTCCTCAAGGGGTCAGCCACTTGAGGATCTGTTTCTTCTGCACCTCTCAGGGGGTCAGCCACCTGAGTATTTCTTTGCAGCGAAGGGGATTGTTGGTGCTCAGCTTCCCCTCCTGCCTCATCAGTGGCAGGAGGGGCTAGTGGTTTCCCTGGAAGCCAGGGGGACCACTAAGCTGTGTACCGCTTCTTAAACTCATGGTACTGGCCTCCTCTTTACCATATTGCATTGATGGCACGAGGTCAGTACACTGGCCGCTGCTTAAGTCAGCCTGAGCAACATGACCACCCTTAGGATTTTTCTCAGTAAAGCTGGGCAAGTGCCCTTGGGGTCTTGATGCTAATCGCTTTGCTCGGCCAACCGCTCTATCTGTCTCTCAAGATTTTTATTCGTACTCATTAGGAGCTGAATATTCTTGTTTTGCTCCTCTCTAAAGGAGTTCCATTCGGCTTTAAGATCAGTTCAACTTGAAGGGCCTTGAGAGTTTGGGAAGTTTGGAGAGTATGGCTGGCTGGGTCGACTTTGATAATTAGGATTGGAATTAGAGGGCCAATTCTGATTGAACCTTGGTGTGGAATTGGAAAAATTCGAGTTTTGATTGAATCCAGGGTTTCTGTTGAAGTTTGGATTCTGATTAAAGCTTGGATTCGGCCGACGCCCGATTTTGAGCATTATTCGCGCGAGAATTGGTTATTGAACCTCGGATTAGGCGGCGGAAAAGGCATTCACTTGGCATGTGATTGGATTATACCGTCCATTATTATGAACGGCGTTGACTTGATGAACGAAGGGGGTTGAAATTGACACCGGCCGGACATGTGGCCGGTCGACAACAATTTTCGCAATACGTAACACGAGAGTTCGTGGAAACGAAAGAGTCGATTACTCGGATTAGGAACGAGTTTGGGATGTTGTCGGTGAGAATTAGCCATTTGCTTTTGCAACATGCCAATCGTATTCGCATAGTCACTTCCTCGACCTTGGGAGGAGGAGGAGGTGCTCGAATAGCTTGATAGGATAGGGCATAGTTATATTTGGCAATGTCTTCAAACAATGCCCATCCTTCGTCTGGAGTCTTCTTCAAAAACGCCCCACCTGATGAACTATTGACCATGCCCTTAGTGAGCTCGGTCAATCCGCTAAAGAATGTATTGACTTGCCTTTGCATCGGCAAGCCATGGTGGGGACATTTTCGGAGGAGGGACTTGAACCTTTTCCAGCAATCAAAGAAAGACTCATTTTCCTGCTGATGGAATGTGAAGATTTCGTTCAAACACTGGGCCGTCTTTGATGGAGGGAAATATTGACTCAAAAATTCTTTTTCAAGTCCGGCCCAGGTCGTAATGGATTCCGAAGGAGAGAGTGATACCACTCTAGTGCTCCCCTCGCAAGGAAAATGGGAAAAGTTTGAGCTTGATTGCGTCCTCACTTACACCTTGGATACGGGTAGTACCGCATATATGTAGAAATGTGTGTAGGTGAGTATGGGGGTTCTCGATTGATAGCCGTGAAAAATTGATGCATGCTTTGCATCATCCGAATAAGTCCTGGCTTTAGCTCGAAAGTTGGAGCGAAGTAATGGCCGGCATAACGATAGCCGGGTTGATGGTGACCGTACCGGGCATGGCATAATCGGCCAACGTCCGTCTATCTTCCGCCGCCATTATTACTATTTCTTTGATTTCTACTTTGCAAGATTTTGCTCAAATTCTTGATCAAGAGCGTTTCCTTCGTCAAAACGAAGTCTCCGCCTATGGGTCGGACTATGGTCCGCTCGGGGTCGGGAGAGTAGATTAGTGGTCCCTTCTGACTACGAGTTTGCATACACCGAGATCCAAGATCAAGTTATTGAGCAAGAAAGAAAGAAGGAGAAAGAGAACTATAAACTACGAAACTAACAACTTAAACTAAAGACTTACAATCTAATCTAAGATCAAAACCTAGAGAAAAGAAAAGAAGAGAAAAGAAGAAGATGATAGGAGGAAAGAGGAACGGATGGACGTCCAAAATTATGGACGAGCGTCTGACCAGTTTTCAGAATGGACGGGCGTTCAAAATATGAACGCTCGTCCTCTTTTTTTCGGATTCCTTTGGACGGGCGTCCGAAGTATGAACGCTCGTCTCGCGGGTCGAATTGATACGAGATTGAAGAATTTTCAGCGGACGGGCGTCCAGTGAACTAAACGCTCGTCCGACTGAAGCAAGAACTGGACGGGCGTCTGGTAAAACGGACGCTCGTCCAACTGGGCAGAACGATTAGAAAAACAGAGCGTGATAAAACAAAAAAACATAGTATAGACTAGGAGCAAAAATTTTATATTAACTACTAACAGAAACACAATTAAAAAGACAGACAAGCGAACAAAAACAACTAAACGATTAACCACAAACAGAAACTGAGAAGATCTAACCTATAAACAGGAATTGAAAACAAAACAAAAACTAGGCAACGTCCGGTTCCCCGGCAACGGCGCCAAAAACTTGTCTACGGATTTTATCTATGCAAAACAAACAAGTAATAAATTTATAATCCGGTTAACCCCAAGTATAAGGATCGTAGTACTAGTGGTTAATGCCGGGTCTATCCTACGGGGAACTGGACGATTGTGGTTCCTAGTTTTTGTCTAACTAAACTATGTCACGAAAAACTAAACTAAACAGCGAGTAAAACAAAACTGAACTACACATATATGCTGAAAATAAACTAGACAGAGGACGAGAATCCAAAGCTAGGAAGGTTTGGTTGCGAACAAATTAATCTAAAGGTGCAATAGAAAATAAACTAACTAAACAGTTCAAGTTTTAAGGGTTAAATCAAGTTTAAAACGGACAAACGAGTATTGATCCACCTATCCAACAAACACTAATCTCTCATCCCGATTATATTGCAGTTTCTATCAAGTTGTGATTCATCTTATCAAAGGTATGAATCCTACTTTCGTAGATGATTCGCCTATTAATTTCTATCTTTCGATTTACGGAAATTAACGCGTCATAACATAAACAAAGATGTAAACTTTAACGTTTTAACCTAGATATTCAACCTATCAACTTTCGTTTGACATACATCAAAGATCTATTCCTAAATCATGGTGATCTAATGTTTATAAAGACTTTCATCAAATATAAAACATCATACATGCACATCTTTCGATATAAATGCAATTAATCAACATAAGACATGATAAAGGAAACAACTTGATTAAAAACTTACAATATAACCGGAGAATCAAAATTAATGAAAGTTGGATGGCTTCACAATGCTCGTTTGATTGAAGCCTAGCCTCTTAGCATCCTTGAATAGCTCGAATTGTTGAAGTAAATTGCATAAATTAAACTAATTTTATCTAGGAATTGAAGAACATAAAAACTGGTAAAAACTGAGTAAAAACGTAGCCTATAGCCGCCCCTAGGGTTTAGGGTTCGAAGATTGTCAATTGGTATCTCAATGTGTGAAAAATAGGCAAGTATTTATAGAGATTTGAGGCGGTTTCACTAAGTCGGCAATCCGGACGCTCGTCCGACGAAGTGGACTCTCATCCATGTGTTCTGAACTCCAACGTAGACGTTCGTCTGGATAGCGTCCAAACTCTCTGATCTTCTTTTTGCACCTTGGACGCTCGTCTGCTTCTTCTGGACGCTCGTTCAGTAAGTTCATGAAGCCTCAGTATTGAATCCTTCCCCTAGACGCCCGTTTGGATTGTCAGACGCCCGTCCACTCCTGGACGGGACTTGGACGCCAGTTTAGCTGGAATGAAACTTGATGAAATCATCTCTATCTCTTTTTCTCCACTCCATTCGATCATTATCTCTTTCTTAAATCTTTATAGCTCGAATTCTCTCCCTTTTGACCATCATTTGAGCACAATGAAGATACCTATAACACATGGAAAACATCGCAAACTGTAATAGTATTCAAATAATTATAATTTAACCATGAAATCACATAAATATATCATTATTGCGATTAAGTCTATAAAAATATCGTTTGCTCAATATTTCAATATAAAGACCAATTATTATGCAAATTACACAATATAGAGGGGAAACATCGTAAAATATATCCTTAAAATTCATAGATTTTCACCCTTAACAACTCCCCCACACTTAGCTTTTGCTCGTCCCGAGCAAAACAAAACGAAAAATTAGGCTCGAGAAAGGAAAACAGGCATCTAAACAGATATAACATACATTCAATAACTTAGATGTTCACCGGTGTGTGTGCATAGCCATAGAAAACTTCCACCAAAACCAAACTTGAGAAACTCAAAGTAAAACTAGCTAATACCCCCTCGTAGAATAGGAATAAATGACACTCATAAGATGTACCCTACAAACGTGACATATCCCGAAAAGAATGATCGAATATACCTAGGACCCTTCTGAAATACTCAGAGGATAATCCCTACAGCATATCTATCAGTTTATACTGGGGATAAGATTAACGAAAACTAAGCCTTATTCATTTCATAACATATCTTAAGTTGATTGAATTCATTCACTTTTTTGAACACACATTAGAAGAAGCTATTGCCCTCATAGCAGAATAGGACATTTCGAGATAATCCCCTACCGTACTCCAATCATAAGGCAGCTTTTTCTAACTGTCGTGAGCTTTTGGTCATCATGGTGGAATAGGACATACGTGGTATACCCTACCTCACTCAAATCATCGACTAGCTTCCGACACACCCTTTTTAATCAACTATTAACTTATCCTTTTAATTGACATTATCCCCATGTTACTTATCACATTCAAACTTCTAGATATTCACAGTATAACATACTACGGAACTAAATACAAACTATCATAAGTCTCACGATATATACGTAGCACTAAGCACATGACTTATGAGATAATCAAAAACTACTAATCCAAAACGGGGTATAACTTTATAAAAGTAGCTCATCATTAACTATGGCTCGTGAAAAATAGTGTCAGGTGAAGCAACTAACTTATCAAGTACATGAAATATCACATAGATGACTATAAAAACAACGGACTTCAAATTGAATTGCCTACTCGGGACAAAACAAAAACAAAAGTGTCGGAAAATTTCGAAAAATTACGCTCATTTTGCATAAAAAGAACAATCTAACGTATTAAACAAACGTATGCGCATAGGTACAAATCGAACTATCCCATCCCCCACACTTAAAAATGCAACATGTCCTCGTGTTGTGCAGAAGAGGATATAATATAAAAAAAAAGATAAGAACTTAGCTGAACTTGCGTAGAACACCGAGCCGTCGGTCAGGCTGGAGCATGAAAAGGCCAACGCTTGCAAAAAGCGTGGAAAAACGTCCCAAAACTAACTCAATCGGATCTCGACAAAAACTACCGCTGCAAAACTCGAGAAACAGAAAACTCGGGGGAAAACGGGGTATAACATGGCAGTAGAGATAATAAATCAAAAACGAAATAAAAAGAAAAGGTCATCGATAATTATGTCAATACAAGTCAAAGAAAAAGAGTGCAGGGTGCCTTACGGCTTACATGATCATCCAAAATAGACGCCTATGATAAACAACGGTAGCGTAAAAACTAAGAGTCATGAACAGCGCCCACAGGTAGCAATAGTCAGAATACAACTAGATCGAATAAAAGTATACCAAAAAGTGCAACACCAGAAAGAATAACAAGAAACAATCAAGATGTCCCCGGAGTCGTCTCAGTCGTAGAAGGATCAGCAGCAGGAGCATCAACAGGAGGAGGATCTGAAGCAGGTACAGCAGCCATAGACGTCGTCTGTGAAGGTGCCGGCTGTGTAACCGGGGCAGTAGCAGTCCCAGGAGGATTCTCCTCCGCCTCCTCATCGTCAGGCTCTTTTTCGCCTCGATCACATCGGCAATAACTTGCTCGATCGCATCGGAAAAGACGAACTCCGTATCACTCTCTTTGAAAATCTGCATATCCCTCGGTTTCTTGCCCTCCACAATGCACTTCAGCACGTACATCATGTTCTTTTGCGTCTCCTGGATATCCCTCATCCAATCTCGCAGACTGTTGGCCATGGTGTACCGTGTCCTCTCCGCAGGAGATAAACTAGATAAGGCGGGACCCGGAGGCGGTGCCGAAGAAGAACCAGGCTCACGGGCTGCCTCAGGCTCACCCGTTGGCGGAATTTTCTCTCGTTGAATACCTCTAGGGTTCTTAGGCTTGTGATCCTGCCAATATTCCGGCACTCCGGCATCGATGCATATCTGATGAATCAAGTGTGGGACAATCAGACTCCGCTTGTAATTTTTCTGACTACACACCAACTCATCATAAATTGCTCGGCCAACATCGACATTTAACTCGAAAACCAAAGCGTACATCATTCCAAGATCGCCTATGTGAAAGTGTGTCAAATTATTCTTCGGCAATAAACGACTCGGATGAAACGGCAATAAACTCTCCAATCTTCAGACCATGCCGTAGTAACAATCTCCTTACGGTCTCCACCCGGTCTGAGCGTCCAAGCAACATCGGGGCAAACTTTCAATCGGAGCTCCTCCAAGGGATCCTACCCCGAATCTTGCCTCCGCTTGATTTCCTCTTTATAATCGGATCCTTCAAACGCCGCCAAACCATACTTTGCATTAATCACTTGCGGCGTAAAAGGAACTCTCACGCCTCAAACCATCACCACCCCTGTGTCCAAGTCGGTTTCCGAAAAATTAGCATAAAACTCCCTAACCAACGAATCATTCACCGGGGTAGTCGGTATCTTCATCAATTCCTCCCATTTCCTATCTCGCAACAACTTCACAAAAACGGGATCCACGTTTGTTTCTATCACCGCCCGCTCAACCAACATATTCCGAGCAAAATAGTGTTTGGTATAGACCTCGTGTGCTTTAGAATTGACAAACCGACGAGGCATAGGGATAGGCACGGGCCGGTCTCACTTTCTTTCGAGGTCTCTCGGTCCTAGGTTCGGCGGCATCGTCCCTAGGAACCTCTTCAGCAGTTTCACCTCTAGACGGCTCACCACCTCGGGCATTCTTGGTAAACCGTGCCAAGGGCACATCCAAATCAGTTTCAGATCCAGAGGTGGACTCGTCTCTCAAATCAGCTCTAGCTTGTTGTGACGACCTAGAGGGTTGCCTCCGGATCACTACACCTCTATTCGGATCAACTATGGGAGGGTCTAACTCTTTACGCTTTTTACCACTCTCCCTAGCCACACCCTTACCAAATTGCTTCTGAACTCCCTTCACCCGCACCATGATTGAAACCTTAAGGACCACAAACACTAAAGCATTCCAAGGCACAACAAAGGGTACCCGTTTAACATCCAAATCGGGATTTCAAACGAAACGTCCAAACCACCCACATCAACAACACACCATCACCATCCCCACACCACCACAGCAGAAGAAATAAGAAAAGAACCAACAAAAACGAAAGAAAATCAACAATAGTCGAAAATTCAAGCAAATGAGCCGACTCGAAAATCGAACTCACAAAAACGTGAATTAAAACGAGAAAAGGTGTTAAAAACTTACGATTGAAGGTGAGTAGATGATGATGATTCGTTGTGGAAACCCAAACAACGCAAATTTGACCCCAAAAATCCGACTTTTCCTTGAAATAGTCGGACTAGATAGGCGACTGATTCTCCAAATATGTGGAATGTTGGGAGATTTGGAAGAGATAATCGAAAAGAAGGTGTGTAGAGCGTTCTAACGCACTTTGAATTGCCCAATTTGGTGTAGAAACGTAGGACTTAGGGCAAAAAGGGAGGAGAAAAGTCGGTTTTTCGATGTTGAGTCCTGAAAAATGAGGGTTCAAGGCATGAGGGGGTATAAATAGACAGGTGTTGGACGCTCGTCCAACTCTGCGGACGGGCGTCTGATCGGAAATGTGATGAACTGGACGGGCGTCCAAAGTTCCGTACGCTCGTCCAAAGGCTTGATTTGAATACGGGATTGGAGGGAATTATCCGGACGGGCGTCCATATTTTTAGACGAACGTCTGGTGAAAAAGATGAATACAGGATTGAAAAGCTTGTTTCCAGACGGGCGTCCAGGAAAACTGAAGGCCGGACGGGCGTCCGTAATCACTAGACGGGCGTCCAGTCAAGAAAAATGCAAAATTGTCCTTTTATAAAAATTATCATATAAATCAACTAAATGCGAAATTTTTATTACTGATAATTTAAAAATCAAAAGTATAATACGGAAATGCACGAACATGAAAGAACTTGAAAATAAAACAAACACAAATAAAACAGTGGGTTGCCTCCCACCAAGCGCTTCCGTTTTACGTCGGGGCTCGACGAAAGCAAAACTAACTAAGACATCACTAATCTGCGTAGATCTCGTCCCAATCCACTAAGCGAATGAGACGCCGAAGCATGTCGCTAGCCGGAGGAAAGTCGTACTCATCCTGCAAACACCAATCTTCACCAGCTACCTCAACACCTCTTAAATGCTCAGCCCGCAGCACTAGTGCCAAATCCGTCAGCATAGGATCATTGAGGATCGTGTAAGGACGTCCTATGGCCTCCTGCAACTCCTCAATCGTGAAATCGCTGCCTCCCGAACAAGGTGGAACTATGATAACGTACGTGATGGTCTTAACCTGAGTGCTAATGTCAAAATCTACATGAAGAACTATAGTGCCTCCCGGTCCATCATCTACTGTGATCAGCGGTATCCGACTAATGAGTGGGAACTCCTCAGGGCGAACTCCGTAAAGATCCATATCTAGAAAGCAACTACTGACAGATAGAAACATAAAAGCTTAGTAAATCTCACTAAAACAACACACGAAAGCAAAAAGAACTAAGGAAAACCAAAACAAGATTGGATATCTAGGATGCCCCCTAGTGGCGCTTTTGGTTTATGTCGTTAGCTCGACACCATTTAAGCTCAGCCTGGGTCAGGCCATTTTACTTTTCTGCCCGCCGTGACCTCATTTAAGTTCTGATCAGGGTTGTGGCTGCAGAAACGACACTTAACGCATGGGATTAAAGCTTTGACGAGTTCTCCGTATACGTTGGACCTTTCCCATGGTTGATTTTCTCCTTTGTAGATTTCTCTCGATGACGTTTAAGTTGTTGCTCCCTTTCATATTCCTCCATATCCCAACTACGGCTAGAACTTCTTGTGATAGACCACTACCGTTATCCTCGAAAACGGATTAGGTGAGATCTCGTCGAGTCATCGACTTCATTAACACCACATCCAAGGATATCGAGAAATTTAACAATCAAAGGCTTGTCTGTAGGTTCACCAATGTAGTGTTTGCACCTCTGACCATTAACTCGAAACGGCTGATCTTTATAACCGAGTAGTTCTAGAACGCCTCCAGGAATGATTTTGAGAATCGTAAAGGGGCCGGACCATCGTGTTCTCAGCTTTCCAGAAAACAAATGTAATCTGGAATTATAAAGAAGAACTTGTTCCCCTACTTGAAATTCTCTTTTCTTAATTTTGGCGTCATGGAGGAGTTTCATCTTATCCTTGCTTATCCTGGCGCTTTCGTAAGCCTGGAGTCGGAACTCGTCTAACTCATGCAGCTGCTGCAGTCGATGTTTTCCACAAGTTTGGGAGTCAAAGTTAAGAAACTTTGTCGCCCAATAAGCCCTATGCTCTAACTCAACCGGCGATGACATGGCTTGCAGTAAACCATCGATATGGAGATGTACCCATAGGGGTTTTATAGGCAGTTCTATACGCCCATAGTGCATCATCCAATTTCAAACTCCAGTCCTTTCTATGACTGTTCACTGTCTTTTCCAGGATTTGCTTGATGCTCTGGTTGCTTCGCTCAACCTGACCACTAGTCATCGGATGATATGGTGTGCCAGTTTTGTGACGAACACCATACTTTTCAAGAACTTTCTCTAGGGGTCGGTTGCAGAAATGCGTTCCTTCATCACTGATCAAGGCTCGAGGACATCCAAATCTCACAAAGATATTTTTCTTTAGGAATTTCATGACCGTTTTATGGTCATTGTGAGTTGTGGCTTGAGCCTCCACCCATTTCGAAACATAGTCGACGCAGACTAAGATGTATTTGTTGCCACACGATGATGGGAAAGGTCCCATAAAATCGATGCCCCATACATCAAAGACTTCGCATTCTAAGATGGGTTTTAAAGGCATGTCAAAACGCCTTGTCAGAGTTCCGGTTCTTTGACACCTATCGCAAGCTTTACAGAAGGCTTCTGTATCCTTAAAGATCGTAGGCCAATAGAAACCGGACTGGAAGATCTTAGCAACCGTTTTCCAAGGACCAAAGTGACCTCCAGTGGGTCCACTGTGGCATTGCTCGATAATCTCTTGTTGCTCAGATTCAGGAACGCATCTCCTAAGCAAACCATCTTTGCGGATTTTAAAAGATAAGGTTCATCCCAAACGAAATATTTCATATCGAGAGAAGAACTTCTTCTTCTCTTGATAAGACATTTCAGGATCAAGATATTGGGAATGAAGATAATTGACGATGGAAGAATACCATGGGACGTCTGGAGAGCGGCCATCGATCAACATGATGTTTTCTAGAGGAAAGTAAAGATCTATATCATCAGGATCGCCCTTTTCCTCACTTAACATCCTAGAAACATGATCTGCCACTACGTTCTCACTGCCATTTTTATCTTTAATTTGAACGTCAAACTCTTGGAGGGTCAGTATCCAACGCAGTAAGCGCGGTTTAGCTTCCTTTTTGGTCATGAGATAACGCAAAGCAGCGTGGTCAGTCCACACAATCACTTGAGCACCCAGCAAGTAACTACGAAACTTATCCATAGAAAAGACTACGGCTAATAGTTCCTTTTCAGTTGTCGTGTAGTTAACTTGAGAAGGATTCAGTGTGTGACTGGCGTAATAGATAGGTTGGAACTTTCCATTAAGCTTTTGCCCTAAGATCGCACCAACCGCATAGTTTGATGCGTCACACATAAGCTCAAAGGGTAAGTTCCGGTCGGTGAAATAAGAATTGGAGCGGATATTAACCGATTCTTGAGCTCCTCGAACGCTTGCTTGCGGTTTTCATCGAAATTGAACTCAACGTCTTCCTTGAGCGAGTAGATAGGGGCTTGGCTACTTTGGAAAAATCTTGGATGAATCTCCTATAGAAACCGACATGTCCGAGGAAACTTCTGACTTCACGTACATTCTTAGGATAACTCATCTTCTCAATGGCTTCTACCTTGGCCCTATCTACTTCTATACCGTTGGCGGACACTTTGTGGCCAAGAACTATCCTTCATCGACCATAAAATGGCACTTTTCCCAATTGAGTACTAAGTCCTTTTCCACACATCTAGACAACACCGATCAAGATTATCGAGGCAATCATCGAAGGATTGACCAAAGACCGAGAAATCATCCATAAAAATCTCCATGCACTTTTCAACTAGCCCGTCAAAGATTGCCATCATACACCTTTGAAAGGTGGCCGGGGCATTACGGAGACCAAATGGCATCCGCACGTGGCGGATGTCCCATAAGGGCAAGTGAAAGTGGTCTTCTCTTGGTCAACGGGATCAATGGGTATACGAAAATATCTGAATAACCATCCGGAAACGATAGAATGCGTGCCCCGCCGGACGCTCAAGCATCTGGTCAATGAATGGAAGGGGGAAATGATCTTTCAGTGTGACCTCATTGAGCTTTCGATAATCGATACATACTCTGTATCCAGTAACGAGCCTCAATGCTATCTCTTCTCCCTTCTCATTTTTCTCAATCGTAATTCCACCTTTCTTGGGAACTACTTGTGTCGGGGAAACCTATTCACTGTCAGCAATGGCGTAAATGATACCCATATCTAGAAGTTTAATGATCTCCTTTTTAACAACTTCCCGCATATGAGGGTTGAGCCTCCTCGGGGCTGTCGTACACACTTCGCACCCTCATTCGTCTTGATCTTGTGCATGCGGATGTCGGGCGATATACCTCTTATATCTCCTACTTGCCAACCAAAAGCTTTTTCATTTCTCTTCAAGACGTTGATTAATTTCATCTCCTCTAAGCGAGACAACTTGGCGGAAATAATTAGTGGAAGCTTGTCGCCTTCTCTTAAAAACACATATTTCAAATGCTTGGGCAACGGCTTCACACCAAATCGGCGGGGGTCCTCTAAACTCGATTTAAGATCTCCACCTTTCAACTCAACATCACCGAGCTTACTTAGTGGTCCCACCGCCTCGAGCTTCTCCGTATAACAACTCATCGGCTTCTAGATTTTCTAGACCTACCACACCATGAGTATTCAATTTATCCATTAGTCGCTCATATTCTTCCCCTACGGCCATGACTTGTTTATCCATAAAATCAGTGAAATCGTCAGTCATATCATCTATGGAAAAGCTGGTTGGGGATCCAGAGGGTACTTGACTAGATTTGGTAACATTGTAACTCACCTCTTTGTCACCAACTCGGATTGTCACTTGCCCACCATCACAATCGATGAGGGCTCTGGCTGTAGATAGGAAAGGTCTTCCAAGAACCAGGGGAACGTTTTCATCTTTCTCCATATCTAAGACGTGCCAATCTACTAGAAAGGTAAATCTATCAATCTGAACTAGAACGTCCTTCAGGATCCCTGAAGCTTTCTTAGAAGATCGATCAGCGAATTGTAAGCTCATAGTTGTGGGTTCTAGAAGGCTTTGCAGACCGAGCTGTTTGCATACAGACATGGGCATAAGGCTTATAGAGGCGCCTAGATCGCACAAAGAATTAGGGAAGACTAGGCCTCCCATTAACACTGTAAGCACGAACTTTCCAGGGTCACCTCGTTTTGTTGGTAAGTCTTCATAATTTATCAGGGAACAATCATCACCAATTCGCCTTTCCATGCCTGCTAACTTCTTTTTCGAAGACACAACATCCTTGATGAATTTTGTATACTTAGGCATCTCGACCAAGACCTCGGATAATGGCAGATTTACTTGAGTATTTTTCAAAAGGTTAAGCACTTTTTCATATTTCTTATCTTCACTCAGAGGGATGTTGCTCTTTCTCGGTGGAAAAGGGAGTTTCTTCAGATCACTCTCAGAGAAAATCTTCTTTGAGGATGCACTTACGGCTTTATCCTCCAAGTCTTTCCACCGAACAGTCTTTTCAGAATTTTTCTTAGTCAGGGGATCAACCTCCTGACTTTCTCTTGAGTTCTCAGTCCTCAAGGGGTCAGCCACTTGAGGATCTGTTTCTTCTGCACCTCTCAGGAGGTCAGCCACCTGAGTATTTCTTTGCAGCGAAGGGGATTGTTGGTGCTCCGCTTCCCCTCCTGCCTCATCAGTGGCAGGAGGGGCTAGTGGTTTCCCTGGAAGCCAGGGGGACCACTAAGCTGTGTACCGCTTCTTAAACTCATGGTACTGGCCTCCTATTTACCATATTGCATTGATGGCACGAGGTCAGTACACTGGCCGCTGCTTAAGTCAGCCTGAGCAACATGACCACCCTTAGGATTTTTCTCAGTAAAGCTGGGCAAGTGCCCTTGGGGTCTTGATGCTAGCTTTGCTCGGCCACCGCCCCTATCTGTCTCTCAAGATTTTTATTCGTACTCATTAGGAGCTGAATATTCTTGTTTTGCTCCTCTCTAAAGGAGTTCCATTCGGCTTTAAGATCAGTTGAACTTGAAGGGCCTTGAGAGTTTGGGAAGTTTGGAGAGTATGGCTGGCTGGGTCGACTTTGATAATTAGGATTGGAATTAGAGGGCCAATTCTGATTGAACCTTGGTGTGGAATTGGAAAAATTCGAGTTTTGATTGAATCCAGGGTTTCTGTTGAAGTTTGGATTCTGATTAAAGCTTGGATTCTGGCCGACACCCTGATTTTGAGCATTATTCTGGCCAGAGAATTGGTTATTGAACCTCGGATTAGACTGGCCAGAAAAGGCATTCACTTGGCATGTGATTGGATTATATTGTCCATTATTATGAACAACGTTGACTTGATGAACAGAAGGGGGTTGAAATTGACACTGGCCAGACATGTGGCCAGTCTGACAACAATTTTCGCAATACAGAACCTGAGAGTTCTGTGGAAACGAAAGAGTCTGATTACTCGGATTAGGAACGGTTTGGGATGTTGTCAGCTGAGAATTAGCCATTTGCTTTTGCAACATGGCAATCAGATTCTGCATAGTCACTTCCTCGACCTTGGGAGGAGGAGGAGGTGCCTGAATAGCTTGATAGGATGGGGCATAGTTATATTTGGCAATGTCTTCAAACAATGCCCATCCTTCGTCTGGAGTCTTCTTCAAAAACGCCCCACCTGATGAACTATTGACCATGCCCTTAGTGAGCTCGGTCAATCCGCTAAAGAATGTATTGACTTGCCTTTGCATGGGCAAGCAATGGTGGGGACATTTTCGGAGGAGGGACTTGAACCTTTTCCAGCAATCAAAGAAAGACTCATTTTCCTGCTGATGGAATGTGAAGATTTCGTTCAAACACTGGGCCGTCTTTGATGGAGGGAAATATTGACTCAAAAATTCTTTTTCAAGTCCGGCCCAGGTCGTAATGGATTCCGAAGGGAGAGAGTGATACCACTCTAGTGCTCCCCCTCGCAAGGAAAATGGGAAATGTTTGAGCTTGATTGCGTCCTCACTTACACCTTGGATACGGGTAGTACCGCATATATGTAGAAATGTGTGTAGGTGAGTATGGGGGTTCTCCGATTGATAGCCGTGAAAAATTGATGCATGCTGCATCATCTGAATAAGTCCTGGCTTTAGCTCGAAAGTTGGAGCAGTAATGGCCGGCATAACGATAGCCGGGTTGATGGTGACTGTACCGGGCATGGCATAATCGGCCAACGTCCGTCTATCTTCCGCTGCCATTATTACTATTTCTTTGATTTCTTCTGTAAGATTTTGCTCAAATTCTTGATCAAGAGCGTTTCCTTCGTCAAAACGAAGTCTCCGCCTATTGGGTCGGACTATGGTCCGCTCGGGGTCAGGAGAGTAGATTAGTGGTCCCTTCTGACTATGAGTTTGCATACACCGAGATCCAAGATCAAGTTATTGAGCAAGAAAGAAAGAAGGAGAAAGAGAACTATAAACTACGAAACTAACAACTTAAACTAAATACTTACAATCTAATCTAAGATCAAAACCTAGAGAAAAGAAAAGAAGAGAAAAGAAGAAGATGATAGGAGGAAAGAGGAACGGACGGACGTCCAAAATTATGGACGAGCGTCTGACCAGTTTTCAGAATGGACGGGCGTTCAAAATATGAACGCTCGTCCTCTTTTTCAGGATTCCTTTGGACGGGCGTCCAGAAGTATGAACGCTCGTCTGCGGGTCAGAATTGATACATGATTGAAGAATTTTCAGCGGACGGGCGTCCAGTGAACTAAACGCTCGTCCGACTGAAGCAAGAACTGGACGGGCATCTGGTAAAACGGACGCTCGTCCAACTGGGCAGAACGATTAGAAAAACAGAGCGTGATAAAACAAAAAAACAGAGTATAGACTAGGAGCAAAAATTTTATATTAACTACTAACAGAAACACAATTAAAACGACAGACAAGCGAACAAAAACAACTAAACGATTAACCACAAACAGAAACTGAGAAGATCTAACCTAAAAACAGGAATTGAAAACAAAACAAAAACTAGGCAACGTCCGGTTCCCCGGCAACGGCGCCAAAAACTTGTCTACGGATTTTATCTATGCAAAACAAACAAGTAATAAATTTATAATCCGGTTAACCCCAAGTATAAGGATCGTAGTACTAGTGGTTAATGCCGGGTCGATCCTACGGGGAACTGGACGATTGTGGTTCCTAGTTTTTGTCTAACTAAACTATGTCACGAAAAACTAAACTAAACAAATGAGTAAAACAAAACCGAACTACACATATATGCTGAAAATAAACTAGACGAGAGGACGAGAATCCAAAGCTAGGAAGGTTTGGTTGCGAACAAATTAATCTAAAGGTGCAATAGAAAATAAACTAACTAAACAGTTCAAGTTTTAAGGGTTAAATCAAGTTTAAAACGGACAAACGAGTATTGATCCACCTATCCAACAAACACTAATCTCTCATCCCGATTATATTGCGCTTTCTATCAAGTTGTGATTCATCTTATCAAAGGTATGAATCCTACTTTCGTAGATGATTCGCCTATTAATTTCTATCTTTCGATTTACGGAAATTAACGCGTCATAACATAAACAAAGATGTAAACTTTAACGTTTTAACCTAGATATTCAACCTATCAACTTTCGTTTGACATAGATCAAAGATCTATTCCTAAATCATGGTGATCTAATGTTTATAAAGACTTTCATCAAATATAAAACATCATACATGCACATCTTTCGATATAAATGCAATTAATCAACATAAGACATGATAAAGGAAACAACTTGATTAAAAACTTACAATATAACCGGAGAATCAAAATTAATGAAAGTTGGATGGCTTCACAATGCTCGTTTGATTGAAGCCTAGCCTCTTAGCATCCTTGAATAGCTTGAATTGTTGAAGTAAATTGCATAAATTAAACTAATTTTATCTAGGAATTGAAGAACATAAAAGCGGTAAAAAACGAGTAAAAACGCAGCCTATAGCCGCCCCTAGGGTTTAGGGTTCGCAGATTGTCAATTGGTATCTCAATGTGTGAAAAATAGGCAAGTATTTATAGAGATTTGAGGCGGTTTCACTAAGTCGGCAATCCGGACGCTCGTCCGACGAAGTGGACTCTCGTCCAAGTGTTCTGAACTCCAATGTAGACGTTCATCTGGATAGCGTCCAAACTCTCTGATCTTCTTTTTGCACCTTGGACGCTCGTCTGCTTCTTCTGGACGCTCGTTCAGTAAGTTCATGAAGCCTCGGTATTGAATCCTTCCCCAGACGCCCGTTTGGATTGTCGGACGCCCGTCCACTCCCGGACGGGACTTGGACGCCGATTTAGCCGGAATGAAACTTGATTAAATCATCTCTATCTCTTTTTCTCCACTCCATTCGATCATTATCTCTTTCTTAAATCTTTATAGCTCGAATTCTCTCCCTTTTGACCATCATTTGAGCACAATGAACATACCTATAACACATGGAAAACATCGCAAACTGTAATAGTATTCAAATAATTATAATTTAACCATGAAATCACATAAATATATCATTATTGCGATTAAGTCTATAAAAATATCGTTTGCTCAATATTTCAATATAAAGACCAATTATTATGCAAATTACACAATATAGAGGGGAAACATCGTAAAATATATCCTTAAAATTCATAGATTTTCACCCTTAACAACTCCCCCACACTTAGCTTTTGCTCGTCCCGAGCAAAACAAAACGAAAAATTAGGCTCGAGAAAGGAAAACAGGCATCTAAACAGATATAACATACATTCAATAACTTAGATGTTCACCGGTGTGTGTGCATAGCCATAGAAAACTTCCACCAAAACCAAACTTGAGAAACTCAAAGTAAAACTAGCTAATACCCCCTCGTAGAATAGCAATAAATGACACTAATAAGATGTACCATACAAACGTGACATATCCCGAAAAGAATGATCGAATATACCTAGGACCCTTCTGAAATACTCAGAGGATAATCCCTACAGCATATCTATCAGTTTATACTGGGGATAAGATTAACGAAAACTAAGCCTTATTCATTTCATAACATATATTAAGTTGATTGAATTCATTCACTTTTTTGAACACACATTAGAAGAAGCTATTGCCCTCATAGCAGAATAGGACATTTCGAGATAATCCCCTACCGTACTCCAATCATAAGGCAGCTTTTTCTAACTGTCGTGAGCTTTTGGTCATCATGGTGGAATAGGACATACGTGGTATACCCTACCTCACTCAAATCATCGACTAGCTTCCGACACACCCTTTTTAATCAACTATTAACTTATCCTTTTAATTGACATTAGCCCCGTGTTACTTATCACATTCAAACTTCTAGATATTCACAGTATAACATACTACGGAACTAAATACAAACTATCATAAGTCTCACGATATATACGTAGCACTAAGCACATGACTTATGAGATAATCAAAAACTACTAATCCAAAACAGGGTATAACTTTATAAAAGTAGCTCATCATTAACTATGGCTCGTGAAAAATAGTGTCAGGTGAAGCAACTAACTTATCAAGTACATGAAATATCGCATAGATGACTATAAAAACAACGGACTTCAAATTGAATTTCCTACTCGGGACAAAACAAAAACAAAAGTGTCGGAAAAGTTTGAAAAATTACGCTCATTTTGCATAAAAAAAAACAATCTAACGTATTAAACAAACGTATGCGCATAGGTACAAATCGAACTATCCCTTCCCCCACACTTAAAAATGCAACATGTCCTCATGTTGTGCAGAAGAGGATATAATATAAAAAAAAGATAAGAACTTAGCTGAACTTGCGTAGAACACCGAGCCGTCGGTCAGGCTGGAGCATGAAAAGGCCAACGCTTGCAAAAAGCGTGGAAAAACGTCCCAAAACTAACTCAATCGGATCTCGACAAAAACTACCGCCGCAAAACTCGAGAAACGAAAAACTCGGGGAAAACGGGGTATAACATGGCGATAGAGATAATAAATCAAAAACGAAATAAAAAGAAAAGGTCATCGATAATTATGTCAATACAAGTCAAAGAAAAAGAGTGCGGGGTGCCCGACGGCTTACATGATCATCCAAAATAGACGCCTATGATAAACAACGATGTAGCGTAAAAACTAAGAGTCATGAACGGCGCCGACGGGTAGCAATAGTCGAAATACAACTAGATCGAATAAAAGTATACCAAAAAGTGCAACACCGAAAGAATAACAAGAAACAATCAAGATGTCCCCGGAGTCGTCTCGGTCGTAGAAGGATCGAGCGAGCGAGTAACCGGCGGGAGCATCAACGGGAGGAGGATGCGAAGCGGTGTACGGCGGCCGTAGACGTCGTACGTGAAGGTGCCGGGCGTGTAACCGGGCGATGGCCCCCCGGGAGGATTCTCCTCCGCCTCCTCATCGTCGGGCTCTTTTTCCGCCTCGATCACATCGGCAATAACTTGCTCGATCGCATCGGAAAAGACGAACTCCGTATCACTCTCTTTGAAAATATGCATATCCCTCGGTTTCTTGCCCTCCACAATGCACTTCAGCACGTACATCATGTTCTTTTGCGTCTCCTGGATATCCGTCATCCAATCTCGCAGACTGTTGGCCATGCTGTACCGTGTCCTCTCCGCAGGAGATAAACTAGATAAGGCGTGACTCGGAGGCGGTGCCGAAGAAGAACCAGGCTCACGGGCTGCCTCAGGCTCACCCGTTGGCGGAATTTTCTCTCATTGAATACCTCTAGGGATCTTAGGCTTGTGATCCTGCCTATATTCCGGCACTCCGGCATCGATGCATATCTGATGAATCAAGTGTGGGACAATCAGACTCCGCTTGTAATTTTTCTGACTACACACCAACTCATCATAAATTGCTCGGCCAACATCGACATTTAACTCGAAAACCAAAGCGTACATCATTCCAAGATCACCTATGTGAAAGTGTGTCAAATTATTCTTCGGCAATAAACGACTCTGGATGAAACGGCAATAAACTCTCCAATCTTCAGACCATGCCGTAGTAACAATCTCCTTACGGTCTCCACCCGGTCTGAGCGTCCAAGCAACATCGGGGCAAACTTTCAATCGGAGCTCCTCCAAGGGATCCTGCCCCGAATCTTGCCTCCGCTTGATTTCCTCTTTATAATCGGATCCTTCAAACGCCGCCAAACCATACTTTGCATTAATCACTTGCGGCGTAAAAGGAACTCTCACGCCTCGAACCATCACCACCCATGTGTCCAAGTCGGTTTCCGAAAAATTAGCATAAAACTCCCTAACCAACGAATCATTCACCGGGGTAGTCGGTATCTTCATCAATTCCTCCCATTTCCTATCTCGCAACAACTTCACAAAAACGGGATCCACGTTTGTTTCTATCACCGCCCGCTCAACCAACATATTCCGAGCAAAATAGTGTTTGGTATAGACCTCGTGTGCTTTAGAATTGACAAACCGATGAGGCATAGGGATAGGCACAGCTGGTCTCACTTTCTTTCGAGGTCTCTCAGTCCTAGGTTCAGCGGCATCGTCCCTAGCAACCTCTTCAGCAGTTTCACCTCTAGACGGCTCACCACCTCGGGCATTCTTGGTAAACCGTGCCAAGGGCACATCCAAATCAGTTTCAGATCCAGATGTGGACTCATCTCTCAAATCAGCTCTAGCTTGTTGTGATGACCTAGAGGGTTGCTTCCGGATCACTACACCTCTATTCGGATCAACTATGGGAGGGTCTAACTCTTTACGCTTTTTACCACTCTCCCTAGCCACACCCTTACCAAATTGCTTCTGAACTCCCTTCACCCGCACCATGATTGAAACCTTAAGGACCACAAACACTAAAGCATTCCAAGGCACAACAAAGGGTACCCGTTTAACATCCAAATCGGGATTTCAAACGAAACGTCCAAACCACCCACATCAACAACACACCATCACCATCCCCACACCACCACGAGCGAAGAAGAAATAAGAAAAGAACCAACAAAAACGAAAGAAAATCAACAATAGTCGAAAATTCAAGCAAATGAGCCGACTCGAAAATCGAACTCACAAAAACGTGAATTAAAACGAGAAAAGGTGTTAAAAACTTACGATTGAAGGTGAGTAGATGATGATGATTCGTTGTGGAAACCCAAACAACGCAAATTTGACCCCAAAAATCCGACTTTTCCTTGAAATAGTCGGACTAGATAGGCGACTGATTCTCCAAATATATGGAATGTTGGGAGATTTGGAAGAGATAATCGAAAAGAAGGTGTGTAGAGCGTTCTAACGCACTTTGAATTGCCCAATTTGGTGTAGAAACGTAGGATTTAGGGCAAAAAGGGAGGAGAAAAGTCGGTTTTTCGATGTTGAGTCCTGAAAAATGAGGGTTCAAGGCATGAGGGGGTATAAATAGACAGGTGTTGGACGCTCGTCCAACTCTGCGGACGGGCGTCTGATCGGAAATGTGATGAACTGGACGGGCGTCCAAAGTTCCAGACGCTCGTCCAAAGGCTTGATTTGAATACAAGATTGGAGGGAATTATCCGGACGGGCGTCCATATTTTTAGACGAACGTCTGGTGAAAAAGATGAATATAGGATTGAAAAGCTTGTTTCCAGACGGGTGTCCAATAACTTGGACGGGCGTCCAGGAAAACCGAAGGCCGGACGGGCGTCCAGAATCACTAGACGGGCGTCCAGTCAAGAAAAATGCAAAATTGTCCTTTTATAAAAATTATCATATAAATCAACTAAATGCGAAATTTTTATTACTGATAATTTAAAAATCAAAAGTATAATACGGAAATGCACGAACATGAAAGAACTTGAAAATAAAACAAACACAAATAAAACAGTGGGTTGCCTCCCACCAAGCGCTTCCGTTTTACGTCGGGGCTCGACGAAAGCAAAACTAACTAAGACATCACTAATCTGCGTAGATCTCGTCCCAATCCACTAAGCGAATGAGACGCCGAAGCATGTCGATAGCCGGAGGAAAGTCGTACTCATCCTGCAAACACCAATCTTCACCAGCTACCTCAACACCTCTGAAATGCTCGGCCCGCGACACTAGTGCCAAATCCATCGGCATAGGATCATTGAGGATCGTGTAAGGACGTCCTATGGCCTCCTGCAACTCCTCAGTCGTGAAATCGCTGCCTCCCGAACAAGGTGGAACTATGATAACGTACGTGATGGTCTTAACCTGAGTGCTAATGTCAAAATCTACATGAAGAACTATAGTGCCTCCCGGTCCATCATCTATCGTGATCGGCGGTATCCGACTAATGAGTGGGAACTCCTCAGGGCGAACTCCGTAAAGATCCATATCTAGAAAGCAACTACTGACAGATAGAAACATAAAAGCTTAGTAAATCTCACTAAAACAACACACGAAAGCAAAAAGAACTAAGGAAAACCAAAACAAGATTGGATATCTAGGATGCCCCCTAGTGGCGCTTTTGGTTTATGTCGTTAGCTCGACACCATTTAAGCTCAGCCTGGGTCAGGCCATTTTACTTTTACGCCGCCGTGACCTCATTTAAGTTCGATCGGGGTTGTGGCTGCGCAAAACGACACTTAACGCATGGGATTAAAGCTTTGACAGTTCTCCAGATACGTTGGACCTTTCCCATGGTTGATTTTCTACTTTGTAGATTTCTCTGATGACGTTTAAGTTGTTGCTCCCTTTCATATTCCTCCATATCCCAACTACCGGCTAGAACTTCTTGTGATAGACCACTACCGTTATCCTCAGAAAACAGATTAGGTGAGATCTCGTCAGAGTCATCGACTTCATTAACACCACATCCAAGGATATCGAGAAATTTAACAATCAAAGGCTTGTCTGTAGGTTCACCAATGTAGTGTTTGCACCTCTGACCATTAACTCGAAACGGCTGATCTTTATAACCGAGTAGTTCTAGAACGCCTCCAGGAATGATTTTGAGAAACGTAAAGGGGCCGGACCATCGTGTCCCCAGCTTTCCAGAAAACAAATGTAATATGGAATTATAAAGAAGAACTTGTTCCCCTACTTGAAATTCTCTTTTCTTAATTTTGGCGTCATGGATGAGTTTCATCTTATCCTTGCTTATCCTGGCGCTTTCGTAAGCCTGGAGTCGGAACTCGTCTAACTCATGCGCTGTTGCAGTCGATGTTTTCCACAAGTTTGGGAGTCAAAGTTAAGAAACTTTGTCGCCCAATAAGCCCTATGCTCTAACTCAACTGGCAGATGACATGGCTTGCCGTAAACCATCTGATATGGAGATGTACCCATAGGGGTTTTATAGGCAGTTCTATACGCCCATAGTGCATCATCCAATTTCAAACTCCAGTCCTTTCTATGACTGTTCACTGTCTTTTCCAGGATTTGCTTGATGCTCTGGTTGCTTCGCTCAACCTGACCACTAGTCATCGGATGATATGGTGTGCCAGTTTTGTGACGAACACCATACTTTTCAAGAACTTTCTCTAGGGGTCGGTTGCAGAAATGCGTTCCTTCATCACTGATCAAGGCTCGAGGACATCCAAATCTCACAAAGATATTTTTCTTTAGGAATTTCATTACCGTTTTATGGTCATTGTGAGTTGTGGCTTGAGCCTCCACCCATTTCGAAACATAGTCGATGCAGACTAAGATGTATTTGTTGCCACACGATGATGGGAAAGGTCCCATAAAATCGATGCCCCATACATCAAAGACTTCGCATTCTAAGATGGGTTTTAAAGGCATGTCAAAACGCCTTGTCCGAGTTCCGGTTCTTTGACACCTATCGCAAGCTTTACAGAAGGCTTCTGTATCCTTAAAGATCGTAGGCCAATAGAAACCGGATTTGGAAGATCTTAGCAACCGTTTTCCAAGGACCAAAGTGACCTCCAGGTGGGTCCACCGTGGCATTGCTCGATAATCTCTTGTTGCTCGGATTCGGAACGCATCTCCTAAGCAAACCATCTTTGCGGATTTTAAAAAGATAAGGTTCATCCCAAACGAAATATTTCATATCGAGAGAAGAACTTCTTCTTCTCTTGATAAGACATTTCGGGATCAAGATATTGGGAATGAAGATAATTGACGATGGAAGAATACCATGGGACGTACGGAGAGCGGCCATCGATCAACATGATGTTTTCTAGAGGAAAGTAAAGATCTATATCATCGGGATCACCCTTTTCCTCACTTAACATCCTAGAAACATGATCTCGCCACTACGTTCTCACCGCCCTTTTTATCTTTAATTTGAACGTCAAACTCTTGGAGGTCGGTATCCAATGCGGTAAGCGCGGTTTAGCTTCCTTTTTGGTCATGAGATAACGCAAAGCAGCGTGGTCAGTCCACACAATCACTTGAGCACCCAGCAAGTAACTACGAAACTTATCCATAGCAAAGACTACGGCTAATAGTTCCTTTTCAGTTGTCGTGTAGTTAACTTGAGAAGGATTCAGTGTGTGACTGGCGTAATAGATAGGTTGGAACTTTCCATTAAGCTTTTGCCCTAAGACTGCACCAACTGCATAGTTTGATGCGTCACACATAAGCTCAAAGGGTAAGTTCCAGTCAGGTGAAATAATAATTGGAGCGGATATTAACCGATTCTTGAGTTCCTCGAACGCTTGCTTGCAGTTTTCATCGAAATTGAACTCAACGTCTTCCTTGAGCAGAGTAGATAGGGGCTTGGCTACTTTGGAAAAATCTTGGATGAATCTCCTATAGAAACCGACATGTCCGAGGAAACTTCTGACTTCACGTACATTCTTAGGATAACTCATCTTCTCAATGGCTTCTACCTTGGCCCTATCTACTTCTATACCGTTGGCGGACACTTTGTGGCCAAGAACTATCCCTTCATCGACCATAAAATGGCACTTTTCCCAATTGAGTACTAAGTCCTTTTCCACACATCTAGACAACACCGATCAAGATTATCGAGGCAATCATCGAAGGATTGACCAAAGACCGAGAAATCATCCATAAAAATCTCCATGCACTTTTCAACTAGCTTTGTCAAAGATTGCCATCATACACCTTTGAAAGGTGGCCGGGGCATTACGGAGACCAAATGGCATCTGCACGTAGGCGAATGTCCCATAAGGGCAAGTGAAAGTGGTCTTCTCTTGGTCAACGGGATCAATGGGTATCGAAAATATCTGAATAACCATCCGGGAAACGAGTAGAATGCGTGCCCCGCCAGACGCTCAAGCATCTGGTCAATGAATGGAAGGGGGAAATGATCTTTCAGTGTGACCTCATTGAGCTTTCGATAATCGATACATACTCTGTATCCAGTAACGAGCCTCAATGCTATCTCTTCTCCCTTCTCATTTTTCTCAATCGTAATTCCACCTTTCTTGGGAACTACTTGAGTCGGGGAAACCCATTCACTGTCAGCAATGGCGTAAATGATACCCATATCTAGAAGTTTAATGATCTCCTTTTTAACAACTTCCTGCATATGAGGGTTGAGCCTCCTCTGGGGCTGTCGTACACACTTCGCACCCTCATTCGTCTTGATCTTGTGCATGCAGATGTCAGGCGATATACCTCTTATATCTCCTACTTGCCAACCAAAAGCTTTTTCATTTCTCTTCAAGACGTTGATTAATTTCATCTCCTCTAAGCGAGACAACTTGGCGGAAATAATTAGTGGAAGCTTGTCGCCTTCTCTTAAAAACACATATTTCAAATGCTTGGGCAACGGCTTCAGCACCAAATCAGCAGGGGGGTCCTCTAAACTCGATTTAAGATCTCCACCTTTCAACTCAACATCACTGAGCTTACTTAGTGGTCCCACCGCCTCAGCTTCTCCGTATAACAACTCATCAGCTTCTAGATTTTCTAGACCTACCACACCATGAGTATTCAATTTATCCATTAGTCGCTCATATTCTTCCCCTACGGCCATGACTTGTTTATCCATAAAATCAGTGAAATCGTCAGTCATATCATCTATGGAAAAGCTGGTTGGGGATCCAGAGGGTACTTGACTAGATTTGGTAACATTATAACTCACCTCTTTGTCACCAACTCGGATTGTCACTTGCCCACCATCACAATCGATGAGGGCTGCGGCGTAGATAGGAAAGGTCTTCCAAGAATCGGGGAACGTTTTCATCTTTCTCCATATCTAAGACGTACCAATCTCTTTGGAAAGGTAAATCTATCAATCGAACTAGAACGTCCTTCAGGATCCCTGAAGCTTTCTTAGAAGATCGATCAGCGAATTGTAAGCTCATAGTTGTGGGTTCTAGAAGGCTTTGTAGACCGAGCTGTTTGCATACAGACATGGGCATAAGGCTTATAGAGGCACCTAGATCGCACAAAGAATTAGGGAAGACTAGGCCTCCCATTAACACTGTAAGCACGAACTTTCCAGGGTCACCTCGTTTTGTTGGTAAGTCTTCATAATTTATCAGGGAACAATCATCACCAATTTGCCTTTCCATGCCTGCTAACTTCTTTTTCGAAGACACAACATCCTTGATGAATTTTGTATACTTAGGCATCTCGACCAAGACCTCGGATAATGGCAGATTTACTTGAGTATTTTTCAAAAGGTTAAGCATTTTTTCATATTTCTTATCTTCACTCGGAGGGATGTTGCTCTTTCTCGGTGGAAAAGGGAGTTTCTTCGAGATCACTCTCGGAGAAAATCTTCTTTGAGGATGCACTTACGGCTTTATCCTCCAAGTCTTTCCACCGAACGATCTTTTCGAATTTTTCTTAGTCGGGGGATCAACCTCCGACTTTCTCTTGAGTTCTCGGTCCTCGAGGGGTCGGCCACTTGAGGATGCGGTTTCTTCGCACATCTCGGGGGGTCGGCCACACCGAGTATTTCTTTGCGGCGAAGGGGATTGTTGGTGCTCGGCTTCCCCTCCCGCCTCATCGGTGGCGGGGAGGGGCTAGTGGTTTCCCGGAAGCCGGGGGGACCACTAAGGCGTGTACCGCTTCTTAAACTCATGGTGCGGCCTCCTCTTTACCATATTGCATTGATGGCACGAGGTCGGTACACGCGCTTGCTTAAGTCGGCTGAGCAACATGACCACCCTTAGGATTTTTCTCGGTAAAGGCGGGCAAGTGCCCTTGGGGTCTTGATGCTAACGCTCGGCCAATTGCCCTATCTGTCTCTCAAGATTTTTATTCGTACTCATTAGGAGCTGAATATTCTTGTTTTGCTCCTCTCTAAAGGAGTTCCATTCGGCTTTAAGATCGAGTTGAACTTGAAGGGCCTTGAGAGTTTGGGAAGTTTGGAGAGTATGGTAGGTTTGGGTCGACTTTGATAATTAGGATTGGAATTAGAGGGCCAATTCGATTGAACCTTGGTGTGGAATTGGAAAAATTCGAGTTTTGATTGAATCCGGGGTTTCGTTGAAGTTTGGATTCGATTAAAGCTTGGATTACGGCGACGCCACGATTTTGAGCATTATTCGGCGGAGAATTGGTTATTGAACCTCGGATTAGGCGCCGAGAAAAGGCATTCACTTGGCATGTGATTGGATTATACTTGTCCATTATTATGAACAACGTTGACTTGATGAACGAAGGGGGTTGAAATTGACACGGCCGGACATGTGGCCGGTCGACAACAATTTTCGCAATACAGAACCTGAGAGTTCTGTGGAAACGAAAGAGTCTGATTACTCGGATTAGGAACAGTTTGGGATGTTGTCACCTGAGAACTAGCCATTTGCTTTTGCAACATGGCAATCAGATTCTGCATAGTCACTTCCTCGACCTTGGGAGGAGGAGGAGGTGCCTGAATAGCTTGATAGGATGGGGCATAGTTATATTTGGCAATGTCTTCAAACAATGCCCATCCTTCGTCTGGAGTCTTCTTCAAAAACGCCCCACCTGATGAACTATTGACCATGCCCTTAGTGAGCTCGGTCAATCCGCTAAAGAATTTATTGACTTGCCTTTGCATCGGCAAGCCATGGTGGGGACATTTTCGGAGGAGGGACTTGAACCTTTTCCAGCAATCAAAGAAAGACTCATTTTCCTGCGATGGAATGTGAAGATTTCGTTCAAACAACTTGGGCCGTCTTTGATGGAGGGAAATATTGACTCAAAAATTCTTTTTCAAGTCCGGCCCGAGTCGTAATGGATTCCGAAGGGAGAGAGTGATACCACTCTAGTGCTCCCCCTCGCAAGGAAAATGGGAAAAGTTTGAGCTTGATTGCGTCCTCACTTACACCTTGGATACGGGTAGTACCGCATATATGTAGAAATGTGTGTAGGTGAGTATGGGGGTTCTCTGATTGATAGCCGTGAAAAATTGATGCATGCTGCATCATCTGAATAAGTCCTGGCTTTAGCTCGAAAGTTGGAGCAGTAATGGCCGGCATAACGATAGCCGGGTTGATGGTGACTGTACCGGGCATGGCATAATCGGCCAACGTCCGTCTATCTTCCGCTGCCATTATTACTATTTCTTTGATTTCTGCTGCAAGATTTTGCTCAAATTCTTGATCAAGAGCGTTTCCTTCGTCAAAACGAAGTCTCCGCCTATTGGGTCGGACTATGGTCCGCTCGGGGTCAGGAGAGTAGATTAGTGGTCCCTTCTGACTACGAGTTTGCATACACCGAGATCCAAGATCAAGTTATTGAGCAAGAAAGAAAGAAGGAGAAAGAGAACTATAAACTACGAAACTAACAACTTAAACTAAAGACTTACAATCTAATCTAAGATCAAAACCTAGAGAAAAGAAAAGAAGAGAAAAGAAGAAGATGATAGGAGGAAAGAGGAACGGACGGACGTCCAAAATTATGGACGAGTGTCTGACCAGTTTTCAGAATGGACGGGCGTTCAAAATATGAACGCTCGTCCTCTTTTTCAGGATTCCTTTGGACGGGCGTCCAGAAGTATGAACGCTCGTCTGCGGGTCAGAATTGATACAGGATTGAAGAATTTTCAGCGGACGGGCGTCCAGTGAACTAAACGCTCGTCCGACTGAAGCAAGAACTGGACGGGCGTCTGGTAAAACGGACGCTCGTCCAACTGGGCAGAACGATTAGAAAAACAGAGCGTGATAAAACAAAAAAACAGAGTATAGACTAGGAGCAAAAATTTTATATTAACTACTAACAGAAACACAATTAAAACGACAGACAAGCGAACAAAAACAACTAAACGATTAACCACAAACAGAAACTGAGAAGATCTAACCTAAAAACAGGAATTGAAAACAAAACAAAAACTAGGCAACGTCCGGTTCCCCGGCAACGGCGCCAAAAACTTGTCTACGGATTTTATCTATGCAAAACAAACAAGTAATAAATTTATAATCCGGTTAACCCCAAGTATAAGGATCGTAGTACTAGTGGTTAATGCCGGGTCGATCCTACGGGGAATCGGACGATTGTGGTTCCTAGTTTTTGTCTAACTAAACTATGTCACGAAAAACTAAACTAAACGGCGAGTAAAACAAAAAACGAACTACACATATATGCTGAAAATAAACTAGACGAGAGGACGAGAATCCAAAGCTAGGAAGGTTTGGTTGCGAACAAATTAATCTAAAGGTGCAATAGAAAATAAACTAACTAAACGAGTTCAAGTTTTAAGGGTTAAATCAAGTTTAAAACGGACAAACGAGTATTGATCCACCTATCCAACAAACACTAATCTCTCATCCCGATTATATTGCAGTTTCTATCAAGTTGTGATTCATCTTATCAAAGGTATGAATCCTACTTTCGTAGATGATTCGCCTATTAATTTCTATCTTTCGATTTACGGAAATTAACGCGTCATAACATAAACAAAGATGTAAACTTTAATGTTTTAACCTAGATATTCAACCTATCAACTTTCGTTTGACATAGATCAAAGATCTATTCCTAAATCATGGTGATCTAATGTTTATAAAGACTTTCATCAAATATAAAACATCATACATGCACATCTTTCGATATAAATGCAATTAATCAACATAAGACATGATAAAGGAAACAACTTGATTAAAAACTTACAATATAACCGGAGAATCAAAATTAATGAAAGTTGGATGGCTTCACAATGCTCGTTTGATTGAAGCCTAGCCTCTTAGCATCCTTGAATAGCTCGAATTGTTGAAGTAAATTGCATAAATTAAACTAATTTTATCTAGGAATTGAAGAACATAAAAGCGGTAAAAGCGAGTAAAAACGCAGCCTATAGCCGCCCCTAGGGTTTAGGGTTCGAAGATTGTCAATTGGTATCTCAATGTGTGAAAAATAGGCAAGTATTTATAGATATTTGAGGCGGTTTCACTAAGTCGGCAATCCGGACGCTCGTCCGACGAAGTGGACTCTCGTCCAAGTGTTCGAACTCCAATGTAGACGTTCGTCCGGATAGCGTCCAAACTCTACGATCTTCTTTTTGCACCTTGGACGCTCGTACGCTTCTTACGGACGCTCGTTCGGTAAGTTCATGAAGCCTCGGTATTGAATCCTTCCCACAGACGCCCGTTTGGATTGTCGGACGCCCGTCCACTCTGGACGGGACTTGGACGCCGGTTTAGCCGGAATGAAACTTGATTAAATCATCTCTATCTCTTTTTCTCCACTCCATTCGATCATTATCTCTTTCTTAAATCTTTATAGCTCGAATTCTCTCCCTTTTGACCATCATTTGAGCACAATGAACATACCTATAACACATGGAAAACATCGCAAACTGTAATAGTATTCAAATAATTATAATTTAACCATGAAATCACATAAATATATCATTATTGCGATTAAGTCTATAAAAATATCGTTTGCTCAATATTTCAATATAAAGACCAATTATTATGCAAATTACACAATATACAGGGGAAACATCGTAAAATATATCCTTAAAATTCATAGATTTTCACCCTTAACAACAGTCACAGATATAAGTTATGATGTAGGCTAATTAAATAAATGCTGTAAAGTAAATTGCAGAATTTAAATTGACACAAGGCTTATAGTGGTTCAGGGTGGTATAATCCCTTAATCCACTCTTCTCCTGTGATGATTGGAGGAATTCACTATTGTTTTCACAGATACAATAGTATGATTGTCCTTGGCTTCCCAAGCTTCACAATCTACAAGACTATCACTCCTTGACCGCAACGACTTCGGTGATTCGGTCTTCCTTTTTTGTTCCTTAAGATTAAGATCCTTCAACAGCTATCACGATTCAACTCCTTCTCGGATTGCCTCGATTCGGTTGCTTCGAGTTTGATGTGAATGTGATTCACACACTTGCTTGATCAATCTCAATTCGAGTATGACTTTGTAGTTCGATACTTGAGTTGATCACTAGATATGTCTTTGTAAGTTCGAGAGAGAAGGCTTTTCAAATTGACGAGTTTACGCTTGATTTTTCTTTCTTGATCGTTCTTTTCTTTTCTGTCAATGCCTTCTATTTATAGCCTTGAATAACCTTGGTTTTTGAAATTCCGTCCGTTGGCTATATTAATGAGGGAATAACCCTTGATTTTATTCTTGATTCCCCCTTAATTGTATTCTCCTTGATTTCAGTGATCGGATTCTTTCTTCAAACGTATAGCAGAAAATCCGTCCTTGATTGATCCTTTAATGATTTGTGCATTAAATGCATGATCTTCTGAATCTTCATCGTATATCAAATTTGATCTTGTAAATGTCTCTTCGCCGTTTTTAGAAAGGTCGAGTGAGCCTTCTGACTTAGCCGTTAGTTCTTTCTTTGCTGTTTTGTTTTCTCTTTGCCGAAAGTCAGTTTACTCAGCCGATTCACTGTTTCCTTCTTTGTTCTAGTTTTTGGAGAGTCTTTGTACTTCACTGATCCTTGATTTGGGTGAGACCAGTGTACACCATATTTGAACATTGAGTTCCATCACTTAAAACATAACTTAGACTTATCCAAGGTCATCACAGACTTCCTTGGTTATAGGTCAGACCATAACGTCTTCATACTTCTCTGCTGGTGCTTTGCTGGCTTCACTTTGCCGAATATCTGTTTTTGCTTTGCCGTCCTACCAACTAGTACAATACTTGTCTGACTCAACTTATACAACATGTCAGACTCTAAGTAAAGACTTATACAGAGAGTTCTAACTTATTTCAGGCTTGCTATAATAGCTAGCATGGCCATCATCAAAACATAATAAAATGTTCCTAACAAACACAACTTTCTACTTGGAAAAATTTGTAACACTTAAAACAAACACACCAAGCATATCAAACACCATACTTCTATCACATATCAAGACAAGTGTTAAACTAAAAATTAAAATTTATACGGTCTATCGGGTTGCCGCCCGGGAGCGCTTTCGTTTAACGTCGTTGGCTCGACGAGATTATACGGTAGATTAAATGGACTTATACAGATTAATCTTAGGGATTACTACCAACTAATACCACTTAAACACATAGCACAGAAGCACATAATCTTACCAAAGTTGATGCATAAGCGATAAAAGGAAAGATAGTACCCGGGGTTGCTCAGTTTATAGTCTATAGCTAGACTATGCCTCTTTATTAGTCAGAAGGAGGGTCGGTGAGGAACATCACCTCCTCAGTTTGAGGGATTCCTTCCTCCTTCACAAACAATTTCACTCGATGTCCATTAGCTAGAAACGTGGTCTTTCCATCAGTGAGTTCCACCGCTCTGGATGCATATACCTTGGTTACTTTGAAGGGACCTGTGCATCTCGATCTCAACTTGCCTAGAAACAGCTTCAAATGTGAATTATACAAAAGCACCTCGTCACCTATATGGAACTCACGATGAATAATCTTTTTTTCGTGAAAGGATTTCATGCGTTCCTTATAGATACGGGCATTTTCATAAGCATCTAAACGAAACTCTTCCAATTCCGTGAGTTGGAGCAACCTATGATCACCTACGGCTTGGGGATCAAAGTTAAGAAACTTGAAAGCCCAAAAATCTCGGTGCTCTAACTCAACCGGAAGATGACAAGATTTTCCAAATACTAGTTTATAAGGAGAGCAACCAATGGGTGTTTTAAAAGCCGTTCTATATGCCCATAGTGCATCATCGAGTTTCACCGACCAATTTTTGCAGTTAGTGTCTACCGTTTTTTCAATGATCCGTTTCACTTATCGGTTATACACTTCAACTTGACCACTAGTGTGTGTGTGATACGGTGTACCTATCTTGTGCTTCACACAATACTTTTCAAGCAATTTTGTGAATGGTTGATTACAATAATGAGATCCTCTATCACTAATGATGGCCCGAGGAGTGCCAAATCTTGTGAAGATGTTCTTTTTAAGGAACTTCATCACTACTCCCGCATCATTGGTGGGAAGAGCTTGGGCTTCAACCCACTTGGATACATAGTCAACCATTACCAAAATAAACTTGTTACCAAATGATGGAGGAAATGGACCCATAAAATCGATGCCCCATACATCAAACAACTCACACTCTAAAATAGGGTGGAGAGGCATTTCGTGTTTTTTAGATACATTTCCCTATTTCTGGCATGACTCACAAGATTTAGCAAAATGATGTGCATCTATATATAATGTAGGCCAATAAAAACCACATTGTAAAACCTTATAAGCGGTTTTCCATCCACCGTGGTGGCCTCCGACTTCACGTCCATGACAAAAGGATAGTAGACTCGAGATTTCATTATTAGGAATGCATCTCCTAATGATGCCATCCGAACACCTCCGAAAAAGGTCCGGATCTTCCCAATAAAAAATTTCAAATCATGGAAAAATTTCTTTTTCTTTTGCCAGGTCCAATGAGGTGGGATATAACCATGTGTAAAATAATTAACAATGTTACCAAACCATGGTGAATCCTCTTTTTGCATCGGGTTATTTCCAATAAGTTGCATGGATGGGGGTGCATCGATCACCATAAGTTGTTCATCCTGGAATGAATCTTGTATCTCCTTTCTTTTCCCTTCCTCTTCGAAAATCTTTAGTCTACTCAAATGATCCGCCACGACATTGTCTTTGCCTTTCTTATCTTTGATCTCCACATCGAATTCTTGAAGAAGTAGAATCCATCGTAAAAGTCTTGGCTTTGCATCCTTCTTGTTTAATATATGTCGTAGTGCCGCATGATCGGTGTGGACAATAACCTCAGAACCGATAAGATAAGAACGAAATTTATCCAAAGCGAATATAACCGCCAATAGTTCCTTCTCGGTTGTGGCATAGTTGATTTGTGCCGAATTCAAGGTATGAGACGCATAGTAGATTGCTTTTATAACCTTATCATGACGTTGGCCTAACACGGCCCCAACCGCTAAATCACTTGCGTCACACATCAATTCAAACGGTAAAGTCCAAGCCGGAGCTACTAAGACGGGTGCACTTACCAATCTTTTCTTCAAAGTTTCAAATGCTTCCATACACTTCTTGTCAAAATTGAAAGGTACTTCTTTTTCGAGTAGATGGCTTAAGGGTTTAGCAATTATTGAGAAATCCGCAATAAAACGACGATAAAATTCGGCCTTTCCAAGAAATCCCCTTAAGGTCTTCAAGTTTACCGGTGGCGGTAGTTTTTCGATCACCTCAATCTTTGCTTTGTCAACTTTGATACCATCTTCTGAAATTCTATGGCCTAGAACAATGCCATCGGATACCATTAAGTGACAATTTTCCCAATTTAGAACCAAATTTGTATCTTCACAACGTTGTAGGACATGTTCCAAATGAGATAAGCATTGATCAAAGGAATCTCCAAAAATACTATAATCGTGCATAAATATCTCCAAAAATTTCTCAACCATATCAGAAGAAATTACCATCATACACCTTTGAAATATAGCAGGAGCAGTGCATAAACCGAAAGGCATTCTCTTATAAGCAAAGGTTCCATAAGGGCAAGTAAATGTTGTCTTCTCTCGATCACCGGCCGTAATGAAAATATGTAAATATCCCAAATTGCCATCAAGGAAACAATAGAATTTGTGTCCACACAACCGCTCCAACATTTGGACTATGTACGGTAGTGGATAGTGATCCTTCTTTGTATGCTCATTCAGTTTTCGAAAATCTATACACATGCGATAACCGGTCACTTCCCTTGTAAGAATCCATTCATGTTTCTCATTCTCTTTAACTGTGAAACCGCCTTTCTTTGGTACCACTTGAGTAGGACTAACCCATTCACTATCCGAGATAGGAAAGATTATGCCTATTTCAAGCAACTTGATAACCTCTTTCTTTACTACTTCTTGCATATGTGGATTTAGACGGCGTTGTGGTTGTGCACACGGCTTAGCATTGTCGTTTAAAATGATCTTGTGCACACAAATTTCCGGGCTAATTCCATGAATATCCGCTACCGTCCAACCGAATGCCTTTTTGAGCTTCCTAAACATCCTTAGCAATTGATCTTCCTGCAAATCGGTTAGTGATGAAGAAATAATAACTGGTAGAAAATTATCGTGTGCAAGAAATGCATATTTAAGATTAGAGGGTAAAGATTTCAATTCCAAATTTCTTGGTGGCTCCTCCACTGAAGGCTTTAAAATAGGTCCACTCAAATCTAGTTCCAAATACCGGTGCCATGGTTGTCTTTTAAAAGGTCCGCCGGCATCTAAGTGAAAATCACTTCCTTCATTTCTTTGTCATTCCCTTCTTCTTTATAGATTGATAAAGCCAAGCATTCTTCAAGCTTATCTTCAAAGACCTGTAAGTTAGTACGATCCACACAAATAGAAGAAATAGCATCTATAAAAGAACACTACTCTTGTAAGTTGTATGGATGTTTCATTGCCTTGAAAATATTAACAGTGACTTTATCTTCGTTAACTCTCAAAATTACCTCACCTCTTTGAACATCAATAAGAGTTCTTCTCGTGGCTAGGAAAGGACGACCGAGAATGAGGGGTGTTGAATACCTTTCCTCCATTTCCAACACCACAAAGTCAACCGAGAAGTAAAACTTATCGACCTTAACCAAAACATCTTCGATGACTCCCTTAAGGGTATTTAATCGATCTATCCGCCAATTGGAGAATCATCTCTGTGTTTTTCAGTTCTCCTATTCCGAGTTTTTTATAATCCGCATAAGACATAGGATTTATACTTGCACCGAGGTCACAAAGTACTCTCTTAAACAAAAATCCCCCGATTTCACACGGAATGGTGAAACTACCGGGATCCAAAAGTTTAGGAGGAAGCTTATGTTGTAAAACCGCAGAGCATTCCTCATTAAGACAAATTATCTCATATTCTTATAAACGCTTTTTATTTGACAAAATATCTTTAAGAAATTTCCCTTAAGTAGGCATGTTGAATAAAGCTTCAATTGCGGGAATGTTAACATTCAAATGGCGAAAAGTATCACGGAAGCGAGCATAATTTTTATGCATCTTCAACTTTTTAATTTGTTCTTTTGGGGGATACGGGAGTGATTCAAGGTCAATTAAAGTGGGATTAGAATTCATACCTCCCTTACCCTTATTGTTCGGTTGAGATGGAGAAGCTTCCTCGAAAGTTTGGGCATTTGGTGGCCGCCAATCAATGTCTTCTTGCTTTTCCTTTCTCAATTTTTTCTTCGGTTCCCTTTGAGCTTTTTGAGTGTGAACCGGTGGAGAGTCCTTAAGAATTGTGTGTTATTCAACTTGATCCTCTCTCTCATGTTCATTAAATAAAGTACTTAGATCACTTGCTCTAGGGTTCTTCAAGATTCTAGGAACTTTCACCCACTCTTCATCATCACTTTCCTTTTCAACATATTTATCCCTTCTCAAAAAGTTGTCAACAATCTCCTCTTCTTCCTGATCACTTAACTTCTCTTTCTCAAATTTGTCATCTAAATCATCTTCTACCCCGTTATTCCTGGGATTTTCCACACCATTGCTTCCACAAATTCTTCCACTACGAGTAACAATAACATTAATCTCCCTCGGATTCCTCTTGGTATTACTAGGAAGTCCACCGGGTGGTCTACTACTCTTTCTCTCTCCTTCCCAAGTCATGTGCTTTTCTACATTCCACATTGATGCCTCTATGGTCTTCATTATTGTATCATGACCACTCATCGTAGTTCTTAATGAGCTAAGATCCTTACTAACTGTGCTCATAAAAGTCATCATGGATTCCATGTTCTTGGCTTGAGTAGACATAACACCCATAAGATTATCCATCAATGCTCCCCATTTGTCAACATTTTCACTTGATTGAGTTGTATTTTGAGTAATGGGAATGCTTTGGGTGGTGTGTTGTTGATAGGATCAATTTGGTGGTTGTTTCGGATAGGTGGTGGAATTTCCTTGGAAATTTCGAGTTTGGGAATTTGGGTTGAAAGAAGTTCTTTGTTGTAAAGGGAATGGTGGTTGGCTTTGCTTGGTTGCATTTTCGGACCAACGGTAATTTGGATGATCTCGTCTTATGGCATTAAAGGAATTTGAATAAGCATTGTTTAGATTTTGATGTTGTTGCATGAAACTAACCTCCTCATTTGTAGGTTCTCTCAATTCATCCGTTGCAAAAGTTATATCATCATCGTATCTCATTTCCTCAATTGGGCATTCACCTTGTGCATAAGTATCCAAAGTCATGCTAGATTGCATACCATCGAATTTCTTGTTAAGAGAAGCTAGTTGAGCTAGCACTTCCGATTGAGATGTAGCTTCTCTACAAAAGTGACCTTTCTTGTGCTCGACCCGGTTTCCCACATTCTATTATTTTTTGAGATTCTTTCAATAGCATCATATACCTCTTGTGCATCACGCATCATCAAACAACCGCCACATGCATGATCAACATCCGCACGGGACACATGTATCAACTGTCTACAAAAGAGTTGGATTTGCATTTCAAGAGTATAACCATGATCAGGACAAGCTCACAACAAATTTTTGAATCTTTCCCATGAACTTCCGAGAGATTCTTCAACTCCTTGCTTGAAGTTAGCAATTTCAACTTTCAATTTCAAATTCCTCCCGGGTGTGAAATATTGCTTCAAAAATTCATCTCGTATTTACTCCCAACTAGTCAATGAGTGATGAGGAAGAGATGAAAACCAATCTTTAGCCTTTCCGGTCAATGAAAAAGGAAACATTGACATCCTCGTCAATTCCTTGTGAACACCATGGATCTTAGCCGTGTTGCAAAATTGCTCAAATAGATGAAGATGTTGATGTGGATCTTCATGATCTTCCCCAAAAAATTGACAACGAGTATCAATCAATCCAAAGGGATGACCTTTCACTTCAAAGCTGTTGGATCCTTCATTAAGTAAACGGATAGGATCATTTGGTTGGTTTCTTCTAACTGTTTGATCACAAAGGGATCTAAATGGAGGATTGTTGTTTTGGTTATTCCGGTTATTTTGATTCCGGCTTTGGTTTCTATTTCGATTTTGATTCTGATTTTGTCGGTCATTGGGATTTTGATTGTTCGGATTTGGGTTAAGAGGATGAATGGGTGGTGGATTTAAATTGTCTTGGTTTTGACCATGCCCTTGGGCATGATTCAATCCTTGATCGCCTTGTGTTTCATCGCTAATCTCGGCCATATCTATTTCTTGGTTACATGATTCTTGGGAAGTTTCTTCACCAAGTTGTCCTTGGCTAGTTTGACCTCGCTTATTCTCAGCTCGTAACTGCCTTTCGTAACTGTTAATGTCGGGCTTGTATGGAGTGAGAGGGGCCTTACCGCTTCTAGAATGGGTCATCAACTACAAAATAGAAACAACAAGAAAACAGTGAACAACACTTGGTAACTTACCAAGATGTAAGTACCAAAAGAAAATAAAATAGAATTAGGTTAGAAAAAAAATTTGATTCTTTCTCAAGAATTTTGAACTAATATGAGTAGAAACCGTTACAAAGTCCCCGGCAACGGCGTCAAAAAACTTGATGTCGACTTTCTAGGGTTCCAATCTCACCGGCAGTGTACCTGGTCAATCGTAGTCTAGTGTGGTGGTCAAGGTCGTCTCCCAAGGGAAATGTGAGGTTAAACACCGATTAGTTATCATTATCTTGATCCGAATCACAGTTTTGTTTAAACGACTAATAATTAACTACAAAGGTTGTTCAAATGGTAAAAGAAATCAACTAAGATGATCTTTAGTTCAAGTTAATTCCCTTAAATTGATTGGAATCAATCAACACTGGCGTTCTATTGTGTGAATGGTGCACTCCTAAACATGCAATTTTCCCTCATACGAGTGTCTAAAATTACACTATACCTTATCCTTGGCTTAAGCACCATAAACCTAATGACTTGGCACGATTAGCACTTGAATGCAATATTTCCCCGGATAAGGAATCGAATTCCGTTAAGGTCGATTATACCTTCCGTCCCTCTTACCCTAGTCTCGCAACTAACGTCTCCGTTCGGTTTCGTTAATTACTCCAATACATGTTTTATCAATCAAAACAAGCAAGAGTATTTTCAACACAATAGAAGCTAGCAACATAAACGATCAATTCCAATAATAAAAGGATTAACTATCATTACTATATCATCTTAGTAAATACAAAGAAATAGCCACTCATTATTATAACTACTAACAAACTAAAGCTAGCATTCATAATAATAACAAAAATTAGATCAAAGCAAAAGTCAAGAGAATACCAAAGTCAGTGATGAATCCACAAATGGAGTTCATCTACTTCATGTTGATGAAGATAGAACACAACTAATTGCTTCATATATCCATTCAAGCTTTTAGTTCCAAAATGATGATCTCAAAATGTTAACAATATTTTAAGTGTTAAAAGGGTTGGATTTTTGACTAAGAGAGCCTTTTCTTTTCAGTTGCCTTCAAGCTTCTTCTTCAAACTCTATCTGTCGAACTCTCCCCTTTCTTCACTGATAAGCAATTGTAATATTGCAGAAATTGCTAATTTTATCTCAAGGCTTGCGCCACTTTCGTTGTGGTGTGCGCCATTTATGACCAAAGTAGTTGAGATGTGATGTCCCATTAATGCCATTGCTATTAAACCACTTGAAGTCATGGCCTGCACCATGGCTGTCATGGCCCAAGCCATGACATCCCAAAATACGAATTTTTGCATGAAATTGAGCCGCTTGCTTTTAAATTTCCATCTTTCTCTCCACTTCCTGCACAACTCACAACATTATAATACTAATAGCTCTAGATGATAAATCATAAATAACAAGCTTAACATTTATTGATAAAATTTAGATATTAGTTATATAAAATTATAAAATGAAATTGATTCGATTTATAACAGATTTTACTATAATTGAAGCGAATTATCATATGTACCATGAAAAAGGGAAAAAAATATCGTTGAAATTCATCATCCAGTTGACATACATCATGTCCTAATTAACACTTCACTTGTGGTCCTTCATGTTAATTTACGAATTACAAATATTAAATTGGCCAGACCTATTACTCATTTTAATTATTACTGCCGATCAACGTATAGCTGTAGTGAATCCCAGTTTAGGTTTTCTAAAATATGCCTCGGTAAACCGGTTGTCTCGGATTTTATGCAAAGCAAAATATAACAAGTAATAAAATAAATCCGGTTTACCCCAAGTGCAGGGATCGTAGTATAGCGATTAAAAACCGGAGTCGATCCACAGGGAATCGAGGTTTATCTAGTTCTTATTAAATTTTTTCTAAATTGTCACGACTACTATTATTACTAAAATTTACACAAAACAAAACTAAAAACGAAAACAACAAAAGTAAAGCTGGACGAGAAGATCAAAGATCTAAAGCCGGGAAAGATAATTACGAACCGAGCTAACTAAGTTGTACCTATTTTATAACTAAAACTACAATAAACTTACTACGGTTACTACGATGAAAACGAAGCAAAACAGCACAAACGATTTTTCTCAATTAATTTAACAACGAACAAGCAATGATCCACCGATTCCCGCAACCCTCAATTTCGACTCTAGATTATCTTGTGATGATTTAATAAAGATTGTGGTTCACCTATCAAAAGTGTGAATTTCTAATCTCTTAGATAATTCGCCTATTAATCTCTCATCTCTCGATCTTAAAGATTAACGCTTTCATAACAAAGGTGTAAGATTTCTCAATCTAGCAACCTAGATATTAACCTAACAACTCTCGTTATTTTTAGGTTAAAAATCTAATCTTTACTACGGTGATTTAAGGTTTAACGACGATTCTCATCAAACGTTAAACATCAAACAGCAACCATCTCTCGATTTAAATTGAATAATCAATAAGAACATAATAAAGATACAAACTTTGATAAAAACTCACAAAACAATCCAAAAGTCGAAATCGAGATGTTGCTAAGAATCGGTTTCACAAGGCTTGTTCCAACGTGCTTTAGCCTCTCATCATCGTATGATTGCTTGAAATCATTTCAGATTACAACTGTTGATTCGGAGACCGTATTCTCCGGAAATAGTTATGACTTCAATAACAACTATCTTTCGATAACTGTCCAAGTATTACAACGATACTACGGCTACTATTTTATTTATGGCATAATGCCTATATATATATATATATATATGTATACTACTACTAGGGATTAGGAAATATATATATATATATAAGGTAATATATATATATTTGGTACTTATATATATATATATATATATATATATATATATATATATATATATATATATATATAGCTAGATATATATATAGATAGTTAGTTATATATATATATATATATATATATATATATATATATACTATAAATAAAATAAAAAGAAAGACGAGAAAAAGAAAGAGAAAAAAAGAAGGAAAATTGATATACTGTATATATATATATATATATATATATATATATATATATATATATATATATATATATATACAAAAACAAAACAAAAATGAAAGAGGAAATGGCCGAAAGACATGGGCACTTTATTCTGTGATAACATTCAGCCCATTTATAGGCAAAATTAGTTAAGGCCGGACCGGGCCGGGTCATAGCCGGACTGGGCCGTTGTAATCATCACATTCATCCCCCTTAATTATCCAATTTCCGGATAAAATTATATATTTTGAAATAAAACTTCTAAAATTCATATCTCGAGTTCTGGATCTCCAAACAACATGATTCAAGAGGCATCGGAAAGCTCTCGGAAAAATCTACAACTTTCATGAAGGACTCTTCTTCAGAAAATGTCGTTTTGATGAGCCATTTGTTTGTCGAAGAAATTTCTCGATTACCACTAAATCAAATCGATTAGCCACTTGACCACTTCGATTGACCACTTGACCACTTAAGCAATTCGATTGACCACTTAAGCTCGTGACACTCTCTAAATCCTTTCAGAGATATGATTATACTTCAAAATGTCGATTCTCGGGGTCTTCACTTATACATCTGCAATAAAATACTACAAATACACACGTAAATCTGACACGACATTCCGATTTACTAAAATCGGTACAAAAATTTATAAAAACACGATAAAAATACGATATTTTATATAATACTTACTACTTATACAATTAGATAAAACCTATAAATTAATGACTTGATTTGATACATAAATGCTCAAAATGGTATCAGAAGTGGGGTGAAATGTTATAATAATAACAGTGAATTTTTCCGTCATCACAAACCCCCCACTTAGCTTTTGGTCGTCCTCGAGCAAAACAAGTGATAAAACAAAATGAATGAGGGACAAAATTCATGAAAAGATAAGATATAAGGGACAACCGAGATAATACAACCGATCGAATGATAACCACACGTTAACCTTAATATAAATGTATAACGAGTGTGTGTGTGACAAGCCTTTCAATTTCCACTTTCCTCTCTTGAATAATTCAAGCAAACGCACAAGTGTCCATTCGGACGATCTAATGACTTTCCTAGGTATAGGCGACAAAAGTTCCACACAACGTCCTCCCGTTTACTTTTTAGGATAATCCCTAATGCATATCATTCAGTTTATACTGGGGATAGTCAGAAGATAACTAAGTTTTCAACCATGCTTAATTTATTCCCAGCAATAGGATGTTTCGTGATAACACACTAGCTGGACTTAATTTCACATGTGTAATATATGCCTTCATTCCCAGCAATAGGATGTTTCGTGATAACACCCTAGCTGGACTACTATCATCAGGCAGTCGGGAGCTTTTAAACCTCATAGTGATATAGGACGTTTCGTGATAACGCCCTATTGCATTCAAATCATTGATAGCTACATCCGACATATAATTAGCTCATCTTAATTTGGTATTTTTCTTTTCATTCCAATTTCCCAAAGAACTTAACTATTATCCTTCCTATCACATTCAAACCTTCAGATATTCACAGTACACGTTCAAAAATTAGGTACTAAGTTACTGCTATTATAGGATAAACCACTAGGATACTGAATGAATATAGTTTAAAATTTTCGCTTCAATGTCAAAGGCTTACATGAAGGAATTCATGTTACACAAATAAATTTGGGGTTAAAATGCACTTACGGATCACATTGGTTATATATATCCAAATTGATCATTACATCTTCAAATACATGAAAAATATACCTTATAAAGTTCATTTTAATCAACTTATTAATGCACGAAAAAGATTCAAAAACTAAGGTGTCATCATACTAAACCCTTAATGCCATTTAGACCAACCCCGACTCTACCCCCCCCCCCCCTTACGAACTTGCATTGTCCCAAGCGTGTGAATGAGATAGAGAGAAAGACTTAGCTTATGAACCCGGCGAGAAAGATGCTATCGAGTCCCGTAACGACCATGAAAAAGCACGATCCGAATCCACTGCACCAAAACAAACAAAGCAAACACGGGACATGGTCCTCGTGCCAAAGTATGCAATAGGGATATGGGAACAATAAGAAAATGGCCACATCACGTCGAGAAAATTCGATAGGCAATATATATATGGTCACTCTCATAAAAGCTTTAGATGGAAAAATAACTCACACGGGTAAAGCACGAACATCTAAGCATATACGTATCATAGAGAGTATCAAACGAGTATATATCATAGTCAAGGCATAAATTCGTATTGGAAACGACTAGATCATAAAATGTAGCGAGTCTTTTATACCCGGATCCTCGAGGGTTAAATCATTCTAACAACCTAAGTCCAAGAAATGATGTATTTGAATGTTTTCTGTGTACTCCCTCGGGATTTTCGGATAACCACCTAATCGTTCCCTTTAAAAGACATTCAAACATTCATCCTGATACTTGGTTGTGCTATGTGTTCAACTTCCATTATGATTATTCAATCCACATATTCTACATTTCATTAAGACTAGTTGTATCCAAATTATTATTATTATTATTATTATTATTATTATTATTATTATTATTATTATTATTATTATCATTATTATTATTATCGGGCTGCCTCCCGGTAGCGCTTTTGTTTAACGTCGTTTGCTCGACAATCCTGCAACTCAGCCTGGATCAGGCCACTTTAACTTTCTACCACTTAAGACCTCGTTTAAATTCTTATTAGCTTGGTTGCCACAGAAACAACATCTAACACAGGAGGTTAGGTTCCTTGCTTCTTTCCAAACGCTCTTAATTTTCCCCATTGTCGACTTTTTCTTCTTCAGTTTCCTCTTTAACTTGGCCTCCCTTTCATGCTCTTCCATGTCCCAACTATCGACCATAACTTGCTCAACCAAGCCACTAACGTCATCCTCGGAGAACAAGTCGGGCGAAAATTCTTCAAGCCCATTGACTTCAGTCATACCACACCCGAGGATGTCGAGGAAGTGAATAATCAAAGGTTTTTCTTTAGTTTGACCAATATAGTGCTTGCACCTTTGACCATTCACTCTAAATGGCTGGTCACCATGACCTCTCAGCTCTAAAACACCTCCAGGAATGATTTGCAGAATTTCAAAGGGGCCGGACCAACGCGTCCTCAACTTTCCAGGAAATAGATGCAACCTGGAATTATAAAGTAAGACTTGCTCCCCAACTTGAAATTCTAGCTTCTTGATTTTAGCATTATGAAGGAGTTTCATTCGGTCCTTGCTAATCCTGGCACTCTCGTAGGCCCGGAGTCTAAACTCATCCAATTCATGCAACTGCATCAGTCGATATTCACCACATGACTGGGCATTAAAGTTCAAGAACTTAATGGCCCAATATGCTTTATGCTCTAATTCAACTGGCAAATGGCATGGTTTACCATACACCATCTGATAGGGAGATGTACCCATGGGAGTTTTATAGGCAGTACGGTATGCCCATAGTACATCATCCAGTTTGAGACTCCAATCCTTTCTATGACTGTTTACAACTTTTTCCAGGATCCTTTTCAAACTCAGATTACTTCTCTCGACCTGGCCACTAGTCATAGGGTGATATGGTGTGCCAATTTTGTGCCGGACACCATATTTCTCAAGGACTTTTTCTAGTGTCCTGTTGCAGAAGTGCATTCCCTCATCACTGATTAAGGCACGGGGACATCCAAATCTCACGAAGATATTTTTCTTGAGAAAGTTCATGACCGTTTTGTGGTCATTACGAGAAGTGGCTTGAGCCTCCACCCATTTTGATACGTAGTCAACGCAGACTAAGATGTATTTGTTTCCACAGGAAGATGGAAACGGGCCCATAAAATCAATACCCCATACATCAAAGACCTCACATTCTAAAATGGGCTTTAATGGCATGTCAAAACGCCTAGTTAGAGCACCGGTTCGTTGGCACCTATCACAAGCCTTGCAGAAGGCTTCTGAATCCTTGAAGATCGTGGGCCAATAGAAACCGGACTGAAAGATTTTAGCAACGGTTTTCCAGGGACCAAAGTGGCCACCAGTAGGTCCACTATGGCATTGTTCAATGATATCTCGTTGCTCTGATTTGGGGACACATCTTCTCAACAATCCATCTTTACAGATTTTAAAGAGGTAAGGTTCTTCCCACACGAAGGTTTTCAAATCAGAGAAAAATTTCTTCTTCTCCTGATATGAAAATTCTGGATTTAAATACTGGGAATGCAGGTAGTTGACGATAGAGGCAAACCACGGAACATCTGGAGTGCACTCGTCTATATGCATAACATGCTCGAGAGGAAAGTAAAGGTCTATCTCCTCGGGTTCTTTCTTTTCATCATTACGCATTCTAGAAACATGATCGCTACTACGTTTTCACTACCCTTTTTATCCTTAATTTGAACATCGAATTCTTGCGGGATCGGTATCCAACGTAGTAAGCGCGGTTTAGCATCTTTCTTTGTCATAAGATAGCGCGGAGCGGCGTGGTCGGTCAAACAATGGCGAGGCGCCCAACAAGTAACTACGAAATTTGTCCATAGCAAAGACTACGGCCAATAATTCCTTTTCGGTGGTTGTGTAGTTCACTTGTGTGGGGTTCGATGTGTGGCGGCGTAAGAGATGGGCTGGAATTTTCCCTTAATTCGGCCGACCTAAGGCGCACCAACGGCGTAGTTGGATGCGTCGCACATGAGTTCAAAGGGTAGGTTCCGGTCGGGAGAGATAAGGATTGGGGCGGAAATCAGTTGACTTTTAAGCTCATCAAACGCATGCTTGCAACTATCATCAAAATTGAAAACAACATCTTCTCTGAGTAAAGTGGAAAGGGGCTTAGCTATCTTGGAAAAATCCTTAATGAACCTCCTATAAAAACCAACGTGTCCAAGGAAACCTCTTACTTCACGCACATTTTTAGGGAATTTCATCTTCTCTATAACCTCAACTTTTGCCCTATCTACTTCCATTCTTCTTTCTGATATCTTGTGGCCAAGAACTATTCCTTCGTCTACCATAAAATGGCATTTTTCCCAGTTTAGGACTAAGTTCTTCTCCACACTGCGGGATAATACTTGATCAAGATTATCAAGACGGTGATCAAAGGATTGACCAAAGGCGAGAAATCATCCATGAATATCTCCATACACTTTTCAACAAGCCCATCAAAGATTGCCGGCATGCATCTTTGGAATGTAGGCAGGGCATTGCAAAGACCGAATGGCATTCGCCTATAAGCGAATGTACCATAAGGGCAAATGAAAGTGGTCTTTTTTTGGTCGATTGGGTCTATGGGTATACGGAAGTATCCGAATATCCATCAAGGAAACGATAGAATGCATGTCCGCCGGACGCTCAAGCATCTGGTCAATGAAAGGAAGGGGAAATGATCTTTCATCGTGACTTCATTAAGTTTTACGTAGTCAATACGGACTCTATAACCGATTACTAGTCTCAATGCTATTTCTTCACCCTTTTCATTCTTTTCTATAGTAATTCCTCCTTTCTTAGGAACTACTTGAGTAGGGGACACCCATTCACTTTGTCGGCAATTGCAAAAATAATACCCATGTCCAAAAGCTTGATAATCTCTTTCTTAACCACCTCTTGCATGTGAGTGTTGAGCCTCCTCTGGCGATCTAACACACTTAGCACCCTCTTCGAGTTTTGATCTTGTGCATGCATATGTCAGGAGATATCCCTCTAATGTCTCCCACTTGCCATCCGAAAGCCTTTTCATTCTTCCTTAACACATTCAACAACTTCATTTCTTAACCGGGATAACTTGGCGAGAGATAATTAAAGGAAGCTTGTCACCTTCTCTCAAGAAAACGTATTTCGAGTCTTTGAGGCAAAGGCTTCGGTACCAAATCCGTAGGTGGTTCTTAAACTAGATTTAAGCTCCCCACTTTTCAACTCAACATCACGAGTTTACTCGGTGGTCCCACTTGCCAAAGCTTCACCATTCAACGAACCTTCATCAACTTCGAGCTCTAATTGTTCTAGATTCACCCAACCATGATTATTCGGATTCTCCACTAATCGCTCATATTCGGTCTCAACGACCATGACTTGCTTTTCCATATAGTCATTAAAGTCATCGACATGTCCTCGATGGAGAAGCCGGTTGGATAATCGGAGGGTCTCGAATAGCTTTAGAGACATTGTAGCTCACCTCACGATCACCAACTCGTATAGTCACTTTGCCACCATCACAATCAATGAGGGCCACAGTTTGTGTAGAAAGAAAAGGTACGCAAGTGTTAAAGGAACATTCTCATTATTCTCGATGTCAAGGACGTACCGATCAATCGGGAAAGTGAATCTATCGATTTGAACTAAAACATCCTTTAACATCCCGGCGGCTTTCTTGGAAGATCTATCAGCGAATTGAAGATTCATGGTTGTGGGTTCTAAAAGATTATCTAAACAGAGCTGTTTACAAACAGACAATGGCATCAGACTAATGGATGCACCTAGGTCACATAAAGAATTTGGGGAGACTAAACCTCCCATCAACAACGTGTACACAAATTTCCCAGGGTCACCCTCTTGATTGGCAACTCATCATAACCAATCACGAAGCAATTCTCACCAATTAAGCTGATCCATGTCTTCGAGCTTCTTTTTGGAGGACACAACATCCTTGATGAACTTTGTATACTTAGGCATCTCAACTAAAACATCGGATAATGGAAGATTTACACGAGTATTCTTAAGAAGATTAAGCACTTTCTCATACTTTTTGTCTTCATGCAAGGAGATGTTATTTTTTCTGGGTGGAAATGGAAGTTTCTTTAAATCATTCTCAGAAAACACTTGCTTTGAGGATGAACTAACAACTTTATCTTCCAAATCTTTCCACCTCACCACCTTTTCACCTTTCTTGCCAGTCAGGGGATCAGCCACCTGACTTCCACTGAACTCTTCATTTCTCAGGGGATCAGCCACCTGAGTACTATCATCTAGAACCGGGGGGCATGGATACGACTTCCCCTCCTGCCTCATCATTGGCAGGACCACTAAGTTGAGTACCCGATCTTAAATTCATAGCACTGGCCTCTTCTCTACCATAGGGAATTGTGGGAACTAGATCAGTGCATTGACTTTGATTTAACTCGGTCTGAGCCACTTGACCACCTTTGGGGTTCTTCACAGTGAAGCTGGGTAACTGCACCGAGGGTCAGAAGCTTTTGGTCGCTACTTGCCCGAGTTGCCTCTCAAGATTATTGATTGTACTGAGAAGGAATTGGAAATTATTATTCTGCTCTTTCTGATAGGAGTCCAATTTAGTGTCAAGATCACAAGCTTGAGAGGGGCCTTGAGAGTTCTGAAAGTTTTGTGGGAAATATTGGATATACTGACTTTGAAACATAGGATTTGGATTGTTCGGCCAGTTCTGGTTGAACCTCTGATTTTGATTAGGAAAATTCATATTATCGTTCTGATTGAAGTTTGGATTTTTATTAAAACCCTGGTTTTGAAAATTGCTTTGGCCAGAGAATTGATTGTTGAATCTCTAATTTTGCTGGCCATTGAAAGTATTAACTTCAGTGTTCTGTCCACCCATGGGACAGAAACGAGCGGTATGCCCCACATTATCACATGTCGACATGTGGCGGGTGAACTATCACGATTACGGATAGTATTGACTTGATACGCGTAGGATGGGAAAGAAAGCGACACTTTGGACAACCAAATGGCCGGTGACAACAACTTTCACAAAACGAACTTGAGAGTTCGAGGAAATGACGGTTCGATTCGTAGGATTAGAGGATATTTTGAGAGCGCCACTGTTTGTTGCGGCATGGCGATACGATTTTGCATGTTCACCTCCTCGATCCTAGGTGGAGGAGGTGTACGGATAGCGTGAGATGAAGGGGCGTAGTTGTACTTGGAAATATCTTCAAATAATTGCCATCCCTCTTCGGGCATTTTTCTTAAAAATGCCCCTCCGATGAACTATTGGCCATACCCTTGGTGAGTTCGGTCAATCCACTGAAGAAAGTGTTGACTTGCCTCTGCAAGTCTAAACCATGATGAGGGCATTTCCGCAGGAGAGCCTTAAATCTCTTCCAAGCATCAAAGAAAGATTCATTTTCCTTTTGGAAAAATGTGAAAATTTCACTCAAGCAACTTTGGGCATTTGTTTTGGATGGTGGGAAATATTGACTCGGGAACTCGTGCTCGAGTTCGGCCCGGGTTGTAATCGACTCGGCGGGAAGAGAGTTGTACCACTCTTTCGCTTCCCCTATTAAGGAAAAAGGAAACAATTTCAATTTAATTGCATCCTCACTAACTCCTTGTATGCGAGTTGTACCACATATTTCTAAAAATGTGTGTACGTGAGTGTGAGGATTCTCAGATTGAAAACCATGAAAGATAGATGCGTGTTGCATCATTTGAATAAGACCTGGTTTAAGTTCGAAGGTTGGTGCATTAATAGGCGGTAAAACGGCTTTCTTTGGGTTGACTCGACTTCACCGGGCATGGCGTAGTCAGCCAACGTGCGTCTTTCATTCGCAGCCATGATAATGATTTCTTCAATCTCCTCTGCTAAACGTCGTTCAAAATCTTTATCGGCCGTGTTTCCTTCGTCAGGAAGAACCGCAGGACGGACTCTTCGCCTGTTTGGTCTGACTATGGTTCGCTCGAGGTCAGGGGTGTAAAGCAGTGGACCTTTCTGACTCCAAGTTTGCATAAACCAGAATTTAATTTTTTTTTAAGGAAAGAAAACAGAAACACTAAGGGCACAAACTTAAGAAAAAAAATTAATTAACAAAAACTAGACAACCGTACCGAGTGGGCAACGGCGCCAAAAACTTGTCTCGGATTTTATGCAAAGCAAAATATAACAAGTAATAAAATAAATCCGGTTTACCCCAAGTGCAGGGATCGTAGTATAGCGATTAAAAACCGGAGTCGATCCACAGGGAATCGAGGTTTATCTAGTTCTTATTAAATTTTTTCTAAATTGTCACGACTACTATTATTACTAAAATTTACACAAAACAAAACTAAAAACGAAAACAACAAAAGTAAACTGGACAGAAGATCAAAGATCTAAAGCCAGGAAAGATAATTACGAACCGAGCTAACTAAGTTGTACCTATTTTATAAATAAAACTACAATAAACTTACTACGGTTACTACGATGAAAACGAAGCAAAACAGCACAAACGATTTTTCTCAATTAATTTAACAACGAACAAGCAATGATCCACCGATTCCCGCAACCCTCAATTTCGACTCTAGATTATCTTGTGATGATTTAATAAAGATTGTGGTTCACCTATCAAAAGTGTGAATTTCTAATCTCTTAGATAATTCGCCTATTAATCTCTCATCTCTCGATCTTAAATATTAACGCTTTCATAACAAAGGTGTAAGATTTCTCAATCTAGCAACCTAGATATTAACCTAACAACTCTCGTTATTTTTAGGTTAAAAATCTAATCTTTACTACGGTGATCTAAGGTTTAACGACGATTCTCATCAAACGTTAAACGTCAAACAGCAACCATCTCTCGATTTAAATTGCATAATCAATAAGAACATAATAAAGATACAAACTTTGATAAAAACTCACAAAACAATCCAAAAGTCGAAATCGAGATGTTGCTAAGAATCGGTTTCACAAGGCTTGTTCCAACGTGCTTTAGCCTCTCATCATCGTATGATTGCTTGAAATCATTTCAGATTACAACTGTTGATTCGGAGACCGTATTCTCCGGAAATAGTTATGACTTCAACAACAACGATCTTTCGATAACTGTCCAAGCATTACAACGATACTACGGCTACTATTTTATTTATGGCATAATGCCTATATATATATGATGATACAAATTATATCGCCTCAAGTGGGGCTGCACCAAGGAGGCTGCGACCACATATATGGCGACGTCAAAAGGTATTAAGAGCAAAGCCGCCGCCCACCATCCCACCTAAAGCCATGTCAAAGCTAGGGGCCGGTGGGCGGTCATAAATATAAGGCTCTCTAGGGGAGCCGCGTAAGACTTGGGAAGAAACAGGGGGTGAAGGCCAGAAGACGAAGCTGGCGACCTTGGCGACCATAAGGGGTCGCCGCCTAGATATTTTACCCACTTGATGACAGATATTTAGTATTTACTTAGCTGCTAAGACTAGTGACTAAGCTGCTTCTGCACCGCCAGTCTTTACTTCATCCTTAAGTTTAATCTTCCTATAAAAGAAAGTCGTGTGTAACCTAATCAGGGAGATTCTAATGCAAAAAAAGTAACAGGCCAAAGCTCTGCAAAAACCAGTTTATCTCACCATCCTCCTCCCTTCGCCGCCTATCTCCGGCTAATATATAAATAATCTACTCACAAACAAGCCAGATATCCACACCATTAACACCGCAGCGCCATCGTGACGTTTTCCGGATCGTCAGTTGGCTCCGGTACCGGGAATCCACGCTACAACTTGCTCAGTTCCAGGCATGAAAATCATCGAAGAGCGATAACACACGGCGGATCGAAGGAATCTCACCTCCGCCAGCCAAGAACATCCGGCCATTTTCAGTCGTCCAAGTTGCGTTCCAGAAAGAGGTAATCTTACAAAGAAAAGCCCGCAAAACCCCCGTTGCTTCTTTCCCCCCAGAGAGGGGAACCGTCGAAGGACAATATTTCCTACCTCAAAAGCATATACCCAGAAAAACCCTCACCTAAACGAAACACTTCTGAAAAATCACACTTTTCCGTGGTTATTACACACGGATCATCACCACTCCCCCCCGAGAAAGTCGCTGCAACAATGACAGTAAATAAAGAGCATCTGACTCCCAAGACCCCGGCAAAGGGGGCCATGCAACATCAGGCTCGTGGAGAGGAAATAGGAGAAACACTTGACAATCTCCCCGCAGAAGGAGAAGGGTCGCAACGAGGGGTCCTATCGCCTAGCGACGCTAGGAATGTCATTAACCAAAAGGCCAAGTCCAAAGAGGCCAACGCTGTTGCGCTAGAGGAGGCTCGCAAAGAGAGAGCAAGGTCACAACAGAGTCAAAAGTCGACCCCCGAGACAAGACCAGGCTCCCTGGAGGACCCTGAGATCGCGGAAATGAGAGAGTATGCAAGGTATGCGGAAACTATGTACTTAACTAACTCTCGCCTGGTTGCGAAGGGCCAGGCCCCAATGGCGATACGACCCCCGAATCCTTCTATGAATGAAACTGCTCCCGCGGACATAAACAAAGGTCGCCATAGTCAGATCCAAGAAATTGAGATAGAGGAGAGTGTGCATTCGTCGGGTCGCAAAGGATTGAGGAGAGAAATCGCGCAAAAATCAACACCCCCGGATCGCGATCACCAGAAAGGAAAGACACTCGAAAAAGGATCAGCCTTCAAGAGGTTGGGTGAGAAGGACAAGGCCTTGGCCCCAAGTCGTCTCAGCCTTCCAGGAGAAAGAATACCCCCCCCCCCCCCGACAAGATAGGAGCGCGCAGGACGCTCGGATAATAATAAGGGAGAAAAGAGCTCACCGGGAGGGGTCGCAAGACTATGGAGAATCAGAGCGCAGGCAGGAGCGGGCTGATAGGCAGGCGCTGTCGCGGCCCAGATTCGACTCTGCCTTGGCAGAACAAATGGAAATAATGAAAAATGAGCTCGCAGAGCTAAAGAAGTCGAGGCCTGTCGAAAGGGCCGCACCGGTCTCAGGAATCGACGTGCTCGCTAAAAGAATCACAGAGACATTGCCTGCCAGCAACGAAAAGGTTAGCTACCCCAGCTATAATTACTACAATGGCAACTCTTGTCCGAACGACTGGCTCACCGCTTTCCAGGGCCACATTACCTTAGCAACTCAGAACAAGTCCGCCTGGTGCATCGCTTTAGTCGGTAGCATGCAGGACAGGGCAGCTTCCTGGATACACGGGCTTCCCCGCGGCTCAATCAAAAGCTGGGAGGAGCTATCGGAAAAATTCGTCAGAGAATTTGAATCGGCAAGTAGACCTAAGAAAACCATAGAAGACCTTTATGAGGTTCGCATGGGAGGGCATGAGTCCGGAAAAGAGTATTACGAGCGGTTCATCGAAATATACGATCGGACAAGAAATATTCCGGACGACGCGGTTATAACGTGTTTTCTCACGGGGATCGCCAAGGGTCCGATTAAGACGAAATTTAACACTGCGGCCCCCCGAAGCGGGCCTCGGGGAAATCTTTGAAAGGGCTCGGATGATGGGAGTCGGCGAAGCGCCATCCTCTGGGAAATCCAAACCCAAAGCAGAGCAACATTCACACAAAGAGGATCGCAAGAGGGAAAAAGGGCAAGATGCTAGCCGCGATCGTGAGGTAAAGAAACCTTACAAATTCAGCGAGGATAACTTTACCCCGCTCAACACAAAAGCATCCCGGATATTGTTCGAGATTCGCGAACATTTCGACAAACCCAAACCCATGAGGGGTGATCCCGACGGTCGCGATAAACCAAAATACTGCGACTATCACAAAGATCACGGTCACGTCACAGATGAATGCTCACATTGAGGCGAGAAATAGAGAGGCTGATCCATGAAGGGCCGGCGACTAAGTATAAACGAGATGGGAATACTGGTCCTGGACAGGGTCGCCAACCCCGCGTCTATCAGAGGGAAGTTCAAGTTATCCATGGGAATATTCCCAGCAACAATCAGCTGAAGTCACATATACATCAAATCAATACGCGTGGTTTTGAGAAGCAGATAGTGTTGGGTGAAAATGAGAGGGGAGTTCTATTCCCTAAAAGTGAGCTGACCACGGCCGACGGTCCCATGGAAATACCCCTCATCCTCAAAGTCGGGGTGAACGACAAACACGGCATCAACAGGGTAATGGTCGACACTGGGGCTGGCCGCGACGTCATCTATTTCGACTGTTTAAAATAGATCGGATTTGGAGAGGCCAAGTTGAAGCCCTATCTCGGGGTACTCGAGGGCTTCACCAATGATACCGTACGGGTCAAAGGCACCATCGACCTCAGCTTCACTCTTGGTGATTACGAACCATGTCGAACTGAGGTGGTCACTTTCCTAGTTATCGATCTCCCCTCGTACTACAACATGATTTTGGGGATCCCAGCTATGAGAAAATTTCAAATGGTTGCATCTGTTTCTCACCAAAGGGTCAAATTCAATATAGGGGACGAAATTGGGGTCGCCATAAGCCGACCCGGATTCTTCCTCGAATATATGACCAAGAATAGAGTCGACTCCAAGCGACCCAGAGTAGAGGGTTTTAATATGATCACAGACCAGATCGCCGCGATCAAGGAGGTTGCAGAAGAAACAGTAGAGGTTGAAACGTTACAAATCCGCGACGAGCTGGACTTCATCGCCCAGGACGAGCTGGTCGAGGTCATTATAAATGACGAGCACCCTGATCAGAAGATCAAGGTAGGGTCGCAGGCCGACGAGAAAGAAAGGGAGGACCTGATCGGGCTTCTAAAAGCAAACTTGGACGCCCTCGCCTGGGAGGTGACAGATATGAGGGGAGTAGAGTCAGAGATCGCTTTGCACCACCTAAATGTCGATCCCAATTTTAGGCCGATTCAACAAAGAGCGCGCCAATTCTCTACAGAAAAGGAGGTCGCGATAAAGAATGAGTTCGGAAAACTCTTAACGGCTGGCATTATCAAAGAGCTGCAGTACCCTACATGGTTGGCAAACGTGGTAATGGTAAGAAAGCATAATGGCAAGTGGCGGATGTGCGTCGACTTCACCGACTTAAATAAAGCTTGCCCCAAGGATCCTTACGCGTTGCCCCGAATTGACAAAATGGTCGATGGGATCGCGAGTTTTGAAACACCGAGTTTTCTTGACGCTTATTCGGGCTACCACCAGGTCAAAATGGCTTATGAAGACAAAGAGCTAACGGCTTTCAGGGCCGCCGGTGGACTATATTACTACGAGATGATGCCGTTTGGTCTAAAGAACGCAGGTTCGACATATCAAAGGATGGTGTACAAAGTTTTTAGTACACAAATAGGCAGAAACATGGAGACTTACATCGACGATATGGTCATAAAATCAAGTCACCAGGATCATTTGGAGGACCTTCGCGAGACCCTAACAAACGTAAAAAGTCACTCGATGAAGTTAAACCCCGCAAAATGCACCTTAAGGGTCCAGGCGGGGAAATTCTTGGGCTTCATGGTTAGTCAGAGGGGCATCGAGGCAAACCCAGAAAAAATCGAGGCACTAATAACTATGAGCGAGCCAACCAGCGTTAAGGAGGTGCAAAGGCTGAATGGAAGGGTGATAGCCCTGGGAAGGTTTATATCAAAATCTGCCGAGAAAAGCTTGCCCTTCTTCAAAATTCTAAAAGGAAATAAAACTTTTTTATGGACAAAAAAGTGCTCTCAGGCTTTCGAAGAACTCAAGGCCTACCTGTCAAGCCCGCCTCTGCTTACCAGTCCTGCGATCGGGGACGTCTTGCTGTTATATCTGGCCGCCTCAGATAGGGTCGTCGCCGCAGCACTTATCAAAGAAGAGGGTACCTCGCAAAAGCCTGTCTATTATGTTTCTAAGGCTTTAAGCCCAGTAGAAAGTCGTTATTTTAATATCGAAAAATTAGCCTACTGCGTTGTTATCGCCGCCCGAAAATTAAGGGCTTATTTTTCGTCACATTCAATAATAGTACTGCTAGACGCGCCGCTACGACAGGTCCTCCACAAACCGGACTAGTCAGGTCACTTGCTACGTAGGGCCATCGAGCTCACTGAATTCGATATCCGATACGAACCTCGAAAGGCCATCAAAGCTTAGGCATTGCCCGATTTCATCGCCGAAACAAGTTTCAACGAGGATATCCCGCAAAAAACCAAAGCAAGACATAGTCCCGACAGAGCTACCACAGCGGACGAGCCTCAGCGGCCAAGTCACTGTTGGCAACTCTATGTCGATGGCGCCGCCAATCTCAAAGGTTGCGGTGCGGGAATCATTTTACTCGAGCCTGGAACTTCAGAAGAAATTGAGAAAGCCTTGAGATTTAATTTCACTGCGTCAAACAATCAGGCAGAATATGAAGCGGTCATTGCGGGACTTGAGCTCGCAAGAGCCATGAAGATCGAAAATGTGCAGGTTTTCTGCGACTCACAATTGGTCGTCAATCAAGTAACTGGGTCATTCGGCATCCACTGCGAAATTTTACAAAAATACATTAATCTTGTCAAGAGGCTGGAGAGCAGCTTCGAGTACTGCAAATTTACCAACATTCCCCGAGAGGACAATCACAGAGTTGATTATTTATCCAAGCTGACCAGCGAGGACGAAGTAAGCAACCCCTCGATTATGGTAGAATATCTGTCAGGACCCGCCATCGACAGGATCGAGGTAATGGACTTACAATGCACCAACCCTTGCTGGATTGATTTCATGAGAGATTACATCGATTCTGGAAAGCTTCCCGAAAGACCAATCGAGGCAAAAGCCCTGATCAGAAGAGCCGCCAGATACACCATCTTAAACAATGTCTTATACCGACGGTCATTCTCTAAACCATTGCTGAGATGCGTGCGACCCGAAGAGGTCAACGGAATCCTCGTAGAGCTGCATGAAGGGATATGTGGCGGCCATCCCGCTAGCCGCACCCTCGCTCAGAAAGTCTTATTAACAGGATATTATTAGCCGAAACTCGCGGAGGACGCCAAGGAGTATGCCAAGGCATGCGTCGTGTGTCAAAAATTCGCGGATATTCCCAGGCTACCATCAGTTGAACAAAGCATTGTCGTAGCCGCGTGGCCTTTCGACATGTGGGCCATCGACCTTATCGGGCCATTAAAAAAGGGCCGCTCAGGATGCGAGTATGTGGTGGTCGCCGTGGACTATTTCACCAAGTGGATTGAAGCCAAAGCCTTGGTATAAATCAATACCAAGAATATAACCTATTTTCTGCTCGACCAAATATGGACCAGATTCGGCGTCCCTAGAGTAATAGTGTCAGATCACGGACCTCAGTTCAGGGAGGAGTTCGACACATTCTGCGAAGAGAACAATGTCAAACATTGGCAATCGTCAGTATGCTACCCGCAGGGAAATGGCCAGGCTAAGAACACAAACAAACAAGTACTCAGCGTGCTGAAAAAGAGTTTGGGCGAAAAAGCGGGCAACTGGCCTGATCACCTCCCTGCGGCCTTATGGGCACTTAGGACATCACGGAAAACAACTACAGGGGAAACTCCTTTTGCCTTAACCTACGGATCCGAAGCTATGGCTCCGGTGGAAATGGCCCTACCAAGCTTAAGGGTTGCACATTTCAGCAAAATGGATAACCCGCTCTGAAGAAAGCTCGATCTCGATTTAGCGGAGGAGCGGCGTATCGAATCATATGGACGTTTGCTCAATTGTAAACAGGCCGCCAAGCGTCACCATGACAAACACATTCGAGGTCATCACTTCGCCGTCGGAGATTATGTTTTGCGAAAGAGGCAGGCCACCGGCCACGAGGCCAAGAAAGGGAAGTTATCGGAAAATTGGGAAGGCCCAGAGAGGATCGCTCGTGTAGTCAAGAAAGGAACTTACGTATTAAGTGATAACCAAGGTCGTGAGTACAACCGACCTTGGCATGCAGATAATCTGAAAAAATATTATATGTAAAACGTACGTCTGCCCGCATGTGAACAGAGCATGTAGAGTGAAAGCAAAATAAAAGGAGCATTTTCAGTTATAAAAGGTACAATTGTTTCCAGCAAATTTGCGGCCTACAATGCCCTTCGATCTGCAAAAAAAAAATAAAATAAAAATAAAAATAAAAAAAAGGGGGGGTACACTCTGTCTAATGAGTATACCGATAACGATCCAGTGAATGCTCCAGCACCTTCGCTAAGCTGCATAGCTTCGTTATTAGTGAAGCAAAAGGGAAGCGATGATTTCGGTCCATAGAAACCGCAAAATTAACCGCTTCATGGTGAATCAAGATTCCCCAATCAATGTCAACATGATGATCGCGAATAGCGTACAAAAGCAAAGCTTCGGCTTCATTAATAGACTCGTTATCTGTAGACAAAAGGGCGCGTGAGTTGATGAACTTCTTCCACTCACGGTTGTTGCGAGAAAGGTCGGACGCAGGTCCCAGTACACGAGGTCGCTCAGAATCAGGAAAGAGCTCGCGAGAGGGCTCGTCGCAAGCGAGTTTGTCTACTTGACTCATCACCAAGATTCCAAGTGAGCTCATAATGGGACGAGGGGTCGATAGCGGGTATACCCAAGACACCATTGATAGCTTCCGGAGTAAAAATCACCGTGACGCCACGGAGGGTAATACAGCTGACAGTCCCCTCAAATGCAGCTTCAGACAAAATGGAATAAAACTCCCTCACTATTGTAAGATTGGGGAGTATTAATGATGGTGGTGCAACAAAATCTGCCCACCCAGAGAAACGCACGCGCAGAAGAGAGCCGTCACCCCCCACCTTGCTCTGATTTAAACCCCTCTCCTTCGCAGGCTCAACCCACTCAAAATAGCGCCAAAAATGATCTTTAGCAACGTCAGAGGCAGTAAAGAAGAAAGGGGATACATCACGAGTAGGACGGGCTTTAAAAACTCGCACTCTACCCTCTCCAGATGGAAGAGACATGGTTCTCACAACAAAATTTACGCAAGAAAAAAGGAGTAAAAATGAGGTTAGTGTGCCTACTCCTTTTATAGCAGAAGTTAGCAAAAGGAACGGCCACGATGAATCAAATCCTACGGCCAGGCATAGCGCGGTTTATCTGAAATTTGAAATGCAAAAGACGCATTTAATGCCTGTCGGTTCATCTGCCCACGATCCTAGGCTATATCCATGAACAGTTACTAGCCCGAGATTTTAGGCCATTTTGAAAACGCATACATTGCCAATGAGCTGTCAAGTCAGTCCAAATCCTTGGATTCCCGGCAAACACGACAGTCGAGAAAGGCTAGTTCAGTCAAATCAACTCAGCTCCCAAGTTTCAAGCGAGCATCCACTCCGCCTCGAGATTAAGGGGCCGCAGAAAAACAAGCTTTGCAAAATATAGACCATCATTACTTGCAACAAGTCCGCAAAGACAAGCTATAAGGGATTGCGGCGACGATCTATTTTGCTCAAGTCTCCTCCCACCTCGACCAAAACAGGGGGGATGGGAAAATATTAACGCACAACAGGAATTTCTCAATCTTCTCAGTTCTTCAGCCTTAGTTATTTTCGTGAGCTCAACAAATCTCGCCAAAATAAAGGGGGCCGCACACATACAAGACAAGACAGCAGGAAATAAATCAAAGAAACAAGCACAGTAGATAAACCAAGAGGGGCCAAAACGGCCACAATGTCAATACGGAAAGTAAAAAGATAAACTAAGTTATTACAACCATCAAATGAGGACGCCAAATAGTTCAAAAAGTTGCAGAATCAAAGTTTTTATTACAAAGCCGCAGAAATATAAATTGTTTCGAAAACAAAAGCACAAGGCATTTAAACGGAGCCGGGGGGAGTGTCAATGTACTCGTCACCTGGTTGATCGCTTGCGGGAGGGTTCTTCAAGATCGCAAAGTTGACAGGATTGACTGGAGGAGGATCCCACACTAGGTCGCCGCGCTCTATCTGGTTAGTTTGGATGGCGACGATGTGATCTGCTGCGTAAGGGATATCCGGGTGAATGGCCATCAGGTCGGGAGATCGCTGGGACATGTTAACCCAACGGAGCATTTCCTCCAGAGTAATGCTCTCCCGGCCATGATAACCCCAAAGACAATGAGCAAGGTGATTAAAACCTTGATCGAAGCTAGCCTCCTGGTAGTCGCCGAACTCATCAGAAAGCTTAAAGGCTTCCACGGCGGCAGGTGTCACGGATTTATCTAGCACAGCAAACAAGTAATAAATATTTATAAATCCGGTTTCCCTCAAGTATAAGGATCGTAGTAAAGAGGTTGATACCGGGACGATCTTACGGGGAACTAAACGATTGTGATTCTAGCTTTTGTCTAACTCGAACTATGTCACGAAATTAATCTAAACGGGGAATAAATATCGAACAAAACGAAAAATAAAACTAGACGAGAGGATATAATCCAAAGCTAGGAAGGATACGGGCTGCGAACCAATTCAATACTAAACTAAACTAAGATGCAAATAAAAGTAAACTAACTAAACGAATTCAAGTTTTAGGGATTTAAATCAAGTGTGTAATGAACAAACGAGGATTGATCCACCTATCCAACAAGCATTGACTTCCTATCCCGATTATATTGTGGTTTTTATCTAAGTTGTGATTCACCTTATCTAAACATGAACCCTAATTCCTTAGAAAGTTCATCTATTAATCTCTTATCTTCCAATGCAAGATTAACGCGTTTCCTAACCAAAGGTGCAAACTTTATGTTTATAATCTAGCAATTAAACCTATTAACTTCCGTTATGATAGATTCAAATCACTACTCTTATTCATGATGATCTAGGGTTTATTAAGATTTCCATCAACAACAAACAATCACATATGCAGATCTTCCGATATAAAAGCAATTAAACGTAATAAACATGAATAAGAAACAACCTTTAAATAAAAACTCACAGTATAACCGAAGAAAACGAAATCAACAATCGTTGGATGGCTTCACAATACTCGTTTGATGAAGCTTTTAGCCTCTGGACATCCTCAGCAACTCAAATTTGTATAAACAGTGCATAAAAAGTAACTAGTTTAATCTAGATCTAAAGTGCATAAAAACTGGAATAAAAAGGAGAAAAACGCAGCCTAAAGCCGCCCCTAGGTTTAGGGTTTTGAATAATGAGTGTGTTGTATCCTTGTGTGGAGAAAACAGCCGACTATATATAGATTTTAAAGTCGGTTTCAGCAAGTCGGCTACCGGACGCCCGTCTGGATCCTTGAACGCCCGTTCAATCTTCATATGAACTTCAAATCGGGCCGAGTCATGATCAAACGCTCGTCCAAACAGCGTCCACCTCAGCGTCCAAACTTCCTGAATCAACTTTCCATCCCTGGACGCTTGTTCAGTTTCAGCAAACGGCCGTCCACTGGACGGGACCTGGACGCCAGTCCAATATGACTGAATTTCGATTTCTTGATCTCTATCTCTTTTTCATCTTGTCAATTCCTTCATTATCTCTTTTAATCATCATTTGAGCCTTGAAAGATGCATCTACAATACATAAAAATACCACTAAATGTAATATCGCTCAAATAATCGTAAAAACATAATTAAAGCACATAAATCAACCTATTTTGCAATTAACTCTTTTGAAATATCATTTACCCAATATATTCATTAAACACATACTTCTTATGCAATTTAGTACGAATACGGGGAAAAATATCATAGAATATAGCGTTATAAATCATATAGAATCACCCTTAACAACTCCCCCACACTTAAGCTTTTGCTCGTCCCGAGCAAAACAAAACAAAAATTAGGCTCGAGAAAAGAACAGACATCTAAACATACATAACACATATCCAATAAATCAGAAGTTCACCATTGTGTGTGTGCATAGCCGTAGAAAACTTCCACTATATCCAAACTCGAGAGACTCAAAGCAAAGCTAGCTAATACCCCCTTGTAGACTAGTAATAAAAGACACTCATAAGATGCACCCTACAAACGTGATATATCCCGAAAAAGATGATAGAATACATCTAGGGCCTTTTTGAAATACTCAGAGGATAATCCCTACAACATATCTGTCAGTTTCTACTGGGGATAAGATTAACGAAAACTAAGCCTTATATTCAATTTTGTAACGATATCTTAGTCGATTTAACTTATTCACTTTAAACACACATTAGGATAAGCCATTGCCCTTATAGTAGAATATGACATTTCGAGATAATCCCCTACCTTACTCCAATCATAAGGCAGCTCTTCCTAACTGTCGTGAGCTTTTAGTCATCATGGTGGTATAGGACATACGTAGTACACCCTACCTCACTCAAATCATCGACTAGCTTCCGACACACACATTTCATTCATTAATTCAACTTCTTCAATTGGACAATAGTTACGTGTACTTATCACATTCAAACCTACAGATATTCACAGTATAACATACTCGGAACTGAATACAAACTATCATAATTCGCGAGATATAAACGTAGCACTAAGCACATGACTTATAAGAAAATCAAAAATCACTAATCCAAAAGGGGTATAACTTTATAAATAGCTCATCATTTACTATGGCTCGTGAAAAATCGATCTCAGGTGAAACAACTAACTCATCAAACATATGATATACAGCTTCAATGACTATAAAAATAGCGAACATTGAATCGAATTGCCTACTCGGGACAAAACAGAAACAAAAGTGTCGAAAAATCTCGAAATTTTTTTAGCTCATTTTAGCTCATTTGCATAGAAACATTACGAATCAAGCAAGTGTGTAGATACATATCGAAACATTCCCCTCCCCCGCACTTAAAAACTCAACAGGTCCTCATGTTGTGCAGATCGAAAGAAAAAGGAAAAGACTTAGGGCGATTTAAATCGAAATGCGAATCGTCGGTCAGGCCGGAGCCTACATAATGACACTTTAGAATGCGTAACCAGACAATGTAGCTCGACGAAACCGCTAAAAATATACCTGCACGTCTTGACAAACATGGAACCATCTCGGGGAAAACGGGGAGTTATACCAAAATGAAAAGAGATATCAAAAATGAAGATAAAGCAAAAGTGAAAGCATTCAATACATCCAGAATGTATAAACACAGTAGAAGTGAAAGTATGAGTGCCTTATGGCTTACATGATCCAAAGTAACAGTAGCAATATCAATATTACAACGAATCATATAAGAAAAAGTATCAATAACATACATCCATCGAATCAAAGAAAAACTAGAATCAGAAAAATAAAATCAAGGCTGGCTCGGTGTCCCAGAATCATCGGCCGGAGGATCAGAGGAGGGTCCAGAAGGTTGTGCCGTATCCCTAGCTGCCGAGTCAGGCTGCTCCTCATCGGAAGATGTCTCAGAGTCGTGTAGAACATCTGCAATGACCCGCTCGATCTCATCGGCAAAAAGAAAATCAACGGAGCTCGGATTGAATGTCCTTTCGTCCCTCGGCTGCCGGCCCTCACGGATACACCGAAGAATCGATAAAATATTGTTCGTGTGTCCCGGATATCACTCGGCCATTCCCGGAAACTGTTGGCCATGCTCAACCGCATCCTCACCGCGGGAGATAAAGTAGGAAGGGAGGATGCACGAGGCGGTGCCGAAGAACCGAGCTCCCGAGGTGTCTCCGTCTCGGTCCGTCCCGAAGGCTTGCCTTTTTCTCGGTTGTATCGGCCTTGGATTCTTCGGTTTGTGATCGGCTCCATACTCGGCACACCGGCATCGATACGAGATCGCGGATCGGGTGAGGGATAATCGGGCATCGAGTATAGATCTTCTGATTAATAGCCACCTCATCATATAACGCCTGCCCCACATCCACGTTCAGGCCAAATGTCAATGCGTATAACATGGCCGGTGGGCGGTCATAAATATAAGGCTCTCTAGGGGAGCCGCGCAAGACTTGGGAAGAAACAGGGGGTGAAGGCCAGACGACGAAGCTGGCGACCTTGGCGACCATAAGGGGTCGCCGCCTAGATATTTTACCCACTTGATGACAGATATTTAGTATTTACTTAGCTGCTAAGACTACTGACTAAGCTGCTTCTGCACCGGCAATCTTTACTTCATCCTTAAGTTTAGTCTTCCTATAAAAGGAAGTCGTGTGTAACCTAATCAGGGAGATTCTAATGCAAAAAGAGTAACAGGCCAAAGCTCTGCAAAAACCAGTTTATCTCACCGTCCTCCTCCCTTCGCCGCCTATCTCCGGCTAATATATAAATAATCTACTCACAAACAAGCCAGATATCCACACCATAAACACCGCGGCGCCATCGTGACGTTTTCCGGATCGTCAATATATATATATACTACTACTAGGGATTAGGAAATATATATATATATATAAGGTAATATATATATATTTGGTACTTATATATATATATATATATATATATATATAGATAGCTAGATATATATAGATAGTTAGTTTTATATATATAGCTATCTATATATATATATATATATATATATATATATATATATATATATATATATATATATATATATATATACTATAAATAAAATAAAAAGAAAGACGAGAAAAAGAAAGAGAAAAAAGAAGGAAAATTGATATATATATATATTACTACAAAGGAAAACAAAAATGAAAGAGGAAATGGCCGAAAGACATGGGCACTTTATTCTGTGATAACATTCAGCCTATTTATAGGCAAAATTAGTTAAGGCCGGACCGGGCCGGGTCATAGCCGGACTGGGCCGGTGTAATCATCACATTCATCCCCCTTAATTATCCAATTTCCGGATAAAATTATATATTTTGGAATAAAACTTCTAAAATTCATATCTCGAGTTCTGGATCTCCAAACAACATGATTCAAGAGGCATCGGAAAGCTATCGGAAAAATCTACAACTTTCATGAAGGACTCTTCTTCAGAAAATGTCGTTTTGATGAGCCATTCGTTTGTCGAAGATATTTCTCGATTACCACTAAATCGAATCGATTAGCCACTTGACCACTTCGATTGACCACTTGACCACTTAAGCAATTCGATTGACCACTTAAGCTCGTGACACTCTCTAAATCCTTTCAGAGATATGATTATACTTCAAAATGTCGATTCTCGGGGTCTTGACTTATACATCTGCAATAAAATACCACAAATACCCACGTAAATCTGACACGACATTCCGATTTACTAAAATCGGTACAAAAACTTATAAAAACACGATAAAAATACGATATTTTATATAATACTTACTACTTATACAATTAGATAAAACCTATAAATTAATGACTTGATTTGATACATAAATGTTCAAAATGGTATCAGAAGTGGGGTAAAATGTTATAATAATAACAGTGAATTTTTCCGTCATCACTGGTATAGACCGCCGGTTTACCGGGGGTGGCTTTTCCTAATTTATGGATCTACATTGCTCAGTACAATTAATATAAGTAAATTATGGGGTTGTTAAACATTAGATTAACTAAAACACATAAATACGAACAGATCTACCACATTGAAGACAAAAAAGAACGTTCAAAGCTTCATACCTTCAACAATGGAGATCTAGCTCGATCTACTCAAGCTAGAGATGATGGAAGAAGGGAGGAAACCGTAAAATAACTCTCCAAAGCTCAAGAAAACATTATAGCATAATAATAATTGTAATATATTATAAGATATTCAAGATGTATGTAATAATCAGATGATACGGCCTTATATAAATACAATGGCCGACTTAAGACTCTCTAAAACCCTAACCGACTTAGACAATACGGCAGAATAAATTTCGTGTTGAATAAGAGACCGGTTTACCGGGCCTAACCCTCGGGTTACCTGGCCTTCTATTCTTATTTTTCTTCAGCAGGCTTCTTCTTGGACTTCAATCACTCAGCCCAATGCATTCCTTTTGGTCCAGATCCATTCTCCAATGCTCCAGATTCGGAACATCCTATAAAACATGCAAAACGATACAAAACAGTACCAAAACATCAGGAAAATAGCATAGATGCAGAATTACGATCCTGGAAACACTCACATAGCATGTAACATATATTCAATATAATAACGAGCGTATCTATCCTCTCTTGAGCAGAAGTGAATATAGGTATAATTATTGGTACCATTTAGAGCGTTATCAACTACCCCCACTTAGCTTTTGATCGTTTCGAGCAAAAATGCGAAAAGAAAATAACACTCTGATCAATAAACAAGTTAATTAAAAACAACTATGCCCCACTAAGTCAAGATCAAGATTATGACACTCATATTCATCAGTAACACATTAAACACTATTCAAATCATGAGCCAATGTGTGTGTGCAATAACTTTTGCAACAGCTTAGAAATGCAGACAATTGCACATTACGTCAACCCGTAGTCGAACTAACCAGTCTCGAACATGTATTTGTTAATTAATTGAGCTGGCAAGGCGGATTGAGAACCGAGCATATATTATTCCTAGGCTCACATTTATCGGTCTATGCAAAAGTCATGCGTCTTACGCTCCATCGACTAAGATAATGCCAAAGAGAATATAAATTTATATATTTCAATGCACTTCTATTTCTTGGCGGGTGAACTCTCATTCATTTAACTATCCTCACAGCCCCACTCATGATAAACTACCAAATCTGAAATTCCTTTGCCTTTATAAGCGTAGGTGAAACATGATTCGTGATAAAGCCAGGGTCAACTCTAGATAAAGCAATATGCTATAAACTACATACCAAAATAAGTGAGTTATACGTGCTTAAAATGGTGGCCCATAACAGAATATGCGCTTAATACGCCACTACTTCAGAAGTGGACACTTTATCTTACGATTCCAGGAATAGACTAAAGGATCAATGACGAGCTAAAGAAACCTAGCCCTAGTGTCTCCGACCTAGGACTGAGGCCAAGAATAAACAACGTCTCGCTCGCGACGCTGATTCGTTCTTCAAAGGGTTGTCTTCTCTACGACAAAGAGAAAACTCACTCGCAAGTGAATAACTAAGTCGACTCGACTTAAGCAAAAGTTTAACTGAATTTCATTATGATAGTTGCTTGCCTATATATAGGCTACAAATAAAAGACTAGTAATCCTCCTTAGCAATGTGGGAGAAGGAAACTAGTAAAATTAAACCTAAGTAAACTAGGACTTCGAATAGGCGCCCCATCCATGGGCTTTTATAGTCTCTCTTGTGTCATCTAAGCCCACAAGGTAATTATTAAATAAAATCCAACACCAAAATAATAAAACAAGCGCAAAGATCCTACTAAATGGCACCAACATAAATGGACAGTCTTATCGACAAAATAAAGAAATACAAGACTTTGTTCCACATCATCCAAGTCCATACATCACATCATTCCCTCCCTGTTCAAAAGGAATCGTCCTCGAATCAGAAGGATGTCGTACAACTCATCAACACACACAAAACACGAACAAACCACAAAAAGCCGTAATGAAATGCCGGGGTCCAATACAAAGTTGATACACGACTGCAAACCAATTGACCATTGACAAGAAGAGCCAAACTTCACCATTTGAACAAAAGAACAAACCCGTGGCTGGATATTGACGATGATGCTGGGAAAGGTAGCAATATAATCATAGCCATTCAGACTAGGATGGGCAGCACCATGTGCATCAAATGGGTCAATGAAAATATGCACTGGCTTTCCATCAATATGATCTAGATCACGAGAAACCAAAGGCAATATAGGGCCAGCATTGGATGTTTCCAGTAGCCCGGTGTCCACCTCATGTGGATGATCATCATGTACCTGCAAAGAAGATTCAACAAGGCTGGAGGTAGAAGTGAATAACATAGAATCTTCTCTTTTCTCCCCAATAGACGCTTTAAACAACTCCACTTGTGCATCAACAACTTGAGGGCCCTTTGCCTCGTTTTCCAACACAACACAAGAATCATCCAACTCTTCCCGCTCAGTATCACCCAAAACATAACCATCAACGACTATCGTATCCAAGTGCACCACCTCGTGCACAACCAATACCTCATCACTCTCAACTACTTCTGCCACATGTGCACTGTTCGGTAAGTTTTAAATTTATTATTTTACCGGAACACCCCAAGTGCAAGACACGTTGTAGTGGGTATTACCGGGTCGTCCAAGGAATCGAATGATGTCGGAAACAAAAATACAGTTAACGTACCGGTGAATTGTCACGATAAATCAAATTAACACTAAAGGAAATAAAAATTGAAAAACAACAAATTAAACCTAAATTGCTATGAAAAATTACTGACTTTCTTCTTAATGTAATGAGACAGTAGGGCAACAAGGATCCTACCAAACAACCACCACCCAACCAGTTTGTGAGATGAATCAAATTTCTTGGTGTGATCTAACTTAAATCCAATCAAATTTCTTTAATCAAATTTATTTGGTTTATGTTCCCTTTCTCAAGTGAAACAAAATTAACAATAAAAGAACATGATCATGAGTTCGTTTCCGAATCTCCTACCCAATTAACAATAAACTAATCTCTCGGAATATCATTAACTGTATCGAATGAAGGATTCTATGTAAATTTAATTCTCATCAAATTCAAAACAACAATCGTTTCATCGATTTTTCAATCTAACAAAACATACATTCAAACAATTCAAAACATTCGATAAAGAAAAATAAATTCAAACTCACTAATAATGTTTACTGAAAATCTCCTGGTTGTGGTGATGTTGTAATGACCTCATCCCGTTGTCCTACTGCGAATTGCTTAGCCTTCAATCATCTTCGATCTCCAAAAGAAAATTGAAAGAAAGAAACTCATGTTTTTGTGTGATATGGTGCGGCTGCTGTGTAATGATGTGTTGTATTTTTCTGTGTCTTCTTTTATGCTCGAATGGTGCTGCTTATATAGGAGTTTCGCCGACATAAGGAAGGATCTAGAATAATGCGTAGATTTTGCAGCTTCGGGGTTCCGTCGACCGACATAAGACACTCGGTCGACCGAATAGCATGGCTCGGTCGACCGAGCCTACCTTTTACGCGTTTTCACACTGTTGCTTCGTATACCGTGTTCCCCACTTCACTCTTTCGATCTGATCTGATTTATCCTCTCTTCAATGCTCCGATTTTCTTCTTTATTTCGAAATCACTTGATTGAATGAGATTAATCTTCTCCATTAATAACATCCCCCTGCATATCTTTTAATTTTCTGCAAAATTGTTGTTACACCGAGACATCGAATAATAATAATAATAAAATGTGTAACAAAATAACATTTAACCTCAATACTTCCTCATAATTAAATTATAACCCCTCAATAACCATTATAGGAATTTAACGGTTAAAACACGCTTTTCTCATTTATTTCCCTTAAAAATAAGGTAAATTGTTTAGGGATTAAGCCCGAAAATATAGTAAAATATACCGTAAACATGCACCCTCCTCAATTTTCAACTCCGCCTCACGAGTACTAACACCTTCTTCGGTTTTCTCTGCAACTACTGCTTGGGCTTTCTTACATTTAGCCTTCCGTTTGGCGTCATCAGCCAGAAAATGCTCCCAAAACAGGTCACTTTCCCTCATCCACTGCGCCGAACGCTTATCGCGTTCCTTTAGTTTTCGCATCAACTTCTCAAGAGTCCTACCCATCTCTTCTAACACTTTGTGAGTTTCATTTCGATCAACTAACTCATTTTCTACATTTTTGGACGCTTCAACCTCATTCAAGTAATGACGAGGCAGAAAACGTTGCTTCATTTCTCTTTTCATTTCAGTCCAAGTACTAACCTCTAGATCCCCATGCATACGCCTCAAAAAATTTAATTCTTTCCACCATGTCATAGCATTTCCAGTGAAAGCACGTTGTGCAAGATCACACTTCTTCTTGTCCGAATATGGGTGGCATGCAAAAATCCGCTCTAACTTAGCTTCCCAGTCAAAATATGCATCGCCATCACATGTACCACGAAATGGTGGAAATGCCATTTGTACCTCACAACTCTCGTGTTTGCACTCACCCTCGCTATCTTAGTCGTAGGAATACCCTTGCAAACAAATCAGCATAACGAGCAACAGGAGTAGTAATTCAAAAACCAACAACCTAGACTAGATAACTAGGGCTCGGTTGGAATTAGGGTTTATGGTATGGAATTGAGTGGAAAATGTGTGAAGAGATACTAAGTGTGAGTATGAAAGGTGAGAAGTAAAGGACAAGGAAAAAGGTAATGGAATTAGGTGACTGCAATATTTCACGGCTGTGAAAATTTTCACACTCAGGTGTGGAACTAACGTATTTAATGACCAAAATAATACGAATCTGGAAAAACTCAAAAGGCAAACTTTGTAGAACAGAGAGGTTTCTAAAGGATGTGAAAATTTCAGATTTTTGGAGGTCTAGAAGTCGATCAAACAAATTTTTTCGGGAACTGGTGCAATCAGTCAGAATTTTCAGATTGATAGCAGTATCTTACGGTGCCAATTGCGACCAAACTACAACGAATTTGGAAAAACTCAAAAAATAAAAGTTGTATATTGGAAAATTTCCTATATGCTCACCAAGTTTCGGATAATTCTGAATCAGTTAGTACACAGAATCGAATTCAAATGATGCTTCACGGCTGCAGTTTTTCTGGACAAATGGTTTGGATTAATCGGCCGGTTTAAGCAAGATCTACGGTGAATCTGGGTTGGGTGAAAAGACAAAAACTTTAGACCGAGATTTGTTGAATATGTGGTAATAATTTGAGAATTTTTCGGGGTGTTTCGTTAGGGAACAAACTTCCACAAAACTGGTCTAGAAAAACAATTAGGGTTCTTGGGATGAAGGTTTGAAGATTTGAAGATCTTCAAGTTTTCTGGGTATGATTATGAAGATTTGAAGATATAAGGATGTTCTTGGGAGGGGTGGAGGGGGGGGGGACGAAAATAATGAATAAAAGAATGATTTTTTTGAATAAGAAACAAAAATAAAATAACAAGGAAAATACGGGGATATTTGATACCTTAGTCGCGGAGCTCTGCTACCAACTGATGCGATACGATCCCAGGAATTGACTAAAGGATCAATGACGAGCTAAGGAAACCTGGACCTAGCGTCTCCGACGTAGGAATGAGGCCAAGAATAAACAACGTCTCGCTCGCGACGCTGATTCGTTCTTGAAAGGGGTGTCTTCTCTACGACAAAGAGAAAACTCACTCGCAAGTGAATAACTAAGTCGACTCGACTTAAGCAAAAGTTTAACTGAATTTCAATAATAATGTTGTACTTTATTATGATAGTTGCTTGCCAATATATAGGCTACAAATAAAAGACTAGTAATCCTCCTTAGCAATGTGGGAGAAACTAGTAAAATAAAACCTAAGTAAACTAGGACTTAGAATAGGCTCCCCATCCATGTGATTTTCTAGTCTCTCTTGTTTCATCTAAGCCCACAAGGTAATTATTAAATAAAATCCAACACCAAAATAATAAAACAAGCCCAAAGATCCTACTAAATGGCGCCAACATAAATGGACAGTCTTAACAAAATAAATAAATACAAGACTTTGTTCCACATCATCCAAGTCCATCTTCATGCTCTTCAAGCCCAATAATATAGGAAATGCATTTTATGGGATGGTCTTCAACTTGCTTGGACTGGATCACATCACAAAGATATCATAATGTTTCGAAATTCTGTCGAAAAGAATCAAAGTCTAAGTGGTGAATGTGCATCAAAGAGAATCAAGACAATCACGCAATTCATGGAATATAATGCTACAAAGCTAAGTGACGTTCCTCTAGCCCCCCACTTAATCGAAACATTGTCCCCAATGTGTGAGATGAGAAATGAAAAATGAAAAGGAACTTAGCTTCGGTTAAGGGTGGAACCAAAGAAGAATAGGATCATCGTATAAATCATCGGGCGCATGGTAGTAATCCATGAAGAATTTGCGCTAAATATCACCAAAAAAAACCAAGAAGAATAGTGGTGACAAGAAACTGTATAACAAAAATACGGCAGTAAAAGAGAAAATAATATAACTCCAAAACAATTTAAGCCGACAAAATCAATAAATTATTAATATTTTGCTACATCAACTAAGTAGGAAAGAAAAAAAAAGAAACTGGAAAACAACAATAAAAAGAGATAAAATCTAGTCATCATCAGAATAACCCTCCCAGTCGTCTTTAGGCTCAAAACCGGGAGGTGGTGCAGAACTCGAGGCGGCGGCGGCGGCGGAAGAGGATGCTCTATGACGAAGGGCAGTCCTAGGTGGCGGGGTAGCAGGCGGAACTCTGAAAAAGTCAATAATCCGATCCATCTTGCGATGTTGACTCGCAATCTCTCGCGAGTGCTCCCCAAGCAAGGCTCTCTGAGTCTTCGGTGCACCATGCACCAGAGTACGCTCCCTCTCTACTTTAACCTGTCTATGTACTCTTGAGATGGACTGTGAACTAAGTTGCGGCTCAGGATCTTCCCAATCATCACTAACGAGCATCTTCACCTCAGCCTCTAGAGCAAACATATCAATCATCGGCCCGTACGGTAGCAGCTCATGCTCAGAAGTGGCAGCGAGCTCATGAATACGGCTATGCATCAAAAGACCGATGTTGATTGGGGCACCTGTCTCTAGATAGAACATCAATTCTGCACTTGAAGTGGGGACGGAGACCGTGTGCTTAGTCGGAAGAAGGCGTGCACATACGAATATATTGACAATCTTCCGGTCCCAGGATAGCTCATTCTCTAGGAATATGGTGGGGGCTCTAGTAGGGTTTCGCTTCCATAGCACCCCTAAGAAATCAGTGACCATATCCATCCTCTCGAGATCGGCAAATTTTCTCGAGGATGTGTACTCATCCGGGCCCACTGGTGGATTTCTAACCCCAAAATGAGCGTTGATCCGCTCGATAAAGAAATCAACCTTAACACCACGAACCATAGCAAATATGGCTCCTGGGTTATGCGAAACGTAAGCATAAAACTCTCTTACCACCGTGGCGTTGAATCGGTCCGGTGCGTCAGCCATATCCAATAAATCTTGTTCTTGTGGGGCCTCTGGCAATATCGACCGACAGTCATTCAAATCTACCCCTTGTTCTTTAGCCACTGGCCTTGCGTTCCAATGGCCTCGGAACGACTCGTAAATAGCTAAAGAATGGAACTGCGCAACCCCGTCTATCAATGGATTGGCATCTCCATATACAGTCTGGTAACCACTTGGATGAACAGCTGACCATTGACGCTTATGACCCATCCTGAATGAATACAGAACCTGATACAGAAGATATTTCTGGAAAAGAGACCTCGGTAAACCGGAGGTAGGGTACGGTTTACCGGCATAATTTATTATGGATTTCTTCTAGGGCTGTGCTCTGATAGTGGAAGAAGAATAATCTCCGCACTTCACCATTGCAGCAGCCAGAAAACTCAGCAACAAAGTTGGAAAATGGGTGTTTAGGGTTTGGAAAATGGAAGAAATCGGTTTTGTTATGGTGGTGATTTGGTGGTGATATGGTGGTGATGGTGGCCGAAATATATGAAGAAGAAAGAAATGGGAGAATTTTTGTGAATGAAATAGATGAAAATGATAGGAATGATGATATTGGAGATGAAGGGATGGTTTAAATAGGAATAATGGAATGAATGTGGATGGTTTAGTGGGATAGTGGGTAGAGAAGTTAATAGGGTGAGGGATTTGAGGAGGTGATTGATGGGATTGAGGTGGAGTATGGTGGAGTGTGGGAAAGGATGAAAATTTTGAAAAGAGGGGAAAATTGTTCTGTTTCTGCTGGCTGACCGTATCTGGTGCAACGTGTGTCCTCCACGTGTCTCTAAAAATTCAGCTTTGTGGACTGACGTTCAGATATCTGAAAAACCAATCTCGGTAAACCGGAGGTTATCCTCGAGATACCGGGGGTATCTTTTCCCCAGATTTTTTATCTGCCTTTGCTGCACTTTTTACTCAACCTGTCTGCTCAATTCTGACCTCAAATTGACTACCCTTTTATTCTTCAATTGTTATCTCCGACTCAAAACCTAACCTACTTCACTAGAATCCGCAACGAGGTAAAAAAAACCTTTCCAAAACCATTCGGTTTCAAGCCTAAGTTTGTGGCAGGATGAAAAAAAGCTCGTCCCTTCATCTGGCTACTTTTATTCAATCCTAAACTACCTAAGGGTTTGAAGAAATAGTTCTGAGTTTATAGTCGACAGCTCGACATTCTTCAGATCTCCGATCATTCCAGGGTTGGAGCTTTAACTTGCCAAACTTTTGCTCTAGAGGTTTGCTCCTTCACACAACCGTTTTGAGCTCTCTTCCTAGCACGTCTTTATCTTTTAGCTTGCATGCTAGGTCTGCATCTGCGTTGAGATTTAGACTTTAGCCCCAAGGACTCCACATTTTCTACTTTCAGCTCAACTCGTTCACTACGCAACACGGAAGGGCTAGCTTCTGTGAGCATCTTATTGTGGTCATTTTCTTCTCTTTCTCTCAGCATTAATCTCATAAATTCTTGCTCAACGGTTTCTATGACAACCTCTCTATGTTTATGCCCTTCAATTTCCAAAATCTCCACCTTCTCTGAAGCATACGTCATCTTACAACTCTCCGGTCGGTTTTTTAGGGGTTCTAGGATCTTAAAAGATACAGCGTCATTATTCAACCTAAGAGTAATCTCCCCCTTATAAAAATCCATAACCGCCCTACTCGTCTCTAAGAAAGGTCGTCCTAAGAGAACTGGGGCACTTGGGTCCTCAGGTACGTCTATGACCGTAAAGTCAATAGGATACGTGAACCCTCCTGCCGTAATTGTACACTTTCTAAGCAGACCAGCAGGCATGTCTCTAGTTCTATCAACGAAATTCATGGTCCTGGTTTGATTTAGTATGAGCGGAAGTTTGATCTTTTGACAGAGGGAAAAAGGTAGAATATTCCAACTCGAGCCAGAGTTGCAGAGACCTAATCTTACGGATATTCCATTTACCAAAACAGGGAGTCTGAACGTGCCAGGGTCTCCTAACTTCACCACAGTGTCTGAGTCTGGGTAATCCTCAGGCTCAGAAAACATCGTGTCAGGATCCTCTTCAGGATCGTCAGAATCATAATCCGAAGATGATATATCAATTAATTCGCAAGGGAACTCACCTGGTCGATACGTGCTATACTCTTTCAGGTCATCTTCAGGCTCTTGCTTGATTGCTTTTTCCTCTTTTTCCAACCGTTTCTTTATAGTCTCATAATGCTCTCATACATCAAATCCAGGATACATGGAAATCGGTGTGATATTCAATATTGTCCTAGGCATATTGCTTGGCTTGTTTGCTCTTTGTCAACACTGAATGGATCGAATCTCTGAAGTGTTCTGACCAACCTGCAAAAAGACAAAATGAAACAAAGAAAAGGTCAGCAACTTCCGCTTCAGCTGGGTGTGATCCCAACTGTTGCGGACCTACTAACTAAAATCCACAGGGAATAACACAGAATAACTGGAACTGTCCAGGAATCGATTTTTCAGGCCTCGGTAAATCAGAGGTTACCTTCGGGAAACCGGCCTTGAATTTTCTCTTTTTGGCAGTTTAACAAGTGCAGGGTTGATACAGAACGACTCAAGGCTCAAAATAAAATAAAATAAAATAAAAATGACTTCTTAATTAGAATTAAAACGTTTATATTTAAAAATTGGCCATTGTCCCCGGCAACGGCGCCAAAAATCTTGATCGCGTGTAAGTCACTAACGTCGATATTACTTGCAAGATTACAAGGTACATCGCTGTATAGTATATGCGAGTCAAGGTCGATCCCACAGAGAGAATGCAACTTATAAGTATAAATGATTCTAACCTAATTGAGAAGTAACATAGAGGCGGTCATTGACCAATAATAACATAAAAGAAAACAAACATGGTATTCCCTCCCTCTCCTCACTGATCTACTAACTTGGATTAGTTAATCATTATGTTTACTTCCCCACATAATTTCCTTAGATTAATCGTGAGCATTTAATGATTATTATCATATTTATCAGCTACGGGTGCAATTCCTAACCCTATCTACTCCGACAATTGCAGTAGACTATCTATATGCAAGCTACCCTCCTTAATTGGTCCGTAATAGCCCATACGCATAAAGAACTAGAACTGCTGATATTGAGCGATAACTCATACCGCTAACCCGCCTAGACAGCTATCGACATTGACCAGCACGTTCCTAGGGTCCATTCAAGACAATGTCCTAATTAACACTTCACTTGTGGTCCTTCATGTTAATTTACGAATTATGAATATTAGATTGGCCAGACCTATTACTCGCTTTAATTATTACTGCCGATCAACGTAGCTATAGTGAATCCCAGTTTAGGTTTTCAAAAATATGCCTCGGTAAACCGGTTTAGACCGCCGGTTTACCGGGGGCAGCTTTTCCTAATTTATGGATCTACATTGCCCAGTTCGATTAAAATAAGTAAATTATGGGGTTGTTAAACATGCAGATTAACTAAAACTCATAAATACGAACATATCTACCATATTGAAGACAAAAAGGAACGTTCAAAGCTTCATACCTTCAACAATGGAGATCTAGCTCGATCTACTCAAGCTAGAGATGATGGAAGAAGGGAGGAAACCGAAAATAACTCTCCAAAGCTCAAGAAAACTTTATTGCATAATAATAATTGTAATATATTCTAAGATATTCAAGATGTATGTAATAATCAGATGATACGGCCTTATATAGATACAATGGCCGATTTAAGACTCTCTAAAACCCTAACCGACTTAGACAATGCAGCAGAATAAATCTCGTGTTGAATAAGTGACTAGTTTACCGGGCCTAACCCTTGGGTTACCGGGCCTTCTATTCTTCTTTTTCTTCAGCAGGCTTCTTCTTGGACTTCAATCACTCAGCCCAATGCATTCCTTTTGGTCCAGATCCATTCTCTAATGCTCCAGATTCGGTACATCCTATAAAACACGCAAAATGAGACAAAACAGTACCAAAACATCAGGAAATAGCATAGATGCAGAATTACGATCTTGGAAACACTCACATACCATTTAACATATATTATATATAATAACGAGCCTAACTATCCTCTCTTGAGCAGAATTCGGGGTGAATATAAGTATAATTATTGGTACCATTTAGAGCGTTATCAATCATCTATACTTATTCAAAACGTGAAAAATAAGGAAGATTCAGAGGATCAAGCATTAAATGAATAATCAATCAAGGACGGATTTTGTGATAAACGTTCGAAGAAAATCTGGATCACTGCCACATAGTGCAACACTTAATCAAGGATTAATCTCCATATTAAATAGTGAACGGACAGAAATTCAAATCAATGAATATCAAGGCTATAAATAGAAGGCATTGATAGACAGGGAAAACAACGATCATAATACTGAAAAACAAGCAGAAACTCTGTCAATTTGAAAAGCCTTATGTTTGAACTTAAAAGACACATCTAGAGATCAACTTAACAATCAGAGCATAAATTTCACATTAAGCACTGAGATTGATCAACAAAATCTGTGAATCCATTTCACACCAGCCAAGCAACTAAATCTGAGTCATCTGAGAAGGAGTTGTGTTTGTGATAACTGCTGAAGCCAATGAGTGATAGTCTTGTAGATTGTGAAGCTTGTGTAGCCAAGGACAATCTTGCTATTGTATTAGTGAAAACCATATTGAATTCCTCCAATCATCACATGAGAAGGGTGGATTAAGGGATTACACCACCTTGAACCACTATAAACCTTTGTGTCTATTTACTTTCGGCACATTACTTTACTGCACAATTCATACTCTGCGTGTGCATATTCTACTTTGAAACAGTATTAAAATAAAGGACTTATCTGCTGCCCAAAAGCTTTTAAAACAAGAAAAGTTTTTTAAACTCCAGTATAGTCATTCACCCCCCCTGACTATAGTTTTACCTTCTCTGGGACCAACAAAAACATTTTCCAAACAAAATATGGAACGTATCTTTGATTGATTTATCACATTTAATTTAATAGCTCATATTAAATATTTCCAAGATATTGTCAATATCTAATATTGACTATCTTTATCTTATTACCATAAATCTATTTTTCATAAATCTATTAATATCTAATATTAATATATCGTAATACTGTTAATTAAATTGCACAATCCAAGGGTATCTGGATACACTAGTGTTCTGTGCCTCATAACCCAAAAATTGGTTTCCGGAATATTCTTAATTAATATAATGCTATGATTAATTAATTTGTAAAATCCATGTGTATCAATATACACACATGCGCCATATACATATACATTATATGTATATTTAATTAATCGACATAATTAATATCATGTAGTATATTTATTCATAATAAATAAATACCACCATATTAATTTACCACTATAACACTTTATAGTTGAGATGAAACTTTCCTTATTTGGTTATCACTATAACCGCATTTTAATCAGGCTAGATGTTCTTATGTGTGTGGCCCAATAGGTTTCCGAATATGTTGGCCGTAGGCACAAAGTGCATTTAAGAAAATGCCCTTCATACCTAACGATCATGGATAGCATCTAGCAACACGTCCACGACCCCCAATAATCGGAAGAGTCAAATGCAATGACTACTACCTTTCATGTGAAACAGTTACCATGCAAATAGAATCATATCGCTGTTACAATATCCATACGATTGTACGTCGAGTGTTAAACATCAACGACCGTCGAGTGATATCCTACTTTCTCGAAGTAACATATTACTTCCTCTTTCCAAAGACTTTTGAGAATAATAAATTCCTTATAAGAAGGCCCTTTCGGATATTTTACTCCTAATCATAGTATACGCGATTTCCGGACGAGCAACATGAATCCTATGCATGCTTCAGTATCATACCCAATCACTACCGCGTGATCGCCCCATGGCTAAGGGAAACCTCAATAGTGTCAAAGCATTACAATCTACACCGTGATGTCATGAAGACTCCGGTGTTAGGATAATTACACAACCGCCACATAGTGCAACACTTAATAAAGTAAGAGGTCAGTCTAACGTTTGCATTCACTAATACAGGTCCACGTACAGTCCAAGTGTCGCAACACTTTGATAGACGAGATCTATCCCTGTCTTCAAAAAGATAGAATACATCAAATACATGCTAGTCTAATCGTACTATTTATTTCATGTTTAATAGCACAAATGACTAGAGACGTTCATGTATCAAACCATTCAACGTGAATCGAGATCTCATCAACCATAATCACTATTATGATTTTTCTATTACAGTTTGACAATAGGGACGTTATCATATATACAATAACAAATTGGTTCATATAGATAAACATAATATATAATAACATAAAAGCCATTTATCATATGTATAAACATAAAGAAATAGTAGAAATGATCCGACCCGGACGGATCCGGTCCAACCCGATTGGGTTTAGGACACTATATCAACATGCCCAGCTACCTTGTTCTTGGAAAAGAACTTTAGCTTCTGAGTCAAATTACTTTCCTTATCCTTTACTTTCTTCTATTAATATTTCGGTTTAGCCTTTAACTTATTTAGTTTAGATGACTTACACTTGTAGACATTTACCTTCCCATTCTTGGCTTTCTTTTAAGGGAAATTGCCGTGAACTAGCAGTTCATTTGAGTAGGCACTACTCGTGAACTGTGGGATGTCTAGTGAGATTGATACCAAATCATTCTCGTCATCTTTGAACTAATTTTGTTTGTCTCTCATTCGACACGAGTGACAACAGTGACAAAATTATAAATGTCACTTAACTTTGTAGGCTCAAGAGGAACATCATCTTCCGAGAAAAATTAATTTAGCATTTAGATACCTTGAGATGATACGTAGTTGCAAAAATAAATTATGACAGAAATATAAATCAAATCATACACCACAACAAATAATGATTTTAGGAATTATAAACGTGATGTCATGCATGCAGTTTATCCTACCATTCCAAAAAGATTTAATCTCACACCTACAGTGCCGCCGTAGGGTAGGTCAAAGAGGTGACAATTAAATCGAGAATGCAAATTAATATTTCTCGGAAGATGATGTTCCTTTTGAGCCTACAAAGTTAAGTGACATTGATAATTTTGTCATTGTTGTCACTCGTGTCGAATGAGAGAGAAACAAAATTAGTTCAAAGATGATGAGAATGATTTGGTATCAATCTCACTAGACATCCCACAGTTCACGAGTAGTGCCTACTCAAATGAACTGCTAGTTCACGGCCATTTCCTTTAAAAGAAAGCCAAGAATGGGAAGGTAAATGTCTTCAAGTGTAAGTCATCAAAACTAGATAAGTTAAAGGCTAAACCGAAATATTAATAGAAGAAAGTAAAGGATAAGGAAAGTAATTTGACTCAGAAGCTAAAGTTCTTTTCCAAGAACAAGGTAGCTGGGCATGTTGAAATAGTGTCCTAAACCCAATCGGGTTGGACCGGATCCGACCGGGTCGTATCATTTCTACTATTTCTTTATGTTTGTGCATATATTAAATGGCTTTTCTGTTGTCATATATCTGTTCTTTTAAAGAACCAATTATGAATTGTTATATGATAACGTCCTTAGTATTAAACCGTGATAGAGAAACCATGATAGGCGATTATGGTTGATGAGATCTCTAATCACTTTAATAAGTTTTATACTTAAATGTCTCTAGGCTGATGTACTATTAAACAGGACATTGATAGTATAAACAGACTGGCTCGTATTAGATGTCTTTTGTCTTTAAGGACAGTGATAGATCTCGTCTATCGAAGTGTAGAGACACTTGGACTGTACGTCGACGTGTATCAGAGAATGCGTACGTTAGACTGTCCCACATACATTTAGTGTCACACAATGTGGCAATTGTGTAATTATCTTTAAGACCGGAGTCTTCATGGCATCACGGTGTGGATTGTCATGCTTTGACACTATTGAGGTTTCTCCTAGCCACGGGGCGATCATGCGGTAGTGATTGGGTATGATACTGAAGCATGCGGAGTATACATGATTGGTCGTCCGGGAATCGCGTATCCTATGATTGGGATCGAATATCCGAAATGGCCTTCTTATAAGGAATGTCTTGTTGAAATAGTGTCCTAAACCCAATCGGGTTGGACCGGATCCGACCGGGTCGGATCATTTCTACTATTTCTTTGTGTTTATACATATATTAAATGGCTTTTATGTTGTCATATATATGTTCTTTTAAAGAACCAATTATGAATTGTTATATGATAACGTCCTTAGTATTAAAATGTGATAGAGAAACCATGATAGGCGATTATGGTTGATGAGATCTCTAATGACTTTAATAAGTTTGATACTTAAATGTCTCTAGGCTGATGTACTATTAAACAGGGCATTGATAGTATAAACAGACTAGCACGTATTAGATGTCTTCTCTTTAGGGTAGGGATAGATCTCGTCTATCGAAGTGTAGAGACACTTGGACCGTACGTGGACGTGTATTAGAGAATGCGTACGTTAGGCGACCCATTTACACGGATAAGTGTCACACTATGTGGCGGTTGTGTAATTATCCTTAAGACCGGAGTCTTCATGGCATCACGGTGTGGATTGTCATGCTTTGACACTATTGAGGTTTCCACAGCCATGGGGCGATCATGCGGTAGTGATTGGGTATGATGCATCGAAGCATGCGGAGTATACATGATTGGTCGTCCAGGAATCGCGTATCCTATGTTTGAGATCGAATATCCGAAATGGCCTTCTTATAAGGAATGTCTTACTCTCGTGAATCTTTGCAAAGTGGGAGTAAACGAGTTACTTCGAGAGAGCATGATATCCGTTATAAGATACGATCGTTGATGTTTTGACACTCGACTAACGACCGTATGAGTATTATTACAGCGATAGGATTGTAAGTTACACGGTAACTGTTTCACATGAAAGGTAGTAGTCATTGCATTTGACTCTTCCGATGATTGGGGGTCACGGTGTGTTGCTAGACGCTATCCTGTGATCGTTAGGCATGTAGGGCATTTTCGTAATTTGCACTTCCTGTTTACGGCCAACATATTCGGAAGCCTATCGGGTCACACACATAAGAACATCTAGTCGGATTAAAATGTGGTTATAGATGATAACCAAATAAGGAAAGTTTATCTCGAGACTATAAAGGTTATAGTGGTAAATTAATATGGTGGTATTTATTTGTTATGAATAAATATGATACAAGATATTAATTATGATGATTAATTAAATATGTATATTGATACATATGAATTCCGAAATTATGTATATATGTGATATACATGGATTTTGCAAATTAATTAATCATAGTATTATATTATTAATTAAAGAATATTCCGGAAGCCAATTTATGGCTAAAGGTGGAGCCAATATTAGTGTATAAAGATACACTTGGATTGTGCAATTTAATTAATGGTATTACCAAATATTAATATTAGATATTATTATATATATATATATATATATATATATATATATATATATATATATATATATATATATAACTTGTGAATCCATGCGTGGCTTGTACATATTGATGTACATGTACACATTTGGATAGTTATATATAATATATAGATTTATATTTGTAATAATATATATGTGATATATATAAAAGTGTAAATTGATTTATGGTAATATGATAAATATAGTCAATATAAGATATTGACAAAATTTTGGAAATATTCAATATAAGATATTGACAATATCCTAGATTTATTTAATATGAGATATTGTAATAAATGAGATAAATCAATCAATTATATTTTCCTTATTTTATTGGGAACAGGTTTTCTTCCTTTCTACTCTATTTGGGGCGCCACTCCTACTATAAATAAGAGGTGGGTGTCAAACTCTTTTGTACATCACAATTCCAAGAACTAATAGTTCTTGTGTAAAATAGAGAGCATCTTTTGGAGAGTTGGAGAGAGGGGAAAAAGGCCAGTCTAGCAACCGAAGTTTTCCAATAGCAATCCATGATGGGATTCCGGCGGGTTGCTCGTGTGGACTAGCGGTAGAGGCCGAACACTTGGGTGGCTCTATGCAGAACTACTCTCCTTAGACGGTCAAAGCGTAGATCTTTTAGATCAACCATGGTAACCACTGTCTACTACTTGTTTGTTTATTGCTTAAACGAAGTCGATCTTGGGTCGATAGGAAACAAATTTTTGAATTCCGCTGCGTTCCCGCGTAGATTTCCTAACAGTGGTATCAGAGAGAGCTTCGAGCTTAAGCAATAAGCATGTTAATTTGCTTAGTTAATTTTATCGTTTAAATCACATAATTAAAAGATGAAAGATTTTTTATTCGCAAAAGTGATACATGAAAAGAAAAAAAAAACGAGATCGGGTGGTGCTCGGCCGACTGGCGGCGGCACCACCACCGGCGGCGGTAGCAGGCAACCTGCTGCCGGCAGTCGGTTGACCGGTCAATGCTGGCGGATCTCCAAATTTTTGTTTTGTGTATTTTGTGATTCAATATGGTTCATAGTTGTGTTTGTTAATTTCCCTTTGTTTAGTTGTGTCATGTGGCTAACCAATGGTTCAAATAGTTTGGGCCATTGGGATGCCACATGGCATTAAAATAATAATGGTCATTCCACACTTTGTTTGGAATAGCCTTAGGCCCTTTCCAAATTTTTGATTTGGGAAAAGGCCTAGGCCTAGGCCACTTCCAAATTTTTGATTTTGGAAAGTGGCCAGGCCTAAACCAAAATTATTTGGCCTTTTCGAATATTTGATTTGGAATAGGCCTAGGTCCTTTTCAAATATTTGATTTGTAAAATGCCTAGGCCTAGGCCATTTCCAAAATTTTGATTTTGGAAAGTGGCCAGGCCTAAGCCAAATTTGGTTTAGGAAACCAAAGGCATCCCTTTTGATTACGAATCAAAAGGAAAGAAACAAAAGAGAAATAATTTTAATTTTGATTTATTTTGGAATAGTTCTAATAATTAAAATTAAAATCGGTTTAAAATTAATCGTTAATTTTATTTCGATTAAAATCATTTAATTAATTAAATGTTAATTAGTTAATTGATTGGATAAAATTATTTAATAGATTAAATGTTAATTGATTAATTAAGACGCAAGTAATTAAATTTTATTTTAATCTTTTTCACAAGATTTTATTGTATGGATTAGATATAGTAGATATAATATGATTATATGGACCCCGATTGATCATGGGCTCGACCGATAGGATAGATGTGAATGATTTAATTTTTCTGTTGGTTTAAAAATTGTCCTAGGCCGTTATGAAGAACGTGACCTAGTTTATTTTCTGCATTATCACATTCCCGTTAGCTCCCCCCGTGTGCGGCGGGTGTATTTATTTTATTAGATAGAATTAAATGTAACAAGAATGGAGCAGAAGATGAAGACCAAACAAAGACGAAAATAAAAAAATCCCATTGGAGAATGGAGCATTAAAGATCCTATTGGCGGTTGCGGCAACCCTTAGATTGCGACCCGCGGTTTCGTCAGTTTGTATTCGAAACCGCACCTAGGAAAAGTCCATGATCATACTGGTTACTTTACGCATTTATTTATTTTGTGCTTGTATTTATTTTATATGATACGATAGATGCATGACTAGGCACGATCTAGATAAATGTGTAGGATGTATGTCTATAGAGATAGATATATTTGATGAGACCGTAATTATATTAATTAAGAGAATTAATTCGAAATTAATTAAGTGAATTAATTACTCCCACAACAAAAATCGAGTTATAATATGTCTCCCAATATTATAGTGACGGTGAAGAGCCCTTGTTCGGATCCAACTGATTGGCCCACGTCGGGAGTTGACCTACCACGGGTATATCGTCATTATCGAGATATGATCGTTATGAGATCTCATGAATACTTGGGTTACGACTCGACTAAGAATCTTGCGGTGATTGGCCCACGTCAGGACCGTCTGATTTTAGAGACATAAGGTTGACTATCACATGGACGATGTGAATTGTCAAAGAGTTGACTAGTCAAACCACTGGAAGTCGCGTTAGACGCGATTGGTAAGAAGTACCTACCCGTCGAAATTGACCCGGTCGATCGTCCCACGTCGGGGATCGAGACAACTAGATAGGATTCCAGCCACTAAAGAATTTTGAAAGATTCTTGAAAGTCAATTGGGAGTAGTTGACTAGTGGGAGCAGAATCATAAATCAAAAGACCATTTTTGATTTTGCGTGTATAAACAACAACACTCATTTATTTTCATTTTTATGTTGTAGTTTTAACAAACTTTATATTTATGTTTAATTCTCGATTAGTAAAACCAAATTATGACTGTTAATTTTGAGAAACATTCTCAAATATGGTTAAGTAATTTTAATCTTTTTAAAATAAGCAATGACATGAGCAATCCCATTATAGTAGTTAGAGACAAGGAGATTACATAACTGATGCAGTGCTCCGAGACTTTAATTATTAATAAAAGCGGAAGCTCATGATATGATTAAATCTATTGAAATAAGTTTCAACAAATTAGTCATATATTGGATACGATCCAAGATGATCATTCAGTCATACGATGACAATTAATTCAAACGTTGGATAAGAATGACCACATCTAATTTTGGAAAGGTTGTTTTAATTCTATCATTGCTTAAAGGTTAATTAAATAGTCAATGTTTTGAATACGATTCAAAAGGTTAAATAAACTATTTAATAAACTTTAGATTTTCTTTATGAAAGGAAATTAAGGACATGGCTCTTGTGATCTCTCTTAAGTCTTATGAAGACTACAATAAGAAACATTTTTCAAGTGCTTAAAGGATTGAAAGAAAAGTTAGGGCATGTGCTTAAATAGAGAGCTTATCGAAGTCTCTATTCTAAGCAAGTCTGTTGAGATAAATCTATCTAAGTTCAAGTCAACTCTTAGATATATGATATCTTACGAGTGTGATTAAATTAGAAAGGTTAAATCCAGATATGGAAGGTGAAGTAAACGTTGTGACACTTACCATATTCTGGATCTAGTAAACTGATAAGGGAACTAAATAAATATTATTATGTTCTGGTTCTAATGAAGAACATACTTTCAGTTATTTGTCAGGATTTAGTTGACATAATCAATTGTAAAGAATAAATGTTATTCCGATAAATTTGGAAGGTCACTGAATCTAACATACTAGATTGATGTCACTATATAGTTGATATATGTGATGAGATCTCAACTAAATATTTTTATGGCTGTTATCCTTGACATTTGTAGTTGTTCTAGGTGTCGACTCTCTGGAAGAGAAGCGTGTAATTAAACGTCTTTCTGATGATGTTGAACCATATGATTATGAATCATGCGGGTTATACGTATCTTATCCAAAGATGACTAAAATACCCTATTATGAATAGGTTATAAAATCTAGAAAAATTGTCTAAAGCCTAAACATACCGATGTTTGTTGGCTTATGACAATTAATGCCACAAATAATTGTTTATTAATCTCTATGACTATTTTAGAAATAGTTGAATGTACTTAATGAAGTGTGAAAGTTCGGAAAGCCCGAAAAGTTCGAGCAAGCACGAATATGAGATTGATGAACTACTTAGGAGTTAATCTTCAATTGGATTGACGTAATTAATACCTGAAGGGTGTTTCAGAAGTCGTCTGAAAAGGAATAAGATTCTCCCTTGAAGGATACCATCTTTGGGATACGCAATTGGATTGTGTTCCCAGAATGGAAGCAACACTTTATATGATAAAGGTGTGACGCAAGCCATGTTAAGTATCCCTTACCCGTTTCGGGATAGTGCCCTTATACTTAACCGAGTTCCAAAGAATAAAGGTTGAATAAATTCCATATTAGATATGGAAGAGGATAATGTCAAATCTATCTTAACCGATGATTTGAAGTTGTCATAGGCAAAGTCAGAAAGGCTTGAGCCTAGTACGGCATATGCAACTTTGTGGAATATCTTAGCAAGTACGCTGGATATTATTTACTCATCCACGGAGCAAAAGGTGTTTGTCTCCAGACATGCTGTCTTCTAGAGGAAGTGTTTCTTCCAAAAGAAACAGTGGGAGTGAATTAGATCTCAAAAGAGTTTGAGAACCACAAAGATACATTCCACCATTGGAACATGAGCAGACGCCGCATAGCGATGAGGTGTATAACACTGCTCAGTGCACACAAAAGTTCTGTAAGTCTGTGGATAACCTTAAAGCCTGAAAAGGCTGCTGGTATGTTCATCTTGATGAATGAATATCTCAAAACTTATGAAAGAATGTTTGAAAGGCAAGATTGAAAGATATGGCCAGGAGCCATATTATCTGAATTAGATTCCATCAAGTGACAACCAGGTTATGTACCTAGTTTGTCTTACCTAGAGGGAATGTCCCTATAAGGCTGAGCCCAGTTCTATTCAGACTATGCTTGTTGCAACTTCGTATCATGGCTATATGATAGTGTTGAAGGCGTTGGGCAGAAAGCTCGATGTTCATAGACGATGACATGATATGTAAGCCCATGAGATCCATTTATGGACTCAAACAAGATTCTCTAGACGATTTCTTTGTTTGACAGTCAAAGGAGTTTGATTTAGTCAAAAGACGGATATGCCCAATGTGAAAGATGGATAGTGGGAGTGTGTTATGATTTTTGAGCAAGATGTTAGATATCTCACTCAGGAATTATCACCCCATGTCACAGTCAATTAATGTTTGGTAGTTCAAGGTCTTTACGAAAGCACTTGGATTAGCAGTTCTTATTTTTAGAAATAAGAATCTATAGTGATAGATTGAACTGCTATTAGATTATAGTTTACCTATATAGATGTGATGCTAAAAGAAGTTTAGCATAGATCGCGATAGGGGATACTGCTAGCCCGTGTTCTCAAGATCTATCTATGTTAGGACGTTGGTCCTAAAGATGAGGTGAAAGATGATGATTATGGAAGGTTTTCTTTGCTACTGCGACAGGAACCATCATAAAGGAAATGCCGGATGTTCATAATTCATGAATAGTCATGAGCAAGTATGAGAGTAAATCTGGTAGATGTCGAGAATATCCTTAAACAAGTTAAGGATTGTTTCCTAGTTTATCGAAACATGGAAGCGAATAAATATAGATATACAGACGTGTATCCTAAGTCTTATGAAGGCGAGTGGGAGCTACAGTCTGGGTTTGCACTCACTTTGAATAAGTGATACAGTGAGCTGGAAATGTTCTTAGCGATGGGTCACTGTAAATTCTACAACTAGGCCAAAACACAGTAGTGCCTTAGAGTCGCAGCGTGAGCAGTACATGGATCTAGAAGGTTCATTCTTGAACCTTGTACGGTTCTTCCACATTTTCTATATAGCTGATATAGTAAGTGGTTTCATTGCTTGAAGCAAGGACCAGGGTCTCGTCAGAGATTCGTGTGTGTGTTGAGGCGGTTCCTTTGACTTGGTCATTTGGAACGTGATATGAAGATAGTCTGAGTCCCCACGGACAGCGATCCGTTAATGGCTAGGGCTAGTTGCGAGTATTGCATGAGATTCTTGTGTTTCAACTTGGTCTTGTGTGTGCGAGTGATTGGTTTTAGGCCAAGTGGGAGATTGTTGAAATAGTGTCCTAAACCCAATCGGGTTGGACCGGATCCGACCGGGTCGGATCATTTCTACTATTTCTTTGTGTTTATACATATATTAAATGGCTTTTATGTTGTCATATATATGTTCTTTTAAAGAACCAATTATGAATTGTTATATGATAACGTCCTTTGTATTAAACTGTGATAGAGAAACCATGATAGGCGATTATGGTTGATGAGATCTCTAATCACTTTAATAAGTTTGATACTTAAATGTCTCTAGGCTGATGTACTATTAAACAGGGCATTGATAGTATAAACAGACTAGCACGTATTAGATGTCTTCTATCTTTAGGGAAGGGATAGATCTCGTCTATCGAAGTGTAGAGACACTTGGACTGTACGTGGACGTGTATTAGAGAATGCGTACGTTAGACTGACCCACTTACACGGATAAGTGTCACACTATGTGGCGGTTGTGTAATTATCCTTAAGACCGGAGACTTCATGGCATCACGGTGTGGATTGTCATGCTTTGACACTATTGAGGTTTCCCTAGCCACGGGGCGATCATGCGGTAGTGATTGGGTATGATACTGAAGCATGCGGAGAATACATGATTGGTCGTCCGGGAATCGCGTATCCTATGTTTGGGATTGAATATCCGAAATGGCCTTCTTATAAGGAATGTCTTACTCTCGTGAATCTTTGCAAAGTGGGAGTAAACGAGTTACTTCGAGAGAGCATGATATCTAGATTATAAGATACAGTCGTTGATGTTTTGACACTCGACTAACGACTGTATGGGTATTATTACAACGATAGGATTGTAAGTTACACGGTAACTGTTTCACATGAAAGGTAGTAGTCAGTGCATTTGACTCTTCCGATGATTGGGGGTCACGGTGTGTTTGATTGAGGACAAGTTAAATTATTAACTCGATGCCTAAATAACCACTAGCAAGTGAACTAGGTTCAATCGCAGTATAGCTAGATAGAGTCGAGGTCGATCCCACAGAGAATCAATTTGTGGATCCTAACTTAAATAGTCAACCTATTTATTTCGCTTGACAAAGACGGTCTATGACCAACATAGGATACGAGAAAAGAAAGACACACTCAAACATATAAACAAATAACACGTAAACAAATAACGTAATTAACTGTCCAATTATAACCGTAATCATTTGGATCTAGACAATTTATATAACAACCGACTTATCAACTATTAATCCGTTCATATCTCGTTTATATTGGCTACGGGAGTCATCCTCTAAAACTTGACGTAGCACCGGTAGGTCACTAGATCACCGTGATATTGTTACGTGACTTCGCCTTTTAAGTGCCTCCATCTCATATAACTCACACGCTTACGACTCTAAGGATGCCGATATTAACCGTACACCTCGTCTGTGCAACATTCCTATGGTTAGGCGTACTTCCTAAACGATCACTCAAACTCTCGTCCAACTAACAAGTACCAAGTTATGATCTCATGCTAGTTTACGATCTACGTATAAACAAGGTGCGCGCAATTCCCTAATATAAACCTACCTAGATAACGCTGAACGTCCGTGAAGACCAATTCATAAACCCACCAAAGAGTTTTATATCGGTATTTCCTTTTTACACGTTTTAATTAAATTAAGCGAGTAACGTAGCCATAGCCATACCTACTGAGATAGCAGATTCAATTAAGCTAACCTAATCATAAAGACGTGACTGATTAACGGATAAAATAGGGTAAGAGGCTCTCGGTCGACCGAATGCATAGGCTCGGTCGACCGAGTGACACCACTCAATCACCCGAGTGCTCCACTCCCCAGGTTACACCACTGAATATATTTCTCAGCGTTTCTCATACAAATCGGATTAAATAGTGATTCGTCAGGCAATCATATAAACTAATCTAAATACACGTAATCAAACACGTAGATTCATCCATAGATGTTAGGAAGAGGACGTAGGGTATAAGATCCTCATAGACAAGGCATCAACACCTCCCTAACGTCATAGCCTAGATCTACATCATCTAGCTATGAATAACTACTCAAACAATTAAAGCATAATTGGGAAATTGATTACTAAAAGTAAACAAGAAGAGAAACTAGGGCTTACATTATTGCACCCCCAGCTCTTCCACACGCCTAAAGAATCCTTATTTGCTTGTATGTATATATGAATGAATTGGTATTGGTGTGTTCTTAAAAATACAAAGGACTTGTGTTTTTATAGAGCTACATCCGACTTAAGAAGACCGACTTAAATGTGGAAAACACTAAACCCTAACCGCCTCAAACAATGTGCCGGACTTCTGCTGGACTTCAGGCCCGCTCGGTCGACCGAATGCATAGGCTCGGTCGACCGAGCCTTGTATCTTTTTGGGCGTCCTTTTTGTTCCGTCTTGGGCTCTCTGATCATGTCTGCAATTAAAGCTTCTCCAAAGTCCATCCTTGCACTCCCAAATGAGTTACTACAAATATACCATAAAATACAGTCTGTAACATCAAATAATACAATAAAACCTCTAAATACATAATAACGAATCGTAACTCTCGGCATATGCAAATTAAGCGTATTACGACTTATTATTACTCTACTATAGCTCTTTTAAACTAGAATCAGGGATAAAGATCGTAGAATAACGGGCACAAAACGACCGTTATCAACTACCCCCCACTTAGCCTTTGATCGTCCCGATCAAAATATTAATAAGTCATTCCTCATACAAACATTTTCCAATGGTCACATTATACTAACACAAGAAACTCGAATCAACTCATACCATTATGCTCATAAGTATTCATTATTCACTATTCGTTTTGAATCGAAGTGATGTGTGCATGTGCATTAGTTTTTTACAATCGTGGCAAGATCAGAGTTTATGCCGACTTCGTAGTCTTAACCTACCAACTTCAGTATTCCCACTTCTTAAGCCTTTTAATTGTTGAAGCACTAGAATAATAAGCAGGAGCGTATCTCACGGGTTTTTGGACTTGGAGACCGAGAAAAATACACAAAGCCTTTATAGAAGTAAAAAATTTCAATTTTCCATATCTTTGCATACTACTAATCTCAAGGGAGAAAACTTTTTCGTATCTCCCTATCTTAGATCAAATATAGCATCAAATATTACCACAAGCGCAAGGCTACTTTGGTAACTTACTACAAGCCCAGTGTTTTGTTAAAACACAGGTACGTCTCAAGCCTATTACTCAGCTTTTGTGGCTAAAATTTTAGGAACACATCAGATGATAAATTTGACACTAGGTAAGCATAACCAATCATCTATGCAATGTACACATAATTTTTTCATTTTTATAATAAGCGTAGTACAACTCGATTCATTTATCTAATAATTGAATAATAAACAACTACTCGCAACGGAAAGTATGAATATCATTAAGTTTACTAATCAATAAATCGCAGAAGTATAAAGTGATCACGTACTCATGAAATATGGTTTATTTCTTATTAAATACAATATTCGGGACTCACAAAAGTAAATGTGATTCTAAGTTTAAAAGTTTAAATTTTACTCATTTATTATATTATTTGATATATATATATATATATATATATATATATATATATATATATATATCCTTATTCGAGCATGCTAAGTGACTCGTACCCCCCACTTAAACCATGCATTGTCCTCAATGTATAACAATAAAGAGCAAAAATAGGAACTTAGCTCTGGATAAGCGCGGGCGCGGAACAAGTCTCGGGAATTCGGCAAAGTCTAACAGGCACAGGCATTGGCCGCTAGCAAGGCAGCAGAATAATCACTGCAACATGCATTTTAAACAAAACTCGAAACTCGTTACAAGATTAGTCCAAACAGTAATAATTAGAAAAAGGGACCGTAAAAGAGATAACAAATTCCTTAAACATTTTCAAGTCCATAAATTCATGATTACATGTCAATATATTTCAGCAAGTCCACAACATTACATGAGTTCGAATTTAGGAAATAGTGAAACCTACTCTATATAACACGACATACTAGTAGAAACCAGTCAAAATAAAAATGCGTCAATCATAGGAAATGCAAATACGGAAATACAAATTCTTAATCCCAAAATCCTGGAGCATTGGGATCATAAGGCCCATAATTAGGATTGAGTGGAGCTAGTTGCAAATTGTTCGGGCCGGCTTCGTCAGCATCATCCTCGGGCTCCCCTTCTTGTGCTTGATCGTGGCCATGAACGATAGGTGGTGCGACAGAATTTAAAGATAAGATAGGCATTGGCCCCACATAGGAATCGCTGCCTAACACTGGGCACTCGGCTCCCTCACAAAATGTAGTAATCAGCGAACCAAAAGGTAAGGTGTGCCGAGGCTTGAGAGCATCGTCTGTCATTTCCTTGCGTATCAATGCCCCCACGTTCACGGGCCATCCCATGTATATCCAATAAAGCAGAGTGGCATGGGCGTAATAGACCGTAGATACAGCTTGGCCGGAAAGAGATTAGAACGGATAAGCCGATGAAGGCATTTATCCTCCCATCTCCTGAAATCGGGTTCCGCAAATGTGCGGGCAACCTCTCCTATAGTCCATTCTATCCCCGCATAGGCACCAACTTCCTCCAACCAAGTGTCGGACCCGTCAAATGTCACCATATACTCTGGCCCGTCCTCCGAGATATCCAGACCAAAATAAGCATTAAACGTTCCTGGAGAAATTACAATGGGTCGTCCACGAATGGTAACAATATTGGTATCGGGGTGTACGCGTAAATAAGCATAAAATTCCCTTACCCAATTGACGTTGACTCGGCCGGGGGGTGCTATGACATCTCGCCACTGATAACGTTCCACCAATTCCAAAAGCTCATCTCCACAATTATCCAAATCCAGTCCTCGAGCTCGATGAACAGGGGCATTCGAGAAATTATTAATAAATGAAGCATATACCTCCCGACTCACGAATTGTGGCACCCCGTTGATTAATGGTATGTCGCCTTCAACTGCCACAAATTGGGCGGCTCTGCGTCTTCTTGGTGGCATTCTGACAGACAAGCGGCACAGCAGCGGACGGCAGCGGGAGGGTGACTCTCGGTCGACCGAGAGTAATCACTCGGTTGACCGAGTGCTGAATTCGATCTGGACTGGTGGCTAATCAAGTGTTTCTGGCTCTGTATCTGCCCTTTGACTGAGTTGGCCGATCAGAAAAATTTTCGACAACTCTTTTGCGATAAAAAAAAATTGAAAAGTGAGTGAAATGGTGTAATGGATGAAGATTTTCAAAATATTCCCATTTTATTTCTACAAGGATTTGGGGGAAAAGGTAGGTGGAGAAGAGGATGAAGAAAATGGAGAAGAAGATGAATGGGTTAAATAGAAAAAGAGGAAATTGAAAGTGGAATGTGATTGGTGGATAAGAATGGTTGGGGATTGATGAGATGTAAAGGTGGAATTTGAAAGTTTAAATTGAAAGAATAAGGGAATTGGGAAGAGGGAAAGGTGTATGGGGTTATGTAGAAATAAATGGTGTTGACCATTTAATTATGACACACCTGAAATTAACTACAACATATAACCATGTCATAACTATTATTTCACTTTTTCAATTCTTACTGTAAAAATTAACCCAACCGACAAGTTGTCTCAAGCACAAAAAACAATCTCATTCTTTTCATAAATAAAAACAATCTGGCCTACAACATTTAAAATAACGCATTTCTATTTCCTTAATCAACTTTTTTTTTTACAAAGACTCGGTTACTACACACTACTTCACGTAAAAACGATTCGAATAAAAAAAAGGATTTTTGCACATCCTTAACTTAGCAGTCGTCGGAACACGGCAAAAATTAAAAAAAAAAACTCCTTATCGTTTCACGCTACTTTTATTTAAAAGAAAAAAATGAAATAAAATGATAAAATAGAAATAGTTCTACAGTTTAAGTCGGTAGCTCGACTCTCCAAAAATCATCACCTTCTACGAACTGCTCTTGGCTTGCCAGGTTTTCACCCGGTTAGCCTTGACCGAAAATGTCTTGCTGTCATTTTGCACGAGTGCCTTTCCGCGAGATGTGAGTCCAACGAAAAGACAGTCGAACTGTCCATCCAAGCAAGCTCCAACTTTCGTGATTGTCTCAGAACTAGATGAGCTCTCTTTAGCGCGAACTCTACGGGTTCGTTTCTTTGATTGCTTCCTTCTATCCTTGGGTCTGGAGAAAGGCAGGCCTTCAGGATTATGATTTTGTAGAACAGGGGCAGGCTCAACAGCTTTCTCACGACTCAGAACTGTAAGGGTCTCATCTCTTTCTTCTATCTCGTCATCAACACTTTTTTCTAGGTCCGGAGTCAAATATGGTTTCGAATTACCACCTTCTATAACATTCACGCTCACTGGAATAGGGAAATCTGGATTCCTCGTCCCATAGGACTCAGAACCCTTAGCATCGAAAAATGTAATCTCACGCCTGGACATACGAATTAGGGCTCTAGCAGTATTGATAAAGGCTTTCCCTAAAATGATAGGGCAGTGAGGGTGCTCATCTATATCCATAACAACTATATATATCTTAAACCTGAGCTGTCCTATGCCAATGATCATATTATTCATATTTCTAGACATGATCGTTCTGGTCCTATCCGCAAACCTAACTTGTAACGGAGTATTTGTAGGGGTAAGGATTAGATTTCTCTCACAAAAACTCTTCGGGAAAATGTTCAGACTCGAGCCAGAATCTATCAAAGCCAACCCTAGGCATGTTCTTTCTAAGGTAACCTCTACCATAAATGCTCCTGGGTCATCTAGTTTCGGCATCAACCGAGCTTCATTCTCAATATGCGCTGCATCTCTAGGACAGACGACTATAGGGCGATTTAGGTCTATGCTAACCTCAGAATCAGATTCTTTATCTGACATGTGATGCATGTAGTCATATCCTGAGTCTGAATTTGAAGAAATCTCTTCAGGATTTAACTTGGACATACCTCTGTATATGTAAGCTTCTTTAGACTCTTTTGTCTTCTTAGCTTCTTGAATTCTTGCCTTCATCTTCGCTATTCTCTCCTTGAGTTTAGGTGTCAACGGCTTTCTTGGTGTGGTTTTGGTTCTCAGCACCAAGACTTCTTCTCCTCGAACCTCAGAAGACTGATGTGATGACATTTTGCTAAACAGTTCGCTTGAGTTGATTTCTGATTAGCTGCATCATAAGAAAAACAACAAACGGTCATTGAACTAACAGGCAGTATGATTACTCATACTGCTGCTAGGCTTATAACCTACTACTGAGAAAAAACGAGAATCTCGGGGGAAGACAAATTTGTCGAAAAATAGAAAAATGCGCTCGGTCGACCGAGTGATAACGTTCGGTCGGCCGAACATACGATTATATTATTATATATATATATATATATATATATATATATATATATATATATAAATTATTATTATTTTTTATTATTATTATTATTTATTTTATTTTATTTAATGAAAACGGATAAACGAAATAATTAAGCAGATTATTTAAGCAATTGGACCATTGATTCCACGGCAACGGCGCCAAAAACTTGATTGAGGTCAAGTTAAATTATTAACTCGATGCCTAAATAACCACTAGCAAGTGAACTAGGTTCAATCGCAGTATAGCTAGATAGAGTCGAGGTCGATCCCACAGAGAATCAATTTGTGGATCCTAACTTAAATAGTCAACCTATTTATTTTGCTTGACAAAGACGGTCTATGACCAACATAGGATACGAGAAAAGAAAGACACACTCAAACATATAAACAAATAACACGTAAACAAATAACGTAATCAACTGCCCAATTATAACCGTAATCATTTGGATCTAGACAATTTATATAACAACCAGACTTATCAACTATTAATCCGTTCATATCTGTTTATATTGGCTACGGGAATCATCCTCTAAAACTTGACGTAGCACCGGTAGGTCACTAGATCAATGTGATATTGTTACGTGACTTCGCCTTTTAAGTGCCTCCATCTCATATAACTCACACGCTTACGACTCTAAGGATGCCGATATTAACTGTACACCTCGTCTAGGCAACATTCCTATGGTTAGGCGTACTTCCTAAACGATCACTCAAACTCTCGTCCAACTAACAAGTACCAAGTTATGATCTCATGCTAGTTTACGATCTACGTATAAACAAGCTGCGCGCAATTCCCTAATATAAACCTACCTAGATAACGCTGAACGTCCGTGAAGACCAATTCATAAGCCCACCTAAGAGTTTTATATCTGTATTTCCTTTATACACGTTTTAATTAAATTAAGCGAGTAACGTAGCCATAGCCATACCTACTGAGATAACAGATTCAATTAAGCTAACCTAATCATAAAGACGTGACTGATTAACAGATAAAATAGGGTAAGAGGCTCTCGGTCGACCGAATGCATAGACTCGGTCGACCGAGTGACACCACTCGATCACCCGAGTGCTCCGTCCCCGGTTACACCCCGAATATATTTCTCGGCGTTTCTCATACAAATCGGATTAAATAGTGATTCGTCAGGCAATCATATAAACTAATCTAAATACACGTAATCAAACACGTAGATTCATCCATAGATGTTAGGAAGAAGACGTAGGGTATGAGATCCTCATAGACAAGGCATCAACACCTCCCTAACGTCATAGCCTAGATCTACATCATCTAGCTATGAATAACTACTCAAACAATTAAAGCATAATTGGGAAATTGATTACTAAAAGAAAACAAGAAGAGAAACTAGGGCTTACATTATTGCACCCCCAGCTCTTCCACACGCCTAAAAAATCCTTATTTGCTTGTATGTATATATGAATGAATTGGTATTGGTGTGTTCTTAAAAATACAAAGGACTTGTGTTTTTATAGAGCTACAGCCGACTTAAGAAGACCGACTTAAATGTGGAAAAGACTAAACCCTAACCGCCTCAAACAATGTGCCGGACTTTTGCTGGACTTCAGGCCCGCTCGGTCGACCGAATGCATAGTCTCGGTCGACCGAGCCTTGTATCTTTTTGGGCTTCCTTTTTGTTCCGTCTTGGGCTCTCTGATCTTGTCTGCAATTAAAGCTTCTCCAAAGTCCATCCTTGCACTCCCAAATGAGTTACTACAAATATAGCATAAAATACAGTCTGTAACATCAAATAATACAATAAAACCTCTAAATACATAATAACGAATCGTAACTCTCGGCATATGCAAATTAAGCGTATTACGACTTATTATTACTCTACTATAGCTGTTTTAATCTAGAATCGGGGATAAAGATCAGAGAATAACGGGCACAAAATGACCGTTATCAGTGTTGCTAGACGCTATCCCGTGATTGTTAGGCATGAAGGGCATTTTCGTAATTTGCACTTTGTGTCTACGGCCAACATATTCGGAAGCCTATCGGGTCACACACATAAGAACATCTAGCCGGATTAAAATGTGGTTATAGATGATAACCAAATAAGGAAAGTTTATCTCGAGACTATAAAGGTTATAGTGGTAAATTAATATGGTGGTATTTATTTATTATGAATAAATATGATACAAGATATTAATTATGATGATTAGTTAAATATGTATATTGATACATATGAATTTCGAAATTATGTATATATGTGATATACATGGATTTTGCAAATTAATTAATCATAGTATTATATTATTAATTAAAGAATATTCCGGAAGCCAATTTATGGCTAAAGGTGGCGCCAATATTAGTGTATAAAGATACACTTGGATTGTGCAATTTAATTAATGGTATTACCAAATTTTAATATTAGATATTATATATATATATATATATATATATATATATATATATATATATATATATATATATATATATATATATATATATGTAACTTGTGAATCCATGCGTGGCTTGTACATATTGATGTACATGTACACATTTGGATAGTTATATATAATATATAGATTTATATTTGTAATAATATATATGTGATATATATATATATACATGTGTAAATTGATTTATGGTAATAAGATAAATATAGTCAATATAAGATATTGACAAAATCTTGGAAATATTCAATATAAGATATTGACAATATCCTAGATTTATTTATGTTGGTCCCTTGAAAAGGCTTTGGTTAAGTTTAGAGGGGGGGGGGGGTGAATAAAGTTAACACTTAAAACTTTGGAGTTAACAAATTCTGCAACTTCAACACTGTTCGCCGATACTTCGAGAGTCTGCGAGACTTCGTAGCTGGCGATAAACGATAGTCTCGATAGTTGAGTTTGCTGAATTTGTGCAGCGGAATTATATCAAAATTAAGCCTTAATACTTGTTGTTAAATATGATACTAAGTATTAGATACTCAGTAGTGTATGTGTGTGATATCAGTTGCTAGATTTAGTAGGTTGATGTGCAAAATAGACTAAGTGCAGAAAGTAAATGCTGAAAGTAAGTAGGCAGATTTTATAGTGGTTCTAGGTGGTGTAATCCTGTCAGTCCACTCTTCTCCTGTGATGTTGGAGGAAATTCACTAGAGATCTTTGATGTAGCTGTTACAAAGATTCCTAAGTTGCTTGTCCTTCACCAATAACTATGGCTTCACAACCGAAAACTCGGGAACGGTAGGATTGCTTTGCTCCCGAGTCTTCCACTAGTCCTTGAAGGGTAGGATTGCCTCTTCACCGCTCTCCACCACAAACAACAGTCTTTCACACCAAAGTGCTTCACCGTCTTCGACATCTTCTTTATAAAACAAAGATTGAATCAAGTAAATGATTCGGTTACGGCGACTTGATTAGGATGATATAATCGGCGGCTTGCGATCTTCAAGTGTGTATGCTTGATGTAGCTTGAATGTAGAATACACTTGAAGAATTTCTCTGGATCATTAGCTTTAAGTTCAGTAGGTTCAGCAGGGTGTTTTTCAGCTCAGTAATATCTCTTCAAAGTTTGTTAATTTTCATCATCTTGTTTCTGAGTTGAAAGTCCTCTATTTATCGGCAAGAATGCATGTGACTTGTATTTGAAATTCAAATGTAACCGTTTCTTGTTTTTGTCCCATCTGATTTGCATTCTGTCACTATTCATAGGACTGACACTGTCAGAATTCCTTTTTGACAAGTGCGGTCGTCCACCCTTTGACTTGTATCCAATGAATAAAAATATGAATCATCCCAACGTTCTTTTAATCTCGGCCTTTGATTTCCTTGATAAGTCAGAGGTAGTTGGCTGTCCTTATCCATGTAATCTTCCAATAATCTTGAATTAATCGAGGTATTATATCAGCAGGTTCATCAGTCTGCTAAGATACCTATCAGTCTGCTGAACTCCAATTTGTTGTGTATACAATACAATGCAATGACTTCTTTTTATCTAACTTTTATTTGTGAAGTTAGATTACACCTTTTTAAATATAACCAAGTTCCAAACATCATCCAACTTATGGAACTTAGACCTTCTACACAAGGTATATGTGATCGGTTTAGGTCATCACGTACTTGCCTAAATTCGATCCCATATCCTTGACTTAAATTACTAAGTTTGATCCCTTAGCCTTCAGAATCGAGTCCGAACCCTCGGCCTTCGCGGTCTTCGGTCTTCACGGTTCTGACTAGTCTACCGACCTATCTACCCTACTGATATGGACCAGGCTGCTGATAAAACTCGGTGACCATTACAGTGCTTGTTTGATCAAACCTATTTATGAATCAAACTCTAATAAGCCTATAAATTTGATCTAGACATCTTTTTGCCTTTGCACTATAACAGCTAGTCTAGCACTCATCATCAAAACTAAGAAATAAGACCAACAATTTCCCCCTTTTTGGTGATGATGCCAATACCCTCACCTAACAGCAAAGCAAAAGGATATAAAACAAAAACAGAACAAATATCGTCATCTTTCATTAGAATCATTTGTTCAAAAATATTACAGTCTAGAATCAGCAAAAACATAAAGCAGTTAAAGTATGCTGATCTACTGTCTTCTTTCTCTCTCTTGTCTGGCCTTCTCAGCTTGTTCTTGGTATTCTCTGATTTCTTTCACCATATCTCTCATCCAATCATTTTCAATCAGAGGGAAGTCAATATGAGGGTTTACATGTTTCCACCAATGCCATGCTTCAGGTAGAGTAAGGGATATTTGATTTACCCTGAAGCCTAACCTCATATACACTTCTTTAAATTCATTCACTGAATCCTTTGCCTTTGTGGTAGGTATACCAATGCCACTTCTACCACCTCTGTGTTTGGACCTCAAGGATTTGATTCTTGCTTCCCAAAACTTAAGTCCCAAAAATAAGTTCAGACCTTCATGAAACCCCTTGTCATGATAGGGTCTATGTCTGTTATTGTATACCTTCTTGTATTGTTGGAGAAGCTCATCAGTGAGTGGAATTCTGCAAGGTGCTGGTTGTTTGAAAGCATTTGTATCTGCTTCCCATCTCTTCTTTGCAAAGACTCTAGCAGCTTCTTTCGCTTCTGCTGTTGCCTCTTCCCCCTTATTGACATCATCAACAAACCGGGATAGCAGGGCATGCACAATTTCCTGTGTGATAACTAGGTTGCTTAGTTGGCCTTCAATGATTTCAGTCCTAGTATCAATTGCTGTGATCCTTTCTTGCATTGTTTGCTCCAGCAGGGTTATCCTCTCAATAAGTTTAGGATCAGACACAACAGGTTGTTGTGCAGCAGCAGGCTCAGTAGGCTCAGGTGTAGCAGCAAGGTTGTCAAGTTTCTGATGGATGGAAATAAGTTGGTCTTTCAGAAACTTATCTTTCAAAGTATTCCCTTGCTTGATTCCGCTTACATCTAGCATCATATCATTGACAACATTTTGAGTGGATGCAAAATTTGAAGCAACTGTATCAGCAGATTGTCTGTTTTCATTTATCAGGTTCATCGGTTCTTCAAATCTCTGTTCTTGCCTATCCAGTTGAGTTCTTAACTGTTGCATGTCATTCCTTACAGTCCTCAACTCATTCAACACTTCTATTGGTATCTCTCTAGTCATTCTTCCACCAGTAGTGCCATCAGCAGGCTCCTCAACATTATACTGTGGCCTCTGATTGCTCACAACCATTGCCCAACTCTTATCCAATCCAGCAGGATTAGGTCCTTGATATTCTTCCAAGATAGGATCAAGAGCTGGTTCTTCAAAAATAGGAACAAATGCCTGTTGGGGATCAACATTCACATTCTCTTCTTCAGGCATCTGGAACTCCTCATCACTAAAGTCATAGTCCAGCAGCTGCTCATCCTCATTAACAGCAGTCTGCTGACTATCTTTCCCTTCAATGGTCTTGTCTCCAGTAAGCTCCACTACAGCAGCCTCTTCAGCAACAGGGGTTTCCTCCAAACCCAAAGTTTGTTCCAACCTTTGTCCAGGTGTTGTTTGAGACTCAGCGGCCTGTACCTCCTGTTCCAACCTTTGTGTAGGTGCTGTTTGTAGCCCAGCAACCTGTACCTCCTCTTCAATTCTCTGTGGATTGAATATAGCTTCATTATCCACTTGAAATCCTTCAGCATGACCAATCTTGTTCAGAATGATGGCAGTTTTAGTGAGAGTGCCCTCAAAGTCAAATCCATCTTGATATTCAATAGATGCATCTGAGCTGGCACTAGGTTCACTATAATCAGTAACCTTCTCTCCATCTAAATCCTCACTCTCTTCAGCTTCAGCTTGTGCAGTAGGCTCTACAACATGGAATGTAGAAGGTTCATCAGCTAGCCTACCAGCACTCAAATTAATTCCATCATTGATCAATGCTTCCAGATCATCCATGGTGAGATCCTGTAGATCCTCATCCATTTCTCCAGTCTCCTGGCCCTCAGCAGACTTACCAGTCTCAGTGGGTTCCGCTTCTATGAAATCAATGGCTTCTTGACCAGTAGCTTCAGTTGTTGTTTCTCTAGCCACTCCACTGGTCTCCCCAGGGAATATAGGGGTATCATCATCAGAATCTGATGAATCACTATCTGGTGTAAACTTTGGATCTCTGAACATAATAGCTCCACTTTTCTTTCCTTCATCCAAAAGATCCATCGGCCTGGATTGCAGCATGCTAGTGTTTATCAAATCCAACAAATTTGTCCACACCTAGTCGCTCAAATGCCCATTCTTCAAATCCACTCATTGGATCAGCAGCTGGTTTCTGTCTCTTGTAGAATCCAAACTTCCACTGAAAGTAATTTTGCACCTTTTTGAAGTTAGGATCTACTTTGCCCTTTTTAGATGCCTTCTCATATGGTATTGATGGCTTTCTAATGGCAGGTTCAGTAGCTTGCTGACCTCCAAAAGCTTCCACAAGTAAGTTCATGGTTTCTTCAACAGATGTTCTAAAGTCAGTAGGTTGCCGAGGTTGTACATTTGTGCCTACCACTTCCATCTGTACCACACTTGGTTCCCCCTGACTTACATGCTCATCAGCAGGGTTAGATGCAGACTGCTCTTCCCCCTGAGTTCTTGCAACAATTGCAGGGTTTTCAACCATTTCTTCAACTTCCACAACAGGTTCAGGTTCAGTGGTGTGCTGTGGGTCTTCAGTAGATATTACAACAGGCTCGGGTCAATAGATCTAGCGTATATCTCCAACAGATTGCTCAACAACAACTCGTCCAGGCTTCGAGACTTGACAACCTCTTCAGGTGAGGAGTCAGTAATCTCCACAAGCTTGATAATAGTCAAGGGCTCAGCCTCAATAGCCTCTTCTTCTTCTTCTACTGAAGCTTCCTCTTGGGCTCTTTGTGCCTCCAAGCTTTTCAGTTCTTTCCCTTTTCCATGTTTATGTTTATGTATAATTTCTTTTCTCCTCTTGGAAAGGGGTTCATCATCTTTTTCAGTCACAACGGACTTCCTCTTTCTACTGGCTTCCTTCTGTTGTTCCCTCAGAATTTCAACAACAGTTTTCCTTGCAGCAACAGCAGGGTTAGTAACCTCCACTGAACCCTCAGCAGACTCAGCAGTCTGTGTTGTTTGCTTCTTTTTTCTTTTAGAAAGCTTTAATACCTCAGTTATCTTCCTTGTTTCTGCACCTTTTCTTTTCTCAGCAGCTTTCTTTGGTGCAGCAGGTTTAACAGATTTCTTTTTAGGTTGCTTGACCTGCTCACCACCAGCATCACCATCATCACCATTACTTCCGTCACCAGCAGCAGGGTCAGCAACATCTTCATCATCATCTAGACCAGGAATAGCATAATCAATATCATTCTTGTATCTAGACTTATTGATCTTCTCAGGTTCAATATCAGGAACTTCCAAATGATTCAGCATGGTCTGAACCATTAATCCTAAGGGCAGGGCCTTGGATTTCCTCTTTCCTTCTCTTTCCTCCTTGGCTACTTTCTTCATATAATGAATTAAGTAACCAGCCCAGTTAAACTTCATGCTCCTGCAGATGATTATCATCAGCTCTATCTTGGGTCTAGATAGAGTGTCCATACTTCCAACCAATCCAAGTATGTTTTTAGCAATGAGTTTGCTCAGCAGACTGTACTCATTTCCAATATGTCTGTAATTGATTCCTGGAACGGATTTGGTGGCTGCATTTGTTTTGATTTTATCTACAAACGCCATCTTGTCCAATCCCATTGCTTCAGGATTTACTGGACCATCTATTACTTCCTCAAATCCAAATACTTCCCTCAGTAGACTAGAGGAAACTATAATCTCTTCAGTATGCACAGTTGTCTTGAATGCTTCAGTCCCTTCTTCAACAACCATATTTTTCCAGAAATCAACAACATTGGTGTATGAAATTGTTTCTAATCTGAGATTGAGTATGTTCTCCAAGCCTGCAAATCTCCTGATTCTCCTACAAATGTTAATTGCCAAATCTGTTTTATTTGCATCCACAACAAAGCCTCTAACACTTTGGCTCGTTTCAATCTGGACATCAATCTTTTCCGCCATTTTTATGAGAATAATGAGATGGAGAAGATAGATTAAGAATTTGTGTTCACACAGTGTGAAATTCGCAATTATAAAGCAGATATGCAAGTAGAGAATCTGCTGTGTGATAGGCCTGAATATATAGACAGTGAGTGGTTGCAACTGTCATTGCACGTACATCCATGTCAACCATGATTAATCTGAATAAATGCTGGCTTGACACGTGTTCCATAACGTCTGATAACCGTTAGATCGTGTTAACTGTGGTAATAAAGGATAAGATAAATATCCCGCCAATTCTGCTTTTTGACTTTAATAACTTTGACTGCGTAACGTTCCATTCAGCAGGGTAGTCCTCAGCAGGGTAGGCTCAGTAGTCTGCTGATACAGGTGCTTCAGCAGCCTGCTGACAAAGTGACTCTGCTGATCCTTAATTTCTCCTTGTTTTATTCAATTGATAATACAAGATGAAGTTTAATACCATTGACTGATCTGTTAAGTGAGCTCACCCAACATGACAAAGACCAATCCCCTTGGCAACCTCATTTGCTCAATTGTCCAAACATAAGTTCGTGGAATTGTTGATACCAATGACTAATCTGCTAAGTGAGCTCACCTAACAAAGCAAAGACTAATCCCCATGGTGAATTCCAGTACATTGCTGAATATCAGTCAACTTTGATAATTCCAAGTTCAGTCCTTAATTTGGCAAATCTTTCACGGTCAAGTGGTTTAGTGAAGATATCAGCAAGTTGATCTTCAGTAGGAATGTATAGAACCACCACATCTCTCTTTTCAACATGATCTCTTATAAAATGATGTCTTACATCAATGTGCTTGGTTCTTGAGTGCAAAACATGATTTTCAGTGATTGCAATTGCAATTGCACTTGTGTTGTCACACATAATTTGAATTTCCTTTTCTTCAATTCCATAATCCCTTAATTGTTGTCTTAACCATAATACTTGTGCACAGCAACTTCCAGCAGCTATATACTCAGCTTCAGTAGTGGAAGTTGATATAGAATTATGTTTCTTGCTGAACCAGGACACCAGTCTATTTCCCATTAACTGACAGGTTCCTGAGGTGCTTTTTCTATCAATCTTGCATCCAGCATAATCAGAATCTGAGTAGGATATAACTTTGAAGCTTCCATCCTTGGAATACCATATCCATACTCCCAAAGTTTCTTTTAGGTACTTAAGAACTCTTTTGACTGCACCTAAATGACTTTCTTTAGGTTTAGATTGAAATCTTGCACAAACACCTACAGCAAAGGATATATCAGGTCTGCTGGCAGTGAGGTACATCAAACTGCCTATCATCCTTCTGTATAAGGTCTGATCAACATCTTTACCTTCTTTATCTTCATCCAATCTGATATTTGTACTCATAGGGGTTGAATTTTTAGTGCTGTTTTCCATACCAAACTTCTTCAACAACTCCTTGGTATACTTGGTTTGATGAATGAAGATTCCATCTTTTATTTGTTTAACTTGAAATCCCAAGAAGTAATTCATTTCTCCCATCATACTCATTTGAAATTTGCTCTTCATTAGATTTGCAAACTTTTCACAAAGTAACTCATTTTCAGAACCAAAGATAATGTCATCAACATAGATCTGTACCAACAGGGTGCTGTCCCCTTCACTGATTCTGAAAAGTGTCTTGTCAATGGTGCCTTTTGTAAATCCATTGTCCACCAAGAATTGAGATAGAGTCTCATACCAAGCTCTTGGTGCTTGTTTCAATCCATAAAGTGCTTTGTTGAGTCTATACACTTTATCTTCTTGATCTTTAACTTCAAATCCAGGAGGTTGCTGTACATACACTTCCTCCTCTAGAATGCCATTCAAAAATGCACTTTTGACATCCATTTGATATACTTTGAAGTTCTTATATGCAGCATGTGCCAAGAATAATCTGATAGCTTCCAATCTTGCAACAGGTGCATAAGTTTCATCAAAATCTATTCCTTCTGCTTGAGAATAGCCTTTTGCAACTAGTCTGGCCTTATTCCTTACAATGGTACCAGATTCATCAAGTTTATTTCTGTATACCCATTTAGTACCAATGATATTTGCATGACTTGGCCTTTCAACTAGTGTCCAAACTTGATTTCTTTCAAATTCATTTAATTCTTCTTGCATAGCAATTATCCAATCTGGATCTGAAATTGCTTCTTCAACAACTTTAGGTTCCATTTGAGATAGAAAACAAGTAAACATAGCTTCCGGTTGTCTTCTAGTCCTTACACCTTGCCGTACATTGCCAATAACTTGTTCAACGGGGTGATTCCTTAACCACTTTGTGGATTCTCGGTTATTTTGATTATCGGGAGCCTCATCTTCGATAGGTCTGCTTTGTAGCTTCTTCTACGGGGGGGGTCGCGGCGATCCTTGAACTACTTCGGTTGTTGCATCGGTAACATTACCGGCGGTGTTCAAGCGGGGGGCGTATCGAAACTTTTAAGTCATTGAATCTTTCCAAAACTTCAACACAATCTGGATCGTGACTTGTTGATTCTCGAGCGGTTCACAATCTTCATCTTCCATACCAGTAAACTTAGGTTCATCAAACACAACATGTATTGTTTCTTCATGTTTCAGTGACCTCTTGTTCAGCACCCTGAATGCCTTGCTGACTGAAGAATATCCCAAAAAATTCCTCCATCTGATTTTGGTTGGAATGTCTTCAAATGAACTTTGTGATTTAGGATAAAACACTTGCTTCCAAATGGATGGAAATAGGATATGTTAGGTTTCCTTCCATTCCAAACCTCATAAGGTGTCTTAAGCGGCTTCTTGTTTACTGATGTTCTGTTTTGTGTATAGCATGCTTTGTATTGATCGCTTCACCCAATATCTTTCGGTAGCAATGCTTCACAGATCATTGTTCTTCCTGCTTCCTTTAAAGTCCTGTTTCTTCTTTCAGCAACCCCATTTTGCTGAGGTGTACTAGCAGCAGCAAGTTGATGTAGTACACCATTCTGTTCACATTACTCTCTTATTACTTCGTTGAGAAATTCAGTACCCTGATCTGATCTTATTTTTATAACTGTCAAACTTTTCTCATTTTGTAATCTCTTCAAAAGATTAGGCATGCTTTGGAGTGTTTCACTTTTCTTGTTCATAAAAATCACCCAAGTATATCTTGAATAATCATCCACAACCACTAAGGTGTACTTCTTTCCTGTTACACTTGTTGGAGTTATTGGTCCAAAAAGATCCATATGCATCAGCTCCAACACTCTATTAGTTGATTGTTTAGTTTTTGACTTGAAGCTTGTCTTTATCTGTTTACCCTGCTGACATGCATCACATATAGCATCCTTTTTGAATGTGATCTCAGGTAAACAAATCACCAACTTCTTCTTCACCAACTGATTAATATCATCAAAGTTTAAGTGATTCAACTTCTTGTGCCATAACCAATTGAGTTCAGACTTAGTATGCACAATCAGGCAGGTTTCTGGAACTACAGTAGACCAATCCACAACATACATGTTTTGTTGTCTTCTACCAGCAAGTAGAACTTGATCACCTCTTTCACTAATGACAATACAATTATTTTTGTCAAAATTGACTTTGTATCCCATGTCACAGAATTGTCCAGTGCTCAGCAAGTTGTAGTCCAGTCCTTCCACATATGCAACATTCTTGATTGTAAGTCCATTTCTCACAAGTGTGCCATATCCTCTTGTATGTCCAGGTGTATTCTTGTTGCCAAAATTCACCCTTGGACCATCTTTTGCCACAAAGTTTGTTAAATAGTGCTTATTCTTTGTCATGTGTCTGGAACATCCACTGTCAAAGTACCAGACACCCTACAAAACAAAGTTGATGCATTTTAGGTACCCAAACATGTTTGGGTCCATAGTGGTCAGTGGTAAGCATGACTTTTGGTAAGTTTCCATAAGGTCTTCTCCTAAAAGTGTCATACTTTGGTTCATACATGTATTCCACACATCCATATGTTCTTACAGTAGGTTGTGTAGAATTCACATATGTTTTCTGGCCTTTTGGTTTATGATGCTGTTTGAAGTGATTCTTGGTGTTAGAAGCATTAGTATAACCATTTGTTTGATGTCTGTTAGGAACAGCCCTGTAATATGGAGTCTGCTGAGGTCTTGTGTAAGTCCTCTACTGATCCCATTGCCTAGGTTTTACCCTAATAGCATGGTTATACTTACTGTTTCTAGCATTAGATGCAGGAATATTCCAATCATCATCAGTAGGGAACAGTCTACCTTTCCCCCGAGATAAGTATCCCTTGAATGATTAACATTTTTGGGTTTAGGATTCTTATCCTTGGAATATTTCTTGTTTCTTACCCTTATGTGGTCCAAAGGCGACTTGGTAGCAGTACGCTATCAAGACTTAGAAGGCACAGCAGTCCTATTTTTAGATTTACTCTTTTTATTAGGAGCTGTTGACTTCTTTGACTTCTGATTTTGCTTCCTTGAAGCATTCTCATTGGGTTTTACTGCCTCAGCAACCTTACTGGGAGTTGGATCTAGTGCAGGTACAAACTTAGGACCAATTCTGGTACTAGGTTCAGTGACCTTGCTAGATCCACTCTTGTTAGATTGTTGAGTTCTAAATCCAAGCCCTGTTCTATCCCCATAAGGCTTTCCTGATTTGTATGCAGTAGTGGAACAAGATGGTTCAGCAGATTCAGAGGCTGCTGGATGTTCAGCAGACTTATACTGATTCTGTCCAACATATTTTTCCTTACATTTGAGAACCCTTAATTCAGCTTTCAATCTTTCAACTTCCAATTCAAGAGCTTCTTTTTCAGCCTTCACAATCTCATAACCATATTGTATTATCCTCAGTTGATTAAGGATGGCATCCAAAGTCTCATTGTTGTCAGAATTTCTAGGATTTGAACCACAAGTTGATTCACAATCACTTCCAGCAGGAGTATTGATGGATACGGTGTTGTATACCTCCTCGCCATCCATATTGGCCATCAAAGCATAATCTTCCATATCGGCAACCGGTCTTTGTGTCATCCGATTCATTTCCTTTTCGATTCCACTTCATACCCGATTCATCTTCGGCAATCATAGCCTTCTTGCCATATCTTCTTTGTTGACTCTTGGTCTTCGCAGGTCCGGACAATCGTGTCTAAAGTGTCCGGGCTTCTTGCGCTTGAAGCAAAGATAATCAGGTTCCTTACTTTGTTTTAACTCAGGACATTGAGGTTTGAAGTGTCCTGGTTTCTTGCAATGAAAGCACAGATAGTCATTATCTTTCTTTGACTCCTCTTTTTTTCTTTCAGTATGCCTCTTTGTGAAATTTCTTGCAGGGGCCTTTCCAGTCTTCATCATCCTAATTTTCTTGCTCAGTAGAGCAATCTGCTCCTGCATCTCATCCAGCAGATCATCTTGTCCTCCTGATGTCTCTTCTTGATGAGAAGCAGCCAATGCAGTGGTCTTTGGCTCTTCTTTTTCAGTCTCAGGTACAAGCTTTTTGCTAAATTCATAAGCCTTGAGATCTGAAAACAACTTGAAGGTGTCTTCTTCATGCAACATTCTCATTTCTTCTATTGCAGTCACCTTCATTTTCCAAACATCTTTTGCAGGTATAGCCTCCAAGATTTTGGTGTTTATTTCTTCTTTTGAATAACTTACACTCGGCGGGGTAAGTTCATCCAGGATTGCATTGAATCTTGATTCCATTTGCTCAATGGTTTCATTTGGCAAAGATCTTGAACTTTTGGAACCTTTTTCCGCCACACCGATTTTATTCTTCTTTATTGCATCAGTGCCTTCACATATCAAATGTATCTTGTCCCAAAGTTCCTTTGCAGTTTTGCAATCTTTAACCTTCATATACATATTGCTATCTAGAGTTCTATAAATGATATCAATAGCAATGTAGTTGAGGTTTGCTCTTTTTCTGTCTTCTGCATTCCATTCTCTTTTTGGTTTAGGAATGTACTCAGTTGTATCACCCACTGTTATTGCCTTGGTAATCTCCAGTGGTCCATCAGTTAGTACATCCATCATCTCATCATGAGTTGCAGCAAGGTATGCCTGCATTCGACGTTTATACTTATCAAATCTATCAAGAGAACACATCAGCATAGTTCTAGCATACTGGGTGTTGTCCATGATGCAAGTCTTTGAAAATCAGTAACTTGAAAGAAAATTTCAAAGAATTTTCACAAGCACAACAAGTAGGATTACTTCAGAACAGAAGCACTTCTCTGAAACCAATTGTTGGTCCCTTGAAAAGGCTTTGGTTAAGTTTAAAGGGGGGGTGAATAAATTTAACACTTAAAACTTTGGAGTTAACAAATTTCGCAACTTCGGCGACTCGCTAATACTTCGAAGTCTGTTGAGACTTCGATAAGCTCGCGAGATAAACGATAGTCTACGATAGTTGAGTTTGCTTTGAATTTGTGCAATGGAATTATATCAAAATTAAGCCTTAATACTTGTTGTTAAATATGATACTAAGTATTAGATACTCGGTAGTGTATGTGTGTGATTTCGCTTGCTAGATTTAGTAGGTTGATGTGCAAAATAGACTAAGTGCATAAAGTAAATGCTGAAAGTAAGTAGGCAGATTTTATAGTGGTTCCAGGTGGTGTAATCCTGTCAGTCCACTCTTCTCCTATGATGTTGGAGGAAATTCACTAGAGATCTTTGATGTAGTCGTTACAAAGATTCCTAAGTTGCTTGTCCTTCACCAATAACTATGGCTTCACAAACCGAAAACTCGGGAACATGTAGGATTGCTTTGCTCCCGAGTCTTCCACTCGGTCCTTGAAGGGTAGGATTGCCTCTTCACCAAACTCCACCACAAACAACAGTCTTTCACACCAAAGTGCTTCACCGTCTTCGACGGGTTCTTTATAAAACAAAGATTGAATCAAGTAAATGATTCGGTTGCGTATAAATAGCTTGATTAGGATGATATAATCGGCGGCTTGCGGTCTTCAAGTGTGTATGCTTGATGTAGCTTGAATGTAGAATACACTTGAAGAATTTCTCTGGATCGGTAGCTTTAAGTTCAGTAGGTTCAGTAGGGTGTTTTTCAGCTCAGTAATATCTCTTCAAAGTTTGTTAATTTTCATCATCTTGTTTCTGAGTTGAAAGTCCTTTATTTATAGGCAAGAATGCATGTGACTTGTATTTGAAATTCAAATGTAACCGTTCCTTCTTTTTGTCCCATCTGATTTGCATTCTGTCACTATTCATAGGACTGACACTGTCAGAATTCCTTTTTGACAAGCAAGTGCCGTCCACCACCTCTTTGACTTGTATCCAATGAATAAAAATATGAATCATCCCAACGTTCTTTTAATCTCAGCCTTTGATTTCCTTGATAAGTCAGAGGTAGTTGGTTGTCCTTATCCATGTAATCTTCCAATAATCTTGAATTAATCGAGGTATTATATCAGCAGGTTCATCAGTCTGCTGAGATACCTATCAGTCTGTTGAACTCCAATTTGCTGTGTATACAATACAATGCAGCTGACTTCTTTTATCTAACTTTTATTTGTGAAGTTAGATTACACCTTTTTAAATATAACCATGTTCCAAACATCATCCAACTTATGGAACTTAGACCTTCTACACAAGGTATATGTGATCAGTTTAGGTCATCACAGACTTGCCTAAATTCTGATCCCATATCCTTGACTTAAATTACTAAGTTTGATCCCTTAGCCTTCTATAACTGAGTCTGAACCCTCAGCCTTCAGTCTTCAGTCTTCATCAGGTTCCTGGCTAGTCTACTGACCTATCTACCCTACTGATATGGACCAGGCTGCTGATAAAACTCAGCTGACCATTACAGTGCTTGTTTGATCAAACCTATTTATGAATCAAACTCTAATAAGCCTATACATTTGATCTAGACATCGTTTTGCCTTTGCACTATAACAGCTAGTCTGGCACTCATCATCAAAACTTAGAAATAAGTCCAACAATTTCCCCCTTTTTGGTGATGATGCCAATACCCTCACCTAACAGCAAAGCAAAAAGATATAAAACAAAATCAGAACCAATATAGTCATCTTTCATTATAATCATTTGTTCAAAAATATTACAGTCTAGAATCAGCAAAAACATAAAGCAGTTAAAGTATGCTGATCTACTGTCTTCTTTCTCTCTCTTGTCTGGCCTTCTCAGCTTGTTCTTGGTATTCTCTGATTTCTTTCACCATATCTCTCATCCAATCATTTTCAATCAGAGAGAAGTCAATATGAGGGTTTACATTTTTCCACCAATGCCATGCTTCAGGTAGAGTAAGGGATATTTGATTTACCCTGAAGCCTAACCTCATATACACTTCTTTAAATTCATTCACTGAATCCTTTGCCTTTGTGGTAGGTATACCAATGCCACTTCTACCACCTCTGTGTTTGGCCCTCAAGGATTTGATTCTTGCTTCCCAAAACTTAAGTCCCAAAAATAAGTTCAGACCTTCATGAAACCCTTGTCATGATAGGGTCTATGTCCGTTATTGTATACCTTCTTGTATTGTTGGAGAAGCTCATCGGTGAGTGGAAGTCGCAGTCTTGGTTGTTGTCCGAAAGCATTTGTATCTGCTTCCCATCTCTTCTTTGCAAAGACTCTAGCAGCTTCTTTCGCTTCTGTTGTTTCCTCTTCCCCCTTATTGACATCATCAACAAACCGGGATAGCAGGCCATGCACACTTTCCTGTGTGATAACTAGGTTGCTTAGTTGGCCTTCAATGATTTCAGTCCTAGTATCAATTGTTGTGATCCTTTCTTGCATTGTTTGCTCCAACAGGGTTATCCTCTCGCAAGTTTAGGATCGAGCACACGCAGGTTGTTGTGCGGCGCAGCGAGCTCGGTAGGCTCGGGTGTAGCGACAAGGTTGTCCAGTTTCTGATGGATGGAAATAAGTTGGTCTTTCAGAAACTTATCTTTCAAAGTATTCCCTTGCTTGATTCCCCTTACATCTAGCATCATATCATTGACAGCATTTTGAGTGGATGCAAAATTTGAAGCAACTGTATCGGCAGATTGTCTGTTTTCATTTATCAGGTTCATCAGCTCTTCAAATCTCTGTTCTTGCCTATCCAGTTGAGTTCTTAACTGTTGCATGTCATTCCTTACAGTCCTCAACTCATTCAACACTTCTACTGGTATCTCTCCAGTCATTCTTCCACCAGTAGTGCCATCAGCAGGCTCCTCAACATTATATTGTGGCCTCTGATTGCTCACAACCATTGCCCAACTCTTATCCAATCCAGCAGGATTAGGTCCTTGATATTCTTCCAAGATAGGATCAAGAGCTGGTTCTTCAAAAATAAGAACAAATGCCTGTTGGGGATCAACATTCACATTCTCTTCTTCAGGCATCTGGAACTCCTCATCACTAAAGTCATAGTCCAGCAGATGCTTATCCTCATTAACAGCAGTCTGCTGACTATCTTTCCCTTCAGTGGTCTTGTCTCCAGTAGGCTCCACTACAGCAGCCTCTTCAGCAACAGGGGTTTCCTCCAAACCCAAAGTTTGTTCCAACCTTTGTCCAGGTGCTGTTTGAGACTCAGCAGCCTGTACCTCCTGTTCCAACCTTTATGCTGGTGCTGTTTGTAGCCCAGCAACCTATACCTCCTCTTCAACTCTCTGTGGATTGAATATAGCTTCATTATCCACTTGAAATCCTTCAGCATGACCAATCTTGTTCAGAATGATGGCAGTTTTAGTGAGAGTGCCCTCAAAGTCAAATCCATCTTGATATTCAATAGATGCATCTGAGCTGGCACTAGGTTCACTATAATCAGTAACCTTCTCTCCATCTAAATCCTCACTATGTTCAGCTTCAGCTTGTGCAGTAGGCTCTACAACATGGAATGTAGAAGGTTCATCAGCTAGCCTACCAGCACTCAAATTAATTCCATCATTGATCAATGCTTCCAGATCATCCATGGTGAGATCCTGTAGATCCTCATCCATTTCTCCAGTCTGCTGGCCCTCAGCAGACTTACCAGTCTCAGTGGGTTCCGCTTCTATGATATCAGTGGCTTCTTGACCAGTAGCTTCAGTTGTTGTTTCTCTAGCCACTCCACTGGTCTCCCCAGGGAACATAGGGGTATCATCATCAGAATCTGATGAATCACCGTCTGGTGTAAACTTTGGATCTCTTGAACATAATAGCTCCACTTTTCTTTCCTTCATCCAAAAGATCCATCGGCCTGGATTGCAGCATGCTAGTGTCTATCAAATCCAACAGGCTGTCCACACCTAGCTGCTCAAATGCCCATTCTTCAAATCCACTCATTGGATCAGCAGCTAGTTTCTGTCTCTTGTAGAATCCAAACTTCCACTGAAAGTAGTTTTGCACCTTTTTGAAGTTAGGATCTACTTTGCCCTTTTTAGATGCCTTCTCATATGGCATAGATGGCTTTCTAATGGCAGGTTCAGTAGCTTGCTGACCTCCAAAAGCTTCCACAAGTAAGTTCATGGTTTCTTCGAGCGGATGTTCTAAAGACAACGAGTTGCGAGGTTGTACATTTGTGCCTACCACTTCCATCTGTACCACACTTGGTTCCCCCTGACTTACATGCTCATCAGCAGGGTTAGCAGCAGACTGCTCTTCCCCCTGAGTTCTTGCAACAATTGCAGGGTTTTCAACCATTTCTTCAACTTCCACAGCAGGTTCAGGTTCAGTGGTTTGCTGTGGGTCTTCAATAGATATTACAGCAGGCTCAGGGTCAGTAGACTGCTGTATATCTCCAACTGATTGCTCAACAACAACCTGTCCAGCTTCAGTAGACTTGACAACCTCTTCAGGTGAGGAGTCAGTAATCTCCACAGGCTTGATAATAGTCAAGGGCTCAGCCTTAATAGCCTCTTCTTCTTCTTCTACTGAAGCTTCCTCTTGGGCTCTTTGTGCCTCCAAGCTTTTCAGTTCTTTCCCTTTTCCATGTTTCTATTTATGTATAATTTCTTTTCTCCTCTTGGAAAGGGGTTCATCATCTTTTTCAGTCACAACGGACATCCTATTTCTACTGGCTTCCTTCTGTTGTTCCCTCAGAATTTCAACAACAGTTTTCCTTGCAGCAACAGCAGGGTTAGTAACCTCCACTGAACCCTCAACAGACTCAGCAGTCTGTGTTGTTTGCTTCTTTGTTCTTTTAGAAGGCTTTAATACCTCAGTTATCTTCCTTGTTTCTGCACCTTTTCTTTTCTCAGCAGCTTTCTTTGGTGCGCGGGTTTAACGATTTCTTTTTAGGTTGCTTGACTCCGCTCACCACCAAGATCACCATCATCACCATTACTTCCATCACCAGCAGCAGGGTCAGCAACATCTTCATCATCATCTAGATCAGGAATAGCATAATCAATTTCCTTCTTGTATCTAGACTGATTGATCTTCTCAGGTTCAATATCGGGAACTTCCAAATGATTCGAAATAGGGTCGAACCATTAATCCTAAGGCGGCGGGGCCTTGGATTTCCTCTTTCCTTCTCTTTCCTCCTTGGCTACTTTCTTCATATAATGAATGAAGTAACCAAAATTTCCAGTTAAACTTCATGCTCCTATGAGATGATTATCATCACCTCTATCTTGGGTCCAGATAGAGTGTCCATACTTCCAACCAATCCAAGTATGTTTTTAGCAATGAGTTTGCTCAGCAGACTGTACTCATTCCCAATATGTCTACAATTGATTCCTGGAACGGATTTGGTGGCTGCATTTGTTTTGATTTGATCTACAAACGCCATCTTGTCCAATCCCATTGCTTCAGGATTTACTGGACCATCTATTACTTCCTCAAATCCAAATACTTCCCTCGGTAGACTAGAGGAAACTACAATCTCTTCGGCATTCACGGTTGTCTTGAATGCTTCGGTCCCTTCTTCAACAACCATATTTTTCCGAAATCAACAACATTGGTGTATGAAATTGTTTCTAATCGAGATTGAGTATGTTCTCCAAGCCTGCAAATCTCCTGATTCTCCTACCAATGTTAATTGCCAAATCTGTTTTATTTGCATCCACAACAAAGCCTCTAACACTTTGGCTCGTTTCAATCTGGACATCAATCTTTTCCGCCATTTTTATGAGAAGAATGAGATGGAGAAGATAGATTAAGAATCTGTGTTCACACAGTGTGAAATTCGCAATTATAAAGCGAGATATGCAAGTAGAGAATCTCGCAGTGTGATAGGCCTGAATATATAGACAGTGAGTGGTTGCAACTGTCATTGCACGTACATCCATGTCAACCACGATTAATCTGAATAAATGCTGGCTTGACACGTGTTCCATAACGTCTGATAACCGTTAGATCGTGTTAACTGTGGTAATAAAGGATAAGATAAATATCCCGCCAATTCTGCTTTTTGATGAAGTACCAAAGTTGTGCTCACAAAGATCAAAGTTGTGCTCACATATTGATGAAGTACCAAAGTTGTGCTCACAAAGATCAAATTTTGACAATCGAAACGTAACGGATTGATGTTGTAATGTATCTAATGTAATAGAGGATCGAAACACGAGAACAGTGGTAAATGGCACTTAATTCTACGCTTCCGGATGAAGGAAATTGCCCAAAAGAGGCTAAAACTATCTAAATTCGTAAAAGTCCGCTGAAGCAAATGTTTGAGGTGCCCTTTTATATCCTAGGGCAAAATTCAGCTTATCCGTACGGATAACAGGCTATCCATACAGTTAGTTCTTGATTCTCCAGGATATCCGCACGGATAAGTCTATGATCACATCTTTTGTTTTGTGCTCCCAAGTGTCTGTCCGTACGGCTGGATTTCTATCCGTCCGGATAGATCTCTGCTACTTCAGTCTATCCGTACGGATAATTGTCTATCCGTACGGAAAAGTCTCTATTCAATATTTTTGCATCTATCTGAGAGTTTTCCGTATGGACAGACTTTTGTCCATACGGATAGACGCCTTAACTTCAAAAACTTCACTTTTTTTCATACTTAGCCTTCGTTTCTCGCCTCGGACACGTCTAAACTCATATATCATCGCTTTCCGGGCTCCCGACTCACCCAAATCCTGCATAAACATGGAAACAACAAGAAAACGCATAACCCCGAAAACTACGGGTGCTCGGGAAATGAGTATAAAGTGCTAAAAGTAGGCCGAGTTTACGGAAAAACCGATAGTTACTCGCCGTGCAAAGAAAACCTCATTAACACTCAATATAGGGTCTAAACTCACCCGGAACATGATAACCGTGGGTTAAACTGTACAGAAATGTACAGTAAAGTTGGTTCATATCAATCTAGATAAATGTGTAGGATATATATCTGTAGAGATAGATATGATTGATGAGACCGAAATTAAAATTAATTAAGTGAATTAATTTACGCAAAATACTTCCACAACAAAAATCAAGTCGAAATATTGTCTCCCAATATTATAACGACGGTGAAGAGCCTGTGTTCAGATCGAACTCATCGACCACCACCGGGAGTTGACCTACCTCGGGTATATCTTCGTTATTGAGATATGATCGTATGAGATCGATCTCGTGAATATTGGGTAATGACTTGACTAGAGTCTTTCGGTGATTGGCCACCATCAGGGCTGTCTGACTTTAGAGACAAGGGGTTGACTAACACATAATGATGTGTATCGTCAAAGAGTTGACTAGTCAACCATTGAGAATCACACAGAGATATGAATGTTAAAGTGTTACCTACCTTTCAAAATTATCTTGGTTGATCGACCACCGCCGGGAATCAAGGTAACTAGATTGGATCTCAGCCACTAAAGAATTTTTGAAATATTCTTGAAAGTCAATTGGGAGTAGTTGACTAGTGGGAGCAAAATCATAAACCAAAAGAACATTTTTGATTTTGCATGTATAAACAACAACACTCTTTTATTTTTCATGTTGTAGTTTTAGCAAACTTTATATTTATGTTTTTTCTCGATTAGTAAAACCAAATTATGACTGTTACCTTTTGATAAACGTTCTCAGATATGGTTAAGTAATTTTAATCCTTTTAAAATAAGCAATGACACGAGCAATCCCGTTATAGTAGTTAGAGACAAGGAGACTACATATTTAATGCAGTGCTCCAAGACTTTAATTATTAATGAAAAACGGAAGCTCATGGCATTGGATACGATCCAATATAATCATTCAGTCATATGATGACAATTAATTCAAACGTTGGATAAGAATGACCACTCTAATTTTGGAAAGGTTGTTTTCAAAATTATAAGATTTAAGTATCGATTTCATTCTACCATTGCTTAAAGGTTAATTAAATAGTTGATGTTTTAAATACGATTTAAAAGGTTAAATAAACTATTTAATAAACTTTAGATTTTCTTTATGAAAGGAAATTAATGACATAGCTCTTGTGATCTTTCTTAAGTCTTATGAAGACTACACTAAGAATATTTACAAGTGCTTAAAGGATTAAAAAGGAAAGTTAGGGCATGTGCTTAAATAGAGAACTTATTGAAGTTTCTATTCTAGGCAAGTGAGTTGAGATAAATCTATCTAAGTTCAAAGTCAACTCTAAGATATATGATACCTTACGAGTGTGATTAAATTAGAAAGATTGAAAGCAGATATGGAAGGTGAAGCAAACGTTGTGACACTTACCATACTCTGGATCTAGTAAACTGATAAGGGAGCTAAATAAATGTTATTATGTTCTGGTTTTTATGAAGAACATACTTTCAGTTATTAATTGTTAGGATTTGGTAGACATATTCAATTGTAAAGAATAAATGTTATTCTGATAAAGTTGAAAGGTCACTGAATCTAACAAACTAGATTATTGTCACTATATAGTTGATATATGTGAAGAAAACTCAACTAAGTATTTGTATGGTTGTTATCCTTGATATTGGTGGTCGTTCTAGACATAGTCTCTATGGAGGGGAATCGTGTGATCAGATGTCATTCTGATGACGTCTAAACCATGTGATTACGAATCATGTGGGTAATACGTATCTTATCTAAAAATGACTAAAATACCCTTATAAGAAAATGTTAAAAATTCTAGAAAAATTGTCTAAATCCTGAACATACCGATGTTTGTTGGCTTATGAAAATTAATGCCACAAATAATTGTTTGTTAATCTCTACGACTATTTTTAGAAATAGTCAAGCATACTTATTGAAGTACAACAATTCGGAAAGCCCAAAAAGTTTGAGCTAGTACGATATGAGATTGATGAGCTACTTAGGAATTAATCTTCAATTGGATTGAAGCAATTAATACCTTAAGGGTGTTTCAGAAGTCGTCTGAAAAAGAATATGATTCTTCCCTTAAAGGATACCATCTTTGGGATACGCAATTAGATTGTGTTCCTAAAATGGAAACAACACTTTAAATGATAAAGGTGTGACGCAAGCCATGCAAAGTATCCACCCATTTCGGGATAGTGCCCTTATACAAAACCGAGTTCCAAAGAATAAAGGTTGAATAAATTCCATATTAGACGCTCGCTAGCTTTCTTTAAAGTAAATAATGAGATATGAAAGGCGATAATATCGAATTTATCTTAACCGATGATTTGAAGTTTTCATAGGCAAAGTCAGAAAGGCTTGGAGCCTAGTATGACATATGAAAACATTATGGAATGTCTTAGCAAGTACGCTGGATATTATTTACTTACCCGCGGAGCAAAATGTTTGTCTCCAAACATGCTGTTTTCTACAGAAAGTGTTACTTCCAAAAGAGACAGTGGGAGTAAATAAGATCTCAAAAGAGTTTGAGAACCACAAAGATATATTCAACCATTGGAACATGAGCAGACTCCCCATAGAGATGAGGTGTAGAACACTGCTCAGTGCACACAAAAGTTCTGTAAAGCTGTGGTTAACCTCAAGCCCAAAAGGGCTGCAGGTATGTTCATCTTGAAGATTGAATATCTCACGACTTATGAAGGAATGTTTGAAAGGCAAGATTAAGAGATATGGCTAAGATCCATAATATCTGAATTAGATTCCATCAGTGACAACCAGGTTATGAACCTAGTATGTCTTACCTAAAAGGAATGTCCCTGTAAGGTTGAGCCCAGTTCTATTCAGACTATGCTTGTTGTAACTTGATATCATGGCTATATGATAGTGTTGAAGATGATGGGCATAAAGCTCGATGTTCATAGACGATGACATGATATGTAAGCCCACGAGATTCAGTTATGGACTCAAAAAAGTCTCTCTAGATGATTTCTTTGTTCGATAATCAAAGGAGTTTGATTTAGTCAAAAGAAGGGATATGCCCCATGTGCAGTATGGATAGTGGGAGTGTGTTATGATTTTTGAGTAAGGTATTGGATATCTTTCTCAAGAATTAATACCCCATGTCACAGTCAATTATTGTTTGGTAATTCAAGGTCTTTACGAAAGCACTTGGATTGGCAGTTCTTATTTCTAGAAATAAGAATCTATAGCGATAGATTTAACTGCTGTTATATTATAGTTAACCTATGTAGATGTGATGCTAAAAGAGTTTAGCATAGATCGTGAAAGGAGATACTGCTAGCCGGTGTTCTCAAGATCTATCTATGTTAGGACGTTGGTCCTAAAGATAAGGTGAAAGATGATGATTATGGAAGGTTTCCTTCGCTACTGTGATAGGAACCATCATAAAGGTAATGCCAGATGTTCATAGTCCACGAATGGTCATGATCAAGTATGAAAGTAAATCTGGTGAATGTCGAGAATATCCGTAAACAAGTTAAGGAAAGTTTCCTAGTTTATTGAAACTTGGAATTAAATAAACGTAGATATACAGACGTATATCCTGAGTTTTATGAAGGCGAGTGGGAGCTAATGTATGGGTTTGGAACACTTTGATTAAGTGATACAGTGAGCTGGAAATGTTCTAGTAAATGGGTCACTGTAAATTCTACAACTACTCCAAAACATAGTAGTGACTTAAAGGCACTGCGGGAGCAGTACATGGATCTTGAAGGTTCATTCCTGAACCTTGTACGGTTCTTCCACCTTTTCTATATAGCTGATATAGTAAGTGGATTCATTGCTTGAAGCAAGGACCAGGGTCTCGTCAGAGATTCATGTGTGTGTTGAGGCGGTTCCTTTGACTTGGTCATTTGGAACATGATATGAAGATACTTTGAGTCCCCACGGATAGCGATCCGTTCATGGCTAGGGCTGGTTGTGAGTATTGCATGAGATTCTTGTGTTTTAACTTGGTCTTGTGTGTGCGAGTGATTTGTTTTAGGCCAAGTGAGAGATTGTTGAAATAGTGTCCTAAACCCAATCGGGTTGTACCGGTTCTTTATGTTTGTGCATATATTAAATGGCTTTTCTGTTGTCATATATATGTTCTTTTAAAGAACCAATTATGAATTGTTATATGATAACATCCTTAGTATTAAACTATTATAGAGAAACCATGATAGGCGATTATGGTTGATGAGATCTCTAATCACTTTATTAAGTTTTATACTTAAATGTCTCTAGGCTGATGTACTATTAAACATGGCATTGATAGTATAAATAGACTAGCTCGTATTAGATGTCTTCTGTCATTAAGGGCAGTGATAGATCACATCATCAAAGTGTAGAGACACTTGGACTGTACGTGGACGTGTATTAGAGAATGCATATGTTAGACTGACCCACTTACATTTAGAGTCACACAATGTGGCAGTTGTGTAATTATTCTTAAGACCGGAGTCTTCATGGCATCACGGTGTGGATTGTCATGCTTTGACACTATTGAGGTTTCCCCTAGCAACGGGGTGATCATGCGGTAGTGATTGGGTATGATACAGAAGCATGCGGAGTATACATGATTGGTCGTCCGGGAATCGCGTATCCTATGATTGGGATCGAATATCCGAAATGGCCTTCTTATAAGGAATGTCTAGCTCTCATGAATCTTTGCAAAGTGGGAGTAAATGAGCTACTTCGAGAGAGCATGATATCCAGATTATAAGATACGATCGTTAATGTATCGACACTCGAGATACGATCGTATGGATATTATTACAGCGATGGGATTGTAAGTTACACGGTAACTGTTTCACATGAAAGGTAGTAGTCATTGTATTTGACTCTTCCGATGATTGGGGGTCACGGTGTGTTGCTAGACGCTATCCCGTGTTCGTTAGGTATGAAGGGCATTTTCGTAATTTGCACTTTGTGTCTACGGCCAACATATTCGGAAGCCTATCGGGTCACACACATAAGAACTTCTAGCCGGATTAAAATGTGGTTATAGATGATAACCAAATAAGGAAAGAATTTATCTCGTACTATAAAAGTTATAGTGGTAAATTAATATGGTGGTATTTATTTATTATGAATAAATAAAATACAAGGTATTAAATATATTAATTTAAGAATATTCCGGAAGCCAATTAATGGCTAAAGGGGGCGCATATATTATTCTGTATAAGATACACTTTGATTGTGCAATTTAATTAATGGTATTATCTATTATTGATATTAGATATTAATAAAATAAAATAATATTTATATATATATATATTCACACATGCGTGTGTGCTGTGCATATGTGATGCATGCGCACTAGTGTAGTATGGATATATAATACGTATAGATTTATTTGTGTAATATATATGTGATATATACACATGTGTAAATTGATTTATGGTAATAAGTAAATATAGTCAATATTAGATATTGACAATATTTTGGAAATATTCAATATAAGATAATGACAATATCCTAGATTTATTTAATATAAGATATTATAATAAATGAGATAAATCAATCTATTATATTTTCCTTATTTTATTGGGAAAATGTTTTCTTCTCCTCCACACTATATGGGGCGCCACCTACGCTATAAATAAGATGTGAGTGTCAAGCTCTTTTGTACATCACAATTCCAAGAACTAATAGTTCTTGTGTAAAATAGAGAGCATCCTATAGAGAGTTGGAGAGAGGGGAAAATGGCCGGTCTAGCAACCGGACGGCGGGCTGTTCGTGTGGACTAGCGGTAGAGGCCGAACACTTGGGCGGCTCTTTGCCGAACTACTCTCTTTAGACGGTCAAAGCGTCGATCTTTTAGATCAACCAAGGTAACCGCCGTCTACTAGCTTATTTGTTTATTGCTTAAACGAAGTCGATCCTGGTTAAAGGAAATAAATTTTTTGAATTCCGTTGTGTCCCCGCGTAGATTTCCTAACAGGGCATTCATGATGAAGAGTAGACAACGGGCAGTTCTTTCAGCTAAGATAGTGGGAGTGAAACAAGGAATGAAATTTCGGGTTTTAATCCTTGAATACAACATAAATTCAATTTCTATTTTTCAGATTCGTTGGAACTAATTGATTCACTTTCACATCGATAACTAAGTTGCCTTAAAGAAAGTGAATATGACATTTGTATACGATTCTGAGACTCGGACTTTTGTTTGATAAAGTCAGAACCACTTAGAAATGATGAAAATTTATATATAACACATCACAAACTATTAAGACAAATGGTTTCCGTATTTAGATAAACGATTCTTTAGCATCCATTAATTAGTGCATATATCCTAAATATAAGATCTTAAGACTGGCTAAGGGTTATTCATATCTCCCAGTCTAAGAACACTATCTCAAAGGAAAAATGTCTAAGTATCCTTTCAATTAGGAAAGGGTAATAGAGCTAAAGAAATATCATAGCTTGTTCATATTGACCTTCGGGTTTTTATGAAAGATACAAGCTAGTGTGAGATTTTGAGTGGAAGACAATTTGTCTAATGACTACTCGAAACGCTGATCAGTTTAACTAAATATTTGGAGGAATCTCTGAAATTATAGGAGAAAAAAGTATTACATGCTCAGATATAGGCCATAGCATAGTATTTGGGACTAATTCTCGGCCTACCTCCGAGTGAAATGATTTCACTGAAAGGATAAACCATGGATTGACTTATATAGTTATTGATATGCTACATTACACTGCTTAACTCAATTAAGATATTGACAGCAAAATAAGGGTATACATTGTATGTAATACCGAGAAGTCTACCTAGAGATGCTTATGAATTTGTGGATAAGAAGTGAAGTAAATTTACTCCCCTTCCGCAAATAGAGGCACTTAGCATTTATGCTTGAAGGTAGGACTGGAGATTTTGTATACACGTTCAGATGGTGAGTGGTCGTGAAATATCTGATGCAATGAGCAAAAGTTGGTTATAAGATTCTTAAGATCGGATAGTGACGGTTGCACTGTTACATCCTTTCTAAAAGAATGTTTAAATAACAACCTTAGACCTTGAAGTACAGTTACTCAAGAAGTTACTATTTGTTTTAATCAGACCACATCCAACATTGGTTGTTGGGGATAACACTGATAAATACTACTGAACCAGATCAAAATATCAAACCACCCAAATGCAATTGGAGTTTGGTTTAACCATTGACTCACTATGCTTATGTAGACTTTACAGTCTGCTGCGGGTGATTGATAACGTATGGTATTTCGGAAGGACTGTATAGAATTCTGAAAAGAAGAGGTTGGTTTAAAGCCATAAACCTACAAAGGGAGTTTTGGTACTCCGGTTCAGTTCATACTCTTGTAGAATCACCTGAGTGTCTCAGGCCTAGTGGGAGCAATTGCATCTGCGTGAAAAAGAGTCGAATGAATGAGAAAGCTTATCTTTCAAAGCAAAGCTAAGTGGTCTGGGGGTAATTCCATGACAAGTAGAGAGTTAAACATGGGTGATGCCATGAAACTTTCTCACCATTCAGACTTGCTTGACTCCCTGGAAAGCAGAAAGATTAATAGGAGTGATGCCCTGAAACTTTCTTGTCTTACAATAGAGCTTGAATTCATTCGGAACACGAGAGTTTTTGCTTAAAGCCAACGGCAGATTGACTGCCTATGCTTATATCTGTTGGTGGATTAAAACAAACTTCTAGGTCATTAAAAGCCACATGTTTGACATGTGTGGGCTTGACCAGAATATTGATGGGTCTTTTGTAGACCAGAGAATCAATATTAGTAAAGCAATAAACGTTAGTGTTAATGAAAGGTGACACTGCAACAGTTGTAAGAAAAATGAGTGTGTTATCTAAAGTAAAATACTGACGAGCCAAAGCTTCTCAGAATCAGAGAAGTGGGCTATATTCTTAGAATTCGATTCGGTCGAATTCATGAGAACAAGTTGTTGGCTGTATCCCACCCATCTTATTGGTTAAGATGATATAATGCATTTTCAAATGCTAGATTCAACGAGAGGTTTCCTAGCCAACCCCTCATGGAATAATTCTCTCAATCTTCAGATATAGAGAAAATGGGATAGTTTCTCTTTTGGATAAAGAAAGTCAGAATATAAAGTCAAATTAAAGTCGAATCTTGGATTCGAACGTTGAGTAGCAGTATAGTGCATCCTCAAGTACCTTTAGAGAACGAGGAATTATATGCATGTATATTCCGGTGCAAACCTAAGTATTGTTGACTACACTGATTCTGATTTTAAGTCAGATTAAGGATGATTGTAAGTCAATCTCGGGCTCAGTGTTTGCTCATTGTGATAGAGCTATAGTCTGGAGCAATCCAGCACCGCCAATCCAACATTGTAAGTCGAATACTTAGCAGCTTCTAGAGCAGCTAGAGAGGCAGTATAGCTTGAAATGTTTATTGGTGTTCTGAGAGTAATTCCACTTCTGGGTAAGTCGATATAACTTTTCTATGAAAATAGTGGAGAGGTAGCTTATGCAAAGGATCTTCGCAGTCACGAGTGGTCAAAAGCTTATTGAAAGTAAATACCATCTAGTCAGACAGATCGTGCAAAGAGGCGGCGTTTCGGTCCTAAAATATCGCCTCATGCAGACAGCCTAGCCGATCAGTTTACCAAGACACGTGACATCTACTGTCACTGATAAGCGGCTGGCGGGTATGAAATTGGGAGATATGCAAGTGGGAGAATGTTGTGGATAGATAGAATAAGGGTGTGGTGCTCTAAAAACAATTGTTGCTTGTCTTTACGGGCAAGTGGGAGATTGTTGGATGTAGTGCCCGGAAGACAATTGTTGCTTGTCTATACGGGAAAGTGGGAGATTGTTGGAAGTAGCGCCCGAAAGGCAATTTTTGTAATTGTCTTTATAATTAATAAATGAAAGATTTATTCTCATCTTATTATTTTCTTTGTGCTTATATGTTATACACTGCTGAAAACCCCAAGTTGTATCATATGTAGCCATATAACTTAGTGTGTGTCACACATGAGGATGAAGTTTATGGTTATACACTTGAACTATTAGTCCATGGTGAACTTAATCAAAGTATGAGGTCTATTGATTAAACCACCATTAATGCGCCCAGAACACTTTATGGTGTGACCATCTTATCCGGACCGTCGATATTGGTTATCTAAGTGGGGCATTTATATATGATGTGGTCATATAGGACTGGACCGATATAATCTGCATTTCTCATATAATTCGGTGATTGAGAAGTCCTATTAAATCACAAGATGATCATTTATGGATTAACCTTAATCCTGAAGTGATTGCATACTCCTACTTGTTTCAAGATAGGGTTTGATGTGTTCGTTAAGGATTGCTAAGAGGCGTGGTCTGAATCACTTTCACATTGGTACTATTCTGGAATGAGTGAGGAGTGTGTGTCTCACAGATATGGAATCCATTCCTTCCTGCGGGAAGTAGAAAGACAATCCTCTTATTTGTTGATCCTATAAACTGATCGATCGGCCGAGTTCATATTGGTTATGAACTAATTGATCACTAGTGGGTTAATGGTAAATAAGGATAAGATGTAATGAAGAAGGTTTACGGAAATAATCCTGCTTCGTTACGGATAGTCTATGGAGGGTTAGTCTGTATGTATGATTATATCAATTGACACTTATGGACTCGACGTATTGAGAATAAGTTATATCTATAATCGATAGAGTTCAGTTTCGGATTATGGTGGCGTAATTACGAAATTAATAAATTGAGTAGAAAAATTCTGATCGATGAATATTTTATTCAATTTATTGTAGCTATTGGTTATAGGTCCATGGTCCCCAGATTAGTTCCTAACACGCGAGTGTTTTCTCGTTTTGTGGAACCTCGAGAAAAATTAAATAGTTGGTCTATTTAATAAATATGTGGATATTATTTATTCGGTAAATAATATGTAATATAGAAAATGCATTTTCTATTATCTCAAATGACATTGAAAATGGCGCACTTTTATTTGGTTTTGGGAAAAGAAATTTTCTCCTAATTAAGTATAATGTGGATAATGTATTTATTTTTGTGTTAAATAATTATAAATAAGAAATTAGTTTTCTTATTGGATAAATGTGAAATTTGTTTTCCTATTGGATAAAGGCTTTATTTTCCTAAAAGGAAAAGATAAATTTGTATGTAAAAGATAAACTCTCAAATTATTACTTATATCCTATTAAAAGAGAGTTTCTCCCAACACAAAAGGCATCACAATAAAACCAATGCCAATTTTGAGAAAAAAAGGGACGCACCCTTTTTGAATTTTGAGAGAAATTTTGTTTTATTGTCTTAGCCATTGGGAAGAAGAAAAACTAGGTTTTTCTTGAAGGCATATTCGAGGAGGTTCAAATGCGGGATCGACGTCCACCAGTCGTCGCTTGGTGATACAACTCGGAAGATCACGGCTTCTCTCCGGTTGGGTAAATCTACTAACCTTCTTATAGATTAATTTATTATGCGAATCATATCATGGTAAAATTGAAAAATGAATTTAATTCGTAGCTTCCGCTGTGCATGATTGAGTGTCTCGATCGGTGCTGTGAATCAGATCTGACAATCAAATTATTGAACCGATCCGGATTCAGGTTTCTGTATATCCAGCAAATGATACATGCAACGAACAGGGAGATGAGAAACAGGGAAGTTGTTGATCTGAGTGTGAGAAGATTTGGAGAGGAAAAGGAGAGAGGAAGATATGCAAGTGTTGGACTTATTTTTTAGTTTTAGTGATGAATGCCAGACTAGCTGTTATAGAGCAAAGGCAAAAAGATGTCTAGATCAAATGTATAGGCTTATTAGAGTTTGATCTTTGTATAGGTTTGATCAAACAAGCACTGTAAACGATCAGCTGACTCTCATCAGCAGACCTTGTCTATATCAGTAGGGTATCTGAGTCAGTAGACTAGTTTAGGAACCTGCTGAGGACTGAAGGCTGAGGGCTCAAACTCAGTTGTTGAAGGCTAAGGGATCAAACTTAGTATTTAAAGACAAGGATATGGAATCAGAATTTAGGGAAGTCTGTGATGACCTAAACTGATTACATATACCTTGTGTACAAGGTCTAAGTTCCATAGGTTAAGTGGTGATTGGAACATAGTTATGATCAAAATGGTGTAATCTTACTTCATAATAAAAAGTTAGATATTAGAAAAGTCGGCTGCAGTGTTTTATAAACACAACAATTTTGAATCAGCTGACTTATATGTATTTCAGCAGACTTATATTCACAGGAACCTGCTGAACATATATTTCAAATTAATCAATTGTTACATTGAATGAATACATGGATAGGGACATATAACAACTTCTGATTTTATCAAACAAATCAATGGCTAAGATTAAAGGGACGTTGGGAAGAAACAGAGGTTTATCCAATGAATACAAGTCAAAGGGTGGACAGTCTAGAAACTGTCAAAAAGAAGTCAGATAGTGTCAGTACTATGTACAGGGACAGAAAGCAAGTAAAGATGGGACAAATCTGAAACGGCTATGTTTGATTTTCAAACATAAGTCTCAAGGATTCCTATCTATAAATAGAGGACTCCTAATTCAAATACAGATGAAGATTTTAAGAGTGAAAAACAACAGATAATTTTAAGCTTCAGATTCTTATCAATAAAACACCCTGCTGAATCTACTGAACTTAAATCTACAGATCTAGTCAAATTCTTCAAGTGTAATCTATTATCAAGCTACATCAAGTTTACACACTTGAAGATATCAAGCAGCTGATCATATCATCCTGATCAAGCTGCTGAAAGCTGAATCACTTACTTGATTCAAACTTTCTTTTACAAGAAACCTGCTGAAGACAGTGAAGCATCTTTGGGTGTCAAAGACTGTTGTTTATGGTGGAGCTGGTGAAGAGGCAATCCTAACCTTCAAGGACCAATGGAAGACTTTGGAGCAGCAATCCTACCTGTTCCAAGTGTTCAGTTTGTGAAGCCATAGTTATTGGTGAAGGACAAACAACTTAGGGATTTTTATAACTGCTATCTCAAGGATCTCTAGTGAATTACCTCCAACATCACAGGAGAAGAGTGGACTGGCAGGATTACACCACCTGGAACCACTATAAATATTGCCTACTTAATTTCTACATTTACATTCTGCACTTAGAATATTTCACACATCAACCTACTGAAACTAGCAACTAAATCACACACTTACACTACTGAGTATCTAATACATGGTATCATATTTTAACAACAAGTAATAAGGCCTAACATGAATTTATTCCGCTGCAACAAATTCAATAAAACCAACAGTCAGCAGACTACTGAGTATCAGCAGACTACTGAGTTGTCAGCAGGCTGCTGAAGTTGTTGAGTATGTTAACTCCAAAAGTTTTAAGTGTTAAGTTTATTCACCCCCTCTAAACTTAACCAAAGCCTTTTCAAGGGACCAATAATTGGTATCGGAGCAGTGCTTCTTTTCTGAAGTAATCCTACTTGTTGTGCTTGTGAAAATACTTTGAAAACTATTTCAAGTTTCTGATTTTCAAAGCTTTGCATCATGGATAACAACCAGTATGCTACAACTATGTTGATGTGTTCTTTAGATCATTTTGATGAGTATAAACGTCGTATACAGGCTTTTCTAGCTGCAACACATGATGAGATGATGGATGTGCTGACTGATGGACCACTGGAAATCACAAAGGCAATAACTGTAGATGGTCAAACACAGTACATTCCAAAACCAAAAAGAGAATGGAATGCTAAAGATAGAAAAAGAGCAAATCTCAACAATATTGCTATTCATATCATATACAGAACTTTGGATAGCAATATGTACATGAAAGTGAAGGATTACAAGATTACAAAGGAACTTTGGGATAAATTGCAATTAATCTGTGAAGGCACTAATGCAATCAAGAAGAACAAAATCAGTGTGGCAAAGAAGAAGTATCAAGAGTTCAAAATGAAACCAAATGAAACTATTGAACAAATGGAGTCAAAATTCAATGCAATCATGGATGAACTCACCCTACTGAGTGTAAAGTACTCAAAAGAAGAAATCAACTCAAAAATCTTGGAAGCATTACCTGCAAAAGAAGTTTGGGAGATGAAGGTGACTGCCATAGAAGAAATGAGAAGTTTACATGAAGAAGACACCTTCAAATTGTTTTCAGATCTCAAGGCATATGAATTCTGTAAGAAACATGTACCTTAGATAGAAAAAGAAGAACCAAAACCCACTACATTGGCTGCTACACATCAAGAAGAAACATCAGGAGCTCAAGATGATTTACTGGATGAGATGCAAGAGAAAATTGCTCTACTAAGCAAGAAAATCAGAATGATGAAAATAGGAAAGGGTTCTCCAAGGAATTTCACAAAGAAATTTAGTGAAATGAAGAAGGATGAATCCAAGAAAGCCAATGATTACTTGTGCTATCAATGCAAGAAACCAGGAGACTTCAAACCTGACTGTCCTGAACTAAAACAGAAAAAGGAACCTGATTATCTTTGTTTCAATTGCAAGAAGCCTGGACATTTCAGACCTGATTGTCCAGACCTACTGAAGAGCAAAAGTCAATAAAGAAGATCTGGCAAGAAAGCTATGGTTGCTGAAGATGAATCAGGATATGAAGTAGAATCAGAAAAGGGAAATGATTCTGATGATACTGCACTTGTTGCGGATATGGATGATTATGCTTTAATGGAAGTATGGATGAAACAGAGGAGGTATACAATTATGTATCTATTAACACTCCTGCTGGAAGTGATTGTGAATCAACTTGTGGTTCAAATCCTAAAAATTCTGACAAATAAGAAACTTTGGATGCCATCCTTAATCAACTGAGGATAATACAATGTGGTTATGAGATTGTGAAGGCTGAAAAAGAAGCTCTTCAAACAGAAGTTGAAAGGTTAAAGGCTGAATTAAAAATTCTCAAAGGAAAGGAAAAAGAGACTGGTCAGAATCAACATAAGCCTGTTGTACATTCAGTAGCTGCTGAATCTGCTGAACAATCTTGTTCCTCCACTACATTCAAATCTGGAAAGCCTTATGGTGAAAGAACAGGCCTTGGATTTGGAACTCAACAATCCAATAAGAGAGGATCTAGTAAGGTTACTGAACCTAGTACCAGAATTGGACCTAAGTTTGTGCCTGCACAAAATCCAACTCCCAAAAGGGTTGCAGAGGCAGAGAAGCCTATTGAGAAGACTTCAAGAAAGCAAAATCAGAATTCAAAAAGGTCAACAACATCTAACAAAAATAATAAATCTAATAGTAGGACTGTTGTACCTTCTAGACCCTTGATAGCAGACCTGCTACCAAGTCTGCTGGACCACAAAAAGGTAAAAATCAAAAATATTCCAAGATAAGAATCCTAATCCTAAAATATTTAGTTCTGAAAATGAATTACTGTGTGAAAAGTTTGCTAATCTGATGAAAAGTAAATTCCAAATGAGTATGATGGGTGAAATGAACTATTTCTTGGGATTGCAAGTCAAACAGATGAAGGATGGAATCTTCATTCATCAAACCAAGTATACCAAGGAGCTACTGAAGAAATTTGGTATGGAAAACAACACCAAGGTATCAACTCCTATGAGTACAAACATTAGATTGTATGAAGACAAAGAAGGCAAAGATGTTGACCAGACCTTATACGGGAGGATGTTAGGCAGTCTACTGTACCTTACTGCCAGCAGACCTGATATATCCTTTGATGTAGGTGTTTGTGCAAGATTTCAATCAAAACCTAAGGAAAGTGTCATGGATTTTATCTAAACAAAATAAACAACTAATAAATTTATAAATCCGGTATACCCCAAGTGCAGGGATCGTAGTATAGAGGTTGATACCGGGTCGATCTTACGGGGAATCGGGGTTGTTTAATCTAGTTTTTATTATCTAACCTAACTATGTCACGATTACTAATAAAAAGATACGAAAATAAAACAGTGTAAACTAAAACGAGAAACGGAACTAATAATAAGAATAACTGGACAGAAGATCAAGATCTAAAGCCAAAAAAAATATGGTTGCGAACAAATTATCTAAACTAAATCTATTCTAAATCTATTACGAAATAAAGATTGTAAATTTACTAAGCAATCGATCAGAAGTGATTTAATCAATGAAATAAAAGACGAACAAGCAACTGATCCACCTATCCTACAACTATCAATTTCTATCTAGATTGTCTCGTGATTCTTAATCAAGTTGTGATTCACCTAACCAAGGTATGAACTCCTAATTTCTTAGATAGGTTCACCTATTAATCTTCTATCTTTCGATCTAAAGATTAACGCTTTCAAACCAAAGGTGTGAAATTTATAAGTTTCTAACCTAGAGATTCAACCTAATAACTCTCATTAATTATATTAAAGGTCTAATCTTTATTATGGCGATCTAGGGTTTAACATGATTCTCATCAAAATCAATCATCATACATGCAAAGATCTTTCGATATAAATGCATAAAAACGAAATAAGCATAATAAAGATACAACTTTGAATTAAAAACTCACAAGACAAACGAGAATCAAAACTGAATTGTTGATTAGACGGCTTCACAATGCTTGTTCAATAGAGGTCTAGCCTCTTAGCATCCTCTTGAAGATCGAATTTCTTGAGTAAAAATACATAAAAAGTGTTTGAATCTAACTAGAAAATAGAAGCAGTAAAAACTGAGCCGCCCCTAGGGTTTAGGGTTCGAAAATCTGATGTAATGGTTGTAAATAACGCAGCTATATATAGAATTTTAAGTCGGCTGCTGCTATGTCGGCCACTGGACGCTCGTTCGATGGGTTGAACGCCCGTCCAGATGCTTTAAAATCTTCGAATCAGGCCTAGTCATGATCAGACGCCCGTCCTTCTATAAATCAGACGCTCGTCCATTAATTTGGGGAGAACTCTGAATCAAATTCTTCAGCCTGGATGCCCGTTTGCTTGCTTAGACGCCCGTCCACTGGACGGAGAAATGGACGCACGTTCATATTACTTCAAATCCGATTTTTCCATCTCTATCTCTTTTTCTTCATATAACTCCGATCCTTAACATCTTTTAATCCTCTTTTGAACCAATTTCGTGTATCTACAAGATAATAAAACATGGCAAAGTGTAATATCATCCAAATCAATATAAAATCAACAGTAAAACCCCATAAATTCACTAACTTTGCGATTAAACCGTTTAAAAACTCATTTGCTCAATAATTCAATTAAACACTTAATCTCTATGCAAATTATACGAATATGGAGAGAATTGTTACAAAATATAACGTTATAAATCACATAAAATCACCCTTAACAACTCCTCCACACTTAGCTTTTGCTCGTCCCGAGCAAAACAAAACGAAAATCAAGGCTCGGAAAAAGATAGACATCTCAGCACATATAATACATATCCAATAACTTAGAGGTTCACCCCGGTGTGTATGCAAAGCCATAACAAACTTCCACTAAGTCCAAACTTGAAAATTTCAAGCAAACTAGCTAATACCCCCTTCAAACTAGAAATGAATGATACTTATAAGATGCACCCTACAAAACGTGACATATCCCGAAAAGGATGATAGAATACATTTAGGTCCTTTCTGACGTACTCAGAGGATAATCCCTACAACATATCTGTTAGTTTATACTGGGGATAAGATTTGCGATAACTAAGTCTTTCATTCATTTCATACCACTTCTTATATAAGTTGATTTAACTATTTCACTTTTAAACGCACATCAGAGTGAGCTCTTGCCCTGTCATCGCAGAATAGGATATTCGAGATATACCCTACCTCACTCAAATCATAAGGCAGCTTCTTCTGACTGTCGTGAGATTTTGGTCATCATACTGGTATAGGACATTCGAGATATGCCCTACCCCACTCCAATCATCGACCAGCTTTCGACACACCCAATTTATTCATATATTTTTCAACTCTTTCAACAACTTTAGTTACGCTTTACTTATCACATTCAAACCTCAGATATTCACAGTATATCATACTTTGGCTATAAATATGAACTATCATAATCGTCACCATACATACGTTAGCACTAAGCACATGACTTATAAGATAATCAAAAATCACTAATCAAAAGGGGTATTGCTTTATATTATAGCTCATCATTCACTATGGCTCGTGAAAAATATATATCGGGTGAAACAACTAACTTACTGGACATACAGTATACAACATCGATGACTATAAAAATAACGAACAAAGACTATGCATTGCTTACTCGGGACAGAACAAAAATTTTGAAAAATTTAGCTCATATTGCATAGAAACATAACGAAGTATGCAAATTTAAACCATTCCCCTCCCCCACACTTAAACCACAACATGTCCTCAGGTTGTGCAGAATTGAAAAAGAACAAAGATACTTAGCTGATCGTAACAGATACTCGAATCGGTGGTCAGGCCGGAGCCTTCGTAGTGACAAATAGAACTTGTATCCGCACGATGTAAAAGCTAGCTTGACAATACAGCTAGAAATATACCTACACTACTCGACAAACACGGAAAAATCTCAGGGAAAACGGGGAGAGTATACCAAGATGAAAGTTAACGGAAAGAAAATGCAAAATCGAAGTATATCAGAAGATGAAACATTCAATACAATAAAAATTCAAAGCAGAGTAAAGTCAAATGAAAGTACGGAATGCCTTATGGCTTACATGATTCATCGAGAAAAATAAACGGTAGCTAACGTGAAAAGTACAATGAATCAAGTAAAGAAAAGTAGCAGGACAATACAAGCATCTTATACCAAAGAAAAACAGAAGCTAGAATCAGAAAATAACATCAGGTCTGCCCCGGTGCCGCAGAATCATCAGCAGGAGGTGATCCACCCGTAGGAGAGTCAGGCTGCTCCTCATCCGAAGACGACTCGGAATCATGAAGAACATCCGCAATGGCTTGCTCAATCTCATCCGAATAGACGTAATCTATAATGCTCGGGTTGAAGACTCTGTCGTCCCTCGGAGGCCGGTCCTCACTTATACACCGCAAAATAGTTAAGATATTGTTCTGAGAAGTCCTCATATCCTCCATCCAGTTCCGTATACTATTAGCCATACTCAACCTCATCCGGACTGAGGGAGATAAAGATGGAAGGGAAGATGCTCGAGGTGGTGCTAAAGATGAACCGGGCTCACGTGCTGCCTCTGCCTCAGTCTGACCAGAAGATTTCACTTTCTCCCGCTGCAAGTACCTCGGATTCTTCGGCTTGTGATCATTTTTGTACTCGGGAACCCTAGCATCTTGACAGAGACTGTGGATCAAATGCGGACATATCAAACATCTCGTGTATACTTTCTGATTCGTGGCTATCTCATCGAAAATTGCTTGTCCTACATCCACATTCAGCTTGAAATTCAAGGCATATAACATTCCAAGGTCACCAATGTGAAAGTTAGTCAGGTTGTTCTTGGGTAGCAACCTGTTCTGAATAAACCGACATTGGACCTTCCAATCCTCCGTCCAACTCGTTGTCACCAACTCTTTCCTATCTCTGCCCGGTCTAAGTGTCCATGGCACCTCCGGGCACACTAACAATCTCAACTCCTCCAACGGATCCTGACCGGCATCCTGCTTGGCCTTTATCGCCTCCTTATAGTCCAACCCCTCAAAAGGTGCCAAGTTGTATTTCTCGTTTATAACCTTAGGCGTAAACGGCACCTTTACTCCCCTAACCATCACAACTCCGGCTTCCAAATCCGTTTCCAAGCAATTGCCATAAAACTCTCGGACTAATGTAGCATTAACTGGGGTCCTCGGAGTTCTCATCAATGCTCCCCACTTTCTATCCGTAAGCATTTTAACAAAAGCGGGATCAACCTTGGTCTCAAGGACGGCTCGCTCTATTAACATCGTCCTCGTAACATAGTACTTATTGTACACCTCGAAAGCCTTAGGATTTATGAACCTACGAGCCAAGAGGATAGGGATAGGAGGCCTCACATTCTGTCTAACCGGCTCAGCCCTCTCAGTTGCTTCCTCGGCTTGCTCAGCTCTAAACCTAGGTGCATCTCCACTCCCTTCAACCCTAGGTAGTCTCACTAGGGGTACATCATCATCAGTGTCTGACCCAGACTCAAACTCATCTCGTAAAGGAACCCTAGATTGACCTCTAGGAGGATTTTGACGTTCACCAATATGGATGCCTCGGTTCGGATTGACTAATGCGGGGTCTACAACCTTCTTCTTCTTAGAAGGTTCATTGGCAACCCCCTTACCATGCCGTTTCTGCACCGCTTTACGCACCATAGTAAACTTAAGCTAAACCAACAATCATCCCCAACCACAATTCAAACAAACCACCCGTTTATCGTCCAAACGGGATTTCAAAACCAAGTCACACCAAACCAACACCAAAACCACAATGCAACCCATCCATAACCAACAACATCACCCCAATCATCAACAGAACAAGAAACAAAAACAAAACAATAGAAAGAAAACAAATAAGGAAAAATTAATATAAAAGAGTCGACTCGAAGATCAAACTCAGAAAAATGTGAAATAATCTAAGAAAAGTTGATAAAAATTTACCAAATAGCATGATGGGATGATGAAAAAGAGGATTAGAAGCCCAAACAATGCCAAATCGAACAAAAAAATCAAATTTTTCTTCAAAAAAATTCGGACTATATAGGTCACCAAATCCGATTAACTGGTGTTTGTTCGAGGATTTGGAGTGAAAAAACGAAGAGAGGGGATTGAGAGCTGTTGATAGAGCCTTGAATCGCCCAATTTGGTGTAGAAACGAAGAATTTAGGGCAAAAGTCGGGTTTTGCAATTTGAAAATTCTGGGTTGAAATGAATTTGGGAAGCAGGGGTATTTATAGACGCAGGTCCGAACGGGCGTCCATGGAACTAGACGGGCGTTCAGCTGGGGATCTCATGAACTTGACGGGCGTCCAGATGTTCAGACGCTCGTCCAGGTTGTCAATTTTTGAACAGAGTTGGAGGGAATCGTGCAGACGGGCGTTCAAGAGACTTGGACGCTCGTCCAATATTTCCAAAGGACGGATGGGCGTTCAGGAAGGATGGACGCTCGTCCAAGGCAGACACAGATCAGACGGGCGTCCAAAGGCATGGACGCACGTCTGAGGCAGAGTTTAACAAAAACTTAAAATTTTTCATTCAAATCAAATCAAACCCTTATTTTATTATAAAAATTCATACAAAACTTCAAATAATAGATAAAATCTGAAAAACATAAAAAAAAAAACACTAGAAGTAGTGGGTTGCCTCCCACCGAGCGCTTTTGTTTAACGTCGTTTGCTCGACGAAACAGCCTAACGACGCTAGTCATCGTAAATCTCCGCCCAATCCACAATCCGGATCAGACGGCGGAGCATGTCAATAGCAGGAGGAAAATCATACTCGTCCTGTAAAGCCCAGTTCTCGCCAGCAACATCCACTCCTTGGAAATGCTCAGCTTGCAGCACTAGCACCAAGTCAGTCAGCATCGGATCATTGAGGATTGTGTACGGTCGTCCTAAAGTCTCCTGCAAGTCTTCTGAGCTAAAATCTCCACCTCCCGAAGATCGGGGTACAATGAGAACATACGTAACGGTCCTGATGCGGGTACTAATATCAAAGTCTACGTGCAAAATGATAGTCCCTCCGGGTCCGTCACCTAGAGTGATAAGCGGGATCCTACTAATGTAAGGAAACTCCTGTGGAAGAACTCCGTAATCCATATCTAAAAACACAGCTAAACTGAACAGATTCAAACAGAACCTTAATTAGATTTAAGATAAAAAAAACTAAATCAAAGAAAAGAAACAACATAAAAGAGAGTCCTAATATAATAAGGGATATCTAGGATGCCTCCTAGTGGCGCTTTACGTTAGCTCGACACTCTCTTAGCTCAGCCTGGATCAGGCCATTTAACTTTTTTGCCAGCCACTACCTCGTGTAATCTTCGATCAGTAGTGTGGCTGCAGAAACATCATCTAACACACGGGCCGGGTTAATTCTTTAATTGCCTTCCACACACGTTTAAACCTCCCCATGGTTGATTTCTTCTTCTTTTGATGACGTTTCAACTGTTGCTCCTTCTCAAACTCTTCCATGTCCCAACTACCTGCTAGAACTTCTTCAGAGGGACCACTACCATCATCCTCAGTAAACAAATTGGGTGAAAACTCGTCAAATTTATCGACTTCTGAAGTACCACACCCGAGGATATCGAGGAATCGAACAATCAGAGGTTGTTCCTTGGCTTGACCAATGTAATGCTTGCACCTTTGACCATTTACTCGGAACGGCTGGTCACCATAACCTCGTAGTTCTAGAACACCTCCAGGAATGATTTGGAGAATTTCAAAGGGGCCGGACCATCGTGTCCTCAGCTTACCAGGGAACATATGTAACCTGGAGTTGTACAATAAAACTTGTTCCCCTACTTGGAATTCTCCCTTCTTGATTTTGGCATCGTGAAGGAGTTTCGTCTTTTCCTTACTTATCCTGGCACTTTCGTAGGCCTGAAGTCTAAATTCATCTAACTCATGCAACTGTTGCAATCGATGTTTTCCACAAGATTGGGTATCGAAGTTTAAAAACTTCATGGTCCAATAGGCTCTATGATCTAACTCGACTGGAAAGTGGCATGGTTTACCATAAACCATTTGATAGGGTGATGTACCCATAGTTGTCTTATAGGCAGTTCGATACGCCCACAGCACATCATCCAACTTTAGACTCCAGTCTTTTCTATGACTGTTAACTGTTTTCTCCAGGATCTTCTTTAAACTTTGGTTGCTTCTCTCAACCTGACCACTAGTCATAGGATGATATGGTGTACCAGTTTTGTGCCGGACACCATATTTCTCAAGCACTTTCTCGAGAGGTCGGTTGCAAAAGTGTGTCCCTTCATCACTAATCAAGGCGCGTGGACACCCGAATCTCACGAAGATGTTTTTCTTTAGAAAGTTCATGACCGTCTTATGATCATTGTGAGACGTGTCTTGAGCCTCCACCCACTTCGATACATAATCCACGCAGACTAAGATGTATTTATTTCCACAAGATGATTGGAATGGTCCCATAAAGTCGATACCCCATACATCAAAGACTTCGCATTCTAGGATGGGTTTCAACGGCATGTCAAAACGCCGTGTTAAAGTCCGGTTCTCTGACACCTATCACAAGCTTTACAGAAAACTTCTGTATCTTTAAAGATCGTGGGCCAATAGAAGCCGGATTGAAAGATTTTAGCAACGGTTTTCCAAGGACCAAAATGACCACCGGTAGGTCCACTGTGGCATTGCTCAATAATATCACGTTGCTCGGATTCCGGAACACATCTTCTCAGCAAACCATCTTTACAAATCTTGAAGAGGTAAGGTTCATCCCAAACGTACGTTTTCAAATCAGAGAAGAATTTCTTCTTCTCCTGATAGGAAAACTCTGGGTCAAGATATTGGGAATGAAGGTAGTTTACGATGGAAGAATACCAAGGAACATCTGGAGGACGACCATCGATAAGCATGATATTCTCCAGAGGAAAGTAAAGATCTATATCGTCAGGGTCATCCTTTTCCTCATTCAACATTCTTGAGACGTGATCGGCCACTACGTTTTCACTTCCCTTTTTGTCTTTAATCTGGACATCAAACTCTTGTAGGGTCAGTATCCAACGTAGTAAGCGCGGTTTAGCCTCTTTCTTAGTCATCAAGTATCGCAAAGCAGCGTGATCAGTCCACACAACTACTTGAGCACCCAACAAGTAACTACGAAACTTGTCCATAGCAAAGACTACGGCCAATAATTCCTTTTCAGTCGTCGTGTAGTTTACTTGAGACGGATTTAGTGTGTGACTGGCGTAATAGATTGGCTGGAATTTCCCATTTATTCTCTGTCCTAAGACTGCACCAACAACATAGTTTGATGCATCGCACATAAGCTCGAATGGGAGATTCCAGTCAGGCGAAATAAGGATCGGCGTAGAGAATAATCGACTTTTCAGCTCCTCAAACGCTTGCTTGAAACTTTCATCAAAATCGAATACAACGTCTTCTTTAAGTAGTGTAGACAGGGGCTTGGCTATCTTGGAAAAGTCTTGAATGAATCTCCTATAGAAACCGACATGTCCAAGAAAACCTCTGACTTCACGCACATTCTTAGGATAACTCATCTTCTCGATAGCTTCCACTTTGGCTCTGTCTACCTCAATACCTTTGGCGGAGATCTTGTGGCCAAGAACTATTCCCTCATCTACCATGAAATGGCACTTTTCCCAATTTAGTACTAAGTTCTTTTCCACACATCTGGATAAGACCTGGTCAAGATTGTCGAGACAATCATCGAAGGATTGACCAAAGACCGAAAAGTCATCCATGAAAATTTTCATACACTTTTCAACTAGCCCATCAAAGATAGCCAGCATACATCTTTGAAATGTAGCTGGGGCATTGCAAAGACCAAATGGCATCCGCCTGTAAGCGAATGTACCATAAGGGCAGGTGAAAATGGTCTTCTCTTGGTCAACTGGATCGATGGGTATCTAAAAGTATCCTGAATATCCTTCCAGGAAACAGTAGAATGCGTGTCCCGCCAGACGCTCAAGCATCTGATCAATGAAAGGAAGGGGGAAATGATCTTTCATGGTTACCTCATTGAGTTTCCTGTAATCAATGCAGACTCTGTAACCAGTAACGAGCCTCAATGCTATTTCTTCTCCCTTCTCATTCTTCTCAATAGTAATTCCTCCTTTCTTGGGAACTACCTGAGTAGGGGATACCCATTCACTGTCAGCGATTACGTATATGATACCCATATCTAAAAGCTTGATAATCTCTTTCTTGACCACCTCTTGCATATGAGGGTTGAGCCTCCTCTGGGGCTGTCTAACACATTTTGCACCCTCTTCAGTCTTGATTTTATGCATACAGATGTCAGGAGATATCCCTCTGATGTCTCCTACTTGCCAACCAAAGGCTTTCTCATTTTTCCTCGAGACGTTTACCAGCTTCATTTCTTCTAATCGAGACAGCTTGGCAGATATAATTAATGGAAGCTTGTCACATTCCCTTAAAAACACATACTTTAGATGTTTAGGCAATGGCTTCAGTACCAGATCTGCAGGGGGTCTTCCAAACTTGATTTAAGATCTCCACTTTTCAACTCAACATCACTGAGTTTACTTAGTGGTCCCACTGCCAAAACTTCTCCTTTCAACAACTCATCCTTAAGTTCCGCTTCTAACTGTTCTAGATTCACCACACCATGATTATTCAGCTTCTCCACTAGTCGCTCGTATTCAGTTGCAACAGCCATGACTTACTTTTCCATGAAATCATTGAAGTCATCAGACATTTCGTCAATGGAGAAGCCGGTCGGTCTTTCAGAGGGTTTCTGGCTAGCTTTGGAAACATTGTAACTCACCTCTTGATCACCAACTCGAATCGTCACCTGCCCACCATCGTAGTCAATGAGGGCTCTGGCTGTAGACAGAAAAGGTCTTCCAAGAATTAGAGGGACATTCTCATCCTTCTCTATGTCCAGAACGTACCAGTCAACCGGGAAGGTGAATCTGTCAATTTGAACTAACACGTCCTTTAGTATTCCCGCAGCTTTCTTAGAAGATCTATCCACGAATTGAAGATTCATGGTGGTGGGTTCTAGAAGACTGTCTAACCCAAGCTGTTTGCAGACAGACAATGGCATCAGGCTTATGGATGCACCCAGGTCACATAAAGAGTTCGGGAAGACTAGGCCTCCCATCAGCAATGTGAGCACAAATTTCCCAGGGTCACCCCTCTTGGTTGGTAGATCTTGGTAATTGATCATAGAGAAATCCTCACCAATCAACCGATCCATGTCTGCTAACTTCTTCTTAGAAGAAACAACATCCTTGATGAATTTGGTATACTTAGGCATCTCAACTAAAACCTCGGATAATGGAAGATTAACCTGAGTATTTTTCAGAAGGTTGAGTACTTTTTCATACTTTTTATCCTCATTCAAGGAGATGTTGCTCTTTCTAGGTGGAAATGGAAGCTTTTTCAAATCACTCTCAGAAAAGGCTTTCTTAGAGGATGAACTGACAGCTTTGTCTTCCAAGTCCTTCCACCTCACCATTTTTTCATTCGTCTTAGTAGTCAGGGGATCAGCCTCCTGACTCTCACTTGATTCTTCATTCCTCAGGGGATCAGCCACCTGAGTATTCTCTTGCAGCCAAGGGGAACGTAGGTGCTCGACTTCCCCTCCTATCTTATCGCTGACAGGAGGGGTTAGTGGTTTCCCTGGTGAGGGGGACCACTTAGTTGAGTACCTGACCTTAAGTTCATTGCACCGGCCTCTTCTCTACCGTACGGAATTGAAGGTACCAGTCGGTGCATTGGCTATTATTCGTGTCGGTCTGAGCGACTTGACCACCCTTTGGATTCTTTTCTGTGAAGCTGGGCAACTGCCCTGGGGGTCTAGAAGCTAACTGTTCAGCCAATTGCCCTAGTTGTCTCTCAAGATTCTTGTTTGTGCTCATCAGGAGTTGGATGTATTTATTTTGCTCTTCCCGAAAAGAGTTCCATTCAGCTTGGGTATCATTCGAGTGCGAGGGGCCTTGAGAGTTTTGGAAGTTCTGCGGGTAAGGCTGGCTGGACCGATTCTGCAATGTAAAATTACAATTGTTAGGCCAATTCTGACTGAACCTTTGATTCTGATTGGAAAAATTGGAGTTCTGGTTCTGGTTGTAAGTAGGGTTTCGATTGAAGTTTTGATTCTGATTAAAATTTGAATTAGGATTGAAATTTTGATTCTGGCTGAAACCCTAGTTTTGAAGATTACTCTGGCCAGAGAATTGATTGTTAAACCTCTGATTGGTCTGGCTAGAGAAGGCGTTTACTTCAGCATTCTGTCCGTTCATAGGACAGAAACGAGATGTATGCCCCACATTGTCACAGTTCTGACATGTGACTGGATTATACTGTCCATTGTCATGAACAGTATTAACTTGATAAGCAGAGGGGGAAACAAATTGACACTGGCCAACCATATGGCCAGTCTGACAACAATTATCACAGTACAGAACCCGAGAGTTCTGTTGAAAGGAAGGATTCTGATTGATCGGATTAGGAGAATTTTGAGAAGCTGCCATCTGCTTTTGCAGCATGGCAATCAGACTTTGCATGTTCACCTCCTCGATCTTGGGAGGAGGAGGAGGTGCTTGGATAGCTTGAGAGGAGGGGGCATAATTGTACTTGGCAATATCCTCAAATAGTGTCCATCCTTCTTCAGGTGTCTTTCTCAAGAATGCCCCACCGGAAGAGCTATTGACCATGCCCTTAGTGAGCTCGGTCAATCCACTGAAAAACGTGTTGACTTGCCTCTATAAGTCAATTCCATGATGGGGACATTTACGAAGGAGATATTTGAATCTCTTCCAAGCATCAAAGAATGACTCGTTTTCCTTCTGATAAAATGTAAAAATTTCACTGAGGCATTGGGCTGCCTTGGAAAGTGGAAAGTATTGACTTAGGAACTCTTTTTCAAGTCCAGCCCAAGTGGTAATGGATTCAGCAGGGAGAGTTATACCACTCTTTGGCCTCCCCTTTCAAGGAAAACGGGAACAACTTCAGCTTAATGGCATCCTCGCTTACACCTTGGATGCGAATCGTACCACATATCTCTAGAAATGTGTGTACGTGTGTATGCGGATTTTCAGACTGATACCCATGGAAGATAGATGCATGTTGCATCATTTGAATGAGACCAGGCTTTAGTTCGAAGGTCTGAGCATTTATGGTTGGTAGGACGATAGCCGGGTTGACCTTTACTACGCTAGGCATGGCGTAGTCAGCCAACATACGTCTATCTTCAGCAGCCATAATGACTATATTTTCGATCTCTTGGGCTAGATCTTGCTCGATATCTCGATCGACTGTGTTCTCTTCGTTAGGGAGGTCCGCAAAACGTAGCCTTCTCCTGTTTGGTCGGACTATGGTCCGCTCGAGGTCAGGGGTATAGAGCGGTAGCCCCTTTTGACTCCGAGTTTGCATAAACCGAAACCAAAAACTAGTTGTTTAACCTTTTAATCAAAGGTTAAAACCGAGAAAATATTTTTAAAGAACAAGAGGTCAGACGGGAATCCAGATTACGGGACGGGCGTCTGCCTGGAAGAGGAACAGGACGGACGTCTGGATAACCAGACGCTCGTTTGACTGGGTAAAAATACGAACAGTTGTAAAAACTTGACCGGACGGGCATCCACTACTCTAGACGCCCGTTTACTAGAACAGAAACGAAACAGAACTAAAACAAAAATATCTAAATTAACTTACTAACGAAAATAAAAACTAGACAACCGTCCGGTTCCCCGGCAACGGCGCCAAAAACTTGTCACGGATTTTATCTAAACAAAATAAACAAGTAATAAATTTATACCCCAGGTGTAGGGATCGTAGTATAGAGGTTGATACCGGGTCGATCTTACGGGGAATCAGGGTTGTTTAATCTAGTTTTTATTATCTAACCTAACTATGTCACGATTACTACTAAAAAGATACGAAAATAAAACAGTGTAAACTAAAATGAGAAACGGAACTAATAATAAGAATAACTGGACAGAAGATCAAGATCTAAAGCCAGGAAAAATATGGTTGCGAACAAATTATCTAAACTAAATCTATTCTAAATCTATTATGAAATAAAGATTGTAAATTTACTAAGCAATCGATCACAAGTGATTTAATCAATGAAATAAAAGACGAACAAGCAACTGATCCACCTATCCTACAACTATCAATTTCTATCCAGATTGTCTCGTGATTCTTAATCAAGTTGTGATTCACCTAACCAAGGTATGAACTCCTAATTTCTTAGACAGGTTCACCTATTAATCTTCTATCTTTCGATCTAAAGATTAACGCTTTCAAACCAAAGGTGTGAAATTTATAAGTTTCTAACCTAGAGATTCAACCTAATAACTCTCATTAATTAGATTAAATGTCTAATCTTTATTATGGCGATCTAGGGTTTAACATGATTCTCATCAAAATCAAACATCATACATGCAAAGATCTTTCGATATAATTGCATAAAAACGAAATAAGCATAATAAAGATACAACTTTGAATTAAAAACTCACAAGACAAACGAGAATCGAAAATGAATTGTTGATCGGACGCTTCACAATGCTTGTTCAATAGAGGTCTAGCCTCTTAGCATCCTCTTGAAGATCGAATTTCTTGAGTAAAAATACATAAAAAGTGTTTGAATCTAACTAGAAAATAGAAGCAGTAAAAACTGAGCCGCCCCTAGGGTTTAGGGTTCGAAAATCTGATGTAATGGTTGTAAATAACGCAGCTATATATAGAATTTTAAGTCGGCTGCTGCTATGTCGGCCACTGGACGCTCGTTCGATGGGTTGAACGCCCATCCAGAGGCTTGCAACACTGTTAGGTAGTTCTTCATGGTTTCTTCCTTGGCTTCATACTCCCCCTGATATGATTCACCACCAGCTGCGAGTCGCTGTACACCAGTAGATTATCGACTCCCAATTTCAAAGCAAGTTTCAGACCTGTATACCGAAGGGTGTATGGGAATTCTTCACCTTTTAGGCTGATTAACAGGAGTCCGGCTCCTGCCCTCTCTTTGCTTGACGCCCCATCGACTTGGAGAGTCCACTGTTCTTCTGTACTTTGCTTCTCTTGCCCGAGTTGGATGGAAATTCCTTCGGCTAAAAAATCTTCCAGTGCCTAGGCCTTAACCGCAGTTCGCGGCACGAACTCGATGTCATACTGAGCCATTTTCACTACCCATTTTGCCAATCGATCTGCTTCTGTGGTTGGTCTATAACCACCGTGATGGGATGGGCTTGGAAATAAGACCTCAGTCTTCTCGAGGCAGGCACCAGATATAATGCCAACTTCTCCGCTGGTGAGTATCGGATCTCGGGTCCATGGAAAGCTTTACTAACAAAATAAACTGGCACTTGGCCATGAACCCCTTCCCGAATTAGAACCGCACTCACTGCTTCTTCACATGCTGCCAAGTAGACTAATAATTTCTCTCCTTCTCGAGGTGAAGTGAGAGTGGGTAGTTCTGATAAGTAGGCTTTCAAATCCTCAAAGGATGTCTAACATTCTTCATCCCACTAAAAAGGACTAGCCTTACGGAGAATCATAAAAAATGGTAGTGAGCGCTGTGCGGGTCTTGATAAAACCTGTTGGGGGCGGCCATTCAACCTATAAGTCTCTGTACTTCCTTTATATTTCGAGGTGCCGGCATGTTCTTCAATGTGTTGATTTTGTCCGGGTTCTCCCAAATCCCGTCCTTCGAGATCATATATCCTAAGAATTTCCCCGACCTGACCCCAAAGGTACACTTCTTTGGATTTAACTTCATCTTCGTGTCCCTTAATACCTCAAATACTTCCCGAGCATATACCAAATACTGATTCATGGACCGGCTCTTGATGAGCAAGTCGTCTACGTACACTTCTATACATCTGCCGATCTGTTTAGCAAAAATTTTGTTGACTGCTCTCTGGTATGTAGCCCCGGTGTATTTTAAACCGAATGGCATGGTTACATAGCAGAAAGTGCTCAATTCCGTAATGAAGGCCGTCTTCTCAGCGTCACGAGGATTCATTAGGATCTGATGATATCCCTTGTATGCATCTAAAAACCAAACAATTCGAAGTCGATAGTAGAGTTTACTAACCTGTCGATTCTTGGCAATGGATATGAGTCCTTTGGACATGCTTTGTTTAGGTCGGTGAAGTCCACGCACATACGCCAGCTGCCGCCGGGCTTCCTGACTAACACAGGGTTGGCTAGGCATTTGGAATAAAACACTTCTCTTACTATCCTGGCGGTTAATAACTTCCCGACTTCCTTCTCTATGGCTTCGACTCGATCATGCGCAAAGCTCCTCTTTTTGTGTCTAACTGGTTTCTTGGCTTGATCTATTTCAAGTTTATGGACCGCAATATCTGTGGATAGTCCCGGCATGTCATCAGCCCTCCAAGCAAAAACATCTTCGAAAACTCGGTTAGCAGCTCTACCAGCAATTGTTTTTCTTTAGCCATGATCCAAACCTCGACTTGTACGCACTGATCATCTTCACCTTCCTATAGATGAATATTTTCAACTAGATCGACTGAGATCCAACTCTTCTCTTCTTTTTCCTCCAGAATCAGTTTTTCGACCAAAACTTGTTGTACTACCATTTTCCCGTCCATGACAATGGAGTTACAGCTCCGCGCAGCATCAATGTCTCCTCTTACCTTATGGGAGACGTTCCTGGTAGGAAACTTCATGCTATTATGGAAAGTGGAGATGATGGCGCGTAGTTCGAAGAGAGCAAGTCGTCCCATGATGACATTGCATGCCGAAGGAGCCTTGACTACCATGTAGTTTAATTCAATGGTCCTTCCTTTCTCTCCATCCCTAACTGTCGTTAGCAATTTTATCGATCCCATGGGATGGACCGCTTGTCCTGTGAACCCAAACAAAGGAGACACTAGATGAGCTATGTCCTTCTCTTTTAGTTTTATCGCCTTAAAAGCCGAGTAATACAAGATCTTTACCGTGCTACCATTGTCGATGCAGACTCTCGATACCCGAGCTCAGCTAATCACCGCTTCAATTACCAACCCCTCATTGTGACTCCGAGACTTAGGAATATCATCTTTGGGTCCATACCTGACTTCCGTTGTAAATATCAGTCTCTTATTTTCCCTCGAGCTGTCAGTTGGCTCTCGATTGGCTCGGTCTTGGTCATTCTCAGCTGGCCCAAAGATCGTACTGATGTAATTATTTGGTCGATTATCATCATAATTACCTCGATCGAGGTCGCCTGTGTTGTTTTTTTTTTTGATCTGGAGATCGGTCCTAACTTGGTGATCGATCTCTACGCCTTTGAGCATCACGACCCTAATCTCGATCTTGATCAGAATTCATCCTTTGAAACTCTCTGCGCCTTTTGGGCTCGCTGCCCTGAGACCTATCAACCACCTCATCCAGCTTGCCTTCTTGAATACAAGCATCGATGTCTCTTTTCAGGTCGTCACAATCCTCCGTTGTATAACCTACATCTTTATGAAACTCACAATACTTTCTGGGGTTTCTGTTTTCTCGAGGATTTTTTAGTGGCCTCGGTTTCTTTGCTATGCCCTTCGAGATCATGATGGATAACACTTCCTCTCGAAACCGATTGAGGGGGATGAAATCTTTATCGCGTAAAGCTCCTTTCTTTCCCAAACGGTCTGAGCGGGTGCTGTGATACGGTCCCAGATTGTCGGCTTGCTCTCGGTGTTCTGTCATTTGGATTGATTCTTATTCGGACCTGTCCTTCAAATCCATCAGTCGGATTGGGTGTGCCTACGCACTGCCTCTTCCCCTTGACAAAATCTATGCACCACATTAACACACTCATCCATGGTACGAGGGACATCTCTACTCAACATCATATATAACTTTGTATTATGCAGCCCTCCCAGAAACGATGTGATTAGATTTCGGTCATCTGCGTCCTTGACTTGCATGGCCTCAAGATTAAATCTCTTCAGATAATTTATCACCGTTTCATCTTTTTGTTGTTTCATATTCATGAGGTGCGTAGCACTTAAATGGAACTTTTTGTTTACGATGAACACATCTCACAATTTACGGGCGAGCATAGCAAAACTAGAAATTGACATGGGTCGTAACTTGGTGAACCATTCTCTGGCTCGACCAACGAGTAACGTCTCGAAAGCCCGACATCGCATTGGATCAAGTGCGCGATCCAGCCTCATCTAAGATAGGTATCTGTGTAGATGGTCCTCTGGATCAGTGGTGCCATCGCAGGGTTCTATCTTCGGTATATTGAACCCTTTGAGTTTGGGGAAATCCTCGATTTCTTTTGTGAAGGGCGATTCTATCCATAGTGAGACTTGGTTTTGCCCAGAATAACGTCCAACTCCTGCCTAACGCTATCTTCATCCATCCTTTGATGCTTTTGTTGAATTTCACGTCTCTTTCTCTCCATGGAGCTGGAAGACACACTAATCTCTTTCATGTGGACGTGCTTGGCGTTGCCGGCGGACTCCTTCTTGTCGCCGTCTACTTGTTGCTGTGCCATGATCGCCTCTGCTATAATTCTGGACATCAATTCACAATCAGCCCCTGCCAATTGGTCCATAATAGCTTGATGTTCTGAAGCAAGACCTTGCTTCTCCTTCTTGGGATCTTCATCGACAGGATCTAGCACTGGATCCTTTGTTCGTTGTGGATCCAGATCCATCTGCTCGTTGATCTGCGAAGCCTGTTGATCTGCGGCTTTGGAAGTAGTTTTCTTGGCGGTCTTATCCTTAGGAGGCATCGTGATATGGGTGTATTGAACAATAGAAGACCCTCCTTCTAGCGCCAATGATGATGACAAATTATGTCACCGAATTAATCATGGTCTTGATCGAATCTAATGATGAACACCCAAAACCCTAATGCCTCAGGAACGAGTTGTAGGTTTTATGATTTGCGGCTGAGTCTAAGAGCTTTTCTTAGATTGCCTATGTATCCTGTCATTGTCCAGGAATCAAGCCTTACGTAGTTCCTGGAATGTGGTATTTATAATGATAATGCGTGCCATAACCCTAATATTAGGTCGTCTTAGCTATTATCATATTTACCCTTAATGGGCCTCGCCCCTTGCCCAAGTTATCATGTTTATAATGGGCCTTCGTAGCTAGTGCGGACTCTGTCCTCGACGCCGACTTAACCGACTTGCGGTAACCGACTCTGGGAACCATATCCTACACTGCTTGAATGTCGATCAGCGTAGACCTACTCGAGTCTCGACATGCGTACCTTGGTACTTATTCATAACGTGAGGAACAACCGATAGACGGCACGTGGAAGGGTGAAATCATGTATTGTCACGACGCATTAACGACACACGAGTCACGCACGAATACTGAGCGACGCACGCACGACACACATGCGACGCATGACAGAGGCATCATTCACGCATCATACAAAGCATATTTTGTCAAATTTTTTACTTTTTGAGCATATTTTCAAATTTCCCTTTTTTTTTAAAAATAATATAAGATCGTAAGTGTTTGATTGACAACATGCATGTACAGTTTCTGAACTAAGGATTATGCATGTACGTATACTTAGAAAAAGTTTCCGGTTGCGACCTGTATTTCAGTCCAAGCCACATTGTTCGTCGGAACACTATCGATGGCTTCCTATAGCATTGTATAACTTCCTCTCCCACTGGGATCCACTCTTACGATGGTGAGGAAAAGGATGGGTGCAGCAAAATAGACTACAAATAAAATTGTCTGCAAAACATACCTATATTTTAGCTAGTGACAATAAATTTGTATTCCACAGAAAGTCTTTTTTTTCCCAAAAAAAGTATATATTATTCGTGACAAAGTAATTAAATTTCATCATGCCATGTATCCTTGTTGTAAAAAAGAAAAATCAAAGCTATCGTACCGTACCCAAATTCGAAGTGATTAAAATTGTTTATATAATTACAAATTCAATTTACTTTACCAAAAAAAAAAGGAAAATTTCACAAAGTAGATGCCTATACTGGCATAAGGAGGCTGTTAGGGTGCTTTTCAATGTTGCATCACGAGGCTGTTAAAATATTTTTCAAGGCGTTTTTCGATGTCATTAAAACCCTATATTGGCATGACTTCTCATTCTAATTACATAATATGTTATCTGTTTTTTCCAACACAAACCAAACACATAACAAAAACAAACAAAAACACGCGAAGCACATAATAGAACATAAAGAAAGATTTCAGTCAAACAGTCAATTCCAAAATGTTTGGTAGGAAAGAGATTCTTGATAACATTTGACTTATATTTACCGGAAAAAAATTAATACAAGTGTTCTCCTTACGTACCTCGTAAATGGACTGCCCGTCTTCAAATCTAAAATCAACTGTGCCAAAAATCGTACACGAATAAAAATAGTGGCGTCCGTTATGGTCGAAGTGTGTGTCTTGGACGCCAATAAAGGTCACGTCATAGAATGCGCTTTTGTCGCCTGATATTTTTGCCGCTACGGCTTGCACAAGGCGATTCGTGTTAGCCTCCGGTGGATAGTTGTATGAGTTCTACATATTAACAAAATGGAAAATATTAGGTGAGAACGGTGTTCTATCAATTTTTTTATTATTTAAAGGGAAACCAGACAATTCTCAAATGAATTTATGTCCTTAATTACTCAATCCACCTTTGATTAAAATAAACTGAAAAATAAGATTCGATGTACTTACTGCCAATGTTATGCCTTGGACTACTATATTATCTGCCAAGGATATTAATGTTGCTTGGTCGATATCGCTTGCACCAGGGAGCCAACCCCATTCCACTTTTGTAATAATTGCCCCCGTTCCGTCAAAATATACGAAGGGCTTGTCACGCAGAAGAGTCACTTGCTTTCGGTAGAAACAAAGCAAAATGGTTTTTTTTTTTGTTTGGGAAACATGATTTTTTGTACTTGAAAAGTAAAATATTTGAAAACTATGCATCGCAGGAAGATGTTTGGAAGCTATGCCTACGTCCGACGCATGAGTGACGCACGAGTGACGCATGCGACGCACGAACGACGGACGAGTCATGCACGAACATTGAGCGACGCACGCGCGACGCACGTGCGACGCATGACAGACGCATCATGCACGCATCATACAAAGCATATTTTGTCAATTTCTTTTAAACTTTTTGAGCATATTTTCAAGTTTCCCTTTTTTTTCAAAATAATATAAGATCGTAAGGGTTTGATTGACAACATGCATGTACAGTTTCTGAACTAAGGATTATGCATGCACGTATACATACAAAAAGTTTCCGGTTGCGACCTGTATTTTAGTCCAAGCCACATTGTTCGTCGGAACACTATCGATAGCTTTCCTATATCATTGTATAACTTCCTCTCCCACTGGGATCCACTGTTACGGTGGTGAGGGCAAGGACGGGTGCCGCAAAATAGACTACAAATAAAATTGTCTGCAAAACATACCTATATTTTAGCTAGTGACAATAAATTTGTATTCCACAAAAAGTCTTTTTTTTCTACCAAAAAAAAGTATATATTATTCGTGACAAAGTAATTAAATTTCGTCATGCCATGTATACTTGTTGTAAAAAAGAAAAATCAAAGCTATCGTACCATGCCCAAATTCAAAGTGATTAAAACTGGTTATATAACTACAAATTCAATTTACTTTACCAAAAAAAATGGAAAATTTCACAAAGTAGACGCCTATACCGGCATAAGGAGGCTGTTAGGGCGCTTTTCAATGTGGCATCACGAGGCTGTTAAAATATTTTTCAAGGCATTTTTTGATGTCATTAAAACCCTATATTGCATGACTTCTCATTCTAATTACATAATATGTAATCTGTTTTTTCCAACACAAACCAAACACATAACAAAAACAAACAAAAACACGCGAAGCACATAATAGAACATAAAGAAATATTTCAGTCAAACAGTCAATTCCAAAATGTTTGATAGGAAAGAGATTCTTGAACACATTTGACTTATATTTACGGGAAAAAAATTAATACAAGTGTTCTCCTTACCTCGTAAATGGACTGCCCGTCTTCAAATATAAAATCAACTGTGCCAATAATCGTACACGAATAAAAATAGTGGCATCCATTATGGTCGAAGAATGTGTCTTGGACGCCAATAATGGTCACGTCATAGAAGGCGCTTTTGTCGCCTGATATTTTTGCCGCTACGGCTTGCACAAGGCGATTCGTGTTAGCCTCCGGTGGATAGTTATATGAGTTCTACGTATTAACAAAATGGAAATTATTAGGTAAGAACGGTAATCTATCAAATTTTTTTATTATTTAAGGGGAAACTAGACAATTCTCAAATGAATTTGTGTCCTTAATTACTCATTCCACCTTTGATTAAAATGAATTTAAAAATAAGATACGAAGTACTTACTGCCAAAGTAATGCCTTGGACTACTATATTATCGGCCAAGGAGATTAATGTCGCTTGGTCGATATCGCTTGCACCAGGGAGCCCACCCCATTCCACTTTTGTAATATCTACCCCCATTCCGTTAAAATATACGAAGGGCTTGTCATGCGGAAGAGTCACTTGCTCTCGGTAGAAACAAAGCAAAATGGTTTTTTTTATTTTAGGAAACTTGATTTTTTATGCTTGAAAAGTAAATTATTTGAAAACTATGCATCGCAGGAAGATGTTTGGAAGCTATGCCTACGTCCGAAGCATGAGCGACGCATGAACGACGCATGAGCTACGCACAAACGACGCACGATTCACGCACGAACACTGAACGACGCACATGCGACGCATGACAGACGCATCATGCACGCATCATACAAAGCATATTTTGTCAAAAATTTTACTTTTTGAGCATATTTTCAAGTTTCCCATTTTTTTAAAAAAAAAATATAAGATCGTAAAGGTTTGATTGACAACATGCATGTTCAGTTTCTGAACTAAGGATTATGCATGTACGTATACTTACAAAAAGTTTCCGGTTGCGACCTGTATTTCAGTCCAAGCCACATTGTTCGTCGGAACACTATCAATGGCTTCCTATATCATTGTATAACTTCCTCTCCCACTGGGATCCACTCTTACGGTGGTGAGGGCAAGGACGGGTTCAGCAAAATAGACTACAAATAAAATTGTCTGCAAAACATACATATATTTTAGTTAGTGACAATAAATTTGTATTCCACAAAAAAAGTCTTTTTTTCCCAAAAAAAACAGTATATATTATTCGTGACAAAGTAATTAAATTTCGTCATGCCATGTATCCTTGTTTTAAAAAAGAAAAATCAAAGCTATCATACCATACCCAAATTCGAAGTGATTAAAACTGTTTATATAATTACAAATTCAATATACTTTACCAAAAAAAAAAGGAAAATTACAGAATGTAGACCCCTATACTGGCATAAGGAGGCTGTTAGGGCGCTTTTCAATGTGGCATCACGAGGCTGTTAAAATATTTTTCAAGGCGTTTTTCGATGTCGTTAAAACCCTATATTGGCATGACTTCTCATTCTAATTACATAATATGTTATTTGTTTTTTCCGACACAAACCAAACACATAACAAAAACACACGAAGAACATAATAGAACATAAAGAAAGATTTCAGTCAAACAGTCGATTCCAAAATGTTTGGTAGGAAAGAGATTCTTGAACACATTTGACTTATATTTATGGAAAAAAATTAATACAAGTGTTCTCCTTACCTCGTAAATGGACTGCCCGTCTTCAAATATAAAATCAACTGTGCCAATAATCGTACACGAATAATAATAGTGGTGTCCATTATGGTCGAAGAGTGTGTCTTGGACGCCAATAAAGGTCACGTCATAGAAGGCGCCTTTGTCGCCTGATATTTTCGCCGCTACGGATTGCACCCGGCGATTCGTGTTAGCCTCCGGTGGATAATTGTATGAGTTCTATGTATTAACAAAATGGAAAATATTAGGTGAGAACGGGGTTCTATCAATTTTTTTTATTATTTAAAGGGAAACCAGACAATTCTCAAATGAATTTATGTCCTTAATTACTGAATCCACCTTTCATTAAAATGAACTTAAAAATAATATTCGATGTACTTATTGCCAAAGTTATGCCTTGGACTACTATATTATCTGCCAAGGAGAGTAATGTCGCTTGGTCGATAACGCTTGCACCAGGGAGCCCGCCCCATTCCACTTTTGTAATATCTGCCCCCATTCCGTTAAAATATACGAAGGGCTTGTGACGCGGAAGAGTCACTTGCTCTTGGTAGAAAGAAAGAAAAATGGTTTTTTTTTTTGGGGGGGAAACTTGATTTTTTATGCTTGAAAAGTAAAATATTTGAAAACTATGCGTCGCAGGAAGATGTTTGGAAGCTATGCCTACATCCGACGCATGAGCGATGCACGAACGACGCACGAGTCACGCACGAACACTGAGCGACGCACGTGCGACGCATGACAGACGCATCATGCACGCATCATACAAAGCATATTTTGTCAATTTTTTTACTTTTTGAGCATATTTTAATGTTTCCCCTTTTTTTTCAAAAATAATATAAGATCGTAAGGGGTTGATTGACAACATGCATGTACAGTTTCTGAACTAAGGATTATGCATGTATGTATACTTACAAAAAGTTTCCGGTTGCAACCTATATTTCAGTCCAAGCCACATTGTTCGTCGGAACACTATCGATGGCTTCCTATATCATTGTATAACTTCCTCTCCCACTGGGATCCACTCTTACGGTGGTGAGGGCAAGGACGGGTGCAGCAAAATAGACTACAATTAAAATTGTCTGCAAAACATCCCTATATTTTAGGTAGTGACAATAAATTTGTAGTCCACAAAAAGTCTTTTTTTCCCCAAAAATAAAGTATATATTATTCGTGACAAAGTAATTAAATTTCGTCATGCCATGTATCCTTGTTGTAAAAAAGAAAAATCAAAGCTATCGTACCATACCCAAATTCGAAGTGATTAAAACTATTTATATAATTACAAATTCAATTTACTTTACCAAAAAATAAAAATGGAAAATTTCACAAAGTAGACGCCTATACTGGCATAAGGAGGCTGTTAGGGCGCTTTTCAATGTGGCATCACGAGGTTGTTAAAATATTTGTCAAGGCGTTTTTCGATGTCACTAAAACCTTATATTGGCTTGACTTCTCACTCTAATTACATAATATGTTATATGTTTTCTCCAACACAAACCAAACACATAACAAAAACAAACCAAACACCAACATTTCTTTCATTGAAAGTAAACACACACACTTCCACAAATGCATAATGTACGATGTTTTCTAAATTCATGACTTGTCCATCGGCATCTCAAATGTGACATCCAAAATATACCTTGACCAACCAATGCATTAAACACCAGTAGTTAGAAACAAAATGATTATGACTACGTGCATAAGAACAACTTTCACTATATATAATCGTAATTTGTGTTAAATTTATGTTCGGGTTGTAAAACTGTACTTTTCTGCAATATATTCTTTTACAACTAACATATTTAAGAGATTACACATGTAATGGTTCTACACTGTATAACCATTAGGAATTTAAAACTTGAAGCTTGGTAGTGCCCTGCAGTTCCCAAGAAACATCAAGTTTGATCTAGGTCTAAGAAAGCCCATTAAACGGTTGGGGTCATTAACCGGATAATAAGGCGGAATGGAATGAACCTACGAAAACCATGACTATGTTTAAGTTATGTTTAAGTGTTGCGATGTATTTGAATCAACACTTATTGATCGTATGAATCTTATTGAGTCAACTTATGTGAAAAGCAGAATTACTTGTATATATATAATTATGTTGACCTTATTTTAGTCAACGCTTGTTAAGTTGAGGTGTTTTCTCTATAAAGACAAGAAAATTCCAAAGTACTAACAAAGAAGTCTTAGTGGAATAAGGTCAATATATATAAGGAAAATGATGGCACAACAATATGACAAAATTTAGAGCATTCAACTAATCACACAAAATATTTATAAATAAAAAATAAAAAATAAAAAAAAACTAATCATGCAAAACAAATCACGGACTTCACACCCAGCGAATAGTCATGCAACTAATTTATGTCAAAATGGTTTAAGTATGGATAAAGCTATTTTGGTCGGGTGTTTGTGAGATGTCATGCGGCGGTTCATGACGGTAGATGGTGGTTCTGGGCAGCCGTTGTGTCCGTGTTTGTTTTGTGTTTTTTGGTTTTGTTTGTTGGATTGGGTGGATGATAGTCAGTATTTTCCGGATTATCGTTTAGGATTTTAGTAATCTTCTATGTTAATGCTATGAAAAAAGAATGTGTATTGTATTACGTTACCAAATCATGTCCTCTCTATTGAGGCTGAATTTGGTGGAGATGGGTACTCCCATGTCCGGTCCCTTTCGTCTGTTATATTGTCCGGCTTTAGGCCGGTAGTGATCCGGAGTAATTCTGGCTATTGTCCGGATTCGGTCCGGTGTACTTAGTTTGTCGTTTGTTTTTTAATAAAATCTTTTCGTTTCTGGTAAAAAAATAAAAAATAAAAAATAAAAAAATAAAAACTATAAAACCCATTGTCTCAAATTTTAATATTTTAACAAAATATATATATATATATATATATATATATATATATATATATATATATATATATATATATATATATATATATTAAAAAATCATTTGTCTACTTGATAAATTCCTGTTTGCTCGAATTGTTTAACTTTTGATGTAATTGCCGGTAGGCAGAGGCGGATCTACTCTTTCCAAAACGGGGTCTAAAAAAATGTTAAGTTTTACCTATAAAAAAAATTTATGGGAAATTAGGGATAATGACACAATCTGGAATATTTTTAAGTAACAGGACAACAACATATTTTATATTGGGAGAAGGACAACTGCATAATTTTTATAGCGAGAAGAACAAACAGTGAATCCCGAAAATCAGTGAATCTCCCCATTGAATCCCGAAATCAATGAATTTCGACAGTGAATCCGGAAAATTAGTGATTTTCGACAATGAATTTTGAAAATTAGTGAATTTCGACAGTGAATTTCGGCAGTGAATTTAAACAGTGAATTTCGACAATGAATAAATAGTTTTGTCCTTATGTAAAAGTTTCAAAAGACTGTCCTTCTACTCCATTGATGAAATATTTCTGTCCTTCTCCCTCATTCCCCCAAAAATTTATGGACCTGTTGATCGAGGTCAAGTTAAATTATTAACTCGATGCCTACTAACACACTAGCAAGAGAACTAGGTCCAATCGTAGTATAGCTAGATAGAGTCGAGGTCGATCCCACAGAGACTCGGCACAAGCGAAACACAACTTTATTCTATCAGAACTAAATTGAAAGGGCGGTCTACGACCAACTAAACGACGTAAATAAAATAGTGACACTCACAAGACCACAAAGACAAGCTAAAAAGTACTAAAACAAGGACAATATGTGGATATTATCTAAACAAACAATATTGATTACGCTAGTAGATTATAACTCCCCCATGTGAATTAGGATGATAACGAGATAAAACAAACGTTAAAGATTAATTATTATGACTACGGGAGTCATCCCCTAAGGTAGATTTAGCTCCGATTAGGCCATCTAAATCATCATGCCTCCATTACGTGACTTCGCTTTTTAATGCCTCCATCTCATATAACTTCTGACACAATTACGAAACTAGGGATGCCGGTATAAACCGTAACCTCATCTAAGCAACATTCCTCGGGTAAGGCGTACTTGTTAGATGCCGATTCAATCTATATCCTAAGTAACAATCACTTTTTAGGTTTCATATTAAATTATGATGACAAATAATTAAGTTGATCAGGTTTAATTACTCGTTTTAATTCCAAATCGTAGAATCGACGTAGCCGAAGCCGATCATAATATTGCCCTACACATCACCACGCTCGGTCAACCGAATGACGGACTCGGGCGACCGAATGACATGTCTCGGTCGACCGAACACAGTTCTGTGTTGGTACAAATCATGATTACTTCTTAACGTTTTTAACCTAAACACATGGGTTCGTAAATTAATCTACATCACGCAATCAATACAAGAAAAACTACTCCATAATAAAATATATCAGATCTACGAATAAAGATTGCAAAATTGAATAGTCATACCCTCGAAGACGAGAGTGACTCCCACTCTTTAATGCGCTCCCCAACCGGAGAATCCGATGAATCCACAATGTACGAACATAAAGAAAAGAAAAACTAAAACTTAAAAACTCAAATTGTCTTGTGTTGTAATGGTGTGTCCTTTTCAATTTCGTAGATGCTGCTTATATAGAGGATTCTGCCGACATAGGATGGATCTAGAAGATATGCACGCGTTTTTAGGTCTGAGCAGCTTCGGGTGACCGAACCTCCTGCCTCGGTCGACCGAATGAAGTGGCTCGGTCGACCGAGCCTCCTTTTTGCACATGTTAAACGCGTTTCTTGTCTAACTTGTTCCCCACTGCATTCTTTCGTGCTGATCTGATTTGTCTCTTGATTAATGCTCCGATTTTCTTCCTTATTATCTTGAGATTTCGAATTGAATGATATTTATCCTCCCGATTTATCATGATCTGCAAAATCAACATTTATCGCACAATAAATTGGTCTTTAATAATAAAAACAGCTAAATACCATAAATCATATTAATAGTCACTTAACATTAAATAATAAATATTAACAAGTTATTTAATATGAAATATATATAATTAACTCCGATTTAAGGTTAGAATTGATGACATAAATAGGTACATTTTAACCGTCATCAAAATGCCCCCCACTTAAACTTTGCTTCGTCCCGAACAAAGCATTAATAAGTCATTTCCCAAGACACATTTTCCTTGGTCAACTCATACTTACACAAGAAACTCGAGTCAACTCATACCAGTCATGCTCATAAGATAAACATTATTCACTACTCGCTATGAATCGAAGTGATTGTGTGCATGTGCATTGGTTTTTTATAAATTTAGCAAGATTAGAGTTTATGCAGACTTCATATCAAAATTTACCAACATCAGCATTCATACTTCTTATGCCTCGCAATGGTTAAAGCACTAGAACAATAAGCAGGAGCGTATCTATAGGGATTTTGGACTTGGAGACCGAGTACTACTCAAAGCCTCTAATAAATTTAAATTTTTTTAATTTTGCATATTTTTCGAATACTACTAATCTCAAGGAAGAAAACTTTCATAGAGTATCCCCCTGTCTTAGATCATGCATAGTATCGAATATTACCACAAGCGCGGGGCTACTTTGGTAATGCTACTACAAGCCCAGTGTTTTAACGCGTTGTAAAACACAGGTACGTCTCAAGCTTATCACTCCGCTTTTGTTGGCCAGAAGATCAGAATACATCAGTCGACAAAAATCGACTTTAGGTCCTCATAACCAATTATCTACGCAATGTACACATACTTCTTTCAATTATAACGCATGCGGTACTAAACGATCCACATGTTGAGTAGTTGAACAATGCCTAACTACTTGCAATTCTTGGCATGAATATCCTTAAGTTTACTAACAATTTATCGCAAAAGTATAATATGACCACGTACTTACGCAACTTGGTTCCTTTCCTATCAATTCTAAGTATAAGAACTTCACACGTTTAAGGGTACGAGTTAAACAACTTGGCATTTATCCATAAAAATTTTAAAATTCAGCTCAATATTCCGTTGCCCTTTACATTTCTAACATATAACTAAGCTAAGTTCCTTGCCCCCCACTTAAACATGGCATTGTCCTCAATGACAAAAATAAATGAGAGTTCAAGAAAGAAAAAAAAACTTAGCTCTGGAAACGGCTCCCAAGTAAAGGAACAATATCGGAGTAAACATCAGCACGTCGTGGAGAGACAGACACATCCTGTATAAGCAAACAAACTCCACGAAATCGTCAAATACCATGTCTATGGAAGTTATAAAATAATGTGGCAGTAATTAGATATAGATATCTAAAAATAGTTTAAGCCACTTTACTTTATACTGCCATGGACAAGACCAAAAGGGATTTAAACCTAAATAAACAACTCACATGACGGCTATCAAGGAAAAAACCTCGTTTATTCCGAACTTAGACTCGGAACATGGCGAGATGAAAAAAACCGTGATAGGCGCATGCTACTTTATTAAAAAATAAAAAAGGTAGTTATAAGGAAATAGTTCTAAATTTATAGTCGCTAGCTCGACTCAATTCAAGATGGTTTATTCATAAACAGGGTCATCGAGGTACAAAACCTCCTTCTCAGCACCAGGCGGAAGCCCTTGATAATGCTTCACACGATGTCCATTAACCACAAATCTGGACTCGTCTTTGAAATTGAATAGCTCCACCGCTCCAGAAGGAAAGACTTGTTGTACTCGAAATGGGCCATGCCATCTTGATTTTAACTTACCCGGGAATAATCTTAAGCGCGAATTGTACAAGAGAACTAGATCACCCTCTTGAAAGGTCCTTTCCAGAATCTTTTTGTCATGGAATTTCTTCGTGCGCTCCTTGAAAATCTTGGCATTCTCGTGTGCCTCTAAACGAAACTCCTCCAGGCGAGTTAATTCTAACATCCTCTTCTCACCGGCCAATGTCTCATCAAAATTTAACATCCTTGTTGCCCACATGGCCCGGTGCTCAAGTTCCACAGGTAGATGACATGCCTTTCCAAAAACAATCCCGTACGGTGACATTCCAATCGAGGTTTTATATGCAGTCCTATAAGCCCATAAAGCGTCGTCTAAACGTAACGACCAATCCTTCCGAGTCGTATTTACAGTTTTCTCCAGGAGACGCTTTATCTCTCGATTGGTGACTTCTGCTTGCCCACTAGTCTGGGGGGTGATATGCGGTTGCTAGCTTATGTCGAACCCCATACTTAATCATCACCTTTCAAAAGGTTTATTACAAAAATGACTACCATTGTCGCTTATAATCGCCCTAGGCGTCCCAAACCTTGTAAAAATATTCTTTTTCAAGAATCTAACTACAACCCTAGCATCGTTAGTAGGGGAAGCAATGGCCTCAACCCATTTGGAAACATAATCAACAGCAACTAAGATGTAGCGGTTAGATAGTGATGAAGTGAAGGGTCCAACGAAATCTATTCCCCAAACGTCAAAGAGTTCTACTTCTAAAATGCTCTTAAGTGGCATCTCATTCCTCCGTGAAATATTTCCTGTCATTTGACAAGCATGACATGCTTTTGCATATTAGTGTGCATCCTTAAACAACGTCGGCCAATAAAAACCGCATTGGAGGACCTTGGCTGTAGTTTTATCTACCCCGTAGTGTCCTCCAACTTCATAAGAATGACAATGCTTTAGGATATTATTATACTCTTCCTCGGGCACACACCTTCGAAAAACATTATCAGATCCTAGCTTAAACAAATAAGGATCATCCCAATAATAGTGTCGAAGATCTTTAAAGAATTTTTTCCTTTCTTGGACAGTGAGATTTGGTGGTAGGTACTTTGCGGATAGATAATTAACAAACAAACTAAACCATGGTTGTTTCTTTTCCTTCAGAACCTCTATTCGCGAAGAAACTGCAACACAATCATCATGTCCCCTGATGGTGGTGATGGAGAAAAGTTGTTCATCAGGAAAAGATTCTCCTATCTCAGGTAATTCCTCACCATCCTCTAATTGTAAGCGTGACAGATGATCGGCCACTACATTCTCACTTCCTTTCTTGTCTCGGATCTCTACGTCAAATTCTTGCAAAGCAAGTAGAATCCATCTCAACAATCTAGGCTTTGAATCTTGCTTTGCTAGGAGATACTTCGAGCCGCAAGGTCGATCCCACACGGTGACTTTAGATCCCACCAAGTAAGATCTAAACTTGTCAAAAGCAAAGATAACGGCCAAAAGCTCTTTCTCCGTTGTGGCGTAATTTCTTTGGGCAGCATTCAAAGTCCGACTCATATAATAAATAGGTCTGAAGATTTTATCTTTTCTTTGACCCAAAGCGGCGCCAACAACAGTATCACTTGCATCACACATCAGTTCAAACGGAATATCCCAATCCGGTGTGACCAGAACAGGTGCAGTAATCAGCCTACTTTTTATTTCGTTGAAGGCTTTTATGCACTCATTAGAAAACACGAATGGCACATCCTTGGCCAATAATTCGGTAAGAGGTCTAGAGATTAAGGAAAAGTCCTTAATAAACCTACGATAAAATCCGGCGTGGCCTAAAAAACCTCGCAAAGTTTTAAGATTGGTAGGTGGAGGTAATTTCTCGATCACCTCAACTTTGGCTCTATCCACCTCTATCCCGTTCTTTGATATGCGGTGGCCTAGTACTATACCTTCCGTAACCATCAAATGACACTTCTCCCAGTTAAGCACAAGATTCGTCTCCTCACATCTCTTCAATACTCGTGCTAGATGTGTGAGACATGAATCGAAATCGTCTCCAAACACCGAGAAATCATCCATAAGATTTCCAAGAAATCTTCCACCATATCCGCAAATAATGACATCATACATCGTTGAAATGTCGCGGGGGCGTTGCACAATCCAAAGGGCATTCGATTATACGCAAATGTCCCATATGGGCATGTAAATGTTGTTTTCTCACGATCTTCGGGCGAAATATGGATTTGATAGTATCCCGAATACCCATCAAGAAAACAATAGAAAGCATGCCCGGTCAGTCTCTCGAGCATTTGATCGCTGAAGGGAAGAGGGAAGTGGTCCTTACGAGTCGCATCATTTAGTTTCCTAAAGTCTATGCATACTCGATGACCGGTGATTAGCCTCATAGGAATTAACTCATTCAACTCATTGGCTTGCACCGTCAATCCTCCCTTTTTGGGAACTACGTGGATAGGGCTTACCCATTCGCTATCTGCTATTGGAAATATAATTCCCATTTCTAGTATTTTTATAACCTCATCCCTAACCACTTCCTTTAATTGTGGGGTTAGACGCCTCTGAGGTTGTGCAACCGCTTTCTTCTCAGGGTCCACAGAGATTTTGTGCATACATACACTAGGACTAATGCCCTTAACGTCAGCTATGGTCCATCCAAATGCTCCGCGGTACTCTCTCAAAACTCTCATTAGTTTCTCCTCTTGTAAGTCCGTCAAGGAAGAAGATATAATTAGTGGCAAAGTCTCATCCTGAAGAAATACATACTTCAAATTTGCAGGAAGAGGTTTTAGAGTCAAATTTGTGGGAGGTTCTTCCAAAGAGGTCTTCAACTTTTGACCAGTGAGTTTGAGTTCGAAGTACTTATGCCACGTTGGTCTATGATAGAATCTTTCAATCTCCGCAAAGACTTACTTCCTCTACAGGCCTAGGGGTTCCTCTACTACATCCCGGCCATATCATCTTCTCCTCCTCACTACTTACGTATTTGACTTCATCTTCTTCTTCCAAGACAGCATCCAAGAAATCCTTGATACTTTCATGTTGTTGAAATTCTTGAACGATCCTATCAATGGAATCCAATATGAAACATGCATCCTCTTCATCATCAGGTTGCTTCATAGTGTCGAAAACATTGAATGCAACTCTCTCTTCGTTCACTCTTAATACTAACTCGCCTTTGTAAACATCAATTAGCGTTCTACTAGTGGCCATGAAAGGTCTTCCTAATATCAAGGGCACTTCGTAGTTAGCTTCCATATCCAAGACCACAAAGTCGACAGGGAATACAAACTTTTCAACTCTTACTAGCACATCTTCAACCACTCCACACGGTTCCTTGACGAACGGTCGCTAATTGCAATGTGATTGAGGTCTTCTTAAGATCTTTCATGCCTAGCTTCCGAAAAATAGATAGTGGCATCGCATTCACGCTTGCTCCTAGATCACACAAAGCTTTGTTTAGACATACGTTACCTATGGTGCGGGGAATGAGAAAGCTTCCCGGATCTTTGCATTTTCGGGGTAACTTATGTTGAAGAATGGCTGAGCACTCCTCATTAAGGCATATGGTCTCTAAATCTAGAAGTTTCCTTTTAGTTGAGACGGCGTCTTTTAAAAACTTGGTGTACTCAGGCATTTCAGCTAGTGCTTCAACTAGAGGTATATTGATTTGTAACTTACTGAACATATCCACGAACTTCTTATACCTCTTATTATCAAACATAGGCTTCGGCTTTGGTGGAGGATAAGGTGGAGTTGAAGGATCGACATTAGTGAAAATTGGATACTTGTTATCGTAAAGTTCAACTCTAGGGCCAGCAGGTTCTTTATACGTTCTTTGCTCAGGCAAAGTCTCGGAAGTATTAGTCTCATTGCTTGGCTCACCATCCTTATTCTTTGTGACTTTCTCTTTCTCTTGCAAGGATGGTGGAGTTACCTCTTTTCCACTTCTTGTCATAATCGCATTCAAATCCTTAGGGTTCTTCTCGGTGTTGCTTGGCAACCCTCCGGAGGTCTAGTTGAGACTTGCTCGCCTAGTTGTCCTATTTGGTGAGTGAGATTTTGGACTAGAGCTTCTTGGTTGGTCACCTTAGCATCGGTCTTCCGACAATACGGCTAAAGTTAGTGGCTAAATCACCATAGATTTTGAAAGTTGTCCCATATTGTCGGTGACGACATTACTCGCTTTTTCTATTGCGCTTCCCAACCAAAAGTTTTAGTTTGCCGTGGTACATAAGTGGTAGGCGGTTTAGGCCTTTCTCCCCGCATTAAGGTCACTATATCGGAATCCAGGATGGTTATGATTAGGCCTATATCCTCCCCCGATATAATTGGCTTCTTCAGTACCAGCATTCTCACTTTGAGGTGCTGCCTCGATTCCAGCCCCTTTCTCCACTTTTGCCATCCTTTCTTGCATCCCATCTACCTTATTGTTGATAACAGAAAGTTGTTCTAAGATTTTGGTAGATGCACTATCCTTGAATATGTCAGCAGCCATTTTCACAGTAGCTATGTCATTGCCTCCCCATTGACTCTTCATCGCTATTTGTTCCATCTTCCCTTGTGCCTCCTCAGGAGATAAAAGAACAAACGCTCCATTGCTGGAGGCGTCTACTCTAATTTTCTCGCCTCTCTCAACCCATGGTAAAAAGTTTGCATTAAAAGCCAAAGAGATATGTCATGATGAGGACACTTCCTCATAGCTTCCTTAAAACGCTCCCAAGCTTGATCAAAACTCTCCCCAGGTTGTTGCTTAAATCCTAGGATGTCTTGGCGTAACTTAAAGGTTTTTCCCAAGGGAAAATACTTATTCATGAATTTTTGCAACAATTGTTCCCAGGTAGTGATAGATCCAGCCTCTAAAGAGAGAAGCCATTGCTTAGCTTTATCTTTCAAAGTGAAAGGGAAAAGCTTAAGACGAATGTTACCCTCAGGGATTAATTCTGGTTTCACTGTGCTAACGATCTCCAAGAAGTTTGTTACGTGAACACCAGGATCCTCGTTCTGGACTCCATGAAAGGTGGAATAGTTGGTCACCATTTGAATTACATTAGGCCTAGGGTGATAGACTTCCGCAGCATCTTGCGGTGCTACGATAGCGGGAATGAATTGTTCAATAGTGGGCGTTGCATAACTTTGCAAAGTACGCCTCGCTCCTTGAGCTAGGGCTTGGTTCCCATTATTAGCATTTGCATTATTGGCATTATTAACAGGTTCAGGATTAAGTACCTGGTTTGGATTGACCGGATTGCCTTCCATTTCTGTTTCAGATTCAGAATGCTCAGAATGATTGGTTGTATGTCCTTCCTCCAATTCGTGCTCGCTTTCCTCAAGATTTGGATCCTCTTCTCCTTGCTTAGCCAGTTCCCTAGCTAACCTCCTATTCCTTCTTTCAAATTTCTCTATTTCAGGATTATAAGGCTCAAACGGTTCCATCGATTTTCGAGTAGCGTACTATAAAATAATAAACAACAATAAAACAATTAATCACTAGTAAAGGCTAGGCCTTTAACTAACTAAATAAAACTAGAACAGACTCGAAATAAGTTTGAGAAAAGAAAACATATATAAAACAGAAGCAGAATATTACAAAACTAATACAGAACAGAAACAGAAAAACTAACTCTCGGTCGACCGAGAACTGTGATTCGGTAGACCGAACTTCTTTTTTTTATTTTTTATTATTTTATCACGACACTGTTTAATATACAGACTCTTATTCACAGAATATTCACGAATCCGGTTCTAACAAAATAAGCTGTATTTTAATTTAATGACTCGAGTCCCCGGCAACGGCGCCAAAAACTTGATCGAGGTCAAGTTAAATTATTAACTCGATGCCTACTAACACATTAGCAAGAGAACTAGGTTCAATCGTAGTATAGCTAGATAGAGTCGAGGTCGATCCCACAGAGACTCGGCACAAGCAAAACACAACTTTATTCTATCGGAACTAAATTGAAAGGGCGGTCTACGACCAACTAAACGACGTAAATAAAATAGTGACACTCACAAGACCACAAAGACAAGATAAAAAGTACTAAAACAAGGACAATATGTGGATATTATCTAAACAAACAATATTGATTACGCTAGTAGATTATAACTCCCCCATATGAATTAGGATGATAACGAGATAAAACAAACGTTAAAGATTAATTATTATGACTACGGGAGTCATCCCCTAAGGTAGATTTAGCTCCGATTAGGCCATCTAAATCATCGTGCCTCCATTACGTGACTTCGCTTTTTAATGCCTCCATCTCATATAACTTCTGACACAATTACGAAACTAGGGATGCCGGTATAAACCGTAACCTCATCTAAGCAACATTCCTCGGGTAAGGCGTACTTCTTATTTGCCGATTCAATCTATATCCTAAGTAACAATCACTTTTTAGGTTTCATGTTAAATTATGATGACAAATAATTAAGTTGATCAGGTTTAATTACTCGTTTTAATTCCAAATCAGAGAATCTGACGTAGCCGAAGCCGATCATAATATTGCCCTACACATCACCACGCTCGGTCAACCGAACGACAGTACTCGGGCGACCGAATGACATGTCTCGGTCGACCGAACACAGTTCTGTGTTGGTACAAATCATGATTACTTCTTAACGCTTTTAACCTAAACACATGGGTTCGTAAATTAATCTACATCACGCAATCAATACAAGAAAAACTACTCCATAATAAAATATATCAGATCTACGAATGAAGATTGCAAAATTGAATAGTCATACCCTCGAAGACGAGAGTGACTCCCACTCTTTAATCCGCTCCCCAACCGGAGAATCCGATGAATCCACAATGTACGAACATAAAGAAAAGAAAAACTAAAACTTAAAAACTCAAATTGTCATGTGTTGTAATGGTGTGTCCTTTTCAATTTCGTAGCTGCTGCTTATATAGAGGATTCTGCCGACATAGGATGGATCTAGAAGATATGCACGCGTTTTTAGGTCTGAGCAGCTTCGGGTGACCGAACCTCCTGCCTCGGTCGACCGAATGAAGTGGCTCGGTCGACCGAGCCTCCTTTTTGCACATGTTAAACGCGTTTCTTGTCTAACTTGTTCCCCACTGCATTCTTTCGTGCTGATCTGATTTGTCTCTTGATTAATGCTCCGATTTTCTTCCTTATTATCTTGAGATTTCGAATTGAATGATATTTATCCTCCCGATTTATCATGATCTCGCAAAATCAACATTTATCGCACAATAAATTGGTCTTTAATAATAAAAACAAATAAATACCATAAATCATATTAATAGTCACTTAACATTAAATAATAAATATTAACAAGTGATTTAATATGAAATATATATAATTAACTCCGATTTAAGGTTAGAATTGATGACATAAATAGGTACATTTTAACCGTCATCACCTGTTAAATTTTTTTTTACTCCTAAAACATTTTTGGACCCCGCTGAACAATTTTTCTGGATCCGCCACTGCTGGTAGGTGTAGGATCCATCCCCACATGAGTTTTTCTATACTCTTTTGCTATCTCAAAACACACAACCCCCCCCCCCCCCCCCCACCCTTTTTTTTGGTTACACACACACAGTAAGGGGGGATGGTGGATGGCCCAGTACCGGCCATCTCTACTACTAGAGTTATTGATGAAGTAGTAGGAGATGATGTTACTCAAGCAGGGTGCACAGCTGAGGCAACCATTAATGTGCAACCGGCACTATTCCTACCTCAGCCGCCTTCACAGGTAAACTCAAGCACCACCAGCTGAAGCACAAATCCCAGCAGGTATCTCACATCAGTCCTTTAAATCAGCTATGGATTATTTACTTGAAGAGATGAAAAAGCAAGCCCCGTGTCTTAGAAATCAGTCAACTGCATTAAATGATGGAAGTACTACACTGCAAATTTGATTTGATGCAGTGTCTGAGCACATTCAGATGCTGAATGATGTGCTCAAATAGCAAACAAACTTCATTACACAGATTAATACCAACTTGACCAACATATGTTTTGGAAGAACATATCTCCACTGAACTGCTTGGTTTAGCAGGAGCAGTAGGAGAGAAGCTTGCAGGAGTGACAAATACGGTGCAGGAGCATACTGACAAGTTTACCTCTATAGAATCAAAACTTGACAGCCTAATCACTTCTGTTGAGACAACCAACAACATTCTCTTGCAAATCCCCAGAGATGCCGAAAAGGAGGAAGCAAGTGAGAGGCATGAAAGCTCTAACGCTCCAAGAATGATAGAGGAGGAAAGGACACATGCGACAAATAGGGAGATCAGAAATATGGAAGTTGCTGATCTGAGTGTGAGAAGAATTGAAGAGGAAATGGAGAGAGGAAGAGGTGCAAGATGTAGAAGTCCTCCAAATACCTTAAACAGAAGACCATATGATAGAGCAGATCTAGAAATCAGCAAAGGAATGTCTCTGGTCAGCAGAGAACAGGATCTGGCCAAGGTCAAAGTCAATTTAGGGCCAATGAAGCTGGCAGATATGACACTATAATGTAGATTCAAGAAGAAGATCTTCCTCCTATAGGCACAATGAAACAAATGATGCAGAAGTTAATAGATCTGTAAGAGAATTTTTACAGAACTCTAATAGCCTATATTCTAATCAAATTCAGGATGAAGCATGGGTAGAAATTCTAGGCTTGCATGACACGAGTTTACATGCTGATATGGTTATAGTTGGTCCTAGAGAAGGGTGAGGATATACTATGAGGGGGGGGGTGAATGACTATATCAGGAGTTTAAAAACTTTTGTTGTGAAAAGCTTTTGGTGCAGCGGAATAAAACCCTTCCTAAATGTATTTTCAAAAAGTCTAAGCAATCACATACAGTTAAAGTAGAAGCTGAAAGTAAATGACAGAAAGTAAGTTTGTAGAAAGTAAATAAACACGGAGTTTATAGTGGTTCAGAGTGGTGTGATCCCTTAATCCACTCTTGTCCTATGATGAATGAAGGAATTCACAATTGTTTTTCACCACTACAATAGGTATTATTGTCCTTTGCTACACAAGCCTCACAATTTATAGATTATCACTCTTCGGCTACAAAAGCTTCAGTGACTCAGTCTCCAACACTGCTCCTTGGGAATAGATCTTTCAACAGCTATCACACTTCTACAATTCCTTCTCAAAATCTCTGATTCAATTGCTGTGGCAGGATGTTAATAGAATTCACAAGATGATTGATCAAACTCATACTTGGATGATGATATGTAGAGAACTTTTTTTTCTGAGTTTATGTCCTAGATGTATTCTTTAAAATCAAACAGAAGGCTTGTGAAATTGACAGAATATCAGCACTTAGAATTCTTGAATTTTGTTTCCATACATTTATGTCGGTCAATGACTTCTATTTATAGCCATGAATCCTTGATTTTGACTTTCCGTCTGTTGGCTATTTAATGTGGAGAAATATTCTTGATTCTGTCTTAATTCAATTATCCTTGATTTTACTGATCCGGATTTCTTTCAAATGTTCATCAAATAAACTTGTCCTGATTGATTTTGAATTGATTGCTTTATCATGTTAATTGATTCTACATTAATTGCTTGATTCTCATGTTTATCATATTGCAGAATTCAATTTGCAGCTTAGATGTGTTAGTTGACTGGTCTTCACTTAGCTGCCTTAATGGTTACTTCACTGGTGAACTTTACTTGGCTACTTCACCTTTAATCAGCTGACTAGCAGTTCACTTAGCCGTCTTTGTTTTAGTTGGATGTTTTCACTCTGTCATTCCTTCTCTGCTGGTCTTTAATAGCCAATGTATATATTATACATCACTGATCATTGATTTGAGTGAGATCAGTGTACAACATAATTAAAAAAAATGATTTCATCACTTGATATTAATATCTTAGACTTACTCAAGGTCATCACAGACTTCCTTGGTTTAAAGTCAGTCCATAAGGTCTTCACTTCACTGTGCTGGTCCTTTGGCCATCTACTCAGCTAGTCTTCTGATCTTCATTTCACTGAGCTGCCTGCAGTCTAGAACAATGCTTGTGTGACTAAACTTATACAATGTGTTACAATCTAAGTAAGACCTATAGAATCATTTCTAACTTATTTCAGGTTTGCTATAATAGCTAGCATGGCCATCATCAAAACTTATAAAATGTTCCTAACAGTTTCCCCTTTTTGATGATGTCAAAACCCTTATAAGTCTAAATATATGTAAATTATTTCAAATTTGTAAGTAAAACTTAAAGTTTTATTCATCCATATAGGGCAAGTTCATACAAAAGAAAGAAAAGTTGTTACAACTACATCTTCAAATTTTCCTTGTACTTCTTGAACTTTGTAGTGTGAATGACCATCATATTCTTGAAATTTACTTCTGGAAATTTCCGCATCAAGTAAGCTATGGCCGTTTCTCTAGGTAGGTTGATAAAGGATCTTCTGTTAAACAACATGTTGAAATTTGGCAAAGTTTCATGTGCTTGTAGCTTTCCAAAGTAATCTTCCAATCTTTTCTTGGCCTCACCAATATCACCATCTGCATGTTTCAATTCTCTGAACATTTTCCATTGTTCCTGGCTTTTGAATTTCCAGTCATTGGTCTGAACCTCTTATTCAGATCATCGAATTCAATTTTCCATTCCTTAGTAAGGTCTTTAGAACTGTTTAGATCTTTGGAGGCCTCAGCTGATCCTCTCTGTTCTGGAATAGGTTCCCCCTCATCTGGTGCTCTCCTCTGAGCTGGCCTCCTTTGAGATACATATATCTTTTTTATCTTTGCATACAGCCTTGCCATGTCTGGCTGAATTCTTTCTTCATGCCTAGATAGCCAATCTAACCAGGCCTCATCCTCAGTCATATTTGTGTCCGACTATAAGAGTTCAAAATTTTGTAAAAAATCCCTTGTCTCTATGCTGACTTCTTCATCATATGACTCCTTGTATCTGTGGGTAGTTGACCTTTTTCTCTGTTTGCTATCAGAGTGTCTTTTGTACTCTAAGCTACTACTTCCTCTTGAATTGCTCAGTCCCTTGCAAGAACTGCTCTTGTGTGGATGACTATTTCTCTCCTGGTGTGCAGATCCACGTCTTTGCTGGTTTCCTGATCTGTCTATGTCATCATTAGGTCTTCTTACAAGAAAGGGAAGGCCAAAACATGGTTCATTTCTTGCTTTCTCCCTTTCTTCAAGCAATTTTCTTTGCTGCTCCTCTGCCTGAGCCTTTATTATGATTTCTCTGTCTCTTTCCCTTTTCTCTTCAATAGTGAAATGGGGTTTCCTACTGCTAGATTTAGGCTTATCTCCTTCCCTCTTTTTCGCGGCATCAGAGTTTTGCTGTAGTAGAATGCTGTTGGTAGTTTCTGTTGCAGTAATTAGACTGTCCAATCTAGATTCAATGTTTGTGAATCTGGCATTATGCTCTGAAAGTTTATTTAGAACATGTGCCATCTTTTTTCCAAATGCAACTTCCATGCTAAGAACTGGTATCAGAGAGGGGTCATGGGTTCGAATCCCAAAGAACATCATACCGTGCAATTGAGGGCGACATGTCTTTGGGAAGAGATTGTTAGGGTTCGGCACCACACGCACGCCTGCTCGGGTTCGAACCGTGGCGCTGTTAAGGTGTGGTATATATAAGGTTATATAGTACTACCTTTACTAACACTGCTAGGAACATTTTGTTATGTTTTGATGATGGCCATACTAGCTGTTATAGCAAGCCTGAAATAAGTTACAAATCTCTGTATAAGTCTTTACTTAGAGTCTGGCATGTTTTATAAGTTGAGTCAGACAATTATTGTACTACTTGGTAGGATTTCTAAGTAAAATAGAAATCCGGTGGAGTAAAAGCAGCCAAGTACCAGCAGAGAACCATGAAGACATATGGTCTGACATATAACCGAGGAAGTCTGTGATGACCTTGGATAAGTCTAAGTTATATTTCAAGTGATGAGATTCATTGTTTAAATATGATGTACACTGGTCTCACTCAAATCAAGGATCGGTGAAGTGCAATGACTCTTGTAAAATCAAAGAAAGAAAGAAAGCATTGAACTGGCGAAGTAAACATTCTATCGGCTGATTGGAGAAATTTAGTGAAAGAAGAGAACATCAGCTAAGTGAGCAGATTTACTCAACTGATCACACAACAGCCAAGTAAAGGAATAGCTGAGTAAGGCATATCATCTATACTTATTCACAATGTGAAAAATAAGGAAGATTCAGAGGATCAAGCATTAAATGCACAATCAATCAAGAATCAATCAAGGACGGATTTTGTGATAAGCGTTTGAAGAAAATCCGGATCACTGAGATCAAGGAGAATATAATCAAGGGGGAATCAAGAATTAAATCAAAGATTATTCTCCACATTAAATAGCCAACGGATAGAAATTCAAATAAAGGAATATCAAGGCTATAAATAGAAAGCATTGACAGACAGAAAAAAGATGATCACTATACTGAAAAACAAACAAAAACTCAATCAATTTGAAAAGCCTTCTCTTTGAACTTAAAGGACATATCTAGAGATGAACTCAGCAATCAGAACTCAAATTCCACATCAAGCACTGAGATTGACAACGGAATCTGTGAATCCAATTCACACCAGTCAAGCAACTGAATCAGAGCCATCTGAGAAGGAGTTGTGTTTGTGATAGCTGCTGATGGATTTGTTCTCAAGGAGCAGTGTTGAAGACTGAGTCACTGAAGCTTTTGAAGCCAAGGAGTGATAGTCTTGTGTAGCCAAGGACAATCTTGCTATTGTATCAGTGATAACAATAGTGAATTCCACCAATCATCATAGGAGAAGAGTGGATTAAGGGATTACACCACCCTGAACCACTATAAACCTTTGTGTCTCTTTACTATCAGCACATTACTTTACTGCACTTACTTACTGTATAATTCTTACTCTGTGTGTGCATATTCTACTTTGAAACAGTATTAAAAGAACGCACTTATCTGCGGCCCAAAAAATTTTAAAACAAGAAAAGTTTTTGAAACTCCAGTATAGTCATTCACCCCCCATTTAACTATACTTTTACCCTTCTTTGAGACCAACAATTGGTATCGGAGCAGTGCCCCAAGTATCAGAACCTGTTCAGATCTGATTTCTAGTAGCAAGAAGATCACTTATTTTCAAAGTAGTTTTCAAATCCGTGCTTTCTAAATATATCTCTTAGTTTGTGCTTATGGATTCCTCAAATTTCATGTCTAAAGTACTTGTATTCAATGTTAATAATTTTGATGAATATAAAATAATAATGTTGTCTCATCTTGCAGCAACTTATGAGGAGATGTTGGATGTTATCAATGATGGCCGAATCAAGATCATGACTGTGATAGCCAACTTTGTTGCAAAATATATGATCTTGAAGACTCTGGACAGTAACATGTTCATGAGAATCAAAGACTGAACAACAGCGAAGCAATGTGGGTTAAATTAGCACTTATCAATGAAGGATCTGAGGCAGTCAAAGAAAACAAATTGTCTATTGCAAAAAAGAAAATTGAAAACTTCAAAATAAAGACTGGTGAACCCATTGATCAAATGGATAACAGATTTTCAAGCATCATCAGTGAACTGCAGCAGCTTGGACATACATACCCACAGAAGGAAGTTTGCTTGAAAATCTTGAGAGGTCTACCTGAAAGATGGAAGATCATCACATCAGTACTCAGAGGAACAATAAATCTTGAAAATACCGATACTTTGACTCTGATGTCTCAGTTAAAGGCTTATGAAGTTGAGTTAAACAGTGAAGACAGTGCACCAACAGTGGTACACAAGGCCAATGCACTGGTTGCACCCCAGCAAAGAAAAATGGCTGATACAAGCAGCACAGAGACATAGGAGCTAAAAGAACAAATTGCTTTACTAATTAAACATTTTGACAGGTTTAGCAAGAAGAAACAATTCAAAGGAAGTCCATCATCAAACAAGAGGTCAAGCTCAAACCAAGACATGAAGAAAAATGATGATGAATACAGATGTTTCAATTGCAAGAAGAAAGGTCACGTCAAGGCAGATTGCCCTGAAGAAAATGACAAAGATGAGGAAAAGAAGAAGTAAAAAACAACAGAAAAGAGAAAGAGCAAGAAGGCACTTAAAGCTGAAACCAGTAGTGAAAAGGATGAAGAATCATCTGATAATAATTCAGATGATGGTGAATCCAACAACTCAGACAATGACAAGGCATATACATCTTATGGCTAAGGAAAGTGATGAAACGGAGGATGTCTGGTACATAGACAGTGGATGTTCCAGACATATGACAGGGAACAAGGGATGGTTGATTGACTTTAAAGCCTTTGATGAACCCGAAGTTACATTTGGAGGCAAAGAGAACCCCGGCAAAATTAAGGGTGAAGGCACAATGCTGAAGAACAATTTGAAGATTCAAAATGTGGCTTATGTTAAAGGATTGAGTTTCAATCTTCTAAGCATCAGTCAATTCTGTGACAAAGGCTACAATGTGCACTTCAACAAAGAAGGATGCAAAGTATTTCATAATCAAACCATCAAAGTTGTACTTATAGGAAAAAGAGAAGACAAAATGTATGTGGTTGATTGGAAGACAGCAAAAGCAAAAACCTGTCTGCTTGTCAAGAATAAGCAATCAGCCAGCTGGATTTGGCATAGAAGACTAAACCATCTCAACTTCAAGACCATCAAAAAATTGTCAAAGAACATGCTAGTTGAAGGTTTTCCAGAGATCACATTCGAAAAGGAAAGTCTTTGTGATGCATGTCAAAAAGGGAAGCTGATCAAAAGCTCCTTCAAGTCAAGGCCTTATCAATCTACAACAAGGATCTTACACCTTTTCCACATGGATCTCTTTGGACCAGTCACACCAGTGAGTGTGAGTGGAATGAAGTACACTCTAGTGGTGGTGGATGACTTTTCCAAATTCACTTGGACCATATTCATGAACAAGAAAAGAGAGACACTCAAAAAGCTACCAGATTTGTTGATGAGAATACAGAATGAAAATGAGTTGCAGATCATCAAGATAAGATCAGATAGAAGCATAAAGTTCCTAAATGAAGTGATTAGAACCTACTGTGAAGAAAATAGAGTACTACATCAACTATCAGTAGCAGGAACTCCACAACAAAATGCGGTAGCAGAAAGAAGAAACAAGACACTCAAAGAAGCCATGAGAACTACGATTGCAAAAGCATGCCTACCTAAAAGATTTTGGGCTGAAGCAACAAATACAACATGCTATACTCAAAACAGATCTATCATCAACAAACATCATGGAAAAACACCATATGAAATATGGAATGGAAGAAAACCTAACATTTCACATTTGCATATGTTTGGATCTAAATGTTTTGTTTTGAACAGGAATCAGTTGCATACTTTTGATGAAAAAGCTGATGAAGCAATCTTATTTTATTATGAAAAGGTTTTCTTTCTCTCCACTCTACTCAATACTTGTTCCCCATGGATTTTGGGATTACAAGGGACGCCTCATATGCTTATATAAGCAAGGGGTTGCCAAGCTCTTGTATAGTACACAATAATTCCAATAGCTAATTGTTCTTGTGGAAAATAAGAGAGCTTCTTAGAGTGAGATTGTAGAGAGAGAATAGGACAACCTAACAGTTGGGTTTTTCTAATAGCAATCCTTGGCAGGATTCCGGTGAGGTGCTCGTGTGGATTACTGGTAGAGGCCGGACGCTTGGACGGCTCGCGCACATCTACTCCTACCGGACGGTCAAAGCGTCAATATTTTAGATCACCAATGTAATATTACCTTCCCCTCTCTTGTATTATATTGTTTAAACGAAGATGATCCTAGATCAGGAAATCAATTTTTGAATTCCGTTGCGGTACTGGATTGATTTCCTAACAGTGGTATCGGAGCGGTCTTCGAGCTTAAGCAATAAGCATCTTTTATTCGCGTAGTAAATTAGATCCAATAGATTAAATCATGTATGATATTGATTCATAATTAGTGCACAGAAAGAAAAAGAAAGGAAGGAGGAGAGGCGGTGGCGGCACCACCGCAACATTGGTGCCTGCGGTGTCGGCAGCTATTGGCACCACCGTCCCCCTCCCCTTCTTGTTTTGTTTTGTGCATCTTTAATTTTTCAATAGGTCCATGGTTGGTAATTTCTCGTTTGTTTAGTTGATGCCATGTGACTAACCAATGGTTCAAATAGTTTGGCCATTGGAAGCCATGTGGCATCACCCAATTTGTTGGGAAGAAATATGTTTTGGTTATGAACCAAATCTAGGCCATTCCAAATTTTCGGAATAAGCCTAAGCCCCTTCCAAAATATTTGATTTTGGAAAATGCCTAAGGGCCTAGGCCTTCTCCAAAAATATTTGAATTTTGGAAAAGGCTCAGGATGCCTTTAAATTTGGTTTTGTCCAAATCAAAGGCATCCTTTTGATTAATAATCAAAATAAAAGAAACAAAAGAAACCCACTTGATTTTAATTTTATTTAAAATAGTTTTAAATTAGAAAATTAAAATTTAAAATCGATGTATTATTAATGGTTAATATTATTTCGATTAAAGCTATTAATTAAATAAACGTTGATTATTTAATTGATTGGATGCTATAAAGACTCAAGTAGTTAAAATTTAATTTTATCTTCTTCATAAGATGTTGATTGTATGGATTAGATAGTAGATATAATATGAATATATGGACCCCGATTGATAATGGAGTCGACCAATAGGATAGATATGAATGCTTTATTTCCTGTTGGTTCTATTATTGTCCTAGGCCGTTATGAAGAACGTGACCTAGTTTTATTTCTGCATTATCCCACTCCCGTTAGCTCCTCCCCGTGTGCGGCGGGTGTAAAATTTATTAGATAGATTTTTTTGTAAAATAAATTGAAGACAAGGATGAAGACCAAAATAAAGGTGATAAAGATCCATGGAGATGGCGCATGTCAAAGATCCATTGGTGGTTGCGGCTACCCTTAGTTGTGGCCCGCGGTTTCGTCAGTTTGTATTCGAAACCGCATCTAGGAAAAGTCAATGATCATACCGGTTATAATGTGCGTGGAATGTTGTGTATGTTTTACTTTATATGATATTGTAGTAATATGCATGTAATAGATGAGACCGTAATTAAATATAATTAATTAAGTGAATTAATTTAAAATTACCCCCACAAGAAAAATCGAGTAATAATATGTCTCCCAATATTATAGTGACGGTGAAGAGCCCTTGTTCGGATCCAACTGATCGGCCCACATCGGGAGTTGACCTACATCGGGTATATCATCATTATCGAGATATGATCGTTATGAGATCTCATGAATACTTGGGTTACGACTCGACTAAGAATCTTGCAGTGATTGGCTCACGTCAGGACCGTCTGATTTTATAGACATGAGGTTGACTATTAACATAGACGATGTGAAATGTAAAAAAGTTGACCAGTCAAACCACTGGAAGTCGCGTTGGACGTGATTGGTAAAACGTACCTACCCGTCGAAATTGACCCGGTCGATCGGCCCACATCGGGGATCGAGTCAACTAGATAGGATTCCGGCCACTAAAGAATTTTAGAAAATTCTTGAAAGTCAATTGGGAGTAGTTGACTAGTGGGAGCAAAATCATAATCCTAAACACCATCTTTGATTTTGAATGTATAATCAACAACACTCTTTTATCTTTATTTTATGTTATAGTTTTAGCAAATTTTATTTATGTTTTTATTCTCGTTTAGTAAAAACCAAATAATGACTATTACCTTTTGAGAAACGTTCTCAAGTTGGTTAAGTGATTTTAATCCTTTTAAAATAAGCAATGACACGAGCAATCACGTGTTCGTAGTTGAAGACAATGAGGCTACATATTTGATGGAGCCCTCTAAGACTTTAATTATTAACGGAAGCTCACATATTGGACATAACGATATCCAATGGGTCACTCCATCAAACGATGAATATTATTCAAACATTAGATGGATTGTATAAGATGACCACATCAAATTTCGGAAAGGTTGTTTTCAAAATTGTGAGATTTAAGTATCGACTTAATTCTTTAATCAATGCTTGAAAGTAAATTAAATAGTTTATGTTTTAAATATGATTCAAAAGGTTAAATAAACTATTTAACAAACATTGGATTTTCTTTATGGAAGAAAATTGAACACACAACACTTGTGATTTTTGTTAAGTCTTATGAAAACTACATTAAGAAATATTTACAAGTGCTTAAAGGATTAAAAAGGAAAGTTAGGGCAAGTGCTTGAGTAAGAGAACTTATCGAAGTCTCTACCCTAAGCAAATAAGTTGAGATAAATCTATCTAAGTTTAAGTCAACTCTCGGATATATGATATCATACGAGTGTGATTAAATCAGAGAGATTAAACACAGATTTGGAAGTTGAAGCAAACGTTGAAACACTTACCATATTCTGAATCTAGTAAACTGATAAGGGAACTTAATAAATGTTGTTATGTTTTGATTTTTATGAAGAGTACGACTTTCAGTTAATAGTTAGGATTTAGTCGACATATTCAATTATAAGGAATAAATGTTATTCCGATAAGGTTGAACAATCACTGAATCTAACATGCTAGATAATTGTCACCATATAGTCGATATGAGTCATGAGATCTCAACTAAACATTTAAATGGTGGTTCTCCTTAATGTTTGTGGTTGTTCTAGGCATAGTCTCTATGGAGGAGAAGCGTGTAATCAAACGTCATTCTGATGATGTTGAACCATATGATTATGAATCATGTGGGCTATACCTATCTTATCCAAAAGGAATACAAAATCTAGAAATTGACTAGACCCTGAACATATTGATGTTTGTTGGCTTATGACAATTTATACCATAAATAATCGTTTGTCTCTCTCTTGGACTAATTTAGAAATAGTTGAATATACTTATTGAAGTACGACAATTTTGAAAGCCCGAAAAGTTCAAACTAGTGCGAATATAAGATAAATGAAACTTAGGAATTAATCTTCAATTGGATTGAAGCAATTAATAAATGGTGGGTGTTTCAGAAGTTGTATGAAAAAGGAATAAGATTCCTCTTTAAGGATACCATTCTTGGATACGCAATTAGATTGTCGTTCTAAAAGGGAAACAACACTTTATACGATAAAGGTGTGAAGTAAGCCATGCAAAACATCCCTTACACGTTTTGGGATAGTCCCCTTATACGATACATATACTTAACCGAGTTCTGAAGAATAAGGATGAATAAATTCCTTATTAGATATGGAAGAGGATAATGTCGAATCTGTCTTAATCGATGATTTGATGTTGTCATAGGCAAAGTCAGAAAGGCTTGGAGCCTAGTATGACATATGCAACTTTGCGGAATATCTTAGCAAGTACGCTAGATATCATCTACTTTCCCGTGAAGCAAAATGTTTGTCTCCGAACGTGCTGTCTTCTAAATGAGGTATTTCTTCCAAAAGAGATAGTGGGAGTAAGTGAGATCTCAAAAGAGATTGAGAACCACAAGGAGAGATTCAACCATAATAACGTGAGCAGACACCACATAGCGATGAGGTGTAGAACACTGCTCAGTGCACATAAAAGTTCTATAAGTCTGTGGATAACCTCAAGTCTGAAAAGGCTGCTGGTATGTTCATCTTGAAGAATAAATATCTCACGACTGATGAAGGAATGTTTGAAAGGCAAGATTGAGAGATATGGCCAGGAGCCATAATATCTAAATTAGAATCCACCAGTGACAACCAGGTTATGAACCTAGTATGTCTTATCTAGAGGGAATGTCCCTAAAAGGATGACATGGATAGTAATATGATTACCATAAGGCTATAGCAACGGTTGAAGGGTATAGGGTGTAAACCTTGTAATTATCTTTATGCTGCCGGCTGAGCCCAATTTTATTCAGACTATGCTTGTTATAACTTTGTATCATGGCTATATGATAGTGTTGAAAACATTGGGCAAACAGCTCGATGCTCATAGACGGTAACATGATATGTGAGCCCACGAATGTACTCAAACATGTTTCTCTAGACAATTTCTTTGTTTGATAATCAAAGGAGTTTGACTTAGTCAAAAGAAGGGATATGCCCAATGTGCAAGAGGGATAGTGGGAGTGTGTTATGATTTTTGAGTAAGGTATTGGATATCTCTCTCGAGAATTATCATCCCATGTCACAATCAATCAATGTTGGGTAGTTCAAGGTCTTTATGAAAGCACTTGGATTAGCAGTTCTTATTTTGGAAATAAGAATTTATAGTGATAGATTTAACTACAGTTAGATTATAGTTTACCTATATAGATGTGATGCTAAAAGTGTTTAGCATAGATCACGACAAGGGATACTGCTACCCGGTGTTCTCAAGATCTATCAATGTTAGGACGTTAGTCCTAAAGATATGGTGAAAGATGATGCCAGATGTTCATAGTCCATGAAGACACATGAGCAAGAATGAAAGTAAATCTGGTGAATGTCGAGAATATCTTTAAACGAGTTTAGGATGGCTTCCTAGTTTATCGAAACTTGGAATCAGATAAACATAGATATATAGACATGTTTCCTGAGTCTTATGAAGGCGAGTAAGAGATACAGTCTGGGTTTGCAGTCACTTTGATTAAGTGATACAGTGAGCTAGAAATGTTCTTAGCTAGAGATCACTGTGGACACTACAGCTATGCCAAAACATAGTATGCACCTTAGAGCTGCAGCAGAAGTAGTATATGGATCTAGAAGGTTCATTCATGAACCTTGTACGGTTCTTCCACATTTTCTATATAGCTGCTATAGTTGTGGATTCATTGCTTGGAGCAAGGACCAGGGTCTCATCAGAGATTCATGTGTGTTGAGGCGGTTCCTTTGACTTGGTCTTTTGGAGCATTATATAAAGTTAGTCTGAGTCCCTACGGATAGCGATCCGTTCATGTCTAGGGCTGATTGCACGTATTGCATGAGATTCTTGTGTTTCAACTTGGTATTGTGTGTACGAGTTGGTTTTAGGCCAAGTGGGAGATTGTTGAAATAGTGTCCTAAACCCAATCGGGTTGGACCGGATCCGACCTAGTCGAATCATTTCTACTATTTCTTTTTGATTATACAAATATAATAAATGGCTTTTCTGTTGTCATATATTTGTTCTTTTCAAAGAACCAATTCTGAATTGTTATATGATAGAGTCCTTAGTATTAAACTGTGATAGAGAAACCATGATAGGAGATTATGGTTGATGAGATCTCTAATCACTTTAATAAGTTTGATATGTAAATGTCTCTAGGCTGATGTACTATTAAACAGGGCATTGATAGTACCTACAGACTAGCACGTATTAGATGTCTTACGTCTTTAAGGGCAGGGATAAATATCTTCAATCAAAGTGTAGAGACACTTGGACTGTACGTGGACATGTATTAGAGAATTCGTACGTTAGACTGACCCACTTACACTGTTAAGTGTCACACTATGTGACGGTTGTGTAATTATCCTTAGGACTGGAGTCTACATTGAATCACGGTGTGGATTATCATGCTTTAACACTATTGAGGTTTCCTCTAACCATGAGGCGATCATGCGATAGTGATTGGGTGTGATACTGAAGCATGCAGAGTATACATGTTAGGTCGTCTGGGAATCGCGTACCCTAAGAGTAGGGGTGAATATCCGAAAGGGCCTTCTTACAAGGAATCTCTTACTCTCATTAATCTTTGAAAAGTGGAAGTAAATGAGTTACTTCGAGAGTGCATGATATCCATATTATAAGATACAGTCGTCAATGCTTGACACTCGACGTACGACCGTATGGATATTATTACAACGATATGATTCTATTTACATGCTAACCGAGCATATGAAAAGGTAGAACTCATTGCGTATTGACTCTTCCGATGATTGGAGGTCACGGACGTGTTGCTAGATGCTATCCGTGATCGTTAGATGTGAAGGGCATTTTCGTAATTGCGCCTTATGTCTACGGCCAACATATGCGGAAACCTATCGGGTCACACACATATGAACATCAAGTCGGATTAAAATGTGGTAATAATTGATGACCAAATAAGGAAAGTTTATGTCATACTATAAAGGTTATAGTGGTATACTAATATGATGGTATTTATTTATTATGAATAAATATAATACAAAATATTAATTATATTAATTGATATATATATATATATATATATATATATATATAATTTGCTCCAATTCTTTTTGTGTGTAGGATACATTTGAATTGTGCAATTTAATTAATATGATTACCATAATATTAATATTGGATATTAATTGATTTTGGAAAAATAGATTTATGGTAATAAGATAAAGATAGTCAATATTAAGTATTGTCAACATCTTGGAAATATTTAATATAAGATATTAAAATAAAGGAGATAAATCAATCTAAGGGATTTTCCTTATTTTATTAGGAAAAGATTTTCTTTCTCTCCACTCGACTCAAGACTTGTTCCCCAAGGATTTTTGGAATACAAGGGGCGCCCCATATGCCTATATAAGCAAAGGGTTTCCAAGCTCTTGTATAGTACACAATAATTCCCAGAACTTATTGTTCTTGTGAGAAATACGAGAGTTTCTTAGAAAGAGATTGTAGAGAGAGAAAAGGTTGACCTAGCAGTTGGGTTTTTCTAATAGCAATCCTTGGCGGGATTCTGGCGAGGTGCTCGTGTGGATTACTGGTAGAGGTCGGACGCTTGGACGGCTCGCGCACATCTATTCCTACCGGACTGTCAAAGCGTTGATCTTTTAGATCAACCAAGGTAATATTACCGTCCCCTCTCTTGTATGTTTAATGTTTAAATGTAGACGATCCTAGATCAGGTAATTGATTTTTAAATTCCGCTGTGCTACTCGATTGATTCCTAACAGTTTTGATGATGACTATACTAGCTGTTACATAAAGCTTGGAATAAGTTAGAAATCTCTGTATAAGTCTTTACTTAGAGTCTGAAATGTTGTATAAGTTGAGTCAGACAAGTGTTGTACTAGTTGGTAGGATGGCTAAGTAAAATAGAAATCCGGTAGAGTAAAAGCAGCCGAGTACCAGCGGAGAAGCATGAAAACATATGGTCTGACTAATAACCAGGGAAGTCTATGATGACCTTGGATAAGTCTAAGTTATATTTCAAGTGATGAGATTCATTGTTTAAATATGGTGTACACTGATCTCACTCAAATCAAGGATCAGTGAATTGCAAGGACTCTTGTAAAATCAAAGAAAGAAAGAAAGCAGTGAACCGACGAAGTAAACATTCTATCGGCTGATTGGAGAAATTCAGTGAAAGAAGAGCACATCAGCTAAGTGAGAAGATCTACTCAACTGATCACACAATAGCCAAGGAAAGGAATAGCTGAGTAAGGCATATCATCTATACTTATTCAGAACGCGAAAAATAAGGAAGATTCAGGGGATCAACCATAAAATGCATAATTAATAAAGAATCAATCAAGGACGGATTTGTGATAAACGTTTGTCGAAAATCTGGATCACTGAGATCAAGGAGAATATAATCAAGGGGGAATCAAAAATTAAATCAAGGATTATTCTCCACATTAAATAGCCAATGGACACAAATTCAAATCAAGGAATATCAAGGCTATAAATAGAAGGTATTCACAGACAGAAAAAAAAGACGATCACTATACTGAAAAACAAACATAAACTCTATCAATTTGGAAAGCCTTCTCTTTGAAATTAACGGACATATCTAGAGATCAACTCAGCAATCAGAACTCAAATTGCACATCAAGCACGGAGATTGATCAACAGAATCTGTGAATTCAATTCACACCAGTCAAGCAACTAAATCAGAGCCATCTGAGAAAGAGTTGTGTTTGTGATAGCTACTGAAGGATTTGTTCTCAATGAGCAGTGTTGAAAACTAAGTCACTGAAGCTTTTGAAGCCAATGAGTGATAGTCTTGTAGATTGTGAAGCTTGTGTACCCAAGGACAATCTTGCTATTGTATCAGTGAAAACAATGGTGAAATCCTCCAATCATTTTAGGAGAATAGTGGATTAAGGGATTACACCACCCTGATCCACTATAAACCTTTGTGTCTATTTACTTTCAGCACTTTACTTTACTGCACTTACTTACTGCATAATGCATACTCTGTGTGTGCATATTCTACATTGAAACAGTAATAAAAGAAGGGACTTATCCGCTTCCCAAAAGCTTTTAAAATAAGAAAAGTTTTTGAAACTCCAGTATAGTCATTTACCCCCTCTGACTATACTTTTACTCTTCTCTGGGACCAACAAATACCAATTAGTTTTAGTTCAACGGTAAGCACTTTTTCCTAACAACAACATGTTACAAATGCAAAAACGAAGATTTAACAGAATATTTTACCTCACATATTGTTGGAGCGAGAGGGAAGGTTGAAGAAGAAGATTTGATCAGGAACTTGAGTTAGTCGCCGGAAATCGCAAGAGAGGTTGCTGGAATTTCTTGCTAGGGAAAAGGCCAATTTTTGTAAAGTGTTGAAATGAGAGAATCCCTCTCCTTTTATAGACCTGGATCACATCTTTTCTGACGCGTCAAAAGCAGTTGAAGGGATAGTTAAGTGTTTTAAAATTTGAAATTCGAATTTAAAAAAATGATGATGGTGCCGTTATGAAACCCTAGGCGGTAATGGTGGCAACCCTAGAAACGCTACGTTACTTGGAGAATGTGGGATCATAATTGGCCATTGCTTCGAACGTGGACAATTATGATGAACCATAAATAGCAAGATCAAAGCCAGCTTGCATTTTTAAAATTCAACTCGTTTTCAAAATTCAAGCCACCAAATTCGTTGCTCCATGGGTTGACATGAAAATCACCTTGCCCCAGCATAGGATCAATATTCCTTCCATGTTTAGCATGGCACAACAAGTCTGAATGCTTCATCATGATCCTGCAAGGTCTTTCACATTCTTGCATGACCGATCAAGATCATTCGCTTCAGCTCGGCATCAAACAGCCAATCGCGTTCGTGCCTTAAAATGCTGTAAAAACCGCTCACTCACAAGCTTGGCACTCGACTAAGCTCACGAGCCATAACATTAACCAAGTTGGCCGCGGTACAGCAGTATAAACGGCATATGGTAGATCAACCCGCTAACAACTTTACTCTATGGTTTCCACCCTAGCGATGGAAAGATCAAGGAGTAGGGGGCCATTGATATGTCAAGCCCACAATGGAGCCCGCGAATTCATCTTAGGCCTCCAAGCAGGTCCAACAACGGATAGGGTCCTTGGCCCAACAAGTTTTCTCATATATAAGATGAGCCGGGACAGGCACAATTCGAGAAAATGTATTTTCAAGTCATTTAAACACCCTTTATTTCATTGTTGGTCTCAGAGAAGGGTAAAAGTATAGTCCGAATGGGGGGTGAATGACTATACCGGAGTTTCAAAAACTTTTCTCAATATAAAAGCTTTTCGGCAGCGGATAAGTCCCTTCTTTTAATACTGATTCAAAGTAGGATATGCACACACACAGTATGAATTATGCAGTAAGTAAGTGCAGTAAAGTAAAGTGCTGAGAGTAAATAGACACAAAGGTTTATAGTGGTTCAGGGTGGTGTATCCCTTAATCCACTCTTCTCCTGTGATGAATGGAGGAATTCACTATTGTTTTCACTGATACAATGGTCAGATTGTCCTTGGCTACACAAGCTTCACAATATCCAAGACTATCACTTGCTTAAAAGCTTCGGTGACTCGCCTTCAACACTCGCTCCTTTGGAACAAATCCTTCAGCAGCTATCACAAACACAACTCCTTCTCAGATAGCTCTGATTTAGTTGCCTAACTGGTGTGAATTGGATTCACAGATTCTGTTGATCAATCTCAGTACTTGATGTGGAATTTTTGCACTGATTGTTGAGTTGATCTCTAGATATGTCCTTTAAGTTCAGATAGAAGGCTTTTCAAAATGATAGAGTTTCTGCTTGTTCTTTTGTAATTTTTTTCGTTGTTTTTCCTGTCTGTCAGTGCCTCTGATTTATAGCCTTGATAATCCTTGATTTGAATTTCCATCCATTGGCTATTTAATGTGGAGAATAATCCTTGATTTAATTCTAGCTTCCCCCTTAATTTTATTCTCCTTGATTTCAGTGCTCCGGATTTTTCTTCAAAAGTTTATCACAAAATCCGTCCTTGATTGATTCTTGATTGATTGTACTTTTAATGCTTGATCCTCTGAATCTTTCTTATTTCTTCACGTTCTGAATAAGCTTGAATTGCTTTGCTGTTCCTTTACTTGACTGTTGCTTGAACGGTTGAGTGTTCCCGCTGACTTGGCTGATTAGTTCTTTCTTCACTACTTTTTCTTTATTCAGCCGGCAGACGGTTCACTTTGACGGTTCACTGCCTTCTTTCTTTCTTTGGGTTTACATGAGTCCTTGTACTTCACTGATTCTTGATTTGAGTGAGATCAGTGTACACCATTTTTAAACAATGAATTTCATAACTTGAAATATAATTTAGACTTATCCAAGGTCATCATAGACTTCCTTGGTTATAAGTCAGTCTATGTGTTTTCATGCTTCTCTGTTGGTACTTGGCTGCTTCTACTCTGCCGAAATTCAGTTTTACTTAGCCATCCTACCAACTAGTACAATACTTGTCTGAATCAACTTATACAACATGTCAGACTCTAAATAAAGACTTATACAGAGATTTCTAACTTATTTTAGGCTTGCTATAACAGCTAGTATGGCCATCATCAAAACATATTAAAATGTTCCTAACAATTTCTTCCTTTTTGATGATGCCAAAACCCTCATAAGGCTGAACATAAGTTTGCAAATTTTTTCATAATTATAACAGAATAAAACTCAGAAATTTTATTCATCCATCAAAGGCAGATAATGAAATAAAAAAAATTCAAAGGCAACAATTTATTAACGGGGCTACTTCTTCTATTCAAACCTGATCCCCTTGTCTTTGATGCCCTTGCCCTTGCCTGTCGGGCTTTCCTTCTTTTTGGAGCTTCAGGCTTACTGCTTCCTTCCCCCTTTTTGGCAGCACCATACATTTCTTCCAGAATTTTATTGGTTGCCTCAGATACTTGTATGAGGGTGTTGAGCTGTTTCCCTAAGTAGCCCATGATCTCATCCAAGTGTTGAATTTGCTGAGTATGCCCATTCAATGTGTCAACCAGGGGTTTGAGTTTGTCCTCAAGAACTCCAGCTAGATGCTCTAAATTTGATTAGACATGATGGAGAATTAAAAACTGCAAGTTGCAGAGTAAGTTCCCTTGCTTCTCCATCACTTCATCCTGAACTTTGATGTGGATGATTAGAGCCTCAATTTTGTGGTGGATAGAGGTCTCATTACTTCTCAGAGCAGTTTTGAGATTTTGCATGCTCATGTACTGCTTTTCCATATCCACAACGAGTGGATTGATATCCAGATTGAATGTTCTGTCTGGATTCTCTTCTGCTGGTGCAGAAGCCTCAGCTGGATCACTCTCCACTTCCTCCGGATCCTTTCCTTACTTTTCGTCTTCTTTGTCCTCTTCTTTTTCTTTTTCTTCTTCAGCTTGTTCTTCAATCTCATGATCAGATTGAGATTGTTGAAATTGACCTTTATTTCCGAGTCCTCGGGAGGACTGTCCTTCTTCTTCATATGCTGGAGTTGCAACTGCTTTAGATGGTGTTCCCTCTTGGTCAAACCTGGGGGTCTTGTCAGAATCAACAGAGTGAGTTTTATCAGCTGGCTCACTCGGCTGTTGTTCAACTTTGCTGATGCTCCTATGAATCACCTCTTGGAGCGTCAAGTCATCATCAGATAAGCCCATCATTTCTTGATCATCCTCAAGATGATCTCCTTCTTGTTGTTCATCCTCATCCTCAATAGCTTCTTCATCGTCCTTAATCTCTTCTTCTTCAGATGGTGTAAGATAGTATCCTTCCTCACCTTCTTGTAAATAGGTGACTTCCTCTTGTATCTCTTCATCATTCTCTGCATCATCACTGATTTCAAGGGGGCTATCCTTGTTACTGGGTAGACTCCCCTGTTGTCCTTATGCTGTTTGAGATCTGGTCCTCCTCCCAATTCTTGATCTGCTTCTTTCAGGCTCTTTCCTTTTCCTTCCAGTTGTGGGTTGTGGTTTCTGCGAGGCCTTAACATAGGTAAACATCACCTTGGCCTTGTGCAGTGGATGCACATAGATGGGTTTCACTTTTACTTGGTCGAATAGATGTTGAAGGGGAATCTCAAATGATTTCCTTTCCCAAAAATCACCTTTCTTTTGCAGGTTCTTGCTTGTTGCTGTAATTGCTAGATCAATTTTCTTTTGAATTTGATCCTTCAATCTGTTGAAGATAAACTGTGACCAGTTAAAAGGAATACCTTGATAGATGATGGCCATCAATTTGACCCTGAGCTCGGTCATGATCTCCATAGAACCCTTTTTCCTTTCAATATTCCTTGTTATTACAGAAGCAAACTCAGCAAAAGGGCGTTTGAGTGTTGATCTGGGGAAGCTGTATTTCTTGCTATGCCTTCTGGGGTTCTTGGCTATTTCGGTCGAGAATGCATTAATGTCGATTTGCATCTTCTTCAAATCGACGGGACCAGCGTTGGAGAGATTTAGGAATCTGTTGAGGAGACCAGGGGTGATAAGCACTTCTTTTCCAAGCATTGTACTCACAATGAAATCTGGATCACTTTTCTTCTTGTTGGGCACAAAATTTGCATTTTTCCAGAATGCAATTAAGTTCTCGTAGCATATTCCTGTGATTGAGGGGTTCAGGAATGTCATCAGTCCCAGATTGATGCAACCATCAACTAATCTTTGGGCTTGTGAGTCATGTTCACAGAAAGGTAGATAATGCTTAGGTCAGAAAAACGATCATGTGATGATCGACTTTCCATAGTATTTTTCTGTTGGAGAGATTGAAGAAGATGATGCCATTGTTTTGAAGTGTTACAGAAAAAAAAGATAATTTAAAAAAAAAAAAACTCTCGATATTATCTTTTCTCATATCAATCTAGAAATTCTAAAAATAAAAATAAAATGGACTTATCTATTTATGGATCAGCTTTTGAAACACAAGCAAATAGAAAACAAGATAGTTATTCCAACTCAAACACGACAAAGCATTCCCTCTTTACTCGCGGACTAGCGATCTTCATTCCTTTCACATTCGGCGGGTTGTCCCTCGCTGCTGCGTTCTGTTAGGCTAGGGATTTGATTGAGAATTTAATGCTCGGTTTTTCAGAGAAATAGGGTTCGTAAAATACAAAAGCGTAGAAGCTTTCTGAAAAACTCTAAGTGTTGTTTATATAGGAGAATTCTAGGTAGTGTGAATATGGTTGAATATGGAAGGATTTGGTGGATTAATGGCGTGATTTTGTGTATATAAATCATGGTATTTGAGTGTAGTGGGGCAGTGGATTGAGGTATTTAATGATAAATCCTTGGAATCGAGGCATTGCCATCATTCCTTCAACTCAGAAATAACCTCCATGATTTTAATATAGTATACACATGTGTAATCTTCCATAAAATAATTCTCCATAAATTCTCCGATTTTCCATATGTGTATAGTTGATTTTATTCACACTTCACTTTGTTGTTTTCTCCAAGATATTTGCCGGTGGAGTAACTTGACTGGTCACTAGGCCGGTGTAGTGACTCATTTACTGACCTGCTGTATAAAACCGTTCCTAACAATCAGTGAAGTTAACTTCACTGGGTACCAGTGCCTTACCTGCCAAGTGAGCGCACCCAAAATGGTAAAGGTTCAGTCAGCTGGTGAGGTCACTTAGCTGTTTACTCCAGTTAGCTGCTCTTTATAACTTAATCGATTTCAAGCATCCCCAACTCGGTTGTCAATTTACAAAATCTTTCATGACCGAAAGCGTTTAATGAAAATATCAGCTAATTGATCTTCAGTTGATATATATCTCAGGATTACATCCTCTTTTTCAACATGATCTCTGATAAAGTGATGTCTCACATCAATATGATTTGTTCTTGAGTGCAATACAGGAATCTTAGTGATAGATATTGCACTTGTGTTATCACACATAATTGGAATTGCCTTTTCTTCTATTCCATAGTCCCTTAGCTGTTGTCTGATCCATAATACCCGTGCACAGTAGCTACCTGCTGTTATATTTTCTGCTTCAGCTATTGATGTGGATATAGAGTTTTGCTTTTTGCTAAACCATGATACTAGTCTGCTGCCTAGCATCTGAGATGTTCCTGAAGTGCTTTTTCTATCAATCTTGCATCCAACATAGTCTGAATCGGAATATGATATTAATTTGAATCCTCCATCTTTTGGATACCAAATTCCTACATTGATAGTGTTCTTCAGATATTTGATTATCCTCTTAGCTGCATGTAAGTGAGATTCCTTAGGTTGAGCTTGGAATCTTGCACAAACTCCTACTGCAAAAGCTATATCAGGTCCACTTGCAGTTAAATAGAGTATAGACCCAATAATTCCTCTATATAACTTTTGATCAACAGACTTTCCATTTTCATATTTTCCAAGAATAACTCTTTCACACATTGGTGTATCTGATGTGCCTCTTGTATCCATACCATATTTGTGTATCAAGTCTTTTGTATACTTGGCTTGATTTGTAAAGATGCCATCCTTCATTTGTTTCACTTGTAAACCAAGAAAGTAATTGAGCTCTCCCATCATACTCATTTGAAATTTGCTCTTCATTAGATTTGCAAATTTCTCACACAGCTTTTCATCTTCTGATCCAAAGATAATGTCATCAACATAGATCTGAACTAACAAAGTGCTTGTTCCTTCTTCTAGCTTGAAGAGAGTCTTGTCAATAGTTCCTTTGTTGAATCCATTGTTGATTAAGAATTGTGATAGTGTCTCATACCAAGCTCTAGGTGCCTGTTTGAGTCCATATAGTGCCTTTTGATCTTGTACACTTTATCTTCTTTCCCTTTGAGTTGGAAACCAGGAGGCTGTTCCACATAAACTTCTTCTTCCAAAAGTCCATTTAGAAATGCACTCTTGACATGCATTTTATAAACTTTGAAATATTTATGTGCTGCAAAAGCTAGAAAGAGTCTGATTGCTTCCAATCTTGCTACTGGTGCAAAGGTTTCATCATAGTCTATCCCATCTGCTTGAGAGTAGCCTTTTGCAACTAGCCTTGCTTTGTTTCTGACAACTGTTCCTTGTTTCATCCATCTTGTTTCTGAATACCGATTTTGTTCCAATAATGTTTGCCATATCTGGTCTGTCAACAAGTTCCTAGACCTCATTTCTCTCAAATTCATTGAGTTCTTCTTGCATGGCAGTGATCCAGTTAGCATCTTGAATTGCATCATCTATTGTCTATGGTTCCACCTTTGATAAAAAAAAACAAGTTATCATACTTTCCAGTTGTCTTCTGGTTCTAACTCCTGTATGAACATCTCCAATGACTTGTTCTTCAGGGTGATCTCTTAGCCAGTTCAAGTCAGGTTGAAGTTGCTCTTGATTTGGTTCTTCCACAACTTCAGCTTGTCCATCAACTTCATGATCTTGTGTTGTATTGACTGTTGCATCATATTGATTGCCAAAGGAGTGATCGAAGATTGTGGCTAGTAGTGTTGTATTCATATATACTTATCCTTGTGTTGCTTCTTCTTCAAGTTTGTGTAGGTTTTCACCATTTGTGTTTGGTTCATCAAAGACTACATGAATTGATTTTTCAATTACCAAGGTTGTTTTGTTCAGTACTCTAAAAGCTTTACTGGTGTCTGAGTATCCCATGAAGATTGCTTCATCAGCTTTTTCTTCAAAAGTATGTAATTGATACATGTTCAAAACAAAACATTTAGATCCAAACATATCCAAATGTGAAATGTTAGGTTTTCTTCCATTCCAAATTTCATATGGTGTTTTTCCATGATGTTTGTTGATGATAGATCTGTTTTGAGTATAGCATTCTGTATTTGCTGCTTCAGCCCAAAATCTTTTTGGTAGACATGCTTCTGCAATCATGATTCTCATAGCTTCTTTGAGTGTCCTGTTTCTTCTTTCTGCTACACCATTTTGTTGTGGAGTACCTGCTGCTAATAGTTGATGTAGTACTCCATTCTCTTCACAGTAGGTTTTGATTACTTCATTTGGGAACTCTGTGCCTCTATCTGATCTTATCTTGGTGATCTTCAACTCTTTTTCATTTTGTATTCTCTTTAGCAAATCTGGTAGCTTTTTGAGAGTCTCTCTTTTCTTGTTCATGAATATGGTCCAGGTGAATTTGGAAAAGTCATCCACCACTACTAGAGTGTACTAATTCTTTCCACTTACACTCACTGGTGTGACTAGTCCAAAAAGATCAATATGCAAAAGATGTAAGATTCTTGTTGTAGATTGATAAGGTTTTGACTTGAAAGAGCTTTTAATTTGCTTCCCTTTCTGATATGCATCACAAAGACTTTCCTTCTTGAATGTGATCTGTAGAAGGCTTTCCACTAGCTTGTTCTTTGACAATTTGTTGATGGTCTTGAAGTTTAGATGGTTCAGTCTTCTATGCCAAATCCAACAGGTTGATTGCTTATTTTTAACAAGCGGGCAGGTTTCTGCTTTTGTTGTCTTCCAATCCACCACATACATGTTGCATTCTCTTTCCTACAAGTACAACTGTGCTGATTTGACTGTGAATCACCGTGCATCCATCTTTGTGGAAATGCACATTATAGCCTTTGTCACAGAATTGACTGATGCTTTGGAGATTGAAATTTAATCCTTTAACATAAGCCACATTTTGAATCTTCAAATTGTTCTTGAGCATTGTGTCTTCTTCTTGGATAGTTGAAATCATCAACTTCATACCTGTAAGGCATGGCAGAATAATTTCTTGTAGATTTATTGAGATCATTTTGATACAATTCTCTCCTCTTTGGTCCATTTGCATCTTTTTTCACTCTCCAATATGCAGGAGGAAACTTATTTTCATATTGCTTCTTGTGTCCAGGAACATGCCTTCGTTGGATCTTCCTAAACACATGTTGCATAGCATGAAATGGTTTCTTGTTGTATTTTGGGGGTGCACCATTCCAATCATCCTCTGAAGGGTAAAGTCTTCCCTTACCTTTCAGTAAGCCTTTTCCTTTATTTGGCTGGTTTGATGATTTACTCTGCAGTTTCACTACACTGGATTTTGACTTCACCGGTGCAGGATGAGTAGTTGAAACTATGGTCTCTTTTTTTCTGAATTTAGGTCCAGTTTTGGTCCTTGATTTAGAATTTTGTTGTCCATTGTGTCCTTTCTCATCCTGACTGTGGTAGCCAAGACCAGATCTGGATCCAAACCTTTTTGAGGGTTTGTATGCTGGTGCACTGAGTGGTGAAGTGGTGCTCTTAACTGGTAGGGAGATTTTCTCAACTGGTCTGTCAACATCAGATAAGTGATTATCTGCTACTTGTTGATCAGTTGAGTGTATTTCCTTACTAGTTGATTCAGCTTTCATTCAAACCAGTTCTTTCTTTAATCTTTTATTCCCCTCTCTCAGATTCTCACATTCTTGTTCCAGAATTTCATGATTTAATTGAATTTCTTCAAATTTACTCATGAGATTTTGAATTATGTTTGCAGAATCTAAAGGGAGAATTGAAGATTGTGCAGTGTCAGATGTGGATGCAGATGATGAGTATGAACTAGATATTACCTATGTTTCAACAACTTCCTTAGCCATAAGGCATAGATATTCTTTGTCATTTCTGAGCTGTTATATTCATCATCATCTGAATCATTAGTAGATGATTCTTCATTCTATTCACTACTGGTTTCGGCTTTAAGTTCCTTCTTGCTCTTTCTTTATTTTGTTGTTTTGTACTTCTTCTTTTCCTCATCCTTGTCTTTATCTTCAGGGCAATCTGCCTTGAAGTGACCTTTCTTCTTGCAATTGAAACATTTGTATTCATCATCTTTATTCTTCATGTCTTTGCTTGAGTTTGACTTCTTGTTTGATGATGAACTTCCTTTGAATTATTTCCTCTTACTAAACCTGTCAAAACGTTTAATTAGTAAAGCAATATGTTCTTTTAGCTCATGTGTCTCTGTGCTGATTGTATCAGCCGTTTTTCTTTGCTGGGGTGCAACAAGTGCACTGTCCTTGTGTGCCTCTACTGGTGTACTGTCTTGACCGTTTAACTCAAATTCATGAGCCTTTAATTGAGGCATCAGAGTCAAAGTATCGGTTTTTGCAAGATTTATCGTTACTCTGAGTACTGATGTGATGATCTTCCATCTTTCAGGTAGACCTTTCAAGATTTTCAAGAAGTCTTCCATCTGTGGGTATGTATGTCCAAGTTGTTGCAGTTCACTGATGATGCTTGAAAATCTGTTATCCACTTGATCAATGGATTCATCATTCTTCATATTGAAGTTTTTGAATTTCTGTTTTGCCACAGACAATTTGTTTCCCTTGACTGCCTCTGATCCTTCATTGATCAGTGCTAATTTATCCCACATCTCATTTGCTGTTTTGCAGTCATTGATCCTCATGAGCATGTTATTGTCCAGAGTTTTCAAGATCGTGTCTTTTGCAACAAAGTCAAGATTTGCTCTTCTTCTATCATCCTTGGTCCAATCTTTCTTAGGTTTCTCTATTTTCTTTCCTTGATCTGCTCATGTGGCTATCACAGTCATCATCTCGATTGGGCCATCATTGATTACATCCAGCATCTCCTCATGAGTTGCTGCAAGATGAGACAACATCCTTATTTTATATTCATCAAAATTATTAACATTGAACACAGGCACTTTAGAAATGAACTTTGAGGAATCCATAAGTACAAATAAGAGATATGTTTAGAAGGCACGGATTTGGAAACTACTTTGAAAATATGTGATCTCTTTATTACCAGAAATCAGATCTGAATAGGTTCTGATACTTGGAACACTACTCTGATACCAATTGTTGGTCCCAGAGAAGGGTAAAAGTATAGTCAGAGGGGGAGTGAATGACTATACTGGAGTATCAAAAACTTTTCTCAATGTAAAAGATTTTGGGCAGCGGATAAGTCCCTTCTTTCAATACTGATTCAAAGTAGGATATGCACACATATAGTATGAATTAAGCAGTAAGTAAGTGCAGTAAAGTAAAGTGATGAGAGTAAAGAGACACAAAGGTTTATAGTGGTTCAGGGTGGTGTAATCCCTTAATCCACTCTTCTCCTGTGATGATTGGAGGAATTCACTATTGTTTTCACTGATACAATAGTTACATTGTCCTTGGCTACACAAGCTTCACAATCTCCGAGACTATCACTCCCTGGCTTAAAAAATTCAGTGACTCTGTCTTCAACATTGCTCATTGGGAACAAATCCTTCAGCAGCTATCACAAACACAACTCTTTCTCAGATGGCTCTGATTCAGTTGCTTGACTGGTGTGAATTGTATTCATAGATTCTACTGATCAATCTCAGTGCTTGATGTTGAATTTTTGCTCTGATTGCTGAGTTGATCTCAAACTCTCACGTCGTACTCTTGAAGCCTCTGTACCCGCTCTGGTCCTAGTGAACACCATCCTAAAGATCAAGGAAAACCAGAACGTTACTAAAAGATCTAAAGAAAAGTTATCTTAAAAGAAATGAAGTCTAAAAGGCGCTTCGTCTCTGATACCAACTGTAACTCCCTATTCCCGGACAACGAGTCCTTATCCGGAAAAAGAATGTTCGGCACGTATAAATAAAAAAATCCACTTTATACGTATGCCTCTTCTACGTCGTATCGAGTTAAGCAAAATGGATGAAAAAGATTTGGGTAATAATTCTTTTTCAAATAACCAAGAATAGAAACTCAATATCTAAAGATCGAAATGTAGCATTTATTTCATTGGGAAAAGAAATCAAACGAAAACCAAAACCTACGAAAAACCTTCAAACGTAAACTAAAAGAGAAATACAAAATTTCCAAAGGAACTTTAAGCCTAAAATAATAAATAAAAGCATGAGTAAATAAACGCTTCAACTCCGGTGTTCTCAAACGTCGTCATCAAAGTCCTCCTCGAACTCCAGATTTACCTGTTCGTCTTCTCTCCCCAAACACATAAAAAACATGCATTTGAGGTAAGTACATTGTACATAGTAAGAAGTAAAAGCTACAAATTAACTTAGGCTCTTTAACAGTTTTTATTTTAACAATTATCTTTACGAGACCGACTCGATCTAAGGTTCATTCTATGCCCATCGACACTTCACAACTATACGTTTCTAGCTTAGCCTATCTTGGTTACATCATTACTCAATGGCACTATGCATGGCGTTCATCAGCCTGAATATATACTTTCTAACTAACGGTGATTAGCACCGATTAGTTCCGGGGTCGCCCCGGTATGCGTATACGTCTGATGAATTTCCTCCACTACCCTTCAGCCTTTTAAGCCAGTAGCGTTGTTCACCTTTTATGAACGTATCACATCGCTGATACGAAATAGTGCCTAACCGAGAATAAGTGACATTTATCTTTTACTACACCTATGTAATTATTATTGTGAATTAACTAGCCACCTAAGTGTTTCAAAGCAAAACTCACTTATCAACTATGCTCCCTCACTTAGACAGCTAGACATCACCTCCTATCAAATACATAGACATTGATGAACTCTAGATCATCAAAGCACAAGCCCTTTCATGCCTTTCCGACTGTCCCGAAATTCAAATCCATTTAAGAGAACGTCTGGTACCGGAACCAAACGCATCAGAAACTCAATCGGGGCTTGTTTATGTTTAGTTAGTGTTATTAGTTCACGAAAGACTGTTTAAAAACCAAAACATAGCTTAAACAACATTTTATTAAAAACTGGGGGCAATGCGTGTGCATCCTTGTGGAATGCATGCGCATTCCCTGACCAGAGACATGCTGGAAGTCAGAGCCTAGCCAATGCGTGCACATTGCTCATTCTGGGAGCAACTCCTTAGAACCTGAACCAACAATTTGTGCGCATTCCCTAGAATGCGTGCGCATTGAACCTGCTGTGAAAAGGATGGAACATCCTGAATCACGAATGCATATGCATTCCTTTGAATGCATGCGCATTCAACCTACTGCAACTAAACTAAACAATCCTGTAATAGGAATACGTAAGCCAGCGTATGCCTGCGCATTCAATGCAGAAAAACCCTAAACATACGTTCTTCAACACTTAACGATCTCTACTCGAATCCAAACATGACTTACATGATTTTTCTCATAAAAACACCAGAAAAACATAACATTTATGATCCAAATCAAAGCATAATCCTTGAACATCATCTAGGCCAAAATCTTGATACAAAACGCATCAAAACGAGATCTAACTCCTCTAAACCATAATCAATGTGTAGGAAGAGCTTCTGACCTTTTAAGAAAGCAATTCCAACACAAACACTCAGAAAAACTGTAGCAAATTTGTTTCTTTTCTGCAGAAACCTATGTGATCAATCCATAATTAAATTAGATACGATCACACGCTTCTATTAACACAAAACTACAAATTTAGGAGTTTAGATCCATTAAACTCGATTGAGAACGCAACTAGGGCTCAAAACATACCTTGACACAGTATCAGTTTTCTGGTATTGAATCGACGCTCTCTTTACGATGATTCCGTTGCTCTACTCTGATCTGAAAACGATTGAGGTCTGACTTAGCAACTGATTAAAAAAAATCTCTCAGCCCATGAAAAGACTCTCTTCGCCGTTCCCTCACAACGTAGGAAGTTTCTGATTTCTTTTTGGTTATGGGAATTAATGAGATTTATTTTCCTTAAATAGTTAATCCCAAAAATAATTTCTTATTATTTTTCCCTTATAATAAAATCAGATTTTCCTTAATATATACATATACAATTTCAAAATATATATATTTATCTTATAGAACTTAACTCCAATAATAGAAGTCAGAATAATAATATTTAGTTTTCGCAAAATGACACGTCTGCCCTTTCCGGAAAATCGGGATATTACATTCCTCCCCCTTTAAGAGGAGTTTCATCCTCGAAACTAGAATATACTTGGTAAGTCCATAAAATCTTGGAACTCGCTGATCATATCGTTCTTCAACTTCCCAAGTGGCTTCATCCGGTGAATGATTGCTCCATTGCACCAAAACCAAAGGGATCAATCGTCTCTTAATCATCTTTTCTTTCCGGACTAAAATTCTAATCGGTTTGTCATCATACGCAAGATTAGCTTGAAGAACTTCCGGATCAACTGTAGTTTCAACATCACTCTTGGACAAACACTTCTTTAACATCGACACATGAAAAACGTTATGAACTCTTGACATTGATTCCGGTAACTTAAGCTTATATGCCAACGGTCCGACTCTTTCCATAATCTCAAATGGTCCAACATACCTTGGACATAGCTTTCCCTTTTGTCCAAAACGTTTCACTCCCTTCATCGGTCAAGCTCACATATAAACTCTCTTACCGACTTCAAACTCGAGAGGCCTTCTTCTAACATCTGCCAACTTTTCTGTCTATCTTGAGCTGCCTTCAAATTCTACTAACCAACTGAACTATTTCCTTAGCTTCTTCAACCAACTCCGGCCCGGTGACTTGTCTTTCCCCAACTTCATCCCAAAACAGCGGCGTTCCACATCTTCTTCCACACAAAGCTTCAAATAGTGGAATGCCTATACTTGCGTGGTAACTGTTGTTATAGGAAAACTCCGCTACAGGTAGGAAATCATCCATGATCCGCCTACTTACAAAACACATGCTTTCAACATGTCTTCAAGTGTTTGGATGGTTCTTTCTGACTGCCCATCTGTCTGAGGATGAAAGGCCGTACCCATATCCAACCTTGTACCAAAAGCTTGCTGCAAACCTTTCCAAAACAGACTAATGAACCGACTATCTCGATCCGAGACTATAGAAATAGGTACTCCGTGTAACTTCACTATATTATCCTAGTACAGTGTGGTCATCTTCTTCAAGGGCATATCAACCTTAAACGGTAAGAAATGAGCGGATTTGGTCAATCTATCCACAATCACCCAAATCGCATCATGTCCGCCTCTTGTCTTAGGTAAACAGGTAATGAAATCCATCGCGATCTTATCCCATTTCCAATCAGGGATATCCAATGTCTTAAGCATTAATTCCTCCCGGTCTTCTATGCTTTGCTTTCTTGCAAGTATCACATTCTGCTACAAACTTGGCTATTTCCACCTTCATCGAGGGCCATCAAAACTTTTCTTTCATGTCTCTGTATATTTTAGTTGCTCCTGGATGAACTACAAAAGCAATCCTATATGGCTCTTCCATAACTCTTTGCCTTAGATCACCGACATTTGGCACACACAACCGATCCTGGTACCAAATATTTCCATTCTTATTTAACACATAACCTACAGTGGGCTTCTCTCTTGCAATACGTCAGGATCCTACACCATGACCTCAACCAAGGTATAACTTTATCTATGGTGAACCCGGGGAAGCCCACATCCGTGTCACTATAGTAGGGGACATTCCACCGGTCTACGTTCCCCCAGAATCCAACATTTACCCTCCACTAGTGAGTGTCTACCCTCCACCGGTAAGCCACCCCTCTCCACCAGTTTTCCACCATCAGCAGCACCAGACCTTTTATCCACCGCCAATAGGTCACACTCCTCGACCTACTATACCCTCTTCACTACGTTTTGATCATTAGCATGGCATTGGTTACCCACCCCATGGTCTCTATCAACCACCACCCTACCAACAATAGCCTTACCAGCAAGAAATACCTTTTGGATACCAACCAGTTCCACCAGTTAGACCCTTTTTTGAGCAAGCACCACCAGTTGATTGGTATACATGGCTAAGAAGGAACAGAGTTCAAGACTTCTTTAGAAATGTGGAACACTCAAAGTCTGAAGAGTGGCTAAGGAGTTTTGAGAAGGCATGAAGGAACATAAATGTCCCTGAATCTGAGATGGCCCAGTTGGCAGTTGATTTTCTTTTGGGTGCAGCTGAAGCTTGGATTGATGCTATAGAGAGTAGCAGCGGGAAAGTGACAGATTGGGAAAGCTTTAAGGTTATGTTTTACAATGAGTATTTTCAGCAACAATGCAAGTAGACAAGGTGAGCCATTTCTTAAAACTTAAGCAGGGTATTCATTTGACGGTATCTCAATACACCAACAAGTTCAACGAGTTGGGAAGGTTCTACCCTGAACTTATGAAGGTTGAAGAGAGGAAGATGGCACTTTACAAAGAAGGATTATCCCACGAGATACAATATAGTATGTTAGGTTTCACAGCAAAGAATATGGCTGAACTTCTGAACAAAGCCTTAGAGGTTGAGACCTTCCGGAAAAAGGCCACCGTGGTTATTGGGAACAAGATAAGTTTTAGAGCAAGTCAAGGCTATAACCGAGGAGCACCGCAGCCAAATTCCAAGAAGACGACAGCCTCTGTGGCAGGTAAACCTCCAACCGGTGCACCACTTTGCCCTAAGTGCAATAGGAATCACTCAGGTGAGTGCTGAGTTCACGTAAACGGTTGTTATCTCTGTGGAGAAATGGGACATTTTGCTAAGACCTGTCCAATGAAGGGAGCTTCTATTAATTAGAAGCAAGGAAATGGAAATGGCAGCCCAAGTCGCCCAATTTGAGTGTTTGCAATGGATGCTGAGATGGCTAAACCATATGATAATGTTATTTCAGGTACCTTTATGGTTTATTTTGATTTATTAGAGTACTTCTATAGCACGGTTTAAATCATGTTGTAGCTGTATTTAAATAAATGAATTCACATCATAGGTACAATAATATTAGACAACTTAGCAGTTACGGCATTGTTTGATACGGGAGCGTCTGACACCTTTGTGTCAACTAAGATAGCTAAGAAGCTTAACTTACCAATGGAAACTTTAAGAAACACTTTGGAAATAACAACCTCATTAGGAAAGTTAACTAAGGTATCTAAGTTGATGCCACAAGTGGACGTGCGAGTAGGAACGTATCATTGCAAGAGTGACATTACGGTTTTGGACTTTTCGGATTTCGATGTAATTCTTGGAATAGATTGGCTATCCGAGAATTATGTTCACCTGGATTGTTGAGAAAAGAGAGTGACCTTTAAAGTACCCATGATAGATTGGCTATCCGAGAATTATGTTCATCCGATAATTTCAGCAGTAGGCGATAAGAGCATGTCAGAAGGGTTGTGAAGGCTACTTGTTGTACGCAGTGGATGTGGAGCAATTGAAGCCTAAGCTAGAGGAAGCCCCTGTAGTGAAAGAGTACCCTGAAGTGTTTCCAAAGGAGTTATCATGAAACATGCCAGATAGAGCGAGAGAGTTTGAGATCAAGTTGGTACCCGGAGCGGCACCAGTTACTAAGGCTCCCTATAGAATGGCACTGGCTGAATTGAAGGAGTTTAAAGCTCTACTTAAGGATATGCTTGAGAGAAATATAATTCAGCCTAGTACTTTGCCTTGGGGAGCCCTAGTGTTGTTTGTCAAGAAGAAAGATGGTAGCATGAGGATGTGTATAGACTACAAAGCATTGAATAACCTCAGCATCAAGAATAAGTATCCCCTACCAAGGATTGACGATCTGTTTAATCAAAGGAAAGAGAGTGTTTTCCAAGATTGATCTTAGGTCCGGTTATCATCAGTTGAAGATCATGGTAGTGGATATACTAAAGACGGCTTTCAGAACGAGGTATGGACATTTTGAGTTCTTGGTCATGCCATTCGGACTCACTAATGCTCCATCTGCATTTATGGATTTAATGCAGCGTGTTTTCATGCCATACATGGGCAAGTTTGTGATAGTGTTCATAGACGACATCCTAGTATACTCAACGGATGAGAAAGAACATGAGGAACACCTAAGGATAGTGTTGGATACTTTAAAGAAGAACCAGTTGTATGCTAAGTTCTCAAAGTTTGACTTTTGGTTGCATCAGGTTAGTTTCTTGGGTCATGTCATTTCTGGAGATGGCATTAAGTTTGATTCGGCAAAGATTGAAGTAGTTGAGAAGTGGTCCAGACCTACTACAATTTCTAAGGTTAGAAATTTTCTCGGTTTGGCTGGCTATTATAAGAAGTTTGTACAAGACTTCTCAATGATAGCTACCCCACTTACCCGGCTCACTCAGAAGAATGTGAAGTTTGAGTGGACAAGTGAGTGCGAAGATGCTTTCTAGACTTTGAAAGAGAAGTTGACTACGGCCCCAATTTTTGAGGTTCCGGAGATCTTTGATAACTACGACGTTTATACCGATGCTTCCGGACAAGGTTTAGGTTGTGTGTTGATGCAAAGAGGAAAAATGATCGCTTATGCATCTAGACAGATGAAAGTGCATGAGAAGAATTACCCAACACATGATCTAGAATTGGCAGCGGTAGTGTTTGCCCTAAAGATTTGGAGGCACTACTTGTATGGAGTTAAGGCTAGGATCTTCACCGACCACAAGAGTTTAAAGTACTTATTCACTCAGGAGAATTTGAATATGAGGCAAAGTAGATGGTTAAAGTTCGTAAAGGATTACGACTTGGATATTCAGTACCATCCAGGTAAAGCCAACGTAGTGGCAGATGCTTTAAGCAGAAAACCAGTGTTTGCAGTTTCAAGCATTGAAGATGTTGTAGAACGGTTAGATGGGCTGACAATCCAGAGTTTTGATTAGATTGAAGACCGGAAATTTATGGCTCCGTTGTTAGCGAGATCTGAGTTGATGGATGATATTCAGGAAAAACAAGATGAAGATCCAGTTTTAGTTGTTTTAAAGCGAGTTGCAAGAGAGAATCCTACTGTAGGTTATGTGTTACATAAGAATGGAAATCTTTGGTACCAGGATCGGTTGTGTGTGCCTAATGTCGGTGATCTAAGGCAGAGAGTTATGGAAGAGGCACATAGGATTTCTTTTGCAGTTCATCCAGGAGCAACTAAAATGTACAGAGACATGAAAGAATAGTTTTGGTGGCCCTCGATGAAGGTGGAAATAGCCAAGTTTGTAGCAGAATGTGATACTTTCAAGAAAGCAGAGCATAGAAGACCAGGAGGAATGCTTAAGCAATTGTATATCCCTGAATGGAAATGGGATAAGATCACGATGGATTTCATTACCGGTTTACCTAAGACAAGAGGCGGACATGATGCGATTTGGGTGATTGTGGATAGATTGACCAAATCCACTCATTTCTTACAGTTTAAAGTTGATATGCCCTTGAAGAAGATGACCACACTGTACTTGGATAATATAGTAAAGTTACACGGAGTACCTATCTCTATAGTCTCGGATCAAGATAGTCGGTTCATTAGTCGGTTTTGGAAAGGTTTGCAGCAAGCTTTTGGTACAAGGTTGGATATGAGTACGGCCTTTCATCCTCAGACATATGGGCAGTCAGAAAGAACAATCCAAACACTTGAAGTCATGTTGAGAGCTTGTGTTTTGGAAGTAGGCGGATCATGGGATGATTGCCTACCTGTAGCGGAGTTTTCTTATAACAACAGTTACCACGGAAGTATAGGCATTCCACTATTTGAAGCTTTGTATGGAAGAAGATATGGAACGCCGCAGTTTTGGGATGAAGTTGGGGAAAGACAAGTCACCGGGCCGGAGTTGGTTGAAGAACCTAAGGAAAGAGTTCAGTTGGTTAAGAAGAATTTGAAGGCAGCTCAAGATAGACTGAAAATTTGGCAGATGGTAGATGAAGGCCTCTTGAGTTTGAAGTCGGTGAGAGAGTTTATCTGCAAGCTTGACCGATGAAGGGAGTGAAATGTTTTGGACAAAAGGGAAAGCTAAATCCAAGGTATGTTGGACCATTTGAGATTCTGGAAAGAGTTGGACCATTGGCATATAAGCTTAAGTTACCGGAATCAATGTCAAAAGTTCATAACGTTTTTCAAGTGTCGATGTCAAAGAAGAGTTTGTCCAAGAGTGATGTTGAAACTACAGGTGATCCGGAAGTTCTTCATGCTAATCTTGCGTATGATGAGAAACCGGTTAGAATTTTAGACGGGAAAGAAAAGATGATTAAGAGACGATTGATCCCTTTGGTTTTGGTGCAATGGAGCAATCATTCACTGGATGAAGCCACATGGGAAGTTGAAGACGATATGATCAGTGAGTTCCAAGATTTTATGGACTTACCCGGTATGTTCTAGTTTCTAGGACGAAACTCCTACTAAGGGCGGAGGAATGTAATATTCTGATTTTCGGAAAAGGGCAGACGTGTCAGTTTGCAAAAACAAAATATTATTATTCTGACTTCTATTATTGGAGTAAGCTTTATAAGATAAATATATATATATTTTGAAATTGTATATGTATATATTAAGGAAAATATGATTTTATTATAAGGGAAAAATAATAAGAAATTATTTTTGGGATTAACTATTTAAGGAAATAAATCCCATTAATTCTCATAACCAAAAAGAAATCAGAAACTTCCTACGTTGTGAGGGAACGGCGCAGAGAGTCTTTTCTAGGGCTGAGAGATTTTTTTTAATCAGTTTGCTAAGTCGGATCTCAATCATTTTCAGATCAGAGTAGAGCAACGGAATCGTCGTAAATAGAGCGTCGATTCAATACCACAAAGCTGAGACTTTGTCAAGGTATGTTTTGAGCCCTAGTTGCGTTCTTAATTGAGTTTAATGGATCTAAACTCCTAAATTTGTATTTTTGTGTGAATAGAAGCATGTGATCGTATCTACTTTAATTATGGATTTATCACATAGGTTTCTGCAGAAAAAGAACAAATTTGCTGCAGTTTTTCTGAGTGTTTGTGTTGGAATTTCTTGCTTAAAAAGGTAAGAAGCTCTTCCTACAAATTGATTATGGTTTAGAGGAGTTAGATCTCGTTTTGATGCGTTTTGTATCAAAATTATGGCCTAGATGATGTTTAAGGATTAAGGTTTGATTTGGATCATAAATGTTATGTTTTTTAGGGTTTTTATGCGTTGAATGCGCACGCATTCGCTGGAATGCACATGCATTCCTGTTACAGGATTGCCTAGTTTAGTTGCAGTAGGTTGAATGCACACGCATTCAAAAGAATGCGCACGTATTCAAAGGAATGCGCACGCATTCATGATTCAGGATGTTCCATCCTTTTCACAGCAGGTTCTATGCGCACGCATTCCAGGGAATGCGCACGAATTATTGGTTCAGGTTCTAAGGAGTTGCTCCTAGTATGAGCAATGCACGCGTATTGGCTGGGCAGTGACTTCCAGCATGTCTCTGGTCAGGGAATGCGCACGCATTCCACAAGGATGCGCACGTATTGCCCCTAGTTTTTAATAAAATGTTCTTTAAGCTATGTTTGGATTTTTAAACAGTGTTCTTTAAACACTAACTAAACATAAACAAGCCCCGATTATGTTTCTGATGCGTTTGGTTCCGGCACCGGACGTATTCTTAAAGGTAGTTGAAGTTCAGGACCGTCGGAAAGGCATGAAAGGGCTTGTGCTTTGATGATCTAGAGTTCATCAATGTATGTGTACTTGATAGGAGATGATGTCTAGTTGTCTAAGTGAGGGAGTAGAGTTGATAAGTGAGTTTTGCTTTGAAAACACTTAGGTGGCTAGTTAATTCACAATAATAATTACATAAGTGTAGTAAAAGATAAAACGTCACTTATTCTCGGTTAGGCACTATTCAAATCAGCGATGTGATACGTTCATAAAAGGTGAACAACGCTACTGGCTCAAAAGGCTGAAGGGTAGTGGAGGAAATTCATCGGACGTATACGCATACCGGGGCAACCCCAGAACTAATCGGTGCTAATCACCGTTAGTCTGCAAGTATATCTTCTGGCTGATGAACGCTATGCACAGTGCCCTTGAGTAATGATGTAACCAAGATAGGCTAAGCTAGAAACGTATAGTCGTGAAGTGTCGATTGGCACGGAATGAACCTTAGATCGAGTCGGTCTCCTAAAGATAATTGCTTAAATAAAAACTGTTAAAGAGCCATAGTTAATTTGTAGCTTCTACTTCTTACTATGTACAATGTACTTACCTCAAATGAATGTTTATTTATGTGTTTGGGGGATAGAAGACGAACAGGTGGATCTGGAGTTCGAGGAGGACTTTGATGACGACGTTTGAGGACGCCGGAGTTGAAGCGTTTATTTACTCATGCTTTTAGTTATTATTTTAGGCTTGAAGTTCCTTTGGAAATTTTGTATTTCTCTTTTAGTTTACGTTTGGAGGTTTTACGTACGTTTTGGTTTTCGTTTGATTTCTCTTTCCAATGTAATAAATGTTACATTTCTATCTTTAGATATTGAGTTTCTATTCCTGGTTATTTGAAAAAAATTATTACCCGAGTCTTTTGCTTCCTTTTTGCTTAAATCGATATGACGTAGTAGAGGCTTACGTATCAAGTGGAATTTTTTTTATTTATACGTGCCGAACGTTCTTTTTCCGGATAAGGACTCGGTGTCCGGGAACGAGGCGTTGCAGTAACGCTGCTTACAGAAGTTGAATTAGAGAAACGGAGGTAACAGTTGATCTGCTTGCGGTGGGGGTAGATCTTCAGTGTGTTTGTATACTGGTCACTGTCGTTCCATATTCTTCACCAGAATGTTCAAAAAGAGTCTGCATGAGGTAATATTCTCAGTGGCCTTGATTGCTCAAATCAGTAATCTTGATTATTGTTAACTTTTCTAGCTCAATTGACTTTGTCTGAGGAAAGGCTCCTCTTCAAAGAATTTGAGGTAAATTCTAGGTTTTTACAATAAATTGAGAAAAGGTTCTCATGATTTTTAGTTAAAGAGTGTAACTTGATGAATAAATAGGGTTCTCCGTTTTTTTAGTTACACATAAGGTGATGACCGACTACAATCATGATTTGCTGAAGAGTTAGTCGCAGGTGGGTGGTACTACGCCATTGCTAAGACTGATGCTGGGCTTAGAACAAGTTTTTTTTTTTTTTTTTCCTTTTACCAAAAAAAAAATAAAATTATCTTAGTGCTTATTAATATACATGTTTGACCTGGTACTGGTAGTAAAGCTTTTTGCTTGGATGCTGAAGTTCAATAGACAATCCTTTCTTCTCTGCTGTCACAAACACATTGATGCACTGGATGGTGTTTTTGAATTGGCGAATATGGTTTTTCTTTGAAAAGTCATCTTTTCCAACGATGCACCTTAACATGAGGAGGTCCGTCGGTCAGTCCAAGATTGGAAACGAAATACCAGGCAGTTTTTCTTTTGTTTTTTAAAGGTTAGGCAGTTTCTCTGATTCCATTAACGTGTGCTTGATTTTTATTCTATCTCTACGGTTACTCTTTTCTTGTCCTTCGTCTTTTTTTTTCTCTCTCTACTTGGAACTAAGTTTCTTACTGTGTTAAAAATATTGAGAATGAAACTATCCAATTACAGCAGCTAAAGTTGATGAGAGTAACTGGAGCATTTCTTGTTCCAATGTAAGACAAGAAAAATTCAACAAGTATTTTTTGCAACAGTAAAATTCATTTCCAATTTTCAAACTCTTTAATTGAATACGTAATTTAATTCTCAATACATGATCATATTATATGTGAACAATAGGTGTACATGAGTTGCTGTCCTTCTATGAACTATAACTCAAAATCAATTATGGTGTGCTGCCTACAATTGATACAGTAGTGCAGCTGATAACTTTGAAAAATATTACAACATGTGTAGTTTTAATTGTTGAATAACATGTGTTTACACTTTGTGTATTTGGCTATAAATAGCCTTGATCATCATTGTAATTGAATCATCCAGTGAGAAGCTTAAGAACAAAGCTTTCTATAATAAAAAGTGTTTCTTTGTGTTTGTTGAATCAATTGAAACATTGTGTTGTGTTTCTACAATTGGTATTAGAGATAGGTTGAGCCATTACCTCCGACCGAGATTGTTTTTCCGGTGAGGTTTCTCAAAAAAAAGTTGCAGACAAATTTTTTTTGGCAGCTTGCATTTAAGCTCGCTTCATTTTCACCAGCTGCCAGTTTTTGTTCAAACTTGGTAGTGCTTTTTAATCCATTCCATTTTTGCCTTTCATGATCATCATTTTTGTTGTTCCTCAAAGTATTCAAAAAAAAAAAAAAAAAAAAAACGAGCTTGAAATCTACACAGGCATTGAATTCCATCTTGAATCATTTCCTCCATTACAGCTTTGAGTTGATTAGAAGACTCTTCTTTTATTGTGACTTGTGAGACGTATGAAGCCCAGTCACTTTCCTTACTTCTTCTAAGTCAACAACTGACTTTCTTTGAGTTGGCTTTGCTTATCTGAGTAAATAAAAGCCACTCGATTGAAGTTAAAGGAATTGTCTTGTCATCTACCTATTCTATCTATTATTAAGAGCAAGAATTTGCTCTCCTCCTGTGCTTCCACGTAGGTGGCTTGTGAGAGTAAATTTGACGCTGACACGTGTCCCTGCCACTAGCATATAATAATAATATAATTTTTTATTTAAAGTTAGTTTGTTGCTTTTTTTTTCCTTATTTTTTATTTTATATTTTTATTGTGGCAGCTAGCAAAAAAAAAAATTCACACATTGGCACGTGTGTTGCTACAGAAATTATGGAGTGTTTACCATTTATTGTAGCCAGTTGTTACGCTGTTTTGTTGTTTTTGTCTTGGGTTTTTGTTTTTATTTTTATTCACCTTAGCTTATGTTATTATATTATTATTATTATTTTTATTGTTTAAAATATTATTCTGAAAAGAGTTGTTTACGTTCCACGACACGTACACGAATATGTCGCACGATGCGCGCACGAAACGGCGTTACGGTTAATTCCAAGATTTAATGGCGTTTAAGCGCGCGCGCGAGACACATTATGTATATATATAGGTTGTGTAAATATGGACAAGTTTCATTTTACACATTATGTATATACACATTTGATTTTACGGTTTAATAACACGACACGCCGTTGATACATTATAGAAATCGTGTTTTCTAACATTTTCACCGAATAAAACTTAGGTCAAGGAAAAAAAAATGGGTTCGTGAATGCATGTAGGTGTCGGTGCCGTGTTGTGGAGTGTCGATACCGTGACGGATCTTAAACTTTTAAAGAATATTGTTTTTATCTATATATGATACATATATATATATATATATATATATATATATATATATATATATATATATATATATATATATGATGTAATTATCTAATCTAATCTAAATATAAATAAGATATAAGAACCTGTACACATTTACACATTATGTATATACACATTTGATTTTACGGTTTAATAACGACACACCATTGATACATTATAGAAATCGTGTTTTTTTAACATTATCATTGAATAAAATTTAGGTCAAGGGAAAAATATGGGTTCGTGAATGCATGTAGGCGTTGGTGCCGTGTTGTGGAGTGTCGGCACCGTGTCGACACTAATATACATGGTGTCATTGTGTAACTAATATAAATTTAGCTGAAGGGAAAAAAATTACAAACAATTGGGTTGCATGAATTTAGTGAGGTGTTGGTGTCTCTTTGTGGAGTGTCGACACCGTGACGGATCTTAACCTTTTAAAGAATATTGTTTTTATATATATATATATATATATATATATATATATATATATATATATATATATATATATATGTAATTATCTAATCTAATATAAATAACATATAAGAACCTGTACACATTTATTAGTATTAGTAACCAGTAATTAAATTAATAATAGGAGGACAAAATATATTACAACTGTATTGCACTTGCACAGGTCTTGGTTTCTTCCGTTTCCAAGAAAGAAAGCAAGATTCATAGACAGATTGGTTTTTTTCTCTTTTTGTTTTCTCTTGTTTTAATTTATTCCAGAAAAAAGTCCCTATCACCAGCCGGTTGCAAAAAGGGTTTCCATCAAATTTCAATCAATCCAGCAATTTGGATCTTGGATTCCTAAGGGTGAGAAAGATTTTATCACCTGTCCAAGATTTTTCTATGAATTATCCAAAGGTGGATTAACCGGTGTTTACACGATTTGGTAGGAATTGGGTCTAATCAAGCAAGAAAAAGCCGAGTGAAGAAGCGGCGGCGATGGAGAGTACGGGAAGCCTTTTAACCGGTGGATTATTTCTACGGATATTGTGCCGATTCAAGGGTTTTACACGGTAGGTTTTCGATTCAAGGCTTTTATCTGGTTAAAGCATTATTTTCTCCTTTTTTTCTCTGTACATAATCCCTGCTCGTTGAGTCTTTATAAGCAGGGTTATTTTCTTCACTCATACTCACTAGACTCTTCTTTCTGCTGTCCAGATTATCTCTATTAAAGGAAGAAGTCAAAACAAGCTCATTGCGGGTGGCTTGCTTTATTCCCTTTGTTGATTATTTATTGTATGTTTGCATGCTTATTTATTATTTCTATCTGTAAATGTCCTTCAATCTCTGTTTGCAGTGATGATTTGGTGGTTTAAATTTATTGATTTGGGTTCTATATTACCGTGTTTGCTTCATTTATGTATGCATGCCTTCTTTTCACTGTTCTAGATGTATTTACATCCTCTTTTTTTGTGTTGCTTGTTACAATTAATGTTGTTGGCTTGTGCATTTGATGTGTTTCATTTATATTCCACTATATTTATTTTTCCTCAAATGTCCGATGCCCGCAAGATAAAAGTTGGGGTAGCTTGTGCACTTAGTTTGTTGATGCATTTTTTAACAAATAAAGTTCATTCCTTCTTTGGTTTGTATAAATTAAGTTCATTCCTTCTTTGGTTTGTATAAATTATACCAAATATAGTTCATTCCTTTTTCATTTGTACAAATTGAGAAAAAAATATGCTTTACACCATACAATTCATTATATGTTTTTCTTTTGGTTAACTGATATGAGAAAACTTATTTTGGCCTTCTGACATTCATTTTAGATGTGTGGTCTAAATTAATATGGTGTGGTTTTCATTCTTCTAGATGGTTAATGTTTCTGTCTACATTTTGTAAAGATAAAGATAAAAATATCATCAGGTTCATGTAGTTTTTCTTCATACAAGTCTGTTATGTTGGCTTTTGATGGGTTTTTTTTTTAAGTTGCTCTGCTCCCTTTGTTTCTGTATGCATGCCTGCTCTTCGTGTTAGGAATGTACTTGATCCTCCTTTTTCTGCTATGTTAGTTGGAATTACTGGTTTTCTTTTCTGAGTTTGGTTTACTGATGATGCAGCTTTACCAAATACAGTTTATTCCGTTTTCAGCTTTTATGAATTATACCTGATATGTTTCCTTTTCATAAATGACAAGAAAAAGAAAGATGCTTTACAACATATAGATCATTCAGTGGTTTTTTTGGGCCATGTGATATAAGAAAATTTCATTTGAGTTTCTAGCTTCCACTCTGGATGTGTGGCCTGAATTAATATGGTGTTCTTCTCATGCTTCTAGGCGGTTAATGTATTATGTATAGGTTTATTATTGTAGTTGTGTTTCTTTTTTCTTTTTTCCTTTTTTCCTTTTTTCCTTCTTCACAAACTTGGCTTGTAAGAGGCTGCTATGGTTAGAATAATTATTTCATTTTATTCTAATGTGTTCCATGTGTACTCTGCATTGTATAGATAAAAACATCATCAGGTTTTTTTTCTTGGTACAAGTCTGTTGTATTGGCTTTTGATGGCCTTTTTGTTGGTTTGAGACCGCCTCTGATGTTTTTTCTCTTTGTATAAGGCTACGGTGCTCATTTGGTGTATTACGGAGGTGCTGTTGTTGCGGGTTTTCCGTGCTTGTGTACATGTGCAATGGCACTTTGCTCGGTATTGCTTTGCAATGTTCTTAGTTTATTATCTCAACTTTAGTATTATATTAAGTCATAAGTTGTTTTGGTTAAGTACTTCGTCGTAGTTCGGTATTGGTTGCTCTTTTGCAGTAGTCTTTTGTTTCCCTATCAAGAAACGTTAACCTATTCAGGGTTGTTTTAAGGCCTTCAAACCAATGTTTAAGCAGCATATTACACCTAATTTGGTTAAAAAAACTGAACACGAAAAAGCAAGTAATAGAGCGAGAAATCTTGAAAGATGGAGAGAGAGAAAAACAAAAGATAAAAAAGACTTTAGACATAACAGAGAAATTGCTGCACCAACCATTCAAGATGCGAAGAGACATAAATTGTCACATGAAACTGCTCATGCTCCAATAGAATCTCGATATGCTGTAGGCTGCTCATCTGAAAAACATGATGAAAATGAACAACTAACAAAACAGCCTCATGTAGACTGTTCATTGTTGTCCTGTGATGTGTTACCCTTGAATTCCCAGCCTGTTTTAAGCAGTTTCGTTAGCCAACCGTCTGCCCTAGAAAGTGCAGATCAAAGTTTCTTGAGTTCAACCTCAATAATAAGTGAGCATGGAGAGAACGAAATAAGTGAGAGAAACAAAAAAATATTACGTTGGAAAGCTAAACGTTCACGGCGAAATGAACCTGGTATGATCCATTCTGATGATGTTCATTGTAATTCCTCTAGATACTTTTCCAGCCCTGAACAAGATGGATGTAGAGCCGTGCTTCGACAGATTACTAAATGCAGCGACATGTTACGGGCAATGCCTATATGTGTCCACTGTGAAGCCTTTAAGTTTGTTCACGAAACTAGCAATTTCTGCTGTTCAGAAGGTGACATATTCCTGGCAAAGACTAGGTTACCTTCTGTGTTAGTTGACCTAATAACAGAACAAAGTGTAGAGGCCGTCAATTTTAGGGCATCCATTCGAACATATAATAACCATCTTGCATTTACATCACTGGGGGCAACATATGATAAAGATTTGGCACGTAGAAATAAGGGTGTCTACACATTTAAGGTCCAAGGTCAGGTGTACCATTTTATGGATGATTTTGTAGGAACACATGAAAAGCGTAAGAATCTTCAACTTGTACTTCCACGATACGAGCTTATGAGAAAACACAAATACTTTCAACAATGTCCACGGTTGTTTGAAATGACTTTGGATAAAATATTAACGATAGCCATAGCTGACAACCCATATGCTAAGTTTTTTAGAGATTTAAGAAATTTACCAAATCTTGAAGAGCTACAGATTGTACTTTACAGTAACCCTAAGATTGATCAAAGAGTGTATAATAAACCAAGTGTATCGCAAATTGCTGGAATACTTGTTGATGGACAAGAAGATCAAGAAAGGAACATAAGGGTGTATACTCATAGTGGGAATTCACATAGTATCCAATATTACTATGGTTGTTACGACCCGCTTCAGTATCCTCTTATGTTCCCTTATGGTGAACTTGGTTGGCACCAAGGAATTAGTAAAAGAGGTATTAAGAGTAATTCTCGAAAACGCAAAAAGATGGCTGAGAACAATAGATTGATTAATCCTAAAAATGCATTCAATGCACAACAATTAATTGAAAGTGAAGCTGAAACTTTAGCTTGTGGCACAGAGGACCCAAACTGTGTGTCTATTAGAGAATATTATTGTTATAAGTGTCAGATTAGAGAAGGGGATGAATCTTACTTACTTCAGTTTGGCAGATTGTTCCAGCAATATGTTGTAGATATGTTTGTGAAATTAGAAACACAAAGGCTTGATTATTTTAGAGTGCAACAAAAAAACATTAGGCAAGAATTCCTACAGGGTTTAGTAGATGCTATTGCCGGGGGGGAAAAAGATGCGAGTAAAGTTGGCCAACGTACCATACTGCCGGCCGCGTTTACCGGTGGACCTAGGCATATGCGGAAAAAGTACTTAGATGCTATGTCTTTAGTCCGTAAATTTGGTAAGCCAGATATATTCTTGACAATAACATGTAATCCTAATTGGCCCGAGATTAAAGCGATGTTGCGAAATGGTGAATTAGCACAAGATAGACCTGATTTATTAGATAGAGTATTCAGAGCTAAATTAGAGGAACTTAAAATAGAGTTATTCAAAAAAAATATATTTGGCAAAGTTGCTGCATTCACATATGTTATAGAGTTTCAAAAAAGAGGAATGCCTCATGCACATTTTTTACTTATACTTAAGCCTCAGTATAAGATTTATAGGCCAGAAGAGTTTGATCAGATTGTATGTGCTGAATTGCCTGATGAAAAACTACAACCACACCTTTATAAGATGGTTGTACAACACATGCTTCATGGTCCTTGTGGCACCTTGAATCCCAAAAATGTTTGCATGGTTGATGGTTTATGTAGAAGTTCATATCCGAAGGAGTTTTGTCCTGAAACTCTTGTGACTACAGATGCATATCCAATCTATAGAAGACGTAATGATGGAAAGCGTGTTAGGGTTAGAAAATCATGGTTAGATAATAGATGGGTTGTGCCATATAATCCTTATTTACTTGCAAAGTTTGACTGCCATATTAACGTTGAGATTTGTTCAACTGTTAAAGCAGTGAAGTATATATACAAATATATATGCAAAGGAAATGATAGGATTATGTTCAATGTAGCTAGCCATGAAAGATCTCAAGACGTAAATGAGATTGATCAATACCAATCTGGAAGATGGGTATCACCTCCAGAAGCACTATGGAGAATATACAAATTCTCTCTAGGTGAAATGAAACCCTCAGTTATTCAACTGCAGGTGCACCTTGAAAATTTCCAGCCGATTAACTTCAACCATAAACATAAGTTGGAAAATGTCGTTATGAATCCTTTTAACCGAAAAACAATGTTAACTGAATATTTTTTCATGAATAAGACGCATGAAGTTGCCCAGGTAAAGAATGTAACCTACAGTGAATTCCCAGATTTCTTTGTTTGGGAAAATGACAAGAAACGATGGAAAGTTAGGCTTAAAGGAGATACGATTGGTAGGATTGTATCGGTTAATCCGATAGAGGGTGAAAGGTATTACTTAAGGTTGTTGTTATCCAAAGTTCCATGCCCTACATCTTTTAGTGATTTGAAAACATTTAACGGTACCGAGTTTGAAACTTTTCATGAAGTCGCTTTGCTTTGGCCCGTGGTTTCTTAGAAAAACAATAGTCAAGAACAATGTTTAGAAGAAGCCTCATCATATCACATGCCTTATGAATTACGCCGTCTTTTTCCACTTTATTGGTATATTCTTGTCCATCGGATCCCCAAAATTTGTGGAAGAAATTTGAACCTAATTTATCGAGAAGATATTGCTAGGCAAAATCATTTGTCTCCGTACCAAATACAAGTAGCTGTTTTACAACAAATTAATGCTTTTTTACAGTCAATGGGAAAAAGTTTAGGCTCATACAATTTAATCCCTCCGAATATGAACAGAAATCAGTTTGAAGATTTGACAAAAGAATTACAAGCTGAACAGAGTATTATTGTTGATGAGGTAGATTTAAATTCAAGAAGCCTATTAAACAAAGAACAAGAGTTTGCATTTCAGTCTATAACCAATGCAATTTATAAAGGCAAAGCAGAATGTTTTTTTATAGACGGTCCCGGTGGCACAGGTAAAACCTTTCTATATAGAGCATTGTTAGCTCAGGTTAGATCTACAGGTGGTATAGCTCTAGCTACAGCCACTTCAGGTATAGCCGCGTCATTATTGCCGGGCGGACGAACAGCTCATTCAAGATTTAAGATTCCAGTAGATGTAAATGAAGGCTTTACATGCCGAATAAGCAAACAAACATCTTTAGCTCACATGATTAAAGAAGCTAAATTGATTATTTGGGATGAAGCGCCAATGTCAAAAAGAGCAGCCATAGAGGCATTAGACAATTTACTAAAAGACATTATGGATTGCCCCAAGATATTTGGTGGCAAGGTAGTTGTACTAGGTGGTGATTTTAGGCAAACTCTCCCTGTTGTACGCAGAGGTACTAAAAGACAAACAATAAATGCATCATTATGCAAATCATATGTGTGGCTTGAATTAACAAAGATAAAATTAATTCAAAATATGAGAGCTAGATTAGATCCCAGCTTTACAGAATTCCTATTAAATATTGGAGATGGAACATATCAGTTTGCCGATAGTGAAACAATAGAATTACCCAACCGACATAATCATATCCCCGAAAAATGACAAATGCGTCAGAGAATCTTATGTCTACGGTATTTCACGAAATTGATAAGCCATCTTTTGTGCACCGAACATTGTATCAATCGAGCGATTCGACGACAAAAAATGAATTTGTTGACGAAATAAATGAACTTATGATTAAAAAAATAGAAGGTTCGAAACCGAGTATCTTAGTTATGATGAAGCCATTAACCCAAATGATCAAGGATTGTATGAAGACATGTTAAATAGCCTACGGCCAAACGGGTTACCACCACATAAATTAATTCTCAAAGTTAATGCTCCTATTATTTTGCTCGAAACCTTGACCCATGTGAAGGCCTGTGTAACGGCACACGTTTATTGTGCAGAAAGCTTGATAAAAACATAATACATGCTGAAATTGCTATAGGAGACCATGCTGGAAAAATGGTTTTCCTTCATAAAATCCCGTTACAGCCTTCGAATGATGAGTTTTATCCAGTTCCATTTAAACGACATCAATTTCCAATTAGATTGTGCTTTGCGATGACAATTAATAAAGCTCAAGGGCAAACTTTAGATTGTGTTGGTGTTTATTTAAAAGAGCCTGTTTTTGCACATGGTCAGTTATATGTGGCGTTGTCACGTGCTAAAAAATTAAATGATCTACATGTTCTTATTACTCCAGCTTTTTTTGATACAGAAACAGCAAACACAACAAAAAATGTTGTCTATAGAGAAATATTAAACAATGCATAATTTTTATTCTCTGAAAAACTCCATGTTAATGTGTGATCATTGTTACCATAATTCAGAAATAGCAGGATTAGATTAAATCATTTGAATTGCTCATCCGAAATTCTAACAAAGACACTGTCTGTTTATCATTGCTAGAATAACCAAGGCAGGCCGATATGCAATGCTTTGAATCTACCAGATAAGAGTAAAAAGTTTTGGACTGTCATAGTCCAGGTGTTACGAAAAGATGATGTAAAGATTGGGCAATCTGGGAAAAAATATCGAACTATGTGCCGATCGATATGGAGGTAAGAAAACGTTTTCTTTTCTTGTTTTCTTTTTCTCGAATATGCCCTTTTTACAAATCATCATTTTATTATTCTGTTGAATACAAGATAATGTAGGCTTGATTACCTATTGTTTTGCATGATCAGTTTGGTATGCCTTTAATTTTCCTTGTTACTGGTTTCTGGATCATTAGCAATAAAATTGATTTTTGTTGTCTGTTTTTTTAAGCCCCTGTCATTCAGGAGAGGTTTTTTTTTACGATTTTTGTCGCTGCTTGGACTTAAATATGTATCGATTTTGTTTGTGTTAGAAAGACGTGTTCAACGGTATTAGTTTACCTAGCTTATTGCATTCTATGGTTCTCTTGTGACATAAAGTACAGTTTTTGTCTGTTTAGCTATATCCGTATTACTTAGTTACCTTATTTGTTTATATGATTTAATTGATTAGAAAAGTGCTTTCCACCTACTGACTCTCATGTTTTTTTATTGCACTGTAATGGTCATGATTATACAGAATAAAGTGTATTTCTACATGTATAGCCATTGCGTCTGTTAAAGCTCCCGTACTAGGCTATTTAATGTCCTTCCAATTGACACTTGCAGCGATTACCAAATTTACGGATGCTCACCGTTTCCTATCTCGTTGTCCTTTTATAGGGTACCATGATAGGAGCTGCGTTGCCCATGAACCAAATATCAATAAGTTCAACGATTGATGCGACCACATGATCGATACTATTTGTCCAACGCTTTTATCAAAGAGGCGAATCCAAAGATATCGAATTGGTGATTATGGTTATGGGTGGACTCTTACTAACTATACGCATGTGGAGCTTATTGAAGATGCAGTCCCTTATAGTATCCCATGTGATTTTAACTTTATCAAGTTTTCAGAGCTTTATAAATGGGTTGAACACAACGAACCAATAGGTAAACTTTCTGATGTATGTTGTATCATTTATTTTTGCTTGTTATAATCGTGTGTTTGTGCTTTGCTTGTGTTTCTATTATTAAAGCTATTAGGTGCTTGGTTATTCATTCAATTCCAACTGCTGCTACATCAAGCAAATCCAAAACCACAGACTATGTTGTGGTTGATGAGGAGTAAGTTTTGCTTCTGATTAATGGTATGGTTCTGTTTAAAAAAAATATCTTCATTGTTGTTTCCTTTTTTTTTTGCCAGAGGCATTGCAATGCTGATACATGTTTGGGGGGATTTGGTTGACAATAACCAAAACCAAGTAAGCGTTAATCTTCCTGATCCAACAATGGCTGTTTTTATAAATGTGAAGGTTACAACACATCACGGTATGCTATTCTATTTACATTCTTTCTGTTGACATCGATTTACATGTTACTTTCAATCCTGACGAAGCATAAATTATGCACATTAAAACGTTGATGAAGGCCTTCAAACATTAAATTTTTCTGACTTAAACGCAGGTCTGTCTTTGGCTACAAAAACCAATGGTTCAGTATTTCACAATCCTCCCTTACCCACTAAAGAATCATTACTAGAATGGTATAATCAATTACTTTTTTCAGTTGGTTTGAATGTTGCATTGTAATCTACTCATATTATTGATGATGTTCTCATGTATAGGTTTCACAAGAATTATGAGGTTGTTGGTACTCTGCTTAAAGAGGAGACGTACAAAAACACCGATGTGCTGCTGCCTGTCCCGTCTTCTGCAGCAATAATGTCTGTTGCTGATGCATTAGCATCAATTGATCAGGTATAATATTCATCTCTTTGTTCTTATTGCTATCAAATAATTTAAAAATTATGAAATAAAAAAACGAAACCTTTTCCACGCAGTTGAAAGTTGCATGGATATCTGGGACTTTGCAATTGGTGCCTGCTCAGGAAAGACTTTGGTATCCTGCATGTCAAAACTGCAACAAGTCAGTGAGCCAATACATCACTTGGGAATTTACATGCACCTCATGCGGTGTTAAAGCACCGATTCAAACAAGGTTAAATTACCGTTTTCGATCTGAGGTGTTTACTAAATGATTAATAGCACAATATGTTACTAGAATTATTCACTTTCAACATGTTCCGTTTGCAGGTGCCGTGTTGAATTTTATTTAACTGATGCTTCTGGTACTTTATGTGTCACTTTATTCTCCCATGAAGTGAAAAATTAAATTATTGTTATTTAAATTATCATTGTTATTTAACTTATTATGAATGATGCTGTTTATCTTGGCGTTGTACAGAATATATCTTTCATTAAGGGAATTGAGGCAGCTGTATACAAGAAACCAGTGATTTGCTTCATCAAGTGTTGCGACAAGGCATTCTGTGGTAATAATGTGCGAGCACATACAGCTTTAAAAGTGTATCTACAAGCTGAGGCGTTAGATGATGTTGATAAAAATGTTGATTCCCAGATCGTCTCTGAAGGTAACTCAAGCAAAATCAGAGTAACTGTCCAAGACATTGCTTCTGATAAGCTTTTTAGTCCAACCACCAAAAATATCCTGGAGGAAATAAGTGATATGTCTTCCCATGATGAATCAGCTTCCAGTCGGCCAACAGTGAAAAGAGCACTTTTTCACCCCAAAGAATCCCAGGTATCTACTGAACCATCAATGAAGACAAGTATGCAAAATGTTCCTTCTCAGCTCAATGTTGATACTGTTGAAAAGCCACTTCAAAGTGCATCTGAGGTTAATCTTTACACCATTAATGATGTTGGAATAAAAGTGGCTGCAAGTTCTGGACTTGAAAGCCCAATCAAGAAAAGCAAGAGTAAAGAAAAGGAGTGTTAAGTTATGATGATGTTATGCTTTTGAACCTAACAATAAACCTTTTGTATGGTGGTACTCTCTTTTGATAAATATAATGTTTCTGTATTATGGGCACTAGATAGAAATATCTAATGCTTATAAGATACATAGACATGCAGGTGTACGGGGTGAAATAATCCTCGATGTTTAGTACTTATGTATGTTTAGGAGTAGCCTATCCTCTAAATAAATGTAAGCTTGATATAAGGCTGTAGAAACTGCTCTAGCTTTTGAACTCATCAACTGTTGCATTATCTACTTAGCTTGTTAATGTATGTCTTGCCTTGTGTAGTGATTTCTTCAATTATTAATTTCCAGTGTTTTTCCCCTATTTACATGATTCAAAACCCAAAGAGAATCTACACTTTTATATTATAGAAGATCAATATTCAGCCGTTCATACATTCTATCTATACTGGGCCCGTCGTGCCTTGCACGACGCTCAACGTCTACTAGTATAATGGATAAGGACACAATAATCTGGATATTTTTAAGTAACGGACAACTACATATTTTTTTATAGGGAGAAGGACAACCGCATAATTTTTATAGCGAGAAGGACAAACAAATGAATCCCGAAAATCGGTGAATCTTCCCGGTGAATCCCGAAATCGGTGAATTTCGATAGTGAATTTCGACGGTGAATCCCGAAAATTAGTGAATTTCGACAATGAATTTTGAAAATTAGTGAATTTCGACAGTGAATTTCGGGAGTGAATTTAAACAGTGAATTTCGAACACAAGTGAATTTCGACAGTGAATAAATAGTTTCGTCCTTTATGCAAAAGTTTCAAAAGACTGTCCTTCTACTCAATTGATGAAATATTTTTGCCTTCTCCCTCATTCCCCCTAACAAATAACTACTGCTTTATCCGGCGGTACGTTAAACGATTCGTGTCATTTTATTGCAGATTTATTAATAACGCCGCCCCCAAGGCTTTTCAGGTGATGGAAGATGTCTGTCAATCGAAGGGTTTATACAAAAAAATTGAAAGAATTTATCCATGGTCATGTCAATAAACAACTGGGCGAATTACCGTTGGTTCTCTTGGTTTACCGCGCATAAAAGAAATTGGATGATGCATTGCTACCTTGTACCAGCGAAAAAACGTCATTTCCTCTACATCAGATTTACATAGGTAGATATCATTATAGATTTCCATTCTATTGTCAATTGTGTAACAATAATTCAATCTATAAGTCTACACTGATTTGACAGCTGTTAATGAGGTTATATACTCCTCATATGTTCAGACCTTCTCACAAACTCACTGCAAGGTACTTTTCATTTCCTCCACGTTAGTTGCATCTTCTAGCCTTCGGATGAGAAGAATTGGAAAACCTAACATTTTCATTCTCTGCAGTTTGTAGATAAAGAATCGACCTTTGCTCTACCATCTATCAAATATGTCAGGTATTTTACGATTTAAAAAGTCTTACATGTTATTTTTTTAACATCTACTGAGTACTGCCTCTGATGAGTTTATTTTGATATTTGGGTGGATGGTCATACTTATGTTTCTACTTGCCTTTCTTGGTTGTTGTTTTTGCTTCTAAGATGTGGATTATATTTACTCCAATGTTTTATCTTTGCCTATAACCCAAGATTCGACCTTTACATTGGCTTTTATTCTTACTTTGAAGACATTAATTAACTTGGATCGCAAGAAGTATATCTTTCCCTCCAAACATACAAATATGCATATTTAACTCATAAATTGCACTAATACAACTGATATGAATGAATGTTGAATGAAGGTTGTAGGCATATTCACGATTGTCTGTATGCGTATTTGGAGAACCCAAATTGTTCACTTCTTGTTGATTGTTGACATCAAAAGACCCTCGGATTGACTGAGGTAAAGATTATAGTGTTTTGGGTGGTGAAGTTTCATTCTAATATTGCTTCAAGACACTAAGTTTATCATTCAATTCACCATTTCATGTACCATTCTTGTTAATTTGGGGCACTTATTCAAGTGGGCTTCTTTACTTTAAAAAAAAAAAGGGCTTGTTCAAATGTGAATTTCTTGGATCCATAAAGACTGGTTGCTCTCTTTCTTGATGGAAATAGTGATGAAACGCGAAAATGAAGAAGGGAAATTAGATCTAGAATTTTATGTAGCACCATTAGTGACCGGTTTTTGGGCTTGTCATTCCATGGTATTAAAAGGCTGGAGGAGTAGTAGGAGATGATATTAACTAAATGTAATATATAAACAAACTCAAATATGGTGATGAAGTTGAATGCAACGTTGGTCTAAACTTCTGATATTGAGTTTCCCGATGATAACTAGATTGTAGCTTCTAATGATTCTGCTATAATATTAGGGATAATATTTGATGTTTTTTTTTTTTCCGTTTGGTTTTGTGGGGCAATATTTACTTGTGTTTCAAATTGTCAAATTGTTTGCCTCCCTTCTTTTTTCGTTGCTAGCTGATATAGATTTCCCTTTGATTCAGCACTATGCTTGTGCTTTATGCACCACCAGCCATGTATGGTTATACTACTGGCATGTTATTGCATTTGTTTTGGTATTTCTAAGGGATTTATGCTTTTCTTTTTAAAAAATTGTTTTCGCTATCTCTTTTAAGGGACTTATTCTTTTCTTTTTAAAAAAAATTGTTTTCGATATCTCTTGTAAGTATGATGTTACACTATCTAATTGATTTTTCTTCAATATTGCAGGTTTTCACTCTTCCCCACCTGTCAAGGTTAGATGACCAATTTTGTTCTTCAAATATACTTAATTAGCAAGCACCAACTCATTTACTAACCAGCCAACAAAAATTTCTTGGGAAACATCATCCTTAGGTTCTGAAATTCAGCAAAACCCAAGGAATAAGGTTAAAGGGAAGGAGACTGAAAACATATGATCTACGCAGTTGTTAGTGATCCAGCCATATGGAACCTTTGGAAATAATAAATGTGCTAGAAACTCTTGTGCTTTAATATAAGAAAAAGGTTAGTTTCATATTAGAACCATTCATTAACTTTTAAGTACATGGAAGCTATTGGCTTTATAATATGGAAAAAAACAACATCCCTTACACGGGTCAGGGCAAAATTAGGACTTTAGTCCCCTAACTTGGCTTATTTTGGATTTTAGTCCTGCTCCTGCTCCGGTGAGGAAAATGGTCCTCTAAGTTGGCTTTTTTTTGGGATTTTAGTCCTATCCGACGGAAATAGCTGATTGGGCACCGGAATCTTTAAAAAATGTTTACGTGGCAGCCTAGTTAGAGGACTATTTTTAAAAATTCCCGTGCCCAATCAGCTATTTCCGGCAGATAGGACTAAAATCCAAAAATAAATCAAACTTAGAGGACCATTTTCCTCACCGGAGCAGGAACAGAACTAAAATCCAAAATAGGCCAAGTTAGAGGACTAAAATCCTAATTTTGCCCACGGGTCAGTTATGTTCTCGGACTTTTACTTTTTGCCCAGCTGCTATCATATGTAGCAATTGGGATTTTACTTTTAGTTTGTATTTTGTAATAGCTTTTGTAATGCACTCCAAGGTCTTTGTAATATTAATGGCTAGTTATGTTATTTGTACGCTTGTTTATGTTTCTATCATATATTATACCATATCATTTTTATTGTTAAACATTATTATACTGATACACTATCACAACAAACGTAAATTTAACAACTGCATACTCCATGGCTTCTAATCCTTCGGATAAAATGCTTCAATTGGCAGCCGTGCCTTGCAGGGGCTTTCATTGCCCTAGTATATTAATTATTTGACACCACTTCAATTAATATTTTGTTTTATGGAGGGAGAAAGAATTATACAATCTTGTCCCATTTTTATTTTGACGGTAAAAATAATTTTGATGAATGGAGCAGAAAAATGAGAGATTTTTTCGAGGTCATTGGTATTTGGAACGTCGTTTAAAACAATTTTGACTTTCCCGATGCCACATCAAATTTAAATGAGGCACAGATAAAAGCGCTCGAGAAGAATCGAAGGAATGGTCAATTGTCTCGTCATTATCTCAATAATGCGGTTGAGTTAAGCATTTATAATAAATTTATGAACGCCAAATCAACAAAAGAGACGTGGAGGATCCTCGTAATTGCCAACCGAGGTAACATTGAAGTTAAAAAGGTTCGTTTGCAGGAATTGCGGAGGCAGTTCGAGTTGGGTCGGATGACAACAATTGAGTCAGTTGGTGATTTTATTGCAAAGGTCCGAGATATCGCTAGCAAAATGGGCACAAATGGAGAGAGTCTGACGGTGGCACAGGTAGTTCTAAAAATCCTCAGATCTTTGACATAGAAATTTCATACGAAGAAAACAGTCATTGAAGCGACCAAAAATCTTGATGAAATGACTATAGATCAATTGGAAGGTGAGTTATTATCTTATGAATCTTGATCAACAATCTATTGCTATTGTTGAAGAAGCTTTGCAGGCACAACTAAATGTGTCAAATCAAAAGGCAGAATCATCGAGTCATGTTGAATTCAGTCAACGTTGTCAAAATTTTTGTGGTCGAGGCCGTGGTCGAGGATGAGGCAGAGGCAGAGGCAGAGGTAATTTCAATTACCAAAGAAATAATATTGATTATGGTCATAATTAACAAAGTAATGATTTTTCGAAAAAAGATAAATAAAAAATTCAGTGTCATAATTGTAAAAAGTTTGGGCATGATCAAAATCATTTTTGTTACAAGAATAATCAAGAAAAGCATGCTAAGGTTGCAGAAAATAATGATAATAGTCTAGAAACTTCATTACTGGAAAATTTTGGAACTAATGAGAACCAGAAAAATGATTGGATTCTGGATTCAAGTTGTAGTAATCACATGTGTTGGAACAAAGAATTGTTCTCTGATTTGGATACTTATGTACAGTCAACTGTTAAATTTAGAGATAATACTTAGGTACCCGTTCTTGGAAAAGGGAAAATCGCTTACACTTTAAAAGACTGTTCTTTTAATGCTATTTCTGATGTATTCTATGTGCCTAGTTTACGTCATAATTGGTTGAGCATTGTACAGTTGTCACAGAAAAGCTATAACATAGTCTTTAATCATGGAACCTACACAGTAAGTGATCCAAAGAAATGACTCATTGCAAAGGTAAACATGAGTAATAACCGTTTGTTTCCGGTGAAAATTAATTGTGGCAGTTTACCTTGTTATAGTTATGTGAGTTTTGATGATACATGGTTATGGCATCTAAGATTTGGACATTTGTACCTTGGAAGTTTAAAGTTTCTTGCCAGGAATAAGTCTGTACTAGGAATTAGGATTGCCGGTATTGACTTTCCTTATAAAGTTTATGAGTCATGTATTTTGGGGAAACATCATAGGGATCCGTTTCAAAAGAATAAGGCTTGTAGGGCAAGTACGCCACTACAGCTGATTCTTTCAGATTTGTGTTATGTTGAAGAGCCTTCCAACGGAGGTAGTAAGTATTTTATATCTTTCATTGATGACTTCAGTCGAAAAGCATGGGTGTATTTTCTGAGAAATAAATCTGATGCATGTGATATTTTTAAACGTTTTAAAAAGTACATTGAAAAACAAAGTGGATTTGAGATTAAAACTTTGAGAACAGACAGGGGAACTGAGTATATTGTCTGTGATGATTTTCTAGAAAATAATGGTATCAAACATCATATGACGGCGAGATATACTCCTTTTTTCTGCAAAATGGAGCGACAGAGAGGAAAAATAGGACGGTCATGGACATGGTAAGATCCATGATGCATTCCAAGAAATTACCTAAATCTTTTTGGGCAGAGGCCGTTGCATGTGCCTTTTATGTCCTAAACAGGTGTCTTACCAGAAGTGTACCAGGTGGACAAACACCATATGAGGTATGGACAGGGAGAAAACCAAATATTGGACATTTGAAAGTGTTTGGTTGTATTGCTTATGCCCATGTTCCTGATGTTTTGAGAAAGAAATTGGATGATAAATCCGAAAAGTGTATTTTAATTGGATATTCTCATCAAACAAAAGGCTTTTGGTTGTTTAATCCGGTAATATAAAAAGTTGTAATCAGCAAGGATGTTATATTTGAAGAACATGAAGCTTGGGATTGGTCACCTAAGCAAGTTGAAAAACCAAGTAGTGCTTCTATTCCAGTTGTTGGTTCTAGTATACAACAAACAGAACCACCAAGTGAGGAAATTGTTACTGAATCTTCGTCTAGTCGTCCACAACGACAAAGACAGTTACCAGCTCGTTTGCTGGATAATGTCATTGGAAATGATAATGACATGTCTGATGAAGAAATTGTTAATTTTGTTTTGTTTGCAGATTGTGATCTAGATAGCTTTGAAGAAGCTTCGAGAAATGATTACTGGATACAAGCCATGAATGATGAGATTCATTCAGTTGAGAAGAATGATACTTGGGAGCTGACAAACCTTCCACCAGGCAAGAAACCCATTGGGGTGAAATGGGTGTACAAAACAAGGTACAAAGCCAATGGAGAGGTGGATCGCTATAAAGGCAGACTTGTAGCAAAAGGATACCAGCGAAAGCAGGTATTGATTATTTTGAGGTGTTCGATCCTGTTGCAAGACTTGATACACTTTGTATGATTATTTCACTTGTTGCTCAAAGTTCATGGAAAATTTATCAGTTGGATGTGAAATCTGCTTTTCTCAACGGTGTTCTTGAAGAAGAAGTTTATGTGGATCAACATGCAGGATATATTTTTGAAGGACAAGAAAGTAATGTTTATCGCTTGAAAAAGGCATTGTTTGGACTCAAACAAGCCCCGAGAGCATGGTATACTCGTATTGACTCTTATTTTATTGATCATGGTTTTGAACGATGCCCTTACGAGCATAGATTATATGTCAAATACTCTGGTGAAGGTGATATCATTGTTGTGTGCTTATACGTTGATGATCTTATTTTTACTAGTAATAATGCACAAATGATTCAGAATTCAGGGAGGCTATGCCTAGTCATTTTGAAATGACAGATCTTGGTTTGATGTCTTACTTTCTTGGTTTGGAGATTCATCAAATGGATAGTGGAATCTTCATTTCACAAAAGAAATATGCAGGTGATATTTTGAAGAAGTTTAAGATGGATTGTGCTAAACCAATCTTAACTCCGGTGGAAGAAAAACTAAAGTTGATAAAAGATGGCATCGGTGAATTTGTTGATCCTACATATTTTCGAAGACTTGTTAGAAATTTGAGATATCTGACTTCGACTAGGCCCGATATAACCTATGGTGTTGGTCTTATAAGTCGTTTTATGGAGTCGTCGCGTCAATCCCATTTACTAGCAGCTAAGCGGATATTGATATATATCAGAGGTACACAGAGTCTTGGAATATTTTATTCATGTGCTAATGATATTTCTCTTGTTGGATACATGGATAGTGATTGGGCCGGTGACACGGTTCAGAGGAAAAGCACTTCTGGTATTTTTCTTGATATCCGGTGTTTTCTCATGGTCGTCGAAGAAACAATAGGTGATTGCTCTATCAACAGCAGAAGCAGAATATATGGCAGCCACAAGCAGTGCTACGCCAGCAGTGTAGTTGAGGCGCATTCTTGATTTTTTGCATCATCAACAATCTGAACCAACGACGATTTATTGTGACAATACATCGGCTATTGAACTATCGAATAATCCAGTTTTTCATGGTCGTAGCAAGTGTTAGGGGTAGTGCCCGAAAGACAATTTGTGTAATTGTTTTTGATAATGGATAACAAAATTTATCTCATCATATTACTTGCTTTGTGCTTGTAACTAATACACTGCTGCAAACCCTAAGTATATCAGTATGTAACCGCTTAACTCAGTGTTTGGCATGCACGTGAGAATTGAGTTAGTGGTGATATACTTAAACTATTAGTCCGTGGTGAACTTAATCAGGGTTTAGGGTCTCATGATTAAAACACCAATAATGCGCCCAAAACACCTTAGGGTGTGATAGTCTTATCCGGACTATCGGTAGAGGGTACCTAAGTGGGGCATTTATATATGATGGCATTCATATAGGACTGGACCGATTATTCTAGGTTTCTCGATATAATTCCATAATCGAGAAAACTTATTAAATCATTAGATGATCATATATGGAGTGACCTTAATCCTGAGGTGATCACAGGGTACTGCTTGTCTCGGGGTAGTGTTTGATGTGTTAGTTAAGGATCACTTTGATATGTGATCTGAGTCACTTCTCGTTGGCACTATTCCCTGATGAGTGAGTAGTTCTGTGTTTCACAGACACTGAATCCATTCCTTCCTGTAGGAAGTAGAGAGACAGTCCCCTTATATGTTAGCTCTAAGAAAATGTTCGATGGGCCCAGTTCATATTTGACTAATTAGCTACTAGTCAGATATGTGAACTAATTGATCACTAGGGGGTTAATGGTAAATAAGGATAAGATATTCTGAGTCGGGTTCACGGAGACTTCCCACTCAGAATGGACAGTCTATGGAGGGTTAGTCCGTATGTAGTGAGTATATCAGTGGACGCTTATGTACTCATAGGGTTGAGTGTAAGTATATATCTATAATTGGTAGAGTTCAGTTTCGGGTTAATGGTAGCGTAATCCCGGAATTAATAATTTAAATATGAATATTCTGTTCGGTGAATATTTTACTTAATTATTGGAGCTACTGGTTATAGGTCCATGGTCTCCAATGCGGCTCCTATAATTCGGTTGTTTTTCTTGTTATTGGGCCTCATTGATAATAAATTGGTTGGGCCAATTAAGTGATGTGGGAAATGTTATTTAGTTGGGCTAAATAATATAATACACAGAAAATACATTTTATGTGGGCCTAAAACCCTATTATTTGTGGCGCATCACCTTCATTAAATGCAAGAATTGATTTTCTTGTGTGATTAATTATTTACTTGTTAAATAATTAATTAATAAAAAATAATTGATTTGTAATTGATTGATTGATTAATCACAATCTTTTATAAATGGAATTATCCTTTATTGTGATTTCTTTTTAATTATTTATTTAATTAATTTGAAACTTGGAGGCCAAGGATTTACTCTCCTATATAAAGAGAGTTCTTCCAAGACATAATGCTGATGCAAATTTTCGCCCCACACACATAAAATAGAGAGTCTTGGGTTTTTCTTGTATTGGGTTTCTGGTTGAAGAAAAACTTGTAGTTTTTTTTGGAAGCATATCAACGAGGTTCTAGTACCAAGAATTGGTGTCCACCAACTTGGAGAACACATTGGAAGATCTTGGCTTCTTGATATGAATCAAGATACAGTATTTTCAGTATTATTATTATATATTTTATGTCTTATTTAGCAATAAAAGCCTGATATTCAAGACATGGAACTATCAAGATGCATTGAACTTAGACGATTCAGCAATCTCTGAAAACTGAAGTGCAGCTACTGTGTTTCGCAATTTTGACAATTATATATTATCCGGAAGAAATTGAGTCCATGATGAAAGTTGTAGTTCTCTTCGAGAACTACAAAATCTATATATGGCTCGCATTTATTGGATAAGAGAAGCTCCGGATATGGACCGAATACAGAAGGCTGCTGAAGAAGATACATTGTACTTGGACTATCAAGAAACATTGAACCTATTTATTTCTTGATAGGATCGAAATTTGAATTAATTTTAGGGAGACTTTTCAACTTACTATTATAAATTCATGTATTTCATTTTCTATAAATAGGCTAGTATTTGTACTTGGAAAAGAGAAGACATATTTGAGTGATTATATACATATTCTAATTTTCACTGATTGAATTTTAGTTTTGATTGCCTTGTGATTAGGTGATTGTCATGATTATCCTGAGACGGGATCTTCACAAACCTCGGGTGTGACTCTCGAGTTCCCTACAATATTCTGAGATAGAGTATTGTATCTTCTTCTCATTCATTTTCCTTTATTAATTTTCGTGCTTGATCCATTGTTGATGTGCTTTAATCTAGATCCATAAACCGAACCTTATCACTTCTCTTCCTGCTATTGGTAAGCCATACTAAACCCCCTTGTAGGAATTTAGATCCTTTATTTATGTATTGTAATTTGTAGATCGTGATCCATCCGCTGCGTGAAGATCTGTTTTGTACAGATCTGAGCTCTTACATCCTTCATGTGGTATCAGACCCAGGTTCCACGATTTATGAATTATATTCATAGATAAACGATTTAAAAGGAGTGGAATTGCATGTAGATATTTTTTTTTAAATATGCATATGTGATTGGTTGTTGTGGTTGAAGAGATGGATTGGGGTTGGCACTGTTTACCCGTTAGATCTATTGTAAACTCATATAAATTTGTTATATGAGTATAGGAAATTTTGTAATTTATTTGTTGATGTAATTTTATATTTCCTAGTATTAGATCTGTTTTGTTGTTGTTTGGTTTTTCTGTTTTTCCCGTTTATTGAACCGTTGAAACGACAATCCCTCCAGTCAGAATAAATATCAAAAGTTGATGAACAAGCCCTAATAATTTGGTGTCAATCGGAATCCGTCTCGATATCAGATCTCTGCAATAAAGTTGCTACTGTAACAGAAAAGCACAGCAGCCATAAAAACCCTAGCTTTGAGTTCGTCGAATTTTTGGAAGAGTTTGGAACGTTGAGACAAAGATCCGACTGTTCAGATTTACTAACATGGAGTTATGAACAAGCCCTAAAAATTTCAGGCCACTGCTGCGCCGCAGTTTTAAACAGATGCAGCATTTGGATCGGCGGATTGCTGAAGAAAATTGGGCAATCGAAACTCGGATCCAACCGTCCATATTTAAGCAGGAGGACTGAAGAACAGGCCCACAAAGTTTCGTGTCAATCAGAGTTCGTTTGAATGCCCGATCATCGATGAAACAGATCAGCAACAGATTGTATTAGAAACTAGTAAACCCTAGTTAGGGTTTATTTATTTATTTTCTAATAGGTTAGATACGGGGGTGTCAACGGTCCATCTTGATGTTTATTTTCCGCACTAGTATGTATGCTTAGGATGTATGCGTAGAACCGGAAAATTGCCATGGCATGCATCATAACATGAATTCCACTCCATATGCATATACATGTAGAAATTAATTCGAGGAATTAGTTAGGCATGTATACAACACGCGATTAGTTTTAATTAATTGTATGATATTAATTAGAAACTAATTAGGGAAACTGAGGATTCCGGGTTTTGTCAATCGTCATGGTTAGGTGATGGATTCTCGGTGAATCCCACCTTGCGAAAGCATAGGGAGTAAAATCCCGAAACCTCGACGAGATTGCGTTTTTGTCCGTAGTGTCTACGTAAAAGTTTGATGTTAAGGGATTGAACAATTATGGGTGAATATGGTTCGAAAATGGTCAAACCATGGTTGGTTGGTCAACTGAGCAACGGCTCGATCGACTTAACACTCCACGTGTGATGGTTGCACGGGGTCGGGCAAGGTTTAGCTTTCCGACGAGCTACGGCTCAACGGGGCTCCCTTGGCCCGATCTGACCGACGGTCACATATGAACCAACGAATAGGACGGGTGGGGTTACCCACGTAACCGACACCATTCGGGCCATGATTTATTGTTCCTTAAAGATAAATCAAGTCCAAAAACGAAATCAGTAAACCCACCATTTTTTTCAAAAATATTAAGTGGGAGCGGGGAAGGCGACAACCGACCCCACGGCCTCTACTATTGACACAAGCAACGTGAGAGAATGGTGACACTTCGTGCCGGCCTGGGACCGGCCTCCCTAAGGAAGGCCTTCAACGCTATCAAAATTCAAGGCTTGGTCTCCGAAAGGATAGGATTTTGGGTACTCGCCGGGTCATTGACCGACCCTAAGGCGGCATACTCGGGGTCTACCTAAAAATCTAAAATAGTAGGTCACACTCATTATGGGTATTTTTGGTAATACCTTGGCTGAAAAAGAAAGGTAATCGGGGATTAAAGTTGGATGTTCGATTCCATTTTAATCATCGAGAGAGAAAGATCTCAATTTAGTCGTCACCTCTTTGACACACCCTACGGCGGCACTGAGGTGTGAGACTAGATCCTTTGAACGGTAGAATAGACTATACATTTAGTTTATAGTTCCTAAAATCAATTAGTAGTGTATAATTTGGATTTATTTTCTGTCAATTTTATTTACAACTATTTATATATCTCTCCAGGGAACTAGACTGCTAGTGTATGTTTTAAATTGACTAGTAACGACTTCGTTAAAAGTGGTAAGTAACTAGAACGTTGTACTTATTAATCTTACATGCGATTAATTTTTCGGAAAAAGATATTCCTCTTGAGCCTTCAAGACTTAAGTCACGTAAATAAGTATGTCACTGCTGTCACTCGTGTTGAACGAGAGACAACCATAGTTAGTTTGAAAAATGACTAGGATGATAAAATTCTTCTGGTGAATTTTTAATTGTGTAGTGACTACACGAGAAATTTTCTAATAGAAAAATTGGAGAATCATAAATTAAAGTGTTGCTAGTTAGACGGTATTTGGAACTGATAAACTAGTGGGAGCCTTAATCTTATGTTTTGTTGTTTTTCTGATTTATTAGAAAATTAGTCCAACTGGGTAACGCTTTTATTAGACATCCCAAAGTTCACGAGTAGTGTCTACTCAAACGGATTGCTAGTTCAAGACTATTTCCTTTTAAGGAAAGTCAAGGATGGGAAAGAATGTCTACAAGTGTTAATCATCTAAACTAAGTTTGAGGCTAAACCGAAATATTAATTAAAGAAAGTAGAGGATAAGGAAAGTGGTTTCAGATCACTAACCAATGAATCCTTAGCGACTTTCTTAACTGAGTAACTCGACTCGGGAGCTAAGTTCTTTTGGAAGAACAAGGAAGCTTTGCAATAACGATTGATAGAGTAGACAACGGGCAGTAATTTCAGTTAGAATAGTGGGAGTGGTATGAGGAAATGAACTTTGGATTCGATCCTTGAATATCACGGAAAATTTATTTTTCTGTTTTCAGATTCGTTAGAACAAATGGATTCACTTTCAACTTGACATATTTTTGCCTCATAGAAAGTGAATATGACATTTGTAGTAAAAATCTGAGACTCGGAATTTTGTTTGATAAATTCAGAACCACTAAGAAATGCTGAAAAGGTATATGTAACACGTCTTAAACTATTATAGGTGAATGGTTTCCGTATTAAGATAAACGATTCTTCAAAATCTATTAATTAGTGCATATATCCTAGAGATAAGACCTAACGACTGGCTAAGGGTGATTCCTATCTCCCAGTCTCGGAACAATGTCTCAAAGAAACAATGACTAAGCTTCCTTTCAATTGGGAAAGGGTAATAGATTTGAAGAAGTAACGTAGCTTGTTCATAATGACCTTCGGGGTCTAGTGAGAGATACAAGCTAATGGGAGCTTTTGAGTGGTGACATTTTGTCTGATAACTACTCGAAACACGGTTTAGTTTATCTAAAGAATACGAGGAGGAGTCTCTGATTTTAGCAGAGAATAGAGTATTCCATGCTCGAAATTGGCTATCACATAGTCTTGGGACTGATGCTCGGCCTGCCTCATAGTGGAATGTTTTGCACTGAGGAAGAAACCATAGACTTGCCCCATATATAGTTATTGATGTGCTACAATACACTGCTAAACTCGATTAGGATAATTGGTTGCAAAATAACAGTTAACATTATTATGTAAACCGAGAAGTCTACCTAGAAGATGCTAGTGAATTTGTGGATACGGAGTGAATTCGGTTCACTCCACTTCCGTAAATGTAGGCATTTAGCACTTAATGCTTGAAGGTAGGACTGGAGATTTTGCGCATACGTTCGGATTGTGACTGTTCGTGAAATATCTTAATGTGACGAGTGAAGGTTGGTTATAAGGTTCTTGAGATCAGAAAGTGACGGTTGAACTGTCACAAGCCTTCTGATAGAATCTATAAGTAACAGCCTTAAACCTTGGAGTACGGTTACCCAAAGGTAGTTACTTTTTGATATAATCAGACCACGTCCAACATCGGTTGTTGGTGATTACACTGATAAATACTACTAGATCAGAATGTCAGTCCACCCAAAACGCAGTGGGAGTATAGTTTAACCGTTGACCCATTGTGGTTGTGTGGACTTTACAGTCTGCTGGGGTTATTGATAACCTATGGCTCTTGGTGGGCTATATAGGATTCTGATCATAGAGGTTGGTTTGAAAGCCTTAACCATGTGAATGGAGTTTTGGTACTCCAGTTGTGTTCACCCTCTTGTAGAACCACCTGGGTGTCTCAGTCCCAGTGGGAGCAATTGGATCTACACGGAAAAGAGTCGAATGAATAGGAAAGTTTAAATTTTCAGCGCAAATCTGAGTGGTCTGGGGGTTATTCTCTGACAAGTAGAGAGTTAACCAGACCTTGACCTCTCTCACCACTCAGTTGTTAGGTTTTATGCCCGAAAGATAATTTTTAATTGTTTTATTTAAATAAATGACAAATTTATTTCATCTTATTTATTCGCATTTATTGCCAATATTAATACACTACAGAAAACCTTAAGTATATTGATTATGTAATCACATAACTCAGTGTATGTCTATACACACGAGGATTGAGTTTTTGAAATATACTTAAAATTAACTTAGTCCGTAGCGTTTATTAATCGAGTACGGGTCTCAAGATTAATTTGCTAATAATGCTCCCAGAACACTTTAGGCGTGACAGTCTTATCCGGACTGTCGATAATAAGGTATCTAATGGGGCATTTATATATGATGATAATCATATAGGGCTGGACCGATTTGATTTGAGTTCTCGATATAATTCCGTAATCGATAAGTCTTATCGAATCACAAGATGATCATATATGGATTAATCTCAATCCTGAGGTGATCACGGACAACCGCTTAGACTAGGGTAGGGTTTGATGTGTTAGTAAGGATCAGTTCTTAGTATGTGGTCCAATACTTCTCGTTGGCTCTATTCTAGGATAAGTGAGTAGTCTGTACTATCACAGATATGGAATCCATTCCTTCCCTCAGGAAGTAGACAGACAGTTCCCTTATTTGTTGACCCTAGAAACTGATCGATGGGCCCAGTTCATATTATATTAGTTATGAACTAATTGATCACTAGGGGGTTAATGGCAAATAAGGATAATATGTTTCTAGAAGGGTTTACGGAGATATCCCTAATCAAGATGAACAGTCTATGGAGGATTTATCCGTATGTAATGATTATATCAGTGGACACCTTATAACTCATTATTGAGTGTAAGTTTATATCTATATTCGGCAGAGTTCAGTTTCGGGTTTATGGTGGTGTAATCCCGGAATTAATATATTGAATATTATTGTTCGGTCTGACGGATAAGTATTTAATTTATTGTAGCTACTGAATATGGGTCCATGGTCCCTGACGTGGCTCCTAATATAGCATATACGTTTTCTCGTTATTTCACCTCAATTATAATTAAATAGTTGGATTGGACTATTTAATTGATATGTGGATTAATTATTTAGTTGGACTAGATAATTAAATACATGGAAAAGAAATTTTTTCGTGGACTCGGCCCAATTTGTCAAAAATTTCGTGTGGTCCTATACTTCTAGGGTTTGGCTGAAATTTGATGGTAAATAATTATTAAGGAATTAGTTTTCTTGGATAATTATTTGACATGTGATTTATCCTTTATTTGTTAATTGATAATTCATGAAATATTAGATAATAAAATTATTTATCCTAATTTGTTTGGGATAATTATTTTATTTATCTTTTATTTGAAATAAGGATTAATCTAATAATTATCTCTTAATTATTAAATCCTTGGATGACAAGGATTACTCTCCTATATAAATAGAGTTCTCCCAAGCCTTATGACACACATTGGTTTCGAAATATTAGGGAGTATTGTAGCCTAGAATTTTCAGCTATAATACTAGGGTTTCGAGTTTTAGAAAACTACCGGTTTTCTAATGTAGCATATCGAGGAGGTCCGGCGGCTTGAAACACCATCCACCTGGTGTTGCTTGGAGACACACGTTGGAAGACTGTGGCTTCTCATCTAGATTGGATCTTGGATTAACCTTTGTTCTTGGAGTAATTGCACCATAAAAAGGTTGGTAATCTAAACCCCCTCGTAGGTTTAGATCTATTATTTTATGTATTTTGGTTGACTAGATCTAGATCTTATACTTTCCGCTGCGTAATCGGGTGGATCTATGATCCATCCGGCGATAATACATCCTACATCAGTCTTGCTAGATTTTGTTAGAAAGCAAAAAATAGGGGTGATTCCTTGAGACTTTCTTGTCGAAAATCGGAGTCTGGATTCATTCGGAACAGAAGGGTCTTGGTTAGAACAAATGGCAGGATGACTGCCGGGGCTTATATCCTTTGTGGATTTAAGAGAACCTCTCGGTCATTTAAAGTCACATGTTTTAAAATATGTGGACTTGACCAGAATATTGATAAGTCTTTCGTAGACTGGATATCAATATTGGTAAATTAGTAGTATTAGTGTTCATGAATGATAACACTACAATGGTTTGAAACAACATGGGTGTGCTATCTGAACTCGGAAACTGACACGCCAAGATTCTCTAGATGAGAGAATTGGACTATATTCTATGAATTTATTTCGGTCAAATTCACAAGAATGAGTCATTGGCTATCCCATCCGTCTTATTGGTTAAGATGATCTTGCATATATGTGTGCAACATTCAACGAGAGTAGTCCTACCCTACCTTTCATGAATGATTCTCTAAACCTTCGGATAAAGAGAAAATGGGATATAGTCTCTCTTGGATAACAGAAAGTCAGGTTATCACAAGTCAATAGTAATCGAATCTCGGATTTGAGCATTGAATAGTTGTTTAGTACGTCCTCAAGTATCCTTGAAGAACGAGGAATAAGGTGCTTGTATATTCGGGTGCAAACTTAAATATGGTTGACTACACAGATTCTGACTTATAGTCATATTAAGGATGATCGTTGGGACGATCTCGGGCTCAGTGTTTACTCATTGTGATGGAGCTATAGTGAAGAGAAATCTAGCACCGCCAATTCGACTTTAATTAATCGGATACGTAGCAGCTTTCGGAGCAGCTAGAGTGGCGATATAGCTTAGGAATTTCCTTCCTGATCTGGGACTAATTCCAGGTCTGGTGAGCCGATATCTCTTCATTGTGAAAACCGTGAAAATATAGCTTAGAAGGATCTTCTCAGTCACTAGAGTTCAAAAGCATATTGAGAGAGAGTACCGCCTGATTAGATGGACCGGCGACGTTTCGATCCTAAAGATCGTTTCGAGCGAGCCGACAACCTAAATAATCAGTGTACCAAGTCGAGTGCTTGGAGGGTACGGCATTGAGGGATATATCTCATCTTCTTTTAGAGCAAGTGGGAGAGTGTTGTGAATAAGATGAGAAAGGGTGTGCTCTAAAAACAATAGTTGCATGTCATTTCATGCAAGTGGGAGATTGTTAGGTGTAGTACCCGAAAGACAATTTGTGTAATTGTTTTTGAAAATGGATAACAGAATTTATCTCACCTTATTACTTGCTTTGTGCTTGTAAGTAATACACTGCTGCAAACCGTAAGTATATCAGTATGTAACCGCTTAACTCAGTGTATGGCATGCACGTGAGGATTAAGTTAGTAGTGATATACTTAAACTATTAGTCCGTGGTGAACTTAATCAGAGTTTAGGGTCTCATGATTAAAACACCAATAATAAGCCCAAAACACCTTTGGGTATGATAGTCTTATTCGGACTATCGGTAGAGGGTACCTAAGTGAGGCATTTATATATGATGGCATTCATATAGGACTGGACCGATTTAATCTGGGTTTCTCGATATAATTCCGTAATCGAGAAAACTTATTAAATCATTAGATGATCGTATACGGATTGACCTTAATCCTGAGGTGATCACTTGTCTCGGTGTAGTGTTTGATGTGTTAGCTAAGGATCACTTTGATATGTGATCTGAGTCACTTCTCGTTTGCACTATTCCCTGATGAGTGAGTAGTTCTGTGTTTCACAGACACATAAACCATTCCTTCCTGCGGAAAATAGAGAGACATTCCCCTTATTTGTTAGCCCTAAGTAAATGATCGATGGGCCCGGTTCATATTAGACTAATTAGCTACTAGTCAGATATGTGAACTAATTGATCACTAGGGGGTTAATGGTAAATAAGGATAAGATATTCGAGTCGGGTTCACGGAGACTTCCCACTCGGAATGGACGATCTATGGAGGGTTAGTCCGTATGTAGTGATTATATCGGTGGACGCTTATGTACTCGCTAGGGTTGAGTGTAAGTATATATCTATAATTGGTAGAGTTCAGTTTCGGGTTTATGGTGGCGTAATCCCGGAATTAATAATTTAAGTATGAATATTTTGTTCGATGAATATTTTATTTAATTATTAGAGCTACTGGTTATAGGTCTATGGTCCCCAATGTGGCTCCTGTAATTCTGATGTTTTTCTTGTTATTGGGTCTCAGTGATAATAAATTGGTTGGGCCAATTAATTGATGTGCGAAATATTATTTAATTGGGTTAAATAATATAATACACAGAAAAGACATTTTCTGTGGGCCTGAAACCCTATTGTGTGTGGCGCCTCACCTTAATTAAATGCAAGAATAGATTTTCTTGTGTGATTAATTATTTACTTGTTAAATATTTAATTAATAAAACATAATTGATTTGTAATTGATTGATTGATTAATCACAATCTTTTATAAATGGAATTATCCTTTATTGTGATTTCTTTTTAATTATTTATTTAATTAATTAGAAACTTGGAGGCTAATGATTTACTCTCCTATATAAAGAGAGTTCTTCCAAAACATAATGCTGATGCAAATTTTTGCCCCACACACATAAAATAGAGAGAAAAACTTGTTTCTTGTCTTGGGTTTCTGGTTGAAGAAAAACTTGTAGTTTTTCTTGGAAGCATATCAAGGATGTTCTAGTACCAAGAATTGGTGTCCACCAACCACCGTTTGGATAACACATTGGAAGATCTTGGCTTCTCTTCCTGCTATTGGTAAAACATACTAAACCCCCTTGTAGAAATTTAGATCCTTTATTTATGTATTGTAATTTGTAGATCGTGATCCATCCGCTGCGCGAAGATCTGTTTTGTACAGATCTAAGCTCCTACATCCTTCAGCAAGCATATTGATATCAAATATCAATATATAAGAGAGTTTATTTGTGAAAAGAAGATTGTTATTGATTATCGTCCAATTAAAGAACAAGTTGCAGATATCTTCACAAAACCATTGAAGTTTGCGTCATTTACTAAACTGGTGAAGATGCTTGGAATGATGAAGTTTGAAAGATTTTGATTTAAGGGAGGCAATGTGAACCATAACTCAAAATCAATTATGGTGTGCTCCCTACAATTGATACTGTTGGACTTATTTTAAGTTTTAATGATGAGTTCCAGACTAGCTGTTATAGAGCAAAGGCAAAAAGATGTCTAGATCAAATGTATAGGCTTATTAGAGTTTGTTCTTTGTATAGGTTTGATCGAACTAGCATTGTAATTAGGTCAGCTGACTTTTTCGGCAGACCTTGTCTAGGTCTGTAAGGTACCTAGGTCAGTAGACTTGTTAGGAAACTGCTGAAGACTGAAGGCTGAGGGTTCAAACTCAGTTATTGAAGGCTAAGGGATCAAACTTAGTATTTAAAGTCAAGGATATGGAATCAGAATTTAGGGAAGTCTGTGATGACTTAAACTGATTACATATACCTTGTGTACAAGGTCCCAGTTCCATTTGTTAAGTGATGATTGAAACTTAGTTATGTTCAAATTGGTGTACTCTAACTTCATAATAAAAAGTTTGATGAAAAGACAGTCAGCTGAAGTGTTTCATTAACACAGCTGACTTAAAACAACTGACTGACATGAATATCCGCAGACCAATATACACAGGTATCTACTGAGTGTAAATCTCGATTTAACCAAAGGTTACATTGGAAGATTACAAGGATACGGATGGATTACATGCCTTGATATTATCAACAAATCAATGGCCAAGATGAAAAGAACGTTGGAAAGATTCAGAGGATTAACCAACGGACACAAGTCAAAAGGTGGATAGACTGAAAACTGTCAAAAAGCAAACTGACAGTGTCAGTACTATGTGCAGGGACAGAAAGCAAGTCAAGATGGGGACAAATCTAAAACGGCTATGTTTAAATTTCAAATATAAGTCACATGATTCTCACCTATAAATAGAAGACTCCTGATTCAGATGCAAGTGACGAAAAACAAATAATCAACTCAAGATTTCAAGTTCTTATCAAGAAAATCACCATACTGACTTCACTGAGCTTAAAGCTACTCATCCAGAAAACTCTTCAAGTGCAACCTGCTATCAAGTTACATCAAGTTCATACACTTGAAGACTTCAAGCTGCTGATCATTTCATCATGATCAAGCTGCTGACTGTTGAAACATTTACTTGATTCAAACTTTCTTTTACAAGAGACCTGCTGAAGACAGAGAAGCACTTAGGTGTCAAGAACTGTTGTTTGTGGTGGAGCTGGTGAAGAGGCAATCCTACCCTTCAAGGACCAGTGGAAATTTTTTTTGTGCAGCAATCCTACCTGTTTCAAATATTCAGTTTGTGAAGCCATAGCTATTGGTGAAGGACAGACAGCTTAGGGATTTTTGTAACTACAACCTCAAAGATCTCTAGTGAATTTCCTCCAACATCATAGGAGAAGAGTGGACTGACCGGATTACACCACCTGGAACCACTACAAAAATTGCCTACTTACTTTCTGCATTTACTTTCTGTATTTAGTATACTGATCACATCAACCAACTGAAACTAGCAACTGAATCACACACTTACACTATTGAGTATCTAATACTTACTATCATATTTAAACAACAAGAAATAAGGCTTAATTTGAATATATTCTACTGCAACAAATTTAGTAACATCTATTGTCGACGGACTATCGAGTGGTTAGCGGACTGCGAGCGATCGAGCGGGCTGCGACCTTCTTTGAGTTTGTTAACTCCAAAAGTTTCAAGTGTTAAGTTTATTCACCCCGTCTCTAAACTTAACCAAAGCCTTTTCAAGGGACCTACAATTGGTATCGGAGCAGTGCTTCTGTTCTGAAGTAATCCTACTTGTTGTGCTTGTGAAAATACTTTGAAAACTCTTTCAAGTTACTAATTTTCAAAGCTTTGCATCATGGATAAAAACCAGTATGCTAGAACAATGTTGATGTGTTCCTTAGATCGTTTTGATGAGTATAAACACCGTATGCAGGATTTTCTAGCTGCAACACATGATGAGATGATGGATGTGCTGACTGAAGGACCACTGGAGATCACTAAGTCGGTAACTGTGGGAAGTGAAACTCAGTATGTTCCAAAACCAAAAAGAAAATGGAATGCTGAATATAGAAAAAGAGCAAACCTTAACAATATTTCTATTGATATCATATACAGAACCTTGGATAGCAATATGTACATGAAAGTGAAGGATTGCAAGACTGCAAAGGAACTTTGGGATAAGTTACAATTATCTGTGAGGGCCTTGATGCTATCAAGAAAAACAAGGTCAGTGTAGCCCAAAAGAAGTTCCAAGATTTCAAGATGAAATCAAATGAAACCCTTGAGCAAATGGAGTCAAGATTCAATGCTATCATGGATGAACTCACCCTGCTGAATGTGATCTATACAAAAGAATAGATTAAAACAAGAGTCTTAAAAGCCCTACCTGCAAAAGAGGTTTGGGAGATGAAGGTTACTGCCATAGAAGAATCCAGGAGTCTACATGAAGAAGACACATTCAACCTGTTTTCAGATCTCAAAGCATATGAATTCAGTAAGAAACTTATTCCTGAGACTGAAAAGGAAGAACCAAAGAGTACTGCATTGGCTGCTGCACATAAAAAAGAATCATCAGGTGGTCAAGATGATCTACTGGATAAGATGCAAGAGCAAATTGCCCTACTGAGCAAGAAAAATCAGAATGATGAAAACAGGAAGGGGTTCTCCAAGGAATTTCACAAAGAAATCAAGTGAAAAGAAGAAGGAGGAATCCAACAAAGATAATGATTATTTGTGTTTTCATTGCAAGAAACCATGACACTTCAAACCTGACTGTCCTGATCTAAAATAGAAAAAGGAACTTGATTATCTGTGCTTCAACTGCAAGAAGCCTGGACATTTTAGACCTATTGAAGAACAAGAATCAGCAAAGAAGACCTGGGAAGAAAGCAATGGTTGTTGATGATGAATCAGGCTATGAAGTTGAATCAGAAAAAGGAAATGAATCTGATGATACTGCACTCGTTGCTGACATGGAAGATTATGCATTGATGGCAAATATGGATGAGACTGAGGAGGTATACAATTTTGTATCTATAAATACTCCTGCTGAAAGTGATTATGAATCAACTTGTGGTTCAAATCCTAAAAATTCTGAAAATGAAGAAACTTTGGACGCCATCCTTAATTGTCTGAGGCAAATACAATCTGGTTATGAGATTGTGAAGGCTAAAAAAGAAGCTCTTCAAACAGAATTTGAAAGGTTAAAATTTGAATTAAGAACTCTCAAAGGAAAGGAAAAAGATTTAGAGATAAATCAGCATAAGTCTGCTGTACATTCAGTAGCTGCTGAATCTGCTGAACAATCTAGTTCCTCCACTGCATTCAAATCTGGAAAGCCTTATGGTGATAGAACAGGCCTTGGATTTGGAACTCAACAATCTAATAAGAGTGGATCGAGTAAGGTTATTGAACCTAGTACCAGAATTGGTCCTAAGTTTGTGCCTGCATAAGATCCAACTCCCAAAAAGGTTGTTGAGGCAGTAAAGCCTACTGAGAAGACTTCAAAGAAGCAAAATCAGAAGTCAAAAAGGTCAACAGTACCTAACAAAAAGGGTAAATCCAAAAGTAGGACTGCTGGACCTTCTAGACCTACCGATAGCACGAACTTTTGAAGAGATTGCAAAATGAGAAAAGTTTGACAAGAAGTGAAGATCGGATCGGACAAAGGTGCCGAGTTTCTCAATAAAGTCATAAGAGAATATTGTGAACAAAATGGTGTCTTTTGCATCAATTAGCAAATTTGGTACACCTCAGCAAAATGGGTTTGCTGAGAGAAGAAACATGACCTTGAAAGAAGTAGGAAGGACTACGATTTGTGAAGCATTGTTACCTGAAAGATATTGGGCTGAAGCAATCAATACAGCATGCTATACACAAAATAGGACCTCACTGAACAAGAAGCTGCTGAAGACACCTTATGAGATATGGAATGGAAGAAAACCAAATATATCTTATTTCCATCCTTTTGGAAGCAAGTGTTTTATTTTGAATCATAAGGAGCAATTGAAGACATTCCAACCAAAATCAGATGATGGAATCTTTTTGGGATATTCTTCTGTCAGCAAGGCATTCAGGGTACTGAATAAAAGGACATTGAAACATGAAGAATCAATACATGTTGTATTTGATGAACCAAAGATCATTGGAATGAATGATGAAGCTTCAGAACCTGCTGAAAATCTTCAAGTCACTGATCCAGAATGTGTTGATGTTTTGGAAAAGATAAATGACTTAAAAGTTTCTGACTCTGCCCCTGCTGAAGAACCAGCCGGTAACACTACTGATGCAACAACTGAAGCAGTTCAAGGATCTAATGAACCCCCTACTGAAGCAACAGCAGACCCTACTGAAGATGAGGTTCCTGATAACCAAACTAACCAAAATCCACAATGGTTAAGGGATCACCCTGCTGAGCAAGTTATTGGGAACATACAGCAAGGTGTAAGGACTAAATGACAATTGGAAGCAATGTTTACTTGTTTTCTATCTCAAATGGAGCCTAAAGTTGTTGAAGAAGCAATATCAGATCTAGATTGGATAATTGCTATGCAAGAGGAATTGAATGAATTTGAAAGAAATCATGTTTGGACACTAGTGGAAAGGCCTACTCATGCAAACATAATAGGAACTTAATGGGTATACAGAAACAAATTGAATGAATCTGGTATCATTATAAGGAATAAGGCCAGACTAGTAGCAAAAGGTTATTCTCAAGCTGAAGGAATAGATTTTGATGAGACATATGCCCCAGTTGCAAGATTGGAAGCTATAAAATTATTCTTGGCATATGCTGCCTACAAAAACTTCAAAGTATACTAGATGGATGTCAATAGTGCTTTTTTGAATGGCATTCTGGAAGAAGAGGTTTATGTTCAGCAACCTCCTGGTTTTGAAGTTAAAGATCATGGATAAAGTGTACAGACTCAACAAAGCACTTTATGGTTTGAAACAAGCACCAAGAGCATGGTATGAAACCTTATCTCAATTCTTGGTGGATAATGGTTTACCAAAGGTACCATTGACAAAACTCTTTTCAGAATCAATGAAGGGGACAGCACCCTGCTGGTACAGATTTATGTTCATGACATAATTTTTGTTCTGAAAATGAATTGCTATGTGAAATGTTTGCTAATCTCATGAATAGCAAGTTCCAAATGAGTATGATGGGAGAGATGAACTACTTCTTGGGATTACAAGTCAAACAAATGAAAGATGGAATCTTCATTCATCAAACTAAATATACCAATGAGCTACTGAAGAAGTTTGGCATGGAAAATAGCACCAAGGTATCAACTCCTATGAGTACCAACATCAGATTGGATGAAGATAAAGAAGGCAATGATGTTGATCAGACTTTATCCAGAAGGATGATAGGCAGTCTGCTGTACCTCACTGCCTGCAGACCTGATATATCCTTTGTTGTAGGTGTTTGTGCAAGATTTCAATCTAAACCAAAGGAAAGTCACTTGGCTGCAGTCAAAAGAATTATCAAGTATCTAAAAGTGACTTTGGGAGTAGGGATATGGTATTCAAAAGATGGAAGTTTCAAAGTAATATCCTACTCAGATTCTGATTATGCTGGATGCAAGATTGGCTGAAAAAGCACCACAGGAACCTGTCAGTTGATGGGAAGTAGACTGGTTTCCTAGTTTAGTAAGAAACAAAATTCAATATCAACTTCAACTGCTGAAGCTGAATATATAGCTGCTGGTAGCTGCTGTGCACAAATACTATGGTTAAGACAACAGTTAAGGGACTATGGAATTGAAGAAAGAGAAATTCCTATAATGTGTGACAACACAAGTGCAATTGCAATCACAGAAAATCCTGTTTTGCATTCAAGAACCGAGCACATTGATGTGAGACATCATTTTATAAGAGATCATGATGAGAAGAAAGATGTGGTGGTTCTTTACATCCCTACTGAAGATCAACTTGCTGACTTATTCACTAAACCATTGGAAAGTGAAAGATTTGCTAAGTTAAGGACTGAACTTGGCATCATAAAAGTTGACTGAGATACTAATAATTAACAGTGTACTGGAATTCACCAAGGGGATTAGTCTTTGCTATGTTCGGTGAGCTCACTTAGCAGATTAGTCATTGGTATCAACTATTCCATTCACTTGAATAAGTTTGGACAATTGAGCAAACGAAGTTGCCAAGTGGATTGGTCTTTGTCCTGTTGGGTGAGCTCACTTGACAGATCAGTCATTGGTATTAAACTTCATCTTGTATTATCAGTTGGACAAAACAAGGATATAAGAAGATCAGCAGAGTGACCATGTCAGCAGGCTGATGAGCCATCTTTACCAGCAAGTTGCTGATCCAAGTCTGCTAAAGTTCAAGCCTACTGAGTTATACGTTACAAGACACTCAAACTTAACTGAAAGTCAACAGTAATTGGATATTATTCTTATCTTTATAACTGCGGTTACAAATATCCAACGGTTACAACTCTTATGGAATAAGTTAGTGGGACACGTGGCAACATCACATTTACCCCAACTTTAATCGTGGTTAAATGCTACAGTACATGTATAGTACTTTCCTGACAGTTACTACCCACTTTCTTCTTATATATATACAGACATATAAACACAGAAGCTGCTTACAGTTTTCAGATCGATTATCTCTGGAAATACACCGTGTGAACATAGATTTACAAAGCTTTCTCTTCATCTTTTTCGAATTCTAATGGCGGATAAAGGTGATGTTCACATTGGAGCGAGCCAAAGTGTTAGAGGGTTAGTTGTTGATGCAAACAAGACTGAACTTGCTATCAATATTGGTAAAAGAATCAGAAGATATAAAGGATTAGAGGACGTTCTGAATCTGAGATTGGAGAGCATTTCTTATACAAATGTTGTTGATTTCTGGAGAAATATAGAAATTAGTGATGATACAGAGGCCTTTACTACCACTGTACATGGTCAGCAGATTCAAATCACTTACAACCTGCTGAGGGAAGTATTCGGATTTGGGCCTAGAAATGGTGCTCCTACAAATCCGAATCAATGTAGCTATCTAGAGTGGAGTTTGTTGATGCAATAAAGACAAACAAATCCATAAAATCATCAACGAGCATCAATGTGAAGCATATCAAAATGGAGTATAATCACGAGCAAGATTATTGCTAAAAACATCCTTGGATTCGGTGGAAACATTGACACATTGTCAGGACCCAAGATTGACATGCTGATAATCATATGCAAGAGCATGAAGTTTGACTGGGCCGGATTCTTTGTCTATTACATGAAGAAGGTGATAACAGAGGACAGAGATGGGACCAGGAAGTCCAAGACACTGCCTTTGGGTTTGATGGTGCAAGCCCTACTGACCCATTTGAAGATTGCTGATGTTGCACCTACAAAAATCAAAAAGTCCAGATATAAACCTGAAATCAGTTTTCTCATCCCTGGTTCGGATGATGATGAAGATCTGGATACTGAAAGGACAGAGAGTGACAATGATGGAGAGGATGATGCTGGTGGTGAGCAGGTTAAGCAAGTTGCACAACCCGATGCACCTAAGAAAACTGCATAGAAAAGAAAGGCTGTTGACACAAGAAGATTACAGAGATGTTAAAGCCTAAGAAGACATGTAGTAATCAGTAGACCCTGTTGAATCTACTGAGGTTCCAGTTGATGCTGAGGCTACTGAGCCTGCTGGAATTACAAAGAAAACTGCTGCTGAAGTTTTGAGAGAGTAGTTAAAAGAAGATTCAAGAAAGAGGAAAGCTGCCAATGATCTTAAGATTGAACAACCTGCAAAGAGAATGAAGGAGGTTGTGAAAAAGAAAAAACATGGAAAGGGAAAAGAATTAAGGGTTACGGAGGCCCAAAAGAAAGTTTGAAAGTGTTGTTGAGGAAGCACCCGTACAAGGTGATGAGCTTGCGAGGCTAGAGAGGTTGTTGTTGAGCAACAAGCTGAGAGAATCACGACGCCAGACCGTGTACCTAAGCTGCTTGTGGAAATTGTTGAACATGTTCCCGACCTGCTTGTGGATGCTACAACTCGGGGGAAGAACACACTACTATGCGACCCTATTGATATACATACAAGTCGGGGAGGAACCTAGTGTGGAACAGTTTGGAGGTAGTAGGTACAAATGTACAACTTTGAAGAACCTATCGACTTTGTTTGTATCTGCTATAGATACATTGGCCCATCTTGTTGATGCCTTTGGAGGACAACAAGCAGAGCAATCTGCACCAACAAGGCCAACAATGCCTTTTGAGAGAAAAGAGAAGAAGTCAAGAAAGAGAACGTAGATCCCAACATCGAGAAAATTCAGGACTACTTTGCATGGAAATTTGGCTTTAATAAAAGACAGAAATCAGCTGCAGAACCAATGACTGACTTTGAAGAGTGGCCATTTAACAAGTTGGGTGTGGAGAACTTACTTGGTTTGATTGATACTTCTGAGTTACAAGTAAGGCTACTGGATCTCATTGAAAGTGAAAAACAGAGTACAAGCATTAAGATCAATGAACTACACTCGGGACACGATGATGATGATACATCAACCTCGATTCGATGATGATAACCCTTCTTTCCCGGGCCAACCTAGTGGCACTACTTTGGAAAGACCTGCGAGGATGTAGGACGGGGATCTATAGACATAGGCGAAGATCATTCTGCGATGCTTTGGTAAGTCTACTTGGGGGCCGACAAGGCGATCGGATGGATGAAGACATGGAGGATTTAACTATGGATGAACTGGAAGCTCTAATAAATGATGGGATAACTTTTGGAGATAACAGGCTGATCAGTATGTCTGACACCTTTTTGGTTGTAGAGTCTGATGCACATTCTGACAATCAGCAGACTGATATGATAAATGAAGAGCTGGTAGTTGTTTTTAATGAAGATTTAGAGGGACAGCTTGCTGTACCACCATCTTTGGAAGAGGCCAACAAATTTACTCTTGATGATGTTGTTATATTTGAAGAATCTGCTGAAAGTTCAGAGGACTCAGCATAGTATCAGGAGTTGTTTGACACTCAAGAAACCTTGTCACAAGTTGCTGATCATTTACAAAAGGTTCCTGATGCTAGAGGAGAACTTAGCTATATTTCCTCAAGTTTTTGTTGAAGAGATCAGGTTGCTGAGGATCAAACAGCAACTGAATACAGGTTGGAACAAAGAGTCCTATTCACTGAGGAAGAGACAGTGGTAGGACAAAGGTTGGAACTCTTGATGGGATTGGAGGAATCCCCTGAACATTCTGAAGAGAATGCTTTGTAGAACGGTTCTTCGAAGAACTGTTGTAGTGCATGCTATTGAAGTTAAGGCTACTGAAGGTATAGATAGTCAGCAAGCTGTTGTTGATGAGGATGAACAGCTGCTGGACTATGATTTCAGTGATGAGGAGTTCTTAATGCCTGAGGAAGAACAAGTTGCTGTTGAACCTCAACAGGCACATGTACCAATTTTTTAAGAAAACATATCTTGGAACCTCAACCTGCACAAGACCCTATTATGGAAGACATCTTTGGATATGTGAATGAGGAAGGTCCTAAACCTGCTGGATGGGACAGGGCAAGAGCCTTGGTTGTCGGCACACACGGGGCAAACTACCTTTGTTGAAGAACACCGCTAATGATCTTGATGGACATATGGGTGGAGGTATGGTGGTGCTTGTACTTGCACATGTTCGGATTAGTTGAGGGCGATCGAGAGATGATATTACACAGTTAAGGACTCGACTCAATATACAAGAGCAAAGATTTGAAGATTTGATGAATTTGGTTGAAAATAGAGGAAGAACCACTGAAACTATTGCTTCCAACATCACTTCCACTCAGTATGCAATTGCTGACCTAACAAAAGATGTTAGAGGTATAAAACAAGGCAATGCACACAGAGATAAATTCTTGAATGACCAGTTTGCCTCAATTCACAATAAGCTTGACAAGCTTGCTGAGGCACCCAAGCCTGATGAGGCTCACCCTGCTGGAACACCTCAACCTGCTGCATTGGATCCTAAGGTTACTGAGAGGGTCAATCTGCTAAAGCAAACTATGGAAGGAAGGATCACTGCAGTTGACACAAGAACATAGATTATGGAAGGTCAACTTGCTAACTTACTGATCACACAAGAGAGTGTTCATGCCTTACTGTCCCGGTTTGTTGCTGATGTCAATAAGGGGGAAGAGGGCCTTATAGCAGAAGCAAAAGAGGCTGCAAGAATTTTTGATAAAAAGAGATGGGAGAGTGATATTAATGAATTCAGGAAACTTGCACCTGGCAGGATTCAGTTGACTGATGATCTCCTACAAGAATATAAGAAGCTATATAATGGAAGGAAGAAACCCTATGATGGCATGGGATTTCAGGAAGGACTCAATTCCTTCTTGGGACTGAAACTTTGGGAAATAAGGGTTAAGGCACTGAGAGCTTCTTATAGAGGTGGAAGAGGTGGAAGAATTGGAATAGTATGAAGTAAGCAATCAGCAAAGGACTCACTGCAAGAATTCAAACACATCTACATGACACTGGCTTCAGTGTTCATAATATCATATTAACTCTACCATAAGTCTGGAAGTGGTGGAAAGAACTGAACCATTGGGTTGACTTTACCCCAATTGAAAACCAATGGATGCTGGATGTTGTCAGAGAAATCCAGGAGTTCTATGAGAAGAGAGAAAGAGACAAAGACAGTAACTAGATCAGCACACTTACATTATTTATTTCCTCCTGCTGATCCTAGTTTGTAATATTGTTGAACAAATTGATTATAATGATAAATGACTGAATTTGTTCTGTTTTTGTTTTTATCTTTTTGCTTTGCTGTAAGGAGGGTATTGGGATCATCACTAAAAAGGGGGAAATTGTTCAACTTATTTTATGTTTTAATGATGAGTGCCAGACTAGCTGTTATAGAGCAAAGGCAAAAAGATGTGTAGATCAAATGTATAGGCTTATTAGAGTTTGATCTTTGTATCTGTTTGATCAAACAAGCATTGTAATTAGGCCAGCTGACTTTATCAGTAGACCTGTCTAGGTCAGTAAGGTAACCAGGTCAGTAGACTAGTTAGGAACCTGTTGAAGAGTGAAGGCTGAGGGTTCAAACTCAGTTATTGAAGGCTAAGGGATCAAACTTAGTATTTAAAGTCAAGGATATGGAATCAGAATTTAGGGAAGTCTATGATGACCTAAACTGATTACATATACCTTGTGTACAAGGTCCAAGTTCCATTTGTTAAGTGATGATTGGAACTTAATTATGTTCAAATTGGTGTACTGTAACTTCACAATAAAAAGTTAGATGAAAAGACGATCGAATTTGAAGTGTTTCATAAACACGACAGCGACTTAAAACAGGTTGACGACATGAACATCGGCGGACCAATATACACGGTATCTACTGCGAGTATAAATCTCAATTTAATCAAATGTTACATTGGAAGATTACAAGGATAATGATGGATTACAAGCCTTGATACTATAAACAAATAAATGGCCAAGATGAAAAGAACGTTGGAAAGATTCAGAGGATTAACCAATGGACACAAGTCAAAGGGTGGACAGACTGAAAACTGTCAAAAAGCAAACTGACAGTGTCAGTACTATGTACATGGGCAGAAATCAAGTCAAGATGGGGACAAATCTGAAACGGCAATGTTTAAATTTCAAACATAAGTCACATGATTCTCACCTATAAATAGAAGACTCCTGATTCAGATACAAGTGATGAAAAACAAATAATCAACTCAGGTTTTCAAGTTCTTATCAAGAAAATCACCCTACTGACTTCACTGAGCTTAAAGCTACTGATCCAGAAAACTCTTCAAGTGCAACCTGCTATCAAGTTACATCAAGTTCATACACTTGAAGACTTCAAGCTGCTGATCATTTCATCCTAATCAAGCTGCTGACTGTTGAATCTTTTACTTGATTCAAACTTTCTTTTACAAGAAACCTGCTGAAGACAAAGAAGCACTTAGGTGTCAAGAACTGTTGTTTGTGATGGAGCTGGCGAAGAGGAAATCCTACCCTTCAAGGACCAGTGGAATATTTTGGAGCAGCAATCCTACCTGTTTCAAATATTCAGTTTGTGAAGCTATAGCTATTGGTGAAGGACAGACAGCTTAGGGATTTTTGTAACTGGAACCTCAAAGATCTCTAGTGAATTCCCTCCAACATCACAGGAGAAGAGTGGACTGACAGGATTACACCACTTGGAACCACTATAAAAATTGCCTACTTACTTTCTGCATTTACTTTATGTATCTAATACTTAGTATCATATTTAAACAACAAGTAATAATGCTTAATTTGAATATATTCCGCTGCAACAAATTTAGTAATATCTATTGTCAGCAGACTACTGAATGGTCATCAGACTACTGAGCAGTCAGCAGGCTACTGACCTTCCTAATTTTGTTAACTCCAAAAGTTTTAAATGTTAAGTTTATTCACCCCCCCCCCCCCACCTCTAAACTTAACCAAAGCCTTTTCAAGGGACCAACGAAACGATCTTTGCGGTGATAACTTTGAAAAATATTACATCATGTGTAGTTTTAATTGTTGACTAACATGTGTTTACACTTTGTGTATTTGGCTATAAATAGCCTTGATCATCATTGTAATTGAAACATCCATTGAGATGCTTAAAAACAAAGCTTTCTATAATACAAAGTGTTTCTTTGTGTGTGTTGAATCTAATGGTAGGTTGCTTGGTAATATATTCTTTTTAAAAGCAACCTTTCTTATAGTGATGTCTTGTTTTGTGAAGATTGTGCTCTTGATTTGTAAGAAGAGTTTCAAAGTCATTAAGGAGGTAAGTCTGCATTGTTATTTGCTATTTTCTCTTTTAGCAATCTGATAAGCACCGCCAAAAAGAATAAAAATATCTTCTTGTGTCGGATTATTGTTACTATGCATGTTGATGTGTTTAGTTTTGCATTCTAATATGTGGGCGTCATGTTTGCCTCCATTTAAGAAAATAATTTACCTACGTTGAAATATCTTTAACTTAAAATATTACTTTATACACAACCTAATGAGATTGGTAGCTATCGCTAAACATTGAAGATATTATGCTATAGTATTGGGTTTGGGAGAACTTTTAATGTCGATGCAGCTTGAGTTGATGACTGAAAATTGTGGACTTTACTTTCTTATTTGCTCATAGAATGTGTTTCTATTTTCTGTCAGCATTCTACATAGAATGAAATCTCCGTACACAAGCCAAATGACAAAGATATGCTATTTTACTATGTCTAAAGAAGAATATAAAATGATTGATGTTCGAGTCAATGATTGAGCATGTATGGTTTTGCCTTCTTGTTTTCTCCCCCAAAAGTGTCTCACAAACAAGGGATGCAACCATAGTTGAGTGTACATTTTCACATACATCACCTCAACTGTGGTTTCCTCGCAAACTGTGAATAGATTTCTTGCCTTCCGGCAGGAATTTTTTTCTCCGCTTTTGTGCCATAGTTTGAACATTCTTTAGAAGCAACTACAAAATCAGGTGCCTCTGTGATAGAGGTAGAAACAAAACATGTGCACTTTACTGTTTGATACAAAATATATATTTTACAAATGTTTGTGACAATTCCTTTTATTATTCCGTTCAGATCCTTGAAATGAATAATAGAGAGGGATCTTACGGCTTTCAATGCTGGAACCGAAAATGCTACACACTCGATCTATTGACATAAATGATTCGGGTGTTAGGAAATCTATGCTGGAACGTAGCGGAATTCAAAATTTTATTTCCTTTAACCAGGGATCAATTTCGTTTAAGCAACAAACATAATAAGATAGTAGCCGGTGGTTACCTTGTTTGATCTAAAAGATCGACGGTTTCACCGTCTAAGGAGAGTAGTGGTGCATGAAGCCGCTCAAGCGTTTGGACTCTACCGTTAGTCCACACGAACAACCCGTCGGAATCCACCATTGCATTGCTACTAGAAAAACTCGGTTGCTAGACCGACATTTTCTCTCCCACAAATCTCTCTCTAAGAAGTTCTATATTTTTTACAAGAAACTATTAGTCTCTTGGAATTGTGATGTACAAAAGAGCTAGCCAACCCCTTTCTTATATAGGGTGTTGGGCGCCCCATATGTCTCATGTTCCCTATAGGAAAAGCTTCTGTGTAGAGTAAGGAGAAAGAAAACATTTTACTACTAAAATAAGGAAAATAAAATTGATTGATTTATCTCATTTAATTTAATATCTCATATTAAATATTTCCAAGATATTGTCAATATTTAATATTAACTATCTTTATCTTTTTACCATAAATCTATTTTTTACAAATCAATTAATATCCAATATTAATTAATATCCATATATGGTAATCTCATTAATTAAATTGCACAATCCAAGTGTATCTTTATACACTAAAACTTGCGCCCCATGTAGCCTTTAATTGGCTTCTGAAATATTATTTAATTAATATAATGCTATGATTAATTAGTTTGCAAACTACATGTGTATCAATATACATATATACTTCGACCCACATATACATTATATGTATATTTAATTAATCAACATAATTAATATCTTGTATTATATTTATTCATAATAAATAAATACCACCATATTAATTTATCACTATAACACTTTATAGTCGAGGTAAAACTTTCCTTATTTGGTTATCACTATAACCGCATTATAATCGGCTAGATGTTCTTATGTGTGTGACCCGATAGGTTTCCGAATATGTTGACCATAGGTATAAAGTGCAATTACCAAAATGCCCTTCATACCTAACGATCACGAAAATAGCGTTTAGCAACACACCGTGACCCCCAATCATCGGAAGGGTCAACGCAATGACTACAACCTTTAATGTGAAATAGTTACCGTGTAAATAGAACTCTATCACTGTAATAATATCCAGACGGTCGTACGTCGAGTGTCAACCATCAACGACCGTGTCTTATAATCTAGATATCATGCTCTCTCAAAGTAACTCATTTACTTCCACTTTGCAAAGATTCACAAGAGTATGATATTCCTTATAAGAAGGCCTTTTCGGATATTCACCCCAATCACAGGGTACGCGATTTCCGGACGAGCAACATGAATCCTACGTATGCTTCAGTATCACACCCAATCACTACCGCATGGTCGCCCCATGGCTAGGGAAAACCTCAAAAGTGTCAAAGTATGACAATCCACACCGTGATGCGATGAAGACTCCGGTCTCAGGATAATTACACAACCGACATATAGTTTGACACTTAATAAAGTAAGTGGGTCAGTCTAACGTACGCATTCTCTAATACATGTCCACATACAGTCCAAGTGTCTCAACACATTGATAGACGAGATCTATCCCTATCTTCAATATGATAGAAGACATCTAATACGTGCTAGTCTAATCGTACTATCAATGTCCCGTTTGATAGCAAATACGACAAGAGACATTTAAGTATCAAACCTTTTAAAGTGAGTCGAGATCTCATCAACCATAATCCCTATCATGGTTTCTCTTTCACAGTTTGACACTAAGGATGTTATCATATATACAATCACAAATTGGTTCATATAAATGAACATAATATATAATAACAGAAAAGCCATTTATCATATGTATACATAAAGAAATAGTAGAAATGATCCGACCCGGTCGGATCCGGTCCTACCCGATTGGGTTTATGACACTAATTCAAAATCGGGGTGTTGAAATAGTGTCTTAAACCCAATTGGGTTGGACCGGATCCGACCGGGTCGAATCATTTCTATGATTTCTTTATGATTATACATATATAATAAATGGCTTTTCTGTTGTCATATATTTTTTTCTTTTAAAGAACCTATTATGAATTGTTATATGATAACGTCCTTAGTATTAAACTGTGATAGAGAAACAATGATAGGCGATTATAATTGATGAGATCTCTAATCACGTTAATTAGTTTGATACTTAAATGTCTCTAGGCTGATGTACTATTAAACATGGCATTGATAGTACGAACATGCTAGCACGTATTAGATGTCTTATATCCTTAAAGGGTAGGGATAGATCTCATCTATCGCAGTGTAGAGACGTTTGTTCTATACATGGACATGTATTAGAGAATGCGTACGTTAAACTGACCCACTTACATTGTTAAGTGTCACACTATGTGACGGTTGTGTAATTGTCCTTAGGACCGGAGTCTACATGGCATCACGGTGTGGATTGTCATGCTTTGACACTATTGAGGTTTCCCCTAGCCATGGGGCGATCATACGGTAGTGAAGGGCATTTTCGTAAATTTCACTTTGTGTCTATGGCCAACATATTCGGAAGCCTATCGGGTCACACACATATGAACATCAAGTCGGATTAAAATGTGGTAATAACGATGACCAAATAAGGAAATAATTTATCTCGTGCTATAGTGGTAAATTAATATGGTGGTATTTATTTATTATGAATAAATATAATACAAGATATTAATTATGTTGATTAATTAAATATGTGTATTATGAAACACATGATTTCGAATATATATATATATATATATATATATATATATATATATATATATATATATATATATATATATATATATATATATATATATATATATATATATATATATGTGTGTGTGTGTGTGTGTGTGTGTGTGTGTGTGTGTGTGTGTGTGTGTGATATACATGTATTTTATAAATTAATTAATCATAACATTATATTAATTAAAGAATATTCCGGAAGCCAATTTATTGGCTAATGGGGGAGCCATTTACAAGTTTATATGATAGACTTGGATTGTGTGATTTAATTAATAATATTACCATATATTAATATTGGATATTAATTGATTTTGAAACAAATAGATTTATGGTAATAAGATAAATATAGTCAATATAAGATATTGACAATATATTGGAATATATTTTATATAAGATATTGAATATTAATGAGATAAATCAATCAAAGGTATTTTCCTTATTTTATTAGGAAAAGGTTGTATTTCTCATCTATCTACTAGGAAGCTAATCTCAATCAGTTTGGGAGACACATGGGGCACCCCAACCTCTATATAAGAGAAGGGTTGGCTAGCTATTCTGTACATCACAATTCCGAAAGAGAAATAGTTTCTTGTGAAAATAGAGAGCTTATTAGGGAGTGATTTGAGAGAGAGAAAAGGCCGGTCTAGCAACCGGATTTTTCTAACAGCAATCCAATGATGGATTCCGGCGGGTTGTTCGTGTGGACTAGCGGTAGAGGCCGAACTCTTGGGCGGGTCCATGCACCACTACTCTCCTTATACGGTCAAAGCATCGATCTTTTAGATCAAGCAAGGTAACCACCGTCTACTTGCTTTGTATGTTTGTTGCTTAGACGAAGTCAATCTTAGGTGAAAGGAAATAAATTTTGAATTCCACTTCATTCCCGCGAAGATTTACTAACAGTGGTGTCAGAGCAAGCTTCGAGCTTAAGCAATAAGCATGTTAATTTGAGTAGTTAATTTTATCGTTTAAATCACGTAATTAAAAGATGAAAGATTTTTTATTCGCAAAAGGATACAGAAAAAAAAGAGTCCGCTTTTAGGGGTGCTCGGCTGATCGGCGGCGGCACCCCCACTAGAAATTGCGCCGCCGCCGCCGGCGTTCCCCCGAGGCAGTCGGCGTTGGCTGGTGCTTCTTTTTGGTGGATCTCCAAAATTTTGTATTGTGTTATTTGTGATTCAATATGGTTAATAGTTGTGGTTAATATCTATTTGTTTAGTTGATGTCATGTGGCCAACTATTTGTTCAAATAGTTTGGACATTTGGGATACCACATGTCATTATTTGGTAAATATGATTTGCCTTTAAATAATCTAGGCCATTCCAAATTTTGTTTGGAATAGGCCTAGGCCCTTTTCGAAATATTTGATTTTGGAAAGGTCCAAGGTTGGTGCCTTTTGGTTTAGAAAACCAAAGGCATCCCTTTTAATTAGGAATCAAAAGGAAAGAAACAAAAGAAGGCCTAATTTTAATTTTGAGTTATTTTGGAATAGCTCTAATTAATTAAAATTAAAATTGAAGTCGTTTTAAAATTAATCGTTAATTTTATTTCAATTAAAATCATATAATTAATTATATAAATATTAAATTAGTTAATTTACTAGATAAAATTATTTAATAGATTAAACGTTAATCGATTAATTAAGACGCAAGTTGTTAGTTTTAATTTTGTCATTTTCATAAGATGTTATTGTATGGATTAGATATTTTGTAGATATAATATGATTATATGGACCCCGATTGATCATGGACTTGACCAATAGGATAGATGTGAATGATTTATTTTTCGTTGGTTTAAAAATTGTCCTAGGTCGTTATGAAGAACGTGACCTAGTTTTTTTTTCAACATTATCCCATTCCCGTTTGCTCCCCTGCGTGTGTGGCGGGTGTATATATTTTATTAGATAAAATTTATGTAACAAGAATGGAGCGGAAGATGGAGACCAAAGAAAAATGAAATAAAGATTTCATTGGAGAATGGCGCATTAAAGATCCTATTGGCGGTTGCAGCTACCTTTAGATTATGACCCGCGGTTTCGTCAGTATGTATTCGAAACCGCATCTAGGAAAAGTCCATGATCATACTGGTTACTTTACGCATTTATTTATTTTGTGCTTGTATTTATTTTATATGATATGATAGATGCATGACTAGGCACGATCTAGATGAATGTGTAGGATGTATGTCTATAGAGATAGATATATTTGATGAGACCGTAATTAAAATTAATTAAGTGAATTAATTTGCATCAATACTTCCACCTCAAAAGAATCAAGTCGAAATTGCCTCCCCATATTATAATGACGGTGAAGGGCCCTTGTTCGGATCCAACTCATCAGCCAAAGCAGGGGGTTGACCTACCTCGGGTATATTGTCATTATCGAGATATGATCGTATGAGATCTCACGAATATTGGGGTTATGACATGACTAAGAATTCTCTCAGCCACCAGCCAAAGTGATATGATCCGTAGCCGAATCAGATCCGAAAATGCCCGAGGGCTTCACTGAAGGCACCAATAAGATGAGCACCGCGACCCCCTGGCTAACCTGTAGCCAAAAACCTTGGTATAATGGACACCCACAAGGTTCGCTCACAACCTCGATAAGTCCCGTTTGGAATCCACCAAACACCGGTTTGGAATCCACCAAAACCAACATGAGAAAACTCACCAAAGCTTAAAAGCTTCAAATAAAATATATTTATCAAAATTTGTCTGTCGATTACAATGACTCTACATGCCTTTATATAGGCTACAGTGGAAGAAATAAAATAATTATTAACCGATGTGGGACTAAATTACATAATAAAAATAAAAACCCAATAATAAATAATAACAAAAATCTAATAAAATATGCAATGGAAAGAATGTGGGATAAATGGACTTCAAGTCTCATCTTCGATCAGATCACAAAGCGGGGTCGTTTGGATTTTAGAGGCAAGGGTTTGACTATTTCATAAGATGAAAATTGTCAAAGAGTTGACTAGTCAAACAACAAGAGTCGTATAAGATACAATTGACAAAGAGTTGTCTACCTATTAGACTATTTTCGGCCCACCAACCAAAGCGGAGGTCGCGGTAGTTTATTGGGACCTTGTCCACTGAAGAAATTATTTTTTCTTGAAAGTCAATTGGGAGTAGTTGACTAGTGGGAGCAAAATCATAAACCAAAAGACCATTTTTTATTTTGCATGTAAAAACAACAACACTCTTTTATCTTTATTTTTATGTTGTAGTTTTAGAAAACTTTATATTTATGTTTTTTATTCTCGATTACTAAAACCAAATTATGACTGTTACCTTTTGAGAAACGTTCTCAAGTATGGTTAAGTAATTTTAATCCTTTTAAAATAAGCAATGACACGAGCAACCAGGTTATAGTAGTTGGAGACAAGGAGACAACATATTTGATGAAGTGCTCCAAGACTTTAATTATTAATGAAAACGGAAGCTCATGATATGATTGAATCACTTGAAATGAGTTTCAACGAATTAATCATATATTGGATACGATCCAATATGATCATTCTGTTATACGATGACAAGTAATTCAAACGTTGAATAAGAATGACCGCATCGAATTTTGGAAAGGTTGTTTTCAAAATTGTAAGATTTAAGTATTGACTTAATTCTTTAATCATTGCTTAAAGGTTAATTAAATAGTTAATGTTTTGAATACGATTCAAAAGGTTAAATAAACTATTTAATAAACTTTAGATTTTCTTTATGAAAGAAAATTAAAGACATAGCTTTTGTGATCTTTTTTTAAGTCTTATGAAGACTACACTAAGAAATATTTACAAGTGCTTAAAGGATTTAAAGGGAAGTTAAGTTCAAGTCAACTCTTAGATATATGATATCTCACAAGTATGATTAAATTAGAAGGATTAAATACGGAATACACAAAGATACGGAAAGGTGAAGGAAACGTTGCGACATTTTCGGTTTTGTATTCTGAGTCTAGTAAACTGATAAAGGAACTAAATAAATGTTATCATGTTCTGGTTCTTATGAAGAACATATTTTCAGTTAGATGTTAGGATTTAATGGACAAATTCAATTGTAAGGAATAAATGTTATCCCAATAAAGTTGAAAGGTCAATGAATCGACATCTTTGGATTGGTGTCACCATATAGTTGATATATGTGATGAATTCTCAACTAAATATTTATATGGTCGTTATCCTTGATATTTTGTGGTTGTTCAAGACAATGTCTCTGTGGAAGAGAATCGTATAATCAAATGTCATTCGGATGATGTCTGAACCGCATGATTATGAATCATGTGGGTAATGTGTATCTTATCTAAAGATGACTAAAATACCCTTTTATGAAAAGTCATACAATCTAGAAAGTTGTCTAAAGCCTAAACATACCGATGTTTGTTGGCTTATGACAATTAATGCCACAAATAATTGATTATTAATCTCTATGACTATTTTTAAAAATAGTTGAATTGACTTGGTGAAGTACAACAATTCGGAAAGCCCGAAAAGTTCGAGCTAGCACAAATATGAGATTGATGAACTACTTAGGAATTAATCTCTAATTGGACTGAAGCAATTAGTACCTAAAGGGTGTTTGAGAAGACATCTGAAATAGAATCAGATTCTCCCTTGAAGGATACCATCTTTGGGATACGAAATTAGATTAGGTTCCTAAAATGGAAATAACGCTTTATATGATAAAGGTGTGACGTAAGCCATGTGAAGTTTCCCTTACCTGTTTCGGAATAGTGCCCTTATACGAGACATATAATTAACCGAGTTTCAAAGAATAAAGGTTGAATAAATTCCATATCAGATGTGGAATCGATGACGTCAAATCCATCTTAATCGATGATTCAAGGTTGTCATGCTTCTAGCAAGCAGGAAATGTCTGAAAGGCTTGGAGCCTAGTATGACATGTGAAACTTTGTGGAACATCTTAGCAAGTACGCTAGATATTATCTACTTACCCATGGAGCAAAATGTTTATCTCCAAACATGCTGTCTTCTAGAGGAAGTGTTTCTTCCAAAAGAAATAGGGAGAGTAAATTTAGATCTCAAAAGAGTTTGAGAACCACAAAGAGATATTCAACCGTTGGAACACGAGCAGGCACCGCATAAAAATGAGGTGTAGAACACTGCTCAGTGCACACAAAAGTTCTATAAATTTGTGGATAACCTCAAGCCTGAAAAGGCTGATGGTATCACAACTTTTGAAGGAATGTTTGAAAGGCAAGATTGAGAGACATGCCAGGAGCCATAATATCTGAATTAAACAACCATGTTGTGAACCTATATGTGATAGATTTAACTGCTGTTAGTTTACAGGTTACCTATATAGATGTGATGCTAAATGAGTTTAGCATAGATCACGACAGGAGATACTGCTACCCGGTGTTCTCAAAGTCTATCTATGTTAGAACGGTAGTCCTAAAGATAAGGTGCAAAATGATGCTTATGAACGGTTTCCATTGCTACTGCAATAGGAACCATCATAAAAGTAATGTCAGGTGTTCATAGTCCATGAAGAGTCTTGAGCAAGTATGAAAGTAAATATAGTGAATGTCGAGAATATCCTTAAACAAGTTAAGGATGGTTTCCTAGTTTATCAAAACTTGGAATCAAATAAATATAGTTATACAGACATATATCCTGAGTCATATGAAGGCGAGTGGGAGCTATAGTCTGAGTTTGTAGTAACTTTGATTAAGTGATACAGTGAGTTGGAAATGTTCTTTGCTATGGGCCACTGTAAATTCTACAACTTAGCCAAAGCACAGTAGTGCCCTTTTAGGCGTAGCGGCGAGCGACATGGATCTAGAAGGATCATTCCGAGCCTTGTACGGTTCGTCCACCTTTTCTATATAGGCGATATAGTAAGTGGATTCATTGCTTGAATCGAGGACCAGGGTCTCGTCAGAGATTCATGTGTGTGTTTAGGCGGTTCCTTTGACTTGATCATTTGGAGCATGATATGAAGATAGTCCGAGTCCCCACGGATAGTGATCCATTCACGGCTAGGGCTGGTTGCGAGTATTGCATGAGATTCTTGTGTTTCAACTTGGTCTTGTGTATACGAGTGATTGGTTTTAGGCCAAGTGGGAGATTGTTGGAATAGTATTCTAAACCCAATCGGGTTGGACCGGATCCGACCGGGTCGGATCATTTCTAGTATTTCTTTATGATTATACATATATAATAAATGGCTTTTCTGTTGTCATATATTTGTTCTTTTAAAGAACCTATTATGAATTGTTATATGATAACGTCCTTAGTATTAAACTGTGATAGAGAAACCATGATAGGTGATTATGGTTGAAGAGATCTCTAATCACTTTAATTAGTTTGATAATTAAATGTCTGATGTACTATTAAACAGGGCATTGATAGTACGAACAGGCTAGCACGTATTAGATGTCTTCTGTCCTTAAAGGGCAGGAATAGATCTCGTATATCGAAGTGTATAGACACTTGGACTGTACGTGTACGTGTATTAGAGAATGCGTACGTTAGACTAACCCACTTACACTATTAAATGTCACACTATGTGACGGTAGTGTAATTATCCTTAGGACCGGAGTCTACATAGCATCACGGTGTGGATTGTCATGTTTTGACACTATTGAGGTTTCCCCTAGCCACGGAGCGATCATGCAGTAGTGATTGAGTGTGATACTGAAGGATGCGGAGTATACATGTTTGGTCTTCCGGAAATCGTGTACCCTATCAGTAGGGGTGAATATCCGAAAGGGCCTTCTTATAAGGAATGCCTTACTCTCATGAATCTTTGCAAAGTGGAAGTAAATGAGTTACTTCGAGAGAGCATGATATCCTGATTATAAGATACGGTCGATGATGCTTGACACTCGACGTACGACCGTATGGATATTATTACAGCAATATGATTCTATTTTTACACGGTAACTGTTTCAAATGAAAGGTAGTAGTCATTGAATTTGACTCTTCCGATGATTGGGGATCATGGTGTGTTGCTAGAGCTATCCCATGATCGTTAGGCATGAAGGGCATTTTCGTAATTTTCACTTTGTGTCTACGGCCAACATATTCGGAAGCCTATCAGATCACACACATATAAACATCAAGTCGGATTAAAATGTGGTTATAGCGATAACCAAATAAGGAAATAATATATCTCATGCTATAAGGGTTATAGTGGTAAATTAATATGGTGGTGTTTATTTATTATGAATAAATATAATACATGATATTAATTATGTTGATTAATTGAATATATGTATTAGGATACACATGATTTCGAATATATATATATATATATATATATATATATATATATATATATATATGTACATGTATTTTGTAAATTAATTAATCATAACATTATATTAATTAAAGAATATTCCGGAAGCCAATTTATTGGCTAATGGGGGCGCCATTTACAAGTGTATATGATAGACTTAGATTGTGCAATTTAATTAATAAGGTTACCATATATTAATATTGGATATTAATTGATTTTGAAAAAAATAAATTTATGGTAATAAGATAAATATAGTCAATATAAGATATTGACAATATATTGGAAATATATTTAATATAAGATATTGAATATTAATGAAATAAATCAATCAAATGTACTTTCCTTTGGAAAATGTTTTATTTGTCCTCTATCTACTAGGAAGCTAATCCCAATCAGTTTGGGAGACACATGGGGCGCCCCACCCTCTATATAATAGAAGGGTTGGCTAGTTCTTTTATACATCACAATTTCAAGAGACTAATAGCAATCCAATGGTGGATTCCGGATGGTTGTTCGTGTGGACTAGCGGTAGAGGCCGAAAGCTTGGCGGCTCCATGAACCACTACTCTCCTCAGACGGTCAAAGCGTCGATCTTTTAGATCAAGCAAGGTAACCACTGTCTACTAGCTTTATATGTTTGTTGCTAAGACGAAGTCGATCTTGGGTGAAAGGAATAAATTTTGAATTCCGCTGCGTTCCCGTGTGGATTTCCTAACACGGGGAGCACGAAAGATGTCCTATCGATTGAGGAAAGGATTGGGTTTGATTTGGATTATCGGTTTGTGTCACTTAAAGGGGCGGGAGAAGAGCTAATGTGACAAGGTTCTGCAGATTTTGAAAGCCCTTTTTCTTTGTTAATAAGGTAATGATTTGGCTACATTTTTATTCTCTTTTTCAGGCTGTGCAGGAATTTTCGAGTTTTTTTTTCAAATGATGTATTGGAAAAAGGTGTTGATAGCCATGGTTTAGTGTATTTCCTTAGCATCTGTTGAATTTCCGTTTGAAAGTGATTTGACAAAGGTGTGATCAAATGCCTTTTGAGATTGTTCTCTTATAAAACAATTTAGTACATATGTTTCGAAATGGCACTTGTATAGAGAGATGTTTGAAGTATGTCAAATAATATGACAAGTAGCCGGGACATGTGGATAGGTACGACGGAAAAAAGATCATACCATTCTTCAAAATTGTATCATACTTGACGCATGTACCTTACTTATTCATGCCACGTTTATTCTCATAGTTTTCTTCCTACTCTAAATTTCAATGCATATACTGGACTAATAGCTACTGAAATTGTTTCTAGCTCCTTTCGATGGCTACCATAGGGGAACTCTTGACGGTTCTTTTGACAATGCTGCTGATGATGAGATGGAAATTGAATCCACCAGCGCTAAAACAAGATCCCTTAGTAATGCATCCTCAAGTCCTCTTAAAACACTGAAGCTGAAAATTAATTAACCTATTGGCTTATAAGTGATCCTTTGGGTTAATGCTCTTGCCTGTACTACTGCCAAGGGAATTTGCTTAGAAACAAATGCACCTACATAATGTAATATATAATATTATGCATATTGTACAATATCTCATCCGAATGCATATTGTATAATATAATGCATGTTGTATAATAACTTACCTACTCCTGATTTTTTCATCTCCCACCCTTGACCATTACTAAACACACAAACTTTTTACCTAATGTAATGAACAATTTAGAGGGCAAATACCGTGCGGAGCACGGTCACCTCCCACTAGTAATAATAATGGTTTCTCGAGCATATATAGACAAATACTTTTCGTCGTTTATGTTGTCTATATGAACATATGTACCTATACAAGCATGGACTTTTTTTTCTTTTTTTCTTTCTGTAGTGAGTTGCCGGTTGCTGTACTCATCCAAAATATTTTATTTATAATTTATAATAGTCCATTAATCTGATAAAACTAGTACGTAATAAAATATAGAAATACATAGTAGAATCAATTATATTTACTTGCAATTAATGAAGTCCTTATCCAACTGAATTGATGTCTTTTAATAGCGGGTAATGTTATGATCACAACTACTTAGATACAATGAATATGCGATACATTGTTTTACACCATTAAATATAATATAGATGTATCATGATCAATTATGTATAAAAAAATTGTGTCATTCGTTTTGTCTTAAAATAGTCCTGATTATATACCTATTATATATAATTTTGCCGGATTAAAAGCGGACAATAGACTGTGAGTTGGTGCTATAATAAGTTATCTCATATATATATATATATATATATATATATATATATATATATATATATATATATATATATATATATATATATAGGGTTGGGTTCCCCTACATACATCTATACTATCTGCACCGTACATACTACTAAAATAGTGCGTCGATCACTATTTTAGTGCGCGCAGTTATTGTTTCGGTCAAACTAATTGAGGAAGCGGGTTTAGTTAGGTTTAGTATTACCTAATAGCGAGATTTCCCCCGCTTCATTAACTGTGGTGCACTCAAACAATAACGGGGTCTTAAAATAGTGATCGATCGCACTATTTTAGTAGTATGTACGTAAGCGTGGATCAATAGGTATGTATATGAACTCATTTCTATATATATATATATATATATATATATATATATATATATATATATATATATATATATATATATATATAGCATTGACTAGAATGAATTCCCTATCTTTTAACTAAATTTTCATTTAACATATGTCACAAGTATTGTATTAAACCGTTCGTGAGAGATTGATTTTTTCCATTCGGTCCTATAAGAGACAAATGGAAAAAATACTTGTGACAATACCTGTGACACGTGGAAAAAAATCATTCTCTTACTGATGCACTTTTACTAGGACGAAATTGCAAGGACGAGACCAAATTGTACGCAGCTTTGTTGGCTTTTAGCCTTATACAGTTTTTGTTGTTGTTTTTTCCTTTAACTTATTATTTTCACTCTAAATAAAGGATTTAGGAAAACAATATTAACATTTTTTTTCCTTTTACTTACCATTTATTTTAAATAGAAAATTCTGATAGAATAAAAGACAACGAAATAGGGTTTCTTGAAATGACGAAAATAGACTTATAAGAATTACGGTGTTCTATAGGCACCCTTGTAACGCCCCGCTCCCGTATACCGAGTATTTATCCGGAAGAGAATGTACGGGTCATATAACATTAAATAACTCCAACATTACACGCAAGTCTCTACGTCGCCGTATCAAAATAAAGCAAACGGAAGCGAAAAGACTCGGGTAAAATCATAAATGCCACAATGAATAGGATACAAACCGACTAAAGTAGGAAATTTAACTCACAACAACGAAATGTCTTACAAAAGTACGAAGTCCTAAAAGTACAAACTTGTCTTATAAAAAGTATAATAGCAAAAGTACAACATATATAAAATACAGAGGAAAAGAAGCATCATCAACGCGTCATCGTCAAAATCATCCTTATAGTCCTTAACAAACTCATGGTCCTGTTCACCTTCTCACCCCCAATGCATACAAAACAAACATACAAAGGAGGTAAGTACAAAGTACTAAGTAAAGAGGGAGAAGCTAATGAATAATTAAGTTCTACAACGAAAAGAATTCATTCATTATTATTAGGTTATCTTTATGAGGCCGACACAACTCTAGGGTTCACTGCATGCTAATAAACATGTCATGACAATCGGTTTCTAGCTTAACTTATCTTTGTTACATCAATACTCAAGGGCACTACGCATGATGTCTATCCACCACGAAGATATCCTGGCCGATTATAGTGGGTTAGACCGATAGCCCCGGGTTCCACCCGGTATACATGCACGCTCGGTGAAGTCCCCCTGCCGTTTAGCTTTTAGAGGCCAGCAGAGTTATCCACTTAGTCCGAACGCCCACACATCGCTGATATAAATCTGTGCCTTACCAAGAATGACATGACGTTTAATCTTTTAACTACCCATGTACGTTGATTAATAATGTTTAACTAGCCACTCATGTGTTTTCAAATAAACCTTCCTCACAACTACTACTACACTCTCCTAGACCACTAGACACGGAGAAGGCCTAGCAATTACCTAGACATTGATGATTACTAATTCATCAAAGCACAAGTCAATCATACTCTTCCGACGGTCCTGAACTTCATCTCTTATAAAGAATGCATTCGGTGATGGAACTAAACGCATCGAAGCTTAATCAAGGCTTGCTCATGTTCATATAACATTATTAGATCAACGAATAACATTTAGAACCGGATTCGGGGCTCAAAACAAGCTAAAGTCCAAAAACTGGCCCAATGCGCACGCATTGAGCTTACTTGACCTCTAATGCGCACGCAATGTGCATGCACAAACAATGTTGTATCATTTCTCTATGTTCTAGTCGGGCAATGCGCATGCAATACATCCGATGTGCGCGCATTAAGCGCTGAAATTGCCTTAAATGCAGTTTTTTGCACTTTAACGATCTCTAACCCTAACCAAACATGTTTAACATCAAAATACACAACAAAACAGCAGCGAAACATGTTCTAATCACATCATGTCATAACATAGCGTAACAACAACACATAAACATGAATACTTGCTACAAATCAACTCTAACACACAACCTAAACATTGTCAAACCGTAATTACTCATTAGGAAGAGCCTCTTTCCTTAAACGCAACAAAACCGATCCAAAACCTTTAAGAGATTCTGCAGACTTCTTCCACAAACCTTAACCAAATCCTGTTGTTGGACTTATTTTATGTTTTAGTGATGAGTGCCAGACTAGCTGTTATAGAGCAAAGGCAAAAAGATGCCTAGATCAAATGTATAGGCTTATTAGAGTTTGATCTTTGTATAGGTTTGATCAAACAAGCACTGTAATTGATCGACCGATTTGTATCGACGGACACATGTCTATATCAGTAGGGTACCTGAGTCAGTAGACTAGTTTAGGAACCTGCTGAAGACTGAAGGCTGAGGACTCAAACTCAGTTATTGAAGGCTAAAGGATCAAACTTAGTAATTAAAGTCAAGGATATGGAATCAGAATTTAGGGAAGTCTGTGATGACCTAAACTGATTACATATACCTTGTGTACAAGGTCTAAGTTCCATAAGTTAAATGGTGATTGGAACTTAGTTATGATCAATATGGTGTAATCTAACTTCATAAATAAAAGTTAGATAAAAGACAGTTATCTGAAGTGTTTTTAAACACGGCAAAATATGGATCAGCTAACTAATAAGCATATCACCAGACAAGTTCACGGGAACCTGCTGAATACATATTTTGATTTAATCAAGGTTACATTGGAAGAATACAAGGATAAGGACAGGTAACAACCTCTATTTTTATCAAACAAATCAATGGCTAAGATCAAAGAAACGTTGGAAAGATACAGAGGATTATCCAATGGATACAAGTCAAAGGGTGGACAGACTGTAAACTGTCAAAAAGTAGTCTGACAGTGTTAGTACTATGTACAGGGACAAAAAGCAAGTCAAAATGGGACAAATCTGAAACGGCTATGTTTGAATTTCAAACATAATTCACAAGGATTCCTACCTATAAATAGAGGACTCCTGATTCAGATAGAGAGGATGAAAATAGGAAAAACAACAGATAGTCTTGAGCTTCAAATTCTGATCAAGAAATCACCCTACTGAACTTAAAGCTACTGATCTAGTCAAGTTCTTCAAGTGTAATCTGCATTCAAGCTACATCAAGTTTACACACTTGAAGACATCAAGCTGGTGATCATATCATCCTGATCAAGTTGCTGAAAGCTGAATCACTTACTTGATTCAAACTTTCTTTCACAAGAATCTACTGAAGACAGTGAAGCATCTTTAGGTGTCAAGGACTGTTGTTTGTGGTGGAGCTGGTGAAGAGGCAATACCCTTCAAGGACCAGTGGAAGACTTTGGAGCAGCAATCCTACCGGTTCCAAGTGTTCAGTTTGTGAAGCCATAGTTATTGGTGAAGGACAAAAATACTTAGGGATTTTTGTAACTGCTACCTCAAGAATCTCTAGTGAATTTCCTCCAACATCACAGGAGAAGAGTGGACTGACATGATTACACCACCTGGAACCACTATAAAAACTGCCTACTTACTTTCTGCACTTATATTCTGCATTTAGTATATCTAGCACATCAATCAACTGAAACTAGCAACTGAATCACACACATACACTACTGAGTATCTAATACTTGGTATCATATTTTAACAACAAGTAATAAGGCTTAATTTGAATATATTCCACTGCACAAATTCAGTGAAATCAACGATCGACGGACTGCGATCGAGCGGCAAGGCCGCTGCGAAGTTGCTGAGTTTGTTAACTCCAAAAGTTTTAAGTGTTAAGTTTATTCATCCCCCTCTAAACTTAACCAAAGCCTTTTGAAGGGACCAACAATTGGTATTGGAGCAGTGCTTCTGTTCTGAAGTAATCCTACTTGTTGTGCTTGTGAAAATACTTTGAAAACTTTTCAAGTTTCTGATTTTCAAAGCTTTGCATCATGGATAACAATTAGTATGCTAGAACAATGTTGATGTGATCTTTAGATCGTTTTGATGATTATAAACGTCGTATGCAGGCCTTTCTAGCTGCAACACATGATGAGATGATGGATGTATTGACAGATGGACCACTGGAGATTACCAAGTCAGTAACAGTGGGAGAAGAAACTCAGTACATTCCAAAACCAAAAAGAGAATGGAATGCTGAAGATAGGAAAAGAGCAAACCTCAACAATATTGCTATTGATATCATATACAGAACTTTGGATAGCAATATGTATATGAAGGTGAAGGATTGCAAGACTGCAAAGGAACTTTGGGATAAGTTGCAATTAATCTGTGAAGGCACTGATGCAATCAAGAAGAACAAAATCCGTGTGCCCAAGAAAATGTTCCAAGAGTTCAAAATGAAACCAAATGAAACCATTGAACAAATGGAGTCAAGGTTCAATGCAATCATGGATGAACTCACCCTACTGAGTGTAAAATACTCACAGGAAGAGATCAACTCAAAAATCTTGGAAGCATTACTTGCAAAAAAAGTCTGGGAAATGAAGGTTACTGCCATAGAAAAAATGAGAAGTCTACATGAAAAGGATACCTTCAAATTATTTTCAGATCTTAAGGCCTATGAATTCAGTAAGAAATTGGTTCCTACAACTGAAAAGAAAGAACCAAAGACAACTGCATTGGCTGCTACACATCAAGAAGAGACATCAGAAGCTCAAGATGATCTACTGGATGAGATGCAAGAGCAGATTGCCCTACTGAGCAAGAAGATCATAATGATGAAAACAGGAAAGGGTTCTCCAAGGAATTTCACTAAGAAAGTCAGTGAAAAGAAGAAGGAAGAACCAAATAAAGACAATGATTACTTGTGCTATCAATGCTAGAAACCAGGACACTTCAAACCTGACTGTTAGAACTAAAACAGAAAAAGAAACCTGATTATCTTTGCTTCAATTGCAAGAAACCTGGACATTTTAGACCTGAATGTCCAAACCTACTGAAGAGTAAAAGTCAACAAAGAAGATCTGGCAAGAAAGCTATGGTTGCTGAAGATGAATCAGGATATGAAGTGGAATCAGAAAAAGGAAATGAATCTGATGATACTGCACTTGTTGCTGATATGGATGAGACATAGGAGGTATACAATTCTGTATCTATAAATACTCCTGCTGGAAGTGATTGTGAATCAACCTGTGGTTCAAATCCTAAAAATTCTGACAATGATGAAACTTTGGATGCCATCCTTAATAAACTGAGGAAAATACAATCTGGTTATGAGATTGTGAAGGCTGAAAAAGAGGCTCTTCAAGTTGAAGTTGAAAGGTTAAAGGCTGAATTAAGAATTCTCAAAGGAAATGATGGAGGTCAAATTAAATTATTAACTCGAGACCTACTAACCTACTAGCAAGAGAACTAGGTTCAATTGTAGTATAGCTAGATAGAGTCGAGGTCGATCCCACAGAGACTCGGCACAAACAAAACACAACTTACTTTATCAGAACTAAATTGAAAGGGCGGTCTACGACCAACTAAATGCGATAAATAAAATAGTGACAACCACAAGACACAAAATATCACAAAGACAAATTAAAGACTACTAAAACACGGATAATACGGTTGATATTATCTAGACAAATAGTATTGATTACGCTAGTAGATCATAACTCCCCCATGTAAATTAGGTTGATAACGAGACAAAACAAACGTTAAAGATTAATTATTATGACTACGGGAGTCATCCCCTAAGGTAGATTTAGCTCCGGTTAGGCCATCTAAATCATCGTGCCTCCATTACGTGACTTCGCTTTTTAATGCCTCCATCTCATATAACTTCTGACACAATTATTTCACTAGGGACGCCGGTATAAACCGTAACCTCATCTAAGCAACATTCCTATGGTGAGGCGTACTTCTTAGATGCCGATTCAATCTATATCCTAAGTAACAATCACTTTTTGAGTTTCATGTTAAATTATGATGACAAATAATTAAGTTGATCGAGTTTAATTACTCGTTTTAATTCCAAATCGAGAGAATCGACGTAGTCGAAGCCGATCATAATATTGCCCTACACCTTACCACACTCGGTCGACCGAATGACGGCACTCGGGCGACCGAGTGACATGTCTAGGTCGACCGAACACGGTTACGTGCCGGAACAAATCATGATTACTTCTTAACGTTTCTAACCTAAGCACATGGGTTCGTAAATAAATCTACATCACGCAATCAATACAAATAAAACTACTCCATAATAAAATATATCAGATCTACAAATAAAGATTGCATAATTGAATAGTCATACCCTCGAAGACGAGATTGACTCCCACTCTTTAATGCGCTCCCTAATCGGAGAATCCGATGAATCCACAATGAACGAACATAAAGAAAATAAAACGAAATCTCAAAATCTAAAATTGTATGAATTGTTTTGTGTTGTAGTGGTGTGTGTTCTCAACATCGTGGCTGCTGTTTATATAGGAGTTGTAGCCGACATAGGGAGAATCCAGAAGATTGACGTGCATTTATCAAATTAGGCTCGGGTGACCGAACCTACACGCTCGGTCGACCGAATGGCATGGCTCGGTCGACCGAGCCTCCTTCTTCACGCGTTTTCACTTTGGTTCGTCCGACTTGTTTCCCACTCCACGCTTTTGAATTGATCTGATTGATCCTTTCTTCAATGCTCCGATTTTCTTCTCTTTTATCTTGAAATCTCCCTGATTGCATGATAATTATCTTCCCGATTTATCATGATCTGCAAAATCAGTATTTATCACACAATTTAATTGCTCTTTTATAATAAAAATAGCTAAATACCAATTATCATATTAATAATCACTTATTATTAAATAATAAATATAAACACGTGATTTAAATATGAAATATATAAGTAATTCCGATTTAAGGTTAGAATTGATGACATAAATAGGTATATTTTAACTGTCATCAAAATGCCCCCCACTTAAACTTTGCTTCGTCCCGAACAAAGCATTAACAAGTTATTCCCCAAGACAACATTTTCCGTGGTCATCTCATACTTACACAAGAAACCCGAGTCAACTCATACCAGTCATGCTCATAAGATAAGCATTATTCACTACTTGCTATGAATCGAAGTGATTGTGTGCATGTGCGTTGGTTTTATATAAATGTAGCCAGATTTAGAGTTTATGCATACTTCATATCTAAATCCACCAACATCAGCATTCATACCTCTTATGCCTCGCAATGGTTAAAGCACTAGAACAATAAGCAAGAGCGTACCTATAGGGTTTTTGGACTTGGAGACTGAGTACTACTCGAAGCCTCTGAAAATTCGAAAAGTTTGTTTCAAATTTTTGCATATTTTTCGAATGCTACTAACCTCAAGGAAGAAAACTTTATAAGAGCATCTCCCTATCTTAGATTAAGCATAGCATCGAATATTACCACAAGCGCGGGGCTACTTTGGTAATGTTACTACAAGCCCAAGAGTGTTTTAATACATTCAAAACACGGCACGTCCCAAGCTTATTACTCCGCTTTTGTTGGCTAGAAGATCAGAATACATCAGTCGACAAATGTCGACACTGGGTCCTCAAAATCAATTATCTAAGCAATATACACATACTTCTTTCAATTATTATAACTCATGCGGTACTAAGCGATTCACATGTTGAGTAATTGAACAATACCTAACTACTTGCAATTGTTGGCATGAATATCCTTAAGTCTACTAACAATTTATCGCAAAAGTATAACATGACCACGTACTCACGCGACCTTGGTTCATTTCCCATCAATTCTAAGTATAAGAACTTCACAAGTTTAAGGGTACGAGTTAAACAACTTGGCATTTATCCATAAAAATTTTAAATTTAGCTCAAAATTGTCTCGGTATTCCGTTTTCCTTGACTTCAACATATAGCACAATATATATAGCTAAGTCCCATGCCCCCCACTTAAACATGGCATTGTCCTCAATGACAAAAATAAATGAGAGGTCGGAAGAAAGACTTAGCTCCGGAAACGGCTCCCAAGTAAAGGAACAATATCGGAGTAATCATCGGCACGGCGTGGAGAGACGGACACATCCCGTATAAACAAACAAGCTCCACGAAATCGTCAAACACCATGTCCATGGAAGTTATAAAATAATGTGGCAGTAATTAGATATAAATATCTAAAAACAATTTAAGCCACTATACTTTATACTGCCATGGACAAGACCAAAAGGGATCTAAACCTAAAAACTCACATGACGGCTATCAAGGAAAAAACCTCGTTTATTCCGAACTTAGACTCGGAACATGGCGAGATGAAAAAAAACCGTGATAGGCGCATGCTACTTTATTAAAACGAGAAACGAAAAAGATAGTGATAAGTAGTAGTTCTAAGTTTATAGTCGCTAGCTCGACTCAGCTCAAGATGGTTTAGTCGTAGACGGGGTCATCGAGGTACAAAACCTCCTCCTCGGCGAGCGGGCGGAAGCCCGTGATAATGCTTTATACGATGTCCATTGACCACAAATCGGACTCGTCTTTGAAATTGAATAGCTCCACTTTGCTCCGGAAGGAAAGACTCGTTGTACTTGAAATGGGCCGCACCATCTTGATTTCAACTTACCCGGGAACGAGTCTTAAGCGCGAATTGTATAAGAGAACCGCATCACCCTCTTGAAAGGTCCTATCCGAATCTTTTTGTCATGGAACTTCTTCGTGCGTTCCTTGAAAATCTTGGCATTCTCGTATGCCTCTAAACGAAACTCTTCCAGACGAGTTAATTCTAACATCCTCTTTTCACCGGCCAACGTCTCATCAAAATTTAGCATCCTTGTTGCCCACATGGCCCGGTGTTCCAGTTCCACTGGTAGATGACATGCCTTTCCAAAAACAATCCTATATGGTGACATTCCAATCGAAGTTTTATATGCGAGTCCTATATGCCCATAAAGCGTCGTCTAAACGTAACGACCAATCCTTCCTAGTTGTATTGACGAGTTTTTTTCCAGATACGCTTTATCTCTCGATTGGTGACTTCTACCCGTCCGCTAGTCTCGGGGTGATACGCGAGTTGCTAGCTTATGTCGAACCCCATACTTAATCATCGCCTTTCAAACGGTTTATTACAAAAATGACTACCATTGTCGCTTATAATTGCCCTCGGCGTCCCAAACCGTGTAAAAATGTTCTTCTTCAAGAATCTAACCACAACCCTAGCATCGTTAGTAGGTGAAGCAATGGCCTCAACCCATTTGGATACGTAATCAACAAGCAACTAAGATGTATCGGTTAGATAATGATGAAGTGAAGGGTCCAACGAAATCTATTCCCCAAACGTCAAAAAGTTCCACTTCTAAGATGCTCTTGAGTGGCATCTCATTTCTCCTTGAAATATTACCTGTCATTTGACAGGCATGACATGCCTTTGCATATTGGTGTTCATCCTTAAACAATGTCGGCCAATAAAAACCGCATTGGAGGACTTTGGCCGCAGTTTTATCTCCCCCGTAGGTCCTCCAACTTCATAAGAATGACAATGCTTTAGGATATCATTATACTCTTCCTCTGGCACACATCTTCGAAAAACATTATCGGATCCTAGCTTAAACAAATAAGGCTCATCCCAATAATAGTGTCTAATATCTTTGAAGAATTTCTTCCTCTCTTGGACAGTGAGATTTGGTGGTAGATACTTCGCGGATAGATAATTAACAAATAAACTAAACCATGGTTGTTTCTTTTCCTTCACAACCTCTATTCGCGAAGAAACCGCAAAGACAATCACCTTGTCCCCCGATGGTGGTGATGGAGAAAAGTTGTTCATCAGGAAAATATTCTCCTATCTCAGGTAATTCCTCACCATCCTCTAATTGTAAACGCGATAGATGATCGGCCACCACGTTCTCACTTCCTTTCTTATCTCGGATTTCTACGTCAAATTCTTGCAACAAGTAGAATCCATCTCAACGATCTCGGCTTTGAATCTTGCTTTGCTAGGAGATACTTAAGAGCTGCGTGGTCGATCCACACGGTGACTTTAGATCCCACTAAGTAAGATCTAAACTTGTCAAAAGCAAAGATAACGGCCAAAAGCTCCTTCTCCGTTGTTGCATAGTTTCTTTGGGCAAAGCATTCAAAGTCCGGCTCGCATAATAGATAGGTCCGAAGATCTTATCTTTTCTTTGACCCAAAGCGGCGCCAACAAGCGGCATCACTTGCATCACACATCGGTTCGAATGGCGGTCCCAATCCGGTGCGACCGAACGGGTGCGAATGTCGCCTACTTTTTATTTCGTTGAAAGCTTTTATGCACTCATTAGAAAACACGAATGGTACGTCCTTGGCCAATAATTCGGTAAGAGGTCTAGAGATGAAGGAAAAGTCTTTGATAAACCTACGATAAAATCCGGCGTGGCCTAAAAAACCTCGCAAAGTTTTAAGATTAGTAGGTGGAGGTAGTTTCTCGATCACCTCGACTTTAGCTCTATCCACCTCTATACCGTTCTTGGATATGCGGTGACCTAGTACTATACCTTCCGTAACCATCAAATGACACTTCTCCCGCTTAAGCACAAGATTAGTCTCTTCACATCTCTTCAACACTCGTGCTAGATGTGTGAGACATGAATCGAAATCGTCTCCAAATACGGAGAAATCATCCATAAAGATTTCCAAGAAATCTTCCACCATGTCCGCAAACAGTGACATCATACACCGTTGAAATGTCGCGGGGGCGTTGCACAATCCAAATGGCATTCGATTATAAGCAAATGTCCCATATGGGCATGTAAATGTCGTTTTCTCACGATCCTCGGGTGAGATGTGGATTTGATAGTATCCCGAATACCCGTCAAGAAAACAATAGAAAGCATGCCCGCTCGCCTCTCGAGCATTTGATCGATGAAGGGAAGAGGAAAGTGGTCCTTACGAGTTGCGTCATTTAGTTTCCTAAAGTCTATGCACACTCGATGACCGGTGATTAGCCTCACAGAATTAACTCATTCAACTCATTGGCTTGCACCGTCAATCCTCCCTTCTTGGGAACTACGTGGATAGGGCTTACCCATTCGCTATCAGCAATTGGAAATATAATTCCCATTTCTATCATTTTTATAACCTCATCCCTAACCACTTCCTTTAATTGTGGGGTTAAACGCCTCTGAGGTTGTGCAACCGCTTTCTTTTCAGGATCCACGGAGATCTTGTGCATACATACGCTAGGACTAATTCCCTTAACGTCAGCTATGGTCCATCCAAATGCTCCGCGGTACTCTCTCAGAACTCTCATTAGTTTCTCCTCTTGTAAGTCCGTCAAGGAAGAAGATATGATTAGCGGCAAAGTCTCATCTTGAAGAAATACATACTTCAAATTCGCAGAAGAGGTTTTAAAGTCAAATTTGTGGGAGGTTCTTCCAAAGAGGTTTTTAACTTTTGACCGGTGAGTTTAAGTTCGAAGTACTTATGCCACGTTGGTCTATGATAGAATCTTTCAATCTCTCGCAAAGACTTACTTCCTCTACCGGTCTTGGGGTCCCTCTACTACATCCGGGCCATATCATCTTTTCCTCCTCACTACTCACGTACTTGACTTCATCTTCTTCTTCTAAGACAAAGATCTAGAAAATCCTTGATACTTTCATGTTGTTGAAATTCTTGAACGATCCCGTCAATGGAATCTAACATGAAACATGCATCCTCTCCATCATCGTTTGCTTCATCGTGTCAAAGACATTGAATGCAACTCTTTCTTCGTTCACTCTCAACACCAACTCGCCTTTGTAAACATCAATTAGTGTTCTACCGGTAGCCATGAAAGGTCTCCCTAATATCAATGGTACCTCGTAGTTAGCTTCCATATCTAATACTACAAAGTCGACAGGGAATACAAACTTTTCAACTCTTACTAGCACATCCTCAACCACTCCACACGGTTCCTTAACGAACGGTCAGCTAATTGCAATGTGATTGAGGTCTTCTTAAGATCTTTCATGCCTAGTTCCCGAAAAATAGATAGTGGCATCGGTTCACACTTGCTCCTAGATCACACAAAGCTTTGTTCGTACATACGTTACCTATGGTGCGTGGAATGAGAAAACTTCCCGGATCTTTGCATTTTGGGGGTAACTTATGTTGAAGAATGGCCGAGCACTCCTCATTAAGGCATATGGTCTCTAAATCTAGAAGTTTCCTTTTAGTTGAGACGGCGTCTTTTAAAAATTTGGTATACTCGGCATTTCGGCTAGTGCTTCAACTAGGGGTATATTGATTTGTAACTTACTAAACATATCCACGAACTTCTTATACCTCTTATTATCAAACTTTGGCTTCGGCTTTGGTGGAGGATAAGGTAGAGTTGAAGGGTCGACATTAGTGAAAATTGGATACTTGTTATCGTAAAGTTCAACTCTAGGGCCGGCGGGTTCTTTATACGTTCTTTGCTCGTGCAAAGTCTCGAAGTCTCATTGCTTGGCTCACTATCCTTACTCTTTGTGACTTTTTCTTTCTCTTGCAAGGACGGTGGAGTTACCTCCTTTCCACTTCTCGTCATGATCGCATTCAAATCCTTAGGGTTCTTCTCGGTGTTGCTTGGCAACCCTCCGGGAGGTCTTGTTGAGACTTGCTCGCCTAGTTGTCCTACCCGGTGCGTGAGATTTTGGACTAGAGCTTCCCGATTGGTTACCTTGGCATCGCCTTCGACAATATTGGCTAAAGTTAGTGGCTAACTCAGCCATAGATTTTGAAAGTTGTCCCATATTGTCGGTGACGACATTACTCGGTTTTTCTATCGCAGCTTTCCCAACCAAAAGTTTTAGTCTCGTCGTGGTACATAAGGGGTAGGCGGTTTAGGCCTTTCTCCTGCGTTAATGTCACTATATCGGAATCCAGGATGGTTATGATTAGGTCTATACCCTCCCCCGACATAATTGGCTTCTTCAGTACCAGCATTCTCACTTTGAGGTGCTACCTCGATTCCAAATTTCCTTTTTCTACTCTTGTCATCCTCTCTTGCATCCCATCTACCTTATTATTGATAACGTAAAGTTGTTCTAAGATTTTGGTGGATGCACTATCATCAAATATATCGGCGGCCATCTTCACGGTAGCTATGTCATTGCCTCCCCATTGGTTATTCATTGCTATTTGTTCCATCTTCCCTTGTGCCTCCTCGGAGATAAAAGAACAAACGCTCCATTCTTTGGAAGCGTCTACTCTAATTTTCTCGCTCTCTCAACCCATGGTAAAAAGTTTGCATTAAAAGCCAAAGAGAGATGTCATGATGAGGACACTTCCTCATAGCTTCCTTGAAACGCTCCCAAGCTTGATCAAAACTCTCCCCAGGTTGTTGCTTAAATCCTAGGATATCTTGGCGTAACTTAAAAGTTTTTCCTAAGGGAAAATACTTATTCATGAATTTTTGCAACAAGCTGTTCCCAAGTTGTGATTGATCCAGCCTCTAAAGAGAGAAGCCACTGCTTAGCTTTATCTTTCAAAGTGAAAGGGAAAAGCTTAAGACGAATGTTACCCTCCGGGATTAATTCTGGTTTCACAGTACTAACGATTTCCAAGAAATTCGTCACGTGAACACCAGGATCCTCGTTTTGGACTCCATGAAAAGTAGAATAATTGGTCACCATTTGAATTACATTAGGCCTAGGGTGATAGACTTCCGCAAAGATCTTGCGGTGCTACTATAAAGGGAATGAATTGTTCAATAGTGGGCGTTGCATAACTTTGCAAAGTGCGCCTCGCTCCTTGGACTAGGGCTTGGTTCTCATTATTAACATTTGCATTTACATTATTGGCATTATTGATAACTGGATTAATAACGGGATTAGGTACCTGGTTTGGATTGACCGGATTTCCTTCCATTTCTCGTTTCGCATTCGGAATGCTCGTAATGATCGGTTGTATGTCCTCCTTCCACCCCTTGCTCGCTTTCCTCAAGATTTGGATCCTCTTCTCCTTGTTTAGCCGCTTCCTAGCTAATTTCCTATTTCTTCTCGCAAATTTTTCTATCTCGGGATTATAAGGTTCAAGCGGTTCCTTCGATTTCCGAGTAGCGTACTATAAAATAGTAAACAACGGTAAAACAATTAATCACTAGTAAAGGCTAGGCCTTTAACTCACTAAGTAAAACTAAAACGACTCGAAATAAGTTTGAGAAAAGAAAACGTAAATAAAACGAAAGCGAATGTTTTAAAACTAAGACAGAATCGAAACGAAAAGAAAATAAATTCTCGGTCGACCGAGAGCTGTGGTTCGGTCGACCGAACGTTTTTTTTTTTTTTTTTTTTATTTTTTTTTTTTTTTTTTTACGACACTCGTTTTAATATACGTACTCTTATTCACGGAATATTCACGAATCCGGTTCCAACAAAATAAGCTATATCTCAATTTAATGACTCGAGTCCCCGGCAACGGCGTCAAAAACTTGATGGAGGTCAAATTAAATTATTAACTCGAGACCTACTAACCTACTAGCGAGAGAACTAGGTTCAATTGTAGTATAGCTAGATAGAGTCGAGGTCGATCCCACGAGAGACTCGGCACAAACAAAACACAACTTACTTTATCAGAACTAAATTGAAAGGGCGGTCTACGACCAACTAAATGCAGTAAATAAAATAGTGACAACCACAAGACACAAAATATCACAAAGACAAATTAAAGACTACTAAAACACGGATAATACGGTTGATATTATCTAGACAAATAGTATTGATTACGCTCGTAGATCATAACTCCCCCATGTAAATTAGGTTGATAACGAGACAAAACAAACGTTAAAGATTAATTATTATGACTACGGGAGTCATCCCCTAAGGTAGATTTAGCTCCGCTTAGGCCATCTAAATCATCGTGCCTCCATTACGTGACTTCGCTTTTTAATGCCTCCATCTCATATAACTTCTGACACAATTATTTCACTAGGGACGCCGGTATAAACCGTAACCTCATCTAAGCAACATTCCTATGGTGAGGCGTACTTCTTAGATGTCGATTCAATCTATATCCTAAGTAACAATCACTTTTTGAGTTTCATGTTAAATTATGATGACAAATAATTAAGTTGATCAGGTTTAATTACTCGTTTTAATTCCAAATCAAGAGAATCGACGTAGTCGAAGCCGATCATAATATTGCCCTACACCTTACCACACTCGGTCGACCGAATGACAGCACTCGGGCGACCGAATGACAGCATCTTAGAAGTGGAGCTTTTTGACGTTTGGGGAATAGATTTCGTTGGACCCTTCACTTCATCATTATCTAACCGATACATCTTAGTTGCCGTTGATTACGTATCCAAATGGGTTGAGGCCATTGCTTCACCTACTAACGATGCTAGGGTTGTGGTTAGATTCTTGAAGAAGAACATTTTTACACGGTTTGGGACGCCGAGGGCAATTATAAGCGACAATGGTAGTCATTTTTGTAATAAACCGTTTGAAAGGCGATGATTAAGTATGGGGTTCGACATAAGCTAGCAACTCGCGTATCACCCCCGTAGACTAGTGGACAGTAGAAGTCACCAATCGAGAGATAAAGCGTATCCCGGAGAAAACTCGTCAATACAACTAGGAAGGATTGGTCGTTACGTTTAGACGACGCTTTATGGGCATATAGGACTCGCATATAAAACTTCGATTGGAATGTCACCATATAGGATTGTTTTTGGAAAGGCATGTCATCTACCCGTGGAACCGGAACACCGGGCCATGTGGGCAACAAGGATGCTAAATTTTGATGAGACGTTGGCCGGTGAAAAGAGGATGTTAGAATTAACTCGCCCGGAAGAGTTTCGTTTAGAGGCATACGAGAATGCCAAGATTTTCAAGGAGCGCACGAAGAAGTTCCATGACAAAAAGATTCTCGGATAGGACCTTTCAAGAAGGTGATCCGGTTCTCTTATACAATTCGCGCTTAAGACTCTTCCCGGGTAAGTTGAAATCAAGATGGTGCGGCCCATTTCAAGTACAACAAGTCTTTCCTTCGGAGCAAGGTGGAGCTATTCAATTTCAAAGACGAGTCCGATTTGTGGTCAATGGACATCGTATAAAGCATTATCACGGGCTTCCGCCTCGCTCGCCGAGGAGGAGGTTTTGTACCTCGATGACCCTGTCTACGAATAAACCATCTTGAGTTGAGTCGAGCTAGCGACTATAAACTTAGAACTACTACTTATCACTATCTTTTTCGTTTCTCTTTTTAATAAAGTAGCATGCGCCTATCACGGTTTTTTTCATCTCGCCATTTTCCGAGTCTAAGTTCGGAATAAACGAGGTTTTTTTCCTTGATAGCCGTCATGTGAGTTTTTAGGTTTAGATCCCTTTTGGTCTTGTCCATGGCAGTATAAAGTATAGTGGCTTAAATTGTTTTTAGATATTTATATCTAATTACTGCCACATTATTTTATAACTTCCATAGACATGGTATTTGACGATTTCGTGGAGCTTGTTTGTTTATACAGGATGTGTCTGTCTCTCCACGCTGTGCCGATGATTACTCCGATATTGTTCCTTTACTTGGGAGCCGTTTCCAGAGCTAAGTCTTTCTTCTTGACCTCTCATTTATTTTTGTCATTGAGGACAATGCCATGTTTAAGTGGGGGGCAGGGGACTTAGCTATATATATTGTGCTATATGTTGAAGTCAAGGAAAACGGAATACTGAGACAATTTTGAGCCGAATTTAAAAATTTTATGGATAAATGCCAAGTTGTTTAACTCGTACCCTTAAACTTGTGAAGTTCTTATACTTAGAATTAATAGGAAATGAACCAAGTTGCGTGAGTACGTGGTCATATTATACTTTTGCGATAAATTGTTAGTAGACTTAAGGATATTCATGCCAACAATTGCAAGTAGTTAGGTATTGTTCAATTACTCGACATGTGAATCGCTTAGTACCGCATGAGTTATCATAATTGAAAGAAGTATGTGTATATTGCTTAGATAATTGATTATGAGGACCCAGTGTCGACATTTGTCGACTGATGTATTCTGATCTTCTAGCCAACAAAAGCGGAGTAATAAGCTTGGGACGTACCCGTGTTTTGAATGTATTAAAACACTCGGGCTTGTAGTAACATTACCAAAGTAGCCCCGCGCTTGTGGTAATATTCGATGCTATGCTTAATCTAAGATAGGGGGATGCTCTTATAAAGTTTTCTTCCTTGAGGTTAGTAGCATTCGAAAAATATGCAAAAATTTGAAACAAATTTTTCGAATTTTCAGAGGCTTCGAGTAGTACTCAGTCTCCAAGTCCAAAAACCCTATAGGTACGCTCTTGCTTATTGTTCTAGTGCTTTAACCATTGCGAGGCATAAGAGGTATGAATGCTGATGTTGGTGGATTTAGATATGAAGTCTGCATAAACTCTAAATCTGGCTACATTTATATAAAACCAACGCACATGCACACAATCACTCCGATTCATAGCGAGTAGCGAATAATGCTTACCTTATTAGCATGACTGGTATGAGTTGACTCGGGTTTCTTGTGTAAGTATGAGATGACCACGGAAAATGTTGTCTTGGGGAATAACTTGTTAATGCTTTGTTCGGGACGAAGCAAAGTTTAAGTGGGGGGCATTTTGATGACAGTTAAAATATACCTATTTATGTCATCAATTCTAACCTTAAATCGGAGTTACTTATATATTTCATATTTAAATCACGTGTTTATATTTATTATTTAATAATAAGTGATTATTAATATGATAATTGGTATTTAGCTGTTTTTATTATAAAAGAGCAATTAAATTGTGTGATAAATATTGATTTTACAGATCATGATAAATCGGGAAGATAATTATCATGCAATCAGGGAGATCTCAAGATAAAAGAGAAGAAAATCGGAGCATTGAAGAAAGGATCAATCAGATCAATTCAAAAAGCGTGGAGTGGGAAACAAGTCGGACGAACCGAAGTGAAAACGCGTGAAGAAGGAGGCTCGGTCGACCGAGCCATGCCATTCGGTCGACCGAGCGTGTAGGTTCGGTCACCCGAGCCTAATTTGATAAATGCACGTCAATCTTCTCGGATTCTCCCTATGTCGGCTACAACTCCTATATAAACAAGCGACCACGATGTTGAGAACACACACCACTAGAACACAAAACAATTCATACAATTTTAGATTTTGAGATTTAGTTTTATTTTCTTTATGTTCGTTCATTGTGGATTCGTCGGATTCTCCGATTAGGGAGCGCATTAAAGAGTGGGAGTCACTCTCGTCTTCGAGGGTATGACTATTCAATTATGCAATCTTTATTTGTAGATCTGATATATTTTATTATGGAGTAGTTTTATTTGTGTTGATTGCGTGATGTAGATTTATTTACGAACCCATGTGCTTAGGTTAGAAACGTTAAGAAGTAATCATGATTTGTTCCGGCACAGAACTGTTCGACCTAGACATGTCACTCGGTCGCCCGAGTGCTGTCATTCGGTCGACCGAGTGTGGTAAGGTGTAGGGCAATATTATGATCGGCTTCGACTACGTCGATTCTCTTGATTTGGAATTAAAACAAGTAATTAAACCTGATCAACTTAATTATTTGTCATCATAATTTAACATGAAACTCAAAAAGTGATTGTTACTTAGGATATAGATTGAATCGGCATCTAAGAAGTACGCCTCACCATAGGAATGTTGCTTAGATGAGGTTACGGTTTATACCGGCGTCCCTAGTGAAATAATTGTGTCAGAAGTTATATGAGATGGAGGCATTAAAAAGCGAAGTCACGTAATGGAGGCACGATGATTTAGATGGCCTAACCGGAGCTAAATCTACCTTAGGGGATGACTCCCGTAGTCATAATAATTAATCTTTAACGTTTGTTTTGTCTCGCTATCAACCTAATTCACATGGGGGAGTTATGATCTACTAGCGTAATCAATACTATTTGTCTAGATAATCTCAACCGTATTATCCGTGTTTTAGTAGTCTTTAATTTGTCTTTGTGGTATTTTGTGTCTTGTGGTTGTCACTATTTTATTTATCGCATTTAGTTGGTCGTAGACCGCCCTTTCAATTTAGTTCGATAAAGTAAGTTGTGTTTTGTTTGTGCCGAGTCTCTCGTGGGATCGACCTCGACTCTATCTAGCTATACTACAATTGAACCTAGTTCTCTTGCTAGTGGGTTAGTAGGTCTCGAGTTAATAATTTAATTTGACCTCCATCAATTTCATCTAAAAAGATTAACAAATTCAGGTATAAGCCAGAAGTTGCTACTCTTATCCTTGGATTAGATGATGATGAAGATGTAGATGATGTGGCTACAGAAAATGATGGTGATGGTGGAGATGATGATGCTGGTGGTGAGCAGGTTAAGCAAGTTTTTAAGCCTGCTGCACCTAAGAAGGTTACTGAGAAGAGAAAGGCTACTAATACAAGAAAGATCACAGAGATGTTAAAGCCTAGGAAGACAAGGAAGCAAAAACAGAGACTGCTGAGTCTGCTGAGGGTCCAGTTGAGATTGAGGTTACTGACCCTACTGTCACAAAGAAGAAATCTGCTGCTGATATTTTGAAAGAACAACAGAAGGCAGATGGCAGAAAGAGAAAAGCTGCTGAAGTAGAATCTGAGCAAATTTCCAAGAGGATGAAGGAAATTGCTAAGAAGAAGCATGGAAAAAGGGAAACAACTGAGGATTCTTGAGGCTCATAGGGAAGAAGAGGAAGAAGAGGCTATTGAGGCTGAGCCCCTAACAACTATTAAGCCTACTGAGATAGTAGAGGTTGTTGTTGAGCAACCTACTGGAGAATCACAACAGACTGCTGAACCTGAGCCTGCTGTAGAAGTTGTTGAATCTACCCCTATAGAGGCTGTTGAGCCTACTGAAGCTGCACAAGTTGTTGTTGAGCAACTTGTAGAAGAACCACAGCAAACTACTGAGTATGCACCTGCTCGTGGAAGTTGAAACATTGGTACAAGACCCCGCTGGTTCTGCAATAGTTCAGGGGGAAGAGCAAGTTGTTGCTGACCCTGCTGATGAGCATGTAAGCCAGGGGGAACCCAGTGTTGAATAGATGGAGGTAGTAGGCACTAATGTGCAATCTGAGCAACCTACTGACCTAGAAGCATCTGTTGAAGAAACTCTGACTCTGCTTGTTAGGACCATTGGAGGTCAGTAGAGTGGACACACAGCTCCCAGAAAACCAACAATGCCCTTTGAGAGGAAAGAGAAGAAGAAGAAGAAAGAAGGGTATGTTGATCCAAAGCTCCAGCTAGTGGCTGATTACTTTCAGTGGAAGTTTGGATTTTATAAAATACAAATTTTTAATCAGCTGATGAACCAATGACAGATTTTGATGAGTGGGCTTTTGGAAATTTAGGAGTGGAGAACTTGCTTGATCTGGTTGATACCTCTTTGTTGGATGCAAGATTGAAGGATTTTATTGATGAGCAAAAGAAGGAAGAGGGTATCAAGTTCAGAGATTCTAGAGATGAATCAGATAGTGGTGACTCTTCATCGTCAGATTCTGGTGGTGATCATCCCTCTGGTCCAGGAGGAGTCAGTATGACTGCATTATTAAATGAACCAAGTATGCAACAGTCCACTGATACTGGTAGGTCTGCTGAGGGCCAGCAGACTAGTCAAATAGAGGAAGATCTGGAGGATCTTACCATGGATGATCTGGAAGCACTAATCAATGAGGGTATACACATTGGTGTAAATAGGATGGTTGGTGTGTCTGATGCTTCATTTGTTGTGGAATATGTTGAACAACCTGAGGATCAGCAGAATGTAGATTTGGATGAAGAAAGGGTAACTGATCTTAGTGAACCTGATGTCAGTTCTGAGGATTCAATTCAATATCAAGATTGGATTGACACTGAGGGCACCTTATCCAAAACTGCTAATACTCTAAGAAGGATTGCTCATGCTAGAGGGTTTCAAGAAGAAAATTTGGCTGAATTCCCTGCTATCCTAATTGTATAGAGAGTGTTAATCACTGAGGAGCAGACATTGGTTGCATAGAGATTGGATATGGTGATGGGATTTGGAGGATCACTGTTGGAGGGATTTTGCATCCTTAAAACAAAAGAAAATTTATAAACCTATACTACCATGCAAAACTACCTCCTAACCGGCCGAATACCGGGTAGTTGCTAGTAAAGTTGGATAAGTACGGGTATCGATCCACAGGGAATTGGGATGTTGAATCTAGTCTTATTAACTCTCTCAATTGCTACTCATGAAAACAAATAAACGAAAGAAAAACATATAAACGAAGATAGAACAACTAAAATAAATCTAACCTATAAACAAAAGAAAATTTATAAACCTATACTACCATGCAAAACTACCTCCTAACCGGCCGAATACCGGGTAGTTGCTAGTAAAGTTGGATAAGTACGGGTATCGATCCACAGGGGAATTGGGATGTTGAATCTAGTCTTATTAACTCTCTCAATTGCTACTCATGAAAACAAATAAACGAAAGAAAAACATATAAACGAAGATAGAACAACTAAAATAAATCCAACCTATAACAAACAATAAAAACAACCTAAACTAAAGATACATGGGATCAAACAAAATACAAACCAAGTGATTTCAATCCAAGTTCATCTCATGATTTTAATTCAAATTGTGGTTTCACCTTTACACGAGATACAAATTCCTAATCTCTTAGCGAATCTATTTCTCAAGCTACGAATTCCTAATTCCTTAGTGAATTCAATTATCGATCTCTCCTCTCCCGAATGTTGAGACCAATTTCCATACAAAACGAAGGTGTAGATTCAGGTTAACTCTCGTATTTTAGAATCTAACAACCTAGATAATTAATCCATTAATTTGTCACGAATTAACGATTAAAGATCCTATCTTTCTATGGTGATCTAGTTTACGCAACTTCCGTATTATAAACATCAATAGAAAACAAATCTTCCAATCTATTCTCATGGCATCATAAACACATAGAAAAGATACAAAAAGAACTAAATTCATGAAGAAAAACTGAATTGAATAAATCAAGAAGAACTCACATAGTCTCATACATGAATTGATCCAAGAACGAAAACGAAAAGCATCTAAACTACTCCTAATCTAACCTCGGTTCACCCGAGCACAAGGCTCGGGTGACCGGCCTTCAAATCTCCAAAGTCGTCTCCTGCCCTCGCTTTTGATGTGAAGAGAAATTGTATGGTATGATTAGGGTTTACATAAGGGCTGTATTTATAGAGGATAGAGGCGGTTTGGCTTAAGTCGGCGTTGGACGCCCGTTTAAGATTATGAACGCCCGTTCGGTCACTTGGACGGGGGTTGGACGCTCGTTTGGACGGCGTCCGAACTCTCGATCCAATTCTTCGGCTCGAACGCCGGTTTAGCTTTTTAAACGCCGCTTAAGCCTTGGACGCTCGTCCATTGATCTTAGACGCCACTCCAAACTCGATCAAACTTGATAATTCCATCTTTATCTTGATTTATTTCTTTCCTTATCCCTTCCAATCTTCCATAACTTTGATTGATCCTCCCTCATCTCGAAATTAGCTCTTTAGGATCACCTTTTCCACCATCAATGAGTATCTACAAGAATAGGAAAACATACCAAAGCGTAAAACAATTCCAAAATCATATAAAATCATCATTTAAGCACATAATTCGTTACATTTTACGATTTAACTATTGAAAACATCATTTACTCAATATTTCAATATAATGCTCGATTTCTATGAAAATAATACGAATATGGGGGAAATTGATATAAAATATATCCTTATAAAACGTATAAAATCACCCTTAACAACTCCCCCACACTTAAACCTTGCTCGTCCCGAGCAAGACAAAACAAAATCAAGACTCGAGACATATAAACATCCATACAAATATGAAGTATATTCAATAACTTAGAAGTTCACCCGTGTTGTGTGTGCATAGCCATAATAAACTTCCACTAAAACTGTTAACAACCTTTGTTTGGACAGGTAACAACCTCTGTTTTTATCAAACAAATCAATGGCTAAGATCAAAAGAACGCTGGAAAGATACAGAAGATTATCCAATGGATACAAGTCATAGGGTGGACAGACTGTAAACTGTTAAAAAGCAGTCTGACAGTGTCAGTACTATGTACAGGGACAAAAAGCAAGTCAAAATGGGACAAATCTGAAACGGCTATGTTTGAATTTCAAACATAAGTCACAAGCATTCCTACCTATAAATAGAGGACTCCTAATTCAGATAGAGAGGATGAAAATTAAGGAAAAACAACTTATAGTCTTGAGCTTCGAATTCTAATCAAGAAATCACCCTGCAGACCCTACTGAACTTAAAGATACTGATCTAGTCAAGTTCTTCAAGTGTAATCTGCATTCAAGCTACATCATGTTTACACACTTGAAGACATCAAGCTGCTGATCATATCATCCTGATCATGCTGCTGAAAGCTGACTCACTTACTTGATTCAAACTTTCTTTTACAAGAATCTACTGAAGACAGTGAAGCATCTTTGGGTGTCAAGGACTGTTGTTTGTGGTGGAGCTGGTGAAGAGGCAATACTACCCTTCAAGGACCAAGTGGAAGACTTTGGAGCGAGAATCCTACCCGTTCCAAGTGTTCAGTTTGTGAAGCTATAGTTATTGGTGAAGGACAAAAAACTTAGGGATTTTTGTAACTGCTACCTCAAGAATCTCTAGTGAATTTCCTCCAACATCACATGAGAAGAGTGGACTGACAGGATTACACCACCTGGAACCACTATAAAAACTGCCTACTTACTTTCTGCACTTATATTCTGCATTTAGTATATCTAGCACATCAATCAACTGAAACTAGCAACTGAATCACACACATACACTACTGAGTATCTAATACTTGGTATCATATTTTAAAAACAAGTAAGAAGGGTTAATTTGAATATATTCCGCTGCACAAATTCAGTGAAATCAATAGTCAGTAGACTAGTGAGTGTCAGCAGACTATTGAGCAGTCAGCAGGCTGCTGAAGTTGCTGAGTTTGTTAACTCCAAAAGTTTTAAGTGTTAAGTTTATTCACCCCCCTCTAAACTTAACCAAAGCCTTTTCAAGGGACCAACACCAGTATTGATCAATAATTAAATAACAATTAATTGTGACCAAGGTTTCTAGACATTAGAACTACGAATTGAAAGATCCATCTTGACGATTACCAAAACTAGGGCTAAACTGAAAACTCACTGTTTTGCAAATGGTTGGTGTGGAAACGTTTGTATTCTCGCGTTGATCACTTTCTTCTATTGTTGTCTGCACAACCAATCAACTGTTAAGCCTCACGGTTGAAGAATTCGTTCTCTCTTTTTCCCTGTTCTTCTGCCTCGCCCCTTTCTCTAATTTTCATAAAATTTGCCGCTTAGTGTGTAATGAGAAATTAAGGGATATTTTCCTTTTATTGTTATTAATTATATCCTTTTTAAATAACAACTAAACCCTTTAATTAAATCCATTTTAATTATATATTTTAGGTTAACATAAACATGAAAAATAATAAAATAATTCCATTTTACGTTTGTTCCCTTCTTGAAAATCCGGTGTGTTACATCCCCCACTTAGAACGAGTTTCTCCTCGAACTGAACATAACTGTGAGGTACTTGAATTATGGACCTTGCAAAGCGTCTAATCCGCATGTAAGCCACTAATACGCATGAAATACTAGCAAGAGTACTAGGTCAATACTAGTAGATACGAGTCAAGGTCGATCCCACGGAGACAATGCAATGTAGATAATAGACATTAAGTCTAGGCAAGAAGACAAATACGGTCATTGACCAACATAAATACGTAAAAGGTAATTGGTGTATCTCTCCTCTCCGATCTCCTAACTTGGTGTCATTAATCTTTATGTCTACTTTTCCTCATAATTACCTCGACTAACCATAACGTTTTCTAATTCTGTATTAGCTACGGGTACATTCTCCTAATCTTATCTACTTCCATTGAAAGCATAGCAGACGTCTATGTGAATTTAACCTCCTTCATTGGTTGTATTAACTCACACGCAATAAGGAAAAGCAGACAACCTCAGGGATTCCGCCTCCCTGATTTTCCTTCTCATGTCTGCAAACTTAAGCACAATTTATATGGTCTTCGTCATGCTCCTCGTGCTTGGTTTTCTCGGTTCACGGATATTCTCCTCTCATATGGCTTTTCGGCCTCTAAGGCCGACACTTCATTATATTTACACGCAAGGATCTCACTCTATTTTTTGTTGATTTATGTCGATGATGTTCTTATTACATATACTTCACCGGCACTAGTTGATGCCACTTTTACGCATCTTTCTACACAATTTCCGTCAAGGACCTTGGTACGTTATCTTAATTTTTAGGTGTTGAGGCCCTCCGCACTCCCGATGGTAATTTTTTCTCCAACGGAAATATATTCATTCATTATTATGTCGGGCTAACATGCAATTGTCTAAGCCTTGCACTACCCCTATGGCCTCGAATCTCCGCCTTAGTCGTACTGATGGTGAGCCTTTTGAGGATGTTACTCTATATCGCAGCATTTTTGGTGGTCTTCAGTACCTCAGTTTTACTCGACTGGGTATTGCTTTCGCAGTCCATAAATTTTTAAGTTTATGCATGCTCCTCGTACTACCCACTGGGTCGCTGTGAAGCGCATTTTACGCTACCTTAAGCACACTATTGATGATGGTCTTTTATTCTGGTCTTCTCCATCTCGCCACCTTCAGGCCTTCTCGGATGCGGACTGGGCGTCAGATCTTGATGAACGACGCTCCATTGGCGCCTTCTACATCTTTCTTGGTGATAACCTTATCAGTTGGCGCTCCAAGCAGCAACTTACCGTTGCCAAAAGTAGTACCGAAGCGGAATATAAAGCTCTTTCCCATGCTACCGCCGAGCTCCGGGGATCACTTCCCTCTTACATGAGATGCGTGTGTCACACCCTCAGGCTCTCACCTTGTGGTGTGATAATGTACGGTCCATATACATTACGGCTAATCCAGTGTTCCATGCTCGCACCAACCATATAGTGATAGATTTTCACCATGTTCATGTGTTGGTGGCCTCCCGCAAGCTTCGTGTCGCATTTATCTCCTCCAAAGACCACATTGCCGACCTACTTACTAAGCCACTTGGCCATGTTCGGTTCCATGATCTTAAGTCCAATCTCCATGTCCACACCGTTCCCATGGGATTCCAGGGGCATATTGATGTAAGTGAAGTCAGGCCAAGTGCCTTGTCCAACAAGTCAAATAGCTAGGATTTTATAATATTTATTTTACCGTTTTACCCTTTATGTAATCCTATATAATACTTGTTAGGAAATCTACGCGTGAAACCGCAGTTGAATTTATATTTTATTTTCTTTTAGCCAGGATCGACTTTGTTTAAGCAACAAACATAAAAGAAGTAGACATAGAATATACCTTGGATGATCTAAAATAGAACGTCATTTTGTCTACGGTTGTAGTTTATGCACGAAGCAACTCAAGCGTTCGGCCTCTACCGATGATCCACACGAACAACCCGCTGGAATCCACCATTGGATTGCTACCGAAAAAAGTTAGCTGTTAGGCCACCTTTTTCTCTCTCCCAAAACTCTTTCTCAAGAAGCTCTCTTATTTTTCAAGTAGATAATAAGACTTGTAATTGTTATACAAAATAGCTTGGCACAACTCCTTTTTTATAGGGATAAATGGTGTCACATGCACAACCCAATTTGATAGGGAAAAGCTTCCTAATGGATAGAGTAGAAAGAAAACCAATTTCCAATAAAATAAGAAAAATATATTTGATTGATTTATCACATTAATATCTAATATCTTATATTAAATACTTTCCAAGATATATATTGCCAATATCTAATATTGAATATATCTTTAATGTATTACCATAAATCAATTTACATATGTGTGCAAATCTATACATACTAAAATCTAATATTAATATATGATAATACAATTACTTAATTCGTAAAATCCATGTGTGTCTTATACACTTCCTTGCGCAACATATTGTCAATTATTGGCTTCCGGAATATTCATAATTAATTAATATAATACTACCTCCGTCCCAAAATGTAAGTCCTTTTAGCTTTTTAGTTTTGTCCCAAAATGTATGTCCATTTACAAACCAATAAAGCATTTATTACATCTTTCTCCTTCTACCCCTAATTTATCATATACTCAACCACTTTTTACTACTTTGCATTAATACCAATGAAAGGTCATTTTAGTCTATTTAATCAAAATTAATAACAAATAACAAATTTAACTAACTTTCTTAATATGTGTGAAAAAACCCAAAAGGACTTACATTTTGGGACGGAGGTAGTACTATGATTAATTATATATATATATATATATATATATATATATATATATATATATATATATATATATATAATTAATCAACATAACTAATATCTTGTAATACATTTATTCATAATAAATAAATACCACAATATTAATTTATCACTATAACACTTTATAGTCGAGATAAAACCTTCCTTATTTGCTCATCAGTATATCCGCATTTTAATCCGGCTAGATGTTCTTATGTGTGTGACCCGATAGGCTTCTGAATATGTTGGATGTGGGCACAAAGTGCATTTACTAAAATGCCCTTCACACCTAACGATCACGGATAGCGTCTAGCAAATTGCCATGACCCCCAATCATCGAAAGAGTCAAATGCAATGACTACTACCTTTTATGTGAAACGGTTACCATGTAAATAGAATCATATTGCTGTAATAATATCCATACGGTCGTATCTCGAGTGTCAATACATTAACGACCGTATCTTATAATCTGGATATCATGCTCTCTTGAAGTAACTCATTTACTCCCACTTTGCAAAGATTCACGAGAGCTAGACATTCTTTATAAGAAGACACTTTCGGATATTTACTCGGATTCATTGGATAAGCGATTTCGGGATGAACGACATGAATCATGTGCATGCTTCAGTATCACACCCAATAATTACCACATGATCGCCCCATGGCTAGGGGAAACCTCAGTAGTGTCAAAGCATGAATATCCACACAGTGATGTCATGAAGACTCCGGTCTTAGGATAATTACACAACCGCCACATAGTGTGACACTTAATAAAGTAAGTGGGTTATTCCGACATACGTATTCTCTAGTACATGTCCACATACAAATCCAAGTGTCCCTACATTTTGATAGATGAGATCTATCCCTATCTTCACAAGATAGAAGACATCTAATACGTGCTAGTCTAATCGTACTATTAATGTCCCGTTTAATAGCACATGCGATTAGAGACATTTAAGTATCAAACCTTTTAAAGTGAGTTGAGATCTCATCAACCATAATCACCATTATGATTTCTCTTTCACAGTTTGACACTAGGGACATTATCATATATACAATATCATAATTGGTTTGTTAAACGAACAAATATATAATAACAAAAATCCATTTAATATATGTACAAACATAAAGAAATAGTAGAAATGATCCGACCCGGTCGGATCTGGTCCAACCAGATTGGGTTTAGGACACTATTTCAAAAATCTCCCACTTGGACAAAATCCAATCACTCGTACACACGAGACCAAGTTGATACACAAGAATCTCATGCAATACCCGCAACCAACCCTAAGCGTAAATGGATCACTATCCGTGAGGACTCAAACTATCCTTATATCATGCTCCAAATGATCAAGTCAAAAAGAACCGCCTCAACACACCTATGAGTCTCTGACGAGACCCTGGTCCTTGCTTTAAGGAATGAATCCACTACTATATCAGCTATATAGAAAATGTGAAAGACCATACAAGGTTCAGGAATGAACTTCATAGATCCATGTACTGCTCCTGGTGTGCCTCGAAGGTAATACTGTGTTTTGGCTCAGTTGTAGAATTTATAGTGATCTCCTGCTGAGAACATTTCTTGCTCACTGTATCACTTAATCAAAGTGATCGCAAACCCAGGATGTGGCTCTCACTATCTTCATCAGACTCAGGGTATACATCTGTGTATCTATGTTTATTCGATTCCATGTTTCAATAAACTAAGAACCCATCATTAACACTTTTAGGATATTCTCGACATCCACCAGAATCATCTTCAAACTTACTTATGACTCTTCATGCAGTATGAACACCTGGTACAACTCTTATGATATGGATCATATTGCAGCAGCAAAGGGAACATTCCATAAGTATCATCTTTCACCTTATCATCAGGACTGACGTCCCGTCACAGATAGATCCTGAGAATACCGGCTAGCAGTATCTCTTGCTATAATCTATGCTAAACTCTTTTAGAATCTCATCTATGCAGGTGAACTGTGATAATCAAACAGTATCCAAATCTATCACTATAGATTCTTATTTCCAAAGTAAGAACTGCTACTTTCAAGAGCTTTCATAAAGACCTTGAACTACCAAACATTAATTGACAGTGACATTAGGTGTCGATCCTGAAAGGGATATCCAATACCTCGCTCAAAACCTAGTGACACTCCCACAAACCCTTTTGCACATCAGGCATATCTTTCCTCTTGATGAAATCAAACTCTTTTGATATATCAAAGAAAAGAACTTATATAGAGGAACCTGTTTGAGCCCATAGATGGATCTCATAAGCTCACACATCACGTTATCGTCTATGAATATCCAGCCATTGGCCCAATGTTTTTAACACTATCATATTGCCATGATACGTAGCTACAACAAGCACTATCTGAATAGACTTAAGCACAAAATAGTAGTACAAAGGTAATTTACACCACGTAGCCTTCAGCCTATCAACTTAGCCTTATGGTAATCTTATTACCATCTATGTCAATCTTTCATAAAGATCTGCTACACCTTCTAGAGTCATTCCCGTTAGGTAAGACAGACCAAGTTCTTAACCTATTTCTCACTCATGGAATCTATTTCAGACATGTTGGTCCCGTGAAAAGGCTGACACAAGTTTAGAGGGGGGGTGAATAAACTTGTCCCCAAAAACCTAGATGTGAAACAAATTAAGTTCTGTTATAAACTTGTGTGGAGTTAAACTGACTGAGCTGTGTATAAGTCTACCTGACTTATGCTTGAACTGAGTCAACCGGCAGCGGATATAAATTTTAGCCTTTTTAGAACTGATCTTGTTGTATCTATGAAAAAGCTTGTATGCAAAACTGAATTCTGGTGAATGTCAGTTTGTGTACTGTGTGTGTATATCAATAAATTGTGATTCAGTTTGCTCGGTATAATTCAAATAAAATCAATCACAAATACTGAAATGAAAATAACGTACAGTAAGTCAATGCTTAAAGTAAAGTAAGGCAAGAATTATAGAGGTTCCAGGTGGTGTAATCCTGTCACTCCTCTCTTCCCTTGTGATGCGGAGGAAAATTCTACTAGAACTCTTTGAGGTATCCGGTTACAAAATGTCCTAAACTGATAGTCCTTGACTAATCCTAGCTTCACTATCTAAACAACTGTAGAACAGGTTGAATTGCTGCTCTGCACTGCTTGAACACACTGGTCCTTAGAGGGTTGTATAGCCTCTTTTCCAGCTACCACCACAAACACAGTCTACCCTGACTGCAAATAAAACTGTCCTTGGCAAATCCTTGACCGGATTGCTTCACAATCTAAACCTTTGATAAAATCAAAGTTGGGCTGAGAATCATGTGATGATTCTTGCTTTTGGTTCTTCAGAGTGTTGGATCTTGATTAAATCTTTGTAGCTTTTACACTTGAAGAAATCTAGATATGATCTTGTTGAGCACAAAATTGATAGCAATTCAGATGAACATGGCTTGGTCTTAAAATGCTTGCAAACTTGTATTCAATTCGGTTCTTGGTGTTTTTGATCCTTGATCCAAGTTCTCTATTTATAGTGTGAGGTCCAAAGTTCATCTTGTTTGAAATTTGAATCCTTTGGCTATCAACGTCTATCTGTCAGATTTTAGTGACCGTTCTGAAATGAAAGTCCTTCATCTAATGGGAATGCATGATTTGCAACGGTCAAATTCTCTTTCAGCTTTTTGGATGTCTTTTAGCTCTAAAACTGAGTTGTTTATGAATGGTTAGTTTTAAGCTTCTTAAAACCGAGTGAGTCAATTTTTAGTTTAGAGCGATAACTGAGTTTTTAGTCTTCTTAAAAACTTAGTACTCTATTTTCCATCTCATTTATTTTGACTTAATCAGAGTACACCATAACTTATAAATCATCCAAGATATCATTGTCCTTATGTATCTTAGGTCTTGATACAAGATCCATAATGTCAGTTCAGGTCATCACAGTCTTGCCTGAATTCTAACCTTATAGTCTCGGCTTTGGTCTTCATAAACTAAGTTTGAACCCTCGCTTCTTCATTCTTCAATAACCGAGTCCGTGTCCCCGCTCTTCATTTACCGAGTTTGTTCCCTCGGCCTTCGATTCTAGATAAGCCAATTGAGTCTGTGTCCCTCAGCGAACTTACCTTCTTCACTTCTGAGTAAACTTTAGTTTTTTTGTGAGTTATCAGTTTCTCTGATATGTAATCTCAGTTTTCTAGAAGATTTCATGTTCTCAGTTTTATGACTCTCTAACTATTACAGTGCATGTCTGATTCAACCTATACATAGATCAGACTCTAATAAATCCTATACATATTATTTCTAGACATCTTTTAGCTCTTCACTATAACAACCTAGTCTCAAAGACTTCAACAATGGGGTGTAAACAACCAAATAAGATGAATCATTATCAAAACTCAAATTTTATTTCTAACAAGACATTATGGCTCCAAGACATATCTCTTAATCTTGCCTTTCAAGCATTCCTCCATTACTCATGAGATCTTCATTCTTCAAGATGAATACACTGGTAGACTTTTAAGGCATGTGGTTATCTGTAGACTCATAGAATACTTACGTGCACAGAGCAGCGTCCTGCACCTCATCATTATGCGGTGCTTGCTCATGTTACAATGGTTGAATATCTCTTTTGTGGTTCTCAAACTCTTTTGAAATCTTATTTACTCTCACTGTCTCTTTTGGAAGAGACACTTCCTCTAAGACAAAGATGTTTTGAGGCAAACATTTTTGCTCTATGATATGTCTAAATAGCGCCACCACCTATGAGTCACCGGATAAAGCCTATCTAGCCACCAAGTTGGATAGTGAGGTCTGCGGCCATAGCTTCCGTGATGACAATCAAATTGAGGTCGCCAAGTTCAGGTCCCCGCTAAGAGCTTGCAAACCTTTAAGGTCACTAGTAGCTCATAGGGCCGATCCGTGACCATATGAGGGGTCCATAAGAGACCACACAAGCCCTTGAAGGGAATAGCAGAGGTGGAAGTTGAGACAGGATGAAGAGCAGGTGACCCTGTGGACGGCTGTACTAACGACCACATAACCGCGCCGTGAAGATATTTTATCCACTTGTCGTTAGCTTAAACCCTAATTCCCCCTCCTTTCTATAAAAGGAGGCTTTGTGTAATAAAAATGGGGACATGCAAATAATAAAGAGGACTAAACTCTATCAAAATATCTACTCTCTCTAACTCTCATATACCCCACTATATCACCGCCATGCACCACCGGCCTTCACTCACTCAAATACATATTATAAGCCAGATATCCACTATATAAACTACCGCTAGACCACCATGATAATCTCAGCATTATCAGTTGGCTCCGTTACCAGGAATGTATGAAGCTCTTCGGTCTTTCGTATGTGAAGATCGCCATTGTCATCGCTTCTTCGTGCGCAATGAGGCTTCCTTGATCAAATGAGAAGTCTCATAATTGACATCATCAAAAAGGAAAGACCCAAAGGAGGTAACTTTAACAAAGGTTGCACGAAACTCATGAGTCAGCGTTTGAGAAATCACCTCTCTTATAGTCTTCTTCAATCAAGTTCTTGTTTTTAGTTAAGCTTTTGAAGTCTTGGGAGCCATACACTCGTGTTTGTGTTAAAAGCCTGAGATATACCAAGCTTGCATTTGAGAAATCACCTCTCTTGGTATCCTTAAGGTCGAACATCTCCATCTTACCAGAAAAAGCCATGTTATCACTTTTGTTTTCTTATCATCCTGGAAACCACTTTGTCAAAAAGAAGCCATTTTGTTTCCTTGATAGTGCATACGTATTCGAGAGGAAAAGCATACCAAAATTTCTAGGATTTTCTGCATTTGAATCGTCACCTTTTTCCCCTAACATTTATATTTCCGGCCACTACCTTATCTGAGCTGTCACTATCCAAAAGATCTCCGTTAAGATCCCCAAAAGTCAAAGAAAGAACGAAGTAGTTGAGGGTTGTTGGTCCCTTGGAAAGGCTAACACAAGTTTAGAGGGGGGGTGAATAAACTTGTCCCTAAAACTGGATTTTAAACAACTTAAAGTTCAGTTATAACTTGTGTGGAGTTAAGCTGACAAAGCTGAGATTAAGTCAAACTGACTTAAGCTGAAACTGAGTCAACCGGTAGCAGATATAGTTCAAGCCTTTTTCTAGATCTTGTTATTCTATTATGAAAGCCGAGTGCCGTGAACCGAATTCGATGAATGTCGCCAGTGAACTGTGAGGTGTATAACAATCAAGTATCAAAATGATGTAAGTAAATGCTGAGTAAATAAATAAATGCGTACAGTAAATAAGATGAGAATTATAGAGGTTCCAGGTGGTGTAATCATGTACGTCCTCTCTTCCCCTGTGGTGCGGAGGAAAATTCCACTAGAACTTCCTGAGGTGAACTATTACAAAAAGTCCTAAACAATAGTCCTTGGCTAATCCCTAGCGTCACTATCTAAACAGTTGTAGAACAGGTAGAATTGCTGCTCTTCAAATGCTTGAACCACTGGTCCTCAGAGGGTAGGATTGCCTCTTCACCAGCTACCACCACAATCACAGTCTACCCGACTGCTTGTCACAACTGTCCTTGGCAAAACCTTCCTAGTTTGCTTCACAATCTAAAACCTTTGATGTAGAATCAAAGTTGGGCTGAGAATCAATAAGTTGAATCTTTTTTGTGGTTCTTCAAAGTGTTGGATTCTTGACAAATTCTTTGTAGCTTGAACACTTGAAGAAATACTAGATTTGATCTTGTTATAGTTCAGAGATGATAGCAATTCGAATAGACTAATGCACAAAATTGCTTCTTGATTCTTGTATATTCTATTGTTTATCCTTGGTGCAAAGTCTTCTATTTATAGTGTGAAGTCCAACGTTCATCTGGCTTAAATTCGAATTGTATCAACGTCTCTTTTGTAACGGCTATATTTTCTGACCGTTCTACTGTGTCAGTAACTCATCCAATGAAATTGCTTCCTTTACAACGTTCGACTGTACTTTCAGTTTGTTGGATGGCTGACATATAAAACTGAGTTTCCTTATCAGTTTTATACTGAGTTTTTCATTTATCAGTTTCCTAACTGACTTGGAGCATTAACTGACATTTTACTCTTCTTCTAATATCAGTACTCCAGTTTTCATCTGATTATTATTGACTTAATCGGTGTACACCATAACTTATTATCATCTAAGAATTCATTGTCCTTATGATTCTTAGGTCTTCATACAAGATCCATAAAGTCGGTTCGGTCACCACAATCTTGCTCGAAGTCTAACTTTACGATCTCGACTTGTAATCTTCATAACCGAGTTTGAACCCTCGCTTCTTCATTCTTCAATAACGAGTTTGAACCCTCGCTTCTTCAATCTTCTAGATAAGTCAACCGAGTCCGTAACTCTCGCCGAACTTACCTTCTTCGGTTCCATGTAGGTGTATTCGAGTCGGTTGCTTGTCTTGATGATTTCCAGTTTTCTAAATGATTTCCAGTTTTCAGTTTTACGACGCACTAACTATTACAGTGCTTGTCTGATGTAACCTATACAAATATCAGACTCTAGTAAACTTATACATTCAGTTCTAGACATCTTTTAGCTTTTCACTATAACAGCTGGCTTCAGCACTTCATCAATGGGGTTAAGATAATACTTTATACAAATAAGATGAATTATCATCAAAACATAAATTTTATTTCCAACAATTTCCCCCTTTTTGATGATGCCAAAACTCTCCCTAAAAGAAAAGCTTAAAGATCAAAACAATGTAAAACTGGAAAACTGGTTTTCATTAGAATGAGCAAAAATTGGATAAGTACATTTTGTTCAAATAACTGTGATTAAAGACTAAGATTCTTCTTAGCTTTTTGCATGACTGAGTCATATTTTCTTGATTTGTCATACAATCGAAAATCTTCTTCTAGCTTGGAGTCTTCCTTTGAGAAAGTTTTGTTGTAGTCCACTTGACTACCTTCTTTCCATCTTCTCCATTGAATTAGCTTGGGTAAGCTTGACTCTTTTAAGTAGTAATTTTTAAATTCTACTAGATTAGCTTTCATCTGTTCACTCTTGTCTTTAATCTTCAGTTTATCATCAATCCTCTGATTCTTCTTATATTGTGCCATTTTCTGCTTTGAGAACAAATCAGATAAAAAGTAGTTCAGGGATTCTTCAGTTGTCATGTCCCTATATTTGCCTTTGATAGGATTGTAATCTTTGATAAACTGCGTCCAAAGATCCTTTGTAAGAAAACTCTTCTATCTCCAGGTTGACTATATTTTTCAATAAGTTGATCTTCAGTTAACTCTTTCTTCAAAAATTTAGGATCTGATCTGTATCTTTGTAATTCTTCTTCAAGTCGCTTCATTTCTCCAAGTAACTTCAGCTTTTCTTCTTCAGCTTCCCCCTTTTTGGCATCATATAACTGATCTACCAGGGCATGGGTTGCTTTTTGATCTTCTGAGATTTGTCGCTGAGAAGCAAGTACTTCTTTAAGCTGAGTTTCTAACCCATAGATATGCTGATTCATATGCCAATGAGCCTGAGCATGAGTTTCCCTATCTACTGCGGTTGAGTCTTCGAGTTGTTGTTTGAGTAACACAATTTCTCGGCGTAACTTGAACTTGATTTGTGGATCATCTCTAATCTTGCATGAACCGAAACATCGGTTCTAGTTCTATAATCAAGGTATCCGAGAGATGTTTGATAAAAGGCCATTTTGTGTTTCCCTCTGACTGAGTACAATTTTCAAGTTTTCATGAACTTTTGCCAATTCATCCTTTGTGAGGATGTCAGAAGGATCATATGTAGCTTCTATTTGATCCTTAACCAGAGTATTATCATCAATAATCATCAGTAGCCGATTATCAATTCCATCAACTGCTTGCTGATTGTCAGTTGTCTGATCTCCAACTGGCAATTCTTCTTGCTGTGGTACAGTTTGCGTTGCTAGAGGTTGAGGTTGAGTTTCTGTTTGCAAAACTGTAGTCTCATCAGCATCTTTCCTTGACTTATCATGGTCATCATCATCCTTTTTCTTTGAACTGTCTTTAGATGATATGTCTGATCCTCTTCTTTTTGCTAGTTTAGTAAATCTTTTGAAACAGTTGTCAAGAAATTCTGAAATAGGAAACAGAGAGTAAAGGTCTCTAACTTCCAATTTTTCCAAAAGTAATTTCACTTCTTTCTGTAAACTGATATCTCGAACATCTTCTGTTTGAAGTTTCATTTTCATCAGTTTGATGATTGTGTCAGCTTCGAAGAATGGTGCTAATTGCTGAACTGATTGCTGCTGTAACTGAGAAGTATGGTCATTAGTGACATTTTCTTGTGTACCTTCAGTAGTCAGTTGATGTTGTTGTTCCCCCTCAGTTGGTGCTTTTTCACTTGAGATTTCGGGTACAAACATCTTACAACCGATCTTGCTTCGTTGATTCGGCTTTTCGCTTGGTCCCTTTGTGTGCGGCTTCTTCCGGGCCGAGACACGCTTTTCGACTTGCTTCGGGTTGGGAAGTTGTTTCGTGATTTCCTTTGAAGTTGCATTTTGCCTTGCTTGCTTCCCTTCCTTAATTCTTTCTAAGTAAAACTGAATGAATCCACTAAGAGTCTTCTTCAGTCGGAATCTGCCATCAGTTACTTGTCCTTCAGCTTGAGCTCTTTTCACACTGTCTGATTCAGCTAAATGTTGTTTCTTGAACTGATTTACAACATATCCTTCCCAATTGAATTCTATTCCATCCCGGATTATATTCATGAGATAGATATTCTCTTCTTATAGTATATTAACTGCTTTGGATTTTCCAACGACGTGTTTGCTGCGCCATCTGCTGAGAATTCCAAATTCTGGCTTGATTTTGTCTACATGAATACCTGGTTCGATTGGTTCTGTAGAAAAGGTAAGCATCTCAAGAAAAGCTTCTTTCTTTAATGGTAGAGTGGCTAAATCTGTTGAAGTTGATGTTGTATTTGTGAAGCCAAAGAGCGACCTCATGACTCTTTCATTGAGAACAATGCGATCTCCACGTACTGTAGTTATCAAGGAGTCTCTTACTAATCGCATATTTTGCCAAAATTGCAAAATGCCTTCCACATCAATTTTTTCTTTGAACTGAACTTCTAAGATGTTCCTCAATCCGAGTAGTTTCTCGATTTTATCACGTACCCAGCTGGATAACAGAGTGTTTTGACACATACCTTCATACATTTCAAGTGTTAGTTCATCCAGCTCTGTGATCAATCATTTTTCTTTCGAACTATCTGAAGTGGCCATATTTGAGTGTGAACACAAAAAAAATTGATTTTTGAGAGAAAGGGTTGCAAAGAGTCTGTTTTGCTTTCTGGAGAGAGATGAAGAGTTTGAATTTCGAATGAAAATAATGTGAATGGAGGTTGAATAAATAGGTAAGATATTCTGGCGGTTGAGTGGTACAACTCTTCAAATTCCATGATGGTTTTGGTAACCGATGCCAGTACTGTTCTGACAATCGTGGGATGTATACGCGAAATTCTGACAAAAAGAACTGTTGTAATTTAATGTGACATAACCGCTGAGTATTTTACCATTTACCATATCAACCTTTGACTAAATTTGACTGGAATGAAAGCTGATGTTGAGGTCAGTTCTAGAGATAATTCAGTTCCATCAAATTTTCAGTTTTAGTTAATCAGTTTGAGATTGTTGATGTCAATGACTAGTCTGTTAAGTGAGTGCACCCAACATAACAAAGATTAATCCCCTTGACGAATCTCTGGCTTAACTGATTTAACTGACTTTGATTATTCCCAACTCGCTTCTTAATTTGGCAAATCTTTCTTTGTCCAATGGCTTTGTAAAGATATCTCGCTAACCGATCTTCGCAGGTACATAAAGAACTCGTTATATCATTCTTCTCTCGCATGGTCTCTTATAAAGTGGTGACGTACATCAATGTGCTTTGTCCTTGAGTGTAAAACTGGATTATCGCAATTGCAATTGCACTGGTGTTATCACACATTAAGGGAATTGTCCCTTCTTCTATCCGATAGTCTCTTAATTGCTGTCTAATCCATAAAACTTGAGCACAACAACTTCCAAATTGCCATATATTCGGCTTTCAAATTTGTAGAAGTTGAGATTGAGTTTTGCTTCTTGCTAAACCATGACACAAGTCTATTTCCTAGTAACTGACATGTGCCTGATATGCTTTTTCTGTCCACTTTGCATCCAGCATAATCTGAATCTGAATAAGAAATCAGCTTGAATTCTCCTTCTTTTGAATACCAAATTCCAACTCCATCTGTGTCTTTCAGATATTTCAAAGTTCTCTTCACAACTGTGAGATGACTCTCTTTTGTTTTGACTGAAATCTTTCACATACACCGACAGTAAAAGATATATCTGGCCTACTTGCTGTAAGATAGAGTAAGCTTCCAATCATCCTTCTGTAAAGTGTTTGATCAACATCTTTGCCTTCTTTGTCTTCATCAAGCCTGATGTTGGTCCCTATTGGTGTAGAAATTCCAGTAGATTTCTCGATACCAAACTTTTTGATAAGTTCTCTTGTATATTTGGTTTGGTGAATGAATATTCCATCATCTAACTCGTTTAACTTGCAATCCTAGGAAATAATTTAATTCTCCCATCATAATCATCTGAAATTTGCTTTTCATCAAACTTGCAAATTTCTCACATAACTATTCATTTTCTGATCCGAAAATGATATCATCAACATAAATTTGAACAAGTAGAGTATCTTCTCCATTCTTCATCCTGAATAATGTTTTGTCGATTGTTCCTTTGATAAATCCATTATCCACTAGAAACAGAGATAGAGTTTCATACCAAGCTCTTGGTGCTTGTTTAAGTCCATAAAGAGCTTTCCTTAATCTGAAAACTTTATCTGCTTGATCTTTGATTTAAAATCCGGGTGGTTGTTGAACATATACTTCTTCTTCAAGAATTCCATTCAGGAACGCGCTTTTAACATCCATCTGATAAACTTTGAATTTCTTGTGAGCTGCAAAGGCAAGAAATAATCTGATTGCTTCTAATCTTGCAACTGGTGCATAAGTTTCATCAAAGTCTATGCCTTCTGCTTGAGACTATCCTTTGGCTACAAGTCTAGCTTTGTTTCTGATGATATTCCCATCTTCATCAAGTTTGTTTCTGAAAACCCATTTGGTTCCAATGATGTTGACATGAACTGGTCTATCTACCAATTCCTATACTTGATTTCTCTGGAATTCATTGAGCTCTTCTTGCATAGCTAATATCCAATCTGGATCTTTCAAAGCTTCTTCAATTTCTTTAGGTTCTGATTGAGATAGAAAGTATGCAATCATTGCATCTAGTTGATGTCTTGTTCGAACTCCAGCCTGAGTATCACCAATAACTTGTTCTTCAGGGTGATCTTTCATCCATTGATGTGTGTGAGTTTGTATCAACTGATTTGCATTTTGTTCAATTGATTCTTCAAAAACTGGTTCTTGAACTTGTTCAACTGAATCTGAATGAAGTTGTTCAGGTTGTTGAGCAATTGGAAACTGAGACTGATCTTGATCTGAACATTCTGAAATTTGTAGTTTTCCAATGTCATCTGAAACTGGTTCTGGCGTGATTGGTAACTGAGACTGAGAAACCGGTTCTTGTCGGTCTTCGGTTTTTCACCAGGAAAGTTTGGTTCATCAAATACTACATGTATTGATTCTTCATGCTTGAGTATCCTTTTATTTAATACTCTAAAGGCTTTGCGACACTTGAATATCCTAGAAAAATTCCTTCATCGCCTTTGGGTTTGAAAAACGTGTAGTTGATCTTTTCCATTATTGTGTATGAAACATTTGCTTCCAAAAGCATGAAAGTATGAAACATTTGGTTTTCTTCCATTCCAAATTTCATAAGGAGTTTTCTCATGTCTCTTGTTCATGAGAGCTCTGTTCTGAGTGTAACAAGCTGTGTTAACTGCTTCTGCCCAATATCTTTCCGGTAGTTTAGCTTCACAGATCATAGTCCTTCCAGCTACTTTGAGTGTTCTGTTTCTTCTTTCAACTACACCATTCTGTTGAGGTGTTCCAGTGGCAGCAAGTTGATGTAAAAAAACCATTTTCTTCACAATATTCAATAATCACACTGTTGAGGAATTCAGTTCCTTTATCTGATCTTATCTTCACAACTGAAACTCCTTTCTGATTCTGAAGTCTCTTGAGTAATTCTGTAAGCCTTTGCTTGGTTTCACTTTTCTTGGTTAGAAAGATTACCCAAGTGTATCTTGAAAAATCATCTACTACCACCAATGTATACTTCTTTCCACTAATACTAATTGGTGTAATAGGTCCAAATAAATCCATGTGTAGCAATTCTAGATGTCTGGTTGTTGAATGCTGAGACTTGGTCATGAAACTTGCTTTTGTTTGTTTTCTTTGTTGACATGCGTCACACAAACTGTCCTTTTTGTATGAGATCTCTGGTAGTCCAATGACTAGCTGCTTCTTAACAAGTGTGTTGATGTCATCAAAGTTAACATGACTCAGTTTCTTGTGCCACAACCAACTGATCTCTGATTTGGTATGCACAAGTAAACAAGTTTCAGCAACGGCAGTTGTCCAATCTACAACATACATGTTTTCTTTTCTTCTTCCGGCTAAAATAACTTGATAAGCTGATTCGCTGATGACAACGCAGAATTCTTTGTCAAAAGTAACTTTGTATCCCATATCACAAAACCGAGTCTCTTGAGTAGATTGTAGTGTAGTCCTTCTACATAAGATACATTCTTGATTGTAAGTCCATTTCTGATTCAGGTTCCATAACCTCTGGTGTAACCAGGTTTATCTTTACTTCCAAAATTGACTTTTGGTCCATCCTTTGTAATAAAATTACTGAGACAGTCTTTGCTCTTTGTCATGTGTCTAGAGCAACCACTGTCAAAGTACCAAATATCCTGCAATAAAAATTAAAAGTTTTTAGGTACCCAACTCAGTTTGGGTCCATGGGAGTCAGTTGTCAGTACAACTCTGGGAATATATCCTTTTGGGATTCTTCAGATATTGTTGCACTTGTTTTCATATATGTAAGCCACACTCCCATAGAATCTATGTTTGGAATGTGCCTTATTTATATGATCTCTCAGGTCTTTTGACTGAAATTTGTTTCCATCATGCTTTTTGTTATTAAAGCTTGAATGATAACCATCATTCCTTCTGTACTGAGGTCTGGACTGACCTTTGTACTGTGACTTATGCTGAGAACTGAGATTAGTCCTCTGCTGAGTTTTGGACTGAAACTTGTGATAAGTTTTCGGTCTGGAATGATTGTCATTATTAGTTTTATTAACAAATTCAGTAAAATTCCAATCATCATCAGTGGGATATAGTCTTCCTTTCCCCCTGAATGTGTGAATCTTTGAATGATTGATATTCTTAGATTTACTTTGATTGTAATTTTTCTGGTTCCTGACTTGATTGGTTTTTGTGGATCTGGTAGTTGATTTGCCGTTTCGGTTTCCATTGGATACAGCTGATCTACCATTTGATTTACCTTTGTTGGTGTTGGACTTATTTCTTAGTTTTGATGATGAGTGCCATACTAGCTGTTATAGTGCAAAGGCAAAAAGATGTCTAGATAAAATGTATAGGTTTATTAGAGTTTGATTCATAAATAGGTTTAATCAAACAAGCATCGTAAAGGGCCGCCGATTGATATCGCCGACGGGTCTAGGTCGAGGTCGGTAGGGTAGATAGGTCGATGAGGCGGTCCGGAACCCGCCGAAGACCGAAGACGAAGGCCGAGGGTTCAAACTCAGTTAATGAAGGCTAAGGGATCAAACTTAGTAATTAAAGTCAAGGATATGGAATCAGATTTTAGGCAAGTCTGTGATGACCTAAACTGATTACATATGCCTTGTGTAGAAGGTCTAAGTTCCACAAGTTGGATGATGTTTGGAACTTGGTTATATTTAAAATGATGTAATCTAACTTCACAAATAAAAGTTAGATAAAAGTAATCAGCTGCATTATATTTTACAGACAAAATAATGATGTTCAGCAGACTGATTGGTATTACAGCAGACTGATGAACCTGTTGATATATACCTCGATTAACTCAAGATTATTGGAAGATTACATGGATAAGAACGACCAACTACCTCGACTTATCAAGCAAATCAAAGGTGAGATTAAAAAGACGTTGGGATGATCCTTCTTTTTATCCATTGGATACAAGTCAAAGGGGTGGACGTGACCGCACTGTCAAAAAGTAATCTGACGGTGTCGATCCTATGAATAGTGACGAGAATGCGGTGCGGATGGGACAAATACAAGGAACGGTCACATTTGAATTTTAAATTCAAGTCACATGCACTCCTACCTATAAATAGAGGACTTTCAACTCGAAACGAGATGATGAATTTTGGGAAAAACTTTAAGTAACAATACGAGCCGAAAAACACCTGTTGAACTTACCGAGCTTAAGGTGGCCGATCTAGTTATCTTCTTCAAGTGCATTCGTGTTCAAGCCGCATCAAGCATACACACTTGAAGGCGCAAGCTGCGATTACATCATCCTAATCAAGCCGCTGCTTTGCAACCGAATCATTTATTTGATTCATTCTTTATCTTATAAAGAACTGCGAAGACAGTGAAGCATCCGTTGGGTGTGAAAGATCGTTGTTGGTTTGTGGTGGAGGTGGTGAAGAGGCAATCCTACCCTTCAAGGACCGAGGAAGACTCGGGAGCAACAATCCTACATGTTCCCGAGTTTTCGGTTTGTGAAGCCATAGTTATTGGTGAAGGACAAGCAACCTAGGATTCTTTGTAACGAGATAACTCAAAGATCACTAGTGAATTTCCTCCAACATCACGGGAGAAGAGTGGACCGACGGGATTACATCACCTGGAACCACTATAAAATCTCTCTACTTACTTACTGCATTTACTTTCTGCATTTAGTCTTTATCCATATCAACCTGCTGAATCTAGCAACTGAAATCACACACATACACTACTGAGTATCTAATACTTAGTAACATATTTAACAACAAGTAACAAGGCTTAATTTTGATATTATTCCGCTGCACAAATTTAGCTAAGCGAACTATCGGTAGACTACGTTTATCGACGGAGCTACGAGGTCTCGACGGACTGCGAAGTATCGGCGAGGGGCTGCTTTGAAGTTGCGAAATTTGTTAACTCCAAAGTTTTAAGTGTTAAGTTTATTCACCCCCCCCTCTCTAAACTTAACTAAAGCCTTTTCAAGGGACCAACAATTGGTATCGGAGCGATTTACGTTACCGAAGGAATCCTACTTGTTGTACTTGTGAAAATTCTTTAAAACTTTCTTTCAAGTTACCGATTTTCAAGACTTGCATCATGGACAACACACGGTATGCTAGAACTATGTTGATGTGTTCTCTTGACAGATTTGATGAGTATAAACGTCGAATGCGGGCATATCTTGCTTTGCTACTCATGATGAGATGATGGATGTACTAAGCGAAGGACCACCTGGAGATTACAAAGGCGATAATAAAGGGTGACGGAATCCGAGTACATTCCTAAACCAAAGAGAGAATGGAATGCGAAAGACGAGAAAAAGAGCAAACCTCAACAACATTGCTATTGATATCATCTACGAACCTTGGATAGCAATATGTACATGAAGGTCAAAGATTGCAAGACGCAAAGGAACTTTGGGATAAGATTCACTTAATCTGTGAAGGCAACGATGCAATAAAGAAGAACAAAATCGGTGTGGCGAAAAAGGTTTCAAAAGTTCAAGATGCTACCTAATGAAACCATTGAGAAAATGGAATCAAGATTCAATGCTATATTGGATGAACTTACCCCGCTTTGAGTGTAAGTTATTCAAAAGAGGAAGTAAACACCAAAATCTTGGAAGCTTTACCTCGCAAGAGATGTTTAGAAAATGAAGGTGACTCGCAATTGAAGAAATGAGAAAGTTGCATGAAGAAGATACCTTCAAATTGTTCTCTCGATCTTAAGGCCTATGAATTTAGCAAGAAGGCCGGTGCTGGCGAAAAGGAAGAGCCAAAGACCACCGCATTGGCTGCTTCACATCATGAAGAAACATCGGGAGGACGGGATGATATGCTAGATGAAATGCAAGAGCAAATTGCCCTACCGAGCAAGAAAATCGAATGATGAAGACCGGAAAGGCCCCTACAAGAAATTTCACAAAGAGGCCTACCGAAAGAAGGAAAGAAGAACCAAAGAATAATGACTATCTATGCTTTCATTGCAAGAAACCAGGACACTTCGGACACGATTGTCCCGAGTTGAAACAAGGCAAGGAACACGATTATCTTTGCTTCAAGCTGTAAGAAGCTCGGACATTTTAGACACGATTGTCCGGACCTGCGAAGACCAAGAGTCAACAAAGAAGACATGGCAAGAAGGCTATGGTTGCGAAGATGAATCGGGATATGAAGTGGAATCGAAAAAGGAAATGAATCGGATGACACAAAGCACCGGTTCTTGATATGGAGGATTATGCTTTGATGGCCAATATGGATGAAACGAGGAGGTATACAACACCGTATCTATAAACACTCTGCCGGAAGTGATTGTGAATCAACCCGTGGTTCAAATCCTAGAAATTCGACAACAATGAGACTTTGGATGCCATCCTTAATCAACGAGGATAATACAATCTGGTTATGAGGTTGTGAAGGTGAAAAAGAGGCTCTTGAGTTAGAAGTTGGAAGATTGAAAGGCTGAATTAAGGGTTTTCAAAGGTAAGGAAAAAGAAGTTGGACGAGAATCGGCATAAGTCTGTCGAACATCCAAGCGACCTCGAATCCGCTCGAACCATCTTGTTCCAATACGCATACAAATCGGGAAAGGCTTATGGAGATAGAGCTGGGCTTGGATTTGGAACTCGGCAATCTAACAAGAGTGGATCCGAAGAAGGTTACTTGAACCTAGTACCAAAATTGGTCCTAAGTTTGTGCCCGCACTAGATCCATCTCCCGCAAGGCCGCCGAAGCGGTAAAACCCAATGAGAATGCCTCAAGGAAGCAAAATCGAAGTCTCGAAGTCAACGGCTCTAGTAAAATGAATAAATCTAAAAATAGGACTCGTGTGCCTTCTAAGCTGTGATAGCGGACCCTTACTAAGTCTATTTGGACCACGAAGGGAAAGAAACGAGAATATTCCAAGGATAAGAATCCTAAATCCAAAAATGTTGATCATTCAAGGGATACTTATCTCGGGGGAAAGGTAGACGTTCCCTGCGATAATGATTGGAATATTCCCGCATCTAATGCTAGAAGCGATAAGTATAACCATACTACTAGGGTAAAACCTAGGCAATGGAATCAAGCAGAGGACTTACACAAGACCTCGGCGACTCCATATTACGAGGAATGTTCCTAACGACAAAGACACACTATGGTTATGCAAATGTTTCTAACAACAAGAATCATTTCAAACAGCATTATGTACCAAAAGGCCAGAAAACATATGTGGTTCCTACACAACCTACTGTTAGAACTTATGGATGTGTGGAATACATGTATGAACCAAAGTATGACACATTTAGGAGAAGACCTTTTGGAAACATACCAAGGGTCATGCTTGCCACTGACCACTATGGACCCAAACAGGTTTGGGTACCTACAATGCACTAACCTTGTTTTGTAGGGTGTCTAGTACTTTGACAGTGGATGTTCCAGACACATGACAAAGAATAAGCACTGTCTAACAAACTTTGTGGCAAAAGATGGTCCAAGGGTGAATTTTGGCAACAAAAATACACCTGGATATACAAGAGGATATGGCACACTTATCGAAATGGACTTACAATCAAGAATGTGGCATATGTGGAGGGACCGGACTACAACTTGCCGAGCACCTTTGGACAATTCGTGATATGGGATACAAGGTCACTTTTGACAAAAACAATTGTATTGTCATTAGTGAGAGAGGTGATCAAGTTGTACTTGCTTGGTAGAAGGCAACGAGAACATGTATGTTGTGGATTGGTCTACTTGCAGTTCCGAAAACTCGCTGATTGTGCATACCAAATCCGAACTCAATTGGTTATGGCACAAGAAGTTAAATCACTTGAATTTTGATGATATTAATCGGTTGGTGAAAAAGAAGTTAGTGATTGGTTTACCCGAGATCACATTCAAGAAGGATGCTATATGTGATGCATGTCGGCAAGGTAAACAGATAAAGTCAAGTTTCAAGTCAAAGACTAAACAATCAACTAACGAGTGTTGGAGCTTATGCATATGGATCTTTTTGGACCAATAACTCCAACAAGTGTAACAGAAAGAAATACACCTTAGTAGTTGTGGATGATTTTTCTAGATACACCTGGGTGATATTTATGAACAAGAAAAGTGAGACACTCCAAAGCATGCCTAATCTTTTGAAGAGATTACAAAATGAGAAAAGTTTAACGATCATAAAGATAAGATCGGATCGAGTACTTGAATTTCTCAACAAAGTTATAAGAGAATATTGTGAACGAATGGTGTACTACATCAACTTGCTGCTCTTTGGTACACCTCGGCAAAATGGGGTTCTTTGAAAGAAGAAACAGGGACATTAAAGGAAGCGGGAAGAACAATGATTTGTGAAGCATTGCTACCCGAAAGATATTGGGTTTGAAGCAATAAATACGACATGCTATACACAAAACAGAACATCGGTAAACAAGAAGCCGCTGCGAAGACACCCTATGAGGTCCGGAATGGAAGGATACCCAACATATCCTATTTCCATCCATTTGGAAGTAAATGTTTTATTCTAAATCACAAAGTTCATTTGAAAACATTCCAACCTAAATCGATGAAGGCATATTCTTGGGATATTCTTCGGTCGGCGAGCATTCGAGTACGAACAAGAGGTCACTAAAACATGAAGAAACAATCCATGTTGTGTTTGATGAACCTAAGTTTACTGGAATGGAAGATGAAGATCATGAACCTGCTAAGAATCAACAAGTCACTGATCCAGATTGTGTTGAAGTTTTGGAAAGATTCAATGACTTGAAATTTTCGATACTGCTCCTGATGAACAACCTGCTGACAATGTTACTGATGCAACAACTGAAGCAGTTCAAGGATCTGCTGACCCCCCTGTAGAAGAAACTACAGCAGACCCTACTGAAGATGATGCTCCTGAAAATCAAAATAACCAAAATCCTCAATGGTTAAGGAATCACCCTGCTGAACAAGTTATTGGCAATGTACAGCAAGGTGTGAGGACTAGAGGACAACTGGAAGCTATGTTTACCTGTTTTCTATCTCAAATGGAACCTAAAGTTGTTGAAGAAGCAATTTCAGATCCAGATTGGATAATTGCTATGCAAGAAGAATTAAATGAATTTGAAAGAAATCAAGTTTGGACACTAGTTGAAAGGCCAAGTCATGCAAATATCATTGGTACTAAGTGGGTATACGAAATAAACTTGATGAATCGGGTACCATTGTGAGAAATAAGGCCGACTAGTTGCAAAAGGCTATTCTCAAGCGAAGGAATAGATTTTGATGAAACTTATGCACCCGTTGCAAGATTGGAAGCTATCAGATTATTCCTAGCACATGCTGCATATAAGAACTTCAAAGTATATCAAATGGTTGTCAAGAGTGCATTTTTGAATGGGATCCTAGAGGAGGAAGTGTATGTTCAGCAACCTCCTGGATTTGAAGTTAAAGATCAAGAAGATAAAGTGTATAGACTCAACAAAGCACTTTATGGATTGAAACAAGCACCAAGAGCATGGTATGAGACTCTATCTCAATTCTTGGTAGACAATGGTTTCACAAAAGGCACCATTGACAAGACTCTTTTCAGAATCAATGAAGGGGACAACACCCTGCTGGTACAAATTTATGTGGATGACATAATATTTGGTTCTGAGAATGATTTACTTTGTGAAAAATTTGCAAATCTAATGAAGAGCAAATTCCAAATGAGTATGATGGGAGAAATGAATTACTTTTTGGGATTGCAAGTCAAACAAGTGAATGATGGAATCTTCATTCATCAAACCAAGTATAACAAGGAGTTGTTTGAAGAAGTTTGGTATGGAAAATAGCACTAAGAATTCAACTCCTATGAGTACAAACATCGAGATTAGATGAAGATAAAGAAGGCAAAGATGTTGATCGGACCTTATACGGAAGGATGATAGGCGATCTGTACCTCATCGCTTGCCAGACTCGATATATCCTTTCTTTGTAGGTGTTTGTGCAAGATTTCAATCTAAACCTAAAGAAAGTCATTTAGGTGCGAGTTAAGAGAATTCTCAAGTATCTTAAAGAGACTTTGGGAGTAGGGATATGGTATTCCAAGGAAGGAAGCTTCAAAGTAATATCCTACTCGGATTCGATTATCTTGGATGCAAGATTGATAGAAAAAGCACCTCGGAACTGTCGCTTAATGGGAAATAGGCGGTCTCCTGGTTTAGCAAGAAACGAAATTCTATTTCAACTTCCACCGCTTGAAGCCGAATACATTGCTTCTTTGGAAGGCTGCTTGTGCACAAGTACTATGGCTAAGACAACAATTAAGGGATTATGGAATTGAAGAAAGGGAAATTCCAATCATGTGTGACAACACAAGTGCAATTGCAATCACGAAAATCTGTTTTGCACTCAAGAACCAAGCACATTGATGTGAGACATCATTTTATAAGAGATCATGTTGAAAAGAAAGATGTGGTGGTTCTATACATTCCTACCGAAGATCAACTTGCCGATATTTTCCCTAAACCACTTGACGAGTGAAAGATTTGCTAAATTAAGGATCGAACTTGGAATTATAAAGATTGACTGATATTCGGCGGTGTCGGAATTCATCAAGGGGATTAGTCTTTGCTATGTTGGGTGAGCTCACTTAGCAGATTAGTCATTGGTATCAACAAATTCCATGTACTTATGTTTGGACAATTGAGCAAATGAGGTTGCCAAGGGGATTGGTCTTTGTCATTTTGGGTGAGCTCACTTGACAGATTAGTCATTGGTATTAAACCTCATCTTGTATTATCAATTGAACAAAACAAGAAGAAAACAAGGATCAGCAGGGTACTTTTGTCAGCAGGCTGCTGAAGTCTACTTATCGGCACACTGCTGAGCCCACCCTGCTGAGGATTACCCTGCTGGAGGGAACGTTACTCAGTCAAAGTAATTAAAGTCAAAAAGCATATTGGCGGGATATTTATTTTATCCATTATTACCACAGTCAAACCATCCAACGGTTACAAACGTTATGGAGGAGTAATGGGCCACGTGTCAAGACAGTATTTAATCAAATTTAATCGTGGTTACCTCAATGTACGTGCTGTGACAGCTTCAACTACCCACTGTCTATAAAATCAGACGGTTATACAGCAGTTTCTCCACTTGCAATTTCTGCTTTATCTCTGCAAAATCTACATCGTGTGAACACGGATTTGAGAGCAATTTTTCTTCATCTTTATCTTATTTCAATGGCGGAAAGGATTGAGGTTCAAATCGAATCAAGCCAAAGTGTAAGAGGCTATGTTGTTGATGCAAACAGAACGGAACTGGCCATTAATATAGGTCGAAGAATAAGAAGGTTTGCAGGCACGGAGAACAAACTCAACATCAGATTAGAGACGATATCATACACCAATGTTATTGATTTACGGAAGAATATTGTTATAGAAGAAGGAACTGAAGCATTCAAAACCACTGTGAATGGTGAGGAGCTTGTAATCTCCTCCAATCTGCCGAGAGAAGTGTTTGGTTTTGAAGAAGTTGTTGATGGTTCGGTCAATCCCGAAGCTATGGGATTGGACAAGATGGCTTTTGTAGATCGATCAAGACAAATGCAACTATCAAATCGGTACCAGCATCAATTGCAAAAACATTGGTAATGAATACGGTCTGTTTGAGCAAGCTCATTGCAAAGAACATACTTGGGCTAGTTGGCGTATGGATACTCTATCGGGACCCAAGATAGAGCCGATGATTATCATTTGCGAAGCATGAAATTTGATTGGGGTGGTTATTTCATTCATTATATGAAGAAAGTAGCCAAGGAGGACAAATTAAAGAAAAGAAAATCAAAGGCCTTACCCCTAGGTTTGATGGTTCAGACCCTGCTGAATCATTTGGAGGTTCCTGATCTTGAACCAGATGACATAAATCAGTCCAGATACAAGAAGGAGATTGATCATGCGATTCCTGGACTAGATGATGATGAAGAGGTTGCTGGAGAGCCTGCTGGTGATAATGATGATGGAGATGACGGTGATGCTGGTGGTGAGCAGGTTCAGCAAACTAAGAAGATATCCATCAAACCCGCCGCACCAAAGAAAACTGCCGGAAAGAGAAAGAGTGCGATGTTAGGAAGATTACGAAATCTTGAAATCAAAGAGAACAAGAAAGGAAACGAGCACGCATCGCTTGAGTCCGCCGAGGGTCAAGTGGAGGTTACGACCTGCCGTAGTGGTACGCAAGAAGAACTGTTGTTGAAATTCGACAAAACAACGAAGGAAGATAGTAGAAAGAGAAAATCTACTTGGACATGATGATGATGATGATGATGATGATGATGAACCCCTATCCAAGAGGATGAAGGAGGTTGCCAAAAAGAAGAAGTATGGCAAAGGAAAAGAATTGAGAATCTTGGAAAAACAAAAAGTCCAAGAAGAGGTGTCGGTAGAAGAAGAAGAGGCATGTTGAGGCCGAGCCCTTAACTATTATTCCACCGGTTGTAATCGGTGATTCCTCACCGATGAGGTTATTAAGTCTATCGGAAGTGAACAAAGTTGTTGTTGAGCAATCTGTTGAAGAATCACGACGGTCCCGTGTACTCGCAGCCGAGCTTCTTTGTAGAAGATGTTATTGGTGAATCTACTGAAGCTGCACAGGTTGTTGTTGAGCAATCTGCCAAGAACCACGCAATCTACCGAACTCGCTTTGTGGTAGTTGAAGAGGTGATTGAAGACTTGATTGAAGACCCTGCAAGTTTGGCAATAGTTCAGGGGGAAGAGCAGTCTGCTGCTAACCCTGCTGATGAGCATGTGAGACAGGGGGAATCAAGTGTGATACAGATGGAAGTAGTAGGTACAACTACACAATCACAGCAACCTGCTGACTTTCAAACATCTGTAGAAGAGACCATGAGTCTGCTTGTTGGAACCTTTGGAGGTCAACAAGCCACTGAAGCTGCTCCCAGGAGATCTTTCATGCCCTTTGAAAGGCATGTGAAAGAGAGGAAGAAAACTGAAGAATCTGTGGATCCCAAACTTCAGCAAATTGCTGATTATTTTCAATGGAAGTTTGGTTTCTACAAGAAACAAAAGCCAGGTTCTTGAACCTATGACTGATTTTGAGGAATGGGCTTTTAACAATTTGGGAGTGGAGAACTTGCTGGATCTGGTTGATACCACTCGCGGAATCCAGACTGATGGATTTATTTGATGAGCAACGAAGGAGGAAGGTATTAAGTTCGAGAGATCCAAGAGATGAAGATGATGATTCTTCCTCATCATCGACTCAAGGGGAGATTTCCCCTCGGGACCGGGAGAACCCGGTGGACCGCATTGATAAATGATCCACCCGCACAACAAATTAACCGAGTATCGGTAAGTCCGTCGAGGGCCGCCGGCGATCGAAGAAATGGATGAGGATCTACAGGATCTCACCATGGATGATCTAGAAGCATTGATCAATGAGGGAATTACATTGAGTGATGGTAGGCTAGTTGATGAATCTGCTACATTTCATGTTGTAGAGCCTGCTGGACAACCGAAGATGAACAGATTGTTGATTTGGATCAAGAAAAAGCCGGTGACTTTAGTGAACCAAGTGCTAGTTCTGAGGAATCCATTGAATATCAAGATGGAATTGACATTGAAGGCACTCTTACTAAAATCGCCATCATCCCGCACAAGATTGGTCATGCGAAGGTTTTCAAGTGGATAATACCAATATCTTTAATCCACGGAAATTGAAGAGGAGGTACGGAGTTCTTTGGGGTCCAAACGACTGGACAAAGGTTGGAACATGAGGTACGGGTTCTTTGAGTCTCAAACAAGACTGGACACGGGTTGGAACAAACTTTGGGTTTGGAGGAAACCCCTACCGTTGCCGAGGCCGTTGTAGTGGAGCCTTCGGAGCCAAGACCACTTTGTAGGGAAGGATAATCGCGGCCGCCGGTGTTAATCAAGAAGAACAAATCTTTGGATTATGACTATAGTGATGAAGAATTTCAAATTTTTGGACAAGAAGAAGTTGCTTTGAGGAACTCCGCACAAGATCCGGTCATGGAAGACATTCTTGGTGCAATGGTTGAGGAAGGACCTCCCCCGCCGGGAGAGATTTGAGTAAAGCAATGGTCATCGGTAGACAACGGGCACAATATAGAGTTGAGGAGCCTATCGATGTCCTACGATAGTAGAATGACTAGTGGAGTGCCAATTGAAGTTGTCAATGAGTTAAGAACTGTAAGAAATGACATGCAACGAGTTAAGAACTCAATCGGACAGCAAGAACGAGAGATTTGAAGAACCGATGAAGATGGTAAATGATAACGTACAATCTACGATACGCTTGCTTCAAACTTTGCATCTACTCAAACTCGCTATGAATGATTTGATACTAGATGTCGTGGGTATCAAAGTTGGGAATAAAGCCAAAGACAAGTCTCTAAAAGACCAACTTCTTTCTATACATGAGAAACTTGACAAGCTTGCTTTGAAGCTCCTAAACCCGCCGAGCTCTAGCTTTGCCGCACAACAACTGCTATGCACGATCCCAAACTCACCGAAAGGATCAACGGACCGGAGGAGACATTGCAATCTAGGATCACTACCATTGATACTAGAACTGGAACCATGGAAGGCCAATTGCATAGAGTGATTGTATCACGGAGGGTATTCATGGCCTCATCTCCCGTTTTGTTGATGATGTCACTAAGGGGGAAGAGGGCAAATCAGTACCGGCAAAGGATGCCGCAAGACTCTTTGCACGAGAAAAGATGGATTGATGATACAAATGCTTTTAGGAGACCCGCACTGGCGAGTTCAACTCACGATGATCTCCCGTCACAATACAAGAAAGAATTTTATAACGAAGGAGACCTTACCATGATATGGGATTTCATGAAGGCCTTAACTCTTTCTTAAGTTTGAAATTTTGGGAGGCAAGAGTCGAGCCTTAAGGTCAAATTACGAGAGGAGGCGAGAGGTGGAAGAAGTGGCGGAGGTGATAGGGTGTTGCCTATTACAAAAGCAAAAGACTCACTTAATGAATTCAAGGATCTTTATATGAGATTTGGATTCGAGTGAATGATATCAATCTTGTCCCGCTGAAGCATGGAATTGGTGGAAACAAGTCAACTCTTATATTGATTTCACACTTATTGAAAATGAATGGATGAGGGACATGATAGAAGAGATTAGAGCCTATCAAGAGCAAGCTGAGAAGGCCAGACAAAGAAAGAGAGAAGAGACAATAGATCAGCTACTTATCATTATTTTATCTTTGCTGATGCTAGACTGTAATACTGTGAACAAATATTTATAATGAGAAATGACTGAATTTGTTCTGTTTTTGTTTTTATCTTTTTGCTTTGCTGATTAGGTGAGGGTAGTGGCATCATCACCAAAAAGGGGGAAATTGTTGGACTTATTTCTTAGTTTTGATGATGAGTGCCATACTAGTTTGTTATAGTGCAAAGGCAAAAAGATGTCTAGATAAAATGTATAGGTTTATTAGAGTTTGATTCATAAATAGGTTTAATCAAACAAGCATCGTAAAGGGCCGCCGATTGATATCGACGACCGGGTCTAGGTCGAGGGTAGATAGGTCGGTGGACCGGTCCGGAACCCGTCGAAGACCGAAGACCGAAGGCCGAGGGTTCAAACTCGCTTAATGAAGGCTAAGGGATCAAACTTAGTAATTAAATTCAAGGATATGGAATCAGATTTTAGGCAAGTCTGTGATTACCTAAACTGATTACATATGCCTTGTGTAGAAGGTCTAAGTTCCACAAGTTGGATGATGTTTGGAACTTGGTTATATTTAAAATGATGTAATCTAACTTCACAAATAAAAGTTAGATAAAAGTAATCACCGCATTATATTTTACGTACAAAATAATGATGTTCGAAGAGATCGATTGGTATTACATGTTAGGACGATGAACCCGCCGATATATACCTCGATTAACTCAAGATTATTGGAAGATTACATGGATAAGAACAGCCAACTACCTCGACTTATCAAGCAAATCAAAGGCCGAGATTAAAAAGACGTTGGGATGATCCTTCTTTTTATCCATTGGATACAAGTCAAAGGGGTGGACGACCGCATGTCAAAAAGTAATCTGACGATGTCGGTCCTATGAATAGTGACGAGAATGCGGTGCGGATGGGACAAATACAAGGAACGGTCACATTTGAATTTTAAATTCAAGTCACATGCACTCCTACCTATAAATAGAGGACTTTCAACTCGAAACGAGATGATGAATTTTGGGAAAAACTTTAAGTAACAATACCGAGCCGAAAAACACCTGCTTTGAACTTACCGAGCTTAAGGCCGCCGATCTAGTTATCTTCTTCAAGTGCATTCGTGTTCAAGCCGCATCAAGCATACACACTTGAAGACCGCAAGCCGCCGATTACATCATCCTAATCAAGCCGCCGCAACCGAATCATTTATTTGATTCATTCTTTATCTTATAAAGAACCCGCTTTGAAGACAAGTGAAGCATCCGTTGGGGTGTGAAAGACTTGTTGGTTTGTGGTGGAGGTGGTGAAGAGGCAATCCTACCCTTCAAGGACCGATGGAAGACTCGGGAGCAAAGCAATCCTACATGTTCCCGAGTTTTCGGTTGTGAAGCCATAGTTATTGGTGAAGGACAAGCAACCTAGGATTCTTTGTAACAGATAACTCAAAGATCACTAGTGAATTTCCTCCAACATCACAGGAGAAGAGTGGACTGACAGGATTACATCACCTGGAACCACTATAAAATCTCTCTACTTACTTACTGCATTTACTTTCTGCATTTAGTCTTTATCCATATCAACCTGCTGAATCTAGCAACTGAAATCACACACATACACTACTGAGTATCTAATACTTAGTAACATATTTAACAACAAGTAACAAGGCTTAATTTTGATATTATTCCGCACAAATTTATCTAATCGAACTATCGGTAGACTACGTTTATCGAGCGGAGCTACGAGGTCTCGACGGACTCTTGAAGTATCGTTGCGGTGCCGCCGAAGTTGCGAAATTTGTTAACACCAAAGTTTTAAGTGTTAAGTTTATTCACCCCCCCCCCCCCCCCTCTAAACTTAACTAAAGCCTTTTCAAGGGACCAACAGTTGGTAGATACAGTTGTCTTCTTAGAAAACTGATTTATCCCGTGGCGGTTGCTCGCCTACGAACTTAATACCGGTTTTGGTACTAGGTCCAAGCGAGCCTTTGCTAGTTCTATCCTTGGAAGATTGCTTGTGTATCAAATCCTAAACCAGCTTTTGTCTCCATATGGTTTTCCCGATTTGAATCCGAATTGAACTTGATTGAGCAAACGAGTCGATTCTTTGCTGTCGCCGTCGATGCGAGTAGGCGATCTTTGAATCTTTTCTTTATCAGTTTTAGTCAGTTTCAACATTTTTAGTTCAGACTTCAATCTTTCAACTTCAAGAATTAGACTTTCCTTTTCAGCTTTAATTGATTCATAACCAGCTTGAATAGTTACTAGATGATTCATCAATTCGTCAAGCGTTTCTTCTAATTCTAGATTTTTTGGATTGGAGTCAGCAGTCGAAGAACATGCATTTATCATGAAAATCTAAGCTGAAGAGTATTTAGAGTTTGATTCACATACCTCAGTTGGATCTTCCATGTGTGCCATTAAAGCTGTGTCATCTGATAGTCTTTCAGTACCAGCTTCATAATCTGATTCATCTCTAGCAAGGAGTGCTCTTCTACCAACTCTTCTTGGTGGAGTCTTCTAGGTCAGTTCTGGACAATCAGCTTTATAATGTCCTGGCTTCTTGCAGTTGAAACAGAGATATTCATCGTCTTTTCTTTTCTCAGGAGTCCTTTTGATGAACTTTTGAGTGACTGGGTGTCCACTCTTCATTCTTCGAATTCTATTCATCATTAGAGCCATTTGTTCTTCCATCCCATCCAATTCATGAAGATTGCTAGATGAGTTTTCTTGAATGTCATTTGATGCTTCTTTGCAAGTCTTTGTGGTCTTTGGTTCTTCCGAGCTTTGATTATTGCAAATTCGTTTGTGCTTGTGAAATCTTCACTTTGAATTCATAAGCTTTCAAATCGAAAAGATCTTGAATGAATCCTCTACATCAAGTCTTCTTGATTCTTCCATGGCGTTGACCTTCATTTTCCAAAGCACATTCGTCAAATCGATCCATGTTGCACATAAGCATTTGTCTCGCATATTGATTGTTATCCATTGTGAGTGAGTGAAGACTGATAGTGGATTAATTGAAAAAATGAGCTTTCAAATAAGAACAACTAGAGGAGATATAGAGCAAATGATATCTTGTTAAAGAAACACCGCTCCGATACCAATTGTTGGTCCCTTGGAAAGGTTAACACAAGTTTCGAGGAGGGGGTGAATAAACTTGTCCCTAAAACTGGATTTTAAACAACTTAAAGTTCAGTTATAACTTGTGTGGAGTTAAGATGACAAAGCTGAGATTAAGTCAAACTGACTTAAGCTGAAACTGAGTCAACAGGCAGCGGATACAATTCTAGCCTTTTTCTAGATCTTGTTATTCTATTATGAAAGTTGAGTGCTGTGAACTGAATTCTGATGAATGTCAGTTGTGAACTGTGAGGTGTATAACAATCAAGTATCAAAATGCTAGTAAATGCTGAGTAAATAAATAAATGCGTACAGTAAATAAGATGAGAATTATAGAGGTTCCAGGTGGTGTAATCATGTACGTCCTCCCTTCCCCTGTGGTGCGGAGGAAAATTCCACTAGAACTTCCCGAGGTGAACTATTACAAAAAGTCCTAAACAATAGTCCTTGGCTAATCCCTAGCGTCACTATCTAAACAGTTGTAGAACAGGTAGAATTGCTGCTCTTCAAATGCTTGAACCACTGGTCCTTAGAGGGTAGGATTGCCTCTTCACCAGCTACCACCACAATCACAGTCTACCCGACTGCTTGTCACAATTGTCCTTGGAAAAACCTTCCTGGTTTGCTTCACAGTCTAAAAACTTTGATGTAGAATCAAAGTTGGGCTGAGAATCAATAAGTTGATTCTTGTTTGTGGTTCTTCAAAGTGTTGGATTCTTGATAAATTCTTTGTAGCTTGAACCCTTGAAGAAATACTAGATTTGATCTTGTTATAGTTCAGAGATGATAGCAATTCGAATAGACTAATGCACAAAATTGCTTGTTGATTCTTGTATTTTCTGTTGTTTATCCTTGGTGCAAAGTCTTCTATTTATAGTGTGAAGTCCAACGTTCATCTGGCTTAAATTCGAATTGTATCAATGTCTCTTTTGTAGCAGCTATATTTTCTGACCGTTCTGTTGTGTCGGTAACTCATCCAATGAAATTGCTTCCTTTACAACATTCGATTTGTACTTTCGGTTGTTGGATGGCTAACATATAAAACGAGTTTCCTTATCGCTTTATACCGAGTTTTGCATTTATCGGTTCCTAATCGACTTGGAGCATTAACTCGACATTTTACTCTTCTTCAAATATCAGTACTCGAGTTTTCATATGATTATCATTGACTTAATCAGAGTACACCATAACTTATTATCATCTAAGAATTCATTGTCCTTATGATTCTTAGGTCTTCATACAAGATCCATAAAGTCAGTTCAGGTCACCACAATCTTGCCAGAAGTCTAACTTTACAGTCTCGACTTGTAATCATCATAACTGAGTTTGAACCCTCAGTTCTTCATTCTTCAATAACTGAGTTTGAACCCTCAGTTCTTCAATCTTCTAGATAAGTCTTGGTGAAAAAGAAAAAGGTCGCATCACTTTAGGTCCATTTTGTGTTTCCATTTTGTGAAAAAGAAAAAGGTCCGGCCCTAAGCCATCTAGGTCCCCTAGAAAGAAATGTAACTCCTAGATAAAAGGGGAGGAACAAAAAAGATGAACGTTTGATCATAACAGAAAAGCGGGCTCAACAGGAGGAATCCCGGAACCATGCACACTCAAAATACATGTCCAAGCGAGTAGCTGAACCATTCCTGCCCAGGCAAGGAGTTGATCTCGTCATGGTCGAACAAATGGAAAAAATGAAAAGGGAAATTACCGAGCTGAAGAATTCGAGGCCCGCTGAAAAAGCCACCCCGATCTCTGGGATCGATGTACTCGCCAAGAGAATCACCGAAACCCTGCCAACAAAGAAGGAAAAGGTTAGCTATCCCTGTTACAATTACTACAATGGGAACACTTGTCCGTATGATTGGATCACCGCATTCCTAGGTCGCATCACTTTAGCAACCCAAAATAGATCAGCCTGGTGCATTGCCCTTGTCGTCAGCATGCAGGATAGGGCCGCATCATGGGTCCACGGGCTTCCTCGGGGTTCGGTTGAAAGCTGGGAGGATCTATCTGAAAAGTTTGTGAAAGAATTCGAATCAGTGAGCAGGCCGAAAATGACCATTGAGGACCTTTATGAGGTCCATATAGGAGAAAATGAGTCGGAAAGAGGCTACTATGAGCAGTTCATCAAGGTCTACGATCAGACCAGAAACATCTCTGATGACGCAATCATTACTTGTTTTCTAACAGGAATAGCGAGGGGTCCAATGAAAATGGAGTTCAACCTACGGCCACCTAAATTAGGCCTGAGGGAGATGTTGGAAAGAACAAGAATGATCGGGCAGAGTGAACACCGTCTCCTTCTGGAAAGGCAAGACCTAAACCAGAGCATCACTCGCAAAAAAAGGATTGTGGGAAGGATCGCAGAAAAGATCGCAGCAGGGATACAGATCCGGATCACGAGGTAAAGAAACCGTTTAAGTTTAATGAAAGCGATTTTATCCCGCTCAACGTCAAACCGTCACAGATACTCTTTGAAATTCAGGACATTTCGAGAGACCGAGGCCCATGAAAGACGGTCCTAAAACTCGTGATAAAACAAAATGGTGCAATTACAATAAAGATCATGGTCATCTAACTGATGAATGTTTCACTCTGAGGAAAGAGATAGATAGGTTGATCGAAGAGGGACCCGTGGCCCAATAGAGGCAAGATGGAAATGACGGCGCCAATAAAGGTCGGCAACCTCGCGTGTACCAGAAAGAGGTCCAGGTCATCCATGGCAATCTCCTAAGAAATAATTAGTGGAAGTCCTAGATACACTCGATAAACACTCGTGGCTTCGAGAAATAGATCGTTCTGGAAGAATCGGAAAAGGGAGTCCTGGTTACCAAGAGTGAACTTCCAACTGAGGAAGGTGTCATGGAGATACCGATCATTCTAAAGGTCAGAATCAATGAGCAGTACGGGGTCAATAGAGTCATGGTAGACATAGGAGCAGGCCGTGACGTCATCTATTTCGACTGTCTAAAACAGATGGGATTCGGAGAGGCCAAGTTGAAACCTTACATTGGAGTGTTAAAGGGTTTCTCCAATGACACAGTGAGATTCAAAGGCATGATCGACCTCAGCGTTGCTATGGTCGATTATGAACAGTGCCGGACCGAGGTAATAACTTTTCTGGTCGTTGATCTCCCCTCTTATTATAACATGATTTTGGGAATCCCCGCCATGAAAAAGTTCCAAATGGTCGTATCCTTCCTACACCAAAGGGTCAAGTTTCATGTGGGAGATGACATCGGGGTCGCCATGAGTCGACCAGGATTTTTCCTCGAATATATGACCAAAAATAGGGCCGACTCTAAAAGGCCTAGAGTCGAAGAGTTCAGTGTGTTTTCAAGTGGGATCAATATGATCGACGACGCCTCAAATAAAATAGTGGAGGTCGAAATCCTACGGATCAGAGATCAGGCAGATTACACAGCTGAAGATGAGCTGATCAAGGTCATTGTGAATGAAAAATACCCCGACCAAAAAATGAAGATCGGATCTCAGATGACAGAAACAGAAAAGGAGGAGCTAATCTTGCTTCTGAAAGAAAATGTGGAGAGGTGTGGAGCCTGAGGTCGCGCTACACTATCTTAGCGTCGATCCCAACTTCAATCCGATCCAACAAAAATCACGTCATTTCTCTAAAGTGAAAGAGGTCGCCATCAAGGGCGAGGTTGGAAAGCTTTTAGATGCGGGCATAATCAAGGAGCTATAGTATCCGACCTAGTTAGCCAACATGGTAATGGTGAAGAAACATAATGGAAAGTGGCGGATGTGCGTCGACTTCACCGACCTAAATAAGGCCTGTCTGAAAGATCCCTATGCGCTGCCGCGAATTGATAAAATGGTAGATGGGATCGCCGGTTTTGTGATGCAGAGCTTCCTGGACGCCTATTCAGGCTATCATCAATTCAAAATGGCGGACTACGACAAGGAAATGACCGTTTTTAGGGCCGCTGGAGGGCTCTATTATTATGAAATGATGCCTTTCAGTTAGAAGAACGCCGGCTCGACATATCAGAGGATGGTGAACCGAATTTTCAGTTCGCAAATAGGCCGAAACATGGAGGCATACATAGACAAAATGGTCGTCAAATCGGGTAGCCATGATCATTTGGCAGATCTGAAGGAGACTCTCATGAACGGAAAGAGGCACTGAATGAAGCTTAATCCCGCCAAATGCACTTTTGGGGTCCAGGCGGGCAAATTTCTGGGTTTCATGGTGAGTCAAATGGGGATCGAGGCAAAGCCAAAAAAAATAGAGGCGCTGATAAACATGAGCGAGCCGACTACAATCAAAGAGGTACAGAGGCTGAACGGGAGGATAATGGCTCTGGGGAGATTCATCTCCAAGTCCGCTGAAAAAAGCCTACATTTCTTCTAAATCCTCAGAGGAAACAAAACCTTTGAGTGGACAGGGGAGTGCTCACAAGCTTTCGAAGAGCTCAAGGCCTACTTATCAAGCCTGCCGTTGCTGGTCAGTCCCATGATAGGGGACATTCTATTTCTACATCTAGCGGCCTCAGACCGGGCTGTCGCCGCTGCTCTTGTCTAGGAGGACTGTACCCTTCAAAAACCCGTTTATTATGTTTCTAAAGCTCTCAGACCCGTTGAGAGTCTCTATTTCAATATTGAAAAGTTGGCCTACTGTGTTGTTACTGCTGCCCAAAAATTAAGGGCTTACTTTTCATCACACACCATTACTGTGTTATCTGATGCTCCATTATGCCAAGTCCTTCATAGGCCGGACTTATCTGGTCGATTGCTACAGTGGGCCATTGAGCTCACAGAGTTTGACATCCGGTATGAGCCTCGGAAAGCTATCAAAGCCCAGGCCTTACCCGATTTCATCGCAAAAACAAGCTTCAATGAAGTAAAGCCAGAGAAGCGACCCAGCGCAAGTCTTGCCGACAATCCACTAGCGACCACTGTGGCCGCGCCCCAAAGGCCGATTCGTTGTTGGTAGCTTTATGTCGATGGAGCATCAAGTCATAATGGTTGCGGAGCTGGAATTATACTACTAGAGCCAGGTACCTCCGAAGAAATTGAAAAACCCTTAAGATTTGATTTCACCGCATCAAATAATCAAGCAGAGTATGAAGAGGTCATAGCAGGGCTTGAGCTCACCATGGCCATGAAAGTTGAAAATGTGGAGATATTTTGTGATTCGCAGTTGGTGGTCAACCAAGTGACAGGATCATACGGCATTCATTGTGAAATCTTGCAAAAATACATCACTCTAGTCAAAGAGCTAGAGGGAAACTTCAAATATTGCAAATTCACCAACATCCCCCGAGAGGACAATCAGCGAGTGGATTATTCATCAAAATTAACAGGTAAAGACGAGATGACCAATCCGGCAGTTTTTGTGGAACATCTATCAGGGCCTGCCATCAACCGGATAGAAATTATGGATTTCCAACCCACCAATTCATGTTGGGTCGACAAGTTAAAAGCATATATTGAATCCGGAATGCTCCCATCCGACCCTAAAAAGGCCAAGGCCTAGGCCAAGAGAGCCGCCAGGTACACAATCTTGGACAATATTTTATATCGGAAATCTTTCTCCAAGCCTTTGTCGCGATGCGTGCAGCCAGAGGAGGTCGAAGGGATACTTATAGGGCTGCTCGAGAGGATGTGTGGTGGCCATCCGGCTAGCCACACACTCGCTCAGAAAGTCCTGTTAGCTGGCTATTACTGGCCCAAGCTCGTAAAGGATGCTCAAATATATGCCAGAAAGTGTGATAAATGTCAAAAGTTCACAGATATTCCCAGGCTACCCTCAATTGAACAAAGCATCATCGTCGCGACCTGGCCATTTGACATATGTGCGATCAACCTCATCGGACCAATCAAAAAGGGTAGCTCGGGATGTGAGTATGTGGTCATAGCTGTTGATTACTTCACAAAATGGATTGAGTCCAAAGCCTTGGTAAAAACCAAGACTAAAGATATAATCTATTTCTTGCTCGACCAAGTTTGGACTAGATTTAAAGTCCCTAGGGTAATAGTATTCAACCACGGGCTGCAGTTCAGAGAGGAGTTCGACGCATTTTGCAGGGACCATAACGTTAAGCATTGGCAATCATCTGTATGCTACCCACATGGAAATGGTCGGGCCGAGAATGCCAATAAACAAGAGCTAAGCATGTTGAAAAAGAGCCTGGACGACAAGGCAGGAAAATGGCCGGATCATTTGACTGCGGCCTTATGGGCCCTCAGGACGTCGAGAAAAACTACTACTAGGAAAATCATTTTGCCTTGACTTACGGGTCGAAGGCTATGGCCCCGGTAGAGATGGCCCTACCCGTTCAAGGGTCGCATATTTCCGAGAGGCTGAAAATCCATTGACAAGACAACTCGACCTCGATCTGTTGGAGGAAAAGCGAATCGACTCATATGGTCGCTTACTCAATTGCAAACAAGCGGCCAAAAGGTACCACGACAAACATATCCGCGACCATCACTTCGCGATAAGAGATTATGTTTTATGGAAAAGACATGCCACTGGTCACGAAGCTAGAATGGAAAGCTATTTGAGAACTGGGAAGGTCCACTTCAAGTCGTGAGGATAATCAAAAAGGGGACTTATGTTCTGAGGGATAACCAAGGTCATGAATACGACAGGTCTTGGCACGCCGACAACTTGAAAAGATATTACATGTAAGCTTAACCTCTTTACATCATTCATGAAAGCAAGCGTATTTTGTAAGGCAGCCTGAGGCCCCATATTTTGGAAACCGTTTCGAATGAAAAGCTCATTTTGACAACTATAAATTGATCTAAATAAAGTGTACCCAGTCGCTCTATTTTCGACAAACCCACGGACTAAACGCCTTAGGTTTCTCCAAGATAAGGGGGCCGCACACCGGGATTTTTTGATTCAATCAAATTACGCCTACAGCGAGCATACAGCAGCCTGGATTAGTTTCATTCGATGAAATAACAAAACAAGAAAGATTTCATTCAACACATCAAGGGAAAGTACAAGCGCAAAAAAGGCGCCAAAATTAAGCCAAAAAACTCCTAAATGCGGTACTGATCCAGAGAATGAGAGTACCGATCCAGAGAATGAGTCGGCACCCTAGATATATCTATAAAAAGATGAGAGATCATCGAGCTAAAAGGAATACGACGATTAGGATCCATAGCAACAGTGAACTTAATAGGCTCGTGATGAAATAGAATTCCCCAATCAACATCCACATGTGGGTCACGGATGGCATGAAGAAGGAAAGCTTCAGCCTCAATAACCTCCTCGAGGTTCACAGACGGAAGAGGTCACGAGTTAATGAACCTCTTCCACTCTAGATTACCATGAGATAATTCAGAAGCAGAGCCTAGTGTACGAGGACGCTTGCGATCAAGGAAAAGCACACGAATTGTGCGATGTAGGCTGTTGGTCCATTGAAAAGGCTTTGGTTAAGTTTAGAGGGGGGTGAATAAACTTAACACTTAAAACTTTTTGGAGTTAACAAATTCTGCAATTTCAGCAGTCTGCTGATACTTCAGGAGTCTGCTGAGACTTCAGTATCCTGCTGATAAACATTAGTCTACTGAAAGTTGAGTTTGCTGAATTTGTGCAGCGGAATTATATCAAAATTAAGCCTTAATACTTGTTGTTAAATATGACACTAAGTATTAGATACTCAGTAGTGCAAGTGTGTGATTTCAGTTGCTAGATTCAGTAGGTTGATGTGCAAGATAAACTAAGTGCAGAAATTAAATGCTGAAAGTAAGTAGGCAGATTTTATAGTGGTTCCAGGTGGTGTAATCCCGTCGGTCCACTCTTCTCCCGTGATGTTGGAGGAAATTCACTAGAGATCTTTGATGTAGTCATTACAAAGATTCCTAAGTTGTTTGTCCTTCACCAATAACTATGGCTTCACAACCGAAAACGGGAACGGGTAGGATTGCTTTGCTCCCGAGTCTTCCACCGGTCCTTGAAGGGTAGGATTGCCTCTTCACCACTCTCCACCACAAACAACGGTCTCTCACACCCAACGTATGCTTCAATCGTCTTCGGCGGGTTCTTTATAAAATAAAGATTGAATCAAATAAATGATTCGGTTGCGGCAGCTTGATTAGGATGATATAATCGGCGGCTTGCGCCTCTTCAAGTGGGTAATCTTAATGTAGCTTGAATAAAGAATGCACTTGAAGAAATTCTCTAGATCAGCAGCTTTATGCTCAGTAGGTTCAGCAGGGTGTTTTTCAGCTCAGAGTTATCTCTTAAAGTTTATCCAAAATTCATCCCCCTATTTCTGTGTTGAAAGTCCTCTATTTATAGGTAAGAATGCATGTGACTTGTATTTGAAATTCAAATGTAATCGTTCCATATTTTTGTCCCATGTGATTTGCATTCTGTCACTATTCATAGGACTGACACTGTCAGAATTCCTTTTTGACAAGCGATGTCGTCCACCCCTTTGACTTGTATCCAATGGATAAAAATTATGAATCATCCCAACGTTCTTTTAATCTCAGCCTTTGATTTCCTTGATAAGTCAGAGGTAGTTGGCTGTCCTTATCCATGTAATCTTCCAATAATCTTGAATTAATCGAGGTATTATATCAGCAGGTTCATCAGTCTGCTGAGATACATATCAGTCTGCTGAATTCCAAATTTCTGTGTATAAAATACACTGCAGCTGATTTCTTTTATCTAACTTTTATCTGTGAAGTTAGATTACACCTTTTTAAATTATAACCAAGTTCCAAACATCATCCAACTTATGGAACTTAGACCTTCTACACAAGGTATATGTGATCAGTTTAGGTCATCACAGACTTGCCTAAATTCTGATCCCATATCCTTGACTTAAATTACTAAGTTTGATCCCTTAGCCTTCTACAACTGAGTTTGAACCCTCAGCCTTCAGTCTTCGCCTTCGGACTAGTATACCGACCTATCTACCCTATCGACCTAGACTAGTCCGGCGACGAAGTCGGTGACCATTTACGATGCTTGTTTGATCAAACCTATTTATGAATCAAACTCTAATAAACCTATACAATTAATCTAGACATCTTTTTGCCTTTACACTATAACAGCTAGTCTGGCACTCATCATCAAAACTAAGAAATAAGTCCAACAATTTCCCCTTTTTTGGTGATGATGCCAATACCCTCACCTAACAGCAAAGCAAAAAGATATAAAACAAAAACAGAACAAATATAGTCAACTTTCATTAAAATCATTTGTTCAAAAATATTACAGTCTAGAATCAGCAAAAACATAAAGCAGTTAAAGTGTGCTGATCTACTGTCTTCTCTCTCTCTCTTGTCTGGCCTTCTCAGCTTGTTCTTGGTATTCTCTGATTTCTTTCACCATATCTCTCATCCAATCATTTTCAATCCAAGAGAAGTCAATATGAGGGTTTACATGTTTCCACCAATGCCATGCTTCAGGTAGAGTAAGGGATATTTGATTTACCCTGAAGCCTAACCTCATATACACTTCTTTAAATTCATTCACTGAATCATTTGCCTTTGTGGTAGGTATACCAATGCCACTTCTACCACCTCTGTGTTTGGCCCTCAAGGATTTGATTCTTGCTTCCCAAAACTTAAGTCCCAAAAATAAGTTCAGACCTTCATGAAATCCCTTGTCATGATAGGGTCTATGTCTGTTATTGTATACCTTCTTGTATTGTTGGAGAAGCTCATCAGTGAGTGGAAGTCGGCCAGGTGCTGGTTGTCTGAAAGCATTTGTATCTGCTTCCCATCTCTTCTTTGCAAAGACTCTAGCAGCTTCTTTTGCTTTTGCTGTTGCCTCTTCCCCCTTATTGACATCATCAACAAACCGGGATAGCAGGCCATGCACACTTTCCTGTGTGATAACTAGGTTGCTTAGTTGGCCTTCAACGATTTCAGTCCTAGTATCAATTGCTGTAATCCTTTCTTGCATTGTTTGCTCCAGCAGGGTCATCCTCTCAGTAAATTTAGGATCAGGCACAGCAGGTTGTGGTGCAGCAGCAGGCTCAGTGGGCTCAGGTGTAGCAGCAAGGTTGTCAAGTTTCTGATGGATGGAAGAAAGTTGGTCTTTCAGAAACTGATCTTTGGCAGTATTTCCAACCTTGATTCCCTTCACAACTAGTATTAGATTATTCACAGCATTTTGAGTAGATGTGAAGTTTGAAGCAACTATGGCAGTAGATTGTCTGTTTTCATTTACCATCTTCATCAGTTCTTCAAATCGTTCTTCCTGTCTGTCCAGCTGAGTCCTTAACTGTTGCATATCATGCCTTACAGTCCTCAACTCATTCAACACTTCAACTTGCACTTCACTGGTCATCCTTCCACCAGTAGCTTCATCAGCAGGCTCCTCAACATTGTATTGTGGCCTCTGATTGCTCACAACCATTGCCCAACTCCTATCTAGACCAGCAGGGTTAGGTCCTTCATATTCCTCCAGAATAGGATCAATGGCAGGTTCCTCAAAAATAGGGACAAATGCCTGTGGGGGATTAACATCAATATTTTCTTCTTCGAGCATCCGAAATTCTTCATCACCGAAGTCATAGTCCAGCGGTTTCGCTCATTCTCATTAATGCTAGCGGTCTCGGCGACCATCTTTCCCTTCGGGGTCTTGTCTCCGGTAGGCTCCACTACGGCGGCCTCTTCAAAGAACAAGGGGTTTCCTCCAAACCCAAAGTTTGTTCCAACCTTTGTCCAGGTGTCGTTTGAGACTCGGCCACTGTACCTCCCGTTCCAACCTTTGTGCGAGTGCTTGTTTGTAGCCCAAAGAACTTTGTAACTCCTCTTCAAATCTCTCGTGGATTGAATATAGCCTCATTATCCACTTGGAATCCTTCGCATGACCAATCTTGTGCGGGATGATGGCGCTTTTAGTAAGAATGCCCTCAAAGTCAAATCCATCTTGATATTCAATGGACTCTTCGAGCCGGCACTAGGTTCATTGAAATCGCAACTTTTTCTCCATCCAAATCCTCACTCTGTTCGGCTTCATTTTGTGCGGAGGCTCTACAACAAAGAATGTACTTGGTTCATCACCCCTACTAGCACTAAGATTAATTCCTTCATTGATCATTGCTTCCGGATCATCCATGGTGAGATCCCGTAGATCCTCATCCATCTCTCCATCTGCGCGGCCCTCGCGGACTTACCGATCACGGTGGGTTCGCTTCTATGATATCAGTGGCGTTTTGACCAGTAGCTTCAGTTGTTGTTTCTCTAGCCACTCCACTGGTCTCCCCAGGAAACATAGGGGTATCATCATCAGAATCTGATGAATCACTGTCTGGTGTAAACTTTGGATCTCTGAACATAATAGCTCCACTTTTCTTCCCTTCATCTAAAAGATCCATCAGCCTGGATTGCAGCATGCTAGTGTCTATCAAATCCAACAGGTTGTCCACACCTAGCTGCTCAAATGCCCATTTTCAAATCCACTCATTGGATCAGCAGCTGGTTTCTATCTTTTGTAAAATCCAAACTTCCACTGAAAGTAGTTTTGCACCTTTTTGAAGTTAGGATCTACTTTGCCCTTTTTAGATGCCTTCTCATATGGCATAGATGGCTTTCTAATGGCAGGTTCAGAAGCTTGCTGACCCCCAAAAGCTTCCACAAGTAAGTTCATGGTTTCTTCAACAGATGTTTGAAAGTCAGTAGGTTGCTGAGATTGTAAATTTGTGCCTACTACTTCCAACTGTACTACACTTTGTTCCCCCTGACTTACATGCTCATCAGCAGGGTTAGCAGCAGACTGCTCTTCCCCCTGAGTTCTTGCAACTATTACAGGGTCTTCAACCAACTCTTCAATTACTTCTTCAACTACCACAAAGAAAAAGGTTCGGTTCGGTGGTTTGCTTGTGGTTCTTCGATAGATACTACGAGCGGCTCGGGGTCGGTAGGCTGCTCGTATATCTTCAACAGATTGCTCAACAACAACCTGTCCAGCATCAGTAGACTTGACAACCTCTTCAGGTGAGGAGTCAGTAATCTCCACAGGCTTGATTATGGTCAAGGGCTCAGCCTTAATAGCCTGTTCTTCCTCTCCTACTGATGCCTCTTCTTGGGCTCTTTGTGCCTCCAAGCTTTTCAGTTCTTTCCCTTTTCCATGTTTCTGCTTATGGATAATTTCTTTTCTCCTCTTGGAAATGGATTCATCATCCTTCTCAGCCACAGTAGACTTCCTCTTTCTACTGGCTTCCTTCTGTTGTTCCCTCAGAATTTCAACAACAGTTTTCTTTGCAGCAACAGCAGGGTCAGTAACCTCCACTGAACCCTCAGCAGACTCAGCAGTCTGTGTTGTTTGCTTCCTTGTTTTCTTTGAAGGCTTTAATACTTCGGTTATCTTTCTTGTATCTCCACCTTTTCTTTTCTCAGCAGCTTTCTTTGGTGCAGCAGGTTTAACAAATTTGTTTTTAGGTTGCTTGACCAGCTCACCACCAGCATCACCATCATCTCCATCATTATCATCATCAGCAGCTTCTCCAGCAACCTCTTCATCATCATCTAGACCAGGAATAGCATCATCAATTTCCTTCTTGTATCTAGACTGATTTATCTTTTCAGATGCTACATCAGGGATTTCCAAATGATTCAGCAGGGTCTGAACCATCAATCCTAAGGGCAAGGCTTTGGATTTCCTCTTTCCCTCTTTTTCTTCCTTGAAAACCTTTTTCATATAATGAATGAAATAACCAGCCCAATCAAACTTCATGCTCCTGCAGATGATTATCATCAATTCTATCTTGGGCCCTGATAGAGTATCCATACTTCCAACTAGTCCAAGTATGTTTTTAGCAATGAGTTTGCTCAGCAGACTATATTCACTTCCAATATGTTTGCAGTTGATGCCTGGAATGGATTTGGTGGTTGCATTTGTTTTGATCTGATCAACAAACGCCATCTTGTCCAATCCCATTTCTTCAGAATTGACTGAGCCATCCACTACTTCTTCAAATCCAAAAACTTCCCTCAGCAGACTTGAGGAAATTTCTATCTCTTGTCCATTCACAGCAGTTTTAAATGCTTCAGTTCCTTCATGTATTTGAATGTTTTTCCAGAAACTGACAATATTTGTATATGAGATTGTCTCCAGTCTTATATTCAAGACATTCTCCGGACCAAAGATATCTCCTTATTCTTCGACCAATGTTAATGGCCAACTCGCTTTGTTTGCATCCACAACAAAGCCTCTAACACTTTGGCTTGATTCAATCTGGACATCAACCTTTTTCCGCCATTTGTATGAGAAGAATAAGATGAAGAAGATTGATTCTCAAATCTGTGTTCACACAGTGTAGAAATCGCAGTGATAAAGCAGATTTGCAAGTAGAGATTCTGCTGTATAATAGCCTGTATAAATACACAGTGAGTAGTTGTAATTGTCAGTGCACGTACATCCATGTCAACCATGATTATTCTGAATAAATGCTGGTTTGACACGTGTTCCATAACGTCTGATAACCGTTAGATCGTGTTAACTGCGGTTATAAAGGATGAAATAAATATCCCGCCAATTCTGCTTTTTGACTTTAATAACTTTGACTGTGTAACGTTCCATTCAGCAGGGTAGTCCTCAGCAGGGTGGGCACAGCAGTCTGCTGATAAAGGTGGTTCAGCAGCCTGCTGATCAAGTGACTCTGCTGATCCTTGTTTTCTCCTTGTTTTGTTCAATTGATAATACAAGATGAAGTTTAATACCAATGACTGATCTGTCAAGTGAGCTCACCCATCATGACAAAGACCAATCCCCTTGGCAACCTCATTTGCTCAATTGTCCAAAAATAAGTACATGGAATTGTTGATACCAATGACTAATCTGCTAAGAGAGCTCACCCAACATAGCAAAGACTAATCCCCTTGGTGAATTCCAGTACATTGCTGAATATCAGTCAACTTTGATAATTCCAAGTTCGGTCCTTAATTTGGCAAATCTTTCACTTGTCAAGTGGTTTAGTGAAGATATCGCAAGTTGATCCTCGGTAGGGATGTATAGAACCACCACATCTTTCTTTTCAACATGATCTCTTATAAAATGATGTCTCACATCAATGTGCTTGGTTCTTGAGTGCAAAACAGATTTTTACGTGATTGCAATTGCACTTGTGTTATCACACATAATTGGAATTTCCTTTTCTTCAATTCCATAATCCCTTAATTGTTGTCTTAGCCATAGTACTTGTGCACGGCAACTTCCAAAGCGGCAAATGTATTCGGCTTCAAGATGGAAGTCGAAATAGAATTCTCGTTTCTTGTTTGAACCGGAAACCGATCTATTTCCCATTAACTCGACGGGTTCTGAGGTGTTTTTTCTATCAATCTTGCATCCAAGATAATCAATCTGAATAGGATATAACTTTGAAGCTTCCTTCCTTGGAATACCATATCCCTACTCCCAAAGTCTCTTTTAGGTACTTGAGAACCCTTTTGACTGCACCTAAATGACTTTCTTTAGGTTTAGATTGAAATCTTGCACAAACACCTACAGCAAAGGATATATCAGTCCTCGCGCGAACGTATGTTGATCGCCTATCATCCTTCTATATAAGGTCCGATCAACATCTTTGCCTTCTTTATCTTCATCCAATCGATATTTGTACTCATAGGGGTTGAGTTTTTAGTGCTATTTTCCATACCAAATTTCTTCAAAGAACTCCTTGGTATACTTGGTTTGATGAATGAAGATTCCATCTTTCATTTGTTTAACTTGCAATCCCAAGAAGTAATTCATTTCTCCCATCATACTCATTTGAAATTTGCTCTTCATTAGATTTGCAAACTTTTCACGAGTAAATCATTTTCGAACCAAAGATTATGTCATCAACATAAATCTGCACACACGTAGTGTCTTTGTCCCCTTCACTGATTCTGAAAAGTGTCTTGTCAATGGTGCCTTTTGTAAATCCATTGTCCACCAAGAATTGAGATAGAGTCTCATACCAAGCTCTTGGTGCTTGTTTTAATCCATAAAGTGCTTTGTTGAGTCTATACACTTTATCTTCTTGATCTTTAACTTCAAATCCAGGAGGTTGCTGTACATACACTTCCTCCTCTAGAATGCCATTCAAAAATGCACTTTTAACATCCATTTGATATACTTTGAAGTTCTTATATGCAGCATGTGCCAAGAATAATCTAATAGCTTCCAATCTTGCAACAGGTACATAAGTTTCATCAAAATCTATTCCTTCTGCTTGAGAATAGCCTTTTGCAACTAGTCTGGCCTTATTCCTCACAATGGTACCTGATTCATCAAGTTTATTTATGTATACCCATTTAGTACCAATGATATTTGCATGACTTGGCCTTTCAACTAGTGTCCAAACTTGATTTCTTTCAAATTCATTTAATTCTTCTTGCATAGCAATTATCCAATCTGGATCTGAAATTGCTTCTTCAACAACTTTAGGTTCCATTTGAGATAGAAAACAAGTAAACATAGATTCCAGTTGTCTTCTAGTCCTAACACCTTACTGTACATTGCCAATAACTTGTTCAGTAGGGTGATTCCTTAACCATTGTGGATTCTGGTTATTTTGATTATAATGAACCTCATCTTCAGTAGGGTCTGCTGTAGCTTCTTCTACAGGGGGTTTAGCAGATCCTTGAACTGCTTCAGTTGTTTCATCAGTAACATTACCAGCAGGGTGTTCGTTCGAGGGCGATATCGAAACTTTCAAGTCATTGAATCTTTCCAAAACTTCAACACAATCTGGATCAGTGACTTGTTGATTCTCAGCAGGTTCACAATCTTTATCTTCCATACCAGTAAACTTAGGTTCATCAAACACCACATGTATTGTTTCTTCATGTTTCAGTGACCTCTTGTTCAGCACCCTGAATGCCTTGCTGACTGAAGAGTATCCCAAGAAGATTCCTTCATCTGATTTTGGTTGGAATGTTTTCAAGTGTACTTTGTGATTTAGAATAAAACACTTGCTTCCAAATGGATGGAAATAGGATATGTTAGGTTTCCTTCCATTCCAAACCTCATAAGGTGTCTTCAGCAGCTTCTTGTTTACTGATGTTCTGTTTTGTGTATAGCAAGCGTATTGACTGCTTCAGCCCAATATCTTTCAGGTAGCAATGCTTCACAAATCATTGTTCTTCCCGCTTCCTTTAAAGTCCTCGTTTCTTCTTTCAAACGCCATTTTGCCGAGGTGTACCGAATGACAAGCAAGTTGATGTAGTACACCATTCGTTCACAATATTCTCTTATAACTTTGTTGAGAAATTCAAGACTCGATCGATCTTATCTTTATTACTGTTAAACTTTTCTCATTCTGTAATCTCTTCAAAAGATTAGGCATACTTTGAAGTGTTTCACTTTTCTTGTTCATGAAGATCACCCAAGTGTATCTTGAATAATCATCCACAACCACTAAGGTGTATTTCTTTCCAGTTACACTTGTTGGAGTTATAGGTCCAAATAGATCCAAATGCATAAGCTCCAACACTCTATTAGTTGATTGTTTGGTTTTTGATTTGAAGCTTGACTTTATCTGTTTACCCTGCTGACATGCATCACATATGGCATCCTTTTTGAATGTGATCTTAGGTAAACCAATCACCAGCTTCTTCTTCACCAACTGATTAATATCATCAAAGTTTAAATGATTTAACTTCTTGTGCCATAACCAATTGAGTTCAGACTTGGTATGCACAATCAGGCAGGTTTCCGGAACTGCAGTAGACCAATCCACAACATACATGTTCTGTTGTCTTCTACCAGCAAGTACAACTTGATCACCTCTTTCACTAATGACAATACAAGTTGTTTTTGTCAAAAGTGACCTTGTATCCCATGTCACAGAATTGTCCAGTGCTCAGCAAGTTGTAGTCCAGTCCTTCCACATATGCAACATTCTTGATTGTAAGTCCATTTCTGATAAGTGTGCCATATCCTCTTGTATATCCAGGTGTATTCTTGTTGCCAAAATTCACCCTTGGACCATCTTTTGCCACAAAGTTTGATAAATAGTGCTTATTCTTTGTCATGTGTCTGGAACATCCACTGTCAAAGTACTAGACACCTTACAAAACAAAGTTAATGCATTTTAGGTACCCAAACCTGTTTGGGTCCATAGTGGTCAGTGGCAAGCATGACCCTTGGTATGTTTCCATAAGGTCTTCTCCTGAATGTGTCATACTTTGGTTCATACTTTGGTTCATACATGTATTCCACACATCCATAAGTTCTAACAGTAGGTTGTGTAGGAATCACATATGTTTTCTGGCCTTTTGGTTTATAATGCTATTTAAAGTGATTCTTGGTGTTAGAAGCATTAGTATAACCATTTGTTTGCTGTTTGTTAGGAACAGCCCTGTAATATGGAGTCTGTTGAGGTCTTGTGTAGGTCCTCTGCTGATCCCATTGCCTAGGTTTTACCCTAGCTGCATGGTTATACTTGTTGTTTCTAACAGTAGGTACAGGAGTATTCCAATCATCATCTGTGGGGAACAGTCTACCTTTCCCCCTGAGATAAGTATCCCTTGAATGATTAACATTTTTGGGTTTAGGATTCTTATCCTTGGAATATTTCTGTTTCTTACCCTTCTGTGGTTCAGCAGACTGGGTAGCATGTCTGCTATCGGCAGGCTTAGAAGGCACATCAGTCCTATTTTTAGATTTACTCTTTTTATTAGGAGCTGTTGACTTCTTTGACTTCTGATTTTGCTTCCTTAAAGCATTCTCATTGGACTTTACTGCCTCAGCAACCTTACTGGGAGTTGGGTCTAGTGCAGGTACAAACTTAGGACCAATTCTGGTACTAGGTTCAGTTACCTTACTGGATCCACTCTTGTTAGATTGTTGAGTTCCAAATCCAAGCCCTGTTCTATCACCATAAGGCTTTCCAGATTTGTATGCAGCAGAGGAACAGGATGGTTCAGCAGATTCAGGGGCTGCTGGATGATCAGCATGCCTACACTGATTATGTCCAACATCTTTTTCCTTACCTTTGAGAACCCTTAATTCATCTTTCAATCTTCCAATTTCTAACTCAAGAGCTTCTTTTTCAGCCTTCACAATCTCATAACCAGATTGTATTATCCTCAGTTGATTAAGGATGGCATCCAAAGTCTCATTGTTGTCAGAATTTCTAGGATTTGAACCACAAGTTGATTCACAATCACTTCCAAATAGAGTATTGATAGATACAGTATTGTATACCTCCTCAGTTTCATCCATATTGGCCATCAAAGCATAATCTTCCATATCAGCAACCAGTGCTGTGTCATCTGATTCATTTCCCTTTTCAGATTCAACTTCATACCCTGATTCATCTTCAGCAACCATAGCCTTCTTGCTATATCTTCTTTGTTGACTTTTGGTCTTCAGTAGGTCTGGACAATCAGGTCTAAAGTGTCCAGGCTTCTTGCAGTTGAAGCATAGATAATCAGGTTCCTTGCTTTGTTTTAACTCGGGACATTCAGGTTTGAAGTGTCCTGGTTTCTTGCAATGAAAGCATAGATAGTCATTATCTTTCTTTGATTCCTCTTTCTTTCTCTCAGTAGGCCTCTTTGTGAAATTTCTTGCAGGGGCCTTTCCAGTCTTCATCATTCTGATTTTCTTGCTCAGTAGGGCAATCTGCTCCTACATCTCATCCAGCAGATCATCTTGTCCTCCTGATGTGTCTTCTTGATGTGAAGCAGCCAATGCAGTGGTCTTTGGCTCTTCCTTTTCAGTCTCAGGTACAAGCTTTTTGCTAAATTCATAAGCCTTGAGATCTGAAAACAACTTGAAGGTGTCTTCTTCATGCAACTTCCTCATTTCTTCTATTGCAGTCACCTTCATTTTCCAAACATCTTTTGCAGGTAGAGCCTCCAAGATTTTGGTGTTTATTTCTTCTTTTGAATAACTTACACTCAGCAGGGTAAGTTCATCCAGATTGCATTGAATCTTGATTCCATTTGCTCAATGGTTTCATTTGGCAAGGCATCTTGAACTTTTGAAACCTCTTTCTGGCCACACTGATTTTGTTCTTCTTTATTGCATCGGTTGCCTTCACGGATCGGATGTATCTTGTCCCAAAGTTCCTTAGCAGTTTTGCAATCTTTTACCTTCATGTACATATTGCTATCCAAAGTTCTATAAATGATATCAATAGCAATGTTGTTGAGGTTTGCTCTTTTTCTCGTCTTCTCGCATTCCATTCTCTTTTTGGTTTAGGAATGTACTCGGTTGTATCACCCACTCATTCTACGCTTGGTAATCTCCGGTGGTCCATCGGTTAGTACATCCATCATCTCATCATGAGTTGCGGCAAGGTATGCCCGCATTCGACGTTTATACTCATCAAATCTATCAAGAGAACACATCGGATAGTTCTAGCATACTTGGGTGTTGTCCATGATGCAAGTCTTTGAAAATCGCAACTTGAAAGAAATTTTTAAAGAATTTTCACAAGCACAACAAGTAGGATTACTTGAACGTAAGCACCTTTGCTCCGATACCAATTGTTGGTCCCTTGAAAAGGCTTTGGTTAAGTTTAGAGGGGGGGTGAATAAACTTAAAACTTAAAACTTTTTGGAGTTAACAAATTCTGCAATTTCACTGTCATTGATACTTCGAGAGTCTCGCGAGACTTCGGTATCCTGTCGATAAACGATACTCTCCGAAAGTTGAGTTTGCTGAATTTGTGCAAATGGAATTATATCAAAATTAAGCCTTAATACTTGTTGTTAAATATGACACTAAGTATTAGATACTCGATAGTGCAAGTGTGTGATTTCGGTTGCTAGATTCGGTAGGTTGATGTGCAAGATAAACTAAGTGCGAAATTAAATGCTTTGAAAGTAAGTAGGCGAGATTTTATAGTGGTTCCGAGTGGTGTAATCCTGTCACCCACTCTTCTCCCGTGATGTTGGAGGAAATTCACTAGAGATCTTTGATGTAGTCATTACAAAGATTCCTAAGTTGTTTGTCCTTCACCAATAACTATGGCTTCACAACCGAAAACGGGAACAGTAGGATTGCTTGCTCCCGAGTCTTCCACTTGGTCCTTGAAGGGTAGGATTGCCTCTTCACCAGCTCCACCACAAACAACAGTCTTTCACACCCAACGGATGCTTCACTCTTTTCTTCGAAGGGTTCTTTATAAAAGAAAGATTGAATCAAACAAATGATTCAGTTGCAGCAGCTTGATTAGGATGATATAATCAGACTTGCGCCTTTAAGTGTGTAATCTTAATGTAGCTTGAATACATAATGCACTTGAAGAAATTCTCTAGATCGACGACTTTATGCTCGAAAGTTCACGGGGTGTTTTTCAAATCGAGTTATCTCTTAAAGTTTATCCAAAATTCATCCTCCTATTTCTGAGTTGAAAGTCCTCTATTTATAGGTAAGAATGCATGTGACTTGTATTTGAAATTCAAATGTAACCGTTCCTTATTTTTGTCCTATCTGATTTGTATTCTGTCACTATTCATAGGACTGACACTGTCAGAATTCCTTTTTGACAGTGCAGTCTGTCCACCCCTTTGACTTGTATCCAATGGATAAAAATTATGAATCATCCCAACGTTCTTTTAATCTCAGCCTTTGATTTCCTTGATAAGTCAGAGGTAGTTGGATGTCCTTATCCATGTAATCTTCCAATAATCTTGAATTAATCGAGGTATTATATCAGCAGGTTCATCAGTCTGCTGAGATACATATCGATCCGTCGAATTCCAAATTTACGTGTATAAAATACACCGCAAATGATTTCTTTTATCTAACTTTTATCTGTGAAGTTAGATTACACCTTTTTAAATTATAACCAAGTTCCAAACATCATCCAACTTATGGAACTTAGACCTTCTACACAAGGTATATGTGATCAGTTTAGGTCATCACAGACTTGCCTAAATTCTGATCTCATATCTTTGACTTAAATTACTAAGTTTGATCCCTTAGCCTTCTACAACTGAGTTTGAACCCTCAGCCTTCAGTCTTCAGTTCTTCAGACTAGTCTACTGACCTATCTACCCTACTGACCTAGACTAGTCTGCTGACAGAAGTCAGTTGACCATTACAGTGCTTGTTTGATCAAACCTATTTATGAATCAAACTCTAATAAACCTATACAATTAATCTAGACATCTTTTTGCCTTTGCGCTATAACAGCTAGTCTGGCACTCATCATCAAAACTAAGAAATAAGTCCAACATAGGCGGACTGTCTACTTCCCTCATCATCAAGATCCCAAGAAACCTCATAATGAGTAGAGGGGTTGATAGCAGGGATACGGAGAAGTCCATTGATAACCTCCTGTGTAGAATTGACAGAAACTCCTCGAAAGAAAATGGAACTAACGACTTCATCTGGGGAGATCTCTGAGAGAACGGAGTAAAAATCCCTCACCAGGGTGTTGTTGAAGGGTGTTGAAGGTGTGGAGATAAAATCCCACCACCCAGAAAGTCGACCCCAGAGTAAAGAGCCATCACCTTCAACTTTGTCCTCATTCAAACCTCTCTCCCTCAAAGGCTCAATTACATCAAAGTAACGCCAAAAATGGGACTTGGCAGTATCAGAAGCGGTAAAGAAGAAAGGGGAAACATAATGCATAGGACGAGCCTTGAATACACGAATCAAACTACCCTCTCCAGATCGAAAAGACATGTTGATCAGAAAGAGAACGGAAATTTATACAAACGAGTAATGAAGAAAGGCCAGGAAAACCCTCCCTTTTTATAAAGGGGGCAGAGGGGAGAACGGCTAAGATTGAAAGAATCAAGAGGTCGAGATTCGCATGGGTTATCCGGATTTTTAATTTCAAAAGACGCATTTATCGCCAGGCTGTTATCGAAACGAGATTCAATGCAACATTAATTGCGCCGTTATCGAAAACACCAAAAGGTTGATACTGAGATGTCCAATCAAATCAGAACTTTTCACCTTCCAACAGCATGCCTACCATTTGCTTCAACTAAGCCCGCAACAGCCTCGCCCTAAATAAGAGGGCCGCAAGTTGGAAATCTTCATACATAATCGTGTGGATTTAGCATTTGTTTCAACGAGGTCGCCATTAGTCTTGTTCAAAACAAGGGGGCCGCAGGGGGAAATTTTCACATCGGATTTTTTCAAACAAGCCCACAGTGACCTGGCTTGAAACAAGGGGGCCGCACTGTGAGATTTTCATTCAAGTTCCGTAGTTTGTCATCTGTTTCAATCAAGCTCGCCATTGCTTGGCATGAAACAGGGGGGCCGCTTAATGGAAATTTTAATTCAAAATTGCAGGTTCGGTTACATATCGTTATCTTTAGCGAGCTATGCGGTCAATACTCTCAACCTCTCCAAAGCAAAGGGGTCTCACTTTGCAATTTTCAAATTAACCTAAGGCAGTTCAACATACGTTAATTTTTGGTGAGCCTAACGTTTTAACCTCGCCGAAAAAAAATTTGGTGATTCCTTTGCCAATCTCCATCTGAACACCAGCCGGCGAGTCCCAGGTGAGGCGGTTGAGAGGAATAACGTCAGCAATTGCTTCCTTCAATTGACTCGCCTTGTTCATGTCAATAGGGCATCAGGTAAACTCAGAGTCCAACCAAAGGGCATTTTTCCCTTTGTAACCGCGTGGCAAGGGTTCTCGTGTCGGCGACCTTGGTTCACCAGCAATCCGCCCACTTTCAATTTCAGGCCACCCAGTACTCTCTTCAGCAGGCCGCCCCTCTGAGAGGGTAGCGCCCTTGTCAGTTTCAGGAACGGAAGCGGCCTTGGACTTCTCGGCAGCCTTGGATCTCTTAGTGGCTTGAGACTCCATCGCGGACACGTCCGCTAGAGATCTTTTGTGAGCCCCACCAGTCCGGCTCGAGCCCGCGCCAACACTTGCCGCTGGCTGACTTTGCTGAGTTGGGACAAATGTTTCATCAATAACAGAAACATCCACGGTACGGTGCACCTTCCTAGGAGCATTCTTCAACATCTCTTGTCTAGACTTTTCAAATGGCCCTAGCAAGCTTCTTCCTCGAGCATGACCCTCATTAGTATCAACCATTGCAACTGCAAAAATGAGAGTATCAGTATGGAGAAAAAAGTAATAAAATGCAATGGAAAAGAAAAAAGAACAGTAAAAGAGGATTACGGCGAGGTCTTCGGTTGTGGTCGCCCAAGTAAATAGTACACTCAAAAGTGAAACAATTGCCCAAATGTCAATCTCCTACCCAATCCAAGTCGGATTCCTATGGCTCTTTAGCGACTAAAGCTTAAGACTTCAGCGGACGTACTATCCTCGCCCTGCTAGGATACGGCTCTGCCACATCAATAAGGTCAACCCATGAAACATTCCTCATGGAAGGCTCGATCCCTTCGGAATTTATGAGTGTTATAAGCCATTTGACAAATCGGTGCTCAGAAACATGAAGTTCCTCAAACAACAGAGTCGAATATTTTCCTATACGTGAAGCGGCATTGGGAAAAGGCCAAACAGCCTTCGATTCGACTTTGAGGACACGGTCCCCCCAATGATGAATCTTGTTGGGTAGGTGGAAGAACAAACGAGGAGTTTCAGTCCTCAAAGAAATTGGCCCCGGAATTGGGGTGCCATAAAAGAGGTAGAATTGGTTTAAAAGAAAAATAGTAGGCTCCATCTTCATCGTTCGACACATCATAATGAATGTCACTCGGCAACGCTTCCATACATGGAAACACTTCCACCAAGAACGGGTCAGAAGGAGGTCGGAAGCCCGCATAAAAATGATCAAAGTGGATGACTAAGGAATCATTTGGACGATGAGAACCAATGCGGTCCTCACGCTCGTCTAGTTCGTACTTGTCTTCATCCTTCTCAAAGTCAAATAGGGAAAATATGTACACCTCCGGATCGATGTTATATCCACATTGAAGGGTCTTGGCGAGGTCTTTACTACTCCGGATCCATTCCCACTCCTCTTCAAGGGCCTTCTCGTATTCAGTTATAAGAGCGAACACCCTTAGGGAATCTGGATTATTAGGTGTAGGGGGTTTCCCCTTCGCCGCCTCACCGGTCGTTGAGGTTGGTTTTTGCCCCCTCTTCCTCTTAGGTTTCTTGGGAACTTCCCACGCGAGTCTACGAGGTAGTTGAAGATTCTCATCCTCTGTTAGGAACATTTTATTATGTTTTGATGATGGCCATACTGGATGTTATAGCAAGCCTGAAATAAGTTAGAATTCTCTGTATAAGTCTCTACTTAGAGTCTGGCATGTTGTATAAGTTAAGTCAGACAAGTATTGTACTAGTTGGTAGGACGGAAAAGTAAAACAGACATTCGGCAGAGTGAAGCCAGCCAAGCACATGCAGAGAAGCAATGAAAACTTAATGGTATGACTTATAACCAAGGAAGTCTGTGATGACCTTGGATAAGTCTAAGTTATGTTTCAAGTGATAACACTTAATGTTCAAATATAGTGTACACGGATCTCACCCAAATCAATGATCAGTGAAGTACAAAGATTCTCCTTTAACTGAAGAAATGAAGGAAACATTGAATCGGTAGAGTAAACTGACTTTCGGCTGAGTGAAGACAAAATAGTGAAGGAAGATCTAAACGGCAAAGTCAGATGAATCACTCGACCGTTCAGAGAATGCCGAAGTAAACCTTATCAAAACAGAATTGAAATATGATGAAGATTCAGAAGATCGTGCATTAAATGCACAATCAATAGAGGATCAATCAAGGATTGATTTTCTGCCAAACGTTTGAAGAAAAATCTGATCACTGAAATCAAGGAGAATATAATTAAAGGGGAATCAAGAATAAAATCAAGGATTATTCCCCTCATTAATATAGCCAACAGACGAAAATTCAAATCAAGGATATTCAAGGCTATAAATAGAAGGCATTGACAGACAGATAAAAAAATGATAAGAAAAATAAAATCAAGCAGAAACTCTGTCAATTTGGAAAGCCTTCTCTCTGAACTTACAAGTATTTATCTAGAGATCAACTCAGACATCAGAACTACAATTTAATACTCAGCACTGAGATTGATCAAGCAAGTTTGTGAATCTCATTCATAATATACTGAAGCAACTGAATCAGAAATCATCTGAGAAGGAGTTGTGTTTGTCATAGCTGCTGAAGGATTTGATCTCAAGGAGCAGTGAAAGAGACTGAATCACTGAAGCTGTTGCAGTCAAGGAGTGATAGTCTTGTAGATTGTGAAGCTTGGGAAGTCAAGGACAATCTTACTATTGTATATGTGAAAACAATAGTGAATTCCTCCAATCATCACAGGAGAAGAGTGGATTAAGGGATTACACCACCCTGAACCACTATAAGCCTTGTGTCAATTTACTTTCTGCAATTTACTTCACTAAACTCATTTAAATTTGCCTAGATTATAATCTATATCTGTGATTGTCTAAACTACTTTGAAACAACATAGTAAAAAGGGACGTATCCGCTACCCAAAAGATTTTAAACATAAGAAAAGTTTTTTAAACTCCACTATAGTCATTCACCCCCCCCCCCCTTCTTACTATAGTTTTACCATTCTCTGGGACCAACAATTGGTATCAGAGTAGTGTTCCTAGTATCAAAACCTGTTCAGATCTAATTTCTGGTAAAAAGGAGATCACATATATTCAAAGTAGTTTTCAAATCTGAGATTTCTATTCATTCACATATAGATCTCTTTTTTGTACTTATGGATTCCTCAAACTTTATACCAAAAGTACCAGTTTTCAATGTTAACAATTTTGATGAATATAAAATAAGAATGTTGTCTCATCTTGCAGCAACTCATGAAGAGATGCTGGATGTAATTAATGATGGCCCAATCACAATCATGACTGTGGTATCCACAGGAGCAGATCAAGGGAAGGAAGTAGACAAACCCAAGAAAGATTGGACCAAGGATGACAGGAGAAGAGCAAATCTAGACTTTGTTGCAAAAGATATGATTTTAAATACTCCAGACAGCAACATGTTCATGAGAATTAAAGACTGCAAGACAACAAAGGAGATGTGGGACAAACTGGCACTGATAAATGAAGGATCTGAAGCAGTCAAAGAAAACAAATTATCTGTTGCAAAACAGAAATTTGAAAACTTCAAAATGAAGGCCGGTGAATCCATTGATCAAATGGACAACGAGATTCTCAAGCATCATCGATGAAGCTCGCAACAACTTGGACACACGTACCCCCGTAAAGAAGTATGTTTGAAGATCTTGAGAGGTTTACCTGAAAGATGGAAGATCATAACTTCAGCATTTAGAGTACTCAACAAAAGAACATTGGTGATTGAAGAATCAATACATGTAGTCTTTGATGAACCAAATAGAAATGGTGAAAGTCTTCAAGAACAAGAAGAAGAAGCAACACAAAGGCAAGTGTATATGAATACAACGATAAAGAACTATCCCGCATCACAATTTTGGAAATCAAGATGAGCCACAAGTCATTACAACCGTAGAAGCACCGAACCGTAAGCACATGCATAACCCGAAGTCAACGAAGCACCAAGTGAAGAACAACTTCAACCTGACCTAAATTGGCTAAGAGATCATCCTGAAGAACAAGTTATTGGAGACATTCACACAGGAGTGAGAACCATAAGACAACTGGAGCATATGTTAACATGTTTTCTATCACAAGTGGAACCCAAGACAATAGATGATGCAATTCAAGATGCAGACTGGATCACATCCATGCAAGAAGAACTAAATGAATTTGAAAGAATTGAAGTCTGAGAACTTATTGATAGACCAGACACAGCCAACATCATTGGAACAAAATGGATATTCAGAAACAAGATGGATGAGCAAGGAACAGTTGTCAGAAACAAAGCAAGGCTAGTTTCAAAAGGCTATTCTCAAGCAGAAGGAATAGATTATGATGAAACATTTTCACCAGTAGCAAGATTGGAGGCAATTAGACTCTTTCTAGCTTTTGCTGCACACAAAGATTTCAAAGTCTATCAAATGGATGTCAAGAGTGCATTTCTGAATGGACTTTTGGAAGAAGAAGTATATGTGGAACAACCCCCTGAATTCCAACTCAAAGGAAAAGAAGACAAAGTATACAAACTAAAGAAAGCTCTTTATGGACTTAAACAGGCACCCAGAGCCTGGTATGAAACACTATCTCAATTTTTGATCAAGAATGGATTCAACAAGGGAACTATAGATAAGACTCTATTCAAATTAGAGGAAGGAACAAGCACATTTCTAGTACAAATCTATGTTGATGACATCATCTTTGGATCAGAGGATGAAAAGCTGTGTGAGAAATTTGCAAACTTGATGAAGATCAGCAAATTTCAGATGAGCATGATGGGAGAATTAAATTATTTTCTTGGACTTCAAGTAAAGCAAACGAAGGATGGTATTTTCATCAGTCAAGCCAAGTATACAAAAGACTTAATACACAAGTATGGTATGGATACAAGTGGCACAGCAGATACACCAATGTGTGCAAGAGTCATTCTTGGAAAATATGAAACTAGAAATGATGTTGATCAAAAAATGTATAGAGGAATCATTGGATCCCTACAATACTTAACTGCAAGCAGAACTGATATAGCATATGCAGTAGGAGTATGTGCAAGATATCAAGCTCAACCAAAAGAATCACATCTTCTAGCAGCCAAAAGAATAATCAAATACTTGGAAAATACTATTAATGTAGGAATTTGGTGTCCAAAAGAAGGAAGATTCAGCTTGATATCATATTCAGACTCTCACTATGCTGGATGCAAGATAGATAGAAAAAGTACATCTGGAACATGCCAAATGCTAGGCACAAGACTAGTCTCTTGGTTCAGTAAAAATAAAAAATCCATATCTACATCAACAGCTGAAGCAGAATATATAGCAGCAGGCAGTTGTGCACAAGTGATTTGGATTAAAAAACAGCTAAGGGATTATGGAGTGGAGGAGAAAACAATCCCAATCATGTGTGACAACACAAGTGCAATATCTATTACTGAAAATCCAGTGTTGCATTCAAGAACAAAGCACATTGATGTGAGACATCATTTTATCATAGATCATGTTGAAAAAAGAGATGTCATCCTAAAATACATACCCACTGAAGATCAATTGGCTGACATCTTTACTAAACCACTCATTCATGAAAGATTTAGCATGTTGAGAACTGTGTTAGGAATGATTGAAATCGACTAAGTACCATAGAGCTTCTAACTGAAATAATCGGCTAAGTGACTTCATCAGCTATTTAAACCTTTGCTGTTACAAGGGATGTAGCAGGTAAGGCACTGGTATCCAGCGAAGTTGACTTAACTGATTGTTAGGAACAGGCAAGTAAAGCAGCTCAGTGAAAGAGTCACTACATCGGCTAAGTGGCCAGCCAAGGCACTTCACCAAAATGAAGATTGGAGTCATTGGCAAATAATAGTGTGAACAAATCATGTTTTTATACACGTGGAGAATAAAGGAGTTATGGAAGATTATTCTGTGGATAATTACACACGTGGAGATCAACTTATAATCATGAAGGTAACTATATTATTTTTTCGTTTTACAAACACCTCGATTCCCGGGCTCTATCATTACTTACCATAATCCACTCCCCCACTTCACTCGAATATCGCGATTTACATACACAAAATCACGCCATTATGTCATAAAATCCGTCCATATTCAAACCACGTTCACACTACCCAAATCATCATATATAAACGATACTTAGAGATTTTCAGAAATCTTTACACTCTTTTGCAAATTACAAACCCTACTTTTGATTCTCTCTGAAAACTCGAAGTGGTCTTTTCTAAACAACAATCACTTATCAATGGCTTCATCTTCCACAATCTCTCCCACTGAGAAATTCTATGAAAAATCAATCATCACTGGTTCGTTTTTCAAACACGAACACTATCTCTCTTTCGTGACAATGATGCTCAAGCTCAACGCTTGGTTGATTCTTGTACAAATGCGGGGTTAATGACTTTTCTAACCACCCCCCCCCCGATAGCCGAAATTTGTTATGAAAATTTGATTGCATTTTGGAAAAATGCAAAGTTTGTGACCAGCACAAAGAAGACGAAGTCGATTGCATAAAAAGCTCAATCTTTGGAAGAGAAATAGTCATCACGCCCGGTACTCTCAACAGATTCCTACAACTACCCATAATAGGTCCGGCTAATGTCAAGTTTGTGAATATTGACATCAAGAAATTCGAAATTTGAGATAGCCAAGAACCCAAAAAGAAACAGCAAAACATACAACTTCCCTAGATCAACACTAAAACATCCGTTTGCCGAATTTGCACCGGTCATAACCAAAAACATCGAAGGGAGAAAAGGGTCGATGGAAAACCTAACTGAGTTAAGGATCAAGCTAATGGCCATCATCTACGAAGTTACTAAATTTGATCGGGAAACATTCGTATTCGAGGGTTGAAAGACCGGATTCGAAAGGAGATTGATTTGTCCATCACGGCACCAAGCAAGGGTTTGCGAAGAAGAAGGGTGATTTCGGGAGAGGAAATCTTATGGGTTCCCTCTCCAACACCTGTTTGACGCATTGAAAGTGCAACCCACAAATCTGCTGGCTCCAAACAAATCAAAGGTAATGTTTACATACATCAAGGCACCCATGAAACCAAAACCAACCTGAAAGTAGCAGATCAGGAGTGGGACGAAGAACCAGATCCCAAAAGACTCAAGAAAACATCTCTATGACTGGTACCAGCAACTTAAATGAACCTATGATAATCAGTGATGATACATCAACAGAGGAAGAAAAACAGCAAGAGGACATCACCTATCTGGAAGAAGGTGAGGAAGGATATGCTCTTACTTCATCTGAAGACGAAGATATAGATGAGGAAGAAGCTGAGGCAGAGGATGAACATTCTGAAGGTGACCATCTTGAAGCTGATCCGGAAACCATGGAGACATCTGATGATGATCTAACTCTTCAAGAGGTACTTTTCAAGAGCCTCAGCAAAGTTGACGAACAGCCGAGTGAGCCGGCTGATCAAACTCACTTCGCTGAACTTGTCAACTCCCCCACTATTGACCAAGGGGGAACACCAGCAGAAGAAGATGGAAAAGCAAGCATTCCTCCACAACCTCTCAATGATACTAAGGTTGAAGAGGAACAAGAGGAAGGACAAGAAAGAGTGGTAGAAAGAGGAGAAGAGGCAGAAGGTGAAAAGGAAGAAGAGGAAGAGGAAGAGGATGAGGTGAAAAACGAGAAAGAGGAAGATGAAGATGAAAAGGATGTTAATGTGGCACCAGAGAAAATTAATCCAGAAAGGATCTTCAATCTGGACTTTCAACCCCTAATTGTGGACATGGAAAGGCAATATCACAGCAGGAAAAACCTGAAGCCTGCCTTAAGGAGTGGATAAACCTCCTTCAACCACAAGATTGAAGCCCTCATTAGTCATATCAAGATACAAGATGAGGTCATGGAAATACAAGGAAACTTTCTTTGCAACCTCCAACAACTTATTCCTCATCATGTCCAAACCAACCTTGAGTTTCATGCTGAAACAATTGACAAAAATATCAAACCCTTGGTGGACACTCTAAATGCTCACACTCATCAAATTCAGCATCTGGATGAGATCATGGAGCACTCTGGGCAACAACTTAACACCCTTCTCAAAATTGGTGAGGCAACCAACAAGATACTGGAGAAAAAGTATGGTCCTCTCCCTGAGTCTGACGCGCGAATCTGAGATCTTGAAGCACGTTTTGGTGCTGCCAAAAAGGGGGAAGGAGGCTCAAAGCCTGAAAGCTCTAGTGGAAAGGAAAGCTCTAGTGGAAAGGAGGCAAGCCCAACAGTAAAGGGCAAGGGCAGCAAAGGCAAAGGCATCAGGTTTGAAGAAATGAAGAAGTAGACCTTATACCTAATTTGAATTATATCTATTTGCCTTTGTCTTTGAATAAAAATATGCAATATCTTATTGCCCTTAAATGGATGAATAAAATTATTGAGTTTTTATTCTGTTAATTATTATGAAAAATTTGGCTTACTTATGTTCAGGCTTATGTGGGTTTTGGCATCATCAAAAAGGGGGAAATTGTTAGGAACATTTTATTATGTTTTGATGATGGCCATAATAGCTGTTATAGCAACCCTAAAATAAGTTAGAATTCTCTATATAAGTCTCTACTTAGAGTCTGACATGTTGTATAAGTTAAATCAGACAAGTATTGTACTAGTTGGTAGGATGGCAAAGTAAAACAGACATTCGGCAAAGTGAAGCCAACCAAGCACATGCATAGAAGCAATGAAGACTTAATGGTATGACTTATAACCAAGGAAGTCTGTGATGACCTTGGATAAGTCTAAGTTATGTTTCAAGTGATAAAACTTAATGTTCAAATATGGTGTACACTGATCTCACCCAAATCAATGATCAGTGAAGTACAAAGATTCTCCTTTAACTGAAGAAATGAAGGAAACAGTGAATCGGCAGAGTAAACTGACTTTTGGCTGAGTGAAGACAAAATAGTGAAGGAAGATCTAAACGGCAAAGTCTAATGAATCACTCGACCGTTCAGAGAACGGCGAAGTAAACCTTATCAAAACAGAATTGAAATATGATGAAGATTCAGAGGATCGTGCATTAAATGCACAATCAATAGAGGATCGATCAAGGATGGATTTTCTGCCAAACGTTTGAAGAAAAATCCGATCACTGAAATCAAGGAGAATATATTTAAGGGGGAATCAAGAATAAAATCAAGGATTATTCCCCTTATTAATATAGCCACGGACGAATATTCAAATCAAGGATATTCAAGGCTATAAATAGAAGGCATTGACAGACAGACCAAAAAACGATAAGAAAAATAAAATCAAGCAGAAACTCTGTCAATTTGGAAAGCCTTCTCTCTGAACTTGCAAGTATTTATCTAGAGATCCACTCAGACATCAGAAGTACAATTTAATAATCAGCAATGAGATTGATCAAGCAAGTTTGTGAATCTCATTCACAATAAACTGAAGCAACTGAATCAGAAATCATCTGAGAAGGAGTTGTGTTTGTCATAGCTGCTGAAGGATTTGATCTCAAGGAGCAGTGAAAGAGACTGAATCGCTGAAGCTGTTGCAGTCAAGGAGTGATAGTCTTGTAGATTGTGAAGCTTGGGAAGTCAAGGTCAATCATACTATTGTATCTGTGAAAACAATAGTGAATTCCTCAAATCATCACAGGAGAAGAGTGGATTAAGGGATTACACCACCCCGAACCACTATAAGCCTTGTGTCAATTTACTTCACGCACTCATTTAAATTTGCCTAGATTATAATCTATATCTGTGATTGTCTAAACTACTTTGAAACAACATAGTAAGAAGGGACTTATCCGCTGCCCAAAAGCTTTTAAACATAAGAAAAGTTTTTGAAACTCCACTATAGTCATTCACCCCCCCCCCCCCCTCTAACTATAGTTTTACCCTTCTCTTGGACCAACATCCTCACTCTCCCCTATAAGTTTGAGATAGGCGGCGTTCTCAGCAAGAGTGGTATCCTCCTCGCTTATAACTCCTCTAGTACTAACTTCGTCCTGACTTCGAGGGGCCTGTTTACGACCCTTCTTATGACACGGCTCCAGTAAAGGTATTGTGCTAGACCGGTCGAAAGGGTCATCATTTGCCCGCAGTGCGGTCTCTCTCTCAACCAGCTCGTCCAACAAGTCACCCCCGAGGACACATCAGCACTGGAGGGGTAATCCCCTTCATCAAGTGCATAATCAGACACTTCCTGGTCTTCGTCGGATTCCCCCCTCAGAGCATATTCATCGTCGGACATCCTAAAAAAACAAGTGGGAAAGGCGGAGTTTTAGTCACCTGTGATAATGGAGATTAAACCAGAAGAGTGATCGCACCCATCTCGACACCTTCCCCTCCATTTTTATCTTGAAGGGAATTTAAAAGGAAATTGCAAAAGGTTGGGGCATACATTCATACGGTCTCAAAACCAAATACCCAGGTGAACCCAGCCAAAAAAACCCCACTTAACCCCCAGAACAACGTTCAGTTTATCCCTCATTAAAAAGACAAAACAAACAAGAACACCTACTCAAAAATCCAAAATTTAACCCCAAAAACACGATCGATCAAGCCTACATTGCTAAAAAGTGAAACAAACTGGGAAAAGAAATCAAAAAAACAAGAAGAAATGAGGAAAAGAGCATAAAAGGGTGAGTTTACCTGTTTTGAGGATGAATAAGATGGACCGAAAGATAGCAAAAACGGCCAAAACCTTCAAACTACAGCCAGAATCCTCCAGCTTACGGCCGAAATCCAAAACTTGCCGCCGGAAAGCACAAACCCCCGCCGAGAAACACGAACTCTCACCAGAAACACACTCAAGATTGGGAGAAAAGGAAAGCAAAATGCAAAGAAAGCTTGAGAAATAAGAGAGGCGAAAGTATCATCGAATTGGGGGAGGAAACTTTATATAGGCAAGGGAAAGCCGATCATGCGGCCAGAAACCAATCCATCCAACGGTCCCGATCAGTGCGGTCACTTCGAATTTCAAAATTCAAAAACCGTTATCATTAGGGCGGGGCAATCAATGCCCATGAAAGCACGTGGGTGGTTATCGAGGAGGCTGATGGTAGGCCACGATCTGACCTTTCAATTGCTCGACTACCCACATCTGACAACTCACCCCGTATAAGACTATGGCTTCCATAAAATCACGCCGCCCAAGTAGATCCATTAGCTTAGATTGTATGGTGCCAAAATACGTCCGCTTCATAGCGCGAACCTAAAAAACATGTCAGACAAAACAACAAGGCCGTCCGCTTCATAGCGTGAGCCTGAAAAACATGTCACACAATGACATCCAGGTCCGTCCGCTTAATAGCGTGGCCCCCGCAATGAGAGGCTTGACATCACAAAAGCTGCCCAAGGCTGTCCGCTTCATAGCGCGAGCCTAAAATTTTTTTGGACAAAACGACAAGGCCGAACGGTTCATAGCGCGAGCCTGAAAATATGTCGGACAAAACGACAAGGCCGTCCGCTTCATAGCGCGAGCCTAAAAATATGTTGAAAAAAATGACGGCCTTTAAAGGTCAATATCAAAATGCTCAAACAGAGCCATGGGCAATCCGTGAGAACACTTTAATCCATGTTTGCAATTTTATGAAAATGCCGAAGACAAGGAGTAGGGGGCCATTGATATGTCTACATAGCGCTGCCACCTATGAGTCACCGGATAAAGCCTATCTAGCCACCAGGTTGGATAATGAGGTCCGCGGCCATAGCCTCCACGACGACAATCAAACTGAGGTCGCCAAGTTCAGGTCCCCGCCAAGAGCTTTCAAACCTTTAAGGTCACTAGTAGTTCAGGGGACTGATCCGCGACCACAAGAGGGGTCCATAAGAGACCGCACAAGCCTTTGGAGGGAATAGCAAAGGAAGAAGCTGAGACAGGATGAAGAGCAGGTGACCCTGTGGATGGCGGTCCTAACGTCCTCATAACCGTGCCACGAAGATATTTTATCCACATTTCTTCAGCTTAAACCCTAATTCCCTCTCATTCCTATAAAAGGAGGCTTTGCGTAATAGAAATGGGGACATGCAAATATTAAAGAGGACTAAACTCTGTCAAAATATCTACACTCTCTAACTCTCATATACCCCAATGTATCACCACCGTGCACCACGGGCCTTCACTCACTAAAATACATATTATAAGCCAGATATCCTCTATATAAACTACCGTTAGACCACCGTGATAATCTCAGCATTATCACTCTATGGGTAAGTAAATAATATCTAGCGTACTTGGCAAGATATTCCACAAAGTTACATATGTCATACTAAGCTCCAAGCCTTTCAGACTCTTGCTTGCTTGCTAGAAGCACGACAACCCTAATTCACCAGTTAAGATGGATTCGAGGTTACCACCTACCATATCTGATATGGAATTTATTCAACCTTATTCTTCAAAACTTGGTTAAGTATATGTTTTGAACAAGGGCACTATCCCAAAACGGGTAAGGGATACTTTGCATGGCTTGCAATGCACCTTTATCGCGTAAAGTGCTATTTCCACTTTAGAAACACGGTCTAATTGATTATCCCAATGGTATCATTCAGGGGAGAATCTGATTTCCTTTTTCAAACAACTTCTGAAACACCCTTTAGGCATTAATTGCTTCAATCTCATATTCATACTAAGTAGTTTATCAATCTCATATTCCTAAGTGCGACACTTAATAAAGTAAGTGGGTCAGTCTAACATATGTATTCTCTAATACACGTCCACATACAGTCCAAGTGTCCCTACACTTTGATAGATGAGATCTATCCCTATCTTTATAAGATAGAAGATATCTAATACGTGCTAGTCTAATCGTACTATAAATGTCCCGTTTAGTAGCACATGCGACTAGAGAAATTAAATATCAAACCTGTTAAAGTGAGTCGAGATCTCATAAACCATAATCACCATTATGATTTCTCTTTCACAGTTTGACACTAGGGACGTTATCATATATACAATATCATAATTGGTTCGTTAAACGAGCAAATATAAAATAACAGAAAGCAATTTAATATATGTACAAACATAAAGATATAGTAGAAATGATCCGACCCGGTCGGATCCGGTCCAACCCGATTAGGTTTAGGACATTATTTTAACAATACTATCTTGTACTTGTGATTAAATCAATGAAAAACACGATTATTACTTTCAATAGTTTCTTAGTTATATTTAGTTTGAATAGACTACCACTACGTTCTCTCTTTACGTATATAGAAAGAGATGAATTATTCATTCATTAAAACAACACCTTAGAGTCAAGTATATTTCATTGAGCTTGTACTTTTTTCTCATGTTATCATAACACAAAGTTAGGGTAACAATACAGAGTTAGGGTAACAATGGTAAATTTGTAGGAGACAAGTTCCCTAATTTCCTTTTCTAGTAATATGTTTTATTATTTGTAGAAAGTTTCCTAATTAGAAATAGAAACGAACCTGAACAGAATTTGGAAAAACACATGCACAGATCATGTTGAGAAACAATTTTATTCACATGACTTTTACTAGAACAAAATAAAATGCAGAATTGTGTAAATGCGAAAACTTATTCGACAGAGGCGCGTAGAATGTTGTCTTTAAGACTTTAATGCCCCGACTATGTGCTCATGATGATGGCATAAGTCTTTCAAGATACAATAGTCAATACATTTTCTTGATTGTAGAACTTCAATGCGGAAACGGTCAACCTGAGTTGGCCATGTTACCTCTTTGAACTTTATGTATGTAAAGAAAATTTTGCGGAGTTTTGGTATGCAAAATGATTCGGTATGTTTTACATTCAGGGATGAGTTTAGTTTATAGGAAGAGTTAAGGTGTTAATGAAGAGAAACACCTGTTTAGAAAATCAATTGCAGAGGCAGCTTTCGGTTTATGTTCATTAACAGACAACAGTTATTTTAAACTATTGCGAATGAACAAGCATTTTCGAACTGATGTTGTTGGTCCTTTGAAAAGGCTTGGTTAAGTTTAGAGGGGGGTGAATAAACTTAACACTTAAAACTTTTTTGGAGTTAAAACAAACTCGGCTGGGTCAATAGTATGCTAACTATTGAATCAGTTGCAGCGGAATATATTAATTTTATGCCTTTATACTTGTTGTTAAAAAAATGATACTAATTACTAAATACTCAGTAGTGAAAACGTGTGTGAGTCCAGTAGCTAGTTCAGCAAGTTGATATGAAAAACATGCAATAAAATAAAGTGCAGAAAGTAAATGCAGTAAAGTAAAGTAGACAAGTTTTATAGTGGTTTCAGGTGGTGTAATCTTGTCAGTCCACTCTTCTCCTGTGATGTTGGAGGAAATTCACTAGAGTCTATTGAGGTTGTGGTTACAAAAGCCCCTAAATTGTTTGTCCTTGACCAATAACTATGGTTTCACAAACTGAATACTAAGAATAGGTAGGATTGATGCTCCTAAGTACTCCACTGGTCCTTGAAGGGTAGGATTGCCTCTTCACCAGCTCCACCACAAAAACAACAGTTATGACACTCAGCAGTGCTTCTCTGTCTTCAGATTACTTCTTGAAAAGAAGGGGTTGAATCAAGTAAGTGAGTCAGCTTCAGCAAGCTTTTGATCAGGATGAAAAGATCAGTAGCTTGAAATCTTCAAGTGTGAATACTAGATAATACTTAAATGCAATAACACTTGAAGAAAATTCTTGATAAGTATGAAAGTTCAGTTCAGCGGGGTATAATGCTCTTCATTGCTTATAAGTTCGGTTTTCTCTGTCTGTATGATCTGATTCCAGGGGTCCTCTATTTATAGGTGAATATCGAGTGTTTGAATTTGAATTTTAAATCGACCGTTATAGGATTTTCTCGATTATTCCCCGAAATTCCCTCCATTGTACTTCTCTGTACGTGTGCGTGTCCTTCGACGGACAATCATCGACCAAAGGTTTAAATCCATTTTGATTTGGCTCGAAATCCTTACAACGTCTCTTTCATCCTTGCCATTGATTGACCGATTAATCCAATTCTTGATATTCATCCTTATCCATTCAATCTTCTAGAAATAATTGTTGAAACGGATTAATCTGATATGTATATACTCAGCAGATGTTTGTTTCATGAGTCTGCTGATATATATATATCTGGTCAGCTGACTTTTAGTCTACTGTGTTCTTGATGAACACTCAGCTGGCTGCTTCTCATCTAACTTTTAATTGTGAAGTTAGAGTACATCATTTTAAGTATAACTAAGTCCTAATCATCACATTTCCTTATATGGAACTTAGACCTTCAATACAAGGTATATGTGATCAGATTAGGCCATCACAGACTTACCTAAATTCTGATCCCATATCCTTGGCTTATAACACTTCAACACTAAGTTTTAACCCTTAGCCTTCATTACCGAGTTTGAACCCTCGGCCTTTCGATCTTTAGTAGGTCTTATACTCTCTCTTGAACACCTAACTTAGATAGGTCTACTAAACAAGTAAGCTGACCTCTTTACATTGCTTGTTTGATCAAATCTATACAAAGATCAAACTCTAGTAAACCTATACATTCATTCTAGACATCTTTTTTCCTTTGCCCTATAATAGCTAGTCTGGCACTAATCATTAAAACTAAAATATGTACAACAATTTCCCCATTTTTAGTGATGATTTCAGTACCCTCCTTACAGCAAAGCAAAAAGATAGAAACACTAAAAACAAAAAAAACTTGATATATTTCATTAAAATTCCAAAAGGTTCAAACATTATTACAACTATGTTTAGCATAAGATAAGGCAAGTAAAAATAGTTTGTTGAACTAGTTCCTTGCTTGAACCTTCTTCTGTTGATACTCCTTGATTTCTCTATGCATGTCTGCCATCCATTGATTTTCAATTCTGGAGAAATAAATCCAAGTGTGTACCAACTTCCATCATTTCCAAGCCTCAACAATGGTCAACTGGATACCTTGCCAGTTGAATCCTTGTCTCATATAACATAGCTTGAATTCTTCCAAAGAATCTTTTGCTGACAAACTCCTCAATCTTTGTTCAGCAGATTGTCCTCTACCACCTGTTGAGCTTCCTCTTGGACCTCCTCTTGCAGTAGTTCTTAAGGATTTGATCTTTAATTCCCATAATTTTAGTCCAAGGAAATAGTTTAAACCCTTAAAGAAAGTCATTTCCTTGTAAGGTTTTCTTTTTGAATTGTAAGCATTTTTAAATTCTTTCAGCAGTTCATCAGTTAACTGAATTCTTCCATGTGCAGGGGCTCTAAAAGCATTAACTTCTTCTTCAAAACTTCTTTGGTGAAACATCCTTGCTGCTTCTTTTGCTTCTATTGTATTTTCTTCTTCCCTCTCATTGGCATCATCAATAAAACGGTTCAGCAGGCTCAAAACTCCTTATTGAGTATTTACCAGATTACTCAGTTGTCCTTCTATTATTTATGTTCTAGTGTCTACTGAAGTAATCCGCTGGCCTTCCAAAGTTAGTTTCTGCAGATTCATTCTTTCCATAACTTTAGGATCAAGTGCAGCAGGGGTTGACTTCTCAGCCATTTTATCAACTTTCTTGTCTAAATTGGAGATGTCTTCCGATAGATTCTTATTCCATTTGGCAGAATCCAATTTTGACTGAGTTACTTCTCTAAGCATATCATTGCAACTAAACAGTAGATGAGTAACATTTGATGCAACTATTTCAGTGGTTCTTCCTATGTTCTCGACCAAATTCACAAGATCTTAAAATCTCTGTTCACTTGTCCTCAGTTGATTCCTTAGTTGATTGATGTCTTCTCTGATAGCTCTACATTCCTTTAAAATATGACTTGGTATAGTTGCACCAATACCAGTCAAATTATCAGCAGTCCTCTCTAAGTCATCTTTAGGTCTTGGCTGTCTGACTAGTATTGCCCTATTCATATCAAATTCATAGGGTTCAGGACTATCCTCATCCAAACCAACATCCTCAACATTAATAGGATCTTCATCAATATTTACATTGAATTCTTCATCACTATCTCCAGAGTCAAGAAGTTGCTCATCTGATTGTGCATCAGCAGCTTCTTTTATGCCATCAGCAAGGGCAACATCCTCAGCAAGCTCCATGCTATTAACAGGGGATTCCTCAAATCCCATAACTAGTCCAACCTTTGTTCAATCACTTCTTGACCCTCAATAGATTGAACCACCAATTCCGACCTTTGCTCAGTTGATGTCTGATTTCCAGCAGACTGAACCACCTTCTCAGCAGCTTCTTGAATCTCCATAAGTGTAATAGATGTAGATTCAATAGCTCTAAGTTGTATTTCCTATGTAATCATGGGGGTCACCAAATTAGGCTCAATAGGTGTGTCAGGAATGATAACTACTGGAATAGGTTGTCCAGCAGGTGCAATGATACCCAATTGACCAATTTGGTCTTCAGCAATGGCAGGAAATACTGCCAAGTTCTCTTCCAAAACTACTCTTTGACTTGCATTGTCAGTTAGTTCCACAGCAGCATTTACTAAAGTCCCTTCAGTGTTGATACTAACTTGATATTGAACAGATACTTCAGACACAGCATCTATTTGTTCATTTCTTGAAACTTCGACGAGAATCTTCTAAAGCGACACCTCCTAGAATTGTTGCTTTGTATCTAATTGTGTTTCCGAGTTCAACTTCAAATGTTTTCAACAATTCAACTTCATTTTGTGGTGCATCGGTTGTCAAAGCGCATTTTCAACACTATCAATAGCCTACTTGACCTTGAGTAGATTGTCCTTGTTTTTCAACGGGGTGCTCCTTATATTTTTCGGTAAATCCTTTTTTAGCGATTCTATAGACCTTTCTTTGACAACTCCACTAGTTTCTCTAGGGTGCATTGGATGTTCATCATCAAAATCGAAAGATGAATCATCGGTATCACCAAAAGGTCTAAACTTAGGATCTCTGGAGACAATTTTTCCTTTCTTTCTTCCATCTTCTATTAGCTCCAAAATCCTCATAGCCAATTCAGATGTGTCAACTAATCCCAACAGGTTCTCTACTCCAAAAGCTTCAAAAACCCATTCCTCAAAACTGGTTGTTGGACTTATTTCTATGTTTTGATGATGAGTGTCAGACTAGCTGTTATAGTGCAAAGGCAAAAAGATGTTTAGATCAAATGTATAGGTTTATTAGAGTTTGATTTATGAATAGGTTTGATCTAACAAGCACTGTAAAGGGCTGCTGATTTATATCAGCAGACTGATCCATATCAGTAGGGTAGATAGGTCAGTAGACTAGTCTGGAACCTGCTGAAGACTGAAGGCTGAGGGTTCAAACTCAGTTACAGAAGGCTAAGGGATCAAACTTAGTAATGTAAGTCAAGGATATGGAATCAGAATTTAGGCAAGTCTGTGATGACCAAAACTGATTACATATACCTTGTGAAGAAGGTCTAAGTTCCACAAGTTGGATGATGTTTGGAACTTGGTTATTATTAAAAAGGTGTAATCTAACTTCACAAATAAAAGTTAGATAAAAGAAATCAGCTGCATTGTATTTTATACACAGCAAATTGCAGTTCAGCAGACTGATAGGTATCTCAGCAGACTGATGAACTTGATGATAATATACCTCGGTTAATTCAAGATTATATTGGAAGATTACATGGATAAGGACAGCCAACTACCTCTGACTTATCAAAGAAATCAAAGGCTGAGATTAAAAGAACGTTGGGATGATTCGATCTTTATCCAATGGTTATAAGTCAAAAGGTGGACGGTACCCTTGCTTGTCAAAAGGAAGTCGACGAAAGTGTCGATCCTATGAATAGTGACAGAATGCAAATCAGATGGGACAAAAACAAGGAACGGTTACATTTGAATTTCAAATACAAGTCACATGCATTCTTGCCTATAAATAGAGGTCTTTCAACTCAGAAACAAGATTATGAAAACTAATAGACTTTGAAGAGATATTACTGAGCTGAAAAACAACCTGCTGAACTTACTGAAGTTAAAGCTACTGATCCAGAGAAATTCTTCAAGTGTATTCTGCATTCAAGCTACATCAAGCATACACACTTGAAGCCTGCAAGCTGCTGATTATTTCATCCTAATCAAGCTGCTGCATCTGAATCATTTATTTGATTCAATCTTTATTTTATAAAGAACCTGCTGAAGACAGTGAAGCACAGTTGTATGAAAGACTGTTGTTTGTGGTGGAGCTGGTGAAGAGGCAATTCTACCCTTCAAGGACCAGTGGAAGACTCAGGAGCAGCAATCCTACCTGTTCCCAGTTTTCAGTTTGTGAAGCCATAGTTATTGGTGAAGTTTAAGCAACCTTAGGAATCTTTGTAAAAGCTACATCAAAGATCTCTAGTGAATTTCCTCCAACATCACAGGAGAAGAGTGGACTGATAGGATTACACCACCTGGAACCACTATAAAATCTGCCTACTTACTTTCAGCATTTATATTCTGCACTTAGTTTATTTTATACATCAACCTACTGAATCTAGCAACTGAAATCACACACTTGCACTACTGAGTATCTAATACTTAGTATCATATTTAACAACAAGTATTAAAGCTTAATTTTGATATAATTCCATTGCACAAATTCGTGAGACTCAACCGTCGGTAGACTACGTTTTATCGGAGCTGCGAGGTATCGACGGACTGCGAAGTATCGGCGGACTTTGAAGTTGCGAAATTTCTTAACTCCAAAAGTTTTAAGTGTTAAGTTTATTCACCCCCCCCCCCCCCCCCCCCCCGCTAAACTTAACCAAAGCCTTTTTCAAGGGACCAACAATTGGTATCGGAGCGATTAGCACGTTCCGAAGAAATCCTACTTGTTGTGCTTGTGAAAATTCTTTGAAACTTTCTTTTAAGTTACTGATTTTCAAAGACTTGCATCATGGATAACACACGGTATGCTAGAACTATGCTTTGATGTGTTCTCTAGATAGATTTGATGAGTATAAACGTCGAATGCGAGGCTTACCTTGCTTGCAACTCATGATGAGATGATGGATGTACTAACGATGGACCACCTGGAGATTACCAAGGCAATAACGAGAGGGTGATACAACTGAGTACATTCCTAAACCAAAGAGAGAATGGAATGCAGAAGACAGAAAAAGAGCAAACCTCAACAATATTGCTATTGACATCATTTATAGAACCTTGGATAGCAATATGTACATGAAGGTTAAAGATTGCAAAGCGCAAAGGAACTTTGGGACAAGATACATTTGATCTGTGAAGGCCGATGCAATAAAGAAGAATAAAATCGGTGTGGCCGAAAAGAGGTTCCAAAATTTCAAGATGCTACCAAATGAAACCATTGAGCAAATGGAATCAAGATTTAATGCAATCTGGATGAACTTACCCTGCTAAGTGTAAGTTATTCAAAAGAAGAAATAAACACCAAAATCTTGGAGGCTCTACCTGCAAAAGACGTTTGGAAAATGAAGGTGACTGCAATAGAAGAAATGAGAAAGTTGCATGAAGAAGACACATTCAAGTTGTTTTCAGATCTCAAGGCTTATGAATTTAGCAAAAAGCTTGTACCTGAGACTGAAAAGGAAGAGCCAAAGATCACTGCATTGGCTGCTTCACATCAGGAAGAAACATCTGGAGGACAAGATGATCTGCTGGATGAGATGCAGGAACAGATTGCCCTCCTGAGCAAGAAAATCAGGATGATGAAGACAGGAAAGGCCCCTGCAAGGAACTTCACAAAAAGGCCTACTGAAAGAAAGAAAGAATAATCAAAGAAAGACAATGACTATCTGTGCTTTCATTGCAAGAAACCAGGACACTTCAAACACCGAATGTCCCGAGTTAAAACAAAGTAAGGAACACGATTATCTTTGCTTCAACTGCAAGAAGCACGGACACTTTAGACTGATTGTCCGGACCTACGAACGAAGACCAAGAGTCAACAAAGAAGACATGGCAAGAAGGCTATGGTTGCGAAGATGAATCGGGGTATGAAGTGGAATCGAAAAAGGAAATGAATCGGATGACACGACGCGTTCTTGACATGGAAGATTATGCTTTGATGGCCAATATGGATGAAACGAGGAGGTATACAATACGTATCCATCAATACTCCTGTTGGAAGTGATTGTGAATCAACCTGTGGTTCAAATCGTAGAAATTCTGACAATAATGAGACTTGTTTCTTCATTCATCAAACCAAGTATACCAAGGAGTTGCTGAAGAAGTTTGGTATGGAAAACAGCACTAAGATATCAACTCTAATGAGTACAAACATCAGATTGGATGAAGATAAAGAAGGCAAAGATGTTGATCATACTTTATACATAAAGATGATAGGCAGTCTGCTGTACCTTACTGCCAGCAGACCTGATATATCTTTTACTGGTAGGTGTTTGTGCAAGATTTCAATCGAACATAAAGAAAGTCATTTAGGTGCAGTCAAGAGAGTTCTCAAGTATCTAAAGGAGACTTTGGGAGTAGGGATATGGTATTCCAAGGATGGAAGCTTCAAAGTTATATCCTACTCGGATTCGATTATCTTTGGATGCAAAATTGATAGAAAAAGCACTACAGGAACTTGTCAGTTAATGGGAAGTAGACTGGTCTCCTTGTTCAGCAAGAAACAGAATTCAATATCAACTTCCACTGCTGAAGCTGAATATATAGCTGCTGGAAGTTGTTGTGCAAAAGTACTATGGCTAAGACAACAATTAAGGGATTATGGAATTGAAGAAAAGGAAATTCCAATTATGTGTGACAACACAAGTGCAATTTCAATCACAGAAAATCCTGTTTTGCACTCAAGAACCAAGCACATTGATGTGAGACATCATTTTATAAGAGATCATGTTGAAAAGAAAGATGTGGTGGTTCTATATATCCCTACGAAAATCAACTTGCTGATATTTTCACTAAACCACTTGACGAGTGAAAGATTTGCCAAATTAAGGACCGAACTTGGAATTATAAAAGTTGGTGATAATCGGCAATGTACGGAATTCATCAAGGGGATTAGTCTTTGCTATGTTGGGTGAGCTCACTTAGCGAGATTAGTCATTGGTATCAACAATTCCATGTACTTATGTTTGGACAATTGAGCAAATGAGGTTGCCAAGGGGATTGGTCTTTGTCATGTTGGGTGAGCTCACTTGACGGATCGGTCATTGGTATTAAACTTCATCTTGTATTATCAATTGAACAAAACAAGAAGAAATCAAGGATCGACGAGTCACTTTGTCGGCGAAACTGCTTGAAGCACGTTTATCGGCGACTGGCGAGCCAACCTTGCGAGGACAACCTGTTTGAATGGAACGTTACACAGTCAAACTTTACTAAAGTCAAAAAGCAGTTTGGCGGGATATTTATCCTACCCTTTATTACCATAGTTACCACGATCCAACGGTTACAAACGTTATGGAGGAGTTATGGGCCATGTGTCAAGACAACATTTACTCAGATTAATCGTGGTTAACATCAATGTACGTGCACTGACAGTTACAACTACCGTCTGTCCATATATACAGACCTACACTCAGCAGATTTTCACTACTTACAAAATCTGCTATATCTCTGTATTTACACTGTGTGAACACAGATTTACAATCCATCTTATTCATCTCATTTTTCTCATAACAATCGCGGAAAAGATTGATGTCCAGATTGAATCAAGCCAAAGTGTTAGAGGTTTTGTTGTTGATGCAAACAAAACAGAATTGGCCATCAACATTGGTCGAAGAATAAGGAGGTTTGCAGGTTTGGAAAACAAACTCAATATCAGATTGGAAACAATATCATACACAAATGTTATTGATTTCTAGAAGAACATGGTTGTGGAAGAAGGAACTGAAGCATTCAAGACAACTGTGAATGCTGAGGAGATTGAAGTTTCCCCTAGTCTACTGAGGGAAGTTTTTGGATTTGAGGAAGTAGTGGATGGTCCAGTAAATCCAGAAGCAATGGGACTATCCAAGATGGCTTTTGTTGATCAAATCAAAACAAATACAGCCACCAAATCCACTCCAGGCATCAATTGCAGACATATTGGAAATGAGTACGATCTGTTGAGAAAGCTCATTGCAAAGAACATACTTGGGTTTGGTTGGCGATATGGACACTCTATCGGGACCCAAGATAGAGTTGATGATTATTATTTGCGGGAGCATGAGATTTGATGGGTGGTTACTTCATTCATTACATGAAGAAGGTAGCCAAGGAAGAAAAAGAGGGAAAAAGGAAATCCAAGGCCTTGCCCTTAGGATTAATGGTTCAGACCCTGCTGAATCACTTGGAGGTTCCTGATATTGAACCTGAGAAGATCAATCAGTCTAGATACAAGAAGGAAATTGACTATACTATTCCTAGTCTAGATGATGATGAAGATGTTGTTGACACTGATGATGATGATGACAGTAATGGAGATGATGGTGATGCTGGTGGTGAGCAGGTCCAGCAAACTAAGAAGAAATCTACTAAATCTGCTGCACCAAAGAAGACCAGTGAGAAAAGAAAGGCTATAGATACAAGGAAGATCACTGAGATCTTAAAGCCTAAGAAGACAAAGAAGCAAACGGCACGGTATTTGAGTCTGCGAGGGTCCAGTGAATGCGAAGGTGCCGACCCTACTATTGCTGCAAGAAGAACTGTTGTTGAGATTCTGAGGGAACAATAAAAGGAAGCAAGTAGAAAGAGGAAGTCTACTAGAACTGAACCACTTTCCAAGAGAAGAAAAGAAATTATCCACAAAAAGAAACATGGAAAGGTGAAAGAATTGAAAGACTTGGAGGCACAAAGAGTCCAAGAAGAAGCATCAGTAGAAGAGGAAGAAGAGGCTATTGAGGCTGAGCCCTTGACTATCATCAAGCTGTGGAAATTACGACTCCTCACTGAAGAGGTTGTTAAGTCTACTTGGAGCTGCACGGGTTGTTGTTGAGCAATGCGTTGGAGATATACGACGCAGCCTACGACCACGAGCTTCTTGTAGTATCTACTGAAGACCCACAACAATCCATTGAACCTGAACCTGCTGTGGTAGTTGAAGAATTGGTTGAAGACCCTACAATTGTTGCAAGAACTCAGGGGGAAGAGCAGTCTGCTGCTAACCCTGCTGATGAGCATGTAAGTTAGGGGGAACCAAGTGTTGTACAGATAGAAGTAGTAGGCACAAATTTACCACCTCAGCAACCTACTGACTTTCAAACATCTGTTGAAGAAACTATGAACCTACTTGTTGGAACCTTTGGAGGTCAGGCTCTAAAGATGCTCCCAGAAGATCTTTCATGCCCTTTGAAAGGCATGTGAAATAAAGGAAGAAAACAGAAGAGTATGTAGATCCCAAACTTCGACAACTTGCGACTATTTCCAATGGAAGTTTGGTTTCTACAAGAGACAAAAGCCAGCTGCTGAACCTATGACAGACTTTGAAGAATGGGCTTTTAACAAGTTGGGAGTAGAGAATTTGTTGGACCTAGTTGATACCACTCTGCTGCAATCCAGATTGATGGACTTATTTGATGAACAACAGAAAGAGGAGGGTATCAAGTTTAGGGATCCAAGAGATGACAATGATGATTCATCCTCATCATCAGATTCCAGAGGTGATTTTCCCTCGGACTGGAGGAACCGGTGGGATTTGCGGTAATAATAGAATCACCCGCACAACGGTCACGATGCGGTAAGTCTGCGAGGGCCGGGGAGGCGGAGAGATGGATGAGGATCTACGGGATCTCACCATGGATGATCGGAGGCATTGATCAATGAAGGAGTTAATCTAAGTGCTTTGGTAGGCTAGGCGATGAATCTTTTACATTCCATGTTGTAGAGCCTAGTGCACAAGGCGAAGCCGAACGAGTGAGGATTTGGATGTAGAGAAGGTCACCGATTATAGTGAACCTAGTGCCGGCTCGGAAGAATCTATTGAATATCAAGATGGATTTGACTTTGAGGGCATTCTTACTAAAGCGCCATTATCTGAACAAGATTGGTCATGTTTGAAGGATTTCAAGTGGATAATGAGGCTATATTCAACCCACAAAGAGCTGAAGAGGAGGTACAGGTTGCTGAGTTACAAACAGCACCTGGACACAGGTTGGAAACTATTTTGGGTATGGAGGAGACCCCTGTTGCTGAAGAGGCTGCTGTAGTGGAGCCTACTGGAGACAAGACCACTGAAGGGAAAGATGGTCAGCAGACTGCTGTTAATATGGATGAGCAGCTGCTGGACTATGACTTTAGTGATGAGGAGTTCCAAATGCCTGAAGAAGAAAATGTTGATGTTGATCCCCCACAGGCATTTGTTCCTATTTTTGAAGAACCAGCCCTTGATCCTATCTTGGAAGAATATCAAGGATCTAATCCTGCTGGATTGGATAGGAGTTGGGCATTGGTTGTGAGCAATCAGAGGCCACAATACAATGTTGAGGAGCCTGCTGATGAGGCTACTGGTGGAAGAATGACTGGTGAGATACCAGTAGAAGTTTTGAATGAGTTAAGGACTGTGAGGCATGATATGCAACGATTAAGAACTCAACTGGATAGACGGGAAGAAAGATTTGAAGAACGATGAAAATGGTGAATGAAAACGGACAATCTCGATACGGTTGCTTCAAACTCAACATCTACTCAAAATGCTATGAATAATCGATACTAGATGTGAGGGGAATCAAGGTTGGAAATACTTGCAAAGAGAAGTTTACGAAAGACCAATTTATTTCCATCCATCGAAACTTGACAACCTTGCTTGCTACACCTAAGCTGCTTTGAGGTTTCTTTGGAACATATCGACCTCTTTGGATTGGATCCTAAAGTTACGAGAGGATCAATCTGCTGAAAGAAACTTTGCAATCCAGGATTACTGCAGTTGACACAAGAACTGAAATTATGGAAGGGCAACTGAATAATCTGGTTATCTCACAGGAGAGTGTTCATGGCTTAATGTCCCGGTTTTTTGATGATGTCACTAAGGGGGAAGAGGGCCAAACGAAGCAAAGAAAAGAGGCTGCAAGACTCTTTGCAAAGAAAAGATGGGAGGATGAGACTAATGCTTACGGACAACTCACACTGCGAGTTCAACTTACTTGTTGATCTCCTCGGACAATACAAGAAAGAATACTATAACGAAGGAAACCTTATCATGACAAGGGATATCATGAAGGTCTAAACTCTTTCTTGGGATTCAAATTTTGGGAAGCAAGAGTCAAAGCCTTAAGGGCAACTTACAGAGGTGGAAGAGGTGGAAGAAGTGGCAGAGGTGATAGGAACTTGCCTATCACAAAAGCAAATGACTCACTTGATGAATTCAAGGAACTTTACATGAAGTTTGGATTCAGAATGAATCAAATTAATCTTCTCCTGCCTGAAGCATGGAAATGGTGGAAAGAGGTCAATCCCTACATTGATTTTACACTGATTGAAAATGAATGGATGAGGGATATGATAGAAGAAATCAGGGCCTATCAAGAACAAGTGGAGAAGGCCAGACAAGAAAGAGAAAGAAGACAGTAGATCAGCACACTTTAACTGCATTATGTTTTTGCTGATTCTAGACTGTAATATTTTTGAACAAATGTTTATAATGAAAGATGACTATATTTGTTATGTTTCTGATTTTATCTTTTTGCTTTGCTGTTAGGTGCGGGTAGTGGCATCACCACCAAAAAAGGGGAAATTGTTGGACTTCTTTCTATGTTTTGATGATGAATGCCAGACTAGCTGTTATAGTGCAAAGGCAAAAAGATGTCTAGATCAAATTTATAGGTTTATTAGAGTTTGATTTATGAATAGGTTTGCTCAAACAAGCAACGTAAAGGGGCTGGCGATTTATATCGACGGTGATCCATATCGATGGGGTAGATAGGTCGGTAGACTAGTCGGAACCTGCTGAAGACCGAAGGCCGAGGGTTCAAACTCGATTCTGAAGGCTAAGGGATCAAACTTAGTAATGTAAGTCAAGGATATGGAATCAGAATTTAGGCAAGTCTGTGATGACCAAAACTGATTACATATACCTTGTGAAGAAGGTCTAAGTTCCACAAGTTGGATGATGTTTGGAACTTGGTTATTATTAAAAAGGTGTAATCTAAGTTCACAAATAAAAGTTAGATAAAAGAAATCAGCTGCATTGTATTTTATACACAGCAAATTGCAGTTCAGCAGACTGATAGGTATCTCAGCAGACTGATGAACCTGCTGATAATATACCTCGGTTAATTCAAGATTATATTGGAAGATTACATGGATAAGGACATCCAACTACCTCTGACTTATCAAAGAAATCAAAGGCTGAGATTAAAAGAACGTTGGGATGATTCAGATCTTTATCCAATGGTTATAAGTCAAAGGGTGGATAGACTGCACTGTCAAAAAGGAAGTCTGACAGTGTCAGTCCTATGAATAGTGACAGAATGCAAATCAGATGGGACAAAAACAAGGAACGGTTACATTTGAATTTCAAATACAAGTCACATGCATTCTTGCCTATAAATAGAGGTCTTTCAACTCAGAAACAAGATGATGAAAACTAATAGACTTTGAAGAGATATTACTGAGCTGAAAAACACCTGCCGAACTTCTTGAAGTTAAAGCTACGATCCGGAGAGAAATTCTTCAAGTGTATTCTCGCATTCAAGCTACATCAAGCATACACACTTGAAGCACAAGCCGCTGCGATTATTTCATCCTAATCAAGCTGCTTGCATCCGAATCATTTATTTGATTCAATCTTTATTTTATAAAGAACCTGCTAAAGACAGTGAAGCACAGTTGTGTGAAAGACTGTTGTTTGTGGTGGAGCTGGTGAAGAGGCAATTCTACCCTTCAAGGACCAGTGGAAGACTCAGGAGCAGCAATCCTACATGTTCCCAGTTTTCAGTTTGTGAAGCCATAGTTATTGGTGAAGGACAAGCAACCTTAGGAATCTTTGTAAAAGCTACATCAAAGATTTCTAGTGAATTTCCTCCAACATCACAGGAGAAGAGTGGACTGAAAGGTTACACCACCTGGAACCACTATAAAATCTGCCTACTTACTTTCGGCATTTATATTACGCACTTAGTTTATTTTATACATCAACCTACGAATCTAGCAACGAAATCACACACTTGCACTACGAGTATCTAATACTTAGTATCATATTTAACAACAAGTATTAAGGCTTAATTTTGATATAATTCCGCCGCACACATTCGACGGACTCAACGTCGGTAGACTACGTTTATCGAGCGGGCTGCGAGATATCGACGGACTGCGAAGTATCGGCGGACTGCGAAGTTGCGAAATTTGTTAACTCCAAAAGTTTTAAGTGTTAAGTTTATTCACCCCCCCCCCCCCCCCCCCCGACGGACCTAAACCTAACCTTGGAAATGGCGCCGAAAAGCGACGGACATTACCTAGGCTATACGAGATCCTAACCGGCGAGTGTACCGGGTCAAATTGTAGCTCTAGTCCGGTGAGTCGGGTCGTATTCGTCGGGGAAAACATGGTAATTCTTTTAAGTGGGGTTAAACACCAAGAAGCTATTATTAACTCGATCTAAGTCGCAGTTTTACCATTTTATCGGGTTAGATTATGCTAGTAGTTAGATTGTTAGTAAAACGAAAATAAATAAATAATATATATATTTTTAGATCTAGCCAAGAATACTTTCTTGAATCAATATCTTTTTTAGTAGAATTTGAATGAGACGGATCTTTTCCTTGATGCAAGGAGGTCAATTATATATGAACCGGTGTACTCCTAAGCTAGACAACTCCTCCTCACACGAGCGTATGAAATTGTCATATGTCAAATTGTCATCGCTTTAATCTCCACAACCGCCCCATGCTAATCTCGGTTAGTCGAACAGTGCCGAGTACAAATCTACCCCGGATAAAAGAGGTTATTCCATTTGTCAGACGGCCGATGTTATTCAAGAGGCTCCGGTTGTCAAGCGGATCGATTTAACACAAACGGTGTAGTTTCAATTAAACTGTGATTTTAACATTATTAAGATCTCGAGTACAAATTTCAATAAGATTCATCTTTCCAGGACAAATCTGCCCCCGGGTAGGAAATCGGGTTCCGTTGTCACGTTTTCACTCGGCCAATTTTACCCTCCGGTTTTTCTATTTTTTATCTCATATCCTAACTTCTCTGGTCAGTTCATCGTCAGGTTATATGTTGCGATTCATCTTGATTAATTACGTCAATCCGAATATAATATCAATACGTTGCAATATAGAAAAAGATTCATTATAATTAGTTTTAATCATGATTACCGAGTCGATCATTCATTTTACCAAAAGATTAACTAATTCGATTCATATCTTGGCTAGATATTACTACTACTAATATATATATGTATATAAATAGCTAGAAATAATAAACATAATAACATTAGAAAATTACCGATTACAACTGCTGAATCGGAGCCTAATCCTCGTGAAAGTAACAACGGCTTCCGAGACAACAATCCTCGATAATAAATCCAAGCATTACAACGATACTACTCTATTTATTTATACACATATGCATATATATATATATACTTACATCGACATATATATATATATGGGCCCAAAAATAAAATAAAACGAGAAAAGAGATGAAGAACGGAGATGAAGAAGAGGGGAATCGAAGAAATGGGAGGAGGTGGAGAAGAGATATCTTGGCCAAGAGGGGCCAAGATGGGGCAAGAAAGATCAATGGAGATGGAGGAGTTTATATAGGAGAAGGGTGTATATGGGGAGGTTTATTTGGGAGAGGTGAGAAGTTTGTTGTGAGGGAGGTTGTATTTGGGGAGGAATTATCTCCATTTAGCATGTGGGATAATCTTGGAGAATATTTGCCATCATGTGGAGGTGGTGAGTCATGTAGTAGCATGTGAAGTTTGTTACAAGAAATCATTACATGCCACATGCAAGTAACATGCAAGGAACATGCAAGGAACCTCCCTAAAATCTCCCGGTTCGTCCCGAAGTTCCAGCTGTTCGGTATAAAAATCATAACTTGAGTTGTAGACCTCCGATTGACGTGATTCAAAATGCTTTGGAAAGCTCATTTAAATATCTACAACTTTACTCCAGAACTATTCTCCAGAAAATGCCTCTAATTCGGGTCAAATTTCCATCGAAAACAGGTTACGGTAGAAGCGCGTAGGAAAAATAATTTGATCCGTTGAACTCGTAAGCTTGTGGCATTTTCTTCTTTCCCTCAAAATCCATCTTTTAGGCTTCAAAACATGTCGTTACGTGGAATCTTGGTCAATATATAATCCTGCAATGAACCACCAAAATACCAAACGTAAATCCGACACGACACTCCGGTTACTAAACCGGTACAAAAACTTATAAAAAACTTATAAAAATACGATAATTTATATAATAACTACTACTTATACATTTGAATAAAACTTAGTAATTTTGACTTGAATTGATACAAAAATGCTCAAAATGGTATCAATATTGGGGTAAAATGTCGTAATAATGATCATAAATTTATCTCTCATCACCCTCTAAACTTAACCAAAGCCTTTTCAAGGGACCAACACTGGTCATTGCATCTGCTGCAGGTTTTTGCTACTTGTAGAAACCAAACTTCCATTGAAAGTACTCATTGATTTTCTTGCAGTCTGGACCCTCTTTTTGTTTTCTTGGCCTCATGACATAGGGCATGGTTGGTTTTCTTGCAGCAGGTTGGGATTCAGCAGGTTGACCTCCTAATGTCTCAACTGAATGAGACAAAGTTCCTTTAGCAGATACAAATATATCAGTAGGGATATTTGTATCTACTACTTCCATATGTTATACACTTTCTTCCCTATGTGTTGCAGGGGTTTGGTCCAACTTTGCTTCCCCCTGAGTTTTATCAGTCTTAGCAAGGTCTTGTACAATGTCACTATTATTTTTAGTAGGCTCGTGTATAGTCTCAGTAGCCACTTCAGTTGGCTCTATATCACCTTTTTCAACAACATCTTCTCCTTCATCTGCTTCCTTTTGTTCTTTCAAGATCCTTAACTCCTTTCCTTTTCCATGTCCAACCCTTTCCTTAGCAATTTGCTTCAATCTTTTCAAAGGTCTTTCAGGAGATCCAAACAAGGATTTTTCAAGAGTCTCTTTGTTCATTGCTTTCCTCATTTTAGTTGCATCCTTGACTTGTTCAGTAAAACCTTGTGCAACCATCTTCTTTTTGTGTACAGTACGAGCAGGAAAACCTTCAGTGGCACTTCTATCAGCAGGTTTTGCAGTGTCTGTTGGTTTTTTGGACTTCTTTGGTTTGAGAATTTCAGTGATCTTCCTTATCTCAATAGCCTTTCTTTTCTCCACTTATTTCCTCGACTCGGTAGCCTTAGGGTCATCCTTCCTTTTGGTTTTTAACTCCATATTTGATTCACTGTATTATGGTTGGTAATCTTCATTAACATCCTAACCAAGAATTAGAGTATGAATCTTAGGCTTGTACCTTGCTTTGTTGATGCTTTGAGAGGCTACATCAACAATGTGCAAGTGATTTAGCAGGCTTTGGATCAACAAACCTAAAGGTTTGATTTTTATGAAGAATCCAGATCTAAGATACTTGACTGGCTTTTTATCCTTGATTCTCTTCTTTATTGTTTCCCTTTTCCTCAGTCATAACCTTCTTCATATAGTGTATGAAGAATCCATCCCGATCAAATTTCTTGCTTCTTGAGATTATAATCATCAAGTCAATTTTGGGCCCAGATAGAGTATCATAACGGCTACCGGCCTCTAGTAGATTTCTTGCAATGTATTTGTTCGGCGATTATACTCATAAGAAATGTACTTGACAATGATTCCAAGAGAAGTATGTTCATCCGAGTCATTCTTAATTGATTCAAAAATATCTAACCTTGTCAATTCCATGCTTTATAAGTTTGTTGGAGCCCCATTTCATTCAGTAAATCCAAAAGATTCCCTCAATAAATCAGAGGTGACAAGAATCTCATTTCCATTAACCGTTGTTGTAAACTCTTCTGTGTGTAGTTTATCACCATATTTCTCTAGAAATCACACACATTTTTGTATGAAATCTTCTATAATCGAATGTTCAAAACATTCTCAAGACCTTCATACCGTTGTATTCTTCTTCCAAGATTGATTGCAAGCTCACTTACTCTGGCGTCTGTAACATAGCTACGAACACTTTGGCTAGATCCAAGATAAACATCATCAGCAGACATGGTTGCTGTTTGAATTTGAGAGAGTAGAAGAGATAAAAGCCAAGATTATATGCCAAACTTGTGTTTATGAGGAGAATGTAATGATATTCTCCTGCATATACTCTGCAATATATGGATTGTAGATGTGGTAGTGGCTTCAGGCACGTACTATAGTAAATGCAGCGTCCCAATGCATGAACCAAGTGAAAACCAATAAGATAAAGCCATGTGTCCTACAACATAACCCCACTAATGTAAGAAATGGTTATGTCCTTGTAACAGTTGTAATAAAGATAGGATTAAAATCCATTTACTTTATTGTTGACTTTTATTAAAATTTGACTTTCTCAGCAGATAACAGCTTCAGCAGACTAAAAAACATGTGGATTCTGCTGATATGATTCAGCAGGGGCAGAGTCCGCTGATATTTTGAATACCTTGTTGATCTTCCACATCCTCATTCAGCTAGTTGTAAACATAGAATTGTCCAATTGATAATAAAATAGGAAGTTTAATACCAATGATTGATCTCGCAAGTGAGCTCACCCACGAGCAAAGACCAATCCCCTTGGCAACTTCATTTTCTCAATTTACTAACTATAAGAGCATTTAGGAATTGTTGATTCCAATGACTAATCTGCCAAGTGAGTGCACCCAGCAAGGCAAAGACTAGTCCCCTTGGTGAATTCCAATGCTTTGCTGACCATCAGCAGGTCAGCAAACCTTGATGATGCCAAGTTCATCTCTTAACTTAGCATGTCTTTATCCAAAGGTTTTGTATAGATATCTGCTAGAGAACCACAACATCTTTCTTTTCAACATGATCCCTTATAAAATGATGTCTTACATCAATGTGTTTGGTTCTTGAGTGCAAAATAGGATTTTCTGTTATAGCAACTGCACTTGTGTTATCACACATTATGGGAATTTCTCTTTCCTCAATCCCATAGTCCCTTAATTGTTGTCTCAACCATAGGACTTGTGCACAACAACTTCCAGCAGCTATGTATTCTGCTTCAGCAGTGGAATATAAAGTTATGTTTCTTGCTGAACCAAGAAACAAGTCTATTTCCCATTAACTGACATGTTCCTCTGGTTCTTTTTCTATCAATCTTGCATCCAGCATTATCAGAAGCTGGGTAGGATATTACTTTGAAACTTCCATCTTTTGAATACCATATCCCAACTTCCAAACCTCTTTTAGATACTTGAGAATCCTTTTAACAGCAGCTAAGTGACTTTCCTTAGGTTTTGATTGAAATCTTGCACAAACACCTAATGCAAAGGATATATCAGGTCTGCTGGCTGTGAGATATAGCAAACTTCCTATCATTCTTCTATATAAAGTCTGATCAACATCTTTTCCTTCTTTGTCTTCATCAACCTGATGCTTGTACCCATAGGAGTTGAGACTTTAATGGTATTTTCCATACCAAACTTTTATAGCAGCTCATTGGTATACTTGGTTTGATGAATGAAGATTCCATCATCCATTTGCATGACTTGCAATCCCAAAAAGTAGTTCATCTCTCCCATCATACTCATTTGGAACTTGTTTTTCAAGAGATTAGAAATTTTCACAAAGTACTTCATTTTCAGAACCAAAAATGATGTCATCCACATATGTTTGCACCAGTAGAGTGTTGTCTCCCCTATTGATTCTGAAAGAGTCTTGTCAATGGTTCATTTAGTAAAACCATTATCCACCAAGAATTGTGATAGAGTCTCATACCAAGCTCTTGGTGCTTCTTTCAATCCATAAAGTGTCTTGTTTAGTCTATACACTTTATCTTCTTGATCTTTAACTTCAAAACCAGGAGGTTGCTAAACATAAACCTCTTCTTAGAAAATGCCATTAAGAAATGCACTTTTTACATCCATCTGGTAAACTTTGAAGTTCTTGTGTGCAGCATATGCCAAAAACAGTCTTATAGCTTCCAATCTTGCGGCATATGTCTCATCAAAGTCTATCTCTTGTGCCTATGAATAGCCCTTTGCTACTAGTCTGGCTTTGATTATAACAATGGTACCATATTCATCCAACTTATTTCTGTAAACTCAGTTTATACCAATGATATTTGCATGATTAGGCCTTTCAACAAGCGTCCATACTTGATTTATTACAAACTCATTGAGTTCTTATTGCATAGCAATTATCTAATCAGAATCAGCAATTGCTTCTTCAACAACTTTAGGTTCCAGTTGGGATAGAAAATAAGTAAACATAGCTTCTAGTTGTCTTCTTGTTTTGATACCTTGTTGTACATCACCAATTACTTGTTCAGTAGGGTGATCCTTCATCCATTGTAAATCATTGTTTGCTTGATTTACTGGAACTTGATCTTCAGTAGGGTCTGCTGTAGGTTCAGTAGGGGAACAGCAGATCCTTCAGCTATATCAGTTATTATATCAGTAGTAGTATCAGCAGGTCCTTCAGCAGGGGTAGGTTCATTTCCGGATTCAGAAACCTTTAATTCACTTAAATTTCTTAGAATATCCACATACTCAGGGTCTGTGATTTCTACATTTACAGAAGGTTCTGAAACTTTTTCATCCTCCATTCCAGTGAACTTTGGTTCATCAAAAACAACATGTATAGATTCTTCATGTTTAAGTGTTCTTTTGTTCAGGACCCTAAAATCTTTGCTGACTGAAGAGTAACCCAAGAATATTCCTTCATCTGATTTTTGTTGAAAAGTCTTCAGTTGCTCCTTATGATTTAAAATAAAACAATTACTCCCAAAAGGACGAAAGTAGGATATATTGGGCTTTCTACCATTCCAAATTTCACAAGGTGTCTTGACAAGCTTTTTGTTAATAGATTTTCTATTCGTGTGTAACATGTTGTATTAATTGCTTCATCCCAATACCTTTTAGGTAACTTTGCGTCACCGATCATTGTCATGCCTCGCTTCCTTCAAAGTCATGTTTCTTCTTTCAGCAACCCCATTCTGCTGAGGGGTTCCTGTGGCTGCTAGTTGATGTAGCACACCATTTTGTTCACAGTATTCTCTAATGACTTTGTTTAGGAACTTAGTACCCTTATCTGATCTGATATTTACTACAGTTACACTTTTCTCATTATGTAACATCTTCAAAAGTTCAGGCATCTTTTGAAGTGTTTCACTTTTCTTGTTCATAAAGATTACCCAAGGGTATCTTCAATAACCATCCACAACTACCAGAGTGTACTTCTTCCCAGTTATGCGTGTTGGTATTACTAGTCTAAAAAGATCCATATGCATCAGCTCCAAAACTCTTTTAGTTGATTGTTGAGTCTTAGGTTTGAAACTTGCTTTAGTCTGCTTTCCTTCTTGACAAGCATCACATATTCCATCCTTCTTGTATGTGATCTCAGGTAGTCCTATCCCCAGCTTCTTCTTCACAAACTGATTGATATCATCAAAGTATAGATAATGCAACTTCTTATGCCATAACCAGTTGAGTTCTGATTTTGTATGCACAATGAGACAGGTTTCTGGTACAGCAGTGGTCCAGTCCACAACATACATATTTTGTTGTCTTCTTCCAGCAAGTACAACTCGATGTCCCATCTCACTCATGACAATGCAATGATCCTTACCAAAAGTGACTTTATAGCCCACGTCACAAAACTGACCGATGCTCAGCAGGTTGTAGTCCAGGCCTTCAACAAATGCAACATTCTTGATTGTTAAGCCATTCTTCATCAAGATGCCGTATCCTCTTGTGTATCCAGGTGTATCCTTGTTTCCAAAGTTGAATTTTGGTCCATCTTTTGCAACAAAATCCATCAAACAATGCTTGTTCTTGGTCATATGTCTAGAACATCCATTGTCAAAGTACCAGTCACCCTACAAAACAAATTTAATATGTTTTAGGTACCCAAACATGTTTGGGTCCATGGTGGTCAGTGGTAAGTACAACCCTTGGCAACTTTTCATAAGGTATCCTTTGAAAGATGTTGCACTTTTGTTCATTTATGTATGCCATATTTTCATAAAATCTAGTATTGGACTGTGTAGCATTCATATATGGTTTCTGTCCTTTTGGTACATATTTCTGTTTAAAGTGATTTCTATTGTGAGATGGATTAGCATAACCATAAGGTTGTTGTTTGTTAGGAACAACTCTGTATTGTGGTCTCTGCTGAGGCCTCTGCTGAGTCCTCGGTCAAGGTCTATGTTGAGTCCTTGGTTGATTCCACTGCTGAGGTCTAGCCTTAGCATTATGCTTAAACTTCTTGTTTCTAACAGCAGGAGCAGGAATATCCCAATCTTCATCAGTAGGGAACAATCTGCCTTTCCCCCTGAGATATGTATCCCTTGAATGATTATCATTCTTAGGTTTAACAATATTGTTCTTGGGATATTTCTGGTTCTTTACTGTATAGGATTACCTTTCTGTGGTCCAGCAGATCTTACGGTAGATCTATTATCAGCAGGTCTAGAGGGTCCAACAGACCTACCTTTAGATTTGCCCTTATTGTTAGGTACTGCTGTCCTTTTGGACTTTTGATTTTGCTTCTTTGAAGCATTCTCAGCAGGCTTTACTGCTTCAGCAACCTTTTGCGGTGTTGGATCTTATGCAGCCACAAACTTAGGACCAATTCTGGTATTAGGTTTAGTAGCCTTACTTGATCCATCCTTAGAAGGTTGTTGAGTGTCAAATCCAAGGCCTGTTCTATCACATAAGGTTTCCCGGATTTGAATGCATTTGTGGAACTTGATTGTGCCACAGATTTATTTGCTATTTCTGGTGTAGCAGGCTTATGCTAATTCTGTTCGTGATCAATTTCCTTGCCTTTGAGAATTCTTATTTCAGCATGCAATCTTTGAATTTCTGCTTGGAGTGTTTCTCTTTCTACCTTCATAATCTTATAACCAGATTGTTATCCTCGGTTGATTAAGGAGGGCATCTAGAGGCTCTTCCAAATCAGAATTTTTTGGATTGGAACCACCAGTAGATGAACATTAACTTCCAGTAGGAGTGTTATTGGATATAGTTTTGTATACCTCCTCAGTGTCATCCATGTGTGCCATGAGAGCAGTGTCATCTGATTCATTTCCCTTTCAAATTCTACTTTATAGCCAAATTCATCACCAGCAACTAATGCTTTCTTGTAGGTCTCCTCTGCTGACCTTTTTGTCTCCGCAGGTCTAGACAATCAGGTCTGAAGTGTCCAGGCTTTTTGCAATTGAAGCACAAATAGTCAGGATCCTTTTTTCTATTTTAACTCAGGACAATCTGGTTTGAAATGTCCAAGTTTCTTGCTATTGAAGCATAGAAAGTCACGATCCTTCTTTGATCATTCCTTTTTCTCACTCACTTTCTTGCTATAGCTTTTTGAAGACGCTCTTCCAGACTTCATCATCCTTATTCTTTTGGTCATCAATGCTATTTGTTCTTGCATATCGTCCAGCTCATCATCATGAGCGATTGATGACTCTTCTCTATGTATAGCATCGGTGCCTTCACAAATCGGTTGTAGTTTCTCCCATAATTCTTTGGCGGTCTTGCAATCTTTCACTTTCATATACATATTGCTATCCAAAGTTCTATAAATGATATCAATAGCAATATTGTTTAGATTTGCCTGTTTTCTATCTTCGCAAAACCATTCTCCATTTGGTTTTGGAATGGTTTGATTCTGACCATCCACAGTAATGACTTCGGTGATTTCAAGTGGTCCATTAGTTAGCACATCCATCATCTCATCATGTGTAGCAGCTAGAAAAGCCGGCATACGACACTTGTATACATCAAAACGATCTAGAGAGCACATCAACATGGTCCTAGCATACTGGTTGTTATCCATGATGCAAAAGTTTTTGAAAACAGAAACCTGAAAAGGTTTTCAAAGGTTTTTCACAAGCACAACAAGTAGGATTACTTCAGAACAAAAGCTCTACTCCGATACCAATTTTTGGGCTTTGGTTAAATTTAGAGAGGGTGAACTTAACACTTAAAACATTTTCAGAGTTAAAACAAACTCAGTAGGGTCAATAGTCTATTGACTATTGAATCTGTTGCAACGGAATATATTAATTTTAAGCCTTTATACTTGTTGTTAAAAATTGATACTAAGTATTAGATACTCAGTAGTGAAAAAGTCTGTGAGTCCGGTAGCTAGTTCGGTAGGTTGATATGAGAACATGCAATAAAATAAAGTGCGTAAAGTAAATGCGGTAAAGTAAAGTAGGCAAATTTTATAGTTGTTCCGGGTGGTGTAATCTTGTATGTCCACTCTTCTCATGTGATGTTAGAGGAACATCACAAGAGTCTTTGAGGTTGTTGTTACAAAAGTCCCTAAGTTGTTTGTCCTTGACCAATAACTATGGATTCACAAACCGAATACTAAGAACATGTAGGATTGCTTTGCTCCTAAGTACTCCATTGGTCCTTGAAGGGTAGGATTGCCTCTTCACCACTCCACCGAAACCAACGAGTTCTTGACACTCGGTAGTGCTTTTATATCTTCAGACTACTTCTTGAAAAGAAGGGGTTGAATCAAGTAAGTGATTCAGCTTCAGCAAGCTTTTGATCAGGATGGAAAGATCAGTTGCTTGAAATCTTCAAGTGTGAATACTAGATAATACTTGAATGCGATAACACTTGAAGAAAATTCTTGATCAGTATGAAAGTTTAGTTCAACAGGGTATAATTCTCTTGATTGCTTGTAAGTTCAGTTTTCTCTATGTGTATGATCTGATTCCAGGGGTCCTCTATTTATAGGTGAAAATCATGTGTTTGAATTTGAATTTCAAATCTGACCGTTATAGGATTTTTTGATTATTCACTGAAATTCCTTCTACTGTACTTCTATGTCTGTGTCAGTCTCCTTCGACAGACAGTCAGTCAACCAATGATTTAAATCCATTTTGATTTGGCTCTAAAATCATTGCAGCGTCCCTTTCATCCATGCCATTGATTGACTTATTAATCCAATGCTTGATATTCATCTTTATCCATTCAATCTTCCAGAAATAATTCTTGAAACGGATTAATCTGATATGTATATACTCAGCAGATGATTGTTACATGAGTCTGTTGATGTATATATCTGGTCAGCTGACTTTTAGTCTGTTGTGTTCTTGATGAACACACAACTGACTGCTTCTCATCTAACTTTTAGTTGTGGAGTTAGAGTATACCATTTTAAGTATAACTAAGTCCTAGTCATCAAATTTCCTTATATGGAACTTAGACCTTCAATACAAGGTATATGTGATCAGTTTAGGCCATCACAGACCTACCTAAATTCTGATCCCATATCATTGGCTTATAACACTTCAATACTAAGTTTGAACCCTTAGCCTTCATTACTGAGTTTGAACCCTCAGCCTTCAGTCTTCAGCAGGTCCTAGACACTCTACTAAACACCTAACCTAGATAGGTCTGCTAAACAAGTCAGCTGACCTCTTTACAGTGCTTGTTTGATCAAACATATACAAAGATCAAACTCTAGTAAACCTATACATTCATTCTAGACATCTTTTTGCCTTTGCCCTATAACAGCTAGTCTGTCACTCATCATTAAAACTAAAATATGTCCAACGGATGCCTTGTTCAAATCGAACCCGAACTCGAACTTATAAATTGTTTGATTCGTAAAAACAAATGTTGAGCTGGCCCAAAAAGAATGATATTGGGTTGCCTCATGCCACAAGCTTGAGCCCAAGCCAAGCCAGCCAGACGGTAGTGGCGGGCGCATTAGGTTCTGAACCAACAAGAATTTACGTCTTCCCTCCTTTACAAAATTCACTCGCCCATTAGGGCTTACTTCGTAATAGAACTCTCTCACTTATATAGTGAGTATTCTTGACATTAATTACCTATGTGGGACAAATGGAACACATTTCCTTTACAACACCCACATAAATCACTCTACATTTAGGCATTAATTTTTCATTAGCCGATACCGGAATCCACTGATTCAAAAGCCTAACATCAACTAATATCTTAGTAGTTTCCAAAATTGGTTTTAGCTCCCAGAAATTCATTCCGTCAGTCAATCAAAATTGAGCCTGAAGTGGACTGCTCGCCACTTACACTTAGACCCGATTTGGGCTAAAACCCACTTAAAATTCCAACAATCCCCCACATGAATAAAAATTAATGTATATGTTATGCAGACTCTAAAATTATAACAAACGGATCTCTATTGCATCGAGCCACGTGGTTTGCTGCTTTGAACCTTCCTTAGTAGACTACCACTGAACATACTCGGCTAAGCAGTGAACTAGGTCTCGAACTCCTTGGGCTTTGGTGCATACCTAGACAATGATACTTACACAATAGACGTTCTGGCCTTCTCTAAGTTCTCATTGTTGTGTCCATTTTGGCCCTGGAACACCTTGGTTTCAAAAAAGTGTTTTAGGGAATTCAGCCATAAATATTACAAAAGCAGCCCCACATCCACGTACATAAGCGACCTTCTATAAACAGTACTCTGCAATACCCCACTTGGCTTAACCAAGATATAGGAATCATAAAAACCTTAATCCTTAACCCGAACCCTTCGGCAAACATCACTTTTGTTCTAACAAAATGGGTAAACGATAACCATCCCTCATAACTTAGTTGTCTCTATGAACCATGATCTTGGGATATCCAGTCACTATGGTTGGGTTTCCATTATAAGGGAACATGCAAAATAGGCTTCATCTGATCTCTGGTAAACCTTTTGCCAGCGTATCTGCAAGATTCTCCTTTGATTTTATGTAATCAATGAAAATCATGCCATTGGAGATCAATTGTTTGATGGTATTATGTCTACGATGTATATGTCGAGACTTACCATTATACATTCAACTTTGTGCGCGTCCTATAGCCGACATACTATCACAATGTATGCTGATATGAGGAATTGGGTTTGGCCAACCAGGAATATCCTCTAAGAAATTATGAAGCCACTCTGCTTCTTCTCCAGCTTTATCCAATGCCATAAACTCTGATTCTATAGTGGATCGAGCTATGCAAGTTTGCTTTGAGAATTTCCAGGACGCTGCACCACCACCATTAGTGAATACATGTCCACTAGTGGATTTTGAAACCTTATAGTCAGATATCTAGTTTGCATCATGATGTAAGTCAACCTGATGATGTAATTCCCGATGATTCACCCTTTTTCTAATGCAATTAATGATATTTTGACATCAACTTGAGCAATTTTTATGATGATTTGAACAATTTTTTGTGTACATAATTTCAGAAAAACCATGTTTCTAGTTACATTATATTAGTTATTAGCCGATTTTGTTATCAGATTTACACGTGGTATCTTTGTGTCTATTTTGCAGCACAGGTATCAAGGTGGGGAGAGTGGATTCTGGCCTTATGGTGGCAGTTGATTCCTTTTATGATGATTTTGGATCTTTGGTGAAGATTTCAGCCCACGAGGATTATCGATACACATTAGAGGGTTCAATCCAAGCCAAGTGCAAGAATAAACTTTGATTATGTGATTTTAGATACAAATGGCTCATACCATGTCGCATTGACCTGCGTCAAGAAGTTGCTGAGCAATTAATGCAAGTGTCATTCAGCCAACCACCACTTATTAGACTTGACCCGTGCCAAGCAGCTCTGACCTGCGCCAGTAGTGCATTTTGGGCTTGACGCAAGCTAGATTGGATTGACCTGAGTCAACATTGCAGAGTCAGCAAGGAATTAATCTCTTTCATTCTTCCACTCTCAAGATTTTCAACATATACTTCATCTTCTTCAACTTTTCCATCTTGAAGGCAACCACCCACCCCCAAGCTCTTATAGCCGAATTTTAGTAGAAATTAACCGTTGATTTTGATTGTAAAATCTAAGGATTCTAGTTTAGCTCTTTTAGTTGATTGAATTCAACACACTAGTGTTAGTTCATTGAATCTTTTGGAAGTTGGATGAAGAACACCAACTCGAATTTGTACTCTTGAATTTGTAATTCTTAATCTTTATTTTCAGTCAATTGTTCTTATGGTTATGAATATTAATCTTGAGATGTTGATATTTGTAGACATGAGTGGCTAGACCTATCTAGCCAAGATTATATAGTAGCTTTAGTTATCCTCTTATGTTGATTGGGAATGATAGTTGTTTGTTAGTTTTGATTGTTGTGAAGCTTTTCCTACTTGTGTTGCATTGATTGTTAGCATTGGAGCCTAGTGTTAGCATTTACACATTGACGGAGACCGAAAGGAGATGTTAAATGTGGGAAGAGGGTAGGAGAACCGGAAGGTAAAATCGACCCTTCGTGGCATTCGATTTCTTATCCAGGGATAGTTGACACTGTAATTGCATTCATGTGCGTAGCATACCGAGTCATTAGGTTTAGGATATCTAGACCAAGGAGGAGGTAGAGAGCAATTTCATGTACTCGTACGAGGGGAAATTGCTTGCTTAGGAATGCACCGTTTCATGCTTTCAACACCAATGGTAGGAAGGTAGGAGATCATTCCCATAATACTGGTTACACGTTGTCTTGGCTAGTTTCTTTTATCGTTATCATCTTTATTATCATAAGCACTTTATTTATGCATTTAATAACCATCTTGCAAATTTGTGACCAAGATCGAATTAATATAGACTTTTTAGTGTGTAATCTCACAATTGAGCGTTCCCTGTGGATTCGACCTTGACTCACCATACTAGACTACAGTCGACCCGGTACACTGCCGGTTAGATTGGACCTCTAGGATTTGGCCATCACATCATAGTATCCTTCCAATACTGTTGGATATCTTGTATATTGTATTCCGAGGTTCATTGTAAAATTCATATACCTTAACATCTTGTCAAGGACTATCCAATGATCCTCATTTGGAATACTAGTGTTAATTTATTCACTGCACAAGCCAAGTCAAGTCAAGTACGATTCGTAATGTATATCAGACTTCCAATCACTTGTGAGTATTCCAATTGTCTCACATGTTCACCTTTATTTTTGACTAAGTGTTTACTTAAGTCAATTGGAGTTGTTGCCGGACTCTTGTCAAAAGCATTAAATCTTCTAAGAATAGACTCAACATAGTGAGCATGTGACAACATCAGTCCATCAGATGTTTTTGTGATTTTAACTGCAATTATAACATCGGAAACTCTCATATCCTTCATTGCGAAGCTCTTAGTCAACATTCTCTTAGTGTCAACAATTATATCATGATCACTACCCATGATTGGCATATCATCCACATACAAACATACTTCCACGCTTTAGGTGTTTTCTTGATGTAGACACACTTATCACATTCATTGATTCTAAAGCCGTTAGCCATCATAGTTTGGTCAAATTTCAAGGGTTACTGTTTAGGTGCTTGTTTAAGCCGATACAATGATTTCACAAGTTTACACACTTTCTTTTCTTGACCTGGAACCACAAACCCTTCAGGTTGTTCCATATAAATTTCTTCTTCCAACTCATCATTTAAGGATGTTGTTTTCACATCTATTTGATGGATTTCCAAGTTAAACAGTGCAACAATGGCAATCAGAATTCGTATAGACGTAATTCTCGTAACCGGTGAGTATGTATCAAAGAAATCAAGGCCTTCCTTTTATCTGTATCCTTTGGCTACTAATCTGGCCTTGTATTTATCAATAGATCCATCACTTTAAATTTCTTATTGAAAATCCACTTACATCCAAGTGGTTTATCTCCGTGTGGAAGATCAACCAACTCCCAAATGTGATTTTTCAAGATGGATTTTATTTCACTGTTAATAGCCTCTTTCTAGAAAAGGTGCTTCTGGAGTGGCCATAGCCTATGTCTTTGGATCATCCTCTACCATATAGGTAAGGAAATTAGGACCAAAAGACGTTGAAGTACTTGTCCTTTTACTTCTGTGAAGTTTCTTCATTTCCTGATCATATTGATTAATCATGTGATATTTCATTAGAAGTTCTTTTGGATCTTGAACCTTCTTTCTCCTTGTTTTGCAAGGAAAGATCTCCTCAATAAATACAGCATTGCTTGACTCAATGATAGTATTTTCATGAAGGTCAAGAAAGTATTATTTGTGTATCCAATAAAGATGCAATCAATTGTTTTAGGCCTAAGTTTTACTTGTTTAGGTTTAGGTATTTCTACTGTTGCTAAACACCCTCACACTTTTAGAATTTTGTAGTTGGGTTTGTGACCACTTCCATAATTCATAAGGTGTCTCGACCCTTTTCTTGGATGGAATTCGATTCAGAATGAAGTTAAATAGCTGAGAAGATCGCCTCCCCCCAAAATTTCTAGGGTAAACCCAAAATAATCACATAGCATTCACCATTTCGTTAAGTGTTATGTTTTTGTTTCGTTCAGCAACACCATTCAATTGTGGCGAATATGGTGCGGTTGTTTGATGAATTATTCCAGATTCCGAACAAATTCATTAAAAGGTGCCTCATATTCTCTAACTCAACCACTACTAATTACTTTAATTCTTTTGCTAAGTTGATTCTCAGCTTAATTTTATAATGCTTAAAAATCATCAAGGGATTCATCTTTACTACGCAATAAATATACTTAACAATATTTTGTGATATCGTCGATAAAAGTAACAAAGTATTTTTGTACCGCATCTAGTTTGTACAAATTCGAAGTCACAACTGTCCGTGTAAATAAAATCCAAAGATTCATTAAATCTTTCAACACTTGGAAATGGTAATTTCGTCATTTTTACTTCAATACAAGTATGGCATTTTTTATTTGTATCGAATTGTAGTTTAGGCAACAAATCCAAGTTCATTAGTTTTTGAACAGATTTAAAGTTTGCATGTCCTAATCTACAAGGCCATAAATTTGAAAACTCAAGCAAGTAAGAAGAAGTAAAAGCCATATCATTAGTATCACTTACATTGTTTATAGATTTTAGCATTATGGACTTAGGTACAACAGTCATACTGTTAAGTTTAAACATACCATCAACCAAATAGCCCCATCCCACAAATAGTCCATTTTTACACAAAGAAAATTTGCCAAATTCAAAAGAAAATTTAAAACCATTTCTAACAAGAAGAGCACCGAACGCCAAACTCTTGTGTATATCCGGGACTTGTTGCACATTGTTCAACGTCATGTGCTTCCCGGAAGTCATATTCGACAGAATTTTTCCTTGGCCTTTCACCTTGAGGTTCCCGAACTGCCCATGAACAACTACTTTCCATCCACGACTTTATAGTCGGAAAACATTACCTTAACGATGCAAGAATGGCGTGTAGCCCCCGTTTCTACAAACCATTCTCATGGATTTTCAACAGTGTTGCACTCGGACCCACCGCTGACATGTTCATTTCTTCGACCGCATCAGTCACGATCTTGGCAGCATTGATTTGTCCGTTTTGGCATGGCTCCCGGCATTCTGACCTCTTGTGTCCAGGTTTGCTACAATTGAAACAAGTGTCTTTGAATCGCTTGTCTTCTTTCTTCTCGTTCTTGTTTTTGGAACACAAGGCACCCCCAGAATCAAACATCCTCTTTTTGCCTTTGTTTGCACCCAAACTGGACTCCACAAAATGTGCCTTGGATTGTCCCATGTGCCCTCTATTGTCAAGTTGTCAGTTGTTCTTTTCAACCCTCAGTTTCACCACCAACTTATTCATGGTTATCCCTTGTTTTTGTGCTTCACATAATTCTTGAAATCATTCCACGAAGGTGGAAGTTTCCCAATTATTGCAGCAACTTGGAATGGTTCATTAATAACCCAACCTTCCTCGTGACATTCGGAGATAATAATCAACAACTCCTCCTTTTGGCTGAAAACAGTTTTGGATTCCACCATCTTGTATTCTATAAACTTGTCCACAATGTACTTCTTTTTTCCAGCATCTTCTATTTTTGTATTTCATCTCAAGTGTCTTCCATAATTCTTTAGGGGTTTTGTAAATACAATAAACAATATATAATGAATTTTCAGGACAATTCAAAATATAATTTTTAATAAGAAATCAGAAAATTTCCATGCATCTAGTCTTGTTACAGAAGTTTTGTGATTTTCTCCCTCTTGTATCTCAGGAGGGTTTTCAATCAGCCATCAAACCAAATTCAAAGTTGTTAAGTGAAACAACATTTTTATGCCACTATTTGATGTTCTACCCGTTGAACTTCTCCAGCTTCTCATGGTGTGATGAAGTTGTTCCTGGCACACTTGCAACAACAGGTTGCACAACATTTAATGTTGGAACACTTGACAAAGTGTGTTTCAAAGTTCCTTCCATTTCTGTTTGAAACAGAAGATCAACAATCAAAAGTTGCAACACAAACATTACTATTAACAATGGTATCTTCGAATGACAATTTAAAAAATCACGGACAACTTAAACAAATAATATGATCGGTTTTGCAATCTAAAACACCACATAAACAACTTTGAATCTTTAATTCTTCAAAAAAGTACAAATATTTACAAGTATTTTTTTGTACAACACAATGTAGGCTTTTGTAAGAATTTTTCGGAAAAATGTGTAAAAATGCTTTTTGTTTAATACAAAATTTTGATGCTCTTTATGAGAATTGCATAATGCAATTAAGTGTTGAAAAGTTTACAGAACTATATGAAAATAAATGGATTGCATAAATACAGACAGATCACTAACATAGGCAATAATAAAGTCTTAAGATTGTAGGAGACAAGTTCCCTAATTTCCTTTTCTAGTAATCTGTTTTATTGTTTGTAAAAAGTTTTCTAATTAGAAATAGAAACAAACATGAACATAATTTGAAAAAAACGCATGAACAAAACATGTTGAGACAAACATTGCAGATGAAAACAATTTTATTCATAGAACTTTTACTTGAACAAAATAAAATGTAGAATTGTGCAAATACGAAAACTTATTCGACTGAGACGTTTAAAAAGTTGTCATTAAGACTTTAATGCCCCGAATATGTGCTCACGGTGATGGCATAAGTCACCAAGATACAATAGTCAATACATTTTTCTGATTGTAGCACTTCAATGCGGAAAAGCGGTCTATTTGAGTTGGCCATGTTACCTCTTTGAACTTTTATGTATGCAGAGAAAATTTTGCAGTGTTTTGGTGTGCAAAATGATTCTGTATGTTTTTCATTCAGGGATGTTGTTTAATTTATAGGCAGAGTTAAGATGTTAATGAACAAAAATACCTGTTTAGAAAATCGGTCGGAGAGGCAGTTTTCGGTTTCTGTTCATGAACAGACAACAGGCATTTCGAACTATTTATAATGAACATACATTTTCGAACTGATGCCTTGTTCGAATCTGATGCATGAACCCGAACTGAACTTATGCATTGTTTGATCAGAAAAAAAATGTTGTGATGGCCCAAAAAGATTAATACTGGGCCGCCACAAGCCTGAGTCGGCCAGATGGCGGCAGTGCGTGCATGTGGTTTTTTACCAACAAGCATCTATGTCTTCCCTCCTTCACAAAATTCACTTGCCCCTTGGGACTTGCATTTTAATGGAACTCTCCTACTTATATTGTGAGTATTCTTGAATTTCATTATATATGTGGGACAAATGGAACACATTTTCTTTACAACACCCACATAAATCACTTGACCTTTAGGCATTAATTTTTCATTCATCCGATATCGGAATCGAGTGACTCAAAAGCCAAACATCGACTACTATTTTAGTAGTTTCCAAAACTGGTTTTAGCTTCTGGAAATTCATTTCATAAGTCAATAAAAATCGAGCCTGAAGTGGACTGCTCACCACTTACACTTAGACCTGATTTGAGCTAAAAACCACTTAAAATTCCAACAAAATCATCGTCCATAATTTTCCTCTTCCGTTTAACTAAATGTAGAAGGGGTGTTTATAGTAGATATTACATTGTACATCGGGATGTAGAGAATAAACATACGGAGGAGTGAGTGGCATTTTGGAATGTGGTGATTGTTTGGAATGACATCACTCTATCCAATCACAACTCTAGTCTCCTTTATATGTAATAAGTCAAAGTGTATATAAAGGGTAGATACAAAATATCTAGACAAGTTAGTTGAATATTCCAAATAAGAATCAAAGTGCAAATTCTCTGCAAAGTTTTTGATTCAGTTTCATCTTTTACTTCAGTTTTCTTATTCTTCTTCATGGTATCAGAGCGCAAATCTGCTTTCATCATCTCGATTTTGCTTTTTTTTTCGCATTTTTCTTCGTATTCGTAGCTCGATTTTGCACAAAATGAATCAAAATCAAAACGGTGATATCACACCATCTCATCCTTTGTATCTACATCCAAACGAAAATCCGTCGATTGTCCTGGTTCAACCGCCACTTTCTGAGAAGAATTACCATGGTTGGAGCAGAGCTATGCATATGGCGTTATTATCAAAGAACAAGCTCGGACTGGTGGACGGAACAGTTCCGATGCCTGTGAATGATGATCGGTTGCAAGGAATTTGGATCCAGGTCAACAATATGGTACTCTCATGGATTTTGAACTCTGTAATTCCACCAATTGCGCAAAGTGTGATGTGGTCAAACACAGCCAGAGAAGTTTGGAATGAATTGCGTGTTCGGTTCTCCACCGGCGACTCATTTCGTGTTGCAGACATTCAAGAGGACGTATTCGCTCTTAAACAAGGTACCAACACTGTGGCTGAGTTTTATACAAAATTGAAGATCCTTTGGGAAGAATCTACTATGATTAGACCTATACATGTATGTCCTTGTGGCCACAATAATCAGGTTTTTCGCAATTACATAGAAGCTGATTATGTAATTCGTTTCATAAGAGGACTTAATGATGCTTTTGAGCCTGTTAAATCTAAGGTTTTTCTGATGCAACCACTTCCTGATATAAATGAAGCGTTTGCTATAGCTGTTAAGTTTGAGAGACAGATTCAGCATGGAAATGAGCACACTATTGCTCCCATGGCTATGCAACAGTCCTATCAGGGTAACTACGTCAAACAACAACCACCTAGACGCTCTATGATCACTCAAAATGCTGCACCTACTGGTTATATGCAGGACAATGGGAATAGGAAGTTTATGCAATGCACTTTCTGCAACAGACAAGGCCACACAGAAGATAAATGTTATAGAAAACATGGTTTTCCACCAAACTTTAAACCAAGGAGACAAGCTAACTTGGTACACAATGAATATGAGGATCCAGAGGCACTGCCTTCAGCTGCTGTTCCTTCCACAGATCCTTTTGAGGGAGGATCTTCTGTTTTTACTCCTGACCAGTATAGAGAAATGATGAAAATGTTCCAATCTTTTCAAATGCAGGGTGCGGGATCATCCAATACTCAGATACAAGGGAATAGTAACTCCTCACACCTGGTTTCAGCTGCTATTCTAAATGCTGACTTCTCTCAGAAGGATAAAGGTACTGTCTCTCAGCCATGTTTAATAGATTGGATTTTTCAGGTGCCACTGATCATGTGGCTTATTCCCTGTCTGTTTTTACTCATTACACTGTTGTTTCAGGAAAAAGTGTTCATCTACCTAATGGCCAGGATGTCCCCATCACTCATATTGGTACTGTACATTTGAATTCTGATCTTATCTTGTCCAATGTGCTTTGTGTTCCTTCATTTTCCTTCAACTTGTTATCTCTTAGCACTCTAGTGAGAAATCCTAAATACTGTGTGGTTTTCCATTCATGCACTTGTCTTATTCAGGACATGAGGACTTTGAAAGTGATTGGTACAGCTAAGGAATCTCATGGCTTATATCACTTATCTGCTGCTTGTAGAAATCTGCCTTCCACCTCCTGTCTTTCCTCCAGGCAAAGTCTCCACTTGGCTTCCACCATTCAAACTTCTACTCTTCCTCAACTGCTTGGCACCACATCTTCTTCTTGGCTCGGCACTGTAGGCTGGGCCACCCTTCAAATAAAAGACTTCAGTTAGTTAAGGAAAATAATGTTGTTGTTTGTGCTCCTTTGGATGTTCATTGCCCCATTTGTCCCTTAGCTAAACAACACAGACTCCCCTTTCCCTTAAGTAGTAGATCTTCTGTTTCTTGTTTTGACATTGTGCATCTAGATATTTGGGGGCCTTATAAGCAGCCTACTATTCAAAATCAAAGATACTTTCTTACTATTGTGGATGACCATTCTAGATATTGTTGGATCTTCTTGATGCAATTCAAATCTGAAGTTAAACATTTAATCAAAAGCTTTTATGCAATGATACTCACTCAGTTTAATCTCAAAATCAAATGCTTTAGAACTGATAATGGCAAAGAGTTTGACCTTACTGATTTTTATTCAGAAAAAGGCATTATCCACCAACAAAGTGTTAGACACACACCACAACAAAATGGAATTGTAGAACGCAAGCATCAACATCTTTTGGTTGTTGCTAGAAGTCTTAGACTACACTCTAATCTCCCTTTAGAATATTGGGGTTTTTGCATTAAGCATGCTGTTTTTCTAATAAATCAGTTGCCTACTCCTCTCCTCAATCATTATTCTCCTTATCAAAAACTCCTACACAAAGATCCTTCTTATAACAGCCTAAAAGTCTTTGGATGTCTTGCATATGCCACTATCACAGATCCTACAAAATCCAAGTTTGATCCTAGGGCACGGCCCTGTTGTTATCTAGGCAATTCTTCCACCTCAAAAGCTAGCATCCTTCTTGATCTACACACCAAAGACATCTTCCTGTCAAGAGATGTGGTCTTCCATGAAAACATTTTCCCTTTCATTACTCCTACTACAAATCCCACACCTTCATCTCAACCTTTTCCTTCCTCTATGAGTCATTATGTGGACCCTGATTTTCCTACACATAACTACTCCATTGTCAATCCACACTCTCCATCAAACACACCACCTCCATCTCCATCCTCATCACCTTCCCCTATGTCTATACCTACACCTTCCCCTGATCCCCCTCCTCAACCTGTTCCCACTCTTCTGCCCACTAGGCACTCCTCAAGGGTCAGGAACCCTCCCCAATGGTTACAACAGTATCACACCAGCTTACTTTCTTCCTCTTCTCTTCCTTCTTCTTCTTCTTCCACCTACCCTCTTCATGAAGTCATGTCCTATGATCATGTGACACCTCAATATAAATCCTATGTATTAAACATGTATGTTGTTGTTGCACCTAAGTCCTATTCGAGGCTGTGCAGGTACCAGAGTGGCAAGCTGCTATGCAGGCAGAGATAGATGCTCTAGAAAGGAACAATACTTGGATTTGGGTTGATCTTCCTCCACACAAAGTTCCTATTGGCTGCAAATGGGTTTTCAAGGTGAAACATAAGCCAGATGGTTCAGTAGAAAGGTATAAGGCACGGTTGGTAGCCAAAGGCTATACTCAACAGTTGGGGATAGATTATCAAGACACATTCAGTCCTGTTGCAAAGATGACCACCATTAGACTTCTTCTTGCAGTGGCAGTTTCTAAAAATTGGATCTTGGAACAACTGGACATTAACAATGCTTTCCTTCATGGAGAGCTTAATGAAGAAGTGTACATGCTGGCACCCCCAGGATTTCCAACTTCCAAGGTCTGCAAGTTACAAAAGTCTCTCTATGGTCTGAAGCAGGCTAGTAGGCAATGGAACATCAAGCTCACTGCTGCCTCATTCAACAGGGATACACACAATCTCATCATGATCACAGTCTGTTCATCAAGCATTCGGCTACTTCTTTCACTGCTTTATTGGTGTATGTTGATGATGTAGTCATTGCTAGTAATGATAGAGCTGAAGTCATCTCCATTAAAAGGTTTCTTCATCAGACTTTTCAGATTAAGGATCTTGGACCTCTTAAATACTTTTTGGGGATTGAGGTGGCCAGGTCCAAGGAGGGGCTCATTCTGAATCAAAGGAAATATGCTCTAGAATTATTGGAACAACAAGGCCTTTTGGGATCTAAACCAGCCACTAGTCCTATGGATAGTTCTCAAAAACTAACACATCAAGATTCAGAATTACTCCCAAGCAACACTCTGTACAGAAGTCTTATTGGAAAACTGTTGTACTTAACAATAACAAGACCAGACATCTCTTTTGCAGCTCAGCAACTTAGTCAGTTTCTGGATGCACCAACTGTTAACCACATGAAAGCTGCACAAAGATTGCTTAGATATGTGAAAGGAAGTCCAGGTCAAGGGATCAAGTTTCCTGCTAGCAATGAGCTGACCTTGAAGGCCTTTTCTGATTCTGATTGGGCAGGGTGTGAAGAGACAATGAGGTCGTGACTGGATTCTGTATTTTCTTGGGCAGTCCCTGATATCTTGGAAGTCAAAAAAGCAAACTACTGTGTCCAAAAGCAGCTCAGAAGCAGAGTATAGATCAATGGCTGCAACAACTTGTGAGGTGCAATGGATTCTGTATTTACTGCATGATCTGCAGGTCCAACATGACAAAGTTGTGCCACTGTTTTGTGACAACAACAGTGCTGTGTATATAGCAAAAAAACCCTGTGTTTCACGAAAGAACAAAACACATAGAGATAGACTGTCACATTGTGAGGAGAAGTTCTTGAAAGGGATTATCAAACCATTGCCTATAAGGTATGAGTTGCAACTAGCTGACATGTTCACCAAGGCATTGGATAACATCAAATTGAGACAGCTGATGGGTAATCTTGGACTACACAACATATATGCAAGGTCAGGCTTGAGGGGGGATGTAGAGAATAAACATACAGAGGAGTGAGCTGGCATTTTGGAATGTGGTGATTGGTTGGAATGACATCACTCTATCCAATCACAACTCTAGTCTCCTTTATATGTAATAAGTCAAAGTGTATATAAAGGGTAGATACAAAATATCTAGACAAGTTAGTTGAATATTCCAGAATAAGAATCAAAGTGCAAAGTAAATCTCTTCAATTTTCTTATTCTTCTTCAAAGCAAAGTTTTCGATTCGTACCGGAGAGTTTCATCTTTTACTTCAGTTTTTTAGGTAAATCTTATTCTTCTTCTATTATTCATATTTATTATTCTCATAATCACCGATGTGACAATAGTATTTACACTACGAAAACCCTAAGTATATCGTTTATGTAATCACTTAACTCGGTGTATGGTATATACACGGGAGGATTGAGTTAGTGAAGATGTACTTAAAATACAATTAGCACGTAGTGAAGTTAATCGAGAGTATCGGGTCTCTCCTTTAACGTGCTATTAATGCGCCCGAAACACAATAGGTGTGATTGTCTTATCCGGACTTTCGGTTAAGAGAACCTAATGGGGCATTTATATATGATAGATATATCATATAGGGGGTGGACCGATTTGATTAGAGTTCGCGATATAATTCCGTAATGGAGAAGTCTTATCGAATCAATGGATGATCATATTTATGGATATATCTTAATCCCGAGGTGATCACGATCAACTGCTTGAATCAGTATGAAGTTTGACTTGACGGTTAAGGATTACACTGAGTCTGTGGTCTGAATTACCCCATCTTGGCATTGTACTGGATTGAGTGAGTAGTCTGTGTTATCACAGACACGGAATTCATTCCTTCCATTTATGGAAGTAGATAGACAGTTCCCTTATTTGTTAATCCTAGAAACTGATCGATCCATGGAGTTCATATTACACTGATTAGCTACCAGTGAGTTGTATGAATTAATTGATCACTAGGGGGTTAATGGTAAATAAGGATAAGAGGTTCTAAAAAGGGTTAACGGTAACTTCCCGATTTAGAATGAACAGTCTATGGAGGATTAATCCATATGTAATGATTATATCAATGGACGCTTATTATTGTTCTCGTGAGGAGATAAATATAATCTTTTAATCGGAGGAGTGCAGTCACGGGATTATGGTGGCATATTCCTGTGATTGATTTATCGAATATAATTATTATGTTCGTAAGATAATTATTTATTTGATTTATCGGAGCCGCTGATTATTAGTCCATGGTCCCCGACGTGCCTCCTAATATAGCATAGCTATTCTCGGACGTCGAATCCTAATAATATTAATTTAGTTCTTGTTGGACTTTATTAAAACGATATGTGAATTAATTGTTTAGTGGACTATTAAATTAGTTGGGCTAAATAATTAAATATGTGGAAAAGACATTTTCCATAATCTTGGCCCAATTATTGTGTTATGGCAAAATTAATATTGACTAGGTCAATAGTGATAATTTTCGCCCCATGTCTATTTTTATGGAACAAGAAATTATTTTCTTGTGTATTAATAAGACATGTGCATAAAATATTTATTGGATAAATATTTATGGTAAGAAATAAAGATAAATATTATTCTAGATTTGTTCTAGAATATTATGGGATTATCTTTTATTTAATGGGATTATTATAATTGATTTTGTATTAATTATTAAATCCTTGGAGGCTAAGTTTTACTCTCCTATATAAAGAGAGTTCTCTCAAGCCTTACGACACACAATATTTCGACTTCTCCTCTTAGAGAGGAAGAAGGAAATTTTCGGCCAAGGGGTATAAGGGGAAAATCTTGGAGGTTTTTCCGGGTAGCATATCGGAAGGATTCGAGACGAGGATTTCCTTCCACCGGGAGTTGCTTGGATCACACGTACGGAAGATCGTGGTGCTCTTCACATCTTTCTTTGTTTTCTATTGCGGTTCTCCAACTTGGATTTTGAGATCCAAGAGGTATGTTCTACAACCCCCTTGTAGATGTAGATCTAGTTATTTTATTACGTGTAATTTATAGATCTAGATCCTTAAATCGCTTCCGTTGCGGATGATATTACTAACAGTGGTATCGGAGCCCAAGGTTGATCTATATTTATATGTATAAAATATTAGATCTAGGAGTGGTAAAATATGTAGATTTTTGTCCCAATTTTTTTGGGGGCCGATGCTGCGATGCATATGTTTAATTTTTATGCTTATGAATGTCGTGGTTGAAGAGATGGATTGGGGTTGGCACCGTTTACCCGTTAGATCTATTGTAAACTCATATAAACGATGAAAATTCGTCCATATGAGTATAGGAAATTATGTAATTCTTTTTTATTGCAATTTTAATTTCCAGAAAATAGATCTGATTAGTAGCTGTTTAGTTATTTCGTGTTTCCCGTTGATTTAGCCGTTGAAACGACGATCCCTCCGGTCAGAATCAAGATTGAAAGATGATGAACAATTCCACAAAATTTGGCGTCGATCGGAGTCCGTTTTGATATCCGTTCATTGCTGCAAAGAAGCTGCTGTAACAGAAAAACGCAGGATTCACAGAAACCCTACCTGTGACTTCCTCGAATTTCTGGGAGAGTTTGAACCGTTGAATCGCAAATCCAACCGGTCAGATCGATAAATATGGAGTTTTTGATGTGGCATATAAATTTCAGGTCGATCGGGTTTCATCTCGACTCCCGATCGGCTCCGGAAAGTAACTGATACGCTGCAGTCAGAGACAGATGCAGCATCAAGATCGGCGGCTCACTGAAGAAAATTGACAAGTCAAAATTCAGATCCAACCATCCATACTGAAGCCCGAGGAATGAAGAACATATCTGGAAAGTTTCGTCTCGATCCGAGTTCGTTTAGTTTCCCGATCATCGAAGAATTTGAACAGCTGCAGATTATGTTAGAAAGTAGTAATCCCTAGTTAGGGTTTGGTTATTTATTTTCTAATAGGTTAGATACGGGGGTGCCAACGGTCCATCTCGGTGTTTAAATTTTCCGCAATTTATTTTTATGTGTTTGATCATAAAATAGATATAAAATCGGAATTGCCATGACATGCATCATATCATAAATCCACTCCATGCATACATGTAGAATTTTAATTTTGGTAATTAAAATAGGCATGTATACAAACTCGTGTAATTAGTTGAAATTTAATTAATACGTGGTAATTAATTAATTTAGTAACTAATTAATGATCCGAGGACGGGTTATGAAATCGTTAGGCCTTTCGGTATGTGTTCTCGGTGAACCGCCTTAAAGCCCAAACGAGATCACGTTTTCAATTCGTAGTGTCTACGAGATTGAATGATGGTAAAAGAACAATAAATCTTGGATAAAAACGGTTCGCTTATAGGTTGGGTGGTCAACGAGCTAGGCTCGACCGACTTAACCCTCCTAGTGTGATGTATGCACGGGGGTCCGGCAAGACTAAGCTACACCGGAGAACGGAGGGGTGATTCCTTCTTATCTCAACGAGGCCGTCTTGACCCGATTTCGTCCGACCGTCACATATGTTCCAACGAATAGGACGGGTAGGCTTGCCTACGTTACCGACACCATTCGGAATCCTTGATTTGATGTGCTTTTATGTTAACATCAAAAAGACGTGGTTAGTTAACCCACAACCACTTCCAAATTATTGAGTGGGAGCGGGGGAGGCGACAGCCAACCCCACGGCCTCTACTATAGATACAAGTGAGAGAATGGTGACGCCTCGAGGCGCTTTGATTTCGTCCCCCTAAGGATGGTGTTCACCCCTATCAACATTCATGGCTTGGTCTCCGAAAGGATAGGATATCTGGGTACTCGTCGGGTCACTGACCTATCCTAAGACGGCACACTCGGGGCGTACCTAAGAGATCCGATATAGTAGGTCACACTCATAAAGGATATTTTTGATAATATCTAGGCTAAAAAAGGAAGGTAATCAATGAATAAAGGGATGTTCGATTCTCGTGGGATGTTCGATTCTCACAAGTTATTCATTGATGAGATTGTCTCGATTTAACCGTCATCTCTTTGACCTACCCTAAGGCGGCACTGAGATGCGAGGTTAAAACCTTGGAATGGTAGAGTAGACTTATTTTTTTAGTTTACAATTCCTAAAATAAAATAATATAGTAGTGTTAAACTTGAATTAATTTATGTCATTTTATTTACAGCATTATCCCTTACTAAATTGCTTAAAAATTTATAATTGACTAGTATTGACTTCGTTAAAAAGTGGAAAGTAACTAGGACGTTGAACTAGTTAATCGATAATGCAATTAATTTTCGAAAGAGATATTTTCTCTTAAGCCTTTTAAAAACCAGTGACATACAGATATGTCACTAATGTCATTCGTAACGGAAGACAAACTTAGTTTGATTAAAGGTGATTTCGGACTTTGAAATTCTCTAGTGAATTTTGAGTGTGTAGTGATTACATGAGTAATTTTCTAATTGAAAAATCGGAAAATCATGAAGTGTTACTAGTTGGACGATATTTGGAATCGATGAACTAGTGGGAGCTTTATGATTTGTTGTTTTTCTAGAACATTAGAAAAGTGTAACTGACTACACACGTAACCGTTCTAATTGAAAAACCGGAAAGTCATGAAATGTCCCTAGTTGGACAATATATGGAATCGATGAACTAGTGGGAGTTCTATGATTTGTTGTTTTTCTAGAAACATTGGAACTATAGATTTTTCTAATCGGAAAATCATAAAAATAAAGCATTGCTCGTTAGACGGTATTTGGAACCGATAAACTAGTGGGAGCTTTAATGTTATGATTTATTTTTCCTGGTATATTAGAAAATCTGAGAAGCCCCGACGAGTAACACTCGAAATAGACATCCCACGGTTCAAGAGTAGTGTCTACTCAAACGAACCGCCGGTTCAAGATCGTTTCCATTCACGGAAAGTCAAGAATGGGAGAATCTGTCTAAAAGTGTTAGTCATCTAAACCGAGAAAACTTTAAGGCCGAACCGAAAAATTAATTAACGAAAATCATAGGATAAGGACGGTGATTTTGGATCACCAACCTATGAATCCTTGGAGATTTTCTCGAGCTAAGTTCTTTGGAAGAACAAGGTAGCAGTGCATTTAACGATTAAAGGAGTAAACAACGGGCAGTTAATTTTAGCTAGAATAGTGGGAGTGATATAAGGAAATGAATCTCGGATTCAATACTTGGATATCGCGGAAAAATTATTTTCTGTTTAAGATTCGTTGGAATTGATGGATTTACCTTATATTCGATAATTTGTTTTTCGTATAGAAAGTGAATATACCATTTGTAGTACGAATCCAAGACTCGGACTTTTGTTTGATAAAGTCAAAACCACTTAGAACTGCTGAAATATGTATATAAAACACATCTTAAGAACTATTAAAAGCAATTGGTTTCTATATTTAGATAAACGCTTCTTCATATTCCATAATTAGTGCAGAGTCCCTAATAGACAAGACCTGAAGACTGGCTCAGGGTGATTCCTTTCCTCCCAGTCTGGTTATATTGTCTCAAAGGTTCAATGACTAAGTTTCCTTTCAATCGGGAAAGGATAATGGTTATAAAGAAGTAACATAGCTTGTTCATGACGACCTTCGGGGTCTGATGAAAGATACAAGCTAGTAGGAGCTTCCGAGTAGTGACTTCTTGTCTGATAACTATTCAAACACTCCGGTAAGTTTATCCAAAATATTTTGAGGTTTCTCTGTTTTCAACGAGATAGAGTATTCTATACTCAGAAATGGGCCATCATATAGTCCTAGGGACTGATGCTCGGCCTGCCTCATAGTGAAATGCTTTCACTAAGGGAGAAACCGTTGAATTACTTTACATAGTTTTAGATGTGCTACAATACACTGCTTAACTCAATAAAGATATTGGAAGCGAAATAAAGGTTTACATTGAAATGTAAGACCGAGAAGTCTACCTAGAATATGCTTTGGAATTTACGGATAAGGTGTGGATTCGATTCACCCCACTTCCGTAAATATAAGCATTTAGCACACGGTGCTTGAAGGTAAGACTGGGAATTTCGTGCATACGTTCGGTCAATGACCATTCGTGCTATACCTTTTAAACTATTGAGTATAAAGGTTAGATATAGGATTCTTGAAATCGGGAAGGGACAATTATACTGTTGCATCCTTTCTGATAGGGTCCATGAACAGTAAAACCTTGAACCTTGAAGTACGTTTACTCAAGGTAGTTACTAACTGATTAAAATCAGACCACATCCAACATCGGTTGTTGGTGATAACACTAAATACTACTAAACTAGATCAGAATTTTGATCCACCCAGAATGTAGTGGGAGTATGGTTTAACCATTACCCATTACAGGTTCGGCGGACTTTGTAGTCTGAGGATCGATTGATGACCTATGGCTCTTTTGTGAGCAGTATAGGATTCTGATAATAGAGGTTGGTTTAATAGCCATAACCCTGTGAATGGAGTTCGGTACTCCAGTTCTGTTCATGCTCTTGTAGAACCACCTGAGCGTCTCAGGCCCAGTGGGAGTAATTGGATCTACACGGAAAAGAGTAGAATGAATTCGGTATTGCATGATTTCGTTCAAAAGCAGAAAATAGGGGTGATTCCCTGAGACTTTCTTGCCAAACAAACGGAGTCTGGATTCATTCAGAACAAAAGGGTATTGCCTTATGAACTTATGACAGGATGACTGTCAAGGCTTATGTCATTTTGTGGATAAAAAGCAAACCTCTCGGTCACTAGAAGTCATATATTTCTACAATATGTGGAGTTGACCGAATATTGATAAGTCTTTTTGTAGACTGGATATCAATTTTAGTACAGTAGTGAATATATACATACATATATTAGTGTTTGTGAAGGATAACACTGCACAGTTGGCAACAACATGGGTGTGTTATCTGAAGTCAGAATCTGACAATACCACAATTCTCTGCAATAGAGATTTGGACAACATTCTGAAGAGTTTGACTCGGTCGAATTCATTAGAATCAGTCACTGGTTTCCCATCCATCCTATTGGTTAAGATGATGCATCTGTGTATGCAACATTCAACGAGGAAGTTCTACCCTATGCCTCAGGAATGACTCTCTAAATCTTCGGATCAAGAGAAATGGGATAGATTCTCTTTCTAGTAAGAGATGGTCAGGTTATTGAACGTCAACTTTGATCGAATCTTAGATTCGGCGGTTAACAAAGCAAGTTTAGTATGTCCTTTAGTATCTTGAAGAGAACGAGGAATAATATGCGGACATATTCATGTGTGAACTTGGATATGTGTGATACACTGATTTTGACTTTAAGTCAGATTGAGGATGATCGTTAAGTCGATCTCGGGCTCAGTGTTTACTCAGTACCACATGATTAGATGGACCGGTAACGTTTCGATTCTTCGGATCGTCTCGAGCCGACAACCTGACTAATCATTAAGACCCATGACATTTAGATGTAGGTGCTCCCCGAGTCACCGACCTATCCTACGACGGCATACTCGGAGTGTACTTTGGAATCTGAAATGGTTATGATATGCTTAATGGGTACTAGAATACGGGATGGGTCTCCATTGCTTTAGAGCAAGTGGGAGATGTAGTTTGTTGTATTTTAAATAATAGGGTGTGCTCTAAAACAATTAATCACATGCTTTCGTGCAAGTGGGAGATTGTTAGGTGTGATGCCCGAAAGAAAATTTTGTAATTGTTTTATTTAATAAATGAAATGATATTATTATTCATATTTATTATTCTCATAATCACCGATGTGACAATAGTATTTACACTACAGAAAACCCTAAGTATATCGTTTATGTAATCACTTAACTCAGTGTATGGTATATACACGGGAGGATTGAGTTAGTGAAGATGTACTTAAAATACAATTAGCCCGTAGTGAAGTTAATCGAGAGTATCGGGTCTCTCCTTTAACGTGCTATTAATGCGCCCGAACACAATAGGTGTGATTGTCTTATCCGGACTTTCGGTTAAGAGAACCTAATGGGGCATTTATATATGATAGATATATCATATAGGGTTGGACCGATTTGATTAGAGTTCGCGATATAATTCCGTAATGGAGAAGTCTTATCGAATCACTGGATGATCATATTTATGGATATATCTTAATCCTGAGGTGATCACAGTCAACTGCTTGAATCAGTATGAAGTTTGACTTGACGGTTAAGGATTACACCGAGTCCGTGGTCCGAATTACCCCATCTTGGCATTGTACTTGGATTGAGTGAGTAGTCGTGTTATCACGGACACGGAATTCATTCCTTCCATTTATGGAAGTAGATAGACAGTTCCCTTATTTGTTAATCCTAGAAACGATCGATCCATGGAGTTTATATTACACTTTGATTAGCTACCGAATGAGTTGTATGAATTAATTGATCACTAGGGGGTTAATGGTAAATAAGGATAAGAGGTTCTAAAAAGGGTTAACGGTAACTTCCCGATTTAGAATGAACAGTCTATGGAGGATTAATCCATATGTAATGATTATATCAATGGACGCTTATTATGGTTCTCGTGAGGAGATAAATATAATCTTTTAATCGGAGGAGTGCAGTCACGGGATTATGGTGGCATATTCCTGTGATTGATTTATCGAATATAATTATTCTGTTCGTAAGATAATTATTTATTCGATTTATCGGAGCCGCTGATTATTAGTCAATGGTCCCCGACGTGCCTCCTAATATAGCATAGCTATTCTCGGACGTCGAATCCTAATAATATTAATTTAGTTCTTATTGGACTTTATTAAAACGATATGTGAATTAATTGTTTAGTGGACTATTAAATTAGTTGGGCTAAATAATTAAATATGTGGAAAAGACATTTTCCATAATCTTGGCCCAATTATTGTGTTATGGCAAAATTAATATTGACTAGGTCAATAGTGATAATTTTCGCCCCATGTCTATTTTTATGGAACAAGAAATTATTTTCTTGTGTATTAATAAGACATGTGCATAAAATATTTATTGGATAAATATTTATGGTAAGAAATAAAGATAAATATTATTCTAGATTTGTTCTAGAATATTATGGGATTATCTTTTATTTAATGGGATTATTATAATTGATTTTGTATTAATTATTAAATCCTTGGAGGCTAAGTTTTACTCTCCTATATAAAGAGAGTTCTCCCAAGCCTTACGACACACAATATTTCGACTTCTCCTCTTAGAGAGGAAGAAGGAAATTTTCGGCCAAGGGGTATAAGGGGAAAATCTTGGAGGTTTTTCCGGGTAGCATATCGGAAGGATTCGAGACGAGGATTTCCTTCCACCGGGAGTTGCTTGGATCACACGTACGGAAGATCGTGGTGCTCTTCACATCTTTCTTTGTTTTCTATTGCGGTTCTCCAACTTGGATTTTGAGATCCAAGAGGTATGTTCTACAACCCCCTTGTAGATGTAGATCTAGTTATTTTATTACGTGTAATTTATAGATCTAGATCCTTAAATCGCTTCCTCTGCGGATGATATTACTAACAGAAAGGTACATGATGATGGCAAGGTAGAGACTTTTAGGGGTATAGAAGCATAAAAAGATGTTGGAAAATAATTGTCAAACCATAAAAACAGCACAAACATCAAGAGAAATGGTTTACAGCAGCAACAACAAAATAATAAACAACAATAATAAAGTGCTAAAAATAATAGAGTTAAGTATAGAAAAAACCTGGGTCAAAGCACGCAGTGGCGCTATCTTTAGAGAGTAAAACACCCCCACTGCACTGATAAAATAATTTAGTGCGTTGCTCTCCCAAGATTCGACAACCCGTTGATACTGTCGTGTGCAGCGAGAAGTATCCCGAACCACCATTTACTCAATGCTCAATATTTGTAAAAGAGTAAAATATATATTTGTATATATAATTATATATATTTGTTCTCAGTGTATATATATGTTGAAGTATAAGCCTAGTCTTAGATAAAATATGTTTGGACTTGTGTGGTATATTTGGGCCTAGTTATTATGATCTGGTTTGTAATAAGATAGATAAGCCCATAAGCCCAAGTATCTAGATAAGAATGAGTTTGTTATTCTGTTAGGAATTAAGGGCTGATATAATGATGTAATTCTGGAACATTTGATGCAATGAAACAAGATTAATCTTATCTTCCTTTTCTAAGTTGGTATCAGAGCCAATCACCACTACTGATCTTTCTCTTCCGAATCCTACACCTTCACTCACCACTGAACGAGCTGCACCCTCTGTTCTTCGAGCTGATCCTAGTACCATTTCCTTGTTTGGTTCTCTACCGGCCCAGCTCACCATCCCCACACTAACACCAACTGTCGGCGTTCATCCTTCTCTTTTGCCTTCATCTCCTACACATGTGATTACACCCTTTGGCGGGACGCTCGAATCGATCCCCGCAGTGTCAAACTTGATCGACGAAACTATCTACTTGTGGAAGTATTCAATCCTTCCGGTGATTCGTGGTCACAAGCTTGATGGTCACCGTTTGGAACAACACCACAGCCGCCACAAATTGTCCAAGGCACCACCGGTCTTGAAATCAACCCAGCGTTTGAAGCATGGCACACCACCGACCAACTCTTACTTGGATGGCTTATTGGATCCATGACCGAACAAGCCCTGTAAGAGATTATAGGTTGCACAACAGCTGCTGAAGTTTGGCGAACATTGGAAACCTTGTTCAATAGCCAAGCCCAGGCCCGGATTCTTGAGTTTAAAGACACACTGACCAAATCGGAGAAAGGAACAAAGAGTATGGCCGACTATCTTGCGCTGATGAAGAGTTATTCTGACAATTTGGCAGCAGCAGGTCTTCCCATTCCTAACTCTGAGCTTGTTCTTGCAACTTTGGGTGGCCTCCCTAGAGAATATGAATCTGTGGCTGTGAATATCACCTCCAGAGTCACCTCACTGTCCTGGCCAGAGGTACAAGCTCAACTTCTTACTCATGAACGACTAATTTTGCGCTATAACACTCCAGCAGTCAACCTTGCAAATCCCAGTGCAAATGTTGCGTTCACACAGTCGAATGCTAGCAGAAATCAGTCTAGGGCACAGGGATCACCACCTGGAAGTAATAGAGGAAGAGGGGGATCTTATAGAGGTAGCAGGGGCCATGGACGATCTAATGGAAGGACACATCAGTCCAATGGGAGTCAAGGTCCAAGACCAACCTGCCAAATCTGCTTGAAGGTTGGCCACATTGCTGCTGAATGTTGGCATCGGTTTGAAACAGACTTTGTAGCACCTACTGCAGCAGCTCCACAAGCCAAGCAAGTGTCTTCTTATCTTGCCACTCTAGAAACAGTACCTGGTCCATCTTGGTACCTTGACAGTGGAGCCAGCAACCATGTGACATCAGATTTGAATAACTTGAGCCTGAGCACTCCCTATGATGGATTAGATGGTTTGGTTGTTGGTAATGGTGAGAAGCTACAAATAACACACACTGGCTTTGCTAGTATTCTAGTACCACACACAACCCTGTTTTTGAGTAATGTGCTATGTGTCCCTAAAATTGCTAAGAATCTGCTGAGTATATCTCAATTACTTACTGATAATGATGTTTATGTTGAGTTTACTGATTCTGGTTGTTGTGTGAAGGACAAGGAATCCAGAACTACCCTGCTGGAAGGACAGCTTAAAGATGGTTTGTATCAAGTTCAAGAGGTGCCAGTTCTCTCCAATCCACATCAGTCCCCAGTCCAGTCCAATAAGTCTGTTTTTGTAGTTAGTGCTGACAAGTCTCTAGAACTTTGGCATAGAAGGCTAGGGCATCCTTCAGTTAAGGTGCTAAAGAGTGTTCTAAAAAGTTGTAATCAATCCTTTGATATCAATGAAACTTTTCCTTTCTGTGAAGCTTGTCAAATGGGCAAATTGCACTCCATACCTTACACATCATCACATTCTGTGTCTACCATGCCTCTGGAACTTATCCATACAGATTTGTGGGGGCCATCTCCAGTCAAATCTGTAAATGGATACTCCTACTATATATCCTTTGTTGATAACTTTAGCAGATTTACTTGGATTTACCCACTAAAGTACAAATTTGATGCTCTAGACATGTTTCTCAAATTTAAGGTTCTTGTTGAAAACCAACTGAATTTAAAAATCAAACAGCTCCAGTCTGCCTGGGGTGGAGAGTTTAGGTCTTTTGAGTCTCATCTTAGTCAGTTTGGCATACATTTCAGGCATCCTTGCCCACACACACATCCTCAAAATGGAACTGTTGAAAGGAAACACAGACATATTACAGAAACTGGTCTGAGTCTTCTAGCACAAGCCTCTCTGCTCATGAAGTATTGGTGGAACAGCTTTGAACATGCTGTCCATCTAATCAACATACTCCCTACTCCTGTCTTACTGAACAAATATCCTTTTGAAATCCTTTATAAAAAGCTGCCTGTCTATTCCAGTTGTAGAGTCTTTGGTTGTGCTTGTTACCCTCTTCTAAGGCCCTATCATACTCACAAATTCCAGTATCACACACAGCAGTGTACCTACCTAGGGCTCAGCTCCCATCACAAAGGTCATTTATGTCTTGATCCTAATGGTAGGATCTATATCTCTAGAGATGTTGCCTTTAATGAAAAAGTTTTTCCCCACAAGAGTCAAAACATACCTCAGACAGAACCTGAACCACAAGTCACAGAACAATCCAACCCTGGTTTTACCCTTAACCAATTCCATGTGCTGGCATCTTTAGATCCTGATACAAACAACTTGGAGCAGTCACCAGTTGAGAATACTACAAGTGAGAGAAATGAGTGCACAACATCTTCACCACTGCCTCAGTCTCCTTGTATACAAACATCTAGTCCAAGACTTAACTCAAGCAGTCACACACCATCTAGTGGTTCCACATCATCTAGTAGCACTGACGGGCAGGACCAGAGTTACAGCTTAATGAGGTTGTTGTTCCAGTTCAACTTTGTCAATCGAACGGGCACTGTCCACCCTATGCAAACAAGAGCAAAAAGTGGGATCTACAAGCCAAAGAGGTTCTCTGGACTAGCTCAAAGACAGTCCTGTCCAAGTCAAGTTGAACCCATAAAAGTTGCTGATGCTCTTGCTAACTCAGATTGGAAAAAGGCAATGGAGGAGGAATATAAGGCACTGAGTGATAATCACACATGGGATCTAGTGCCACCAGATCCCTCACAACATATAGTGGGCAACAAGTGGGTATACAAACTAAAACTCAAGCCAGATGGCAGTGTCTTGAAGCATAAGGCAAGACTTGTGGCAAAGGGGTTCCATCAACAGCCAGGGATAGACTATAATGATACATTCAGTCCAGTTGCAAAGTCATCTACAATCAGGGTTGTCCTGTCACTTGCTGTTCAAAAACACTGGCCAATTCAACAGGTAGACATCAACAATGCATTCTTGAATGGTACTCTATATGAGACTGTTTTTATGGCTCATCCAGAGGGGTTTGTAAACCCTAACAAACCTTCACATGTCTGCAAACTAAACAAGGCATTATATGGCCTTAAGCAAGCCCCTAGGGCATGGTTTGATGAGATGAAGAATCAGTTATTGCAGTGGGGTTTCAGACAATCAGTATCAGATAGCTCCTTGTTCATATTCAAGCATGATCAGACTGTGTTGTATGTCCTTCTCTATGTAGATGATTTTTTGATCACAGGGAACTCATCAGATGCTATCCAAAAGTTTGTTAGAGTGCTGAATTCTAAATTTCCTCTCAAAGATCTAGGTCCTATTTCACATTTCCTAGGGATGGAGGTTTATAGGACTGCTGACACACTTGTTCTCTCTCAAAAACAGTATGCATTACAGTTATTGGACAAGATGGATATGGGAAATCTGAAACCAAGTCCAACTCCTATGATCTCTAGGAAGATTCTAAGGCCTGATGAAGGGGAACCATTACAGAATCCTACACCTTATAGGAGTGCTATTGGAGGGCTGCAGTACTTGACTTTTACAAGGCCTGACCTATCCTTTTCTGTAAACACTCTGTCCCAGTTCATGCATGCTCCTACCTCTGAACATTGGAAGGCTCTAAAGAGGGTGCTGAGATACATCAAGGGGACAGTTCATCTAGGCCTGGTGTTCAAATCTTCTGGTAACCTGCAAATTCAAGGCTTCTCTGATGCAGATTGGGGTTGCAATCCCTTTGACAGAAAGTCAGTAGCAGGTTATTGTGTTTTTCTGGGGCATTCTCTAGTCTCCTGGTCATCTAAGAAACAACAGGTGGTGTCCAGGTCCAGCACTGAATCAGAATATAGAGCTCTTGCTCATTTGGCAGCTGAAGTGTTATGGCTCCAGTCCTTACTCAGAGAAATGCATATCTTCCTTCCCAGCAAACCACAGCTGTATAGTGACAATATTGGAGCTGAGTCACTAGCTCAGAATCCAGTGTTCCATGCCCGTACAAAACATATAGAGATCGATGTTCATTTTGTCAGACACCATGTTCTAGCTGGTCATCTACAAGTCTCACATGTATCATCCATGGATCAGCTGGCTGATTGCCTTACTAAACCAGTGACTGGAGCACAGTTTACTTCCTCAAGATTCAAACTCAATGTGGAACACTCCCCATTTAGTTTGAGGGGGGCTGTTGAAGTATAAGCCTAGTCTTAGATAAAATATGTTTGGACTTGTGTGGTATATTTGGGCCTAGTTATTATGGTCTGGTTTGTAATAAGATAGATAAGCCCATAAGCCCAAGTATCTAGATAAGAATGAGTTTGTTATTCTGTTAGGAATTAAGGGCTGATATAATGATGTAATTTTGGAACATTTGATGCAATGAAACAAGATTAATCTTATCTTCCTTTTCTAAGTATATATATAGTATATAAATTGTGAAAGCAATTGCAGTCTTGAAACCACAATTCCAAAGCGACAAAGAGGAGAAATAGTATAGCTTTAGTCTGATAATTTTCTACTGCAGAGAAAGCAAAATAAAGGTTTCCTTTTATATAAAAAAAAAGATAAACTCAATCAACTAATATCTTTAAAATATCAGATTTTGTGAGATATTATAAACAACAATCACGCCATCATGCCTAGTTTATAGGAGAAATTATCTGATATTTAGAAAAGGTCAAACGAATTAATTAAAGAAATATAGCATACAATTTATTTTTAATTTAAATGTATCCTTTAAAAATAATATAAAGTTTAAAATCAATAAATATTTCCAACAATCCCCCACTTGATTTTAAATCTTATTTTCCAAAATAAATTGAGCATATAATACCGTGTAATAGGTGTAGGTACCTTCCGGGTTTTAAACCTCCACTTAGTGAAAGTGAATTACCATCTATAAAACAATAGTGACATAAATGTCTTGAACTATGTTTCAGTTGATTAGATGATAACGCATTACACACCACGATATGAGTAAATATTTGTGGTTCTATCAGTGGTGCGCTTTAGGGTCATGCGCAGGAGTCTTGTGTCAGGAACGTCATTAGGGAGTAGCCCACACCCCCACGGTAGCGACCCCACCACCACGTTCACCTAGGTGAGTCCTCCAAGGATGAATTGTGACCAAACACCCCGCAAATATATGTCTTTGGACTCATTAAGAGATAACTCAACCTCAAGCGTCACATGGAGAGCACTTACACCATAGGAATGGGATCTGGAAAAATTTCCGCGATAATAAATTTAATCTTGCTCTTCCAAATCACCCATTTATGTAACGCCCCGCTCCCGGATACCGAGCCCTTATCCGGAAGAGAAACGTTCGGCGCGTATAGCATTAAATAAATCTAATATTATACGCAAGCCTCTACGTCGTCGTATCAAAATAAAAGCAAACGGAAGCTAAAAAGACTCGGGTAAAAACATAAAAGCTACTATGAATAGAAATTAACCATACTAAAGATGGATAGACAAATTACAACGACGAATAATCCAAATACTTATACAATACGAGGTCTTAAGAGTACAAGTACAACAAATCTAAGTAAAAGAATACAACTAGTCTAGTACAACCTCTACAAGAAAGAATTAGAAGTTCCGTCAAGACTCCAAGTCTTCAAAACTCATCATCAACACTTGATCTACCTGCTCGTCTTCTCACCCCACAATGCATACAAACATAAAATGCAAAGGAGGTAAGTACAAAGTACTCAGTAAAAGTGAGAAGCTATGACAACAATTATAATTTATAAAGAAAATATATTTTAATCGTTTAGTTATTTATGTGTGACCGACTCAATCTAGGGTTCATTTCATGTCCATCAACATGAATTGACTAAACGTTTCTAACTTAGCTTATCTTTGTTACATCATGAATAACAAGGGCACTACGCCTAGTAATAGGATGTACTAGGACAATCGGGTGCAACCTACTTAGAGACACGCTCTAGTAGCCCCGGGAATATCCGAGTCCCGATAGTGTGATGACCGGCGAGTGCACCGACGCTTTATCCGGCCAATCGATTGACCGGCGTGGGTACGCCTACTTTGTCCGGTCGAGAGAACACATCGCGATATTGTACTATGCCTTACCAAGCATTGCATGATGTTTAAGATTTTAAACTAACACATACGTTCGATTAGATGTTTAACTAGCCACCTAAGTGTTTTCACATAAGCTCCCTCACATCTCCTACTCTCGTACTTAGACCCCTAGACACGGACGAGTCCTAGCAATTACACGTACATCGATAAACCCTAGTTTATCGAAGCACAAGGCAAATCCGAAGCTTTCGACGGTCCCACCTTTCTTCTTTTTAGGGAATCCATGTGGTGCCGGAACTAAACGCATCAAAAGCTAATTCGAGCTTTGTCACATTTATACCATATTAACATTTCATGTTTGAAGGTTTAAAATGATCAAAACATGCTTATAACACTAAAACGATAAAAACAAGTAAAAGGAATTAAAAACGAGTTCGGACGCCCGTTTGGAAGCACGGACGCCCGTCCACTTAAAACCGCTACATCCCGAATCAAAATTAACACCTCGGACGCCCGTCCGGAAAATCCGGACGCCCGTCCGAAATGCAACCAAGGCGGACGCCCGTCCACGTGGAGCGAGACGCCCGTCGACACGGGTTTCGACTAGAACCCTAAAATCTTCGTCTTGCGATTTCTAAATCGTTTCTAACCCAATTATCAGCAAAATAAGCACAGTAAAGCCTAGAAAACCATATCTAAGCATACCATATCATCCATAGTCATTGATCAATCCAAAGGCTCATCTTTCTAACATCAAAACACCTCTAAGTTTAATCTAAACCCTATAAACGATAATTGAAATCATAGGAAGAGCCTCTTACCTTAAAGGCCTGCAAAACCAACAGCAAAACACCAAGCAATCGCAACAATTGTTGATCCTCAACCCCCAAAACCTATTTGATCAACAAAAACCCTAAAACCCTATTTTTCCTTTCAAAAACGAAACTGAAAAAGTGCCATAAACCGCAGATTACCTGGGTTAACTGCCACGAAACTATTTTTAGAACAATCTACGTTCCAAGACGATCGTTTCGACTACTCATGGCTGCGAAACAGAGCTACGGATTAAAAGATACGAATTTTCCAAGAATCGGATTCTACGAATACCAAAACTAGGGCTAAACTGAAAACTTACGGATCAAGGATATTTTATTTTCCAAAGTTGCGTCTCCTCGCGCTGATCACTTTTCTCTCTTGCGGCATCTTGATCAGATGAACGGATTGATCACACGGTTGAAGTTTTCGTTCTGTCTTTCTCTGGCATCTCCTGCGTTGTTTTGTTCTTCTGTGCGCCGTTCCTCTTCTTTTTTTTTTCGAATATGCGTGTGAAGTAATGAGGGAATAATTGGGATTATCTCTTTTTATAGCCAATAATTAAATCCTTTATAATTAATAGCTAAAACCTTTTAATTAAATCCCTTTTATTCAAATAAATAGGATAAATAACAATTAGGTCATAGTAAATACGCCCAATGACTATTTTACCCTTTTACGAAAAGTCGGGATGTTACATTCCTCCCCCCCCAAGAGGAGTTTCGTCCTCGAAACTCGAATGTAACCGGGAGGTGCTTGAACTCGGACTTTGCGAAGCGTTTCTTCTCTTAGCTCGTACGGTCTTCTTCTTCTTCCATCTTCCAACCCTTCCACTGTCTTGAGCTATCTCGAGGTGGCGACGATCTACTTCAATCTTTCGTTGACTTGCCGTATCAAATCGGTCTTGTATTCTCGTTGTCGCTCCACTTCATCCTAGAAACTCGTGTTCTTCTATCTCTATCTTCATGAAAGATTTCCGGCGATCTTGTTCCAACTCTTGTACATCTTAGTCGCTCCGAGATGAATTGTAATTGCCATCCCGGGTTCTCATTCTTCTTTGTCCTTCCCAATCTTCCGCAATCGGTACCCAAAGCGATTCCGATTCCAATGGTTGTCATCTTCATCTAACTTGTGACCATTGGTGGTTTGGCTCCGACCACCGACTTGTAACTTGGAGACAACTGGATCTTTGCCTTGTTTCATCATGAACTCATCAACTGTCTCGAATCTTGCAATCATCGGTTTACCATTCTTTGCTTGCTCCTGCTGACCTATGTCCTGAGCGCTTGAGCTTCCCAACTGACTCACAGCTTCCTGGCATACTCGACTTCCTTCGATCTCAACTACCATCATGGTACCACAAGCTTGCTGAAGAACTGCAAGGATCCTGGTTGTAGGATTTCTGAGACTTCTTGGGGATAGAGAACATGCTTTGCCATACCTTTTTCTCTGGAGGTCTGATCCAATCCTTGTGCCAATTAGGGTTAGCTCGAAAAAAAAAAAAAGAAGTTGGGAAGTGACAAGCTGGGTACCGGAGTGGTACGTCAACTAGGTAAGCCAAGGAAGGGTACAATTGCTCTTGAAATAAGAAAGGTTGCTCGGGTTACAAGCAAAACAAGATGATTCCGTGTTGGGGAAGAAGTGAAGGTGGTTCTAGAATGAAGAAGGGGGCACTGTATCACAATACAAAAGATAGCCACCAGAAGGAAAACAAAGGAACACCTTGCAGATGAAATTCTTTTGAGGGAGTGGAATTCCGCAAGATACGGTGGTCTACAAAGACTTCAGAGGCAACTGAAAAGGATGGTAATGAGCTTTCATATAAGCTTTAAGAAAGCGGAGACGTTAAAGGAAACATCACCTGATGGACTTGAAAATAATAACTCCAAAGAAAAGAGAATGCTAAACTTGAGGACATTAGGCAGGTGACCTTGATTGTTAAACACTTGGTTAACAAAATGGATGTTGGCGAACTAGGAAAATCTTCAGTTCACATGAGTTTCGTAGAGGAAACATCACACAACATGAAAACAAAATAAAGGTGCAAGGTCGAGCACCAGAAGGACTGAAAAGGATTTAGAAATCAACAGAGAACAAGAATCTCAACATGAAGGAGCCATGGAGACAAAACGAGTACACCAAAAGGTTTCAGAATAAAATAAACACTTGTCAAGAAGTATCCAAGTTTGCAGTAGTCAAAGAGGGGTTATCTCAAGATTTAAAAGAAGTAGAAATTTCCCTCAAGAAATTGTAAGGGATTAACAAAAGTTTGAATAAGTAAACGGCAACCAAGATTTTGAATGTAGGGGAAACGACACTTAAGAACTGTCGGATAAAGTTTAAAGAAAATAGACTTTCAACCAAGTATGATAGAATTGTGATAGAAATGCCATAACGAAAAGTGGAAAGTCAAAATGGTGTATATGATAGTTCATGGATCTAAATGGCACGAAAGAGAGTTAAAGCCGAAGGGTACAAGGTACAATAATCGAAACGGAGATCAAAAGTTTAGGAACTCAAAAGTCGGTTGGCTAGTTAGGTTCGAAGGCACCTTGGCAAAAACTACCTTCTAGTTGAAACTAGTCTAGCATAAAACGCTAGAAGGTTAAAGATAAGTAACTGAAGATAGATGTCAAGATAGGGTTAAAGGTCCCAGCTGGTAAGAAGATGAGATGCATACTTCGAAAGAATAAGTAGCATCACCAAAATCAACACTACCCTTAGAAGGGAAGCTGAGAATAAACACAAGTAAGAAAAATGTTCTGACCTCATAAGGCTTAGTAAAACTTGAATTTGAAATGAAGGATGGGAGTGTGACACTTGCGGTTCGAAGAGATCTTGTTTCTTGATTTGAAAAGAAAGAAGGCATGAATTTGCTCAGAAGAAGGGCTCAATGTGATATATTTCTGAGGTAATTCATGACAACAAGTGGAGAGAATTTGTTGAGTTTAAAGATCTCAAGTGAGGGATTACATGAGAAACAAATTACTAGAAAAAGGTATAATTACAACGGGCACAACAAGGGTCGAACAACAAGCATGGCATGCTTTGGAGGATAGCATCTTGGTTATTGTTTATAACGCAAAAGAAACAACAATGTTAACTTTAACGATTCCTACTAAAAGGTTTAACTCAGAAGGAGGTCAAACTTCGAGGAACTACTAAACATGAAAATCATAACTTACTACCCTCTTAGCCCAAATCCCAAGTCGAGGATGTGAAAAATTCCTTTTTGGTTGCTGTGTATGATATTTACTCCGGATCTGACATTATCAGTTTTTACAGAACAAAGGAAGAGGAATTTGAGCATGATACAAAGAGATAAGAGTTAGATACTAGAGTTTTCTAGATGATATAAAAATTTTAAAATTTTTGGATGGAAATAACTTGGTCAAAAACATTTATTTCTGATAATTGCACAAGCTGTCAGAATTTCCAGATTCATAAACACTGAGTTGAATTGCAAATTGATATCAAACGAAAAAGAATCTGAACTTAATTCCAAAAGGAAAACTGTAGATAAAAGTCTTATCTACAACATATCAAAAATTCAGATCATTTGAAGGTGTTTAACCTGTTCAAAACAGAAGAAGAAGCGAAAGTGCTGCTGCAGATTTTCTGGACAGAGTGTCCAGCATAAACACGAACTTTCTGAAAAATCCATAACTATTATCGAGTTGATGTAAAAAGAGAAATTGTAGATAAAACAGTAATCTATTTTGCTGAAAATTTTCAGAATTTTTTAGAGTAGTGGAAGACTGTCTTATGTTAAAGGGAAAACACAGAACGAAGTATTCACTCATGTTGGATAAAGCCAAACACGAGAATGACGAGAAGTATGTGCCAAAGTAAGAGACCTTTAACACTATTAGTTGAAACGACTGAAAAGTATTTGGAAGGAATAGAATTACACATTGAGTTCGTGTAGAATCCATCTCAAGCAAAGAAAAGGTCAAAGAATGTTGATGAACTCAAACCAAGTGATGGTGAAAAGAGAAAGCGGAGGATTTGTAGAGTTGAATCAAGTATCATTCTCTACAAAGTTAGGCCAAGATATAAGCAAACTTAGATATTCGTGTGTAGAGAAGGTGAAGAGATTTCAATAGGGAAAGTAAGGAAAAAGGAAATCAACCAAGAGGACCTCGACTTTAAGGTGTAGGCATAAAACTCCGATCCCAAAGCTTTACTTAAAACGGTTTCATTTAATCCTATGTGACCGCTTACGGTTTGGAAACTTCAAAATAAAAGAGAGTTTCTAATGAAGATCCTAGGAGGAACAAAACCTAAGGTGATCACATAAAAGATGTGAACTGGGAACTCAACATAACCTTCGTCTCGAAAGACTCCTCACTAGGTCTTGATAACTTGACCACGGTTTAAGGATTCTTAGTCATAAGAGGATTACCACCAAGCTCAAGTTCTAAAAGGTCTAAAGGATTCTTATCTTAGAGGAAGAGATGCCTAGAACGAAAGGACGCTTCTCTCGATACCAACCGTAACGCCCCGCTCCCGGATACCGAGCCCTTATCCGGAAGAGAAACGTTCGGCGCGTATAGCATTAAATAAATCTAATATTATACGCAAGCCTCTACGTCGTCGTATCAAAATAAAAGCAAACGGAAGCTAAAAAGACTCGGGTAAAAACATAAAAGCTACTATGAATAGAAATTAACCATACTAAAGATGGATAGACAAATTACAACGACGAATAATCCAAATACTTATACAATACGAGGTCTTAAGAGTACAAGTACAACAAATCTAAGTAAAAGAATACAACTAGTCTAGTACAACCTCTACAAGAAAGAATTAGAAGCTCCGTCAAGACTCCAAGTCTTCAAAACTCATCATCAACACTTGATCTACCTCGCTCGTCTTCTCACCCCACAATGCATACAAACATAAAATGCAAAGGAGGTAAGTACAAAGTACTCAGTAAAAGTGAGAAGCTATGACAACAATTATAATTTATAAAGAAAAGATATTTTAATCGTTTAGTTATTTATGTGTGACCGACTCAATCTAGGGTTCATTTCATGTCCATCAACATGAATTGACTAAACGTTTCTAACTTAGCTTATCTTTGTTACATCATGAATAACAAGGGCACTACGCCTAGTAATAGGATGTACTAGGACAACTGGGTGCAACCTACTTAGAGACACGCTCTAGTAGCCCCGGGAATATCTGAGTCCCGATAGTGTAATGACCGGCAGAGTGCACCAGACGCTTTATCTGGCCAATCGATTGACCGGCGTGGGTACAGTCTACTTTGTCTGGTCAGAGAACACATCGCGATATTGTACTATGCCTTACCAAGCATTGCATGATGTTTAAGATTTTAAACTAACACATACGTTCGATTAGATGTTTAACTAGCCACCTAAGTGTTTTCACATAAGCTCCCTCACATCTCCTACTCTCGTACTTAGACCCCTAGACACGGACGGAGTCCTAGCAATTACACAGACATCGATAAACCCTAGTTTATCGAAGCACAAGGCAAATCCGAAGCTTTCGACGGTCCCACCTTTCTTCTTTTTAGGGAATCCATGTGGTGCCGGAACTAAACGCATCAAAAGCTAATTCAGAGCTTTGTCACATTTATACCATATTAACATTTCATGTTTGAAGGTTTAAAATGATCAAAACATGCTTATAACACTAAAACGATAAAAACAGTAAAAGGAATTAAAAACAGTTCAGACGCCCGTTTGGAAGCCTGGACGCCCGTCCACTTAAAACCGCTACATCCTGAATCAAAATTAACACCTCAGACGCCCGTCCAGAAAATCCAGACGCCCGTCTGAAATGCAACCAAGGCAGACGCCCGTCCACATGGAGCAGACGCCCGTCTGACCTGGGTTTCGACTAGAACCCTAAAATCTTCGTCTTGCGATTTCTAAATCGTTTCTAACCCAATTATCAGCAAAATAAGCACAGTAAAGCCTAGAAAACCATATCTAAGCATACCATATCATCCATAGTCATTGATCAATCCAAAGGCTCATCTTTCTAACATCAAAACACCTCTAAGTTTAATCTAAACCCTATAAACGATAATTGAAATCATAGGAAGAGCCTCTTACCTTAAAGGCCTGCAAAACCAACAAAAAACACCAAGCAAGCGCAACAATTGTTGATCCTCAACCCCCAAAACCTATTTGATCAACAAAAACCCTAAAACCCTATTTTTCCTTTCAAAAACGAAACTGAAAAAGTGCCATAAACCGCAGATTACCTGGGTTAACTGCCACGAAACTATTTTTAGAACAATCTACGTTCCAAGACGATCGTTTCGACTACTCATGGCTGCGAAACAGAGCTACGGATTAAAAGATACGAATTTTCCAAGAATCGGATTCTACGAATACCAAAACTAGGGCTAAACTGAAAACTTACGGATCAAGGATATTTTATTTTCCAAAGTTGCGTCTCCTCGCGCTGATCACTTTTCTCTCTTGCGGCATCTTGATCAGATGAACGGATTGATCACACGGTTGAAGTTTTCGTTCTGTCTTTCTCTGGCATCTCCTGCGTTGTTTTGTTCTTCTGTGCGCCGTTCCTCTTCTTTTTTTTTCAGAATATGCGTGTGAAGTAATGAGGGAATAATTGGGATTATCTCTTTTTATAGCCAATAATTAAATCCTTTATAATTAATAGCTAAAACCTTTTAATTAAATCCCTTTTATTCAAATAAATAGGATAAATAACAATTAGGTCATAGTAAATACGCCCAATGACTATTTTACCCTTTTACGAAAAGTCGGGATGTTACAATTTAATAGCTTCGTTTTTACCCGTTGAACTTCGTTCATGGGATCGCCATACCTCCGAAGACGGGAATCCACTGTGGTGATTTAATTAATAGGCTCCAATCCCATTTCCCTCGATGTTTTAATAACTTGCTGACGCGTCAGTCTTTTTTAGTTTTATTTTTATAAGCGGATCCGTAACGTCATTTTCAGATATTATGCTCAGCAAACTTTCATGATATCGCTCCACCATCCAAGGTAAAGGAACAACCACTAGTTGACCTTGTCTCTTGAGAATCAGCTAGCCAAATCGCATCATTGTACCTTTCCAAAACATAAGGAAAACCAGAATGTTTAATAGAATAATTCATAGTTCTCTTTAAATATTAAATAAGCATTCTAATGCATCCCAATGAAACGCATTTGGATTACGAATATATCTTGCCAACAAAAGAAATAAACTTATTATTTCTAATCAACTTTATTCCCAAAATAAAGTCAACGGACTTAGATCTTTTGTATCAAAATAATGTTATAAGAAGGTCTTTTCTCTCGTTGATAATATCATTATTATTACCAAAAATTAAAATGTCATCAACATACAGACACAAAATAATATAGCTATTATTGACATTTTTAATATAAACACGCTTATCACCTTTATTATTATGAAGGCCATTTGATAACATAACAGCACAACCAACAATAGCATAATAATATTATTAGGAATTTCGCAAGCTTCAAAATTGAAGACCAAAAAATTATAAGTAGCACTATTTAAATAGTACCCAACAAAAAACACAACCAATAGATGAGAGTTTTTTTTTATTTTATTTTATTTTATAGTTGTAGGAATATTAAACTTTGCAAGACACCCCCACACTTCCAAATATTTAAGTGAAGGGTTTTATTTTATTTTTTTGCCAATGTTCATAAGGTGTTTTATCGAAATTCTTATAAGGAACTCTATTTAGAATAAAGCAGGCAGAATATAATGCTTCACCCGAACAATTTTAGGCAAGCCAAGAATTAAGCAACATAGCATTCACCATGTCTAATAAAATCCTATTTTTTCTTTCCGCAACACTGTTTGATTCAAGGGAATTATCAGGTGTCACTTCATGTCCGACACGACAAATTACAAAAATCGACCATTTCATTAGAGCTCAAATTTTTATATTCTATTCTAGTTGATTTTCTATTTCACCTTTATACTCCTCAAACTCATCAAACAAATACTTTTGGCATTAATTAAATAGACATAGCAATGTTCTAAAAAGTCATCAAAAGAGGTAATAGAATATTGATTATCACCATGACAAAATATTATTCCTATCACATAATATTACTATGAATTAATACAAGCAATTTAGTTTCTCTTCCAACAAATTTATTCAAGGCTATTTTGTTTGCACACAATTTTAACATTTTTCTTGATTAATAGTAAAACTTGGATCAAGATCTTAAGTCGATCACCATCCATTTAATAAAGCCACGATTAACATGAATAGATATAGCATGCCAAGTATCACAACATTCAACATTTACAACTAGCAAATTAGAAATTTCATTATTAGGAAAAGACATCAAATTATAAACAAAACAAATCATTCAACATAAAGTCTTTACCAACAAAATTGGCCATGTCTAACAATTACAACCTTAGTGGATTCAAAACAATCTTATAACCATTCATAACAAATAGTTGTTGCCAGTAAAGGAAGTTTACCATCAAAATTTTCAGGCTTTGTGGAAAAGGAAGAAAAACAATACATATTTACCAATTACAAAAATAAATACCAATTCTTTTTTATCGGAAAAATTATATATCTGTAATTTTATATTCTGAACAACGTGACTGTGCTTAAGCAGTCACAAACTCCTATTTAGAAAATTACTTTTTCCATTTTTTTTTCTGTTAAAAAAAATGTTTTTAGGTTAGTCTAAATCTTTCTAAAAAAAAATACCTCGGCAGCCAAAAGGCAAAATATGAATCAATTTTCCTTTTCTATTTGCAGTATCAAGTTCTTCAACTCAAATATCACCAAGCAAAAAAAGTACTATCCACATACAAGAGTTGAGCCAAAAAAGGACATTAAAATTCACCTTTCGATATCTATATATTTTTAATTTGATTTCTTTTGAGGACAAACGACTGTTTTTCAACAATCGACTTTTACTCTCTAAACTTGTTGGACAATAATTGTCAAACCATAAAAACAGCTCAAACATCAAGAGAAATGGTTTACATCAGCAACAACAAAATATATAATAAACAACAATAATAAAGTGCTAAAAATAATAGAGTGAAGTATAGAAAAAGCCTGGGTCGAAGCACGCAGTGGTGCTATCTTTAGAAAGTAAAATGCCCCACTACACTGGTAAAATAATTTAGTGCGTTGCTTTCCCAAGATTCGACAACTCGTTGATACTGTCGTGTGTAGCGAGAAGTATCCCGAACCACCATTTACTCAATGCTCAATATTTGTAAAAGAGTAAAATATATATTTGTATATATAATTATATATATTTGTTCTCAGTATATATATATATAGTATATAAATTGTGAAAGCAATTGCAGTCTTGAAACCACAATTCCAAAGCGACAAAGAGGAGAAATAGTATAGCTTTAGTCTGATAATTTTCTACTGCAGAGAAAGCAAAATAAAGGTTTCCTTTTATATAAGAAAAAAGAGAGATAAACTCAATCATGTTATGAAATAATATCATTGATGGATTATCTATTATTCTGATTGATTTAAGTAGATTTGTGATTAATTCAGATTATTGTGTTCACATTGTAATCTCTACTATAAATACCCCCTTATATCATTGGAATAAGATACAAGCAATTCTCTCTTCTTCTATACTTGTATTTTGTCTTGTTCTTCCTCCAATATTTTCTTAGTTTTATAACACGTTATCGGCACGAGTCTCTAACCACGTCTCAAATCATCAAAATTGTTTTGATGAAGTTTGGCAACCTTCGAGAAAAAAAAAAACAAAAAGCCCCACAAGAATCACCATTCATAGATTGTCAGAAGGACTCAAGTCGATCAATTGATATATCTTATATCTACACATCTCGATATAGGTAAACATTAAGGTAAAAATTTGATTTATTTAAATTATTTATCGTGATCAATTCTATTATTTTATAGATATATATATATTGATGCTAGTGGTATTGACATCATCAAATCATGATGGATCAAGTCAATACCACGTAAGAAAAAGATATGAGTAATACTCATCGGTGATATGAAGCCTTGATGGCTATATTCTTTAGACAAAAGAGTTTGTCTTTGTGCAAATTGAAAAAGGAGGTATGATCACATGAAGTTGATCAATGTTTGAAATGAGCATATAATGGATTAGAAATCCATATGAAAATAGAAAGCTCGTAAAAGTGAATATAAAATTCACATAAGTGGGCATGTCAAAAACCGATGAAAGTGAATATAAAATTCACATAGATAAATTTCAGACATGTCGAAATATCGCGAAAGTGAATTTGAAATTCACAGGAAAAAAAAAAGTACAGACATGTCATTCATATAAATAAAAAGTAGGACCTGAGGTCTATAGAGAAAAACATGTTCCACGAGTGATCTGAAATTCGAGAGATAAGAAATCTACGAATATATCATGAGATTTCATGACAATAATCGATGAAAAAATTAAATCACTTTTTATCATGATGATATGCTCCTGAAGCAGCAATATCGATCAAAGTAATTTATGATGTATATGAAATTGATTATGATTTCGTATCATGAATGAAAAAAATAATAATCCACTGAATGTGGAATTATATATGAAAGTAAATAATGAGTCACCATTGATATGACTAATGATTCCTGACCGAATTATGAGAGCTCATACTTTATAAATAACGTGACTCAGTTTATAAATATTTGGAAATATTTGGTTACGGTAGTGGAGGAGGACATGGTTGATACAATCCTCACAAAATTATTTTTATATGATTAAAACAATAATCATGACAAGAAACAAAGTAATTTTTCAGAAGGTTACGCCACATGTCAGAGTTAGTGGCGATTTACAGAAATTGTTTATACGATATATTTAAACTTAAGCATCGTTTATTAATTATTAAATTGTCTCTTGTCTTGGCCTTATTTTGATACAGCTAAAGTATTTTGTGATATATAAATAGTAGTTATGGAATTTTATTTTATCGATTGTGTATAATTGATACGTGTGACTAGTATTCTTCAAAAAGGAAAAAGGAAAATAATTGTATCATCATGTATTTTTGGTAAGTAAATCTTGTTATTTGACCACAATAATAATATATGATTCTCAATCGCTGGATTAATCAACATGTATATTACTTTTGCAATCATATTCATATTAATTAAAGTCATTTTAAATAGTTAAAATTAAATAGATTATATTTTACATGATTGTGTACGTAGTTGTGTTAATCACTTACATGGTGCGCATATATGATCTTTATATTGATACGACGTGAGAATGTTTTATACGCTGCTTTATAATTTATCAATATATTTTTCACTATAAAGTTGATATGATATGAACACATGATATTTCCATATCATTTAGTTAATTGGATTGATATTAAACATAACTTTACAATATTTGCATGATCATTGCGGTAATTAATGCATTCGTTGTATTTTTGGCAACTACATTTGCAATAATTTCAATAAACAAAATCATATTTGTTAATTTAATGAAAAGATTTTATTGACAATAAAAATAGTGATCATCATTAATGTGATTATCTATACACATGTTTATTACAACAGAAAAATATTCAACCTGCGGTTTTTTTTTTTAAAAATGAATACCATGTATATGGTCTTTGATTGTAAGGCGCATTCGCTCTATATTGTTATTATATTCAAAATTTGTTGTCTAGTTGTGATAAGAATGAATATGACAACATATTATAGTGCTTTATTGGTGAGTGAAATTATTCATAATGATTGATTCATGAATTGTAATACTTTGGATAATTGTCACTCGGATCCACTAGCATTTACAACATCAATTTAATTTGCTTGAATTGATACATAATGTAATTTTCTATTTAAAATAATTAATCATTGTAATTCATTTATATTATGTGACAATTGTTATATTTTGAAAAATTAATTGCTCATTTCGTTCTAAGGAAGAAATGGAGTCGGAGCATGAGAGCAATTAAATTGCCTCATCGATAGTGCGACACGCACATTATATTGAGAAACAAGTTCTCAAAAGTATTAATGAGAGATGCATATGGTAATGCAACATGCAAGTGCTATATTGAAACAAAATTGTTTGAAATAAAGCACTATGCTCTCTCAAGTCTCGATTTTTTTGAGTAATATGGGTGTTATATCGAGATCGAAATATTTGCTTTATATACTATTTCCCGATGAAATGTGTATAAATAATGTGTTTGAAAATAATGAGATATGTCCATTCCACGAAGAGAATGTGCGATATACTACATGCATCATTTAAAACAATGATATATGTATCATATTACATGTGATGCATCACAATCATTCTGTGAAATGAATGCGACAAAATTAAGTATTTAAGATGCATATAGTGATTCGAATATTGTGGTTATAAACATTCTTTATGTGAGAATCCACTAGAATTGGGATGGTGATTCAAGAAAATTGGTATAACTCGATACATTGTATTCATAATTGTGAGAACGGATATAATATCTCTATATGAGACAAAATTTCTCCACAAATCGAAAAAGATAAAAGAAGTTTGTTGATACCCGCATAAGAGGATCTCACATTAAAATGTTGAATCCGTCACGGGTTATTTCAAATTTTTGACATATCAATTATGAGAAAATGTTGTCCGAGAATGAGGGGAGGAAAACCCAATATGAATTATATCTCGTGACAAACTTCGACATAAATGAACTATGAGTTCACATATCATTCATTGATATCAAACCCATGAAGGGTAGATTTTATGCACATTTTGCATATATCAAATATTTTCCGAGAAAGAGGGAGAAACGAACCAAAAGTTCGTTGTCTCATTCTAGTGATTTCTCTAAATATAACGTGAATTTTTTCGAACGATTCTTGAAGAATCTAAAATCACATAGTGATATAGTAAATCGCATGAAGCGAATAAAAAAGCATCAATGTATAGCTCGGTGCTACATGTTCGATGAAGATCGATTCTCGGCATTAGGGGGAGATAAAGAAAATCTCATGTTAGAATAAAAGAATGCCGAGAAATTTTAACAAGATAAACGATCTTCCACGCATCGCTTAATCGAATGCGAAAATAATCTTACTTGTAGTATTTAACAAGTAATATGCCAGATGCCTATATTGAAATTAAATGAGTGATTATTTATAAATGCACCAACAGTATGATTAAAGATATTTCGCTACGCCAGAAGCGTAGAAGACCGATCGGTGTTAAAGATAAAAATCCGCGGAAGAATGATCAATTTATTATTGATATTCAGTCACTCATGAAATCTCTTAAAGAGATTCGTCTTGTAGACGAAAACCCCAAAACAAAAATTGCACGTGCATCAAATGATTAAATATTGGGGTTGCGGAACAACCAATCCATACATTGATAAGGAATTGGTTTATGCTAATATCGAATTAGCAATGAATTTTATGGGAGAAGTTATAATAAAATATAATAGTCGTCGACGACATATTTGCCTCTTTAATTGCTATTATTATATCTGGATCCAGTACCTAAGTCATTCGCAGAGTGCCATAAACACTCAGACTAGGTAAAAATGAAATAAGCAATTGAGGTTGAGTTTGAATTGGAAATATTTGTTTGTTAATGATCAAATATATTCTCCCATTATAGATAATATAATGTTCCGCTAACTAATATATCTGGCAGTAACTTTATGTCATGACGGTATATTTATGGGTCGTTGGACATTAATATTGATATGAAAATCCTTGGTGGATTTCAAAAATAAATTAATATGACAATCGCAACATGCAAATGGTTAAGGTCATTAACATTCGTGTTGAATATAGTATGACCAAATTGAGTAGATTCCTATTGAGAAATGAATATATAAGTAATGCATGGTTAATGTCATAAATTTTAAGGAATTACGATGCATGATAGTGAAAATATATGCATGCAAATTTCGATTATATTACTTCCCCCATTATTTAGCTGATTACAGTGTTAATTGTGTTGCATGTGTTGCACAAGTGAGTAGTGGGAATGACACTTATTAGCCCCTACATTTGACTATCCAATAAACTCTAAAAGAGAGTGATATGCAAAAGTACGCTCTAGTGACAATCTCATAGATTTGTTCACTAAGATTATTCCTACATCGGTTTTGGATAATAAGTGTTTATAATAATGGAATGCGTACATTTGAAAGATAGTTGTCGTCAGGAAGAGCGACAACTTCAAAACTTTTGTGTGGATTTGGTCTTAAAACCAATGATTGTACTCTTTTTCCCTTTAACCAAGTTTTTCCCAAAGGGTTTTCTTAGTTAAAGGTTTTTAATGAGGCGATCGGTGCAACACATAGAAACGCATATGTCATGAACTATTTACCTTGTCTAGTTTTTTTCCCACCGGGTTTTTCTAACAAAGTTAATAGTACATGACATATACGTTATGCAACTACGATCGAGACAATCAATTCTACCATTTATTCATTGAGACATTGTCTAGATGAGAATGAAAATCATTTAACTGCACTATATGAAGACAATGCATCTTGCATATCTCAATTGAATTGGGCTATATTAATGGGGATAGAACAAAACATATTTCACCCAAGTTATTCTTTACTCATGATTTGCAAAAGAATGAGGAGATTGATGTGCAACAGATCCGGTCAACCGATAATTATTTATCAAGACAGTGTCGACTGCAACATTTGAAAGACCATTGAAGAGCATTGGGATGCAGCAATTGAAATATCGAAATTGACGCTTGGTTCGGGGGAGTAAATCAACCGATAAATATGTACTCTTTTTCCTTAACTAAGATTTTTTTCCCACTTTGGGTTTTCTCTTAGTAAGGTTTTAATGAGGCATATCATATCTCGTTGTATGTTTAAATAATAGATATCCAAGGGGGAGTGTTATGAAATAATATCATTGATGGATTATCTATTATTCTGATTGATTTAAGTAGATTTGTGATTAATTCAGATTATTGTGTTCACATTGTAATCTCTACTATAAATACCCCCTTATATCATTGGAATAAGATACAAGCAATTCTCTCTTCTTCTATACTTGTATTTTGTCTTGTTCTTCCTCCAATATTTTCTTAGTTTTATAACAAATCAACTAATATCTTTAAAATATCAGATTTTGTGAGATATTATAAACAACCATCACGCCATATCATGCCTAGTTTATAGGAGAAATTATCTGATATTTAGAAAAGGTCAAACGAATTAATTAAAGAAATATAGCATACAATTTATTTTTAATTTAAATGTATCCTTTAAAAATAATATAAAGTTTAAAATCAATAAATATTTCCAACACATGATGATGGCAAGGTAGAGACTTTTAGGGGTATAGAAGCACAAAAAGATGGTGGGTTTATCAGGCAAATATTCATCTTAAAGTGAGAATATATCTTCAGCTTTTTGGCCTTTTATTTCCATTGCATGTAACCTTGTTCCTGCTGTTAGTTCAACATTTTTTATTTTAACTTCTCAAGTATTGATAATGCCAATCATGTCCTATCCATAATCCATATGTCCAGAAGGATGAGCCTTTAAAGGCTAGAATTTGCAGATGCTAGTTGTTTGTTTGATTCCATAATGTCTATAAATGAAAATGACTTGCTAGCATAATCATTCTTCGTGAAAAGAAATAGATCCAACATCATTAATCAGCCTTTTATCACTCTGTATAGATTTTTTTTAAAAGAGGTTCTTTTGTAGGCTTTGAGTTCATTGAACTCTGGTTATGATTGTAAATCTTTTGATACTGTGTACAAAATCTTCACTCATTTATATATCTACAGTCTTAATTAATTGCTTTTTTTTGTTTTTTTGTTTTTTTTTTGTATTCTTGGCACATGACATGATTATAAATCCACTTTGTTATAAAAATTAAGTATGTCATAAGGATCAAACATTAGCAAACTAACGCACTGTGATACTGTTAGTGTGTTCTTGTGTTTGAATGTGATACTGATACTGATACTGTAATACTGATACTGTTATTGTGTTATGGTGCTGAGGTCGACGCATTGAAACCGAAGGCGGAGATCTACGAGCTAATGTTCCAAGAAGAGGCTAATGGTTATGGCTTTGAAATGCTTTAAAAAGAGGTGTGATGTGGTGCTTGTGGCTATCAAGAAACAGAATCATTGTGATACTGATACTGTGATACTGATACTGTGATACTGATACTGTTATTGTGTTATGGTGCTAAGATCGACGCATTGAGACCGAAGGCGGAGATCTACGAGCTAATGTTCCAAGAAGAGGCTAATGCTCCTTGGTAATTATGTGTGAATTGAGATAGAATACAAATGTTAAATCGTTTGGTGTAGAGGTTGACTTTATTGAGAAAATGTTAAACCATTTGATGTAAAGTTGGAGAAGAAGATGATTGTAGCAATCGACATTGTCGAGATTTTTAGGTGCTTAGATAATCATTTCCTTGATGTAACTTAATTATCATATATGTTGATGTTAAAGTTGTTTATCATATATGTTGTACTTTTTTTTCCATTGTGATTGAATGTGTTAATTGTGATTGAATGTGTTATTTCAAAATACACAATTTTTGGGTGTTAATGTGATTACATTATTGTCCAAATGATTTTTAGTTTACGGTTTGTTTCTGTTTTAATCCATAAAGGAGTATAAGTTGTCGGTGTTGTTGTAAAGCTTGTCGAGTCCAGGATTTTTGGCTAATCGTATACTATTAATGGTATTGATAATGATAATGGTGTCATTGTGTTTGTTAATAAAACGTGTTAATGTGATACTGTTATTGTGATACCGATACTGTGATATTGATACTAATACTGTGATACTGATACTGTTTTAGTGTAAAGGAATCTTATGAGATCTTAAAATGAAGAGAAAAATAAAATATAAACTTTGGTGAAATAATTTTGATGATCGGTGTTCTAAATCAAAAGTTACGGTCGTTTATAAGAAAAACGCTCTGAATAATGCAAATGTTTTTTCGGCTTTCAAAATTTACGTCGAAAGGATATCGTATGAAATCTCAAAATAAAGAGCAAAAAAATATGAATTTTGGTAAAAAAATTTGATGATCGGAATTCTGCGTCAAAAGTTACAGTTGTTTTAAAAAAAAGAGCAACATGAATGTAATGAATCAGTTTCTTGCATCTGTGTCGCGCGCTACTTCATAATAAGAGTAATTTTGTCCGTCTGAATTTTTTGTCCTTTTTACAACTAAAAAAAGAGGTATATCCTGTTTTATTTTGTATTAAAAAGTGAATTTTTGGCTCATTCCCTGTATTTTCTTTTGGCATCCATTATTATTATTATTATTATTATTATTATTATTATTATTTTCAAATTCAACTGAAAGAGATAAGTTGCAACATCATACATAATCTTACTAAACACATCACCGAAAAAAGATGTGGATACACTAGCTATTGGAGAAGCTCTCCAGAATATGAACAAACAAAAAAATGCAAAAGGTTACGTTCACCGACTATCTTACAGAAAAACAACCGAAAGTGAATTTTAACCATTTATTCAATAAAAAACAAGACATGATAAAAAATAAAAAATAAAACGAAAGGTAATGATTTGTTTCTGTGATGTTTCGGGAGTCACAAGTCGGTGACTAGCCTTTTCGCAAAAAAAATCACACTCCAGAAAAACCGAAAAGATGTGGGCCGGAAGTCTACATACACGAGCTATTGGAGATGCTCTATATAAAAATAAAAATAAAAATCAGACCCTAGAAGAACCGAAAAAAATATGCGCCGGATACACCAGCTATTGCAGATGCTCTCCAAATATCAACAAACCAACCAATCCTCCGAAACCGGCCTTGTTTGAGGGGAGATAATGTCAAAGATAACGATGAATATCGAGAGAAAAAAAATATATAGTTCTTATAAAGCAATCATTTGATAAGGATGCAACGTATGGGCGAACCTTCTGCACCAAGCAATCTTAAAGGTAGGCAATGCAACGAGTATAATCCCGGCTGTATGTCGTCAAGTTTCAACCCTTCAACTAGGATGATTTCCTAAATAAAAGAAGAGAGAGAGAGAGAATAAGCTACAGATAAAATCAGCATCTAGAAATGCCTAGCAAATCATCAGAGAGTAAGCTACAGATAAGATCATTTTAGTAACTAGAAAACAAAAAATATTACAGCAGTTTTCCCTTTTAGAGGCTGCAATTTTGTCAATCTCTTTGAACATGACTTACTGTTTAAGAAAAAAAGACGTGAAACTTTTACATAGTAATTAATTCCATTCGTGTGGAGACACTACGTAGTTCAATCTGAACCACACAAATTTCATTGTGGAATAAACCACATAGTGTCTCCACATGAATGGAGATACCACACAAAAAAATTCCAAAAAGGACAAGTTAAAGCTCACCCTGCTTTCTAAAAATACAAGGTGAGATGGGATCAAATCGGCGTAGGCTGCGACCGATAAGTAATCAATTCCTGAAATCGCAACAATTGAAATTAAGGGGAGAGAGATTCTTAGTCCTAGTAATGGTTAGAGCTGTTAAACGAACCGAGCGTTCGTGAACAGAGCTCGAACTCGGCTCGATCGTTAGTGATATCGAGCCGAGCTCGATCAGTCTCTCCTGCTCGTTTACTAAACGAGCGAACACGAGCCCCGCTCGTGAATGCTCGATAGTGTTCGCGAACAAAGCTAATGTAATATATATATACACACATTATTACATTAACACATATCTGCATATCCGTAAACCTAAATACCACACTCACACCGCCGCCGCTCTCCCCTCACTTCAGGCCTCAGTTCTCTCACACCTCCTTTACCTGCTTCCTCTTCTATTCTGCCTTCACCTTCTTCAACCTCCTCTTCTCTCCGCCCCTCGGCCGTGTTTTTGAATAGAAGTAGAATGAAATCGATCGGGCTCTTGAAATTTGCGGGGGAGGGGAAATGATTTGATTAAGAGCATTCTAGAGATCCTCCCAAGAAAAAATGGTTGTGCTCCTTCAGGGGTTGCATTTTGTGGAAGAGATTTGAAATTATTCAGGAAAAAGCTTCTATTTTTGGATCTTTCAGAGTTTTAATTGGTACTCTATTGTTACTTAGTACCAACATTGGACATTTTCCTTACCAATTGGTCCTCTGTTATACTTCGTATTAAGGGGGATTGAGGCCCTTATTGAGAATGATTCCGAGAAAGTATTAAAATTCTAATGATGTGTGCATCATGTTATGAATTTGGTTGTCATCTTGGTATGCGGCACATACGCAATTTGTTATTTGTGAGCTTGTTAGCTTAACGATTAGAAATATAGGCGATGCATTTTTTTCTTGAAAGCCGCCGATGCATATGAACATAACGAATGCAATTGTTATAGCAGTCTTTAAATTATATGATCCTTAAGGAATGTTTATCTCTGCTTCCTTGATTTGTTTACTTCACCGGAAGGACTACCACGGTAGAGAGATAGGAATAGTGCTGTTAACGAGCCGAGTCGAGCCGAGTAGCTGATGTTCAAGCTCGAGCTCGTTTATAATCGAGTCAGCTCGAGCTCGCTCGTTAACACAAACGAGCCTAAAAAACCGTTCGAGCTCGGCTCGATAAGGATGGAAAATGTTCGAGCTCGAGCTCGAGATCAAGCTCGCGAAAATGCTCGAACTCGAGCTCGGCTCGTTCAATATTTTTTTTTTTGAGGGTATAATTTTGACTTCCATTCCTATCTCTCTACCGTGGTAGTCCTTCCGGTGAAGTAAGCAAAACAAATCAAGGAAGCAGAGATAAACATTCCTTAAGGATCATATAATTTAAAGACTACTATAACAATTGCATTCGTTATGTTAATATGCATCAAAGCGGCTTTTCAAGAAAAAAATGCATCGCCTATATTTCTAATCGATTAAGCTAACAAGCTCACAAATAACAAATTGCGTATGTGCCGCATACCAAGATGTCAACCAAATTCATAACATGATGCACACATCATTAGAATTTTAATACTTTCTCGGAATCATTCTCAATAAGGGCCTCAATCCCCCTTAATACGAAGTATAACAGAGGACCAATTGGTAAGGAAAATGTCCAATGTTGGTACTAAGTAACAATAGAGTACCAATTAAAACTCTGAAAGATCCAAAAATAGAAGTTTTTTCCTGAATAATTTCAAATCTCTTCCACAAAATGTAACCCCTGAAGGAGCACAACCATTTCTTCTTGGGAGGATCTCTAGAATGCTCTTAATCAAATCATTTCCCCTCCTCCGCAAATTTCAAGAAACCGATCGATTTCATTCTACTTCTATTCAAAAACACGACCGAGGGGCGGAGAGAAGAGGAGGTTGAAGAAGGTGAAGACAGAATAGAAGAAGAAGCAGGTAAAGGACGGTGGTGTGAGAGAACTGAGGCCTGAAGTGAGGGGAGAGCAGAGAGCGGCAGCGGTGTGAGTGTGGTATTTAGGTTTATGGATATGCAGATATGTGTTAATGTAATAATGTGTGTATATATATATATTACATTAGCTTTGTTCGCGAACACTATCGAGCGTTCACGAGCAGGGCTCGTGTTCGCTCGTTTAGTAAACGAGTAGGAGAAACTGATCGAGCTCGGCTCGATATCACTAATGAACGAGTCTGAACGAGCTTAAACGAGCCGAGTTCGAGCTCTGTTCACGAACGCTCGGTTCGTTTAACAGCTCTAGATAGGAATGGAAGTCAAAATTATACCCCTAAAAAAAAATATATTGAACGAGCCGAGCTCGAGTTCGAGCCTTTTCGCGAGCTTGATCTCGAGCTCGAGCTCGAGCTCGAACATTTTCCATCCTTATCGAGCCGAGCTCAAACGGTTTTTTAGGCTCGTTTGTGTTAACGAGCGAGCTCGAGCTGACTCGATTACAAACGAGCTCGAGCTTGAACATCAGCTACTCGGCTCGACTCGTGAACGGCACTAGTAATGGTGTCCGTGCAATCACTTACGAAACAACAACAACAACAACAACACGGAAATATAATATGGATCGTTTGCTTACCAACAAGTTTGACATCAGTGTTATCAACAAGCCACTGAGCTCCATCCTTCATGAACCCTACATAGCTTGTATCAAACTCTTTCTTGAACATCAGCTGTCTGAGACGAAAAGAAGAAGAAAAGGAGATGATTTCACTTTAAATTTAAAAAAATAAACAAAATTTCTATCGAAACCGACTGAATTTAATGCCCAAGGTCGAATAACACATGCCCCTTAGGCAATGGAAGACAACAAAATGAAAGGAATTGTAAATCGTGCAGGGAAATGATAAACCAGAAGACATACATACCTGTCAGTGTTCAATGTTCTGAAAAGTACTCGTCTTACTCCTCTAGGGATATGTAAGGACTTCATTACTTCCGCTGCAGAAATGAAACGAAGCATAGCAAGTTCATAAGTAGAATTTAAAAAGAGGGGGAGAAAAAGGAAGAACGACATAGAAGTAACGTGTTCACAATTCGTTTTGATGCGGTTTAAAAGATTATTCAAAGCCTAAGCAATGTAAATAAATGAAACCAAAACCAATATTACAAAATCTGGTTTGGCTCGGATCAATCTTCCGTTTCTTCAACTTGGATTGGATTTGTTTATCAATTTACACAACAATGACTACAGAAAATTAAACTTAGTATAACTCACTTGAGCCCTAAACACAATTACCCTATCACGTCAATTTTATTATATAAATACTATTAAAAGCAGAGCATTCAGCAAAGTGCTGGTACAGAAAGCATACTAATCCAAGGAACAAAGCTGATAATCCCATAATTTAACATAAAAAATAGAGGTTTAAATAAATAAATAAACTCCACAACACCATATTTAAGCCAAAATTGCAGTAGATTCTTATCTTAATGATAATGCAGCAGCATGACCACCCAATACAATCCAACTCCCAGCCAACAATGATCTATATCAAAAATATTAAGCACCTATTGTTCATTAGCAGAAGTATATCGCTTCGGTTTTAGCTTGGTTTGATTTTACAGTATACAAAAACCAAATAATAGTGCTGTTTAAGTCTATTTAGGACGGTCCAGTAGGTTTTGAAATAAAAAAGTGAGCACCCTACTTTTCATATCAACGCTAACCAAACGACAAAAGAATTAGATGTCATGTCTCAAGCATTATGCTCAAATACCTATAATAAGAGAATAACACTTGAACTATAACAAAGTCAATGTTTTATTATTCCACCACAACAAAATGAGGTAGCAGAAAGGAAAAATAGCCATTGAACATATACAGATGCCTAGAGAATCTTGAATGTTGCACTTACCGGTTATGTTTTTGTCCCTGGGCACATCAACTAACAAAGCATGACCTGTTAAAAGTAAAGAAAACAAAACAGGCACATGAATATCCCAAATCATACAAAGATTCAGGTACAAAACTGAAATAGAAATTACCCATATCTTTCCAACTTATTTAGAGAACTGTTTCGAAGGTAGGAGTAGTCCATGTAATCATAAACTTTTTGTTAAATCAGCTCGGCAATCCATTAACTTCAACAAACAAAAGCCAGAGTAATAAAAACCAGAAAAACTTAAAGATTATTAAAAAGAAATGGATGTGATACCGTTGAGGACTTCAAGGTCAAGGGTGTCGACATCAAAACCGGCATCGAAATAATGATCAAAAACATGCCCCGGAGCATCAACGTGAGTGCCGGTATGAGTAGGAAGCTTCATTTCAGAATTATTAGCTAGGGAACCATTCTTCATACTAGACGGGAGCCACAAAAACTGACCAACACCTTGGTCGGAACCCCAGGCTGGCATCTCCGGATGGTAGCGATGAGAAATGTCAAATATTCTTCCACCCCCATATACTTCACGGCGCACAGGAATCAAATCATCGTGGTCAGTGACGGAGGAAAGACCGTACGGAGAAGGATAGGCGTTTTGGATGGTAGAGAAAGCTAAAGGAAGTAGAGCGAGAAGGAAGACAGAGGCTAATCGGAGAGAGCGGGTTGCTGCCGGCGACATTCTCAATGTTTGTGAAAGACCTCGGAGCTCGGGGGGAAGCCCTCATACGCTCACGTCACATGTAGAGTGAAAGACATCAGACTTCACTTATTACGTTTATAAATAAAAAAAAAAAAGAAAAATCCAAATTGGATAATCTTTTGATTTTATCCTTATGCCTATTAATCAAAAAATAAGTTTGTTTCCAATATTGAAGTTGTTTTCAGAAATTTTTGGGTTTTTTATGAAATTTTTTCACCACAACAAATTACCACGTAAAATGGACAAATATAACTGACCTGTATTTAGTGGAACTTGAATTTTTTTCACAGGATTAAGGTGTCATTTTGAACCTATTACGATGCATATCTATTTTCAAATTGTTTCTTGTTTTCTATTTATTTGTTTATTGCTTCAGTTTGGTTGAGGCCAAGCTGAAAACTCTACTTATAGTCCTTTAAAGTTCGTTCGTGGTCGAGTTGAGTTTGATTTTGTCGACCCTCTGTGTGTATAGAAATGGATCCAATTAAGCAAGGGAGTACCTCTGATGTGTCCGGTGTTGCTGCACATGTTCCGAACAATCCGCCTCAGGGTGAGAAACCCGAGAAGTTTGGTGGTTTGAACTTCAAGAGATGGCAACAAAAGATGTTGTTCAATCTGACCACTCTTGGCATGGCTCGGAATGCAGGCTAAGGATCCCCTACCATACAAGAAGGGAAAATAATCACGCCTCTATCACGGCTTTGGAAGCATGGAAACACTCTGAATTTCTGTGCAAGAACTACATTCCTAGTTTCTTTAAGGACTTCATTTATGGGGTGTACCACTCACATAAGTCTGCTACGTCCTCGTCGCAAGCTATGGAGAAAAAGTAAAAAAAAAACCAATGATATTTGATGAGAGACAAATTAATGATCGTTATTACGACATTTTACCCCAATATTGATACCACTTTGAACATTATTGTACCAATTTAAGTCAATAATTACTTAATTTTATCCAAATGTATAAGTAGTAATTATATAAATTATTGTATTTTACTAGGTTTTATACCGGTTTAGTGATATGTGATAAAAATATGATAAAAATTACTATATTTTATAAACGTTTTATTTTTCACTATTATGTTAAAACTAAAAATATCATAACTAAAGACTGTAATATTAACCTAAAAAGAGTCAGTAAAATTCAACGCAGTTTACGAACTTTTATTGTCAGATTTACTCGCGGTTCGTTTGTTTGTATTCAGTTAAGAAAGATAAGATTTACTGCGGAGACAGAACTGAAGACTGAATAACGAAACGAGAGATTTGCCTGACTGAAGGATTACTTAGCTACTAAGTAATATACTTGGGAGGCCAAGATATTTTATTTTCCAAACTTAACCACTAAGTTTAGTACTTGGTGACCAAGGCTATCAAATTATCCCACGTAACGACATATTTTGAGGCCTAAAATATGGAAATAAAAGTATGCCACAAGCTTACAAGTTCAACGGGTCGGTTTTCCTACGTACTTATACCGTAAAATATCTTAGACAAATATGCGACCCAACTTAGAGGCATTTTCAGGGGAAGAGTCCTTGATGAAAGTTTTATATCTTCAAATGAGCTTTCCAACGCACTTTGAATCACGTCAATCGGAGGTCTACAACTCAAGTTATGGGCATTATACCAAAACTCGGCTTGAACTGACTTTGACTCGGTTCGAACCTAAAAAATCCTATAAATACCCCCCTTGCTAGCATAATTCCTTGCCCCTTCTTGGCCTCTTCCATGGCCAAGAGCCCCTCTCTTCTCATCTCCTCCCCATTTCTTCCATTTCCCCTCTTCTTCCATCTCCTTTCTTCTCTTTTTCTTGTTTTCATTTTGGTCCCATATATATATATATATATATATATATATATATATATATATATATATATATATATATATATATATATATATATATGTATGTATATATATATATATATATGCATATGTGTATAAATAAATAGAGTAGTATCGTTGTAATGCTTGGATTTATTATCGAGGATTGTTGTCTCGGAAGCCGTTGTTACTTTCACGAGGATTAGGCTCCGATTCAGCAGTTGTAATCAGTAATTTTCTAATGTTATTATGTTTATTATTTCTATCTATTTATATACATATATATATTAGTAGTAGTAATATCTAGCCAAAATATGAATCTGAATTGGTTAATCTTTTTGGTAAAATGGATGATCGACTCTGGTAATAATGATTAAAACCAATTATAATGAATCTTTTTCTACCTGAGCTTAATGAAACGTTAATATTGACATAGCTAATCAATATAAACGAATCGTAACCTAATGACGAACTAAACGGTGAAGTTAGGATATGAGAAAAAAGGTAGAAAAACCGGAGGGTAAAAATGGCCGAGTGAAAACGTGACAACGGAATCCTATTTCCTACCCGGGGCGCATTTGTCTTGGGAAAGATGAATCTTATTAAATTTGTGCTCAAGATCGTAATAATGTTAAAATCAACGGTTTAATTGAAACTAACACCGGAAAGTTAAATCGATCCGCCCGACAACCGGAGCCTTTTGAATAACATCGGCCGTCCGACAAACGGAATAACCTCTTTTATCCGGGGTAGATTTGTACTCGGTACTGCTTCGTACTAACCGAGATTAGCATGGGGCGGTTGTGGAGATTAAACTGATGACAATTTGACATATGACAATTTCATACGCTCGTGTGAGAAGGAGTTGTATAGCTTAGGAGTACACCGGTTCATATATAATTGACCTCCTTGCATCAAGGAAAAGATCTGTATCATTTATTTCTACTAAAAAGAGATCGTAATTCAGTAACGTATTCTTGGCTAGATATCAAAAATATCTATATATATCTGTACTTATATTTATATATTATATTTACTGTTTTACTAACATCTAACTAATCTAACGATCTAACCTGATAAAATGGTAAAAACTGCGACTTAGATCGAGTTAATAATAGCTTCTTGGTGTTTAACCACACTTTGAATTAGATCTTCATTTCCCTGAGGATACGACCTGACTCACCAGACTAGCACTACAATTTGACCCGGTACACTGCCGGTAAGGATCGTAACACCGAGAGACAAATTAATGATCATTATTACGACATTTTACCCCAATATTGATACCACTTTGAGCATTATTGTACCAATTTAAGTCAATAATTACTTAATTTTATCCAAATGTATAAGTAGTAATTATTATATAAATTATTGTATTTTACTAGGTTTTATACTGGTTTAGTGATATGTGATAAAAATATGATAAAAATTACTATATTTTATAAATGTTTTATTTTTCACTATTATGTTAAAACTAAAAATATCATAACTAAAGACTGTAATATTAACCTAAAAAGAGTCAGTAAAATTCAACGCAGTTTACGAACTTTTTTTGTCAGATTTACTCGCGGTTCGTTTCTTTGTGTTCAGGTAAAAAAGATAAGATTTACTGCGGAGACGGAATTGAAGACTGAATAACGAGACGAGAGTTATGTCTGATTGAAGAAATGGCCGAATGGATATTTATTATCCTTGGCATATTCCAAGCATATTCTCTTGGATATTTTCTTGATCACCAAAATAAATATCCTTGATATTTTGCTCACCAAACTTGGAGCCCAAGGCCAAGTCAAAATACATCACTTTTGGGCTTAAAAGATGTCTTTTGAGGGATAGAAGAGTGTGCCATAAGCTAACGAAATGTTCAAATGCATCAAAACGTCACCGGTACTTCTACTAAAATATCTCATTGATCTGCATTTCGACCTAACTTAGAGGCATTTTCAGGGAAAGAGTCCTTGATGAAAGTTTTATATCTTCAAACGAGCTTTCCAACGGATTTTGAATCACGTCAATCGGAGGTCTACAACTCAAGTTATGGTCGTTTTACCAAACAAATGAATAAGTTCGATTCGGTTTCGGCGCTCGGTTCGAATATTTTGCCTATAAATACAAGCCAAGACCCATCACTTTCCTTTGCCCCTTCTTGGCCTCTTCCATGGCCAAGAGCCCCTCTCTTCTCATCTCCTCCCCATTTCTTCCATTTCCCCTCTTATTCCATCTCCTTTCTTCTCTTTTCTTTTTTCATCATTTTGGGCCCTTATATATACATATGTCTATGTATGTATATATATGTTTTTATATATATAAATAAAGTAGTTATAGTACCGTTGTAATGGCGGAATAATTATCGAAGATTGTTAAAATCGAAGCTTTGTTATACTACATCCGGTGGAAACGACCCCGATTCAACAGTTGTAATCGGTAATATATTCTAATATTATTATGTTTACTATTTCTATTTCTATTTATATATTATATATGTTAATTATGTTAAGCTAAAAATATATCTAGCCAAGATATGAATCTGAATTAGTTAATCTTTTTGGTAAAATGAATGATCGACTCTGGTAATAATGATTAAAACCAATTATAATTAATCTCTTTCTATTTGCACTTAATAAAAGTAAAAATTGAATTAGCCACTCGATTTTTACTAGAAACGTAATCTAATGAATTGACAACTCGCGATTAGAATACGAGATCGTAATAGAAAGACCGGAGGGTAAAATTGGCCGAGTGAAAATGTGACAACGGAATCCGATTTCCTACCCGGGGGCGATTTGTCTTGGGAGAGATAAATCTTATTAAAATTGTGCTCACGATATTATTACGTTAAATCACCGTTTGTTTAATTGATATATTAAAACTGGCCGTATGACAAAACGGGAGTAACCCATGCTTAAGATGACATTGGACAGATGACTAGACATATGACAATTTCATACACTCGTGTGAGGAGGAGTTGTCTAGCTTAGAAGTACACCGGTTCATACATAATTGACCTCCTTGCATCAAGGAAAAGATCTGTCTCATTTATTTCTACTAAAAAGAGATCGTAATTCAGTAAAGTAATCTTGGCTAGATCCAAAAATATATATAGTATCTATTTTTATATTTATATATTTATTTACTGCTTTACTAACAATCTAACTAATCTAACTATCTAACCCGAGGAAAATGGTAAAAGCTGCGACTCGGATCGAGTTAATAATAGCTTCTTGGTGTTTAACCACACTTTGAATTATGCCTTCATTTCCACGAGGATACGACTGACTCACCGGACTAGCACTACAATTTGACCCGGTACACGCCGGTAAGGATCGTAACACCTAGAAAGGTCCGTCGGCCTTTACGCCGTAAAGCCGACGGACCTTTTCTAGGTGTTACGATCCTTACCGGCAGTGTACCGGGTCAAATTGTAGTGCGGCCGTGAGTCGTCGTATCCTCGTGGAAATGAAGGCATAATTCAAAGTGTGGTTAAACACCAAGAAGCTATTATTAACTCGATCCGAGTCGCAGCTTTTACCATTTTATCGGGTTAGATCGTTAGATTAGTTAGATGTTAGTAAAACAGTAAATATAATATATAAATATAAGTACAGATATATATAGATATTTTTGAGATCTAGCCAAGAATACGTTACTGAATTACGATCTCTTTTTAGTAGAAATAAATGAGACAGATCTTTTCCTTGATGCAAGGAGGTCAATTATATATGAACCGGTGTATTCCTAAGCTATACAACTCCTTCTCACACGAGCGTATGAAATTGTCATATGTCAAATTGTCATCAGTTTAATCTCCACAACTGCCCCATGCTAATCTCAGTTAGTCTAAACATGTACCGAGTACAAATCTACCCCGGATAAAAGAGGTTATTCCGTTTGTCAGACGGCCGATGTTATTCAAAAGGCTCCGGTTGTCAGGCGGATCGATTTAACTTTCCGGTGTTAGTTTCAATTAAACCGTTGATTTTAACATTATTACGATCTTGAGCACAAATTTAATAAGATTCATCTTTCCCAAGACAAATCTGCCCCCGGGTAGGAAATAGGATTCCGTTGTCACGTTTTCACTCGGCCATTTTTACCCTCCGGTTTTTCTACCTTTTTTCTCATATCCTAACTTCACCGTTTAGTTCGTCATTAGGTTACGATTCCGTTTATATTGATTAGCTATGTCAATATTAACGTTTCATTAAGCTCGGGTAGAAAAAGATTCATTATAATTGGTTTTAATCATTATTACCGAGTCGATCATCCATTTTACCAAAAAGATTAACTAATTCGATTCATATCTTGGCTAGATATTACTACTACTAATATATATATGTATATAAATACATAGAAATAATAAACATAATAACATTAGAAAATTACCGATTACAACCGCTTGAATCGGAGCCTAATCCTCGTGAAAGTAACAACGACTTCCGAGACAACAATCCTCGATAATAAATCCAAGCATTACAACGATACTACTCTATTTATTTATACACATATGCATACATATATATATATACATACATCGACATATATATATATATATATATATGGGCCCAAAATGAAAACAAGAAAAAGAGAAGAAAGGAGATGGAAGAAGAGGGGAAATGGAAGAAATGGGGAGGAGATGAGAAGAGAGGGGCTCTTGGCCATGGAAGAGGCCAAGAAGGGGCAAGGAATTATGCTAGCAAGGGGGGGTATTTATAGGATTTTTTAGGTTCGAACCGAGTCAAAGTCTAGTTCAAGCCGAGTTTTGGTATAATGCCCATAACTTGAGTTGTAGACCTCCGATTGACGTGATTCAAAGTGCGTTGGAAATCTCATTTGAAGATATAAAACTTTCATCAAGGACTCTTCCCCTGAAAATTCCTCTAAGTTGGGTCGCATATTTGTCTAAGATATTTTACGGTATAAGTACGTAGGAAAACCGACCCGTTGAACTTGTAAGCTTGTGGCATACTTTTATTTTCATATTTTAGGCCTCAAAATATGTCGTTACGTGGGATAATTTGATAGCCTTGGTCACCAAGTACTAAACTTAGTGGTTAAGTTTGGAAAATAAAATACCTTGGCTTCCCAAGTATATTACTTAGTAGCTAAGTAATCCTTCAGTCAGGCAAATCTCTCGTTTCGTTATTCAGTCTTCAGTTATGTCTCCGCAGTAAATCTTATCTTTCTTACCTGAATACAAAGAAACGAACCGCGAGTAAATCGACAATAAAAGTTCGTAAACTCTAACGTTGAATTTTACTACTCTTTTTAGGTTAATATTACGATCTTTAGTTATGATATTTTTAGTTTTAACATAATAGTGAAAAATAAAACGTTTATAAAATATAGTAATTTTTATCATATTTTTATCACATATCACTAAACCGGTATAAAACCTAGTAAAATACAACAATTTATATAATAATTACTACTTATACATTTGGATAAAATTAAGTAATTATTGACTTAAATTGGTATAATAATGTTCAAAGTGGTATCAATATTGGGGTAAAATGTCGTAATAACGATCATTAATTTGTCTCTCATCACAACTCCCCACTTAGCTTTTGGTCGTCCTCGAGCAAAACAAGCGATAAAACAAAATGAATGAGAGATAAATTCATGAAGATATAAGATATAAGGGACAACCGAATCTTGCAACCATTAGAATTACAATCGGCGTTAACCTCAATATAAATGTATAACGAGAGTGTGTGTGTGACAAGCCTTTTCAATTTCCACTATCCTCTCTTGAATAATTCAAGCAAACGCACAAATATCCATTCAGGCAGTCCTAATGACCTTCCTAGGTATAAGCAGTTACAATTCCACACAAAGTTCTTCCGTGTACTTATTAGGATAATCCCTAAAGCATATCATTCAGTTTATACTGGGGATAGTCAGAAGATAACTAAATTTTCAACCACATTCTATATTGTCATTTTTTTTATTTTTTTTTTATTTTTCACATTTGTAGCATATGCCTTCATTCCCAGCAATAGGACGTTTCGTGATAACACCCTAGCTGGACTACTATCATCAGGCAGTCGGGAGCTTTTAAACCTCATAGTGATATAGGACGTTTCGTGATAACGCCCTACTGCACTCAAATCATTGGTAGCTACAACCAACATATAGATAGTTCATCTTAATTTGGTATTCTTCTTTAACTTATATCCTTCCTATCACATTCAAACCTTCAGATATTCACAGTACACATTCAAAAGTTAGGTACTAAGTTACTGCAATTATCTATAGAATAACCACTAGGATACTGAATGGATACAGTTTAAAATTTTCCGCTTCAATATCAAAGGCTTTACGTGAAGGAATTCATGTTACACAAATATATTTGGAATTACAATGCACTTACGGTTCACGTTGGTTATACACATCCAAATTGATCATTATATCTTCAAATCCATGAAATATATACCTTATACAATTTATTTTAATCAACTAAATAATGCTCGAAAAAAAAATCGAAAACTAAGGGATTTATTGATACAAAATAAACATTAATTCCATTGCTAGACCAACGACTCCACTCCCCACTTACGAACTTACATTGTCCTCAATGTAAAGTGAGTGTAAATAAGTTGTTGGGAAAGCAATGGTGCACTAAAACAAGTCAAAACAAATACACGGATGATATTGAAGGGTGGGTGGGTGGGTTAAAGTTATGACCTCCTCAATTCCATAGTATTTGAACTAATACATGTCACACGTTATTTGAAATTTAAAACAGACTAGATCACGAAATGTAACGTATGGCAAAGTATTAACTCTGAGTCTTTTATACCCAGATCCTCAAGGGTTATTTCAAATCGTTCTAACAACCTAAGTCCAAGAAATGACGCATTTAAATTTTTCTCTTTTTTCTCCATCGGGATTTTCGGATAACCACCTAATCATTCCCTTTTTTAATGACATTCAAACATTCATCCTAAGACTTGGTGAAACAAAATGAATATCAATCCGAAGTATTCGCAAAGTATCATCCAAAGTATGAGTAATTATTATATTTAACATTTTTACGGGCTGCCTCCCGGTAGCGCTTTTAGTTAACGTCGTTTGCTCGACAAACTTAAACAACCAAAATGATGATGATTAACTAATAAACTAAAATAAAATATGATACTTCTAACATTTACTCACAAAAGCATGTAATAATTAATTTCGTGAACTAACTAAAAAAAATGCTTAAGGAGTAAATAGGAAGGATAGTACCATGTTTTTACTATATTTATAGTCTATAGCTAGACTTTCTGCTCCGGTTTTCTAATGTACTGGTGGTGAGTCATCCTCATGCACCACATCCTTCTTCAATACCGGTTTCCAACAGAGGTTAGACAATTTCCACCAATCCAAGCGATTCTTGACCTTTTCCTTTGATTTTCGAGCCTTCGGTTTGTGAGCTTTTACATTATTGCTGAAGTCATCTTCTTCAATTACCTGCGTGTTAGTACGATCCACAGCAAAAGGACACAAAGGGTCCACACAAGAACAATATTCTAGTGTAGTGTATGGATATTTCAATGAATTGTAAATGTTGAAGACAACGCGCTCATCATTAATTCCCAAACTAAGCTCTCCCTTATAAACATCGATGAAAGGGCTATTAATTGTTAAGTGCCGAAAAGTGTCAAGAAAACATGCATACTTCTTATCCAACTTTATCTCTTTGATTTCCTTTTTCGGGGAATGGGGGAGTAATTCAAGATCAATTAAAGTAGGGTTAGAATGTATACCTCCCTTACCCTTATAATTAGACGAAGATAGTAAAGCTTCCTTGAATGATTGTGCCTTTTGAGGACATTGTGTGTCATCATTCAGTACCTTTTTCTTCAAAATATGCACTGGATATGGTGCTACCCTATCAGATTGAACCGAGGTGAATTTGGGTTGAGCCGGATAAGGTTCGGTTTGAATTGGCCCTTTCAAACTTGATTCCTTTTTAACCTGCTCATTGGCCAAGGTCCTACCCATTCTTGGATTTTTCAATATTTTAGGCACCTTGACCCATTCCTCATCCTTACTCTCAGCGGCCATTTTCTTATTTCGATTTGAAGATGATCCTTGGTCAGGATTTCCCGACTAGTATGACCTCGTTTTCTTTCTACTCTTAACTGCCTTTCGTAAGTGTTTATGTCAGGCTTATAAGGAGTGAGTGGGGCCTTACCACTTCTGGTCATCAACTATCTAAAATAGAAAATGCTCAAATTTTGTAGAAGAAGAAAATTGGTAACTAAAAGAAGGTAGGTACCAACGGAAAATAAAAAAAGAAATGTGATAAGAAGAGTGTTGACTTATCCTCGAGAATTTTGAGCTAATACAAGTAGAAACCATTCGAACACAATGAATTAGCGTCGTTTCCCCGGCAACGGCGCCAGAAAGCTGACGGACCTTTTCTAGGTGTTACGATCCTTACCGGCAGTGTACCGGGTCAAATTGTAGTGCTAGTCTGGTGAGTCAGGTCGTATCCTCAGGGAAATGAAGATCTAATTCAAAGAGTGGTTAAACACCAAGAAGCTATTATTAACTCGATCTAAGTCGCGGTTTTTACCATTTTATCAGGTTAGATCGTTAGATTAGTTAGATGTTAGTAAAACAGTAAATATAATATATAAATATAAGTACAGATATATATAGATATTTTTGAGATCTAGCCAAGAATACGTTACTGAATTACGATCTCTTTTTAGTAGAAATAAATGAGACAGATCTTTTCCTTGATGCAAGGAGGTCAATTATATATGAACCGGTGTACTCCTAAGCTATACAACTCCTTCTCACACGAGCGTATGAAATTGTCATATGTCAAATTGTCATCAGTTTAATCCCCACAACTGCCCCATGCTAATCTCAGTTAGTCTGAACAGGTACCGAGTACAAATCTACCCCGGATAAAAGAGGTTATTCCGTTTGTCAGACGGCCGATGTTATTCAAAAGGCTCCGGTTGTCAGGCGGATCGATTTAACTTTTCGGTGTTAGTTTCAATTAAACCGTTGATTTTAACATTATTACGATCTTGAGCACAAATTTAATAAGATTCATCTTTCCCAAGACAAATCTGCCCCCGGGTAGGAAATAGGATTCCGTTGTCACGTTTTCACTCGGCCATTTTTACCCTCCGGTTTTTCTACATTTTTTCTCATATCCTAACTTCACCGTTTAGTTCGTCATTAGGTTACGATTACGTTTATATTGATTAGCTATGTCAATATTAACGTTTCATTAAGCTCGGGTAGAAAAAGATTCATTATAATTGGTTTTAATCATTATTACCGAGTCGATCATCCATTTTACCAAAAAGATTAACTAATTCGATTCATATCTTGGCTAGATATTACTACTACTAATATATATATATGTATATAAATAGATAGAAATAATAAACATAATAACATTAGAAAATTACCGATTACAACCGCTTTGAATCGGAGCCTAATCCTCGTGAAAGTAACAACGGCTTCCGAGACAACAATTTTCGATAATAAATCCAAGCATTACAACGATACTACTCTATTTATTTATACACATATGCATATATATACATACATCGACATATATATATATATATGGGCCCAAAATGAAAACAAGAAAAAGAGAAGAAAGGAGATAGAAGACGAGGGGAAATGGAAGAAATGAGGAGGAGATGAGAAGAGAGGGGCTCTTGGCCATGGAAGAGGCCAAGAAGGGGCAAGGAATTATGCTAGCAAGGGGGGGTATTTATAGGATTTTTTAGGTTCGAACCGAGTCAAAGTCTAGTTCAAGCCGAGTTTTGGTATAATGCCCATAACTTGAGTTGTAGACCTCCGATTGACGTGATTCAAAGTGCGTTGGAAAGCTCATTTGAAGATATAAAACTTTCATCAAGGACTCTTCCCCTGAAAATGCCTCTAAGTTGGGTCGCATATTTGTCTAAGATATTTTACGGTATAAGTACGTAGGAAAACCGACCCGTTGAACTTGTAAGCTTGTGGCATACTTTTATTTCCATATTTTAGGCCTCAAAATATGTCGTTACGTGGGATAATTTGATAGCCTTGGTCACCAAGTACTAAACTTAGTGGTTAAGTTTGGAAAATAAAATATCTTGGCCTCCCAAGTATATTACTTAGTAGCTATGTAATCCTTCAGTCAGGCCAATCTCTCGTTTCGTTATTCAGTCTTCAGTTCTGTCTCCGCAGTAAATCTTATCTTTCTTACCTGAATACAAACAAACGAACCGCGAGTAAATCTGACAATAAAAGTTTGTAAACTGCGTTGAATTTTACTGACTCTTTTTAGCTTAATATTACAGTCTTTAGTTATGATATTTTTAGTTTTAACATAATAGTGAAAAATAAAACGTTTATAATATATAGTAATTTTTATAATATTTTTATCACATATCACTAAACCGGTATAAAACCTAGTAAAATACAATAATTTATATAATAATTACTACTTATACATTTGGATAGAATTAAGTAATTATTGACTTAAATTGGTACAATAATGCTCAAAGTTGTATCAATATTGGGGTAAAATGTCGTAATAACGATCATTAATTTGTCTTTCATCAATATTGGCTCAAAGAAATTTGTTGTGGTCAAATTCATGGACTACAAGATGGTAGACTCCATAACTATGGTCGGTTAGGTTGAGGAGCTACAAGTGATCATCTCTGAGATACTGGAAAAAAGATGGTGATTTGTGAACCATTACATGTTGATGCTATTGTTGGAAAATTTCCTCCGTCTTGGAAGAATTCAAGAATTACTTGATGCACCAGATAAAAGAGATAACTATGGAAGACTGGCAATGCGTCGACGAACTGAATAGAAAAATAAGAGGTCTGAAAGAGGCACTTAGATTGGACAATCCAAGGCAAACTTGGTTGACAGCATGTCCCCATGCACAGTGGCGGAGCCAGAAAACAATTTGACCGGGGTCCAAAATGTTAGATATTTTATTCACAAATTCTGTTTTTTTGTTTTAAATGTGTTGTTGCACACTAAGTGCGACATGTGTCACCGAAAAGAAACGGAGTTCAACCTGCCAGGTCAGGTCGTCGTGGGTCGAGGGGGTTCGGGGGCAACGCCCCCGAAACCTAAACGAACCTATGCGAATGACACTCCATTTCATAGAAGGAATTTTTCATTGGGACACACCATTTCGGTGATGCATGTTCATTGGGACACATCATTTTAGTCACATAGCCACAAAATAAGCCAAAAAGAAGCAGAAAATTCAAAGAAAACAAATAATTCTATATTCACAAAGCCACAACTAAAGGAAAAAAATACAAAATCTATGAAAACAGAGCAATTTTATATTTACGTATGTATTGAGTTGACGAACAAAGCTGGAAAAATTATTATGCTTGAAATATTCTCGAGCAAACTCAATCAGATTCCTCACAACGATGCCGATCCATCTTCTTCCATGAAATGATTTCATCGAAAGGAGGGGCTAGAAAGGTTTTGGGGATTGGGGTGGGATATTTTTGGGTTTGATAAATTTTAGAATATATTAAATATATAAAATATAAAAAAAACCCAAAACGCCAATACGACGTCGTTTTGGTTTTTTTTTTCTTTTCTTTTCAGCCGGGTCCATGGACCCCCTTTAGTAAAGGGTGGGACCGCCCCTGCCCATGCAGACACGGGTAGCTTTGTTCTCATTAACATTGGTCTAGCAATCAACTGTAATCTTTTAATACACGATTCAGCTAGACCATTTTGTGTGTGAACATGATCTACTGGATGTTCCAAGGTAATTCAAACAGAAATACAATAATCATCAAACACATGTGATGAATATTCCCAGCATTATCCAGACGAATACTTTTAATCGGAAAATCTAGAAATTGTGCTAGTAGGCGAAGTATTTGTGCAAGCAACTTAGCAAATGCCATATTACAAGTTGATAGAAGTGATACATTCGACCATCTCCTGGATGCGTCGATTAGGACCATAAAATATATGAATTGTCCACTGGGTGGATGAATAGGTCCACATATATCACCTTGAATTCTTTCTAAGAATGCTGGTGATTCTGTTGCCACCTTAACAAAAGAAGGTTTTATAATCATTTTTCCTTGATAACAAGCAACACATGAGAATTCGCCTGCACTTAAAATATTCTGGTTTTTCAGCGCGTGGCCATGTGGAGTCTCAATTATATTTCTCATCATAGTTGATCCAAGATTTCCCAGATGATCATGCCATATTTTATAGGCATTAGAATCATTAAACTTCTGTTTTATTATATGGTATGTCTCAATCGCACTGATTTTAGTATAATGTAGCCCCGAAGAAAGAGATGAAAGTTTTTTCCAATACATTTTCTTTCCCGAAACATTTATTGTTTTACACATATATTCAGTATCTGTGTCATTCTTTTGTTTCAATATGGTATCCATTTCGGCATATATCCTTAAAACTTAATAGATTTCTTCGGGCTTTTGAAGAAAACAGTGCGTGATTGATTGTAAATTTCAATCATTCAGGAAGAAATATAACAGCTCTTCTAGAGCCTTCTATCATTTTTGAATTGCCACGGATTGTGTTAACATTTATTTTCTTTATTCGGGGAAGAAAAGTATTTTTCATGTTTAAATATGGTATGTGTAGTGGCACTGTCAATTAAACAGACATCTTTATTGATATCCAACACACCATCTGTATGCATATCTTCTTCAAGAAGATAACAAAAGTGCAACATTCAGAAAAGCACACCAACAAAAAGAAACTATTATATTGCAAGGAAATGAAAAGAAAACTACTATATTACCGGAAAGCATTAAACTAAATTTAAACATTCTCTTCATCATTTGACCCAACTATCCATATAAAAGTTCACCACATCATCAGCTTCAACATCAACATAAGTATCATCATTTTAAGGATGATCACGATATTCAAGATTCGCCTCACGGTCTTCAATTGGTTATTTCAAAGATGCTTGATAGAGTTGGACAAGGTGTTCCGCCGTACGGTAGGTATGTGACCAATGACCTTCCATTCCACAACGGAAGCATTTTTCAACATTGACTTTCATTCCATTGTACTTCCTATGATCCGTCTTCTGGGGACCACTTGTTTCTTACCATGATCGACATCATTGTGATATGGCATATATATTCCATGACCGCGTTCATGACCACAGCCTTGTCCACGGCCTCTTCCATGGCCACGACCACGATCACGATCAAATTTGAAGACTGAGCCACATTCACTTCAGGGAATGGGCTAACACCAGTCGGTCGGGACTCGTGATTTTTCAACAAAAGTTGATTATTCTGTTCTGCCACAATGAGGCATGCTATAAGCTGATAATATTTTTTGAATCCTTTTTCTCGATATTGCTGCTGCAGGAGCATATTCAAGATATGAAATGTGGAAAACGTCTTTTCCAACATGTCCTTGTCAGTTACCTTATCGCCACATAATTTTAATGTGTAACGCCCCTTTCCCGGACACCGAGTCCCTATCCGAAAAGAGCGCTCGGCACAAATATTATCAAATAAATTCAATAATATATGTAAGTCTTACGTCATACATCAGAACTAAAACGACGCGGAAGGTAAAACGACTCGGGAAAAGCAAAAGATCGGACACACGGTTTTCAATGCTGTAAAACTAAATCCAATAAAGAATACTAAACATCCAACGTTAAATCCAAAAGAATTCAAACGGAACTATTCCAAAAGAAAGACAACATTGTTTGAAACTAAATCAACAACGTTATTGAAAGAAAAATCAAACTAAAAGAATTAAGCCTTCAAGAGCTCTATCTCACACATCCTCGTCAAAGAACTCATCAGCATTAGCAACCTGTTCATCTTCTTTGGGGAAAGAGAAAGACAAACACAAAGTAACGGGGTAAGTATATAGGTACTTAGTAACACGTAGAAGATCGTACAACGTCAGTCTCATAAAGAAATAAAAGCAACACCGTCTTTTATTAATTTATTCCGTTATTAGCCCTAGCTAACTGTCATATTATGTTCATAGCATAACATGAGGTTCCAAAGGTATCTAGCTTAGCTCAAGTTTGTTACATCATGAATAACAAGGGCACTACGCCTAGTAATATGATGTACTAGGACAACTGGGTGCAACCTACTTAGAGACACGCTCTAGTAGCCCCGGGAATATCTGAGTCCCGATAGTGTGATAACCGGCGAATGTACCGTACGCTTTATCTAGCCAATCGATTGACCGGCGTGGGTACGGTCTACTTTGTCTGGTCAGAGAACACATCGGGATATTGTACTATGCCTTACCAAGCATTGCATGATGTTTAAGATTATTAATCTAGCACATATGTTTGATTAGATGTTTAACTAGCCACCTAAGTTGATTCACATAAAAGGCTCACCTAACAGTCTACTCCCTCTTCCTAAGACCCCTAGACTCTAACAGGTTGGCACATTCACAGACATCGATAAACCCTAGCTTATCGAAGCACAAGGCAAATCCAAAGCTTTCGATGGTCCCACACTTCATCTTTTTAGGGAATTCATATGGTGCCGAAACTAAACGCATCAAAAGCTAATTCAAGGCTTTGTCATATAAGGTTAAGCAGTAAAACATGATTATGAAGCCTGAAACCAAGCTGACACGAAAAACAGTGAAAAACGGAATAACTAGGTCAAACGCCCGTCTGACTCCCAGTAGACACCCGTTTGCCTTGGACGTGCGTCCACCAACCCCCAGACGCCCGTCCGTGAAATTCAGCCACATCCTGTATCAAAACTGAACCCTCAAACGCCCGTCCGAAAAATCCAAACGCTCGTTTGAGCTGCCACTACCGCGGATGCCCGTCTGCCCTTACCTGGGATTTACCCAGAAAATCTGCAACTGCGTACACGCGATTCCAACCCAAATCCAACCCAAACTCCAACCAAAACAGATTCAAAACCATGAAAATAAACATACAAATTGCTCTACAACTTTATGACACCTTAATTATACGATAAGAACACCACGTTACCTTAAATTTTCGTGCTACTACGACCCACGCTACCAACGCCTTGAAAAGGTTAAACCTTTAACTCCAAACCTATAAACGATCAATTCCAAAGACGATCACTACAATGTTTAAACTCAGAAAAAACGCAGCTAAACAACGATGATGAACAAACCCTAATATCAAGAACGATGAGGGAAAACTTACGTTAACGGATTTTGGGATTGTTGATATCGAAATGATCCTCGTCTCACGGTGATCCTTTCTCTCTTGAGATGTCTGTTGAAAAGAGAAACGGATTAGCTTCGAAATTCGAATGCCTCTTCTCTTCCTTTTTCCCTCAAACTTGCGCCCCCAGTATTTTTTTTTTACGTAAAACAACAACTAGGTTAATTTAGGATTAGTTTTCCTTTTATAATCCCAATTAAACTAATTATTCCTTATTAAATAAATCCCATTAATCCTATTCCTTTTCTTTTCCTTTTTTCTTTTAATCCTTTAAAACAAAACTAAATATTCAGATTTTTCGTGAAAAGACAAGGCTGCCCTTTTAGAAAAATTGGGATATTACATTCCTCCCCCCTTAAGAGGAGTTTCGTCCTCGAAACTAGATCGTACCTGGTAGATGAGGGAACTCTGGGAACTCGTTGAACATGTCCGCTTCCACTTCCCAAGTGGCTTCTGTCGGTGCATGATTGCTCTATTGCACTAACACTAACGGGATCAATTGCCTCTTTATCATTTTTTTTCCTTTCTATCCAGTATCTTTATCGGCTTCTCCACGTATGAAAGATTATCTTGCAAAACTTCTGGATCAATCTCAGATTCCACATCCACTTTAGATAGACACTTCCTAAGCATCGATACATGGAAGACATTGTGGAATCTAGACATCGATTCTGGTAACCGTAGCCTATAAGCCAACTTCCCAACTCTTTCGATGACATCAAAAGGTCCTACGTACCTTGGACTTAGCTTTCCTTTCTGTCCGAACCTCTTGACACCCTTCATTGGAGACGCTCGAAGGTAAACTCTATCCCCGACCTCAAACTCTAGCGGTCTTCTTCTAACATCGGCCCAACTCTTTTGACGATCTTGCGCGGCTTTCAGATTCTTCCTTATCACCGCGATCTTCTCCTTGGCTTGCTGAACCATCTCCGGCCCTGTGATATGTTTCTCCCCCACTTCATCCCAATAGAGTGTAGTCCTACACTTCCTACCATACAAGGCCTTAAAATGTGGCATTCCCAAACTAGCATTGTAACTATTGTTGTAAGCAAACTCGGCCAAATTGAGGTAATCTATCCATGATCCTCTAGCATCCAAAACACAAGCTCTAAGCATATCCTCAAGAGTCTGAATTGTTCTCTCTGACTGCCCATCCGTCTGCGGATGAAACGCTGTACTTAAATCGGTCTTCGTCCCAAAAGCTTTCTGCAAACCCTTCCAGAAGCGACTGATAAATCTACTGTCCCTGTCGGTTACAATAGATAGAGGCACACCATGAAGCTTCACTATATTGTCGATATATATAGTAGCGAACTTATTTATCGGCTTACATGGCAAGAAATGGGCTGATTTTGTAAGTCTATCCACAATCACCCAAATCATGTCATGACCGCCATTAGTCTTAGGCAAACCGGTGATGAAATCCATCGTGATATTCTCCCATTTCCATTCCGGTACCTCTAAGGGTTTCAACAAACCTCCCGGTCTTCGTGTTCTCGCTTTCACTCTCTGGCATGTATCACATCTTGCCACAAACTCGCGATCCCTAACTTCATACCAGGCCACCAATATCTCTCCTTGAGATGTTCGATAAAACTTGTTTTATATTTATTTTACCGGAACACCCCAAGTATAAGGATCGTAGTATGTGGTGTTACCGAGTCGTCCTAAGGGAATCGTACAATTATCGGATTAAAATATAGTCGTTATAAATAATGTCACAACTTATTAACTAAAATTAAATTTTATACTAATTATGATCTAAAAGTCAATGAACAAGTAACGATGAACAAGTAACGATGAATAGTAAATTTGCGTAAAATTAACAATTAACTAGAATTTAAAACAACTAACTTAGCAATCAACGATTTATACTAATGATTCGATTTATCAAGTAATTAAAACAACGGCAAGGCAACGGGAATCCACCGATCAATCAACCCAACCCCAACTAGACGGCAAGTTAAAGATATGATTTTTAGTAATGATCTATCACGAATTCGATTAAATTTCTCTAAACGAATTCTAGGGTTTCGTTTTCTTTTTCAAATAAAACAAAACGACATGCAAAACAAGATCACGAGATTATTTCTAATACTCTTACTCAATTAACTATAAACGATCTCTCGAATTATAATTAATCGCATCAATTAAAAGATCACAACTTGAACAATATTTTCATATAAATTCAAAGCATAAAAGATGGTTTCATCGATCTCTCGATTCAAATAAAACGTAAACGATAAATAACAAATTCTAATTGATGAAAAACGATAACTTTACTCACTAAAAGTACGGCTAAAAATCTCTCTAGTTGGTGTTGATGTTGATCGGTTTCATCCGTTGTCCCACCGCGATGTGCTTAGCCAACAACCATGATGTTGATCATGATCATTTGGGTGGAAGAAATCATCTTCTTTTTTTTTTTTTTGATACAAAATTTCGGTCGCTCCTCTAAATTTTGTGTGAATGAATTATATTCATTAGGGTTTGGAAATAGTGTGTATATATAAGGGAGTAAGTCGGCTGAATCACTTATGCGTATGTCGGTGGTGCTGAATGAATGGCGGTGGTGAACGGACGCCGGATGCTAGTCTATTTTTGGACTCAAACTTCTAAAATTCATATCTTGAGTTGTAGACCTCCAAAAATTATGATCCGAACGTCATAATTAAGCTCTCGGAAAACTCTACAACTTTCATTAAGGACTCTTCTTCAGAAAACGCCTTTTTGATTAGCCCGTCGTATCCCGAGTCGTTTACGGGATTTTCCACTTACCGAAATTGATTACCCACTTGACCACCATTTGAGTTGTAGAAGTCCGATTGACGTAATTCAAAGTGCGTTGGAAAGCTCTTTCAATGATCTACAATTTTCATGAAGAAGTCCTCCCCTGAAAATGCCTCTAAGCTGGGTCAAATCTCCGTCGAAAATTTGTAACGATTTAAGTACTTAGGAAAATTTGCTCCGTTGAACTCGTAAACTTGTGGCATCTTCTTCTACCCTCTAAACACCTCTTTTAGACCGAAGATATGCATCTACAAGATATCCAAAATATTGCAAAGTGTAACAACATCCAAATAAACATAAAACCAACGATAAAAACACATAAATCACCACTTTTGCAATTTATTATCTTTAAAACTCATTTGCTCAATTTATCCTTTTGGCGAGTGATTTTCTATAAAAATCACTAAAACACGGGAGATAATGTTACGAAATAACTCGATAAAAACCATAAAATTAGTCGTAAACAACTCCCCCACACTTAGACTTTTGCTTGTCCCGAGCAAAACAATTAAAACTAGCTCACTTTATATGCAATCCAAATAGACTCCTAACTCACGTAACAAAAGATACAACAACTATAGCAAACAATACTATCACAGAGATAGATTCAAAGTGTATGTGTGACAAGCCCTTTTCAAATTTAACAAGCCTTCCAAAGAAATATCCTCTCAAAAATTTCAATGACTATCCTAGATATAGCAAGAATAGCTCCACTCAAAGCCTTCCCACGCACTCGCAGATAATCCCTACAAGATATCATGCGGTTTATACTAGGTATAAGAGTAACGATAACCAAGTCTTTAATTTTTTCCACTTTCTCTTTTTTTCCTTTTTCTTTTGACGCACATCGAATGAGCTCTTACCCGTCATAGTAGAATAGGATGTTTCGTGATAACACCCTACCTTACTCAAATCATAGGGTAGCTTCTTCTAACCGTCGTGAGCTTTTGGTCATCATAGTGGTATAGACATACGTGGTATACCCTACCTCACTCAAATCATTAACCAAATTTTCGACAAACGTATTTATTCACTAATTATTTATTCATTCACTTTTTAAAGACATAAGTTACATCTCACTTATCACATTCAAACTTTATGATATTCACAAGACACGGTCTAACTAAGGTGTTACTATACCGACCTTCCTAAGATAACTCATCAAAATAATGAAAGGATATAGTTCAAAAATCTTGCTTCAATGTCAAAGGCTTTCGTGAGAAACGAATTCTATCTCCATAACAAGAAAGACATGCTATAATTATCTCACTAAGTCACATACTATCATCGTCGTGAAACTACAACTAGCAAGCATTTGTTCCAATTACATGCTCAAGATTTACAATTATCCAAGTGCCAAAATTTTAAAATCTTTAAAATTTATCAAGGATCACAAATATCTACTCATATTGTCGAAATAAAGCACGAATTGCACCCCCCCACACTTAAATCACATTATGTCCTCGAATGTGCAAATAAAAGAAAAGAATACTTAGTCAAGTTACGAAGTGGTTGTCGGGTCATAGGTTGGCAGGTCGTGCCGTAGCATGAACGTACCGCCGCAACTCATATCACGAACGTACAACACTAAAGGAATAGCCGGCAACAACCGCTCAACAAGATTCGCAACACTCGACATAGCATATAATCTCGGGGACAAGGGGTATATGAGTAAACATGAATGCACACAGAAATGGGCAAATAAAGCATTCACAAATAGGAAAGGGATAACCAACACACAAATCACCAAGGTTTTATTCCTAATAACCTAAAAACTTAAAAAAAAAATACTTAAAAGACTAGCCGCCTCCTAGTAGCGCTTCTTTTATGTCATTAGCTTGACAGAGTAAACCAAGTCAACCCGGATCGTGCCACTTGGGTTTAAGGCTAACCACTTCTCCGTCGACTCGTAATGACTAGAACGGAAATGGTTTTCGCCACAACAACAAGTCAAGTGTGCGAGTAAATCATGAAATTTTTCTCTCCGTACAACACCGACTCTTTTCTTCTTGTTCTTGTTTCTCGATGCGGCCGAGGTATGCTAACAAAGCTCGTGAACATTGACAGAGGGATCCGCAAGGATAGGGGTAATAAGGTCATCATCCACTCCAAAGAAGTCGGATGGAATCTCTTCACAAATAAACGACTCAACCGTTTCATTTCTCTTTTGAAAGTATAGTACTTCAGTGCTTTTCCTTAGGTTGCCCAAAGTACTTTTTGAGTCCGTGACCATTGACCTTAAACGGTTGATCGCCGTACCCTTTCAACGTAATGGCTCCACCAGATGAACATCAAGAATCTCAAAGGGGCCGTACCATCTAGATTTAAGCTTACCAAAGAAAAAGATGGAGTCCGGTGTTATACAAAGAAAGCCATGTCTCCCACTTTGAATTCCCGATCTTTAATCTTAGCATCGTGGAGCGCCTTCGTTCTTTCCTTGCCGATTTTGGCGTTCTCGTAGGCCCCGAGTCTAAATTCATCGAGCTCGTGTAGTTGCAATAATCTTTTCTCCCCACGAGTTGGCTATCGAAGTTTAAGAATTTAATAGCCCAAGAAGCTCGTGCTCCACTGACCGGTAGATGGCAAGCCTTGCCATAAACCATTTGGAATGGTGACGTACCCATAGGGGTCTTAAACGCAAGGCGATAAGCCCAAAGTGCGTCGTCCAACTTCGTACCCGCTTGGATCTATTTGAATTCACCGTTTTCTCCAAGATCCGCTTAAGGCTCCGGTTGCTTACCTCGACTTGGCCACCGGTTTGGGGTGGTATGGTGTACCAATTCTATGTTTGACACCATACTTCTCAAGAATTTTATCCAAAGGGTGCATTACGTAAATGCGAACCTTCATCACCGATAAGGGCTCTAGACAGCCTAAATCTAGTAAAGATATTCTTTTGCAAGAATTTCTTAACAACTTTGTGATCATTGGTTTGGGTGGCTATGGCCTCAACCCACTTGGAAACGTAGTCTACACAGTACTTTAATATATTTGTTCGAGCACGATGACGGGAAAGGTCCCATAAAATCAATGCCCCGTACATCAAAGACTTCACATTCCAAGATAGGCCTCAAAGGCATCTCCATCCTATTACCGAGTCTCCCTACCCTTTGGCATCTATCACAAACTCTTGCAAAAGGCTTCAAGATCTTTAAACGAGTAGGCCAAGAAAAAACCAAATTGAAGGATTTTTGTGACTCGTCTTAGGTGCTCCGTAGTGTCCACCGGGACCACTATGACATTGCTCCAAGATATCCAATTGTTCATGCTCCGGAACGCACCTTCTAAGCAACCCGTCCTTGCGTACTTTAAACAGATATGGATCCTCCCATACGAGATATTTTAAGTCGCCGAAAAATTTCTTCTTTTCCCCGATACGTCATCTCTTCTAAGTGTCCACTTGCTAAGTAGTTGGCGTAATCGCATACCACGGCCTCCCGCCTCTAGCTTCATTAATTGCTCGCCGGAAAGTCAATGCCTATCTCCTTAGGGATTTCGCTACCCTCGTTTACTAGGCGAGATAAGTGGTCACCACAACATTATCACTACCTTTCTTGTCCTTAATTTCAAGGTCAAATTCCCGTAGTATCGTAATCCATCCGAGTAACCTTGGTTTAGCGTCCGCTTTTCCCATAAGGTAGCGTAGTGTCGCGTGATCCGTCCACACCACCACTTTGGACCCTAAAAGATAACTTCGAATTTGTCAATAGCAAAAACGACCGCCAAGAATTCCTTCTCGGTAAGGGCGTAATTGCATTGAGCCGGGTTCAAAGTGCGGCTAGCATAGTAAATCGGCCCGAACTTTTTGTCAATTCTCTCGCCCTAACCGCGCCCACCGCGTAGTTAGAGGCATCGCACATTAATTCAAAAGGTTGAGTCCAAATGGGCGCGATTAAAATGGGGGCACCGGTTAACTTATCCTTTAAGCTATTAAAAGCTTTCTTACACCCATCATCAAACAAGAACTCCACTTCCTCTTTCAAAGCAGTTGGATAACGGCTTTGCTATCGTCGAAAAATCTTTAATGAAACGCCGATAAAGCCCACATGTCCCGTAAATCCTCGTACCTCCTTCACCGTCTTCGGGTACGACATTCTCTCAATGGCTTCTACTTTAGCTTTATCCACCCGAATACCATCACCGGACACCTTGTGTCCCAAAACAATCCCTTCTTCGACTAGAAAATGACACTTTTCCCGCTTAAGCACCGCATTTTTCTCAACACAACGTTGGAGTACCATATCTAGATTCTTTAAAATTTCATCAAAACTGCCGCCATAGACCGAGAAATCATCCATGAAGACCTCCATGCATTGCTCCACAAGTCCATCAAAAATGGCCAACATGCACCGTTGAAAGGTCGCGGGTGCATTGCATAAGCCGAATGGCATTCTCGCGAAAAGCAAAAGTGCCGATGGACAGTAAAAGTTGTCTTCTCTTGGTCATTAGTGGTCGATGGCTATCCGGAAATAACCGTAATATCCATCAAGGAAACAATAATACTTATGACCACTCGCCTTTCTAGAAGTTGGTCAATGAAGGGCAGGGGAAATGATCCTTAGCGGTGACTTCATTTAACCCGCGATAATCAATGCAAACTCTATAGCCAAATACACAAGGCGTAAGGCAACTTCTTCCCCTTTTTCGTTCTTCTCCACAAGAATGCCTCCCTTCTTTGGCACAACTTGAGTAGGACCGACCCACTCACTATCGGCGATGGCGTAGATAATCCCCATGTCAAGCCATTTGATGATCTCCTTTTTGACAACCTCCCCGCATGTGCGGATTCAGCCTCCTTTGAGGTTGTCTGACCTTTTTCGCTCCTTCCTCCGTTCGGATCTTATGCATGCACACGTCTGGGCTGATTCCTCTGATATCGCCTACCTGCCATCCGAACGCGAGGATATGTTTCTCCAACACTTTAATTAATTCTGCTTCTTGTTCCGGCTCGAGTTTAGATGAGATGATCAAGGGCAACTTATCACCGTCCTTAAGGAAGATGTATTTTAGGTGCTGCGGAAGTGGTTTCAACTCTAAGTCGCAGTGGTTGCTCTATACTAGATTTTAAGGGACCACCTTTTTCCTTGTGAGCTTGGACCGGTTGACCGAAAACACCTCATCTTCCCGAGGTGTGACCCCGTAAAGGTATTGAATGACATCATCTGAGGAATCCTCCCGTCGCCTTCCGTTTGTTCTTTCTTATGCTTAACCATCTTCTTAAGTTCTTCTTCTTCAAGCTCTTCTCGCAAGCCGCTCCCAATCATCCAACTCCCAATGAGTAGTTTCTTTCCGTAATTCTATTTCGTCCCAACTACCCATTAAAACTTCCTCCTCTCGCGAGGTTAAAGTCCGCCCGGTTGAGCTCCTTCAAATCATTGTCGCTCATCCCCGGAATATCCCGCATTTTCCGTTCACTCATAGGCTCGCATGCGCAAGTTGTCGAGACAACTCTACGTGATTCCCGCCCGTTCGTGAATTATAACATCCAGGGCTCCTATCTCCGTGAGCTCTTCATCGTGGTCGAATTCATCCCCATAGATTGCTTCAATGAATGAGATCTCCCGGCTCGAAGCTTCCGCAAACTTTTTCCCCGCTCGAGGGTAATGGAAGTGTCCCCTACTTTCGCAGTGATTTGGCCGCTTTGGAAGTCAATGGTGGAGGCGTAAGTGTTTAAGAAAGGCCGGCCCGTAATCGTGGGCATCTCCTTGTCGACCGGTAATCCAAGATGACCCGCCCGCTGGAAAAACTAGATGTTTAACATGGATAAGGACGTTGTTAACACAACCAAAAGGCTAAACGGCTAGATTGGTCCACCAACCGAAGAGAGACGGGACGCTCCTTTAGCCTTTTGTCCAGCCCGAGACTCTTGCGTACGTTCAATGGCATCACATTAACAGAGGCCCCCGAATCGCATAAAACATTGTGGAACGTGTGGCCTTCAATCGTACAGAGATTGAAGGTCGTCCGGGGTCACCTCGCTTGATTGCAACGCTCCGTGAAACCGTTGAACACTCTTCTCTTAGCACTTCCTCTCGCCATTTCCTTTAGCTTCTTTTTACTTCCACGTACATCCTTAAGATACTTACAAAGCACTTAGGCATCTCGCTAATACCTCACAAGTGGCATAGTCACCATAGTATCTCTAAGCATCTTCCTCACTCCGTCATACCGTTTGTCGAGTTTAGGGTATTCTCTCTTTTCTTTGCCGGATAAGGAAGGGTTTTCGAATGATTAATCATAGGTTGACTTTTAATGGCTTCGTCCTCCTTATCCTTCCATCCGACAAACTTCTCGCTTTTTTTTTAGTCGTGGGTTCACCTACTCGACTTCCCTTCTCGCATCCTCATCACTATCCCCCGAAGTATCATCACCACTCAGCCTTTTCCTCACCGATGCTTTCTTTGGCATTTAACTTCGATTGCCCCCTCCCCGAACTTATGGCGTCGTAGGGGGCTACTCGTTTCCCGACATCTTTTCGGGTCCAAATTGCCTTACCGCTTCGAGGGTGACCGCATTCAATTCCTCCTCTTGTCCATAATTCCATTGCGGTGTGATGGCATTACAAGCACCGACATCCGCCTTAGGGTTTTTATCCGTATAACTAGGCAAGCCTTTCCCGGAGGTCTCGCTCGCTTGTTGATCACCATCCGACCTATCCGTCTCTCCATCGTTTTTTGACCGGTGGCTAGTGTTTTCACCATGTCTACTAGCTCATCAAATTTCTTCGAGAGACATAGGTGGGCCGTTGATTTTGCGTTTGGGCCCGCTTACCTTGGGGTCTTTGGTTGTTGGATGCACCAGCGGTGTATAATAACTATTTCGCGGGTTTCCCGAATAGTTACGGTTTTGAGTTTGACTTGATTGACCGTAATTTTGACCGAAGCTTCGAAAGGTTGATTCTCGGTTCTCCAAGGCCCGCACTTCCTCATTCATCATATTCCCGACTTGTATGCCCGAGTGATTCACATCTCGCCGGCCCTTCTTGTCGCTTCATTTGTAGATTGGCTAGTTGCTTGTTCATTATTTCCATTTGAGCAACTAGCATCTTTGTCTCTCGAGTCACTTGAAGCAGCCTCCTTTTTTGCTTCCGCTAACACGGGTCTTCTTTTGAGTTGCCCACATGTTGTTCTTAGCTATCGTTTCGCTACCCTATAGGCGGCATCATCTCCTCCTCCTAAAAACGATCCATGAGCCGTGGAATCCAAGTAATCTCTATCGGGTTGCGTAACACCCCGATAGAATAATTCTAAGCTCATGTCGAGTATATCCATGGTTAGGGCATTTTCTCATTAACGCATTCAACCTCTCCCAGCCTTTCCCACACTCTCCCCTTCTAGTTGCTCGAAAGTGGCTATATCTCTTTTACGTTCCATTATCGTTCCAGGTGAAACGAATTTCGCAGCAAAGGCTCTTTTAACATCACCCAAGCTTATGAAGAGAGTGATGGGGTAAAGACTTAAACCATCGATTTGCTTCACCCCTCAAAGCAAACGGGAAAAGTTTCAATTTAACAACTTCGTAGAACGCCAGTGGTAGTGACTCGCTTCACGCATTTGCACAAAAGTAGACAAGAAGTCGTGTGGGTCTTCTCGCAGCAGCTGCCATGGAATGAACTATTTTGGACCATCCCCACAACTCCATTCTTTAAATCAAAATGCATTCCTCCCATCTCCGGAGGCCGAATTGGTCTATGCCCTTCCAAGAAGTCTTGATCAAGATATGGCGCATAAGGGTCTTGCTGCACAACAGCTGCAGCCGCCTGGGGCTGTTGCTGTTGAACATTCTGTTGTTGTTGTTGCATCCGCCGGTTCATCCAGGCTTGCCGCCGTTGTCGGTTCCGCAACATTTGCATCGAATTTGGTTTAACCGAGCCGGATCTTGGTTATTATTCCCTTGGTTCTCCGGTTCGTCATCACTAGAACCGTGTTCGCTCATCTTGTCGAACTTTGAAATAATCTTCTTCTCGACAATGTCTCGCTCGTGTTCGGGGTTAAAGATAAGATTTCCTTTCTTACTCCCGGTTTGCATAAACCAGGGAAGCAGAATCAGAAGAAATCAACCTTAGGGTTGATGAGAAAGGAATGTAAAGATGATTGAGGAGGGTTAGAAAGAGAGAAGAGACCGAAAAGTGAAATTTTCGTAGATCGAACCGGCGTTCGGCAAGTGGACGCTAGTTCGTAGAGGATTCGAAGTGAACGCTCGTTCAAAGCACCGAACCGGCGTTCGTAAGACAGATGGGGGCGTACGGGCGTTCGCATGGGTGAACGCTCGTTCGAAGGTTTTTATTTTATTTTTATTTTATTATTTTTTTTTTTTTTTTTTTTAAGAGAAACACCTAAAAAAAAATAATAAAAAAAAATAAATTACACCGACACAAAAAACTATACTAACAAATAATCCGACAACCGTTACCGATTCCCCGGCAACGGCGCCAAAAACTTGTTCGATAAAACTTGTTTTATATTTATTTTACCGGAACACCCCAAGTATAAGGATCGTAGTATGTGGTGTTACCGAGTCGTCCTAAGGGAATCGTACAATTATCGGATTAAAATATAGTCGTTATAAATAATGTCACAACTTATTAACTAAAATTAAATTTTATACTAATTATGATCTAAAAGTCAATGAACAGTAACGATGAACAGTAACGATGAACAGTAACGATGAATAGTAAATTTGCAGAAAATTAACAATTAACTAGAATTTAAAACAACTAACTTAGCAATCAACGATTTATACTAATGATTCGATTTATCAAGTAATTAAAACAACGGCAAGGCAACGGGAATCCACCGATCAATCAACCCAACCCCAACTAGACGGCAAGTTAAAGATATGATTTTTAGTAATGATCTATCACGAATTCGATTAAATTTCTCTAAACGAATTCTAGGGTTTCGTTTTCTTTTTCAAATAAAACAAAACGACATGCAAAACAAGATCACGAGATTATTTCTAATACTCTTACTCAATTAACTATAAACGATCTCTCGAATTATAATTAATCGCATCAATTAAAAGATCACAACTTGAACAATATTTTCATATAAATTCAAAGCATAAAAGATGGTTTCATCGATCTCTCGATTCAAATAAAACGTAAACGATAAATAACAAATTCTAATTGATGAAAAACGATAACTTTACTCACTAAAAGTACGGCTAAAAATCTCTCTAGTTGGTGTTGATGTTGATCGGTTTCATCCGTTGTCCCACCGCGATGTGCTTAGCCAACAACCATGATGTTGATCATGATCATTTGGGTGGAAGAAATCATCTTCTTTTTTTTTTTTGATACAAATTTCGGTCGCTCCTCTAAATTTTGTGTGAATGAATTATATTCATTAGGGTTTGGAAATAGCTGTATATATAAGGGAGTAAGTCGGCTGAATCACTTATGCGTATGTCGGTGGTGCTGAATGAATGGCGGTGGTGAACGGACGCCGGATGCTAGTCTATTTTTGGACTCAAACTTCTAAAATTCATATCTTGAGTTGTAGACCTCCAAAAATTATGATCCGAACGTCATAATTAAGCTCTCGGAAAACTCTACAACTTTCATTAAGGACTCTTCTTCGTAAAAACGCCTTTTTGATTAGCCCGTCGTATCCCGAGTCGTTTACGGGATTTTCCACTTACCGAAATTGATTACCCACTTGACCACCATTTGAGTTGTAGAAGTCCGATTGACGTAATTCAAAGTGCGTTGGAAAGCTCTTTCAATGATCTACAATTTTCATGAAGAAGTCCTCCCCTGAAAATGCCTCTAAGCTGGGTCAAATCTCCGTCGAAAATTTGTAACGATTTAAGTACTTAGGAAAATTTGCTCCGTTGAACTCGTAAACTTGTGGCATCTTCTTCTAACCCTCTAAACACCTCTTTTAGACCGAAGATATGCATCTACAAGATATCCAAAATATTGCAAAGTGTAACAACATCCAAATAAACATAAAACCAACGATAAAAACACATAAATCACCCACTTTTGCAATTTATTATCTTTAAAACTCATTTGCTCAATTTATCCTTTTGGCGAGTGATTTTCTATAAAAATCACTAAAACACGGGAGATAATGTTACGAAATAACTCGATAAAAACCATAAAATTAGTCGTAAACACTGAAGGATGCAGTTCTTAGATCTAACCAAGTTAGATCTATACGCAATGGATGGATCACGATTTATATGACACAATTCATAATTAAAGGACTTAAGTTACTACAAGGGGGTTGAGATCATGTTACCAATATAGGGAAGAGAAGCCTTGATCTTCCGATGTGTTCTCCAAACGGCGGTTGGTGGACACCCTTCTTGATACACGAGCCTCCTTGATATGCAACCGTAAAAATCCCGAAGATTTTTCCAACTCGAACCCTAAGAATGAGGCCGAAATTTTTCGGCCAATTTCTCTCGGTGAATAGTGACGTGAATAGTACCTTTTCATTAGACTTGGGAGAACTCTCTTTATATATGAGAGTAATCAATGTCCTCCAAGGATTAAATAATTAAGTGATAATTATCACATTAATCCTTTTCCAAATAAAAGATAAATAAAATGATTATCCCAAACAAATTAAGATAAATCATATTATTATCTATTATTCCATGAATTATCATTTAACAAATAAAAGATAAATCACATGTTAAATAATTATCCAAGAAAACTAATTTCTCTCTAATTATTAGGACATTAATGGCGCCACATATTGGGTCAAAAAAGCCCACATAAAATGTCTTTTATGTGTATTATATTATTTAGCCCAACTAAATAATATCCATGCATATCAATTAATTAGCCCACCAATTAATTATCACCGAGGCCCAAATAACAAGATTATTAGTCCGAATTACGTAAGCCACACCGGGGACCATGGACCTATAACCAAGTAGCTCCAATAATTAATTATTCATCGAACGTAAAGTACATTAATTATTAATTCCGGGATTACGCCACCATAAACCCGAAACCGAACTCTACCGATTATAGATGTATACTTATACTCAACCCATGTAGCGAATAAGCGTCCATTGATATAATCACTACATACGGATTAACCCTCCATAGATCGTCCATTCCGAGTGGGAAGTCTCCGCAAACCCGACTCGAATATCTTATCCTTATTTACCATCAACCCCCTAGTGATCAATTAGTTCACATATCCGACTAGTAGCTAATTAGTCTAAATATGAACTCGGCCGATCGATCACTTTCTTAGGGCTAACAAATAAGGGGATCGTCTCTCTACTTCCCGCAGAAGGAATGGATTCCATGTCCGTGAAAATCGAACTACTCACTCATCCGAGATAGTGCCAATGAGAAGTGGCTTGGAACACATTATTTAAGTGAACCGTAACTAACACATCAAACACTACCCCGGGACAAGCAAAGACTCGTGATCACCTCAGATTAAGGTTGATCCATATATGATCATCTAATGATTTAATAAGATTCCTCGATTACGGAATTATACCGAGAAATTCGTATTAAATCGGTCCAAATTCTATATGAATGCCATCATATATAAATGCCCCACGTAGTACCCTCTACCGACAAACCGGATAAGACTATCACACCCTAAGGTGTTCTCGGGCGCATTATTGGTGTTTTAATCAAGAGACCCTAAACTCGATTAAGTTCACCACGGACTAACAGCTTTAAGTATATCACCACTAACTCAATCCTCACGTGCATGCCATGCACCGAGTTAAGCGGTTACATACCGATATACTTAGTGGTTTGCAAAGCAGTTGTATTACTTACAAGCACAAAGCAAGTAATAAGGTGAGATAAATTCGTCATCCATTAAAAACAATTACACAAATTGTCTTTCGGGCACTACACCTAACAATCTCCCACTTGCACGAAATGACAAGCAACGATTGTTTTTAGAGCACACACCATCTTATTCACAACACTCTCCCACTTGCTCTAAAAGCAGGTGAGACATATCTATCAATGCCGTACCCTCCAAGCACTCGACTTGGTACACTGATTAGCTAGGTTGTCGACTCGAGACGATCTTTAGGATTGAAACGTTGTCGGTCCTTCCAATCAAAGGTACTCTCTCTCAATATGCTTTTGACTTCTTGTGACCGAGAAGATCCTTCTAAGCTATATCTTCACCGTTTTCACAATGAAGTGATATCGGCTTATCGACCCGGAATTACTCCCGTACCAAAAAAAGGAAATTCTAAGCACTATGAGTAAACACCGAGCCCGAGATCAACTTAATGATCATCCTTAATCCGACTACAAGTCGAATCGTTGTGGTCAACCATATTCAAGTTTGCACCTAAATATACAAGCATATCATTCCTCGTTCTCTAACGATACTTGAGGACATACTAAACCGCTACTTATTGCTTGAATCCAAGATTCAACTCGCAATTGACTTATTATGACCCGACTTGCCGTTATCCAAGAGAGACTCTATCCCATTTTCTCTTTATCCGGAGATTTAGAGAATCATTCCCGAGATGTAAGGTAGACTACTCTCGATGAATGTTGCATACGTATATGCATGATCATCTTATTCAATAAGATAGGTGGGATAGCCAATGACTCATTCTCGTGAATTTGACCGAATCGATTCTTAGAATATAGTCCAATTCTCTCATCCAGAGAATCTTGGCTCCGTCGCTTCCGACTTCGGATAGCACACACATGTTGTTTCCAACCGTTTCGTTGTTATCATTCATGAACACTAATACTACTACTTTACCAATATTGATATCCAAATACGAAAGACTTATCAATACTTTTGGTCAAGTTCACATATTTTAAAACATGTGACTTTTAAATGACCGAGAGGTTCTCTTAAATCCACAAAGGATATAAGCCATGGCAGTGCCTCCTACCAAAGGTTCTTTCGAATGAATTAAGATATCGTTAGTCTCGCAAAAAGGTCTTAGGGAATCACCCCTATCTTCTCGCTTTGTAACGAATCCGTTATTCATTCTTAGCTAAAACCCTTCGTTCTAATGAATTCGCATTCCGTTGTTCAAAGAAGAAAGTCTCGTGGAATCACCCCTATTTTCTCGCTTTCTAACGAAATCTAGCAAGACCGAGTGGTGAGAGAGTTCAAGGTCCGGTTAACTCTCTACTTGTCGTGGAATCACCCCTATACCACTCAACTTTGCGCCGAAAGTTTAAACTTTCCTATTCATTCGACTCTTTTCCGTGTAGATCCAATTGCTCCCACCGGGCCCGAGACACTCGTGGTTCTACAAGAGGTCCGAACGTAACCGGAGTACCAAAACTCCATTCACAGGGTTAAGGTTTTCAAACCAACCTCTATAATCGAATCCTATACAAACCCCACCAAGAGCCATAGTTTATCAATCACCCCAAATAGATTATAAAGTCCACAAAATCACAATGGGTCAACGGTTAAACCATACTCCCACCGTGTCTTTGGTGGATTGACATTCCGATCTAAAAGTAGTATTTATCGTTGTAATCACCAACAACCGATGTTGGATGTGGTCCGATTAAATCGATAGTAACTACCTTTGGGTAACCGTACTCCAAGGTTTAAGGTTGTTACTTATAGATTCTATCGTAAGGCTTGTGACAGCTCAACCGTCACTTTCGATCTCAAGAATCTTATAATCAACCTTCACTCGTCTCATTAAGATGTTTCACAAACAAATACAATCCGAACGTATGCGCAAAATCTCCAAATTCTACCTTCAAGCATTAAATGCTAAATGCCTACATTTATGGAAGTGGTGTGAACCGAATTCACTCATTATCCATAAATTCACCGGCATCTTCTAGTAGACTTCTCGGTTTACATAATAATGTTAACCGTTATTTTGCAACCAATTATCTTAATCGAGTTTAACAAAGTTGTATTGTAGCACATTAATAACTATATCGTGCAAGTCTATGGTTTCTTCTTCTCGTGAGAATCATTCCACTAGAGGCGGCCGAGCATCGTCCCAAGACTATGCGATAGCCTATTTCGAGCATGGAATACTCTATTCTCTCGCTAAAATCGAGACTCCTCCTCGTATTCTTTTGATAAACTAAATCACGTTTCGAGTAGTTATCGACAATATGTCACCACTCAAAAACTCCCACTCGGCTTGTATCTCTCACTAGACCCCGAAGGTCATGGTGAACAAGCTATGTTACCCCTTCAAATCTATTACCCTTTCCCGATTGAAAGGAAACTTAGTCATTGTTCCTTTGAGATAGTGTTCCTAGACTGGGAGATAGGAATCACCCTTAGCCGTCGTCAGGTCTTATCTCTAGGATATATGCACTAATTAATAGATATTGAAAGGTCGCTTATCTTAATACGGAAACCTTTTACCTTTAATAGTTTTAGATGTGTTATACTTATTCAGCTTTTCTTAGTGGTTCTGACTTTATCAAACAAAAGTCCGAGTCTTGGATTCGTACTACAAATGTCATATTCACTTTCTATGAGGCAACAATATATCGAGTTGAAAGTGAATCCATTTGTTTCAACGAATCTGTAAACAGAAAAATAAATTTTTCTGTGATATTCAAGGATAGAATCCGAAATTCATTTCCTTATATCACTCCCACTATTGTAGCCGAAATTACCGCCCGTTGTTACTCTATTAATCGTTAATGCACAAACTTCCTTGTTCTTCCAAAGAACTAAGCTACCGAGTCAAGTTACTCGGTTAAGAAAGTCGCTAAGGATTCATTGGTTAGTGATCCGGAATTACTTTCCTTATCCTATACTTTCTTTAATTAATGTTTCGGTTTAGCCTTAAAACTTTAGTTAAGATGATTAACACTTACGACATTCTTTCCCATTCTCAACTTTCCTTAAAAGGAAATAGTCTTGAACTAGCAGCTCAATTGAGTAGACACTACTCGTGAACCGTGGGATGTCTAATGAAAGCGTTACCCGGGGGACTAATTTTCTAAATTAGAAAAACATAAGACAAAAGCTCCCACTAGTTTATCGGTTCCAAATACCGTCTAACTAGCGACACTTTAATTTATGATTCTCTAATTTTTCTATTAGAAAATTTCTCGTGTAGACACTACACAATTAAAATTCACTGGAAGAATTTTATCGTCCCAATCACCTTTCAAACTAACTACGGTTGTCTCTCGTTCGCACGATTGACAAAGCAGTGACATACTTATTTACGTCACTTAAGTTTTGAAGGCTCAAGAGATATATCTCTTCCGAAAAATTAATCGCATGTGAGATTAATAAATACAACGTTCTAGTTACTTACCACTTTTAACGAAGTCGTTACTAGTCAATTTTACATACACTAGCAAATAGTACCCTAGAGAGATATATAAATAGTTGTAAATAAAACTGACGTAAAATAAATCCAAATCATACACTACTAAAATTTTAGGAACATAAACTAATTACTTATAGTCTATCCTACCGTTCCAAGGATTTAATCTAATGCCTCGTTGCCGCCTTAGGGTAGGTCAAAGAGGTTTCGATTAATATTGACGATCGATTGAGAATCGAACATCTCATTTGTGATCGTCAATCACCTTTCCTTTTTCAGCCAAGGTACTACCAAAAATACCCTTTATGAGTGTGACCTACCGTCTCGCATTTTTAGGTAGACCCCGAGTGTGCCGCCTTGGTCGGTCGCTGACCCGGCGAGTACCCAAAATCCTATCCTTTCGGAGACCAAGCCTTGAATTTTGATAGCGGTGAAGGCCTTCCTTAGGGGGCCGAAATCAAAGCCGGCACGAGGCGTCACCATTCTCTCACGTTGCTTGTGTCAACAAGCAGAGGCCGTGGGGTCGGCCGTCGCCTCTCCCGCTCCCACTCAATATTTTGAAAAAGTGGTGGGTTTACCGATCACGTTTTTGGACTTGATGTTACATTAAGGAACAATAAATCATAGGCCCGAATGTTGTCGGTTATGTGGGCTAGCCCACCCGACCTATTCGTTAGAACATATGTGACCGTCGGACGGGTCAAGGCTGGGGAGAGCTCCGTTGAGCCGTAGTGGCTCTTCGGATGGCTCGCATTGCCGCACCCCCGTGCAAACGCCACACGTGGAGGGTGAAGTCGATTGAGCCGTAGCTACCGTTGACCACCCAACCGTGGTTAAACCACTTTCGAACCCGTTTGCCCGTGATTATCCAATCCTTAAACACCAAACTTTCTCGTAGACACTACGGAACAAAAACGTAATCTCGTCTTGTGTAAGGTGGAATTCACCGAGAATCCAACACCTTAACCACGAGGTTTCGGGATTTTACTCCTTATGCTTTCGCAGTGGGATTCACCGAGAATCCATCACCCAACCTCGACGATTGAAAAAACCCGTGTTCCTCGGTTTTTTTTTTTTTTACCCTAATTAGTTTCTAATCAATATCAAACAATTAATTAAAACTAATTGCGTGTTTTATACATGCCTAACTAATTCCTCGAATTAATTTCTACATGTATGCATATGGAGTGGAATTCATGATATGATGCATGTCATGGCAATTTTCCGGTTCTATTCATACAATCTACACATGTATACTAGTGCGGAAAATAAACACCGAGATGGACCGTTGACACCCCCGTAACTAATCTATTCGAAAATAAAATAAAACCCTAATCTGCATCTGTTTAGAATCTTCGACGATTGGCATATCAAACGAACTCGGATCGGGACGAAACTTTCCAGATCTGATCTTCATTCTTCGGACTTCAAGATGGACGGTTGGATCGGAGCTTTGACTTGTCAATATTCTCCAGTGAGCCGCCCAACTTGCTGCTGAATCTGACTTTTACAGCAGCGCATCAATGACTTCCCGCTGCCGATCGGGAATCGAGATGAAACCCGATCGACCTGAAATTTTTATTCCACGTCCAAAACTCCATATTTATCAATCTGACCGGTTGGATTTGCGTTTCAACGGTCGAAACTCTCCCAGAAATTCGAGGAAGTCACAGGTAGGGTTTCTGTGAATCCTGCGTTTTTCTGTTACAGCAGCTTCTTTGCAGCAACGAACGGAAATCCAAACGGACTCTGATCGACGCCAAATTTTGTGGGATTGTTCATCAACTTCCAATCTTGATTCTGACCGGAGGGATCTTCTTTTTAACGGCTCGATTAACGGGAAAAACGAAAACACTAAACAGCTACTAAACCGATCTACTTTCTGGAAATTAAAATTGCAATAACCAATAAATTACATAATTTCCTATACGCATATGAACGAATTTTCATTGTTCATATGAGTTTACAATAGATCTAACGGGTAAACAAGTGCCAACCCCCAATCCATCTCTTCAACCATGACAACCAATCATAAACAATGCATAGAACAATAAATTAAATTTACCTACATGCAATTCCACTCCTTTAAATCGTTTAATTATGATTATACTATGTAAATCGTGGAACCCGGCTCCGATACCACATGAAGGATGCAGTTCTTAGATCTAACCAAGTTAGATCTATACGCAATGGGATGGATCACGATTTACACGGTACAATACATAAATAAAGGACTTAAACTACTACAAAGGGGGTTGAGATCATGTTACCAATATAGGGAAGAGAAGCCTTGATCTTCCGATGTGTTCTCCAAACGGCGGTTGGTGGACACCCTTCTTGATACACGAGCCTCCTTGATATGCAAAACTTAAAAATCCCGAAGATTTTTCCAACTCGAACCCTAAGAATAGAGGCCGAAATTTTTCGGCCAATTTCTCTCGGTGAATAGTGACGTGAATAGTACCTTGCCATTAGACTTGGGAGAACTCTCTTTATATATGAGAGTAATCAATGTCCTCCAAGGATTAAATAATTAAGTGATAATTATCACATTAATCCTTTTCCAAATAAAAGATAAATAAAATGATTATCCCAAACAAATTAAGATAAATCATATTATTATCTATTATTCCATGAATTATCATTTAACAAATAAAAGATAAATCACATGTTAAATAATTATCCAAGAAAACTAATTTCTCTCTAATTATTAGGACATTAATGGCGCCACATATTGGGTCAAAAAAGCCCACATAAAATGTCTTTTATGTGTATTATATTATTTAGCCCAACTAAATAATATCCATGCATATCAATTAATTAGCCCACCCAATTAATTATCACCGAGGCCCAAATAACAAGATTATTAGTCCGAATTACGTAAGCCACACCGGGGACCATGGACCTATAACCAAGTAGCTCCAATAATTAATTATTCATCGAACGTAAAGTACATTAATTATTAATTCCGGGATTACGCCACCATAAACCCGAAACCGAACTCTACCGATTATAGATGTATACTTATACTCAACCCATGTAGCGAATAAGCGTCCATTGATATAATCACTACATACGGATTAACCCTCCATAGATCGTCCATTCCGAGTGGGAAGTCTCCGCAAACCCGACTCGAATATCTTATCCTTATTTACCATCAACCCCCTAGTGATCAATTAGTTCACATATCCGACTAGTAGCTAATTAGTCTAAATATGAACTCGGCCGATCGATCACTTTCTTAGGGCTAACAAATAAGGGATCGTCTCTCTACTTCCCGCAGAAGGAATGGATTCCATGTCCGTGAAAATCGAACTACTCACTCATCCGGAGATAGTGCCAATGAGAAGTGGCTTGGAACACATTATTTAAGTGAACCGTAACTAACACATCAAACACTACCCCGGGACAAGCAAGACCCCGTGATCACCTCAGATTAAGGTTGATCCATATATGATCATCTAATGATTTAATAAGATTCCTCGATTACGGAATTATACCGAGAAATTCGCATTAAATCGGTCCAAATTCTATATGAATGCCATCATATATAAATGCCCCACGTAGTACCCTCTACCGACAAACCGGATAAGACTATCACACCCTAAGGTGTTCGGGCGCATTATTGGTGTTTTAATCAAGAGACCCTAAACTCGATTAAGTTCACCACGGACTAATAGCTTTAAGTATATCACCACTAACTCAATCCTCACGTGCATGCCATGCACCGAGTTAAGCGGTTACATACCGATATACTTAGTGGTTTGCAGCAGCAGTGTATTACTTACAAGCACAAAGCAAGTAATAAGGTGAGATAAATTTCGTCATCCATTAAAAACAATTACACAAATTGTCTTTCGGGCACTACACCTAACAAAAACTCACATTTAGAAAACTTGGCATACAATTTGTTCTCTTTTAAGGTCTGTAGGACTATCCTTAGGTGTTCTTCATGCTCTTTCTCATCCTTAGAGTATACCAAGATATCGTCTATGAAAACTATCACAAACTTATCGAGATAAGGCATGAAAACTCTTTGCATCAAGTCCATGAACTTCGATGGAGCATTAGTGAGTCCAAATGGCATAACCAAAAACTCATAATGTCCATATCTCGTACTGAAGGCTGTCTTAGGTATATCTGACACCTTGATCTTCAATTGATGATAACCGGACCTAAGATCAATCTTAGAGAACACCATCTTACCTTGCAACTGACTGAACCGATCATCAATCCTTGGTAACGGATACTTATTCTTGATTGTCAGTTTATTCAGCTCCCTGTAGTAGATGCACAAACGCATACTCCCATCTTTCTTCTTCACAAACAAGACCGGTGCTCCCCATGGTGATGTACTTGGCTGGATGATGTTTTTCTCTAGCATCTCCTTAAGCCGAGTTTTCAACTCTTTCAACTCCGCCGGTGCCATCCTATAAGGTGCTTTAGCCACCGGTGATGCTCCCGCAATCAATTCGATCTCAAACTCTACGGCCCTATCGGGCATGTGTCCAGCAAATCTTCCGGGAAAACTTCGGAAAGTCCTTAACTACACGAGTCTCTCCTAACTCGGGCCTATGCTTTTCCTTATCTAATGCATAAACAACGAAACCCTGGCAACTCCTCTTCAAAGCTTTTAGGGCTTTAACTGCTGAGATAATCGGATAACGACCCTTGCTAGGCTTGTATACGTTACATTGAAACGTCTTAGCTGATTTCCCTGGGGCCTTAAAGATCACCCTCTTACCTCTACAATCCAAGTAGACGTAATTCTTGGACAACCAGTCCATACCCAGGATAACATCAAAGTCTGAGAAATCCAACACGGTCAAGGCATGCTGGCACTTGTAAGTCCCAACTCTGATATCAACTTGGGGTGTGACTTGAGCACATCTAGTAACTCTGCCCAAAGGTGTGGTTATACTCAAAGGTCTCTCCAATTCCTTAAGAGATAGGTTCAACTTCTTAGCTATCTTAGAGGAAACAAAAGTCCCCGAAGCTCCGGTATCAAACAAATGTAGCCGAAACTCGCTAGATTATCTATGATTATGGTACCTAACAAGTGAATCAGTTTAAGTACAAATATGTAATATCATATGCGCGCTATATCATATTAAATATTTATAATAAACACAAAAACTGAAAAGTACATGTCACCACAAGGTCATCTAACTTTTCCGGTTCTGCATCCGCTGCAAAGACACGAACTGGTCTGCTACCCATGGAACGATTACCCTGCTGGTTACCTCATCCTCCTGCCTAATTACCTTGAGAGAGCTTCTTAGGACACGCCCTCGAGTAATGTCCCACTTCCCCGCAGTGGAAACAACTCAAGCTACCTGCCATGCACTCTCCTGTATGTGTCTTGTTACACTTAGCACAAACTAATGGCGTCCCACTTGCTGAACTCTTCGTAGCCGGATTTCCTATCCTCTTAACATTTTACTGCGGTGCTCCTCTGTTACTTCCTTGATAATTCGAAAAAGACCTCTTATCTCCAACTACAACCGTCTGTCTACTGGCAAATCTTTCCGCAATCAAAGCTCTATCCATGACGCTGGCCATGCTGGTAGGCTATCTCCTAGCATGCCCTTTGCCACTTCATGTGACAATCCTTCCATGAACTTGTCAATCTTCTTCTCTTCGCTCCTCATGATTTCAGGGTAGAATCTGCCTAATTCATGGAATTTCTGGGAGTACTGAGTCACCGTAGTGTATCTTCCTTGTTTCAAACTCAGAAATTCATTAGCCTTTGCATTCTGTGCTGTTCTAGGAAAGTTCCTTGTAGAATAGGTCCTTAAACACTGCCCAATCCGTGATCCTCGGATTAAACAGCTCATAAGCTTCCATCCAACTTTCTGCATTCCCTGCCAACAAGGATATGGCTAAATGAGCCCACTCAGTTTCTGGATCCTTCACGTTCCTGCACGTCCTCTCAAACCCACGAATCCATAAATCTGCTGCTGCTGGCTCATCATTTCCAAAGAATTCTAGCACCATGTGCTTCTTCATTTTATCATACCAATCCACTTGTCTGTCGTAGCCCCCAAACTGATGATGATGTACCGGCTGCTGAACTGGTGGAGCATTCTGATACTGTGGTTGAGGCTGCTGAACCTGCTGTTGGGGGTGAGTCTGCTGCGGATAGGTGTAGCCATATGCTACAAAAGTATCAGATCTAGGCAGTGGTGGAGGTAGGACCGTTGGCTGAGGTGTAAAACTTAGTGGTGTGGAGGAAAACACTGACGCCTGTGGACGACTGAAAAGCTGACTAGCCGGTGGCACAGACGCTTGCTGTGGTTGCATAGAGACGGTTGGGAAAGTACTCACCGGTGGACGGGAAAGTCCTAATCCTGTCCAGCTTGTGGTCCTTAGAGACACAGACACTCCTGATGTTACTCCTGCTGAAGTGGTGATAACCGGTATGCTAGGGTTAAACCGTGAAGGACCCCCTTGTTCCACTCTTCCCCTGACGATGATATCTGGTCCTTGGTTCACCCCACGCATGATGTTGCTCACAGACGGGATGTTAACTTGGGAAACTGTAGGGCCCTAGGTAGTTGGTCCACTTCTTCTCCTTCTCGGAATCACAACCCCGGTAAATCCTGCCTCAGTGCTACCCGTCTGGGTGTTAACCGCCTCGGTGTTATTTGTATTAACTCCTCCTCTAGTAAGAACCATTCTGTAACCAAGAAAAGAGAGGGGTTACTAAAGCTCTAACACTTATCTTAAAGAAGAAATCAAGTCCTACACAGCAAGGAAAACCTTTCTCTCGGATACCAACTGTAACGCCCCTTTCCCGGACACCGAGTCCCTATCCGGAAGGAGCGCTCGGCACAAATAATATCAAATAAATTCAATAATATATGTAAGCCTTACGTCATACATTAGAACTAAAACTACGTGGAAGGTAAAATGACTCGGGAAAAGCAAAAGATCGGACACACGGTTTTCAATGCTGTAAAACTAAATCCAATAAAGAATACTAAACATCCAACGTTAAATCCAAAAGAATTCAAACGGAACTATTACAAAAGAAAGACAACATTGTTTGAAACTAAATCAACAACATTATTGAAAGAAAAATCAAACTAAAAAAACTAAGCCTTCAAGAGCTCCATCTCACACATCCTCATCAAAGAACTCATCAGCATTAGCAACCTGTTCATCTTCTTTGAAGAAAGAGAAAGACAAACACAAAGTAATGGGGTAAGTACATAGGTACTTAGTAACGCGTAGAAGATCGTACAATGTCAGTCTCATAAAGAAATAAAAGCAACACCGTCTTTTATTAATTCATTCCGTTATTAGCCCTAGCTAATTGTCATATTATGTTCATAGCATAACATGAGGTTCCAAAGGTATCTAGCTTAGCTCAAGTTTGTTACATCATGAATAACAAGGGCACTACGCCTAGTAATAGGATGTACTAGGACAACTAGGTGCAACCTACTTAGTGACACGCTCTAGTAGCCCCGGGAATATCTGAGTCCCGATAGTGTGATAACCGGCGTAATGTACCGTACGCTTTATCTAGCTAATCGATTGACCGGCGTGGGTACAAATTTACTTTGTCCGGTCGTAGAACACATCGCGATATTGTACTATGCCTTACCAAGCATTGCATGATGTTTAAGATTATTAATCTAGCACATATGTTTGATTAGATGTTTAACTAGCCACCTAAGTTGATTCACATAAAAGGCTCACCTAACAGTCTACTCCCTCTTCCTAAGACCCCTAGACTCTAACAAAACCTGGCACATACACAGACATCGATAAACCCTAGCTTATCGAAGCACAAGGCAAATCCAAAGCTTTCGACGGTCCCACACTTCATCTTTTTAGGGAATTCATATGGTGCCGAAACTAAACGCATCAAAAGCTAATTCAAGGCTTTGTCACATAAGGTTAAGCAGTAAAACATGATTATGAAGCCTGAAACCAAGCTGACACGAAAAACAGTGAAAAACGGAATAACTAGGTCAAACGCCCGTCTGACTCCCAGTAGACGCCCGTCTGCCTTGGACGTGCGTCCACCAACCCCCAGACGCCCGTCTGTGAAATTTAGCCACATCCTGTATCAAAACTGAACCCTCAAACGCCCGTCTGAAAAACCCAAACGCTCGTTTGAGCTGCCGCTACCGCGGACGCCCGTCTGCCCTTATGCAGACGCCCGTCTGCCTGGGATTTACCCCGAAAATCTGCAACTGCGTAAACGTGATTCCAACCCACATCCAACCCAAACTCCAACCAAAACAGATTCAAAACCATGAAAATAAACATACAAATTGATCTACAACTTTATGACACCTTATTTATACGATAAGAACACTACGTTACCTTAAATTTGCGTGCTACTACGACCCACGCTACCAACGCCTTGAAAAGGTTAAACCTTTAACTCTAAACCTATAAACGATCAATTCCAAAGACGATCACTATGATGTTTAAACTCAAAAAAACGCAGCTAAACAACGATGATGAATAAACCCTAATATCAAGAACGATGAGGGAAAACTTACGTTAACGGATTTAGGGATTGTTGATATCGAAACGATCCTCGTCTCGCGGTGATCCTTTCTCTCTTGAGATGTCTGTTGAAAAGAGCAACGGATTAGCTTCGAAATTCGAAAGCCTCTTCTCTTCCTTTTTCCCTCAAACTTGCGCCCCCAGTATTTTTTTTTTACGTAAAACAACAACTAGGTTAATTTAGGATTAGTTTTCCTTTTATACTCCCAAATAAACTAATTATTCCTTATTAAATAAATCCCATTAATCCTTTTCCTTTTCTTTTCCTTTTTTTCTTTTAATCCTTTAAAACAAAACTAAATATTCAGATTTTTCGTGAAAAGACGAGGATGCCCTTTTAGAAAAATCGGAATATTACAAACTGAGAGGTGATTTTAAACATGGCTGAATTAAACTCGGTCAATGTTTTAAAATCTTGCAGCCGCAGATGAAGCCAATCAAATCTGGCACCAGGATGAACTGACAACTTCAGGTGGTCGAATCTATCCTTTAAAATATGCCATAGTTCAGAAGGATCTTTTACTGTAAGATATTCATTTTTCAACGCATCACCAAGATGATGTCAAAGGAAGATCATGGCTTTGGCCTGAATCTCAACATCCATCGTCCACGATAGATAATTTCTTCCAGAAATATCTAGTGGTACAAATTCCTGCCTCGAGATGTTAGCCATAACAGAAACAAATGAAAATAGATTGATAGAGATTACCTCCACGCTCTGTCGAAGTTTTCCGAGTAATTTTCTGGATGCGTTACTCAGTACCTATAGAGACTCGTGCTGATAAATGTTATTTAATATATAATGCCAACACCAATGTAAAAGGAAATATTTATGATTTTGGACACAGTAACTCAGGAAAATTAAAGACCAAACTTAATTTCCCTTTGTAAGAAATATTTGGAAAGTGGAAAACTTATATTTTCTATATCATACGTGCAAGCTTATAGCTATATAAATACAAGTAAGAAAGGAGCAGGCTAAGTATCAATCACATGAGAGCATGTGATACTCAACATCTAGGGAAATATTTTTTCAGGCCCTGTAAGAGGGATGAATTTTTTTGGAAGTTAAACTTTACGTACGGGGCCGAATAGAGGTGATCCTCATATATATGTACGGGGTGTGTCATTCACGGGCTTATTATGTGTGGGATTTGGCAATTTCACAAATGTAACAACAACATAGGTTACATACAGGGCGAAAATCGTTTCCCGGGTGTACTATGCCAGTGAAATGGTGTTTCACGGGTGTAAGTTATCCTCTATGCCTGCGGTGAGTCCTTTATCCACGGACAAGACTGTTAGGAAATCAACTAGATTTAACACAGCGGAATTTAAAATTTAATTTCCGATCCCAAAATCGACTTCGTTTAAAACAATAAACACGTTAAGTAGTTGACGGTGATTACCTTGCTTGATCTAAAAGATCGACGCTTTGACCGTCAATGGAGAGTAGTAGTGCACGCAAGCCGTCCACATGTCCGGCCTATATCGATATCCACACGAGCACCTCGCTGGAATCCTCCTTCGATTGCTACTAGAAATTTTCGGTTGCTAGCTAGACCGGGCCTTTTCTCTCTCTAAAACCCTCTAGAAGAAGCTCTCTATTTTTCACAAGAATTATGAACTCTTGGAATCGTGATGTACAAAAGAACTAGACAACCCCTTTATTTTATAGGAGAAAGTGGCGCCCCTTTAGCCCCTAATCTAATTAGAAGAAGCAATCTAGTAGATTGATGAGAGAAAAAAACATTTTCCTAATAAAATAAGGAAAATCACTTTGATTGATTTATCTCTTTTAATTTAATATCTTATATTAAATAAATCTAAGATATTGTCAATCTCTAATATTGAATATCTTTATCTTATTACCATAAATCTATTTTTCAAAAATCAATTTATATCCAATATTAATATATGATAAAATCACTAATTAAATTGCACAATCCAAGTGTATCTCATACACTACGGTCTGCTCCCCATGTGCCAAAATTGGCATCCGGAATATTTTTTAATTAATCAATATAATTAAGATCTTGTATTTAATTTATTCATAATAAATAAATACCGTCATATTAATTTAATCACTATAACACTTTATAGTCGAGATAAACTTTCCTTATTTGGTTATCACTATAACCCCGCATTTTAATCCGGCTAGATGTTCTTATGTGTGTGACCTAATAGGCTTCCGAATATGTTGACCGTAGAAAAAGTGCAAATTACGAAAAATGCCCTTCATACCTAACGATCACGGAATAGCGTCTAGCAACACACCATGACCCCCCAATTATCGGAAGAGTCAAAAGCAATGACTACTATCTTTCATGTGAAACAGTTACCGTGTAAATAGAATCCTATCGCTGTAATAATATCCATACGATCGTATCTCGAGTTTCAATACATCAACAATCGTATCTTATAATCTGGATATCATGCTCTCTCGGAATAACTCATTTACTCCCACTTTGCAAAGATTCATGAGAGCTAGACATTCCTTATAAGAAGCCATTTCTGATATTTACTCCTAATCATAGGATACGCGATTTCCGGATGAACAAACATGTATCCTACGTATGATTCAATATCACACCCGAGCACTACCGCATGATCGCCCCATTGCTAGGGGAAACCTTAATAGTGTCAAAGAATGACAATCAACTCCGTGATGCCATGAAGACTCCGGTCTCAGGATAATTACACAACTTCCACATACTGCGACACTTAATGTAAGTGGGCCAGTCTAACGTATGCATTCTCTAATACACGTCCACGTACAGTCCAAGTGTCCTTACACTTAGATAGACGAGATCTATCCCTATCTTCAATAAGATAGAAGACATCCAATATGTGCTAGTCTAATCATACCATGAAAGTCCCGTTCGACAGAACATGCGACTAGAGACATTTAAGTATCAAACTTATTAAGGTGAATAGAGATCTCATCAACCACAATCAGTATCACGGTTTCTCTATCACAGTTTAATACTAAGGACGTTACTATATATATATTCAATAACATGAAGATAAGCAAGATATATAATAACAAAAGAGCTTTTAATAATCAAAATAAAGTTATTACATGAACTAAATAGACTGTAAATGACCCGACCCTGTCGCAACCGGCCCAACCCGACTGGGTTTAGGACTGTAATATTCTGATTTTCGGGAAAGGCAGACGTTTCATTTTGCGAAAACGAAATATTATTATTTCTCTACTTTTATTGGAGTTAAGTATTTTTTTTAATTTATATATATATGGTCGAAATATGTATATATTTGGGGAGAAAAAAAATCTGATTATTATGATAAGGGAAAATAATAAGAAATTAGTTTCTTTGGGATTATCTATTTAAGGAAAATAAATCTCATTAGTTCCCATAACCAAAAAGAAATCATAACTTTTCTTCCTACGTGAGAGAGGTGGCATGTGAAGCAATTAGGGCTGAGAGTTTTGTCTTCCAGTTTCTAAGGCGATTCATAACGGTTTTCAGATCAGAGTAGACCAACACAATCTTCGTGCAGAGAGCAACGTTTCAACACAAGAAAGTTGGGACTTTGTCAAGGTATGTTTTTTTGCCCTAGTTATGTTCTTCACTGAGTTTGAAGGATTCAAACTCATGAATTCGTAGTTTTGTTTGGTTAGAAGCTTGTGGTCGTAACTAATTTAATTATGGATTGATCACATAGGTTTCTGCAGAAAAGATCAAGTTTTGCTGTAGTTTTTCTGAGAGTTTGGCTTGGATTAGCTTGCTTGAAAGGTAAGAGGCTCTTCCTACATTTTGGTTATGGTTTAGAGAGGATAGATCGTGTTTTGATGCGTTTTTGTACAAGGTTTAGGCATATATGTTGTTTAAGGATTTAGAGATGTTATGATATGAAAAGGTTATGTTTTCCTGATTTTTTTTTATTACAATCGTGTAGAACATGTTTGGAATCGAGTAGAGATCGCAAAGCGTAGAAAATCATGTGTTTAGGGCTTTATGCGTTGAATGCGTACGCATTCCTGTTACAGGATGTATGGTTTTAGTTACAGCAGGTAGAATGCGAACGCATTCAATAGAATGCGCACGCATTCGTGATTCAGGATGTAAATCCTTTTCACAGCAGGTGCAATACGCACGCATTCAAGGGAATGTGCACGCATTTCAGTTTCAGAGTGGTTCAGGATTCTCCTAGCATGAGCAATGCGCATGCATTGCAAGCAATGCGCACGTATGGCAGGGCAGTAACTCCCAGCATGTTTCTGGTCAGGGAATACGCACACATTGACCCCCTGTTTTACTAAAACATTGTTTAAGATATTTAAAGAGATGTTAAATGTTGTTTCCAGATCTAATAACATTATTTGAACATGAAAGCCTCGATTGAGTTTCTGATGCGTTTAGTTCCGGCACCGAATGTACTCTTCAAGGGAGTTAATGTTCGGGACCGTCTAAAGGGCATGAAAGGGCTTGTGCTTTGATGAGCTAGAGTTCATCAATGTCTGTGTACCTGATAGGATGTGATATCTAGCTGTCTAAGTGAGGGAGCAGAGTCGTTAAGGTGAGCTTTGCTTTGAAAATGCTTAGGTGGCTAGTTAACGCATAATAATTACATACGTGTAGTAAAAGATAAAACGTCACCTATTCTTGGTTAGGCACCGATTCATATCGGCGATGTGGTACGTTCATCAAGGTGAACAATGCTACAGGCTCAAAAGGCTGAAGGGTAGCGGAGGAAATTCATCGAACGTATACGCATACCTGGGAGACCCCGAAGCTATCAGGTGCTATTCACCGTTAGTTAGCAAGTATATCTTCAGGCTGATAAACGCCATGTGTAGTGCCCTTGAATGCTGATGTAACCAAGATAAGTTAAGTTAGAAACGTATTGTCATGACATTTTGATCGACATGGAGTGAACCAGAGATTGAGTCGGTCTCATAAAGATAATCTTTTAATTATAAACTTTAATTAATTTGTAGCTTCTACCTCTTATTGAGTACTTTGTACTTACCTCAAATTCATTATTTTTCTATGTGTTTGGGGGGGAGGGGGAGAATATGAACAGGTATATCCGGAGTTCGAGGAAGACTTTGATGACGACGTTTGAAGACACCAACGTTGAAGCATTTACTTTTATTATTGTTTTCATATTTCACTAGACTTGTTGTTCTTTGAAGAATGTTGTACTTTCTTTTAGTTTTCATGGAGGTTTTCGTACGTTTAGATTTCATTTGGTTTCCAATGAATAAATGTTAATTTTCTTTCTTTAGATATTGAGTTTCTATTCTTGTCATTTGTTGAAAAATTTACCCGAGTCTTTTTGCTTCCATTTTGTTTAACCCGATACGACGTAGTAGAGGCTGACGTATAATATGAGATTTATTTTATATTATACATGCCGAACGTTCTTTTTCCAGATAAGGACTCGGTGTCCGGGAATGGGGCGTTACAGTTGGTATCAAAGCGAAGGGTCTTTTAGGCTTCATTTCTTGTAAGATAAGACTTCTTTAGATCTTTTAGTAACATTCTAGTCTTTCTTTGATCATCATGATGGTGGCCATAAGGACTGGAGCTTATGGCGGAGTGAACTCTGGAGCACGATAGAATAGTCCAACGCAAGTTGTAGGAGGTGGTTTTGTACGTCAGAATCCGTCACCTCACCCAACCTACACTCCAAAGCCTCAGGCAAGCCAGACTTCATTACCTCGTCAGAACCCTACCCCACGACCTCAACGGAGCCCGACACCATGACCCGAACAAAAGTATACTTACATGTATCACAAACCTGGGGAAGCGCCCATACGTGTCACCGTGATAGGGGAAATTTCACCAATCTATGTCCCTCCAGTGACCAACATCTATCCTCCACTGATCAGTGTCTACCCGCCACCGGTAAGCCACCCCTCTCCACCAGTTTTCCACCATCATCAGCTTCAGACCTTTTACCCTCCTCCAGTAGGTCACACCCCTCGACCTACTATACCCCCTTCACCACATTTTGATCATCAGCAAGGTGTGGATTACCCACCTTATGGTTTATACCAACCACCACCATACCCTCAGCAACATCCTTACCATACACAAGCACCTTTTGGAAACCCTCCGGTTTACCAACCAGCCCCGCCAGTTAGACCACCACTAGCTTATGAGCACGTGCATCCGGTTGATTAGTATTCAAGGTTGAAGAGGGACCGGGTTTGGGATTTTCACAGGAATGTAGAACCATCCTTGGTTAAGAGGATTTGAGAAAGCATGCAGAAACGTTAAAGTCCCTGAATCTGAGATGGCCCAGTTGGCAGTTGGTTTTCTTTTGGGTGCAGCTGAAGCTTGGATCAATGCTTTAGAGAGCAATAATAGGAAAGTGACAGATTGGGAAGGCTTCAAAGCTATGTTTTACACTGAGTACTTCCCAGCAATAGTGCAAGCAGACAAGGCAAGCCAGTTCTTATGACTTTAGCATTGTGTTCATATAACGGTATCTCAGTATACCAACAAGTTTAATGAGTTGGGAAGGTTTTACCCTGAGCTTATGAAGATCGAAGAGAGGAATATGGCACTATACAAGGATGGGTTATCCCGTGAGATACAATGTGGTATTTTGGGTTTCATAGCAAGAAACATGGCTGAACTTTTTAATAAAGCTTTGGAGGTTGAGACCTTCAAGAAGAAGCCCACCGTTGTTATCAAAAATAAGAGAAGTTTTGGAACGAGTCAAGGCTATCAAAGAGGAGCACCACAACAGAATGAAAAGAAGACGACGGCACATTCGACGGCTACACCGACCACCGGTGCACCACAGTGCCCGAAATGCAAGAGGATTCAAGCCGGTGAGTGTTGAGCTAATATAAATAGTTGTTTTCTCTCTGGAGAACCGGGACATTTTGCTAAGACATGTCCGACAAATGGGTCAACAAGTGGTCTGAAACAGGGAAGAGGAAAAGGTGGCCCAAGTCGCCCAGTTCGAGTGTTTGTAGTGGATGCTGAGTATGCAGAACCGGATGATAATGTTATTTCAGGTACATTTATTTTTTTATTCTAATTTATTAGAGTACTTTTATAGCACGTTAAATCATGTTGTATTTGTATTTAAATAAACGAATCTACATCTTAGGAACAATAATATTTGACAACTTAGTGGTCACTGCCTTGTTTGATACTGGAGCGTCTAACACCTTTTGTGTCGTCTAAGATAGCTAAGAAGTTGAATATACCTTCAGAGACCTTAAGAAACACCTTGGAAATAACTACACCACTAGGAAAGGTAACTAAGGTAACTAGGGCGATACCTCAAGTGGATGATCGAGTTCGAGCATATCGATGGAAAAGTGACTTTACGATTTTGGACTTTTCGGATTTCGATGTAATTCTTGGAATAGACTGGCTATCCGAGAATTATGTTCACTTGGATTGTAGAGAAAAAAAGAGTGACCTTTATGTTAGGTGTGATGCCCGAAAGACAATTTTGTAATTGTTTTATTTAATAAATGAAATGATATTATTATTCATATTTATTATTCTCATATTCACCGATGTGACAATAGTATTTACACTATAGAAAACCGTAAAGTATATCGTTTATGTAACACTTAACTCAGTGTATGGGACATACACAGGAGGATTGAGTTAGTGAAGATGTACTTAAAATACAATTAGCCCGAAGTGAAGTTAATCGAGAGTATCGGGTCTCTCCTTTAACGTGCTACAAATGCGCCCAGAACACAATAGGTGTGATTGTCTTATCCGGACTTTCGGTTAAGAGAACCTGGTGGGGCATTTATATATGATAGATATATCATATAGGGCTGGACCGATTTGATTAGAATTCACGATATAATTCCATAATCGAGAAGTCTTATCGAATCAATCGATGATCATATTTATGGATATATCTTAATCCCGAGGTGATCACGATCAATCGCTTGAATCGGTATGAGGTTTGACTTGACGGTTAAGGATTACACCGAGTCCGTGATCCGAATTACCCCATCTTGGCATTATACTTGGATTGAGTGAGTAGTCCGTGTTATCACGTATACGGAATCCATTCCTTCCATTTATGGAAGTAGATAGACAGCTTCCCTTATTTGTTAATCCTAGAAACCGATCGATCGTACGAGTTCATATTACACTGATTAGCTACCAGTGAGTTGTATGAATTAATTGATCACTAGGGGGTTAATGGTAAATAAGGATATGAGGTTCTAAAAAGGGTTAACGGTAACATCCCGATTTAGAATGAACAGTCTATGGAGGATTAATAAATATGTAATGATTATATCAATGGACGCTTATTATTATTCTCGTGAGGAGATAAATATAATCTCATAATCGGAGGAGTGTAGTCACGGGATTATGGTGGCATATTCCTGTGATTGATTTATCGAATATAATTATTATGTTCGTAAGATAAGTATTTATTTGATTTATCGGAGCCGCTGATTATTAGTCCATGGTCCCCGACGTGCCTCCAATATAGCATAGCTATTCTCGGATGTCGAATCCTGATAATATTAATTTAATTCTTATTAGAATTTAATTAAAACGATATGTGAATTAATTGTTTAATGGACTATTAAATTAGTTGGGCTAAATAATTAAATATGTGAAAAATACATTTTTCATAATCTTGGCCCAATTTGGTGTGTATGGCCGAAAATTATTGTGACTAGATCACAAGGGATAATTTTCGGGCAAAGGTGTATTATGGAGCAATAAATTAGTTTCCTTGTGTATTAATAAGGCATGTGCACAAAATATTTATTGGATAAATATTTATGGTAAAAAATAAAGATAAAGATTATTCTAGATTTGTTCTAGAATATTTTGGGATTATCTTTTATTAATTGGATTTATTTATTTGCAAAATAAAAATCCTTGGAGGACAAGGATTACTCTCCTATATAAACAGAGTTCTCCCAAGCGTAAAACACACACAAAAATTTCGACTTCTATCTCTTAGAGAGAAGAAGAAAATTTCAGGTTTTCCGGGTAGCATATCGGGAGGATTCGAGATAAGGATTTCCTTCCACCGGGAGTTGCTTGGATCACACGTACGGAAGATCGTGGTGCTCTTCACACCATCCTTTGTTCTTCCTATTGCAGTTCGTCTACTTGGATTTTGAGATCCAAGAGGTATGATCTACAACCCCCTTGTAGATGTTGATGTAGTTATTTTATTACATGTAATTTATAGATCTAGATCCTTAAATCACTTCGGTTGCGGATGATATTACTAACGGTGGTATCGAGCCGGGGGATCTATATTTATACGTATAAAATATTAGATCTAGGAGTGGAAAATATGTAGATTTTTTGTCCCAATTTTTTATAGGGGCCGATGCATATATATATATATATATATATATATATATATATATATATATATATATATATATATATATATATATATATATATATTTTATGTTGCGATTGTTGTGGTTTGAAGAGATGGATTGGGGTTGATATTGTTTACCCGTAGATCTATTTTGTAGCTATTTTGATTAGTATCAATTGATAATAGGATATGTAATTTATTTTATGTAATGCGAAAATTTGTAAAAGGTAGTACCTTTTGTATTTAATTTTTGGCTCCGGGCTCAAGACGACGAAGATCATGGTGTTTAAGATCATCAATATGGTGGAACATAAGGTAAAAGGAGAGGGGCTGATTTGTTTTTTTTTTCTTTTTAGATCACGGCAAATCGACAATTTGCATGCGGCAATATTGTCAAATTGTTTATATTTCATGCGGCAGCCCTAATTCGCTTTTGTCACATTTTTTTATTTTATTTTATTTAAATTTTTCAACCCTTGGCCGAAAGGCCTGTTTGATAAAAAAATAAAATAATTAAGCTGTCGTGGATTGTTAATTAAAAAAAAAAATATAATATATTAGTATATTACGGCCTTCTCTCCTCATGGTTCGTGTTTCAATATCAAGATCGAAGATTGAGATTTGAAGACTTAGATTAAATTTTTACTTTTCCTTAGAAAATAGGTTAGTCGGGGGTACCAACGATCCATCTCGGTGTTTAAATTTTCCGCAATTTATTTTTTATGTGTTTGATCATAAAATAGATATAAAATCGGAATTGCTATAACATGCATCATATCATAAATCCACTCCATGCATACATGTAGAATTTTAATTTTGGTAATTAAAATAGGCATGTATACAAACTCGCGTAATTAGTTGAAATTTAATTAATACGTGGTAATTAATTAATTTAGTAAATAATTAAAGATCCGAGGACGGGTTATGAAATCGTTAAGCCTTTTCGGTGTGTGTTCTCGGTGAACCGCCTTAAAAGCCCAAACGAGATCACGTTTTCAATTCGTAGTGTCTACGAGATTGAATGATGGTAAAAGAACAATAAATCTTGGATAAAAACGATTCGCCTATAGGTTGGGTGGTCAACTGAGCTTCGCTCGACCGACTTAACCCTCTAGTGTGATGTATACACGGGGGTCCAGCAAGACTAAGCTACACTGGAAAGCGGAGGGGTGATTCCTTCTTATCTCAATGGGGCTGTCTTGACCCGATTTCGTCCGAATGTCACATATGTTCCAACGAATAGGACGGGTAGGCTTGGCCTACATTACCGACACCATTCGGAATCCTTGACTTGATGTGCTTTTATGTTAACATCAAAAAGACGTGGTTAGTTAACCCACCACCACTTCCAAAATATTGAGTGGGAGCGGAGGAGGCGACAGCCAACCCCACGGCCTCTACTATAGATACAGTAAGTGAGAGAAGGGTGACGCCTCGCGGCGCTTTGATTTCGTCCCCCTACGGATGGTGTTCACCCCTATCAACATTCATGGCTTGGTCTCCGAAAGGATAGGATTTCCGGGTACTCGTCGGGTCACTGACATATCCTACGACGGCACACTCGGGGCGTACCTAAGAGATCCGATATAGTAGGTCACACTCATCAAGGGTATTCTTGATAATATCTAGGCTAAAAAAGGAAGGTAGTCAATGAATAAAGGGATGTTCGATTCTCGTGGGATGTTTGATTCTCACAAGTTATTCATTGATGAGATTGTCTCGATTTAACCGTCATCTCTTTGACCTACCCTACGGCGGCACTGAGATGCGAGGTTAAAACCTTGGAATGGTAGAGTAGACTTAATTTTAGTTTACAATTCCTAAAATAAACTTATATAGCAGTGTTAAACTTGAATTAATATATGTCATTTTATTTTCAGCAAAAATGTCTGCTCAAATTTCTGCTTTACTGTCTGAAAAATTATCGGGAAACAACTTTAAGAAATGGAAGAGTAATCGAAATGTGGTACTCACATACGAGAATGTGCAATATGTACTCACTTCTGAAGGCCCTACGGATGGCGATCCAGAAACCCAGAAAAGCTGATGTTACAGTAGTTCAACAAGACTTAGCATAGCCGATAAGCCTTCGGGCAAAACGGGGCTTCTCTTGCCGGATTAGCCTGAACTGTCACATATGTTCCAACGAATAAGACGGCGTAGGCTTGCCTACTTAACCGACCCTGTTCGGAGTACTTTGATTTATTGTTTCTTATTGTCAAGACCGAAACCGTAATTAGTAAACCCACCACTTTTTCAAAATATTGAGTGGGAGCGGGGAAGGCGACAGCCGACCCCACGGCCTCTACTATAGGTGCAAGCACGTGAGAGAATGGTGACGCCTCGTGCCGCTTTGATTTTGGCCCCCTTCGGATGGTGTTCACCGCTATCAAAATTCAAGGCTTGGTCTCTGAAAGGATAGGATTTTGGGTACTCGTCGGGTCACGACTCCGCCCCTCGTAGGCATACTCGGGGCGTACTCTGAGATCTGATATAGTAGGTCACACTCATTAAGGGTATTTTAGAAATATCTTGGCTAGAAAAAGGAAGGTAATCAATGATTAAAGTCCGGGATGTCTGATTCTTGTGGGATGTTCGATTCCCAATGTTTAATCATTGAGAGAGATTGTCACAGTTTAACCGTCATAGTGCTGATATCGACCCTCTCGGACGGTACTATGCGAGGTTAAATCCTTTGAATGGTAGGATAAACTTTTTATAGTTTATTATTCCTAAAATAAAAATCTAGTAGTGAAAATTTATTTTTGAATTTAATTCTCTGTCATATTTATTTTACAACTAAATCTCTAGGCTACTAAACTGTTAATAATAGGACTTCATTAAAAATGTGGAAAGTAACAAGTACGTTGTGAATTATCAATAAATGCAGTTAATTTTTCGGAAGAGATTTTTCCCTTGAGCCTTTAAAAACTTAAGTGACATAGTATAGGTATGTCACGAATGTCACTCGTGTTGAACGAGAGATGACCATACTTAGTTTACAAAAGATGATATAGGACTATCAGACAAATTCATTTAGTGAATTTTAAAGTGTAATTACACAACAAATTTCTAAATTGAAAAATTGGAAAATCATATACATAAGGCGTTGCTAGTTAGACGGTATTTGGAACCGATAAACTAGTGGGAGCCTTAGTCTTATGATTTGTTGTTTTTCTGAATCATTAGAAATGTGTAATAGACTGCACATGAGTTTCTCTTTTCATTGAAAAAACAAGAACAAAGCGTTGCTAGTTAGACAGTATTTGGAACTGATAAACTAGTGGGAGCTTAGCTCTGGAGTTTTTTCCAATCTTTTGAAACATCATGAACAAAGCATTGCTAGTTAGACAGTATTTGGAACTGATAAACTAGTGGGAGCTTAGTTCTGGGGGATTTTCTAATCTTTGAAAAATCATAAATACAGAGTGTTGCTAGTTAGACGGTATTTGGAACCGATAAACTAGTGGGAGCTTTGCTCTTATGATTTGTCGATTAGAAAAATCGAATAGTCCAAGCTAGTAACATTATCATTAGGCATCCCACAGTTCAAGAGTAGTGTCTACTCAAACGAACTGCTAGTTCAAGACTGTTTCCATTTAAGGAAATTCGAGAATGGGAAAGAATGTTTATACGTGTTAGTCATCTAAACTAAGTAGTTTTAAGGCTAAACCGGAAAATTAATAAATTGGAAATTAGAGGATAATGAAAGTGATTTCGGATCACTGACCAATGCATCCTTAGCAATTTTCTCAAAAAGCTAAGTTTTTGGAAGAACTAAGTAGCTTTGCATTAAACGATAAATAAAATAGACAACGGGCAGTTATTTCAGATAGACTAGTGGGAGTGATATAAGGAAATGAATCTCGGATTCAATTCTTGAGTATCACAAAAAATTCATTTTTTGTTTTCGGATTCGTTGGAACGAACGTATTCATTTTCAATACGATAATTTGTTTGTAGCATTCGTAGCACGAACCCAAGACTCGGACTTTTGTTTGATAAAGTCAGAACCACTAAGAAATGTTGAATAGGTATATGTAACACATCTCAAACAATATAAACGCAAATGGTTTCTGTATTTAGATAAACACTTCTTTATATACTGTTAATTAGTGCATATTCCCTAACGACAAGATCTGCAGACTGGCTTAGGGTGATTCCTATCTCCCAGTCAAAGGAACCCTGTCTCAAAGGAACAATGCCTAAGTTTCCTTTCAATCGGGAAAGGGTAATAGATTTAAATAAGTTACATAGCTTGTTCATATCGACCTTCGAGGTCTTATGAAAGATACAAGCTAGTGGGAGCTTTTGAAATAGTGACATCTTGTCTGACAACTATTCGAGACTCCGGTAAGTTTATCCAAAATATTTGGAGAAAATCTTTGATTTCACCAAAGATAGAGTATTCCACAGTCAGAAATAGGTTATTGCGTAGTCTTCGGGACTGATGCTCGGCCTGCCTCCTAGTGAAATGTTTTCACTAAGGGATACACCATAAATTTGCCTTATACAGTTATTGATGTGCTACGATACACTGCTTAACTCATTTAAGATATTGGTTGCAAAATAACGGTTTACGTTGTAATGAAAAACCGAGAAGTCTACCTAAAAGATGCCTACACATTTGTGGATAAGGAGTGAATTCGGTTCACCCCACTTCCGTAAATTTGGACATTTAGCAATTAATGCTTGAAGGTAGGACTGGAAATTTTGCGAACACGTTCAGGTCGTGAAATATCTTAATGCATTGAGTAAAGGTTGGTTATAAAACTCGTAAAATCAGAGAAGGTCGGTTATACTGTCAAACTCGGTCTGATAGAGTCTATAAATATCAACCTTAGATCTTGAAGTATTTGTACTCAAGATGTTACTAACGATTTGTTCAGTCCACATCCAACACCGGCAGTTGGTGATAACACTAATAAAAACTACTAAACTAGATCAGTATATCGATCCACCCCGAACGTAGTGGGAGTATGGTTTGTCCATTACCCATTGCAGGACCTTACGGTCTATAGGGTAGATTGATGACCTATAGTCCTTTGTGGGCTGTGTAGGATCCTGATCATTGAGGTTGGTTTAAAAGCCATAATCTTGTGAATGGAGTTTGATACTCCAGTTCTGTTGAAACTCTTATAGAACCACCTGAGTATCTCAGGCACAGTGGGAGTAATTGGAACTACACGGAGAAGAGTCGAATGAATAGGAAAGTTTAACTTTCAACGCTAAGCTGAGTAATTTAGGGGTGATTCCTTAAAAGGTAGAGAGTTAACTAGACCGTGATCTCTCTTACCACTCAGCCTTGCTTGATTTCATCAGAAAGCGGGAAATAGGGGTGATTCCCAAAGACTTCCTTGCCGAACAACGGAATCTGAATTCATTCAGAACATAAGGGTTTTAGCTAAGAACAAATAACGGATTCGTTACAAAGCAGAAAATAGGGGTGATTCCCTAAGACCTTTTTGCAAGACTCGCGGTATCTTAATTTATTCAGAAAGAACCTTTGGCAGGATGCCTGCCATAGCTTATATCCTTGGTGATTAAAGCAAACCTCTATGTCATTTGAAAGTCATATATTTTAATATGTGGACTTGACCAGAATATTGCTAAGTCTTTCGTAGACTGGGCATCAATATTAGTAAAGTAGTATGTAGATTAGTGTTTGTGAATGGTAACACTGAAACAGTTGGAAACAACATGGGTGTGTTATCTGAAGTCAGAGTCTGACATGCCAACGGGATTCATTCTAAAGGATTTGATTCGCTCAAATTCTCCAGAATCGATTATTGGCAATCCCATCCATTCACCTGGTTAAGATATTCTTGCATTTATACAACATTCAACGATGTAGTCTACCCTACCTCTCAGGAATGATTATCGAAACCTGCGGATGAATACTAAATGGGATGTTTAGTGAATCTTCAAGTCTCTTCGGGAGAATGAGGAATAATATGCTAGTATATTCAGGTGCAAACTAGAATATAAGTGATAACACTGATTCTGGCTTTAGGTCAGATTAAGGATGATCGTTAAGTTGATTTCATCCTCAATGTTGAATCAAAGGCATATTGAAATCGTACCACCGGATTAGATGGAAAGGCTACGTTTCAATCTCAAACATTGACTCAAGACGCCAACCTACCTGATCAGTGTACCAAGTCACATGGTATTCGGATTCTAAGTACGCGCCGGGTCACCGACCTACCCTACGGCGGCACACTCCTGTCGTGCTTGGAAGGATGAATTACTAAGATGCGCTTGGAGGGTACAGATTTGAGGGATACGTCTCACTTGTTTTGAGCAAGTGGGAGAATGTTGTAGATATAGATATAAAGGGTGTGCTCTAAAACAATTAATCCACTTGCCTATCGTGCAAGTGGGAGATTGTTAGGTGTAGTGCCCGAAAGACAATTATTTAATTGTTTTAGGACAGAATTAATAATTCATCTTAGTATATGCATGTATGCTTATAATTAAGACACTACTGAAAACCCTAAGTACCTCGTTTATGTAATCACATAACTCAGTGTATGGCTATACACAAGAGGATTGAGTTAGTCAGATGTACTTAAAATTAACTTAGACCGTAGCTTTGATTAATCTGAGTACGGGTCTCATGATTAATATGCTAATAATACGCCCAGAACACTTTACGGTGTGACAGTCTTATCCAAACTGTCGGTAATAAGGTACCTAGTGGGGCATTTATATATGATGATAATCATATAGGGCTGGACCGATTTGATTTGAGTTCTCGATATAATTCCGTAATCGATAAGTCTTATCGAATCACAAGATGATCATATATGGATTAATCTCAATCTTGAGGTGATCACAGACAACTGCTTAGACTAGGGTAGAGTTTGATGTGTTAGTGAGGATCACTTCGCAGTATGTGGTCCAACACTTCTCGTTTGCTCTATTCTGGGATGAGTGAGTAGTCTGTGCTATCACAGATATGGAATCCATTCCTTCCCTCGGGAAGTAGACAGACAGTTCCCTTAATTGTTAATCCAAGAAAATGATCGATCCGCGGAGTTCATACTATATTAGTTATGAACTAATTGGTCACTAGGGGGATAATGGTAAATAAGGATAAGAGGTTTCGAGAAGGGTCTACGGAGATATCCCGAATCGAAATGAACAGTCTATGGAGGATTTATCCGTTTGTAATGATTATATCAGTGGACACCTTATCAACTCATGGTTGAGTGTAAGTTATCTATATTCGGCAGAGTTCAGTTTCGGGTTTATGGTGGTGTAATCCCGGAATTAATAGATTGAATATTATTCTTCGGTCTGACGAATAATTTTATTTAATTTATTGTAGCTAATAAATATGGGTCCATGGTCCCCGACGTGGCTCCTAATATAGCATATAGGTTTTCTCGTCGTTTCACCTCAATTATAATTAAATAGTTGGATTGGACTATTTAATTGATATGCGGATTTATTTTTTAGTTGGATTAGATAATTAAATACATGAAAAGATGTTTTTCGTGGACTCGGCCCAAGATGATGAAAAATGCGTGAAGCCCTTTTGTCCTTGGGTTTGGGGCGCATATTTTCATTTATTGTTTGTTGAGGAATTAGTTTTCTTAATAAATAATAAGACATGTGATTAAATTATTTATTTGTTAAATAATTGGAAAAGGAAATCTTTTATATATCCTAATTGGTTTAGGAATATTCTGGATTTATCTTTTTAGGAAAAGGATTATTTTAATTGATTTTGTATTAATTAAATAAATCCTTGGAGGACAAGGATTACTCTCCTACATAAATAGAGTTCTCCCAAGCCTAAAATCACAACATTAATTATTTTCGAAATATTGGGAGCAAAATAGCTTAGATTTTTCAGCTATCTTGCTTAGGGTTTAAGTTTTAGAAAACTTCGGGTTTTCTAAGGTAGCATATCGAGGAGGTCCGGCGGCTTGAAACATCATCCACCTGGTGGTGCTTGGAGATACACATTGGAAGACTTTGGCTTCTCAAATAGGATCTCAACTAGCTTGGATTGACCTTTCGTTCTTGGCGTTTTTGCACCATAAAAAGGTTGGTAATCTAACCCCCTCGTAGGTTAGATCTATTATTTTATGTGCTTTGTTTGACTAGATCTAGATCTTGTACTTTCTGCTGCATAATCGGGTGGATCTTTGATCCATCCGGCGATATTACATCCTACAGTTTTTTAGATGACACTAGATAAGATATTAACAGTTCTTGTAGAAAATCCACATGCTAGATTTTTCAGAGATCTAAGGAGTGCTACCAATCTTGACGAGCTACAAATAATGCTTTATTGTAATCCAAAAGTTTATCAAAAAGCTTATAACATACCGACAGTGCCTCAGATAGCTAGGATATTAGTTGATGGGCAAGAAAGTGAACAAAGAAGCATAAGAGTCTATAGTCATGGTGGACATTCACATAGCATAAATTATTACTATGGATGCTGTGACCCTCCATAGTATCCACTTATGTTACCAAATGGGCAGCTTGGTTGGCACCAAGGCATAAGCAAGGTTAGTGTAATACAGAGAACACGAAAGCGGAATAGAATGAATGAAATTAATAAATCTGTTAATCCAAGACTTTCTAAATCAGTTCAACAATTATTAGATGCATAGAATGAGTATTTAAGTTCTATAGTTAATGATCATAATAATGTATCAGTACGCGAATATTATTGCTACAAATTTCAAATCAGAAACAACGATGAGTCGTATTTACTTCGATTTGGGAGATTGTTCCAGCAATATGCTGTAGATATGTTTGCCAAGTTAAAAACACAACGTCTTGATTATTTTAGAGTTCAACAAAAAAATATTAGGCAAGAGTTTATCCAAGGCATTGTTGATGCTGTTGCATGTGGTGAAGATGATGCTGGAAAGGTCGGTCAACGTACAATTCTGCCGGCTTTCTTTACCGGAGGACCTAGGCATATGCGAATAAAATACTTAGATGCAATGACTTTAGTCCACAAATTCGGGAAGCATGATATATTTTTAACAATAACATGTAATCATAATTGGCCTGAAATAAAAGAATTATTAAACGATAACGAAGAAGCTCATAATAGACCTGATTTATTAGCTAGACTGTTTAGAGCAAAACTAGAAGAACTCAAAATTGAACTTTTCAAAAAAAATCTTTTTGGCAAAATAGCTGCATATACATATGTTATAGAATTCCAAAAGAGGGGTTTACCTCATGCACATTTTCTTTTAATTCTAAACGCTCAATATAAATTATATAGACCAGAATATTTTGATAAGATTGTTGCTACTGAGCTTCCTGACAAACAGTTACATCCTCATCTATACAAATTGTTAGTTAAGCATATGTTGCATGATCCATGTGGTGATTTAAATCCAACCAATGCTTTTATGAAAAAATATGGTTTCTGTAAAAGTTCATTTCCTAAAGAATTTTGGGAACAAACCACGATAACAACTTATGCGTATCCAATATATAAAAGACGTAATGATGGTCATAGAGTTAAGGTCAGGGGAGCATGGTTAGATAATAGATGGGTTATACCATACAATCCTTATTTAATTGCTTAGTTTGACTGTCACATTAATGTAGAAATATGTTATATTGATAAAGCTGTAAAATATATATATAAGTATATATATGTAAAGGAAATGACAGAATAATGTTTAATATTGAATCTGAAAATTCACCTAAGGAAATAGACGAATTTGATCAATATCAATTTGGAAGGTGGACATCTCCATCTGAGGCATTAGGAGGATATAAAGGTTTCCTTTGGGGGGGGTATGAAACCTGAAGTTATACAATTGTAGGTTCACCTTGATTATCAAACAGTCAGTTTTAACCCAAAGCTTAGGTTAGAAAACATAATGAATAATCCATTTCACAAAAAGACTATGTTAACATAATATTTCTTCATGAACAGAACAAATGCTAAGGCAATAAAAAGACAATGTACATACTCTGAATTCCCTGATTTCTTTGCTTGGGAACAAGGTAAAAAAAGATGGAAAGCGAGGACTAAATGTGATTCAGTTGGAAGAATAGTAACAGTAAATCCAGTTGAGGGAGAACGATATTATTTAAAACTGTTGTTGTCTAATGTAAAATGCCCTACATATTTTATTGATTTAAAGATACACAATGGTCAAATATTTCCAATATTTCATGAGGCTGCCTTAGCACGAGGTTTCCTAGAACAAAACAATAGTCAAGCTATTTCTCTACAAGAATCATCGTTATATCAAATGCCTTATGAACTAAGACGATTATTTGCTACAATTTTAGTTTACGCTTGTCCTAATGATCCTATAAAACTATGGCAAGAATTTGAATCTAACATTTCTGAAGATATAGCTAAACAAAATGATCTTCCTAAGTATGAAATAAGAAGACTTGTTCTACAACAAATTAACTCATTCCTTCATTCTATGGGGAAAGATATAGCTTCCTTTGGCTTGATACCCAATGGAATGAATCCTAGCCAGTTTAAGGACTTAACTAAAGAACTAAGAGTTGAACAAAATATTGTTGTGTCTGAGGCAGATTTAAATTTGAAAACATTGTTAAATACCGAACAGGAAAAATCTTTTAAAAGTATAAAAGAAGCAATATATGAAAACAAACCTGAATGTTTATTTATAGGTAGTCCGGGAGGAACCGGAAAGACTTATCTGTATAGATCTTTATTAGTAGAAATTCTATCAAAATGCCATTTGGCTTTAGCGACAGCCACATCAGGGATAACATCATCTTTGTTGCCAGGAGGACGGACAACACATTCCCGCTTTAAAATACCTATTGACATAACATATGGTTTAGTATGAATAAGTAAACAAACATCACCAGCGCACATGATTAAAGAAGCTAGATTAATTATATGGGATGAGGCTCCAATGTGTAAAAAGAATGCTATTGAAACACTAGATGCTTTACTGCAAGATTTAATGGAGAATACTCAGGTTTTTGGAGGAAAAGTTTTTGTGCTAGGAGGGGATTTTAGATAGACTTTACCTGTTGTTTCGAAAGGCACCAAGCGTGATACAATAAATGCATCTTTGATAAAGTCATACCTATGCCCCATGCTTAAAAAATTTACTTTGGTTCAAAACATGCGTGCCCGTTTAGATCCTGCATTCACCAGCTTCCTTTTGAGGGTTAGTGAAGGGGTGGATCAAAATCGTGATGTTGAATCTATTGAAATCCCTTCAAATATAATCATTCCACCTAAAAATGATGGCACTGATTTAGATACTCTTATAAACGTAGTTTATCCTATTATGGACACAACAACAACCATTAAATTAGAAAGTATTAACAAAGCAATTCTTACTACAAAAAACCAGTTTGTAAATGAAATAAATGATTTAATAATTCAACGCTTTCATGAAGATGTAATTGAATATGTTATTTTTAAACAAACTAATCATCCAAATGACCAGGGCCAGTATGAAGACCTATTGAATAGTCTAGCCCCTTTTGGTTTACCGCCATATAAATTGACGCTTAAGGTTAATGCTCCCATAATTTTACTTGGAAATTTAGATCCATCAGAGGGTTTATGTAATGGTACACATTTAATATGAAAACGTTTAGACACAAACATAATACATGCTGAAATCGCAATGGGAGATCAGCGGGGAAATCAGTATTTATACATAGAATACCTCTTCAACCAACTAATGATGAGTTTTATCCTATTCCATTCAAAAGGATTCAATTTCTGGTTAGACTTTTCTTTGCGATGACAATAAATAAAGCACAAGGACAAACTTTAGATTTTGTTGGTGTTTACTTAAAAGAACTTGTTTTTTCCCATGGACAGTTATATGTTGCGTTGTCTCGTGCCAAAAAATCAATTGTTGTTAAAGTACTTATAGCACCAACTGTCATCCACATAGAAAAGAACAATTTTACAAAAAAATGTTGTATACAAAGAAATCTTGAACAGACAATAAATATTGAAACTCTTACTTTTTCACATGGTCACAGTGCGTGTAAACTCTAATGCCTTCTGCTTTAAAACAGATGTGAAAATATGTAAACGAAAAATTATGTTTGTATATCATGGATTCTTACAGAAAAAAGATCGACGGAACCTCTATGATGCTTTTCAAGTTAAGGACAACACAAGATATTGGACTGTGATTGTGCAGGTTCTCATTAAGCACCCAACTAAAGAGTCTCAATCAAACCCTGGCATGTGGTACAAGAAGTTCCTTTTTACTGACATGATTGAAAGCAAGTTTTTCTTTTCTACCTGCAAAGAAATTCTATCGTTTTGTGTTGTGTTGCTTAATTTCAATATCTTTTGATGGTTATAATGTTGTCTTTTGTGTTTTAAATAGGGCACTCGGATTTCAGCAATCACTTTCTCAGCGATAGAACACTTTGACCGCGTTTTTCAACCTTTTAAAAGGTATTACATAATAAGTGCTTCTGTGAAAGTTGCTGATCCAACGTACAAGGTTGGTGAATACAACTACACTTGGACATTGTACCCTAGAACACATGTGCAGCTGCTTCATGATCTTGTCCCACATGTGTGCCCATACTCTTTTGACTGCATAAACTTCTCAGAAATGTTCAGGGTGGCAGACCGTGACGTATCCATTGGTATGCTTTACTATACTATATTTACTTGCTATTTGCAACTTATAATACATTGATTATATTCCTTTAATTTTGAAAATAGATAAGCATTATTGCTGTACTTTGTCTGTGTATCTTCAAATAAAAGATTTCTGCATATGTTTACAACACTCGTGCAGTCTAGAGTTGCTGCATATTGTTACCAGTTTAGTATATTCCATTTACAAAATGTGTACATATCTCTGCATTATTTAGTATTTGATATCAAGTTTTGACTATTTTTATACAGTATATGTTAGGTATAGGAATGAATTTAACTGCCAGCTTTTACTTTCTTTGATCAGCTGTGAAAGCATTGGTTGTGCACGCATACCCTATTCCCCATGCTACAAAACCATTTGTCAGGGAGTACATCCTCATTGATCAAGAGTAAGTTTTTCCACTATACATATACTGCATGTATTTTGATATTACAAAGTACTGCATCATAAAATGCTCTCGGTACAGGAAACGACCTATGGTATTGCGCTTATGGGATGACCCATTGAATGAAGGAGAAACTAGAATCATCGAGAAACTCCCAAAACCAACTTTCATTGTTGGATTAGACATAAAAGTCACAACTGAAGTGAACCGAGGAGGCTCAGTTCTGAATTTGCCCAAGGATTTGATTGTAGGAACAATGAAAAGCGAGCTCCGCGACCCCTGGTATCCGTGTACCTAAGAACCTTGGATTAGGACCTCGACCCCTAGATATCCTTGTATCTAAGAACCTCGGTTTGTGAACGCCACAAGGTATGCTCACGACCTTGATAAGTTCGGGTTTGAATACTCTACTCAGAATACTCACAAGTTCAAAAGAACTCAAATAATAATATTTCACTCAAAGTTTTTAACTAACTGTTACAATGACTCTATTTGCCTTTATATAGGCTACAGACTCAAGAAAATAAAACAAACTAGCAATGTGGGATAATTAAAACCTAATTTTCGCCACTTTATTTACTAATGGACCTAACTTGACTCTAATAAGCCCAAATGGCTTTTATTTGCTGAAAATAAATACTTAACCCAATATACTATCATATAGTCGCCTTTTTTGATGGACTATACTAGAATTTAGGCCCATAAAACCATTATTAACTAAACTCAATGCAAAATGAAATAAAACAATTCCAATAACTAATTAATAACTCATTCAACCCCATATTTGCTCAGCTCTTTAGTGTTCTTGGGCTGGATCACATCAACAACCTTCAATGGTATGTTCAATTATTTACGTAGATGTTAAAATTAAAACAATAATAATTATTCAAAAAAGTGTTGTCCGTGATTTTCTATATTTGCTTTGCATATGTTTGTCACTGACTACAAGTTTTAATGCTTATTTCCTGGTCGATCCGCCTCTCCATGAAAATGAACCTTTAGTTGCTTGGTAGTTTCTATCTACAACATTAGTTCTGTTTTATATTTATGACTTAATGAAATTATAGGCTCTTCTAGGTTTGATCAGAATTATTTACTTCATGCTGGCTTGTTAATAAAGGATGCTTGGTGCAGGTACAATGGACATGCAGAATAGGTTGGACAGTTAATTGAGGCTGGTGCTTAAAAATCAACTGACATTTTGCTTCCACCTCCAGCTGCTGCTGATGTTCTTCCAATCAGAGATGTTTCAATGTCAATCGAAACGGTATGCAACACATGCGATTCTACATTTACTTTTTGTTTTAGATTCAGAATCTAAATTGATAATTTCTGCTCACTGTACAACTTAAAACTGCTTAGGTAGTAGGAACAATTCATTTAATTCCAGCACAAGAGAAGCTTTGGTATAATGTGTGTGACAAGTGCAAAAAAACAGTTAATCTTCCAATAGGTTTAGAGCTTCCCTATATGTATTGCCATAAAGAAATAGATGTTGAGCCACGGTAAGCTATAAGCCAAGTTATTTATCTGTTGGCAACAGACAATAAAATAAAGAAAATTCCTTACCGTTATCGCATCTATAGTTGTGCAGGTGTAATGTGCATGTTTTCCTTAAATATGAATCTGGGACACTTTCTGCCACACTTTCCTCAACAACTGCAAAAAATTCCATTAAGTTTACTGCTACTGAGCTTGTGGAAGCGTATGAAAAGGTAATTAGATATTACAGAAATGTTATGTTGTTTATGTATGCATTATTTATTAATTCAGATTGCTTGCTAGCTATGAATCACCTACTGTATCGTCTAATCAAATATATATTTGTGCATAGAATGCTCCACTAAATGATGAGATTGCAACAATGATACACAAGACGCTGGTGCTGTGCTTTCTTAAATATTATGACAGATTCTTCAAAGGTAAAGCTGAAAAGACCTACCTAGTTCTAAAACTTTACACTCAGGAAGAAGCCAATTCTACACAGGTGTAGTCAGCTTCTAACCTGGCCTCAGCTGTACTTACATCAGACCTGGAAAGTTCTACTTTGGTGTCTGCTGAAAAAGAACAACAACTGTTTAGCCCATCAACCAAAAAGGTCATAGAAGAAATAGCAACTAAGTTGCCATGGATCAAGGAACCATACTACCGTCTGCATCTGCAAAAAGAGGAATCGAATTTGATGACAGCTCTGATGAAAAAGATGATCTGCTCATTTCTGAGAAAGTGCCATCTCCTACCCATAAAACTGTTGTGCCAAATTCTGGGGCAGAAAGTCCAGTGAAAAAATTGAAGAACAAGGCCGATGACAACTAAGTATGACAATGAATGTTCTTTTGTGTTTTGAAGCCATGCCCAGTAGCCCGTATCGTATGTGCCTAAGTTTCGGTTATTTTAACTATGGTAAGAATTTACATATTATGGCCATTAGTTGTGACTCCATCAACAATTAATGGTATTAAGTAATATGTAAAGTTGCTATTTTATATACTAAAAATATGCCTACCTATTTTGCTTGTGCTTTCCTCCCAAACATTATCACCAAGTATGTAGTATTCGGTTGGCTTTGTAACTTATTATGGGCACTGTTTTTTTTAATATAATCATGGCTTTTTATTGTGCAAGTCATGTTTAGATGTATGCATCATTTATTGTTGTGTTCATTTAATGTTTTTCCAGAATAATGGGTATATAGAACATTTACATACCGAAAGTCTCACCTTACTTATAAATCCATTTAAATATGATATATAATTCGGTATACTTGGAAGGGGCATGCCGTGCCTTGCACGGCATACTTACTCACTAGTATAATAATAAATACGTATAATAGGTTGCTAGTACTTACATTACATGTATTATGTAGTCTACTAGTAATTAACTAGATTTAGACTACTGATTTTTTTAAATTACTTTTGCTTATTTAGATTTAGGTGTAGGATTATCCCTGATTATCGGTTTACTTACGTATACATGTATTTTACATTTATTTAAATTTATATTCATAAATGAATTGTACAATCTGAAGACTTGGAAATACAACCAATAGAACGATTGAACATTACAACCAATTGAAATACGGCGCAATCCATGGTATGCCTCGATCTAATGAGGTTCCTAGAAATTGCATGCTTCCCTATGGTGTTTTCGATTCCTTCTGATCAGCTGTGTCGGCCTAATCCCCAGGCATTGTATTAGGGCTCCTTATATAGCATAGCTCATAGAAAATTTCATTAGGTCTGCTCAACATATTTTCCCATTCTCAGCAGTTTGGTAAAGCCACGGGCGGAAGTGTGGCATCCGTTAGATCGGAAAATTAAGTGATGTTCTGTTGGCTCTGTCCAGCATCTTTTCCACCAATCGTCATGATATAAATACATTTAACATGTCATGATGATTACTGTATAATGGTGCTATAACACAACCGAACTTTTCAATAATATATCAAACGAAGGAAAATTTACAATGATGATGGGTTATGCACACCACTTCCCCTACACCAACTAATACTACGTAGTTTTAATTAAGTGTGTTGTCTTTTTTTTGTTTTTCATTTTTTCATGATATTTTTCATGTTTTTATTCGGTTGAAGTAGTAGTAATTGGTTATTGGTGAATATTTTAATTGCATTTACCAATAAGGCCGAAAATCCGGTATGTACTACACCCGGGAAACACAATTTACTGCCCTAGTACACCCGGACACTCCTCTCGCCACGTACATAAGTTATTTTCATAGAAAATGGACTCGCCCCGTATGTATACGTCCATGAAACGGAATTCCCGGGCCTAGTACACCCGGGAGGACACCGTCGCCCCGTACATACAGAAATCTCCCCATATGTAACCTATGTTGTTGTTACATATATACGTGAAATTGCCAAATCCCACATATAATAAGCCCGTGATTGTCCTACCCGTACATATACGTGAGGATAACCTCTTTTCAGCCCCGTATGTAAAGTTTAACCTAAAAAAAAAAGTCGGACCTCTGACACAGCCTGGATTTTTTTCCCCCAACATCTAACCTAATGCCAACAGACAACCTAATGTCATCACGCGAAGATGGCGGCAAAGGATGATGGATAATGATTACTCCGGATAATTATCTAATCGTGACACAGTTTAATAAAGACATGACATATTACACTTGGCTTTATAATGTTAAAACATCCGTCGATCATATTTTATAATCAGGATGTATTTTATATAATGGATATCCACACATTACGTGTTATATTTATAACACACATAATATTTATGTAAAAATTTATATTTGTATGGGTGCAGTGGCTTTAGAAGATTTGAGTAGAGCTAACATGAACAATTAAACATATATAACTTTAAAAAACATAAACATATAATGTTGTGGTGTCTATGATAAATACTTTTGGATGTCTTGTTAAAGGGTCTTTATTGCACCACCACAACTCTAGAGGTGTATCAGATTATTACATATACAGCACAATAGAATCGATTATGTGAAAATCGAATTTATAGCCAAACATTTTACCTTTTCATTGTCGATCCTATTTCGACTCAACAGGAAGTCGCATGTTGACTGTAGATTCGATTTTTATAAAATTGATTATGTAAAAATAGTGTGGCGTACCTATAACTGAAAGACAACATATAGAAGAGATGTGGTAGAAATAATAAGCGAGGTTAATTAAAGGCGGCTTCTATCGGCACCACAAAAATACTATCGGCACACTTTAATTTATTATTTTTCGTTTACTTTTCCACACCACCAAATCACTCAAGGCGTCACATAAAAATAATCAATTTAACAACTTTTAAAAACTATACACTTTAGTCTCTAATGCTTTAAAGATTAAACACTTTAGTCCCACACTTTTTAACTTCTACCCCTTCACTTTTTAAAAATCCTTTAAACCCCAACACTGATTCATTACTTCTCTCTTTAATTTTCATTTGACACAAAGTAGATTCAACAACCTAAGAAAATCGCCGGAGAAGATAAAACATTACCGGAAACTGCAAGAGTAAACATTACTTTGATCCAAATCATGAGTATCTACTTTGTGTGCATTTCGGTTGTAAATTTATAGATATCAAATGGTAGATTCAATGTTTTTTCGAATGAAATTGCCGGAAACATCAATCTAGTTTTAATGGTAGATTCAATGTCTTTCGAATGAAATGCTCCTAGAAATCGAAGGTTTTGATCGAATGTTTGTTTCATTGTAATGTGTGTTTGTTTTTGGTTGAATTGGGATAGAAATAGGGTTGAAATCAGAGGTTCTTTTTTTGCTCTTTTTTGATAATCTAGCCGTTTTCCGATCGGAGGGCTGGGGAAGATGACTGGTGCTTGAAACGTCATCTATATGGACGTTTTTGTTAAAATATAACGTCAGATGTGATGTTTAGATCATAAAAGTCCATTAGGGTTACCAAGTTATCCGTCAGTGTCGGTGCCGTTTACATTGCTTCAGAACGTCGACATGGCTGACGTTTCAAGGAACAACAATGATTTTGACGTTACTGTTTTAATGTAACATCACAACTGTTGCCGTTATATGATGAATTTTGTTATAATGACACAATTAATGTGCACATATCTACTCTAAATAAGTGTGTTTCTTGACATTGTAAACAACATTGTAAACAATTGTCCACCAATGAATTAGTGTACTCCAACTATGAAAAGTGTGTTAGTTAAAAGTATACTTAGATGTGTTTCATTGCAATGTAAGAGTGTTAGTTAAAATTATACTTAGACGTGTTTTCCCATTATGTGTGTTGTGTGGACCTGATAATATTATCCGTAATGATATCCATTTGTTTATATCTCCCATAAGTTGATATGCCAAGGATATCCATTTCTTAATAGACTGATTCAGGCTAGCCATATCTACGTAAAAAGGCCTGATGTCCACATCACATTTAACAATTAAAAGAACTCACAATATAAGAACTTAAGGTATTAAAACAAACAACACTTGTTGATCGTACAAGAAGTTCAGGTATGTACTAAGTATGGATTAAGGTACTAGTTCTGTCTTGAGTGATTGGTTATGTTTGGTTTGAGTCTATGTTGTCTTGTTTTAGAATGGAATATGGACTGATTCTAATGCAAATTCTGATTTCTCATTCCTTTTTAATCTACAGTGAAGAATATGGATAATGATCGTTTTTTCAAAGTTCTTGCTGGCAATTTCGCAACAAGTTTGGTACGTTATTATTGATTACCTTACATTTTTATCGCTTATATTATGATTGAAATAACGTGATATGTTTCTTTCATCATAGACATTAACAGGAAAATACGTTGATAATTTGAACAACACGCTGCGGAACCTAGATAGGGTTGTTCTCGATAGCCGAAGAAGGACATGAGAGGTGAGGGTTGGACCGACAGACAATGGACTTCTTTGTTTCTTTGGGGAACGTTGGGAACAATATGTGGCCGCTCATCACTTGAATCAGGGGGAGTTCATAGTGTTTGAGCACATAGGGGATTTCACTTTTGACACTATTATGCTGGGTCACGATTCCTGTGAGAAGACTTTTTCTGAGTCCGAAAGTGAGAGTGAAGATGATGATGCGGATGATGATGTAGGTGGAGAGAACAATGGTAATGAAAATCCCCGTTTTCAGACGACGTTAGTCAGCTCGGTCTTTTCACATGGTTATGTGGTGAGATATGTTAAAATCCTTTTAGTTGTTTTTTTGTTTTATCTTTTTCCTTCATTGCACTTTCTAACAATATTTAATTTTGTTTGTGATTGGTAGAATATTTCAATACCATTTGCTAGAACAAAAGACATGTTGAGAAACAAGACTGTGGAGCTGCGAAGTGCCACAGGGGAATCATGACCTGCTAGAATTGTAGCTTCTGTCGCAAACTATCAACAAGCTCGTTTAAGCGGATTGAATGATTTCCTTAAGAACAATGACCTCAATGTTAGAGATACGCATCTTTGAAGTCGTTGATCAGCCTGTAGAAAATCATGTCGTGTTTAATGTGGAGATTATTAAACATGGACGTTGAAGATCATTTATTTCTGTATCATTTTGGATTATTAACGTTTGGACTATTTCTGGATAATTTTTGTTTAGATCATTTTAAACCACATGGATTACGTTCGAATTACGTTTGAATGGCGTTGTTTGATTTACCTTGTATTTATCATTTTGAACCGGCATATTTATGTTTTCATGATTGTGTGTATCATGTTTGGATAATGCAAATCCATCAACACAAATATTTTAAGTACTGGGATCCAGAACGTCATCCAATCTGACGTTTATATAGCACGAACCATGTAAGATAAGCTGACGTCAGATTCAGACGTCGCCATACCTGACGTTTGATTTCAAAACCAACGATGGAGTGGCTGCCGTGTGTTGAACAAAAACTCATTTAGTTATGGAGTGCTAAACGTCAACAAAGTTGACATTTGTGTTAAACACCTACGTCAGAGTCTTTGGCGTTTGTTAACCAAAAGGTTATTCATTTATGGAGTCCAAAACGTCGACGGATCCGACGTTTATAGTGTATACGAATGCCACTCGTACTGACGTTAGGTAGGTTGCCAGCCGGAAAATTTAGTAGCCGGTCGGAAAAGTCTAAAAAACTTCATTTTCCCGTAATTAATGGTGTGTCAACCCAATGAACATGGTGTTTTAGTGTTATCTTATAAAAATCCAAGAATGAAGATGAATTTTGATGGAAGAAAAAAGGTTGAAGATTCAAGAAGATGGGAAGAAGAATTTTGATGAGGAAGAAGAAGAATGGTGAAGAAGAATTTTGATGATGAAAGAACAAAGTTGAAGATGAAGACGATGAAGATGAATTTTGATGATGATGAATATGAAGATGAAGATTAAGATGAAGAGGTGATTTGGGTGAAAATTAAGTTGTAGGATTATAATGTTTCATTTTAATTATCAAATAACTAAATTGTATTTTATAAGATTTGTGGTATAAGAAGTAAGTTTTTAATTTTTTTGGTGGTGTTTGGAGTACATAAATAATAATAAAAATATTCAATGTGGTGTCAAGAGTATTTATAGGATGCCGAGTAATCGTGGTGCCGTAAGCATTTTCGTGGTGCCGATAGAAACCGTCTAATTAAATAATAACAAATTCATTATAAAAAAAAAAACACATGAATTCTTCTGTTCTTCGTAAAAAAAAAAAAAGAAATAACATCATCCTTGTCATTCTATGGATCAATCCGAAAGGAATTAGGATCGTCTGCTGTAAGGGGTGCTGTGAAGTACAACGGCGTCGTTTGGACGCAAAACGACGCCGTTTTGCTGTGTGTGTTTTTTTTAAGGTCGGAACCCAAACGGCGTCGCTTAGACTCAAAACGATGCCGTTCGACATCACAGCAGCATCTGCTGTGTATTCATCACAACAACGGATCCTCTACGGTACACATGGAGAGGTGCAAGGTGCTCTACACTATTTCCGTCCAAATTTTTACCGGATCCGGCAATGATGCACAATACCTTGCATCTCACCATGTGTATCGTAGGAGATCCGCGTCCTCCGGGCTCATCGGAAAGCTGATTATGCCTGAAAAAACTCCCAAGTCCCTATTGTTTCTTCCTAGATTTTCTTTGAGTAGTGAATAGTGTTGGCAGATTCTTCGTAAATCGTAATCAACCAACTATTCATCTCAGTCCTGCTGAAACCTATCCCCTAAACGGGATCGGGCCAATCTCGTACAAATGTCCACGCTTTTTCCGCATATTAGAAGTGGAATTTCTTCAACTTCTCCGCATTTCAACAGCCATGGCTACCATCTTAGGACACTCCTTCCACCCCTTTCACTTAGACAAGGACAACCTTACTCTGCTTATTCCTTTTCAAGACTTACAGATGGCCCAAGATTTTTTCTTCGGGGTGGAGTTCTAACCCGAGCTGAGGACAAGTCTAGAGAGCCTTCCTCTTCTCCTTCTTCGTCGACTCCGCAACCCGACTCCGACTCCGACTCTGATAGACTTCAAAGCCAGGTTACCTTCCATTTCCCTTTCTAATGATTCTTGCTCATGTTTGAAGACCCTTTGTGTAGGGGAAAGAAAATTAAGTTACTTTTTAAAGCTTGAATTTTTGTCTACCCCACAATGGATTGCCGAAGCAATGAAAATTGCAAATTTCTTCTTCTGTTCTAACTAAATTTTAGCCTTGGTGTTTTAGTATAGTAGTTTGATCATGTGTATGTATGTTGATTAAAGAAACCTATGAGGTAAATTAACCCTTCTACGTAAGAAAAAAGTTAAGGATGGATTATGTGTCTTCTTGATTTGTTAGTTGCTCTAGTAATGCATATATTGAAGATTCCTAGTTCGAGAGCAATTTGGCATGTTCCATTAGGTTAAAGGATTAGCAATTTAAAGTTTTGACCTTCTGAAGGTCTATTGTTGTCCTAGAAAATTGGTTACTGTAATGTTGAGCGGCATTGTGAACCTCATACGCGCATACAGAATTGCTTTTGTATCTTTTAGAAGAAACTTGGGTAGTAGGAAGTAGGAACGAATGATGACTTAAGCTCAAATTGTATCTGCATCAGGAGTGGATTTCTCCTGGAGAATGCGATCCATTATGTTCACTCGATGAAACTAGCTCACAAGCCTTTGAAGCTTCTTACCAGCCCAAGACAGATTTTTTGAAAGCTCTTGCTATTTTTGCAGCAGCAGGAACCGGGGCAGTGGCCATTAACCATTCATGGGTCGCTGCGCATCAGGTGCCTCATTTCTTAAAACTGTATTCCTTTGTGATTTCTTTATATGTATCTATATGTGTGTGTGTGTGTGCACGCGCGCGTGTGTGTATAAACAAACACACCTTGGTTTGATAAAAACAAATGACGATTGTTCAGGACATTGCTATGGCATTGTTATTTGGAATTGGGTATGCTGGGATAATATTTGAAGAGTCTCTTGCCTTCAATAAAAGTGGAGTTGGACTTCTGATGGCTGTAAGCTTGTGGGTCATACGAAGCATTGGGGTAAGCTAAAACATTTGGCACAGAAATTCAGTTTTTCTTTTTACCTTGTTCGTATTGAAATTAGATTCTGATGTCAAAACTTATTTCAGATAGGCTAAAGGTTTGTCAATCTAGGTTCTCGTGTTTAAAGCTTGTTTATTGTTTGTTTAAGGTGTAGTTTAACAATTTCACAGGCTCCTTCAACTGATATAGCTGTTTCGGAGCTATCACATGCATCTGCTGAAGTCAGTGAAATTGTATTTTTTTTGCTTGGTGCGATGACTATTGTGGAGATAGTTGATGCTCATCAAGGATTTAAGCTGGTGACAGATATTATTACAACTAGGAAACCAAGAACTCTGCTATGGGTGGTTAGTGTTTTATCAGACTGATTTCGTTTCATTAAGTTACTCTGTGACTCGTACTTCCTACACTAAACTGGGGCATACCTCAATATGGACCCCACGTTCAATTTTTTTTTTTTTTTTGAATTATTGTCTGCTCATCAACTGAACTGCAGGTAGGGTTTGTTACTTTTTTTCTTAGTTCGGTCCTTGACAACCTGACATCTACAATTGTGATGGTCTCATTATTGAGAAAGCTAGTACCTCCATCAGAATATCGGAAGTAAGACACTTTTTGTTGCTTACCTAGGTTAGGATGTATTGTCATGCATCTCTATGATATCTATAGCTAGTGCATTATGGATGGCAGTCTTAATAAATGTAGGGGACTAAGGGTTTATTGATCATACATGAAGTGCAATTGGAGATGTGAGATGAATAAATGTTGTTTATAATATTTCTAACGTGGACTTGAAATGCGTGCAACTTAAGTATTCAGCCCACTTAAGTCATTGTAACTTGAAGATTTAACCGTGTGCTCCATTTCAGAACCGGGTTGCTATAGCTGAAATTAGTATACTTGATATAAACACATCTCTTGTTCATAAAGGGATCTGGTTCGTTAGTTCATTGTTTACGGTCTTAGGGCATCTTTCAACATGGATTCTGTAATTTAAGAATGAATGAAACATGAGCATGAGAATGAATGAAACATGAGCATCTTTCAACATGGATTCTATTTGCTCTGCTATCACAAATGATGTTGTTGCTTTGCTTGCTATGCTAGGATTTTAGGGGCTGTTGTGGTCCTTGCTGCAAATGCTGGTGGAGCATGGACCCCGATTGGTGATGTAACCACTACTATGTTGTGGATACATGGTCAGATATCCACCTTGCAGACTATGAAGGTATTATTCTCCATTCTTCTGCTCTTGAAATTCACAAGCTTTATTATCGTGCTTCTCTCTCACACCTCTCGGGGAATAGAGGTACACGTGTGCGTACAAGTGTTAACTTGGATGACAGAAAGAACCAAGGAATCGAAATTAGTACAGCGGATACTTTTTATACTCCCTGAATGTTGTCTTAATGTTCCTTTAAAAATAAAAAATCATGCCATTCTGCTTTCACCTTTAAGATCATGGACTTGTCAAAGACCGAACTATTAGATATTACATTTAAAGTTTAAACCTTTACAACGCAAATTTTTTTTTTCTATCTTCTTTGACAAGACAATGAAGCATGCTAAAATTTGTTTGTGACAGGACTTGCTGATACCTTCAGCCGTCTCTTTAGCAGTTCCTCTGGCTCTGATGTCTCTTACAAGGTAACTTTTCTACCAAAAAGAAAGCAAGATTGGGAAAATTTTGAGTTCTCTATGGACATCGAGTTCTTATGTCTTACACAGTGAAGTTAATGGAAAGGGACAGAGCGCCACCCCGAATGTTTTGACTTCAGAACAGATGGCTCCTCGAGGAAAGCTCGTATTTTCAGTGGGACTTGGGGCTTTGTTGTTTGTGCCTGTCTTTAAGGCTTTGACTGGTTTACCTCCTTATATGGGTATGCTGTTAGGACTGGGAGTCCTTTGGATTCTAACTGATGCCATTCATTACGGAGAATCAGAGCGATTGAAAGTACCACAAGCTTTATCACGCATTGATACTCAAGGAGCTCTTTTCTTCCTTGGTATCCTCTTGTCTGTCAGCAGGTAGGTCCGTTTGAACATGAGATGTTTCACCTTTATTCTTATTCAGTAAATAAATTATGGAGGTCACCGGTTCGATTCTCCTTTGAGGCGCCATTTTGAAAGAGCTCTTGGCCAGGCCTTACCCTTGAGTAAGAGTCGGAATCTGCAGGCACGACCCGGGCCGAACTCCGGATTAGTCGGACCAGTTGGTTCCGGATACCGGGAGCTTTAAGCAAAAAAAAATAAATTATGTGCAATTCCACACGAATAGCCATCTAATCAATATGTTAAGTTTGCTCTCTTGAGATTGCATCAATTTGTAACATATTCATGTTTTTACAAACCTTTTTTTATTTTAATATTTTGTGTTCATAGCACTAGTTAGTATGGGGTAATTCTACTGTAAGGACTCCTTATTAGAACGTACCGTCAGATGACTACCACGTGAACAAACAAAACAATTTTGTCTTTTTCTACACATGGCAGTCATCCGACGGTCCGTTCTAATAGACACTCCCTATATAAGAATTTTCCTTAGTATGGGTATTTTGATCAACAATTTCTCTTTTCAATCAGCCTAGAGGCAGCTGGCATCTTGCGGGAATTGGCAAATTACCTTGATGCTCATATCCCAAGCATCGAGTTGATAGCTAGTGCAATAGGAGTAGTGTCAGCAGTCATTGACAACGTCCCATTAGTCGCGGCTACAATGGGAATGTATACTCTATCCTCATTTCCTCAAGATTCAGAGTTTTGGCAGCTGGTAGCGTATTGTGCTGGTACTGGCGGATCCATGCTTGTTATTGGATCCGCAGCAGGTGTTGCGTATATGGGCATGGAGAAAGTGGATTTCTTTTGGTACTTTCGAAAGGTACGTGACACTACACTATTCTCCTTAAAACAGCTTAAGAAATGGAATAGAGCACGAGAGGTTTAGGGTTTAAACCCCGATCCTTGCCCCTGCCCCCTTCATAGTGCTACAGCAAAAAAGAACTATTTAACATTGTTTTTCGTGCAGGTAAGTGGTTTCGCCTTTGCTGGTTATGCTGCTGGCATTGCTGCATATCTGGCAGTTCATAATCTTAGCATCCCTCTTCCGACAACGCTTGCTCAATTTCCACTTGTTTTGCCTTCATAAAATTTCAATGGCCTTGTTAGTTTCTGCTAGCAAAATGGATTTGATCAGTGAGTTTTTGTGAAGCCAAAGCTGGTTGGTGGTGCCTAAAGGATACAGATATACTTATATGTCAGATACAAAAGGGAAGGAAAAGATGCACTTTAAATGTGGCACCATTGAGGATACGGGTCAGTCTATTAATTATGAGAATTCTAAAGTTTTCTTTTGGGTTAGTCCAACCCATGGTACCAAACTATACGTATTAAAATCAAATATTGATACCTTTGGACACTATTCATTTGGGTATCTCTCCAATGAGAGGGTTCAAATTCATAGTATTAATATTTCTTTTTGTTTTTATTGAATAGTTTGAGGATTTGATAATAATATAAAATATAATTATTGTGCTAGTTAATAATATTTTTATGTAATTATAATTATTTTGAAAAATTATATACAATGTCTATCGTATATGAAATCAATATTAAAATGCGCGGAATGAATATTAATTTACAGCAAGCCTTATAAATTTTTGGTTCAATGGGCCAAAACAATACAAAGTCAACTTAATTAGGCAAATATGATAGGTTTAACTTTTTATTGGTTATAAGGACACAAATATAATATATGGACAATCTTAACCTCATTTACAGAAAAGGAAAAAAAAAAATAATAATAACACAGCAAGCTCCTCTCTTATCTTCCCTATGTTATTAGAGAAAACCTGCTTATACTCTTTCTGCCGCCTTCCGTCGTCAGATACTCCGTAGAGAAAATATTCCTTACTTATAATTGGACCTCCCCTTATTTTTTTATTTATTTTTAAAACGATCTTTTTTTATTGCAGTCAAAAGTGGAAGTTCACAAAGTGCAACAACAATAAAAAAAAAAAATAATCAAACTCCCAAATTCTAACTCGGTTTCAACATTGGTCTTCATAGCACTGATTGGTGGATGTCTATCTTCAACTCCATGATAGAGTTTATTCCGCCAAATCCAAACGCAGGAGCCCATTTCCCTAAATTGACAGGCCCACTCCTTGAAGCGTCCTCGAACATCATGTACCTTTTTTGCTATAAGGAGCTCCTCTTATTTTGCTATAAAGAGCGTGTAACCTTTTTTTTTTAGAAGAAGCAGGCGTGTACATTAGAGAAAAAAAAAACCTCCTACAATATCATTAAAAAAACAAATATTATTTTTTCTCCTACTTAATTTTTCAAGCAACCGTAACTTTTGATCTACACATCCAATCGTCAAAAAAATTTCACCATAATTCAGATTTTTTTTGTCCTATTTATTTCGATACTCATTTGATTTTTTTTTTTCGACTTGATTTTTGGAAATTGAATTTGTCTTCATAAAAACCGACGCGATGCGGTGACACGTGAAAATGCAGTGACATGTGAAGATGCACTTTTAGTGCTGAACATCTAAACATTTGATGCAATGACAAGAGTAGTTTGTTATTGTATCTTCGATGACACTTTTTGAAAAGCAAAACATGTGTCACTTCATCTTAAGTGAAAACATTCAGTGACACTTAAGATCTAAACATGCAGTGACACACACATATGACGACAAAGTGACAATTGAAGATACAAAAACAGTTGAACATGCTATGATAGAGACAATTGGAGATGAAGTGAACCAATGCTAAGAAGCAGTGACTTGTGAACCAATGCTAAGACTTGTGAACCAATGCTAAGACTTGTGAAGATGCAGTGACATTTGAAGATACAGAGACATGTGAATCAATGTTAAGAAGCAGTGACATTTGACGATGCAATGACACCTTATGCAGTGACATTTGACGATGCAATGACACACACGTGAAAATGTAGTGACATTTGACGACGTAGTGACACGTGAAGATGCAACGATATTTGACGATGCAGTGACACGTGAATATGCAATTAAAGTGCTAAGCATCTAAAAATTTGATGCAGTGACAATAATAGCTTGTCATAGTATATTCGGTGAAACTTTTTGAAGACCAAAACATGTGTCCCTTGAAGTGACACGTGAAGATGCAGTGACATTCGACGATGCAGTGACATTCAATGATGCAAAGACATTTGAAGATGCACTTGAAGTGCTAAACATTTAAACATTTGATGCAGTGACAATAATAGTTCGTCATTGAATATTCGGTGAAACGTTTTGAAGACCAAAACATGTGACATGTGAAGATGCAATGACATTCGACGATGCAGTGACATTCAAGTGCATCTTCAAATGTCACTTGAAGTGACATGTGAAGATGCAATGACATTCGACGATGCAGTGACATTCAAGTGCATCGTCAAATGTCACTTGAAGTGACATGTGAAGATGCAATAACATTCGACGATGCAATGACATTTGAAAATGTACTTGAAGTGCTAAACATATAACATTTGAAGCAATGACAATAATAGCTTTTTTAAAACACAAAATTCATATTAAATTAACAAGCCAGAAGTGCATTGCTACAATAAATATTGAACATAATTCACTTGTACTTGAATATACTTAGATAAACTGGTCAATAATATGTTTTGAACTAGGATTTTATGACTATCTTTTTACCATGATTAATGTTGTCAACATTTAAAAACCAAATAATATAATAAATTCATATAGCATAATTATATCAACATTGAAGAAAATATTGAACTTTGTTTATGTATGAATTGGTGTTTTGATACTGCAAAAAATATGCCTAAAAAATGATTATTCATTTTGTTGACTTATAGTCATTTTGCTTTTTAGACTGTTTGTTTTACCGTACATGGAAAATAGTTATAGTGTTTTGTTTAAATGTCTATCTTGAAAGTTGAAAAATTAAAAGACCATTCCAATTTCCATTGTCCAAGTAATTCTAGTTTGTCGCCATATATACATATATATATATATATATATATATATATATATATATATATATATGAGCTTGAGTTGGGTTTAAATACGGTTTTAATATACTCAACCCATGAAATGCAGGTCAAAATATATCAAAACCATTATCAACCCATATCCATTTTTAACCCACAATTACGGGTTGAGTTAGGTTAAATTAGGTCGGATTGGGTCGGGTTGTGATTTTTTTGTTCACCCTTAATTGCACCAACTGAAAAACCAATGCATCTCCATCAACCAAGTCATGATCAACTGAAAACTCGCCTTAAACACGGTACATTGCACCAACTGAAAAACCAATGCATATTCATCAACCAAGTCATGATCAACTGAAAACTTTTTTTAACCACCACTAATTGTAGACAGGGTGACAATTGTTTCAACATTGCCATTGCATATTCAGTGACATGGCAAACAATCAATTTACTTAATAATAGACAACTACGAATGACACTATACTTATTTTACAAAGTTACCAAATTTGTGTATCAAATTGTATATGCAGTGACATCAATGTCACTGCATCAATTATCTAATTGTATATGCAGTGACATCAATGTTAGTGCATCCATTCTCTAATAAAGTGATGACAATGCAGTGACATTAAACATTGATAAACCTATCCAAACAAACCAACTTCAAGACCATTCTAAACATTTGACTTTCCAATACATTTTCATTATTACACGGTGGTCGGGATGGGGGATTTTTATGATAAAGTGGGGATTCCAGTTAAAAATATGTTCCCCTTTTCTTGACTTGGAGTTTGATTTCATCATCTCTGCTCTTAAGCTTCCAATTTTAAATCTATAATCAATCAATATATTTGTTCAATTGACGCTGAGCTAGCTATGGAACTTGGTGAAGCCATTACAACCAGCTCAATGCAAGGAGAAGCTTAAAAATGAGCACATAACAAACCCAACATAATAAAAACCCATTAACTGGTTGAATCATTGGAGCATTTTTCAGAAGAAGCAAGGATTTGAGTGAAGATGCTGGAAATCGTATAAGAAGTGACACGGGTCAATCTCCTTTTAGATAAAGATCTTAAACCTTAAAAACCCTAATTTGCGTAAAATGGGAGGTGTTTAGTTGTTGGTTTGGACTGAGGTCTCAAGTTATTTCTCGAGAGTTGCCTATGTATCCAATTGTTGAATTGGAATCAAGCCATCCGTAGTTCCTTAGGGTAGTTTATATAAGAGGTGTCTCGCCCTTATTTCTTGCTCTGCAAGCATTATGATTTTCTATTAATCCCTAAGGATATACACGCATTAATCACTCTAATTTAGGGATAATTATGGCCATATTTAAAGTCAATATCACAGTCATTAAGACTAAGGATTTTTTCCTTCATTAGGTTCGGCTATCCCCTATGTGGAATAAAAGCCGGGTGGCTCTGAGCGTCCTGCGCTCAGCCCCCAAGGCCACTACGGCCGCACTGGGCTGTTCCTCTTCGCCAGACCTTGTCCGACCTGCGGTGGCTGGAGAAAGAACTTTTGCCGATCTCCCACCTAGGATAAGGGATCTGCCCTCAGGTAGGTTTCTGGGACTCCTGGCTCATATTGCCTTATATTTAAGGACTGATCATTTATTACATGCCCTACAAAAATGACACGTGGCATAGCTCGGGTCGGATATCATCATTGAGCTTTATGAAAGAATAAACAGTCTCGAAGAATGGGCTCGTGATTAGCCCTTTAATTCCACACCCAGGTGGTAAATTTGTTGAAAATTCAAGCTCTTTCAGTTGGATCCGTTTAACAACATCAACTCTATGCAGGGGTGAACCTACATACAACTAAGGGGGACAACTACCTCTTTTGATTCGAGAAAATTACACTAATATATATAGTATGCCCTTCTTAAATTTTTTATTTGCCTTTAAAAATTTTATTTCCCTCTTTAAGGTCAGTGAGTTTCTTCATTACCATTAATTATGTTTCTTTTTCTTTCATATTTTCTTTATTTTTCCCTGTAGATCTCCATGAGAGAGAATCTTTCATCCATGTCACCGGGTGAAATTTAATCTGCATGTATAGGGATTAACTAAAATCTAAATGGGTATTTTTCTTAAAATTTATTTATTTTTGTAGAAAAAAAAGAATTGGGAGCTAGGAAAGCAGCTAGCTTTTGGAGAAACTAATATAGCTGCGGTAGGTGAGATGAATAAAAAGTCCGGTGATGGAAATGGAGCTTCGACAGGGGGAAATAAGAGGAACATTAAGAAGACTAACTCTACAAATAACTCGATTTCATAATAAGAGAAAAAAGCAATTGCCAAAAAGAAATAACTAGCCGAAGATCGTCAAACCTAAGCAAATTGGATGACGCTAGAACTTGCCGACATGGAGAAATGGAAGAAGGAGAGAGACGACAAATAAACGAAGATGGGAACAAGAGAAAAGAATCAAGGGTTAATTTTGTCCAAGACCTCTTATTTTGTTCTTATAATCAATGATATTTTTTTTGATGTCGCTTAATTTAGTTTTAAGCTGGTTCTTATAAACAAATATTCATAATTTTTTTTATTTAACAATAATTCTTAAAAAAATTATATACGATATAGTATATTGATATAAAATAAAAATACTCAAATCTCCCACATGACATTCTTTGATTTGGTAGGTAGATTACATAGATGCTTTTTTGAAAAGATTTCAAGTTGACACGTGGCATTTTTTGATTGGCTAGATATATTTAAAAAAAGATATTTTTGATAAGATACAAAGTGCCAATTATCTTATCAATGTGCCAGGTAGCTAGTCATCATTTGTTAAATAGATTACGGATAAAATTTTCATTCTTATTGCAAATATCTACATATATAGGAAGTTATTTGCATTAATTTGCTACACAACCATTTTCGATTTTCTTCAAGAAATTCGGTTCCTATCTTCCACTGTATTACATAATATTTTTTATGCAATGAAAAGACTATGAAAGTTGTTAGAGAAACACGATCGTGCAGACAAAGAAGAACGTCGTGATGACGATGCTGATAGATAGCCATTTTTAGTGCATAACAAGAAGCATCCATAGGAGGAGGATCATCCCAATGGGGTGGTTCTGTTCCCGGCTGCAACTACATACGTCGGCATCGAGAGAATGCAAATGCAGTATTACATCAGCAATATTTTGCAAATCCATCTGTGTACACGCAAGATATGTTTCATTCTCGATTTAGAATGCATAGAAACCTTTGTGAAAGGATCATGCGTGATGTAGCCAACCACGATAACTATTTTGTTCAAATGGTTGATGTTAGGTCCCGATATACTAGAGGTTTTGATGATACCAAAATAGTTGGTTTAGAAACCAAGTATAGGTTTCCTTAGTAGTCTGACATGCGAATTGTATAGGATTAGTCAGACCTTGCTTGTATTTGTAGAATCTAAGTTAGTCTAGGCTTGAAAACTTGAAGATCATACGAGCGGAAGACCAGACTCTTGTTCGTTTATCAAGCAAACTACTCAAGTCAGAATATTCAGTAACAGAGCAGACCAACAAGCAAAATAAAAGCAGAAGAGTAATGCATTGAAGATTCAGACGAGTTAAGGATCATACCAGAGACGACAAATGCTCTCAAGTGGTTAAAAGACATATGAAGTGATAAATTAAAGGGCGTGTAGCCATCCATCTGATCATCATCTGATCTAACGGCTACAAAATCATACAAGTGGAAAAATATATAGCATTGGATGCTATAAAGTCATTTTCTAGAAGCTAACAAGGACATGCTCCAACGGATAAAAGCTAAAAGGGCCAATTTCAAAAGTTCAAGTGACAACTTAGCATTGAATCAGAGCCACTTATTTTCTCAACGGTACACCTACCCTACGAAGAGTATATAAGGATGAAACTCAACAACAAGAAAGAGAGTTCTGAGAGTTTAGTTATTGAAAATCCAAAAAGCTATCTTTGATTCAACTCAGTCAAGAACAAGATCTTTATCTCAAAAGCTTACGAATCCAGATCTAGAAATCAAGCATATCAACAACTAAACTTCAAATAAATCATCCAGTGATCTACTTGATCAAGAAAGCTGCAACCGAAACTTCAATGTCAGATCCAGCTAAAAGCTCTCACCTTTGTATCATTAATTTGATACAGCACTCACTCTACTCATTAATCAAGTTCTCAAGGAAACGGTGAACCTGTTGAAGCATCTGCGGGGTGTGAAGGAACAGCGAAGAAGATATACGAGTCATTGGAGAAAGGAAGTTCTTCAGACGCGCTGCGTGTAAATAGACCATTGAAGCATCTGCGGGGTGTCAAGGATTGGCTATTTAGATTGTGAAGCATCTGTGGGGTGTCAAGGACACTTGCCTATTGTATTAGTATAGAGTACAATAGTGATACCTCCGTAGTCACGGGAGAAGCGGTCACGTAGGAGTTTACGCCACTCCGAAGATCGATAACACTTCTTGACTTCTTTACTTTCAGCACTTTACTTTCAGTACTTGCTTATTCTACTTCACACTACTCAACACTGAAAACCAAGCTCAAGGCTTATTTTGAACTATATCTTTATTCCGCTGCACTTACTTTTTGAAGACAACAGACCAGTAAAACCAGACGAGCTACTTGTTAGTCTGTCTTACTGATCAGTTTCATTCATTAATTCAGAAACTGAAAAATAAAAAAGAGTTCATTCACCCCCCTCTGAACTCTTCCAAGCCTTGTATTACGAACCAACAAGTGGTATCAGAGCGTGTCTCCTAAAAATAGACATCTTCGTGTTCTGTGTGTTGGAGTGATCCAAAGCTTGTGTTTTCAAAAAGCTTTTCAATCATTATTTCAGCATGGAGTCTAATAGAACTATTGTTAGAGTACCTACCTGTTCTATTTCAAATTTTGATGAATGGAAAATGCGTATGCAGACGCACTTAGCTGCAATCCATGAAGACATGGTCACTGCGATAGAGGATGGTCCAATGACCTTCATGAAAGCAAATACTGATGAAGTCACTCAAAGAGATCAACCATTTGTAAGAAAGCCAAAGCATGAGTGGACTCCACAAGATAAAAAGATCAACAATCTGGATAATGTTGCTAAAGACACCATAATGAAGATCTTAGATAGCAAAATGTTCTTGAAAATCAAAGGATTTAAAACTGAAAAATAGATGTGGAAAACTCTGATCAACTACTGTGAAGGCACCGATGTTGTCAAAGTCAACAAACTCGCGATTCTTTGTTCGTAAATTTGAGACTTTTCAGATGAAGTCTGGAGAAACCGTTGAAAAGATGGAAGCTCATTTTCATGAGATCCTAAATGAGCTACAAATGCTAAATCGAAAGTACACTCAAAAGTAGATTTGTATGAAGATTCTGAAAGCTTTTCTAGAATCTTGGGATATCATAACCACTGTTTTAGCTGCAACAAAAGATCTAACAACATTAGACACCGTGGAACTCTTTTTTTTGATTTGAAGGCATATGAATTTGATATGAATAACAAATTTAAGAAAATAATTCAAGAAGTACCAGCTCTTATTTATCCGACTGGTGAAACTTCCAAACTAATGGTTGAAACGGTAAAAAAAAAGTCAGATTGAACACCTACAAGATCAAATGGCCTTGATTATGAGACATGTCAAAGGTCTATCCCACTCAACCAGAAAGTTTCAACAGCAAAATTAGAACAGAATAGATGATAGCTACAGTAGAAGAGATGATGACAATAGATATGACAGACGAGATGCTCATAGAGATACTCACAGAGACGGTCGTAGAGATGATCGAAGGGACAACAAAGATGATCAAAAGAAAGATGATCATCAAGCAAGAAAGAACCAAGAAGAAATGTTATGCTACAATTGCAACAAACCATGGCATTTCAAATCAGACTGTCCAGAACTGATAAAGAGAACCAGAGATGAGGACAAACGTGAAAGAGAATACGACAAGGGCAAAAATAGACGAGCTTACAAAGCAGACGGTGACTCGTCTCATGAGAGTCAAGCCGAACCCTTATCTGACTCAGATGAAAAACATTCATGGCACTAAAGGACTATGATGAGGTAATATCACTATTCTAAAACTCATCATCCTCATCTGTTTATGTTCCAAAGTTGTAATTCCAAATCTTGAGACTACAGATATTCAAGAATTTATCAAAGATCTTAACAGCGAGTTTGAAGAAATTCAAGCAAACTGTAATCTAATAAAGAAAGAAAACGAATATCTCAAGTTTGAAAATTTGAAACTGAGAGTTGAGTTATTCAATCTAAGAAACAACAAGCCTTTTATGATAGATGAAGCAGGCGTGATATGAACAAAGCAATGCAATTCAAATCAAGCCGATTGCACCAATCATTCCTGAGTATAAACCATCCAAAAGACCCAGAGACAAGTCTAGTCTGGGTTACTCAGAACAGACAATACTTGACAGGTCTAACTTGATGTTCAGATATGAAAACGGTAATCATCATGAGCCAACTTTCAAATCTGAAACAAAAGTCAAATAGATAAGCAAGTCAAGTTTCTTAAATCTTTGTTTAAAAGTAAAAAACATGAACATCTAGTTACTTATGACTCTAAAAGAATTAACAAATCAAAGGATCATAAGTTCTTGGGGAATAAGAATTTATACCCTTCTGATGATGTCTGGAACATTGGACTTCCCATTCGCAACAGAAAAACCAATGTCAGGAATAATAGTTCCAAAAGTAGAATAGTAGAACATCCTAGATTTCCTCCTACGCACAAGAAGGTTTTTAACAGGACCAGACAAGTGTATAAAAAGAAATCTGAGACAACTGCTAAGTCCACCTTTTTGACCAACCCAATTCAATCATACAAAGGTAGAGAAAGGATCTCAAATAGGAAAAAAGAAGTTCTACGAAACTCTATTTGATTATCCTCAATAGTGGTGTAAATGCCTGAGAGTCCCCCCCATTCAAATACAGACTAGGCCTTACATCATCTCGCACTAACATTGTTGGACCCAAACAAATTTGGGTACTTAAATCCAACTAATTTGTTTTACAGGATGTCTGGTACATAGATAGTGGATGTTCCAAACACATGACGGGCAACAAACACAGCTTGGTGAAATATTAAAACAAGGATGGACCTAGAGTGACATTTGGAGGAAATGACAAGCCTGGAATCACAAAGGGAATCAGAAGCCTTATCAAGAATAATCTAGAGATTTGTGATGTCACCTTTGTTGAAGGACTAAAGCACAATCTTCTCAGTGCAAGTCAGTTTTGTGACAAAGGATATGAAATCCTATTCAATAAGAAGAAGTGATAAAAGTTATCAATGAAGAAACAGGACATACGATCTTAACTGGAAAAAGAAAGAAGAACATGTATGTAGTAGATTGGTCAACAACAACTTCAGAAGTATGTCTACTAGTACAAACAAGACCTGAGCTAAGTCATCTGCGGCACAAGAGATTGAGCCATTTCAATTTCAACACAATCAATCAGTTGGCAAGAAATGATCTAGTAAGAGGATTACCAGACATGGTCTACAAGAAAGATATAATTTGTGACTCCTTCCAAATGGAGAAATTAATCAAAGCTTCCTTCAAATCTAAGACAACATCATCAACAAATAGAATTTTGCAACTTCCACACATGAATTTGTTTGGACCAATGACACCAATTAATGTGAGTGGAAAGAAGTACACACTTGTGTTAGTAGATGATTTCTCTAAGTACACATGGACTATCTTTCTCAACAAGAAAAGAGAAACTCTCTAGAAGCTTCCAGTCCTACTGAAAAGACTTCAGAATGAAAAGGATATGACAGTTATCAAGATCAGATTTGACAGAGGGACAGAATTCCTGAATCAAGTTATCAGAAGTTATTGTGAAGAAAATGGCGTGCAACATCAACTGGCTTCTGCAAGAACTCCTCAACACAATGGAGTTGCTGAAAAAAGAAACAAAACTTTAAAAGAAGCTGCCAGAACAATGATAGCAGAAGCTAACATGTCAAAAGGATATTGGGCAGAAGCTGTCAACACTGCTTGTCACACTCAGAACAGATCAATCATCAACAAAGTCAGAGGAAAAACACCTTATGAACTATGGAAAGAGAGAAAACCCAACATCTCCTACTTTCATATTGATAAGGTCAAAATTATCTCGGGTTGGTTAGCGGTGGTTTATGATGGATATTTGGCAGTGATTTGAGTGCAAAAGTGGCGGTGCGCGGCGGTGAAATGGAATTCACAGTGGTGGTGCTCAATAGATAGTAGAGAGTAAACAAATTGGCAGAGCTTGCCTTAGTTTCGTATTAATGTGTCTATGGTTACATTGAGCCCTATTTATAGGGGAGCCACCGACTAAGGCTTGGCCAACTACAATTAAGGACAAATAAGTACAACTAGATGCTGATAGAATTAGCGAGCACATGGCGGGGTCGATGGGACCCGATGACTCCCCCGTCTCTGGCATCCTTGTCTTGCCAAACTTGCAGTAGATTCATACTCTAAGTGCTATGGGCTTGGGTCTCTTAACAGACCTGATAACCTTGTGGGCTTGTGGACCGGCCCCTAGCCTCTCTTGATGCCGCATTGGGCTAAAGACTCCTGTGTGGGGCCGAGGTCTTGCGGGCCCAAGTTGGACTATGGTTTGCCTAATTTGGTGGCCGGATGGACCCGATTAGTGATCCGCTGGCCGGATTACGGTTCAGGCATATCAATGGCCCCTTACTCTGTGCCTTAAGCATTCTCGTGGAACGTTAGGCGAGGAGTTAAGTGCACTCGGGGATCGATTGCCCTGAAGTATTGTGGGGGCTTGCTATAATGTCGGGTCGCCTGTTAGCTTTGCCTGAATGCCTTACTTGGTGTAGGTCTTTTGTGGCTTTTATGTCGTCGATCGACTTCGCCTTTGTGGCCATATATGGAGGATATCCTTGGCCTTATGGTTTTGCTTTATGTGGTGGGTAGAACTATACTAGGTTGGTACGCCAGCTCAGTAAAGACAGCAGACCAACTCAGTGAAGACATGCAAGGCACCAACACAGTGAAGTGAAGACCGATGGTCTGACTTACAACCAAGGAAGTCTGTGATGACCTTGGGTAAGTTTAAGTATTATTTCAAGTGATGGAACATAATTTTATAAAATATGGTGTACACTGATCTCACATAAAAATAAAGATCATTGAAGTAAAGTGTTATCGGCTGATAAAAAGATGACAGAGAAGCAAAGGCTCTGTGAAGACCTAGCAGCTGAAGCCCTACTTGACTAGTGAATTAAATCAAGAAGCAGTCAAGTGAAGAAATCACCCAGCCAGTGAAATAAAGAAAAGGCAAAAGAGTTAAGTAAGCTGTATACAATTAATCAAAAACGTGGAAAATATGGAAGATCAAGCATTCAATGCACGTTTAATGCAGAATCAATTAAGGACGGATTTTATGAGGAACGTTTGATTAGAATCCAGATCACTGAAATCAAGGATGATTAAATCAAGACATAATCAAGGGTATTCTGTGCAATAAATAGCCAACGGAAGAAATTCAATTTTAAGGGAATCATGGCTATAAATAGAAGACATTGATAGACAATAAAATCTCTTGGTTCGACAATCAAGAATTCTAACTGCAGAAACTCTATCAATATTATAAGCCTTCAAACTTGATCTAAAAGGATACATCTAGAAAATCAAGTTCAGAAACATCAAGAACTTCATCAGAAATATCCAAGTCTGAACTTGATCAGTTTTGTGGATTTATCGAATTCACACCCCTCTCTAGCAACTGAATCAGAGAGATCCGAGAATGAGTGGTGTTGTTGTGATAGATGCTAAAGGATTTGTTCCCAAGGAGCAGTGTGTGAAGTTTGAGTCACTGAAGCTTTTGTAGCCAAAGAGTGATAGTCTGTAGATTGTGAAGCTTGTGTAGCCAAGGAAAATCATAACTATTGTATTGGTGAAAGACAATAGTGAATTTCTCCAATCATCACAGGTGAAGAGTGGACTATGGGATTACACCACCCTGAACCACTATAAACCTTGTGTTTACTTGCAACATTTTACTTTTGCATTTACTTTCAGTATTTAATTATATATGTCTATGATTGCTTAAATACTTTGAAAACACATTTAGAAGGGCTTTAATTACGCTGCACAAAAGATTTTCATCAGAAAAGTTTCTGAATTCCCAATATAGTCATTCACCCCCATCTGACTATATTCTCACCCTTCTTTGGGACCAACAATTGGTATCAGAGCAGAGTTCTCTGTATTAGAACCTGTTCATATCTGATTTCTGGTACAAGGAGATCACATATTTTCAAAGTAGTTTTTCAAATCCGTAATATATTTATATATATCTCAGAATGGAGGCTTCAAATTTTATGACTAAAATTCCTGTATTCAATGTTAATAATTTTGACGAATACAAAATAAGGATGTTGTCTCGTCTTGCAGCAACTCATGAGGAGATGCTGGATATTATCAATGATGGTCCTATCAAAATCATGATAGTAGAGACCACAGGTCCAAATCAAGGGGCTTCAATAGAGAAACCAAAGAAAGACTGGACTAAAGATAACAGAAGAAGAGCAAATCTTGACTATGTTGCCAAGGATATGATTATGAATACTCTAGACAGTAATATGTTCATGAGGATCAAAGACTGCAAAACAACAAATGATATGTGGGACAAATTGGCACTTTTCAATGAACGATTTGAGGCAATCAAAGAAAATAAATTATATGTTGCAAAACATAAATTCCAAAATTTCAAAATGAAAGCCGGTGAATCTATTGATCAGATGGATATAGATTTTCAAGCATCATCAGTGAACTACAACAGCTTGGACATACATATCCACAGAAGGAAGTTTGCTTGAAGATCTTGAGAGGATTACCTGAAAGATGGAAAATCATCACATCTGTGCTTAAGGGCACATTGGATCTTGCAAATACTGATACACTAACACTAATATCGCAACTAAAGGCTCATGAACTTGAGTTAAACAGTGACGATGGTGCACCAGCAGAGCCACACAAGGCCAGTGCACTGGTTGCACCCCAGCAGAGTAAAGCAGCTGACTCAGCCAGCAAACAGACTCAAGAGCTAAAGGAGCAGGTTGCTTTACTAATATGAAAATTTGACAGATTCAAGAAAAATCAATTCAAAGGCAACTCATCATCAAACTACAAATCAACATCAAATGGAGACACAAAAAAGAAAGATGATGAAGGAAGATGCTTCAACTGTAAGAAGAAAGGACATTTTAAAGTTGACTGTCTTGAAGAAAACAAAGACAAAGATGAAGAAAAGAGAAGGCACAAATCTTCAGACAAGAAGAGGAACTAAACTGAGAAAAAGAAGAGTAGAAAAGCACTGAAGGCTGAGAAAAGCAGTGAAGAGGATGGACGCACAAAAGACTCATCTGACAATGACTCAGATGCCAGTGAAGGCACCAGCTCAGACAATGATAAAGCATGCCTATGTCTGATGGCTAAAGAAATTGAAAAAACAGAGGTACTATCTAGTGCATCCTCCTCTAGTGCATCTACTTCTTACACTGCACAATCTTCTTTTTTCCCTCTAGATTCCACAACATTAATTCAAAATCTCATGAGCAAGTTTGAAGAAATTCAAATGAATCATGAAATTATGGAACAAGAATGTGAGAAACTTAGGAAGGAAAATAAAATATTAAAGAAGGAACTGAATATGCATAAATCTTGTTTAGCAAATAAAGAAGTTTACTTAGATGCTCAACAAACAACAGATGATCAGTCATTTGGTGTTGACAGACTGGCTAAGAAAACTACTTTACCAGCAGAGAAGATTTCTGCACCAGCTTTGAGGCAATAAATGCACCAGCTTACAAAATCCCCAAAAGGTTTGAATCCAGATCTGCTCTTGGCTATAACAGTCAAGATGAGGGAAGACACAATGGTCAGTACAGATCTGAATCAAAGACCAAAACTGGTCCTAAGTTCAGAAATGGACAAACCATTAAGTTTGCCACTCATCCTGCACCATTCAAGGCACAAACCAGTACAGTAAAACAACATAGTAAATACTCTAATCATCAACCTACTAAAGGCAAAGGAATAATGAAAGGTAAGGGCATAATTTACCCTTCAGAAGATGATTGGAATGTGATGTGGCCCAGATAATACCCGATTCAAGAGGAAGATTGAGTCTTTTATTTAGTCTTTTAATTAGTCTTTTATTATCCCACATTGGTTAATTGTCTTTTATATATATTATTATTTTTAATTATTGTTATTTTGTCCCACATTGCTAAAATGGCAATTGGACTTGGAGTCTGTAGCCTATATAAGACATTTCCTTGTATTTGAATAGGTAGCTTATTACTTGAATCAAAAAACTATTTTGGTTGAAATTCAGAGATTGAATTTTTATCATAAGGAACTTTCAGAGATTGGGTTTCTTTCAAGAAGTTTTCAGAGATTGAACTTCTTTCGATTATCCTGAGACGGGGTAATTGGTTGGTGTTCCTGAGATGGGATCACCGTAGTAAATATTCTGAGATGGACTATTTACATATCCTTTTGTTATTTTCGTTATATATATTCAAAAAGCCATAAAAATATACTTTTCAAAGCTGAATCGTTTGCTGTGCTTTAATCAATGATCCTACGAGATTCGGTTTACATCAAGTGGTATCAGAGCTCAGGCGATTAAAGCAACAACAGCTTGCGTTCTTGACAGAAATCTGCAGCGTTTTCTTAGAGCTCCTGGCGTTCTTGTTCTCCGAGAAACCCTAACTGCAGCCTTATATTCGTCACTTGCTGCTGCATTCGATCCTTTCTTGATCATCATCAAGAAGCCCTAATTTGGCCGACCGTTATCACAAGGTAATCAAAGCATCCGAAATAGATGCGTTCATAATCTGCTGCGTATTTTCTGAATTTTTTCGAATTTCGTTCTAGTCGTTTCCTAATCAAATCATATCGAAAAATTCTCAAAATTTACCAGTAGATAGAACTTTGTATTGGCTGTCTTTTGTCTCTTTGGAACTTTCGCAAATTCGGATTTTATCTTGATCAAATTCGGAGCGGAATATTCTGCTCGATTTTCTGGAACAGCTTGTAGTCGACTTTGTTTTTAGGGAGTTGTGGTGGTCAGAATTGAATGAAATTTTATGAGCACATAGGAAATTCATTTTTCTACAACTTTGATTCTTTGAGTTTTTTCAGAGTCCCGACCGGTTTTGCACAATAGTCACCGTCACCTAGTTGACTGTTTCTGTCAAAACCCGTAACCCGAGAGTGATCTGTTTACGAATTCAATTTGAGTGGGTTATACCTGTCCAAAAATTCTGAAACTTAACAGTCTGAACCAAAATTTCGTTCTCTACAAGTTTTGTTCTTTGTGTTTTTCCGAATTCCATACTGTTTGGTCGTGACAAGTGCCGTCATAGATTAGGCGATTAAAGCTGCTGCGTTTATTGGAAGAAATCTGCTGCGTTCTTGAGCACCAAGAACCCTAATTGCAGCCGCACTCAAAATCTCCTTACATCATCGAATTTTGCTTCTATTTTTGCAACCCTAGCTGTTCTTGAAATCCAAGAACCCTACCTTGCCGCTGGGGCGATTAATCATCGAAGAATTCTTGCTTCATTTTCGAAAATCTTGTTAGCATCAAAATGGAATTCGGGAATAGAACTCTGTATTGGCTATCTTTTGTCGCTACGCTTCACAACCCGAATCGCATTTTTGATCTTCAACGACCTTTTTGCGCAAATGCTGGCATTCTTGACGTCCAAGAAACCCTTTTGCAGATCGTGTAAAGCCCTAGCATCATAAAAAGCTGCTTTTTTAGTCCTGAAATCTTGTTCTTCCGAGGACTCATGTGCTGCGTTCTTGGAAGATTATTTGCAAGTTGCTGCAATGGATAAACTACGTGCAATATTCGACCACATCCATACAGACTTCGAGCGACATCAAGTTGAATCCGATCGAAGACATTCTGAACTTATGGCTGCCCTAGATGCATTACGTGACAACCTCGATCCACGAAGCGAATTAGAACGTATTGCGCAATGGAAATTAGAGGCAGAACAACGGAAATTAGAACGTGCAGAACGTTGGAGGAAATTAGACGCAAAGTGGAAGGTAGACGATGAACTTTTCTTTATCACGTATAGTGTAACACGTGAAGAAGCTATGGCTGGCAAACTGCCCAAATTCTCTCCTTCACGTGCTAAATCGAATAAACAGGTATTCCCAACCCCCTGGGCCGTGGTACACGAGGAGGTTGACATTCTTATTGTTGATTCAGCCACGGAAGAGTTTATTGAGGTTCTTAATGCACTTACTAATGATGTTGTTCCAGTTGCTACTATTGATTCTCCTTTACCGGTACCCGACCATTCTGACGAGATTGCCGACGTCAAGGTGGATATTGGTGTTGACCCGATCACTATGCCCGTGGACTTGTTGAATCGATTGTGGTCCATCCGGGGACCGAACCGGTGCAATCCGATGGTTCAAAGGTGCACTCGGCAATTTTAGTTGCTGATTTGAAGGCGTTACAAGCGCCACATGTATATGTGGATCCATATTTACAGCATTGCCGCCCTTTGGATTTTGTTGTCGCTGATTTCTCCACTCGTGCCATTCCATGTTTTTGCGATGTTGTGATTCTGAGTTTCTCCGTGGTTGAGTGGATGTATGGAAGCACGATATTCGTGTTCGATCCGGGTTGATTCGAGGACGAATCCTTTTGAAAAGGGAGGGAATGATGTGGCCCAGATAATACCCGATTCAAGAGGAAGATTGAGTCTTTTATTTAATCTTTTATTATCCCACATTGGTTAATTGTCTTTTATATTTATTATTATTTTTAATTATTGTTATTTTGTCCTACATTGCTAAAATGGCAATTGGACTTGGAGTCTGTAGCCTATATAAGGCATTTCCTTGTATTTGAATAGGTAGCTTATTATTGAATCAAAAAACTATTTTGGTTGAAATTCGAGATTGAATTTTTATCATAAGAAACTTTCAGAGATTGGGTTTCTTTCAAGAAGTTTTCAGAGATTGGACTTCTTTCGATTATCCTGAGACGGGGTAATTGGTTGGTGTTCCTGAGATGGGATCACCGTAGCTAATGTCAATATGAGGTTGATGATTTCAACCCTTCAAGGAGAAGATCCTTTGGATATGCACTTGGGGTAGGAGGCATGACTGCTAACAGGCATGGACCCAAACAATGTTGGGTACTTAAAAATACTTAATTTGTTTTGTAGGATGTCTGGTACATAGATAGTGGATGTTCTAGACAAATGAATGGAAATAAAGGATGGTTGACTGATTTTAAAGCTTTTGATGGCCCTAAAGTTACATTTGGTGGAAAAGAAAACCCTGGCAAGATTAAGTGGGAAGGTACAATATGGAAGAACAAATTGAAGAATCAGAATGTGGCATATGTCAAGGGATTGAAGTCAATCTGTTAAGCATTAATCAATTTCATGACAAAGGATACAATGTGCATTTCAGCAAGAAAGGTTTCAAAGTAATTCACAAACAAACCAATACAATTGTACTTGCGGGAAGAAGAGAAGACAACATGTATGTGGTAGATTGAAAGACAGCAAAAGCAGAAACTTTTCTACTAGTGAAGAACAAGAAATCACCTAGTTGGATCTGGCACATGAGACTAAATTATCTGAATGTCAAGATAATCAACAAGCTATCAAAAATCAAGTTTGTGGAAGGCCTATCGGAGATCACATTCAAGAAAGAAAGTCCATGTGATGCCTGCAGAAAGGAAAGCAGATCAAGAGCTTTTGAAAATCAAAACCACACCAGTCAAAACCAAGGATCTTACAACTATTGCATATGGATCTATTTGGACCAGTCTTACTAGTGACTGTAAGTGGAAAGAAGTACACTTTACTGGTGGTTGATGACTTTTCCAAATATACATGGACCATATTCATAAACAAGAAGAAAGAGACACTCAAGAAACTACCAGATCTTTTGAGAAGACTTTAGAATGAGAAAGAACTGAAGATTATCAAAATTAGATCAGACAGAGGAACATAATTTCTAAATGAAGCAATCAGAACCTATTGTGAAGCAAATGGAGTGATGCATCAACTATTGATCGTGTGCAAAGCACTTACTAGCAATAGGACTAGGTCTATCGTAGCAGAGTACTGGCGAGTCAAGGTCGAATCCCACAGAGACTCGTAAGAACGTCCAATTATCAAGATTGAGCTGTCACAATAACGGTCTACAACCAACTAAATATATAGACAGTAGTATTGGTGCCTCAAACTAACAAGAATATGCAAGTTCAACTAAGCAACAAGAGTTTCTAATGTATTAGTTCAATTACGAGTAATTAGTTATTCCCCCCACACATGCAACAGTCCTCCCTATTGGTGAATTTATTCATTGTTCAGCTACGGGTACAACTCCTAACCCTATTTACTCCGACAATGGAAGTAGACAATCTATACGCAAGCTACCCTTCTTAATTGGTCCGTAATAGCCCATACGCATAAAGAACTAGAGCTGCCGATATTGAGTTTTACCTCATACCGCAAACCCGCCTAGATAGCTGTCGACACTGACCAGCACGTTCCTAGGGTCCATCTAGATAATGTCCTAATTAACACTTCACTTGCGGTCCTTCATGTTAATTTACGATAACATTCAAATAGTTGATCATGCTACTAACATGTAAATTAAATCTATCGATCAACGTAGCTGGCACCGATTGTCATGAATTAATAATTTACTAGGTATTCAGATCTAGCGATATAGACCGTCACAGATCTGAAGAACGCAACTACTATCTCATGATTTCTTCACCAACGAATCAGATCTATAACACATGGGGTAAAATAAACTAACTACTACATAATTAAACTAAATAAGCAATTAAAACATACTAGTCGAATTGAAAAACGATAGATCTACATCTTGGAAAAGACAGAAGGTCTTACCCTCGAAGATGAGCATAGATTTCCTTCGAATCTCTCCCTAGGCGGCGACTCCGTCTTCTCTCCGACCAGAACTCATAAAATAAATAAAATAAAGAACAATGAACGTTTATTGCATAATTTCCTTGAATAATTTTAGTACATTGAGTTCTGAGGCGAAGCCTCTTATTTATAGCTATCTAAACCAACTTAGGAACATCAAGTTCGACCCCTCGTCCATGAAAACGCGTTTCGGAAGATTCTGGACCCTTGTTAAGTTGGCACCGCCCTCGAGTTACCGAGGGCATTTTTGTCCTTTTTCTTCAACCGACTTAACTCGGATGCTTCTAGAATACCCTAGGCCCATTCCTTTCGTCCAGTCCACTCCAGATTCGTCCATCATGCTCAGTCCAATATTCCGTATCCTGAAAATCATCAAATAACGCACGAAATAATATCGAAACAGGTAAAATAAACGCTAAGTGCTGATTTCTCGACTCACGAACCTGACATATGATATTCAACGTAAATGGTTCACTTTTATTGGTCGAAACAACTATTTTTAGCTCATAACGGATAGGATATTGATTCCGTAGGATAGACTATTTTAACCGTCATCAACTACCCCCCACTAGCCTTCCGCTCGTCCTCGAGCAGAGTATCAAGGCGGAATGTACCTCCAAGAACAATCCTCACCAACTACCACATATTCAATAAAGATTTCCGGCAGAAACACACATCAAACCACAATCCATAAGCTCCCCATTAACCACTACTTATCATGCATCAATGTGTCGTGTGATGAATCAGTTGTGATAGTGTGTTCGTGAAGAGAATCAAGTTGTATTAACCCCACAATCTTAACTTGCTTGCACATACACTCGCTCATCTTGCCTTCAGACTTGGTTACACAACATGGTACCGATATTGGTTCGGGCAGACTCGGGGACTGAGCAACGCTCTTAAGTCCTCGTTTGTTTCTTTTTATGCGAGGGTCGTGCCCTTTTTACACAAGTTCGCTTCCCTCTCTGCCTTTATTGCATATTTTTTTTCCAAATTTTCTTTTCTTTCTTTTTTTATATATTTTTTCTTGGCAGATTTCCTCACTTTTTTCTCTCTATCTCACAAGTCCGTTTGTCCCGGTTGCCTTTCGTCATCCAAGTTGCTTCCATTGGCATACAACAATTGGTTAAAGTATATAGACAGACAAATAATGATTCCCGGTTAAAACAACTCATCATCTAATCTTAAACACTTCTCACTCAGATTATGTGCTCAAATATTGATTGCAATGATAGAATAATAATTAATAAGTTACTACTTCACGCAACATAACATATGCTCGTTCTTCCATACTAAATTGAATATGCTATAGCTCACTTCAAATTGAACTTGGGCTTCTTTTCTACTGATTCCTTACTCGAAAACGTGCAAATAGCAAGCTAAAAACAGTGTTAAATTTTCAAAAATATTCCCTTTTTTCGACTACCCAGCTAAGACGCCTTACCCCCCCACTTATTATAGACATTGTCCCCAATGACTAATAATATATAGAAGAAAAAGTACTTAGCTCTGGAAATGTTGGCTGAGTCAAAACGAATCCGGGAGCAGAATCATTAGCTCCTAGGTTATTCCTCTTCCAGGTTTATACCTGCTTTCCAAAATTCTTCCAAAAACTGTGAGTAACATGCGAAGGGAAACAACAAAATAGAGTGGCGGTAATCATGCATACCTAAGGAATGCACAAAAATAGTCTAAGCCAATTTATTCCGTTCTTGGCCTAAGCAAGACGCGAAAATTTTTATGAGGGTATCACATGAGAATCGTGAAGGAAAAAACCACATATATCTTTAGTAAGATGACTGAAGATATATGTGATGAAAAAACCTTGCGATTGTCATGCTACTTTATTGACTCAAAATAAAATAAACAAAAGCAATAAATAAGGGTTTAGAAATAGTTCTGAGTTTATAGTCGTCAGCTCGACTGTACTAATAGGGCTCCTTTATTCATAATATGGCTCCTCTAACGCAAAGACTTCCAATTCAGGGTTATAATTGTGCTCTAGGTAATGTTTCAGCCTGTGGCCGTTAACTGTGAAAGTTTGCCCGGAGCGTTCATTTCTTACTTCACATGCACCCGAATTGTAGACTTTCGTGACTACATGTGGTCCATACCATATAGACTTCACTTCCCGGAAAAAAAGACGAAGATGCGAATTGTACACCGGACTTTATCTCCCGCTTGAAATGTGCGGTTCGAATCTTCTTATCATGCGGGTGTTTCGTTCTCTCCTTGTAAATCCTTGCATTCTCATACGCTTGAAGTCTAAAATCTTCCAATCTATTCAACTCTAGCATTCTCTTTTCACCGGCTAAATCCTCACCCATGTTTAGAAACCTCATAGCCCACAGTGCTCGGTGGTCGAGTTCTACCGGTAAATGACATGCTTTTCCAAACACTATCATATATGGTGACATCCCAATCATGGTCCTATACGCTGTTCTGTACGCCCACAGAGCGTCATCTAATTTCAATGACCAATCTTTCCTCGTGGGATTCACAGTTTTCTCCAAGATTCTCTTAATCTCTCTGTTTGTGACTTCTACCTATCCACTCGTCTGGGGGTGATACGCTGCTTCAATCTTATGTATAACCACATATCTTATCATCAACTTCCCAAACAAATTATTACAGAAATGACTCCCTCCGTCACTAATTATGGCTCTTGGCACACCAAACCTCGTCAAAATGTTTTTCTTAAGAAATCTCAGGACGATCCTGGCATCATTAGTAGGTGAAGCCACTGCTTCCACCCATTTGGAAACATAATTTACTGCTACCAGGATGTAACGATTTGATTCTGACGATGTGAATGGCCCAACAAAATCAATTCCCCATACATCGAATACTTCCACTTCTAAGATACTCTGCAGTGGCATCTCATTCCGTTTAGAAATGTTACCAGTCATTTGACAGGAATGACAGGCTCATTTAAACTCGTAATCAGATTTATGAATTATTGGCCAATAGAATCCACACTGCAGTACCTTGCTGCTGTCTTGTCTGGCCCTTAGTGACCTCCAGCTTCTCTAGCATGACACATGTGCAAAATACTTTGAATCTCATCATCATGGACGCATCTCCTAAGAATGGCATCAGGGCACAATTTGTATAGGTAGGGATCGTCCCAATGATAATGCTTTAGGTATGTGAAGAACTTCTTCTTATCCGCATTCGTGAACTCCGGTGGTAGGTACCTTCCTGCTAAATAATTGACAATGTTAGCAAACCAATGGTATACCTTGCCCACTCTTGATGTAGGGTATCGGGTCTGAGACTCAACTCTAGCGACCACTGAGACGGCAAACAGTTGTTCATCAGGAAAGATTTCCTTGACCTCAGTCAGTTGCTCTTCTTCCAGCAAAGTTAATCTTGACAGGTGATCAGCCACCTGGTTCTCAGATCATTTCTTATATTTAATTTCCACATCAAACTCTTGTAAGAGCAGAATCCATCTCAATAATCTCGCTTGGAGACTTGTTTGGTTATAAGGTATTTCAAAGCTGCATGGTCAGTGAATACGGTGACTTTCGATCCTATCAGATAAGGTCAAAACTTGTCAAATGCAAATATGACAGCTAAGAGTTCCTTCTCTGTAGTCGCATAATTCCTCTGGGCACTGTTAAGGGTACGGCTGGCGTAATAGACAGGCTTAAAGATTTTATCCTCCCTTTGTCCCAGGGCTGCTCCAACTGCCATGTCGTTTGCATCACACATAAGCTCAAAATGTTTATTCTAATTTGGTGCTACCAGAATTGGGGCGGTTATCTCCCCCAAGCTTAAGACTTTGCTTGTCCCCAGGCAAAAAAAAAAGACTCAAGACGAGACGGACTAAGAAGATCACACATGACATAGAATTAGACAAAGATGTACAACACACGAGCATTAATAAAATTCATTCCGGCATTCAAAACACAAGACATAGACTAACGAATCCTTCTTATCATATCAGGAGCAAAAGTAACGAAAATTGTCAATGGGAAACAACATAGACCAAGAAGATAGACCCTCACGGGATAAATCACTCAACGCTCAATATTTATGAGGTGACAAAACTCTCAAGCTCATTCCATTGAAAATGTCCTACTATATGCTTGTATATCGTCTCATATCAATCACCAAGGCATTGTGCAACACATAAATCATAAGGTCTTCGGGAAAAAGGACGGTAAGTGAGAATAGCCCAAGTAGAAAAAAAAACGGTGATAGGTGTAGGAAAAGGTATAAGAGATGGCAAAACCATTAGAACTAGCAAAACACATGACTAACAAACTTCAACGTCATACAAGTGCAAGGGGGTCCAACGCTTTATTTCAAAACAAAAGAAAATACAAAGGATAATTTCTCTACTTTTGGGAGGATAATGATACAATTCCCTCTTTATTACAAACAAATAGAACAAATAATATTTAGGAGGTTTTTTTTTTGATTGCCTCCTTTATTGATTATTTTTTTCTCTTTTTTTTCATATATTTTTCTTTTCTTTTCTTCTTTTTTTGTCATTTTTTTTCAAACTAAGAAACAGACAAATGGTAACAATATGGATTTCCCCCAAGCTTGATCATTAAATACTAAGTACAATAAATTTGATAGCCACGTGCCCCAGTTAGTTCTAAGGTTGAGTGAAAGGAATTGGGCTACCTCTTTTTCGGATTTTTATTAGCTAGACGAATCAAATTCTTGGAGGTTTTTATCTATGAATCCTAAAATTAAATAAAATAAAGATAATATAACTACGAGCCAAGAACTTCAAGATTTAGGTAATAGAATTCAAGGTTTAAAGGCATTTCTTGGATTTCGGATCCACCACGGCGTTGTCTACACAGAATTTCAACAATCTTTCTATCAATATGAATCTTCCATTTATGAAGACCAATTATCAAATATTACACGTAAACATTCTTTCGAACTATTATCGTGATTCTACCTAGTTTTATCCTATATTTAGTTTCCTACAATGAAGAATAAAATTAGATGCATTGAAATACCATAATTATGGGCCACTTTAGGTATAACCTAATTTTCATTGAAGAAATCCCTAAAGATTTGATCTTGGTTTCTAGGTTATCGATTAATTAATACTTTTTCTGTCATCAATTAATCGAATGAAGTTTCTCATGCAATCCTACGGCCATTCACTCCTTCGAGATATTATTTCCGGAAAAATACATGAATAAGCATACAAGATCAAATTCATAAACATGACGAAAATCCTTTATCAATGAAAAGATTGTATCTCTAAAACTATATATTCATCGCCGGGCTTTTCCTAATCCAAGAAACTAATATTTACTCTCGTAACATAGCAAGATTCCAAGATTCAACCATATAATTCATACTTTGACAAGAAAAATAAATAAATAGAATAAAGGAGAAAAGAGATAGAGAGAAACCGTCAAAGTATTGCATAAATAATCAAACCTCGAAAAAGCTTCGTTCTTGAATTCTTAAAACCTAAAATCCCTGTTCTTGGGGATGGGCGAAGATGATGATGAAGAGGAGAAATAGTCGCCCCAAAATCTGATGAAAAATGCGTGTATGATGATTTGTACCACTTAGGGGAGTATAAAAGGGATAATTACATCATAAATATAAGTTTCCATAATTAATTTAATCAAGAAAATCTCTAAAATCAAATATCTATCAATCTTGGACTCTTCTAGTGTGTGGACTCCTCATTTTCAATGAAAAACACGCCAATTTGAAGGAAAATACGTTGGTGAAAGTTTCCACCAATCAGAACATTTCGTTGGCCAGGATCAGATTTCTGGAAACTGTCACACCCTGGGTATGACAGAGATATTCATCCACTTTAGCTCCGTTTTTTGGGCATTTTTCTTCCAATCTCGAATCATCCTGCAATAATTCAATCATCCGCAGTAATCTAGCCCAAAAAGGATAAAAACATCACAAAATAATAACACACGACACCAAATTGAGTCCAAAACATCTAGAATTATTCGACTTTTTAGGAACTTATCAGCGGTTATAAGCATTCTCTTCAATGTGTTGAATGCTTTCTTGCACTCTTCTCCGAATATGAAAGGTACATCTTTTGCAAGTAATTCCGTCAAAGGTCTAGAAACTTTAGAGAAGTTCTTGATAAACCTCTTATAGAATCCTGTGTGACCAAGAAAGGCTCACATCATTTTCAAGTTCGTTGGAGGGGGTAACTTCTCTATCACCTCTACCTTTTCTCTATCAACTTCCATTCCTTTCTTTGGAATCTTGTGTCCCAACACTATTCCTTCTGTAACCATGAAATGTCATTTTTCCCAGTTAAGTACAAGGTTGGTTTCTTCACATCTCTTTAACACTTTACTCAAATTTTCCAAGCATTTGTCAAAGCTGTCTCCAAATACAGATAAATCATCCATAAAAATCTCCAGAAAATCTTCCACCATGTCCGCAAATAATGACATCATGCACATTTGGAATGTTGCTGGTGCATTACATAATCCAAAGGGCATGCGATTGTACGCAAATGTTCCATAGGGACATGTGAAAGTTGTTTTCTCGCGGTCCTCGGGGGCAATATGGATCTGATAATAACCAGAATATCTATCTAAGAAACAATAAAACGCATGACCGCTTAATCTTTCTAACATCTGATCAATGAATGGTAAGGGAAAATGATCTTTACGAGTTGCATCATTCAATTTCCTGAAGTCTATGCAAACTCGATGTCCAGTAATTAGTCTCACAGGGATTAACTCATCAAACTCATTAGGTTGTACAGTGAATCCTCCTTTCTTGGGCACCACATGAATCGGGCTCACCCACTCACTGTCTGCAATTGGGAAAATGATTCCCATCTCCAACATCTTTATGATCTCTTCCTTAACAACATCCTTCAGTTGTGGCGTCAACCTCCTTTGAGGTTGTGCTACCACTTTCTTTTCAGGGTCCACAGAGATCTTATGCATGCACACCGATGGGCTTATTCTTCTAATATCTGCAATGGTCCACCCAAACGCTCCCTTATGCTCTATCAGTACTCTCAAAAGTTTCTCCTCCTCTAAAGGTGATAATGACGCTGAAATTATAAGGGGGAGAGTATCATCTTGTAAGTATACGTACTTTAGGTGAGAAGGCAAAGGTTTCAAGATTAAGTTCCTTGGTGGCTCTTCTAATGATGATCTTAACAACTTACTAGTCAATTGCAAGTCAAAGAACTTGTGCCACGAAGGTCTATGAACGGTTCCTCCTAAATCCACAGAAGATATAGGCTCTATTTCTCGCACTTGACCTTCACTACACCCAGACCAGGTTTCCTCATAACTTTTCTCATCTTTCAGGAGCAAAGTCTTTGCTACTTCAGGTCTAATGCCACTTGCTGATATAATTCTATCACAAGCTCGTCTATGGCATCTAGCATGTAGCATGCTTCTCTTTCATCCTTAGCATACTTCATTGAATTCATCACATTGAATACTACTTTGTCCTCATTCACTCTCAGAATCAGCTCACCTTTATGAACATCTATCAATGTTTTTCTCGTAGCTAAGAAAGGTCTTCCTAAGATCAATGGAACATCGTGATTAGCTTCCATGTCTAGCACCACAAAGTCTACAGGGAATACAAACTTATCAACTTTCACCAAAACATCCTCCACCACTCCACAAGGTTGCTTCATAGACCTATCTGCTAATTGAAGGGTTATAGATGTTTCATTCAACTCCTTCATGCCTAACTTATGAAAGATGGAGAGTGGCATCAGATTGACACTGGCTCCAAGATCACATAATGCTTTGTTCAGGCATACTCCTCATATTGTGCATGGTATGAGGAAGCTCCCAGGATCTGGAGGCAGTTTGCGTTGCAAAACTGCCGAGCATTCCTCGTAAAGGCAAATGGTCTCAAGGTCCAACAATTTCCTCTTGGTAAAGATGGCTTCTTTCAAGAATTTTGCATACTCTGGCATTCCTGTTGGCTTAACTGTGCTGACTATTTCCAGAAAGTTGGTGACGTGTACACTAGGATCTTCATTCATTACTCCGTCAAAGGTAGTGTAGTTAGTCACCAATTGTATAACATTCGGTTTATGGTGAAATACCTCAGCTGCATCCTCAGGCTGAACATTTGCTGGCACGAATTGCTCAATCGTTGGCATTGCATAACTATGTAGAGTTCTCCAATCTGCTTGTACCACAACTCCTACTCCGTTCTGTCCAATCTGTGCCATGTTGGTTTCTATATCTTCCACTCTCTCGCTGTGATCTCCTTTGTTCGAAACCACGTCATCTGCCAACCTAACAGATCTCTCTCGAGTTTCCTTTCTCTTTTGTCTAGCAAACTTTTCAATCTCAGGTATGAATCTCTCGAGTTTGGCTGCTGAACTACGTGTAGCGTACTACAAGACACAAAAAGAAATTAAAAGGTTAGTAACTTGCCTCGGCAGCCGTTACACTCGCCTGGCAGACTCAAAAATACAGACTCTGACTACTGACCGGACACTGAATTAACAGAAATGAAATCTGGAAAATCGGGACCCTCGGTTTATCGGGGGTAACCCACGGTAAACCGGTTGTATCTTTTTTTTTTAGATTTTGACATGACTGACTCTATATGACTATAGTATTAAGAGACTATAAAATAGACTCGATTAAACAGACTCAAATATATACAGCAAACTCAATCTTAAATAAAAAGGTATTCTTGACACGAGTCCCCGGCAACGGCACAAAAAATCTTGATCGCGTGCAAAGCACCTACTAGCAATAGGACTAGGTCTATCATAGCAGAGTATTGGCGAGTCAAGGTCGAATCCCATAGAGACTCGTAAGAACATCCAATTATCAAGATTGAGCTGTCACGATAACTGTCTATGACCAACTAAATATATAGACAGTAGTATTGGTGCCTCAAACAAACAAGAATATGCAAGTTCAACTAAGCAACAAGAGTTTCTAATGTATTAGTTCAATTATGAGTAATTAGTTATTCCCCCCATACATGCAACGATCCTCCCCATTGGTGAATTTATTCATTGTTCGGCTACGGGTACAAACTCTAACCCTATCTACTCCGACAATGGCAGTAGACAATCTATACGCAAGCTACACTCCTTAATTGGTCCGTAATAGCCCATACGCATAAAGAAGCCGATATTGAGTGTTACCTCATACCGTAAACCCGCCTAAACAACTGTCGACACTGACCAGCACGTTCCTAGGGTCCATCTAGATAATGTCCTAATTAACACTTCACTTGCTGTCCTTCATGTTAATTTACGATAACATGCAAATAGTTGATCAGGCTACTAACATGTAAATTAAATCTATCGATCAACGTAGCTGGCGCCGATTATCATGAATTAATAATTTACTAGGTATTCAGATCTAGCGATACCAACGAATCAGATCTATAACACATGGGGTAAAATAAACTAACTACTACATAATTAAACTAAATAAGCAATTAAAACATACTAGTCGAATAGAACAACGATAGATCTACATCTTGGAAAAGACAAAAGGTCTTACCCTCGAAGATGAACGTAGATCTCCTTCGGATTTCTCCCTAGGCGGCGACTCGGTCGTCTCTCCGACCAGAACTCATAAAATAAATAAAATAAATAACAATGAACTTTTATTGCATAATTTCCTTGAATAATTTGAGTACATTGAGTTCTGAGGCGAAGCCTCTTATTTATAGCTATCTAAACCGACTTAGGAACATCTAGTTCGACCCCTCGTCCAAGAAAACGTGTTTCGGAAGATTCTGGACCCTCGGTAAGTCGGCACCGCCCCTCGAGTTACCGAGGGCATTTTTGTCCTTTTTTTTCAACCGACTTAACTCGGATGCTTCTAGAATACCCTAGGCCCATTCCTTTCATCCAGTCCATTCCAGATTCGTCCATCATGTTTAGCCCAATATTCCGTATCCTAAAAATCATCAAATAACGCACGAAATAATATCGAAACAGGGAAAATAAATGCTAAGTGCAGATTTCTCGACTCACGAACCCGACATATGATATTCAACGTAAATGGTTCACTTTTATTGGTCGAAACAACTATTTTTAGCTCATAATGGTTAGAATATTGATGCCGAAGGATAGACTATCTGCAGCAGGAACTCCATACAGAATGAAGTAGCAGAAAGGAGAAACAAAACTCTAAAAGAGGCTGTCAGAACAATGATAGAAGAAGCAAGCTTGCCAAAGAGATTTTGGGCAGAAGTAGCTAATACAACATGCTACACACAAAATAGATCAATCATCAACAAGCGTCATGGGAAAACACCATATGAAGTGTGGAATGGAAGAAAACCTAACATATCTCATTTACATAAGTCTGGAACTAAATGTTTTGTCTTAAACAGGAACCAACTACATACTTTTGATGAAAAAGCTGATGAAGAAATATTCATGGGATACTCAGACTCAAGCAAAGCATTAAGAACACCAAACAAGTGGACTTTGGTGATTGAAGAATCAATACATGTAGTGTTTGATGAACCAAACACTAATGGAGAATATCTGCATACTCAAGAAGATGAAGTGACATAAAAACAAGACTTTGGACCAGTCTACATAGAGACGAAGTACCAATTACGTGCTGGATGACACAACAGATGACCAAGAAGATACACCAGCAGCAAGGTCACCAGCTATCACACCGAATGGCGATGCACCAGTGATACATTAGAAGTACCGGATCAGGCACAACTGATACCTGATCTGAATTGGCTCAGAGACCATCTAGCTGAACAAGTCATTGGAGATGTGTATACAGGTGTAAGAACCAGAAGACAACTAGAAAGCATGTTAACTTGTTTTCTGTCACATATTGAACCAAAGACAATAAATGATGCAATCCAAGATGCAGATTGGATCACAGCTATGTATGAAGAACTCAATGAAAATGAAAGAAATGAAGTTTGGGAACTGGTGGATAGACCAGATCAAGCAAACATCAAATGAGTATTCAAGAACAAGATGGATGAGCAAGGAGCAATTGTCAGAAACATGGCAAGATTGGTAGCAAAGGGATAATCACAAGCAGAAGGCATAGACTATGATGAAACATTTGCACCGGTGGCCAGATTGGAGGCAATCAGACTTTTTCTGGCTCTTGCAGCTCACAAAGATTTCAAAGTCTATCAGATGGATGTTAAGAGTTCATTTCTAAATGGACTACTGGAAGAAGAAGTATATGTGGAACAACCACCAAGATTTCAAATCAAAGGAAAAGAAAATAAAGTATACAAGCTCAAGAAAGCATTTTATGGACTAAATCAAGCACCTAGAGCTTGGTATGAGACACTGTCTCAATTCTTGATCAACAATGGATTCAGAAAAGGCACTATAGACAAGACCTTATTCAAACTAGAAGATGGATCTAGCACCATGCTAGTTCAGATATATGTAGATGATATCATTTTTGGATCTGAAGATGAAAAGCTATATGAGAAGTTTGCAAATCTAATGAAGAGAAAATTTCAAATGAGTATGATGGGAGAACTCAACTACTTTCTTGGATTACAAGTGAAACAGATGAAAGATGGTATTTTTATCAATCAAGCAAAGTACACAAGAAAACTTGATAAATAAGTATGGCATGGACACAAGTGGGACATCAGAAACACCTATGTGTGCCAGAACTATTCTTGGAAAAGATGAAAGTGGAAAGGATGTTGATCAGAAGCTATATAGAGGAATAATTGGCTCTTTACTCTACTTGACTTCTAGTAGACAAGATATAACATTTGCAATAGGAGTATGTGCAAGATTCCAATCACAACCTAAGGAATCTCACTTATTAGCAGCAAAGAGGATCATCAAGTATCTAAAACACATAATGAATATGGGGATTTGGTATCAAAAAGATGGTGGATTCAAGTTAATATCCTATTCAGACTCAGATTATGCTGGTTGCAAATTTGATAGGAAAAGCACCTCAGGAACTTGTCTGATGCTAGGAAGATGACTAGTATCTTGGTTCAGTAAAAAGCAGAACTCAATATCTTCTTCAACAACAGAGGCATAATAAATAACATCAGGTAGCTATAGTGCACAAGTCATATGGATAAGACAACAGCTAAGGGACTATGAAGTAGAAGAGAAAACAATTCCTAGCATGTGTGACAACACAAGTGCAATATCCATTACACAAAATCTAGTACTTCACACAAGAACAATGCATATTGATGTGAGACATCATTTCATCAGAGATCGTGTTGAAAAAGGAGATGTAATTTTGAAGTACATATCTACTGAAGATCAATTGGCTGATATATTGACTAAGCCACTCAGTAATGAAAGGTTTTGCAAATTAAGGAATGAGTTAAGAATGATTGAAATTGACTAAGTACAAATGAGCAGCTAACTGGAGTAACCAGCTGAGTGACTTCACTAGCTGACTGAACCTTTTTCCATTCCGGGTGCGCTCACTTGGCAGGTAAAGCACTGGTATCAGCGGAGTCCACTTAACTGGTTGTGAGGAACAATTGTTTTGATGAAGCTGTTAGGAAATCAATCGAGTAGCGCAACGGAATTTCAAAAATTGATTTCCCAATCCAGGATCGACTTCGTTTAAACAATAAACATATAAGAGAGCGGACGGTAATATTACCTTGGTTGATTTAAAAGATCGACGCTTTGACCGTCCGGTAGAAGTAGATTTGCGCCAGCCGTCCACGTGTCCGGCCTCTACCAGTAATCCACACGAGAACCTCGCCGGAATCCCGCCAAGGATTGCTACTAGAAAAACTCGACTGCTAGGTCGACCTTTTCTCTCTCTATAATCTCTCTCTAAGAGGGTCTTTTATTTCTCTCAAGAACAATTAGCTCTTGAAATTATGGTATACCAAAAGTGCTAGACAACCCCTTTCTTGTATAGGGTGAGTGGCGCCCCATTACTCCCATTCCCAATAGGAAAAGCTTCTTGTGTAGATTTAGGAAAACAAAATCTTTTTACTATTAAAGTAAGGAAAATATATTTGATTGATTTATCTCATTAAATATTCAATATCTTATATTAAATATTTCCAAGATATATATTGACAATATCTTATATTGAATATATCTCTTTATTATATTAGCATAAATTAATTAATATCTAATATTAATACAAGATAATACTATTAAATAAATTGCACAATCCAAGTGTATCTAATACACTTTAAAATGGCGCCTCATATTGAGATTTTATTTAATTAATATAATACTATGATTAATTAATTCACAAAATACATGTATATCATATATACATATATATTTTGAAATATATGTATCTATATACATATTTAATTAATCAACATAATTAATATCTTGTATTATATTTATTCATAATAAATAAATACCACCTTATTAATTATGGGATAATTTCTTTCCTTATTTGGTTATCAACTATAACCATATTTTAATCCGACTTGATGTTCATATGTGTGTGAACTGATAGGCTTCCGAATATGTTGGCCATAGACATAAGGCGCAATTACGAATATGCCCTTCACATCTAACGATCACGGATAGCGTCTAGCAACACGTCCATGACCACCAGTCATTGGAAGAGTCAATACACAATGACTACTACCGTTCATGTGCTCGGTTAGCATGTAAATAAAATCCTACCGCCCAAGAAATATCCATACGATCGTATCTTGATCGTATCCCATAATCTGGATATCAAGCTCTCTCGGAATAACTCATTTACTCCCACTTTACAAAGATTCACAAGTACTAGACATTCCTTATGGGAAGGCTGTAATACCCTACTCCCAACCCTTAGGTTCACTGGGTCATTCTAAGAGGGGTTGCGAAGCTCTCACTGCGACTTCAGTAACAAGACTATAATTTCCAAAAATAACCAATACAATTTTAAATTTACAAATATTCACTAAGTGTTTTCATTATAAAATTACAACGAATGAAATACTACAATTGTAATTAATATAATTTGCATGGAATGTTCTAAATCCAAGTCCATGTCATCGCTTTCATCCTCATTACATCTCCCTCGATCCATTACCTGATTTTATTTATAGAAAAAAACAAAACAAAACAAAGAAACAAAGAAAACGAGTCGTCAGTAAAAATGCTCTGGTATGAGCCGTGTGTGAGAGTGTTAAAAATAATTGTTGTAAATATACATAGATATATTTTCTAGAAAACTTGTTCCGCAGTAAATTACTTGTTTAAAGTTGGGTATCAAGTTCAAGTCAAACATGTTCATTCGAGATCCGTCAATTCATCAAGTTCCCTTACTAGACATCGTTACAGCTGATACGATTGTCTCTATCTTATGACTCCCATTTCACCACCTTATATCCACAACAAGTAATTTTTATAGTGAAGTCCGTCCTTCCGACACCCAATCTCCTGAGGCTTCCGGAGGGTCCACATGCCTCGGACCCACAACTGTGGTCACAGGCCCAATGCACAGCTAACCCGACTGTGAAATCCTCAGCGGGCCCATCGAACGAGTACAAGAACAAGAACGAGAACCATGCCGCCGAAGCGGGAACTAGCCATGCCGCCGAAGCGGGAAAGCTACAAGTACGATATACCATACCGCGCGTAGCGGTTAGTACGGTACCATGCCACCAAGATAGGACATGCAATGTCATTTGTACAAAGTTTGTTTCATTAAGTTATTATCAATAAAGTGAGATAATTCATGAATCATTTTTAACAAGATACATATTATATATCTATAACAATAATATATGAAATTAAAATAATTTGATAAAAACACACTTTGGCTTTTATAGAAAATAAAATTGAACTCACCTTTAGTCCAATTGTCTTACTCCGTTGTGAAGTTGAAAATCGAATGTACTCATTTTTCCACCACGCTATTATAATGACCAAAATCAAGTCTCATCAGGGGCGGATTTATGTATGCAACTAGGGGGTCCATGGACCCCCCTGAAAAAAAAATTATTACCTATATATATGTATATTTTAGACACCGTAAAAAAATTATTCTACTTAAAAAAATAATTACGGACCCCCCTGAAAAATATTTCTGAAAGAAAACTCTACATTTTACCTATAGAAAAATATTTTAGACACCGTAAAAAAAAATTTCTACTTAGACAAAAAATTACGGACCCCCCTGAAAATTATTTCTGGGTCCGCCACTGAGTCTCATTCAAATACACACGTAATCTTATATATATATATATATTCTCCTTTTGCAATATATCTGAAAAACATGCCACCAAAATATATTTTACCCACTTCTAAATCATAAAATTTCCATGTGCTCTGCAACACCAATGAATTCATGCATTTTTCAAACCGAACAATATGAATCCTATTTTAGAAAATATAATAAGTATTTACACAACCACATTGATATAGTAGGCTCACTTCTTTCCACCTCTGCAAATTTCCTAGGTGTACACACATATATATAGTCAATATGGAGTCCATGCATGGTAATAGAAATGACAAAAGAAACGGACATGGCTGAATTAATCATGTCATAACCCATGTAAGTAAATGTCATCTATTGTTCTAATTAAAATATAAACCGTTTCACAATTTTGAAAATTTGAGTTACTAAAATATAAACCGTTACTGGTAACTCAAATGCCCCACGTAGGTACCCTCTACCGATAGTCCGGATAAGACTATCACACCCTAAGGTGTTCTGGGCGCATTATTGGTGTTTTAATCAAGAGACCCTAAACTCTGATTAAGTTCACCACGGACTAACAGTTTAAGCATATCTCCACTAACTCAATCCTCACGTGTAATCCATACACTGAGTTAAGTGGTTACATACATATATACTTAGGGTTTGCATCAGTGTATTACTTTACAAGCACAAAGCAAGTAACTAAGATGAGATAAATTCTGTCATCCATTATTAAAAACAATTACGCAATTTGTCTTTCGGGCACTACACCTAACAATCTCCCACTTGCACGAAATGACAAGCAACGATTGTTTTTAGAGCACACCCTTTCTCATCTTATTCACTACACTCTCCCACTTGCTCTAAAAGCAGGTGAGACATATTCATCAATTCCGTACCCTTCAAGCACTCGACTTGGTACACTGATTAGTTAGGTTGTCGACTCGAGACGATCTTTAGGATTGAAACGTTGCCGGTCCTTCCAATCAGGCGGTACTCTCTCTCAATATGCTTTTGACTTCTTGTGACTGAGAAGATCCTTCTAAGCTATCTCTTCTTTGTTTTCACAATGAAGTGATATTGGCTTATCAGACCTGGAATTACTCCCAGACCAAAAAGGAAATCCTAAGAACTATGAGTAAACACTGAGCCCGAGATCAACTTAATGATCATCCTTAATCTAACTTCAAGTCAGAATCAGTTTAGTCAACCATATTCAAGTTTGTACCTGAATATACAAGCATATGATTCCTCGTTCTCTAAGGATACTTGAGGACGTACTAAACCGCTACTTATTGCTCGAATCCAAGATTCGATTGCAATTGAATCGTGTTAAGCTGAGTTGCCCTTATCCCAGAGAGACTCTATCCCATTTTCTCTTTATCCGAAGATTTGGAGAATCATTCTTGAGAGGTAGGGTAGGACTACTCTCGTTGAATGTTGCATCCGTATATGCAAGATTATCTTAACCAATAAGACGGATGGGATAGCCAATGACTCATTATCATGAATTTGACCGAATCAGATTCTTAGAATATAGTCCAATTCTCTCATCCAGAGAATCTTGGCCTGTCAGTTTCCGACTTCAGATAGCACACACATGTTGTTTCCAACCGTTTCAGTGTTATCATTCATGAACACTAATACTACTACTTTACCAATATTGATATCCAGTCTACGAAAGACTTATCAATATTCTGGTCAAGTCCACATATTTTAAAACATGTGACTTTAAATGACCGAGAGGTTCTCTTAAATCCACAAAGGACATAAGCCCCGGCAGTCATCTTGCCATTTGTTCTAACCAAGACCCTTCTGTTCCGAATGAATTCAGAATCCGTTTTTTTGCCAAGAAAGTCTCAGGGTATCACCCCTATTTTCCGCTTTCTAACGAAATCTTGCAAGACTGAGTGGTGAGAGAGTTCAAGGTCTGGTTAACTCTCTACTTGTCAGGGAATCACCCCTATACCACTCGCTTTTGCGCCGAAAGTTTAAACTTTCCTATTCATTTGACTCTTTTCCGTGTAGATCCAATTGCTCCCACTGGGCCTGAGACACTCAGGTGGTTCTACAAGAGGCTGAACAGAACTGGAGTATCAAAACTCCATTTATAGGGTTAAGGCTTTCAAACGAACTTCTACGATCAGAATCCTATACAGCCCACCAAGAGCCATAGGTTATCAATCACCCCAGCAGTGTAAAGTCCACAAAACCACAATGGGTCAACGGTTAAACCATACTCCCACTGCGTCTTGGGTGGATTGACATTCTGATCTAGTAGTATTTATCAGTGCAGTCACCAACAACCGATGTTGGACGTGGTCTGATTAAATCAGATAGTAACTACCTTTGGGTAACCGTACTCCAAGGCTTAAGGCTGTTACTTATAGATTCTATCAGAAGGTTTGTGACAGTTCAACCGTCACTTTCTGATCTCAAGAACCTTATAACCAACCTTCACTCATCGCATTAAGATATTTCATGAACAGTCACAATCTGAATGTATGCGTAAAATCTCCAGTCCTACCTTCAAGCATTAAGTGCTAAATGCTTATATTTACGGAAGTGGAGTAAACCGAATTCATTCCTTTCCATAAATTCACAAGCATCTTCTAGGTAGACTTCTCGGTTTATGTTGGTCCCTTGGAAAGGCTAACACAAGTTTAGAGGGGGGGGGGGGGGTGAATAAACTTGACCCTAAAACTGGATTTAAATCAAATTAAGGTTCAGTTAAACTTGTGTGGAGTTAAGCTGACTAAGCCGAGTTTAAGTCAAACCGACTTAAGCTTAAAACTGAGTCTACCGGCAGCGGATAAAGTTTTAGCCTTTTTCTTGATCTTGTTACTGAGTGTAGTAAACTGAATTCTGATGAATGTCAGTTTGTGAACTGAGAGGTGTATAGCAATCAATTATCAAAATGCTGTAAATAAATGCTGAATAAATAAGTAAGTGCGTAAAGTAAATAAGGCAAGTATTATAGAGGTTCCAGGTGGTGTAATCCTGTACGTCCTCTCTTCCCCTGTGGTGTGGAGGAAAATTCCACTAGAACTTCTTGAGGTGAACTGTTACAAAAAGTCCTAAACAATAGTCATTGGATAATCCCTAGCGTCACTATCTAAACAGTTGTAGAACAGGTAGAATTGCTGCTCTTCAATTGCTTGAACACTGGTCCTTAGAGGGTTGAATTGCCTCTTCACCGGCCTACCACCACAAACACGAGTCTACCCGATCGCTTGTCACAATGCGTCCTTGGCGAAACCTTCCCGGTTTGCTTCACAGTCTAAAACCTTTGATGTAGAATAAAAGTTGGGCTGAGAATCAATAAATTGATTCTTGTTTGTGGTTATTCAAAGTGTCCGATTCTTGATAAAATCTGTGTAGCTTGAACACTTGAAGAATTTCTAGATAAGATCTTGTTATAGCTCAAGGATGATAGCAATTCGAATGATTAATGAACACGTTAATTCTTGTTATTGTGATATCTTGTATATCATATGTCTGTTAATCCTTGGTGCAAAGTCCTCTATTTATAGTGTGAAGTCCAACGTTCATCTGGCTTCAATTTGAATTGTATCAACGTCTATTTTGTAACGGCTATATTTTCTGACCGTTCTGCTGTGTCAGTATTTTATCCAATAAAATTGCTTCCTTTATAACGTTCAACTGTACTATCAGTTTGTTGGATGACTGACATATAAAACTGTGTTTCCTTATTAGTTTTATGCTGAGTTTATCACTTGTCAGTTTCTTGACTGACTTGGAGCATTAACTGAGATTTTATTCTTCTTCAAATATCAATACTCCAGTTTCATCTGATTATAATTGACTTAATCTGAGTACACCATGACTCATTATCATCTAAGAACTCATTGTCCTTATGATTCTTAGGTCTTCATACAAGATCCATAAAGTCAGTTCAGGTCACCACAATCTTGCCTGAAGTCTAACTTTACAGTCTCCACGTAGTCTTCATAACTGAGTTTGAACCCTCAGTTCTTCAATCTTCAATAACTGAGTCTGTGACCCTCAGTTCTTCAACTTCTAGATAAGCCAACTGAGTCTGTGTCCCTCAGCGAACTTACCTTCTTCAGTTTCTTGTAGGTGTATTCTGAGTCAGTTTGTTTATCTTGATGATTTCCAGTTTTCTGAATGATTTCCAGTTTTTCAATTTTACGACACACTAACTGTTACAGTGCTTGTCTGATGTAACTTATATAAATATCAGACTCTAGTAAAACCTATACATTCAGTTCTAGACATCTTTTAGCTTTTCACTATAACAGCTGGTTTCAACACTTCATCAATGGGATTAAGATAATACTTTGAATAAATATGATGAATTATCATCAAAACATAAATTTTATTTCCAACAGTTTACATAATAATGTTAACCGTTATTTTGCAACAATATCTTAATCGAGTTAAGCAGTGTATTGTAGCACATAAATAACTATGCAAGGCGAGGCTACGGTTTCTTCCTCAGTGAAAATCACTCCACTTGAAGGCAGGCCGAGCATCAGTCCAAAGACTATGCGATAGCCTATTTCTGAGCATGAAATACTCTATTCTCTGCTAAAATCAGAGACTCCTCCTCGTATTCTTTCGATAAACTAAATCGCGTTTCGAGTAGTTATCAGACAAAATGTCACCACTCAAAAACTCCCACTAGCTTGTGTCTCTCACTAGACCCCGAAGGTCATGATGAACAAGCTATGTTACCCTTCAAATCTATTACCCTCTCCCAATTGAAAGGAAACTTAGTCATTGTTCCTTTGAGATAGTGTTCCTAGGGCGGGAGATAGGAACCACCCTTAGCCAGTCGTCAGGTCTTATCTCTAGGATATATGCACTAATTAATAGATATTGAAGGGTCATTTATCTTAATACGGAAACCTTTTACCTTTAATAGTTTTAGATGTGTTACACATACCTATTCAGCTTTTCTTAGTGGTTCTGTCTTTATCAAACAAAAGTCCGAGTCTCAGATTCGTACTACAAATGTTATCTTCACTTTGTTTAAGGCAACTGTAGTATCGAGATGAAAGTGAATCCACTTGTTTCAACGAATCTGTAAACAGAAAAATAAATTTTTCTGTGATATTCAAGGATAGAATCCGAAATTCATTTCCTTATATCACTCCCACTATTCTAGCTGAAACAACTGCCCGTTGTCTACTCTATTAATTGTTAATGCACAGCTTCATTGTTCTTCCAAATAACTAAGCTACCGAGTCAAGTTACTCGGTTAAGAAAGTCGCTAAGGATTCATTGGTTAAGTGATCCGAAATCACTTTCCTTATCCTATACTTTCTTTAATTAATGTTTCGGTTTAGCCTCAAACTTAGTTTAGATGATTAACACTTGCAGACATTCTTTCCCATTCTTGACTTTCCTTAAAAGGAAATAGTCTTGAACTAGCAGTTCGTTTGAGTAGACACTACTCGTGAACTGTGGGATGTCTAATGAAAGCGTCACCCAGTGGGACTAATTTTCTAATAAATCAGATGAACATAAGATAAAAGCTCCCACTAGTTTATCGGTTCCAAATACCGTCTAACTAGCGACACTTTAATTTATGATTCTCCAAATTTTCTATTAGAAAATTTTTCGTGTAGACACTACACAATTAAAATTCACTAGAAGAATTTTATCGTCCCAATCATCTTTCAAACCAACTACGGTTGTCTCTCGTTCTGCACGAGTGACAGCAGTGACATACTTATTTACGTCACTTAAGTTTTGAAGGCGTTTTGAAGTCTCGAGAGAAATACCTCTTCCGAAAAATTAATCGCATGTGAGATTAATAAGTACAACGTTCTAGTTACTTACCACTTTTTAACGAAGTCATTACTAGTCAATTTTACACTAGCAGTCTAGCACCCTAAAGAGATATGTATAACAGTTGTAAATAAAATTGACAGAATAAATCTAAATCATACACTACTATTAAATTTTAGGAACTATAAACTAAGTACTTATAGTCTATCCTACCGTTCCAAGGATTTAATCTAATACCTCAGTGCCGCCTTAGGGTAGGTCAAAGATGTTTCGATTAATATTGAAGATCAAATTGAGAATCAAACATCTCATTTGTGATCGTCAATCACCTTTCCTTTTTCAGCCAAGGTATTAGAGTGTGACCTACTGTCTTAGATTTTTAGGTAGACCCCGAGTGTGCCGCCTTAGGGTCGGTCAGTGACCCGACGAGTACCCAAAATCCTATCCTTTCGGAGACCAAGCCTTGAATTTTGATAGCGGTGTAGGCCTTCCTTAGGGAGGCCGGTCCCAGGCTGGCACGAGGCGTCACCATTCTCTCACGTTGCTTGTGTCAATAGTAGAGGCCGTGGGGTCGGCTGTCGCCTCTCCCGCTCCCACACAATATTTTGAAAAAGTGGTGGGTTTACTGATCATGTTTTTGGACTTGATGTTACATTAAGGAACAATAAATCACAGGCTTGAATGGTGTCGGTTATGTGGGCTAGCCCACCCAACCTAATCGTTGGAACATATGTGGCCGTCGAACGGGTCAAGACTAGGGGAGCTCCGTTGAGCCGTAGTGGCTCTTCGGATGGCTCAGCCTTGCCGGACCCCCGTGCAAACGCCACACGTGGAGGGTGAAGTCGATCGAGCCGTAACTACTGTTGACCACCCAACCGTGGTTAAACCACTTTCGAACCATGTTTGCCCGTGATTATCCAATCCTTAAACATCAAACTTTCACGTAGACACTACGGAACAAAAAACGTAATCTCGTCTAGGTAAGGTGGAATTCACCGAGAATCCAACACCTTAACCACGAGATTTCGGGATTTTACTCCCTATGCTTTCGCAGAGTGGGATTCACCGAGAATCCATCACCAAACCTCGATGATTGAAAAAACCCGTGATCCTCGGTTTTTTTTTACCCTAATTAGTTTCTAATTAATATCAAACAATTAATAAAAACTAAATGCGTGTTGTATACATGCCTAACTAATTCCTCGAATTAATTTCTACATGTATGCATATGGAGTGGAATTCATGATATGATGCATGTCATGGCAATTTTCCGGTTCTACATATACAATCTAAACATGTATTCTGGTGCGGAAAATAAACACCGAGATGGACCGTTGGCACCCCCGTATCTAACCTATTAGAAAATAATAACCAAACCCTAACTAGGGTTTACTACTTTCTAAACATAATCTGCAGATGTTCAAATTCTTTGATGATCGGGAAACCAAACGAACTCGGATCGTGACGAAACATTCCAGATCTGTTCTTCACTCCTCGGGCTTGAATATGGACGGTTGGATCGGAGTTTTGACTTGTCAATTTTCTCCAGTGAGCCGCTTAACTTGCTGCTGAATCTGTCTCTTACAGCAGCGCATCAGTGACTTCCCGAGGCCGATCGGGAATCGAGAGGAAACCCGATCGATCTGAAATTTTTATGGCATGTCAATAACTCCATTTTTATTAATCTGACCGGTCGGATTTTTTTTTAAACGGTCCAAACTCATCCAGAAATTCGAGGAAGTCATAGCTAGGGTTTCTGTGAAACCTGCGTTTTTCTGTTACAGCTGCCACTTTATTGCAACGAACGGATATTGAGACGGACTCCGATCGACCCCAAATTTGGATGGCTTGTTCTTAAACTTGTAATATTAATTCTGACTGGAGGGATTGTCGTTTCAATGGTTCAATCAACGGGTAAAACGGAAATACCAAACAGAAACAAAACAGATCTACTTCTAGGAAATTAAAATTACAACAAGGAATAAATTACATAATTTCCTATACTCATATGAACGAATTTTCTTCGTTTATATGAGTTTACAATAGATCTAACGGGTAAACAGTGCCAACCTCAATCCATCTCTTCAACCACAACAACCAACCATTATCTATGCATATAAAAAATTAAAATTTTATCTACATGCAATTCCACTCCTTTAAATCGTTTATTTATGATTATAACTACATAAATCGTAGAACCTTTCTCTGATACCACATGAAGGATGCAGGAGCTCAGATCTAAACGAATTAGATCTATGCACAGCGGATGAATCACGATTTATATATTACAATACATAAATAAAGGATTTAACAACTACAATGGGGTAAAGAAAATCATACCAATAGAAAGAAGAGAAGCCAAGATCTTAGGATGAGAAGCCTTGATCTTCCAATGTGTTCTCCAAACGGTGGTTGGTGGACACCCTTCTTGATAAACGAACCTCCTTGATATGCAACACCAAGAAAAAGTCCAAGTTTTTCTTCAACCAGAAACCCACGACAAGAAACAAATTTTTCTCTCTATGTATGTATGTGTGGGGCGAAAATTCCATTGTCATATGTCTTGGAAGAACTCTCGGAGAGTAAATCTTTGGCCTCCAAGTTTCTAATTAATTAAATAAATAATTAAAAATAAATCACAATAAAGGATAATTCTATTTATAAAAGATTGTGATTAAACAATCAATCAATTACAAATCAATTAACTTTTATTAATTAATTATTTAACAAGTAAATAATTAATCACACAAGAAAATCAATTCTTGCATTTTATCTCAAAGAGGCGCCACACACACCTAGGTTTTTGGCCCACAGAAAATGTCTTTTCTGTGTATTATATTATTTAACCCAACTAAATAATATTTCGCATATCAATTAAATGGCCCAGCCAATTAATTATTTCTGAGGCCCAAATAACAAGAATATCATTCCGAATTACATAAATCACATCGGGAACCATGGACCTATAACCAGTAGCTCCAATAATTAATTATTCATCGAACAGCATAAGTACATTAATTATTAATTTCGGGATTATGCCACCATAAACCCGAAACTGAACTCTACTGATTATAGATGTATACTTATACTCAACCCATAGAGTGAATAAGCGTCCATTGATATAATCACTACATACGGATTAACCCTCCATAAACTGTCCATTCTGAGTGGGAAGTCTCCGTGAACCCGACTTAGAATATCTTATCCTTATTTACCATTAACCCCCTGATGATCAATTAGTATGCATATCTGACTAGTAGCTAATTAGTCAAATGCGAACTCCCGGGATCGATCACTTTCTTAGGGCTAACAAATAAGGGGACTGTCTCTCTACTTCCTGCAGGAAGGAATGGATTCCATGTCTGTGAAAATCAGAACTACTCACTCATCAGGAGATAGTGCCAATGAGAAGTGGCTTGGAACACATGTTTAAGTGAACCATAACTAACACATCAAACACTACCCCGAGACAATGAGCACCCTGTGATCACCTCAGGATTAAGGTTGATCCATATATGATCATCTAATGATTTAATAAGATTCCTCGATTACGGAATTATACCGAGAAATACAGATTAAATCGGTCCAGTCCTACATGAATGCCATCATATATAAATGCCCCACGTAGGTACCCTCTACCGATAGTCCGGATAAGACTATCACACCCTAAGGTGTTCTGGGCGCATTATTGGTTTTTTAATCAAGAGACCCTAAACTCTGATTAAGTTCACCACGGACTAACAGTTTAAGCATATCTCCACTAACTCAATCCTCACATGTAATCCATACACTGAGTTAAGTGGTTACATACAGATATACTTAGGGTTTACAGCAGTGTATTACTTTACAAGCACAAAGCAAGTAACTAAGATGAGATAAATTATGTCATCCATTATTAAAAACAATTACACAAATTGTCTTTCGGGCACGATACCTAACATAGATGACTTGTCTTTCCATTTTCAGTTTTACGATACTTCTATCTATTACAGTGCTTGTCTGATGTAACCTATACAAATATCAGACTCTAGTAAAATCTATACATTCAGTTCTAGACATCTTTTAGCTTTTCACTATAACAACTAGCTTCAGCACTTCATCAATGGGGTTAAAATAATTACTGAGTGAATACGATGAATAATCATCAAAACATAAATTTTATTTCCAACAATTTCCCCCTTTTTGATGATGCCAAAACCCTCCTTAAAAGAAAAGCTTAAAGATAAATAACAATTAAAACAATGTAAAACTGGAAATTGGTTTTCTTTAAGAATTAGCAAAAACTGGAATAGTTACACATTTGATAATAAACTGAAATAAGAGCTAAATTGTTCTCTGTGCTCTTTGTGTAACTAAAGTATATTTCCTTTCCTTATCATGATGTTGATAAGCTTTTTCTAGCTTAGTGTCTTTCTTGGAGAATGTCTTGAGATAATCTATTTGACTGGAACGCTTTCATTTTCTCCACAAGACTAGCCTCGGTAAAGCTGCTTCATCCTTGTAATAGCTTTCAAATTCTGCAACATCAGCTTTCATTTGTTCTGTCTTGTCTCTGATTTGCAATTTCTCTTCAATCTTCTTATAGTGTGCCATCCTCTTATTGTGATACTGATCAGATAAGAAGTAAACAAGAGATTCATCATAAGTCTGTCTTTGTACTTGAGTTTGATATTGATGTGATCATTGACAAACTTCATCCATAAATCCTTTGTAAGAGTAGCTCTCCTTTCACCAGGTTGACTGTATTTTTCAATTAGCTGCTCTTCAGTCAGTTCTTTTATATTTCAAACATAAGGATCTGCTGCTGAGGTTGAATTTCAGTTTGCAAATCTGTAACGTTATCAGCTTTTTTCTTTGATTCATCATCTTTGTCATCATCCTTCTTCTTTTGATTATCTAAAACTGATGACGTGGCTGATTTTCCAATAATTCCTTATATCACTCCCACTATCTTAACAGAAATAACTGCCCGTTGTTTACTCTTCATCATGAATGCCCAGTTACCTTGTTCTAACAAAATAACTTTTAGCTTTTGAGTCAAATTACTCAGTTAAGAAAGTCTCTAAGGATTCACAGGTTACTGATCCGAAATCACTTTCCTTATCCTTTACTTTCTTTGATTAATATTTTGGTTTAGCCTTTAACTTATTTAGTTTAGATGACTTGTAGACATTTACCTTCCCATTCTTGGCTTTCTTTAAAGGAAATGGCCTTGAATTAGCAGTTTATAAGAGTAGAAACTACTCGTAAACTGTGAGATGTCTGGTGAGATTGATACCAAATCATTCTCGTCATCTTTGAACTAATTTTGGTTTGTCTTTTGTTCAACACAAGTGACAGCAGTGACATACTTATCAATGTCACTTAAGTTTGTAGACTCAAGAGGAATATCCTCTTCCGAAAAGATTAATTTTCATTCTCGATTATGAGTTCAACGTTCTTGTTACTTTTCTACTTTTAAGAAGTCATCATCAGTCAATTTATCATGTTTAGCAGTTTAGATACCATGAGATAATAGGCAGTTGTAGAAAATAAATAGTGACAGAAATATAAATCAAATCATACACTACAACATATAATTATTTTTGGAATAATAAACGTGATGTCATGCATATAGTTTATCCTACCATTCCAAGGATTTAATATCACACCTAAAGTGCCGCCGTAGGGTAGGTCAAAGAGGTGATGATTAAATTGAGACAATCTCTCTCAACAATTAAACCATTTAAGAATCGAACATCTCTTATTTAATTATTGATTACCTTTCTTTTTCAGCCAAGATAATTCCTAAAATATCCTTGTGAGTGTGACCTACTGTTTCATAAGTACGCCCCGAGTATGCCGCCGTAGGGTAGGTCAGTGACCCGACGAGTACTCAAAATCCTATCCTTTCGGAAACCAAGCCTTGAATTTTGATAGCGGTGAAGGCCATCCGTAGGGGGCCGAAATCAAAGCGGCACGAGGCGTCACCATTCTCTCACGTGCTTGCGTCAATAGTAGAGGCCGTGGGGTCGGTTGTCACCTTCCCGCTCCCACTCCTTATTTTGAAAATTGGGTAGTTTTTTTAGGATTTTCAGAATTCCTTCACAATCCAAAAACAATAAATCATGAATATTTAAGTTAATCCTCCCACTAGTTCATCGGTTCCAAATACCGTCTAACTAGTGTCACTTATTCACGATTTTCCAATTTTATGGATTAAAAATTCCACGTGTAGGCGCTACACAATTAGAATTCACCAATAATTTCATAATCCCAATACATTAGGACTTTATGAATTTTCTACTAAATCGAAAAAATAAATCACAAATTTAAAGCTCCCACTAGTTTATCGGTTCCAATACCGTCTAACTAGTGACGCTATATTCATGGTTTTCCAATTTATCGATTATTTAGAAAATCTCTTGTGTAGACACTACACAACAAAAATTCACCAATGAATTTTATAGTCCTAATATTGTCATGATAAAATTTAGGATCTTAGAATTTTATCTCAATAATTTGAAAACAATAAATCTTGAAAAGCAATCACCAACTTATCGGTTCCAAATACCGTCTAGTTAGTGTCCTATCTTTTCACGATTTTCCAATTTTATCGATCATTAAAATCCTTTTACGTAGACACTACATAGAAAGAATTTTATTATCCTATAAAGTTCTGGGATTGTTGAATTTTTCGAATAAGTCGAAAAACAATAAATCAAGAAAAGCAACCACCAACTTATCGGTTTTAAACCCAGGTTGAGCTTTAACCGAGTTCACCGAATGGTGTCGGGACTGGCTAAGCCGACCCGTCCTCTTCGTTGGTTCATGTACGACTGCTGGATGAATCAGGCTAAGGTTGCCCCATTGAGCCTCAGCTTGCCGGATAGCTTGACCTTTCCGGACCCACGACGCTAACGTCGCACTTGGACGGACAAGTCGAGTCGAGCCGAAGCCCTGTTGACCGCCCAAACCAATTTTCGAACTTTTTGCTCAGTTGGTGTCCAACTTTTCCGGATTTTCCAATTTTTGATTATGAAAATTCAAAATTTATGTAGACACTACATAACCTAAACCCCGTAGGATTTACGATCCCAAATTAAGTTTATCATGTGAATTTTATATCCCGATAAAATTCCGTTTGTTTTAATTAATTTAATTAATTACCTAAATTAATTTAAATTAATTATCGTGTTCATACATGCCTAATTAATATCATGATTAATTATCTACATATATGCATATGCTAGGAGTGGAATTCATAAATATGATGCATTTTATGGCATGGTTATTTCACATAAATTATCAAACATGAAAATAAATTCGTAAAAGTAAACCACTGAGATGGACCGTTGGTACCCCGTATCTAACCTATTTAAACTAGGAAAAAAAAATCCTTTTATATGTAGCAACTTTGATCTTGGAAAAAAATTGATGCCTTTTTCTTCTCTTCTCCACTCGTACAACAGCCGTCCTGTTCTTCATCTTCTTTTTTTTTACTGCGCTGATGTCATGATGACATCAGCACGTGAAATCACAACTACGGCAACATCATTTAGCATCTTATGCGGCAACAGCATCAGGCAGCAACAACATTAACAGCAACAACAACAACAAAAGGAAAGAAAAAAAATTCAATTCTTCTCCCGCAAAATTTTCAGCATAATAAAAAAAATTCCAGAAAATTAAATACAACAATTTCCTATACCCGGAAAAAACGCGGGTTTATAATAGATCTAACGGTAAACAAGTATCAACCAAAATCCATCTCGTCAACCACAACATTCAATCATTCAACAAAATAAAAGATGCAACTTAATATGCAATTCCACTCTTAATTTAATTAATTATGCTAACGATATCGTAAAATTTAAACCTTGGCTCTGCTACCACATGCTAGCTAGAAATAATAGCACCGATCGAGACACTCGATCTTTGCACAGAGAAAGCTTATGCGAATTACGATATGAGACATAACTAATTAATCCTACGAGAAGGTTAATAGATTTACCTCAACGGAAAGAGATGAGAAATTCGACAAAAGGGAGAAGCCACAATCTTCCGGATTGTATCTTCAAACGACGACTGGTGGACGTCGATCCTCGCCGTAGAACCTCCTCGAATATGCACAAGAAAAATCCTAGATTTTTCTCCTCTTAATGACTAAGGCAAGAAACTAATTTTTCTTCCTTTTCGATTTGAGTGTGGTGCATTAAATCTTGTGTTATTGTGCTAGGAGGAACTCTCTTTATATAGGAAAATAACTAGTCAAGAGAGTTATCCTTTTCACCCCACAAAAACCTATTCCCATAAGGAAAAGATATTTGCTAACATCATTACCTATTCCCATAAGGAAAAGATAATTTTGCTACAAAATAAGAGATAATTCCCAAAAAATCAATCTCTTAATTTTCCATTAATTATCCAACAAATAGACAATTAATTAATTACACATGTGACATAATCTAGAAAAATTTCTTTTCCTAATTTATCTCATGTGTGGCGCCATTAATGTCATTATTTTAATAGAAAATGTCTTTTCTATTTTACATATTATTTCCGTAAACCTTCTTCACTACATCTTATCATTATTTACCATTAACCCACTAATGATCAATTAGTTCATAACCAATACGAACTCCCGGGATTGATTAGTTTCTGAGATCAACAAATAAGGGGATTGTCTTTCTACTTCCCGCAGGAAGCAATGGATTCCATATCTGTGAGACACACACTTCTCACTCATTCCAGAATAGTGCCAACGTGAAAGTGATTCGGACCGCGCCTCTTAGCGATCCTTAACGAACACATCAAACCCTATCCTGAAACCAATAGGAGTCTGTAATCACTTCTGGATTAAGGTTAATCCGTATATGATCATCTTGTGATTTGATAAGATTTCTCAATCACGGAATTATATGAGAAACTCAGATTAAATCGGTCCAGTCCTATATGACTCTCATCATATATAAATGTCTTACTTAGACAACCAATGTCGACGGTCCGGATAAGACGGTCACACCATAAAGTGTTCTGGGCGCATTAATGGTGGCTTAATCAATAGACCCCATACTTTGATTAACTTCACCACGGACTAACATTTCAAGTGTATCACCATAAACTTAATCCTCATGTGTGACACACACTAAGTTATATGGCTACATATGATACGACTTAGGGTTTTTAGTAGTGTATTACTTACAAGCACGAAGCAAGTAATAAGATGAGAATAAATCTGTCATTTATTAATTCTAAAAACAATTACATAAATTATCTTTCGGGCGCTACATCCAACACTTTTGACAACAGTGAGATGACTTTCCTTAGGTCTTGTTTGAAATCTGGCACAAACACCAACAACAAAAGATATATCTGGCCTACTTGCTGTAAGATAGAGTAAGCTTTCAATCATTCTTCTGTAGAGAGTTTGATCCACATCTTTGACTTCTTTGTCTTCATATAATCTGATGTTAGTTCCAATAGGTGTTGATATGCCAGCTGATTTTTCCATTGATCAATTCTCTGGTATACTTAGTTTGGTGAATGAAAATCCCATTGTCCATTTGTTTCACTTGTAACCCTAGAAAGTAACTTAGTTCTCCCATCATACTCATTTGAAATTTGCTCTTCATTAAACTTGAAAATTTCTCACAGAGTTATTCATTCTCTGATCCAAAAATAATGTCATCAACATATATCTGGACAAGTAAAGTACTTTATTCAACTTTCATTCTGAATAGAGTCTTGTCAATGGTTCCTTTGATAAATCCATTATCCACTAGAAACTGAGATAGAGTTTCATACCAAGCTCTTGGTGCTTGTTTTAGTCCATATAGAGCTTTTCTCAGTTTAAAGACTTTATCAGCTTGATCTTTGATCTCAAATCCAGGAGGTTGTTGAACGTAGACTTCTTCTTCAAGTATTCCATTGAAAAATGCACTTTTGACATCCATCTGGTACACTTTGAATTTCTTGTATGCCGCAAAGGCAAGAAATAGTCTGATTGCTTCTAACCTTGCAACTGGTGCATAAGTTTCATCAAAGTCTATGCCTTCAGCTTGTGAATATCCTTTAGCTATGAGCCTAGCTTTGTTTCTGATGATATTCCCACCTTCATCAAGCTTGTTTCTATAAACCCATTTGGTGCCAATGATGTTTACATGATTTGGTTTGTCTACTAGTTCCCATACTTGATTTCTTTCAAACTCATTTAGTTCTTCTTGCCTAGCTAAAATCCAATCTGGATCTTTCAAAGCTTCTTCTATCTCTTTAGGTTCAGACTGAGACAAGAAACATGCAATCATTGCATCTAGTTGATGTCTTGTTCGAACACCAGCTTGAGTATCACCAATCACTTGTTCTTCAGGGTGATCTCTCATCCATTGATGTACTGGGGGTTGCATCAAGGGATCTAAATTCTGTTGAACTGGTTATTCAGGACTGGTTCTTGATTTTCTTCATTAAGATCGTCTTGAACTGGATCAGAATCATGTTGTTCAGCTGTAGGTTGTTCAGTAGTTGAAAACTGAGGCTGATCTTGAACTGATGATTCTGAAACTCTTAATCTTCCAATGTCAACAAAAATTGATTCTGGTAAAACTGGTAACTGAGGTTGAGAAACTGGTTTTGGTCTGTTTTCAGTTTCTTCTCCAGGAAAATTTGGTTCATCAAATACTACGTGAATTGATTCTTCATGCTTAAGTGTCCTCTTGTTCAGTACTCTAAATGCTTTGTTGACACTTGAATATCCCAGAAATATTCCTTCATCAGCTTTGGTCTGAAAAACGTGAAGTTGATCTTTTCCATTATTGTGTATGAAACACTTGCTTCCCAATGCATGAAAGTATGAAACATTTGGCTTTCTTCCATTCCAAATTTCATAAGGTGTCTTATCATGCCTTTTATTCATAAGCGCTTTGTTCTGTGTGTAGCAAGCTGTTTTAACTGCTTCTACCCAATATCTTTCTGGCAGTTTTGCTTCACATATCATAGTTCTTCCTGCTTCTTTGAGTGTTCTATTCCTTCTTTCAGCTACACCATTCTGGTGAGGCGTTTCTGTTGCTGCAAGTTGATGTAAAACACCATTTTCTTCACAGTATTCAATAATCACTTTGTTGAGGAATTCGGTTCCTTTATCGATCTTATCTTCACAATGATACACTCTTCGATTTTGAAGTCTCTTGAGAAGTTCGTAAGCCTTTGCTTGGTTTCACTTTTCTTTGTTAAGAAAATAACCCAAGTGTATCTTGAATAATCATTTACCACCACCAAAGTATACTTCTTTCCACTGATACTGATTGGTGTGATAGGTCCAAATAAGTCCATATGCATTAGTTCTAAAACTCTGTTTGTAGAATGCTGAGACTTTGTCTTGAAACTTGCTTTTGTTTGCTTCCCTTGCTGACAAGCATCACATAAGCTATCCTTTTTGTAGGTAATCTCAGGTAATCCAATGACTCTCTGCTTCTTGACTAGAGTGTTGATGTCGTCGAAATTAAGATGACTCCGTTTCTTGTGCCATAACCAGCTGACTTCTGATTTTTTATGCACAAGTAAACAGGTTTCTACAACTCTTTGTAGTCCAATCTACAACATACATATTCTCTTTTCTTCTTCCAAATGCTAAAACGACTTGAAATGTTTCGGCGCCGACGACAATGCGAAATCTTTATCAAACGTGACTTTGTATCCTATATCACAAAATTGACTGGTGCTGAGTAGATTGTAATGCAATCCTTCTACATAAGATCCATTTTTGATTGTGAGTCCATTTCTGATCAAAGTACCATAAACTTTGGTGTATCCAGGTTTGTCTTTGCTTTCAAAATTAACTTTAGGTCCATCTTTGGCAATAAAATTGGTAAGACAGTCTTTGCTCTTTGTCATGTGCCTTGAGCATCCACTGTCAAAGTACCATATATCCTCAATTTGATCCTCCATATGATCCATCAAAGATGTGTCGTCAGATAATCTTTCTGTACCAGCTTTGAGTCAACTCATCTCCAGCTAAAAACGCGCTTCTGCCGGTTCTTCTTTGCTGAGTTTTCTTTGCATTCAGATCTGGGCATTCAGCTTTATAATGTCCTGGCTTCTTGCAGTTGAAACAAAGATACTCATCATCTTTTCTCTTTTTTGGAGTCTTCTAGATAAACTTTTGAGTTATAGGATGACCATTCTTTATCCTTCTGATTCTGCTCATCATAAGTGCCATTTGTTCTTCCATTTCATCCAACTGTTGAAGATTGCTTGTGGATGTTGCTTGAGAGTCATTTGATGCTTCTGCAAGTGCTATGGTTTTTGGTTCTTGCAGAGCTTTGATTATTGCAGCTGTTCTTGTAAAATCTTCACTGAATTCATAAGCTTTCAGATCTGAGAAGATCTTAAAGGAATCTTCTGTGTCAACTTTTAGATTCTTCCATTGCAGTGATCTTCATCTTCCAGCACATTGGCAAGGCCTTCAAGATTCTTGTGATGATTCCTTTCTTTGTATATTCAATCTTGAGTAGGTCCAATTCATCCATGATAGCACTGAATCTTGTCTCCATTTGGTCAATGGTCTCTCCAGATTTCATTTTGAAATTTTCAAACTTCTGCTTTGCAACTGAGATTTTGTTTTCCTTGATTGAGTCAGTACCTTCGTAGACTAACTGAAGTTTCTCCCATATTTCCTTAGCAGTTGTGCAATCTTTGACCTTCAGATACATGTTGTTGTCAAGAGTTCTGAGGATAAAGTCCATAGCAACATTGTTGAGATTGTTTCGCTTGCGATCATCACTGGTCCATTCAGCCTTAGGATTTGGAACTCGAACTTGATTTTCACCAACAGTTTGCATGTGGGTGATCTGGATTGGTCCATCAGTGAGAATGTCCATCATCTCATCATGAGTAGCAGCTAGAAAAGCCTGCATAAGACGTTTGTATTCGTCAAACCTATCCATGTTACACATCAGCATTTGTCTTGCATACTGATTGCTATCTATTATGAGTGAGTGAAAACTGATTACATAAAAATTGAGCTTTCTAATTAGAACAACTGGAGGAGATATAGAGCAACTGAGTTTTTAACAATTGCTTATTAAAGAAACACTGCTCCGATACCAATTGTTGGTCCTTTAGAAAGGCTAACACAAGTTTAGAGGGGGCGGGGTGAATAAACTTGTCCCTAAAAACTGGATTTTAGACTTTTAAGGTTCAGTTAAAACTTGTGTGGAGTTAAGCTGACAAAGCTGAGTCTAAGTCAAGCTGACTTATGCAAAACTGAGTCAACCGGTAGCGGATATAATTCTAGCTTTTTTCTTGATCTTGTTATTCTATGTGAAAGCTGAGTGTGTAAAACTAAATTCTGATGAATGTCAGTTTGTGAGTTGTGAGTTTGTGTAACAATCAGTTCTCAGTATGCTGTGTAAACAATAATAAATGCCGTAACTGAATGTAAATGCGTAAAGTAAATGAAACAAGAGTTATAGAGATTCCAGGTGGTGTAATTCTGTCAATCCTCTCATCCCCTGTGGTGTAGGAGGAAAATTCCACTAGAACTTTTTGAGGTGATCTGTTACAAAAAGTCCTAAACAATAGTCCTTGGCTAATCCTAGCTTCACTATCTAAACAATCAAAGAACAAAGTTGGATTGTTTTCTTCAAATGATTGAGGCACTGGTCCTTGAAGGGTTACGTATGCCTCATCACCAGCTACCACCACAAACACAGTCTACCCGACTGCTGATACAACTGGCCTTGGCAAATCCTTCACCGGATTGCTTCACAATCTTGACATTTGATTAAGAATCAAAGTTGGTCTGAGAATCAATAAATTTATTCTTGTTTGTGGTTCTTCAAAGTGTCTGAATCTAGATAAGTTCTATGAGGTCCAACGTTCATCTTGCTTGAATTCGAATTGTATCATCTTGCTTGAATTCGAATTGTATCAACGTCTATCTTGTAACAGGTATATTTTGTGACCGTTCTGACTTGTCAGTATTTCATCCAATAGAATTGCTTCCTTTACCACGTTCGACTGTACTATCAGTTTGTTGGATGACTGACTTATAAAACTGAGTTTCCTTATCAGTTTTATACTGAGTTTGTCAGTTGTCAGTTTCTTGACTGACTTGGAGCATTAACTGGGATTTTACTCTTCAAATGTCAGTACTCTAGATTTTCATCTGATTATAATTGACTTAACCAGAGTACACCATAAGCATAGATCTCTAAGAGTTCATTGACCTTATGACTATTAGGTCTTCATACAAGATCTATAAAGTAAGTTCAGGTCACCACAAACTTGCCTGAATTCTTACTTTACAGTCTCGACTTACATAACTGAGTCTGAGTCCTCAGTTCTTCAATCTTCTATAACTGAGTCTGTGTCTCTAAGATCTTTTGTCTTCTAGATTAGCCAACTGAGTATGTTCCCTCAGCGAACTTACCTTTTCGATTCCGTCTTGGTGTAGTCGAGTCAGTTTCAGTTTAGATGACTTGTCTTTCCAGATTCTTAGATGATTTCTAGTTTTTAGTTTTACGACACTTCTATCTATTACAGTGCTTGTCTGATGTAACATATACAAATATCAGACTCTAGTAAAACCTATACATTCAGTTCTAGACATCTTTTAGCTTTTCACTATAACAGCTAGCTTCAGCACTTCATCAATGGGGTGAAAATAATTACTGAGTGAATACGATGAATAATCATCAAACATAAATTTTATTTTCAACAAAATCTATCACTATAGATTCTTATTTCTAAAAATAAGAACTGCTAATCCAAGTGCTTTCGTAAAGACCTTGAACTACCAAACATTAATTGACTGTGATATGAGGTGATAATTCCCGAGAGAGATATCCAATACCTTACTCAAAAATCATAACACACTCCTACTATCCCTCTCACACATTGGGCATATCCATTCTTTTGACTAAATCAAACTCCTTTGATTATCAAACAAAGAAATTGTCTAGAGAAACTTGTTTGAGTCCATAAATGGATCTCGTGGGCTCGCATATCATGTTATCATCTATGAACATCGAGCCTAATGTCTTTAACACTATCATATAGCCATGATACGAAGTTATAACAAGCATAGTCTGAATAGAACTAAGCTCAGCTAGCAGCATAAAGATAATCACAAGGTTTACACCCCGTACCCTTCAACCGTCACTATATCCTTATGGTAATCATATTACTATCCATGTCAGCCTTTCAGGGATATTCCCTCTAGGTAAGACATACTAGGTTCCCAACCAGATTGTCACTGATGGAATCTAATTCAGATATTATGGTTACTGGTCATATCTCTCAATCTTTCCTTTCAAACATTCCTTCATAAGTCATGAGATACTCATTCTTCAAGATGAACATACCAGCAGCCTTTTCAGGCTTGAGGTTATCCATAGACTTATAGAATATTTGTGTGCACTGAGCAGTGTTCTACACCTCATCACTATGTGGCGTCTGCTCACGTTCCTATGGTTGAATCTCTCCTTGTGGCTCTCAACTCTTTTGAGATCTCATTTAATCCCACTATCTCTTTTGGAAGAAATACCTCCATTAGAAGACAGCATGTTTGGAGACTAACATTTTGTTTCGCGGGAAAGTAGACAATATCTAGCGTACTTGCCAAGACATTTCACAAAGTTGCATATGTCGTACTAGGCTCCAAGCCTTTCTGACTTTGCCTATGACAACTTCAAATCATCGGTTAAGATAGATTCGACATTATCCCCTTCCATATCTAATATGGAATTTATTCAACCTTATTCTTTGGAACTCGGTTAAGTATGTATTTTAATTAAGGGCACTATCCCAAAACGGGTCAGGGATTCTTTGCATGGCTTACGTCACAACTTTATCGTATAAAGTGTCGCTTACATTTCGGAACCGCAATCCGATCGTGCATCTCAAAATGATATCCTTAGGGAGAATCTGATTCTTTTTCAGAAGACTTCTGAAACTCCCTCCAGTTAATAATTGCTTCAATCCAATTGAAGATTAATTCCTAAGTTTCATTTATCTCATATTCGTACTAGCTCAAACTTTTTGGGCTTTCAGAATTGTCATACTTCAATAAGTACATTCAACTATTTCTAAAATAGTCCAATAGAGAGATAAACAATTATTTATGGTATAAATTGTCATAAGCCAGCAAACATCAATACGTTTAGGCTCTAGTCAATTTTCTAGATTTTATAATCATTCCTCTTTGGATAAGATACGTATAACCCACATGATTCATAATCATATGGTTCAAGATCATCGAATGACGTTTGATTACACGCCTCCGTTCCATAGAGACTATGTCTAGAACAGCCACAAAATCAAGGATAACAGTCATATAAATGTTTAGTTGAGATTTCATCACTCATATCAACTATATGGTGACAATAATCTAGCATGTTGGATTCAGTGACTGTTCAACCTTATCGGAATAACATTTATTCCTTAAAACTGAATTTGTCCATTAAATCCTAACGTATAGTTGAAAATATGTTCTTCATAAGAACCGGAACATAATAACATTTATTTAGTTCCCTTATCAGTTTACTAGATTCAGAATATGGTAAGTGTTACAACGTTTGCTTCACCTTCCAAATTTGTATTTAATCTTTCTAATTTAATCACACTCGTAGTATATCATATATCCGAGAGTTGACTTGAGTTTAGATAGATTTATCTCAACGTGCTTGCCTCAAATAGAGACTTCAATCACTACAAGAAAAATGTATTTTTACGGCATGTATTTACGGCGTGTTTTTAAGAACGCCATAAATATTGACATTTTATGGCATGCGTTAATATGTATGCCATAAATTTATGTTGAATTGGGTCCAATTAAGACTTCCATTTATGATTTCTCCGTGAACTCCCCACATTCGGTGTGAACACTGCAAATGTATAACAAAAAATTTCTTTTCGTCCGTGGTTTTGTACGATCTACTGTTAAAAGGTTATATTTTATTTATTTTAAGAACTCCGTAAAGTTCTATAAAAAAAAACTCCGTAAAGTCCTCGCTTCATTCTCCCTTCTCCTCCGCTTGACCCATCTCTCTCAATCCCGATCTGAGTCTATCGACGAACAGTCTCTCTTCCATGTTCTCCTCCGCCACCTCCATCAATACAAGTTTCATGCCAATACAAGCTCTTTGAAGGATGATTGATGACGGAAAAATTCACTATTATTATTATAACATTTCACCCCACTTCTGATACCATTTTGAGCACTTATATATCATTTCGAGTCATTAATTCATTAGATTTATCTAAATGCATAAGTAGTAAGTATTATATAAAATATTTTGTTTTTACTAGTTTTTGTGCCGGTTTAGTAGCCGGAGTGTCATGTAGAATTTACGTTTAGTTTTTATCTATGTTTATTTATCAAAAACCAAAACAAAAAAAAAAAAAAATATATATATATATATATATATATATATATATATATATATATTAGTAAAAAAATGTATCCACGGTACAAATACGTACTTGTTAAAACTTTTGTTTTCGTATTTACTCGCGGTTCGTTTCTTTGTGTTCGGTAAAAAAGATAAGATTTACTTGCGGAAACGGAACTAAAGACCGAATCACGAGACGAGAATTTTGCCTGACTGAAGAAAGCTCGATTCGAATCAAGAATGGGCTGATTCGAATCGACCCCCAAACTTGGAGTTCAAGGTTTTCAAAATATCCCACGTAACAATATGTTTTGAGGCTTAAAAGATGGATTTTGAGGAAAAGAAGAAGATGCCACGAATCTACGAGATCAACGGATAATTTTTCCAACGCACTTCTACCGTAACCAGTTTTCGACGGACATTTGACCCGACTTAGAGGCATTGTCAGGGAAAGAGTTCTTCATGAAAGTTGTAGATACTAAAATGAGCTTTCCAACGCATTTTGAATCACGTCAATCGGAGGTCTACAACTCAAGTTATGATTTTTTTTACCGAACAGCTGAAATTTGGACGAATTGGAGATATTTTGTTTAAAATCCATGCATGTTACTTGCAATGATTCCTTGTAACAAATTTTTGCATGACTCATCACCTTCACATGCAAACTCATGATTACATCCAAGCCTCCCTAACAAACTATTGGTGATTCACCACCCCTTCCCCAAATACTACCTCCCTTATACACTCTTATATATATATATATATATATATATATATATATATATATATATATATATATATATATATATATATATATATATAGGGTTGGGTTCCCTACATACCATACTATCCATACATACCTACATACACGCATCCGATCACTATTTTAGTGCACCTGGTTATTGTTTGAGTGCACCTAGTTATTGTATAAAACTCGTTATTGTTTATTATATAAAACTCGTTAGGAAACTAGGTGCACTCAAACAATAACCAGTGCACTAAAATAGTGATCGATGCACTATTTTAGTAGTAAGTACGGTAAGCATGGATCAATAGGTATGTATATGAACCCATTTCTATATATATATATATATATATATATATATATATATATATATATATATATATATATATATATATATATATATATATATATATCTCCAGGAGACCCTCCTCCCATATTTTACATCACACGAGAGAAAGAGAGGGAGAGGCCCCTCCTTACACCTCCATCTCCACCCATAATGGAAGCTCTTTTCTTGTTGAAGATTTGAAGTTGTGTGTATGCATATATACATATATGTCTATGTATATCTCTATGTAAGCATATATGCAAGCTTCTTTCTTCATCTTTTTCTTATTTTGAGCTCAAGTATGTATACATATGTCTATGTATGTATATGTATATGATTGTATGTATAAATAAAGTTGTAATAAAACGATGATGAGAAGCTAAAGCACGTGGAACAAGCCTTGTGAAGCCGATTCTTAGCAATATCTCGATTTCGAATTTGGATTATCTTGTGAGTTTTAATAAAAGTTGTATCTTTTCTCGTGTTTTATTGTTGTTATCATTAGATATATAGTTAGATCAATATATATATATATATATATATATATATATATATATATATATATATACGTGTATATATATAAATATATATATATATATATACGTGTATATATATAAATATAAGTATCTATAATAGTATATATATATATATGAGAATCTCGGCAATTGATTGGATTAAGGTTTTAATTTTGTTTTAATAGAATTCTGGCATAAATTTTGTATCATATCATTTACAAATGGATTTATACAACAATTTATTGACAGAAGGATATTATGTAAAACTTCCCGCCGTTTTTAATCCATGACATTTTGACAGAGTCTGATATCTATATATATTAACCATAACGAGTAGCTAAATCTTTTCGGTGTTTTTATTGTTGTTATGCAATTTATATCGATGGATTGTTGCTATTTGATGTTTAACGGTTGACGAGAGTCGTTGTTAAACTTTAGATCACCATAGTAAAGATTGGATTTTTAATCTAATTAACGAGAGTTGTTAGGTTGAATATCTAGAATGCGAAATTGAAAGATTTCACACCTTTGTTATGAAAGCGTTAATCTTTAAAATCGAAAGATAAAAGATTGATAGGCGAACTTTTCTAAGAGATTAGGAGTTCATACCTTCGATAGGTGAATCACAATTTTCGTTAAATCACCACAAGATAATCTAGAGTCGAAATTGAGGGTTGCGGGAATCGGTGGATCATTGCTTGTTCGTTGTTAAATTAATTGAGAAAAATCGTTTGTACTGTTTTGCTTCGTTTTCATCGTAGTAACCGTAGTAAGTTTATTGTAGTTTTAGTTATAAAATAGGTACAACTTAGTTAGCTCGGTTCGTAATTATCTTTCCTGGCTTTAGATCTTTGATCTTCTGTCCGGTTTACTTTTGTTGTTTTCGTTTTTAGTTTTGTTAAGTGTTAGACGTTTTTATTTATAATAGTAGTCGTGACAATTTAGAAAAAAATTAATAAGAACTAGATAAACCTCGATTCCCTGTGGATCGACTCCGGTTTTTAATCGCTATACTACGATCCCTGCACTTGGGGTAAACCGGATTTATTTTATTACTTGTTATATTTTGCTTTGCATAAAATCCGAGACAAGTTTTTGGCGCCGTTGCCGGGGACTCGGTACGGTTGTCTAGTTTTTGTTAATTAATTTTTTCTTAAGTTTGTGCCCTTAGTGTTTCTGTTTTCTTTCCTTAAAAAAAATTTTAAAAAAAAAAATGGTTTATGCAAACTCGGAGTCAGAAAGGCCCACTGCTTTACACCCCTGACCTCGAACGAACCATAGTCAGACCAAACAGGCGAAGAGTCCGTCCTTCGGCTCTTCCTGATGAAGAGAACACGGCCGATCTAGATTTCGAACGAAATCTAGCGAGAGGAGATTGAAGAGGTCGTCATCATGGCCGCAAATGATAGACGCACGTTGGCCGACTACGCCATGCCCGGTGAAGTCGAGTCAACCCACTTGTCATTTTACCGGCCTATTACCGCCGCAACCTTTGAACTCAAACCAGGTCTTATTCAAATGATGCAACACGCATCTATCTTTCACGGTTTTCAATCCGAGAATCCTCACACTCACGTACACACATTTTTAGAAATATGTGGTACAACTCGCATACAAGGGGTTAATGAGGATGCAATTAAATTGAAATTGTTCCCGTTTTCCTTGAGAGGGGAAGCAAAAGAGTGGTACAACTCTCTGCCTGCCGAGTCGATAACAACCTGGGCCGAACTCGAGCATGAGTTCCTGAGTCAATATTTCCCACCCTCCAAAACGGCCCAAAGGCTCCGAGTGAAATCTTCACATTTTTCCAAAAAGAAAATGAATCTTTCTTTGACTCTTGGAAGAGATTTAAGGCTCTCCTACGAAAATGCCCTCATCATGGTTTAGACTTGCAGAGGCAAGTCAACACTTTCTTCAGTGGATTGACCGAAATCACCAAGGGCATGGTCAATAGTTCATCAGGAGGGGCATTTTTAAGAAAAACGCCTGAAGAGGGATGGCAGTTATTTGAAGATATTTCCAAGTACAACTACGCCACCTCATCTCACGCTATCCAGACACCTCCTCCACCTAGGATTGAGGAGGTGAATATGCAAAATCAGATCGCCATGCTGCAACAGCAGGTGGCAGCTCTCAAAATATCCTCCAATCCTTTGAGTCGAATCGGTCATTCTCTCGGAACTCTCAAGTTACGTTCGTGAAAGTTGTTGTCAACCCGGCCATGTGGTTGGCCGGTGTCGCTTATTTCCCCTCCTACCTATCAAGTCAATACCGTCCCGAATCGGGGACGGTTCGGTCCGATCACGTGTCGGACATGTGATAATGTGGGGCATACCGCTCGTTTCGTCCTATGGGTGGACGAACGCCGAAATTAATGCTTTCGACGGCCGACAAAATCAAAGATTCAACAATCGTTCTCTGGCCAAAGCAATTTTCAAAACCAGGGTTTTAATCAAAATCCGAACTTCAATCAGAACCATAATATGAATTTTCCTAATCAAAATCGAGAGGTTCATCCGAATCGGCCGAACAATCCAAATCCTATGTTTCAAAGTCGGTATATCCAATCTTTTCCACAAAACTTTCGAATTCTCAAGGCCCTCTCTCAATCTAGTAATCTTGACACTAAATTGGATTCCTATCGAAGGAGCGAATAATAATTTCCAATTCCTTCTCGCTTCAATCAAGAATCTTGAAAGGCGGCTCGGGCAAGTAGGCGACCAAAAGCTTCTGCACCCTCGTGCGCTTACCCACTTCACCGAGAAGAACCCCAAAGGTTGTCAAGTGGCTCAAACCGAGTTAAATCAAAGCCAATGCACCGATCTAGTTCCCACAATTCCCTATGGTAGAGAAGAGGCCGGTGCTATGAATTTAAGATCCGGCACTCGGATTAGTGGTCCCCCGAACCAGGGAAACCACTAACCCCTCCCCGCCAATGATGAGGCAGAGGGGAAGTCGTACATCCATGCCCCCATGTTCTCGGATGATAGTACTCGTGTGGCCGATCCCCCGAGAAATAAAGTTTTTGAAAGTACTCGGTGTGGTCGATCCCCGAGAAATAAGGAATTTAGTGGAAGTCAGGTGGCTGATCCCCGACTGGCAAGAAAGGTGAAAAAGTGGTGAGGTGGAAAGATTTGGAAGATAAAGCTGTTAGTTCATCCTCAAAGCAAGTGTTTTCTGAGAATGATTTAAAGAAACTTCCATTTCCACCCAGAAAAAATAACATCTCCTTGCATGAAGACAAAAAGTATGAGAAAGTGCTTAATCTTCTTAATAATACTCAGGTAAATCTTCCATTATCCGATGTTTTAGTTGAGATGCCTAAGTATACAAAGTTCATCAAGGATGTTGTGTCCTCCAAAAAGAAGCTCGAAGACATGGATCGCTTAATTGGTGAGAATTGCTCTGTGATTGATTATGATGAGTTGCCAATCAAGAGGGGTGACCCTGGGAAATTTGTGCTCACATTGTTGATGGGAGGCTTAGTCTTTCCAAATTCTTTATGTGACCTAGGTGCATCCATTAGTCTGATGCCATTGTCTGTTTGTAAACAACTTTGTTTAGATAATCTTTTAGAACCCACAACCATGAATCTTCAATTCGCCGATAAATCTTCCAAGAAAGTCGCCGGGATGTTAAAGGATGTTTTAGTTCAAATCGATAGATTCACTTTCCCGCTTGATCGGTACGTCCTTGACATCGAGAATAATGAGAATGTTCCTTTAATACTCGGCGGACCTTTTCTTTCTACGACCGTGGCCCTCATTGATTGTTATGGTGGCAAAGTGACTATACGAGTTGGTGATCGTGAGGTGAGCTACGGCGTCTCTGAGCTATTCGTAGACCCTCTCGATTATCCAACCGGATTTTCCATTGAAGACATGTCCGATGACTTTAACGACTATATAGAAAAGCAAGTCATGGGCCTTGAGACCGAGTATGAGCGATTAGTGAAGAATCGAATAATCATGGTTGGGTGAGTCTAGAACAACTAGGAGCTGAAGTTGATGAAGGTTCATTGAATGGTGAAGCTTTGGTAGTAGGACCACTGAGTAAACTCAGTGATGTTGAGTTGAAAAGTGGGGAGCTTAAATCTAGTTTAGAAGAACCACCTGCGGATTTGGTACTGAAACCTTTGCCTCAGCACCTGAAATACGTTTTCTTGAGAGAAGGTGACAAGCTTCCTTTAATTATCTCTCGCCAAGTTATCCCGGTTAGAAGAAATGAAGTTGTTGAATGTTTTAAGGAAGAATGAAAAGGCTTTCGGTGGCAAGTGGGAGACATTAGAGGGATATCTCCCGACATATGCATGCACAAGATCAAAACCGAAGAGGGTGCTAAGTGTGTTAGACAGCCCCGCAGGAGGCTCAACCCTCACATGCAAGAAGTGATTAAGAAAGAGATTATCAAGCTTTTGGACATGGGTATTATTTTTGCAATTGCTGACAGTGAATGGGTGTCCCCTACTCAAGTAGTTCCTAAGAAAGGAGGAATTACTATCGAGAAGAATGAAAAGGGTGAAGAAATAACATTGAGGCTAGTAACTGGTTATAGAATCTGTATTGACTACAGAAAACTCAATGAAGTCACGAAAAAAGATCATTTCTTTCTTCCGTTCATTGACCAGATGCTTGAGCGTCTGGCAGGACATGCATTCTACTGTTTTCTTTATGGTTATTCAGGATACTTCCAAATAGCCATAGACCCAATCGACCAAGAAAAGACCACTTTCACCCGCCCTTATGGTACATTCGCTTATAGGCGAATGCCATTCGGTCTCTCGCAATGCCCTGCCTACATTCCAAAGATGTATGCCGGCAATCTTTGATGGGCTTGTTGAAAAGTGTATGGAGATATTCATGGACGATTTCTCGCCTTTGGTCAATCCTTTGATCACTGTCTTGACAATCTTGATCAAGTTTTATCCCGCTGTGTGGAAAAGAACTTAGTCCTAAACTGGGAAAAATGCCATTTTATGGTAGACGAAGGAATAGTTCTTGGGCACAAGATATCAGAAAGAGGAATGGAAGTAGATAGGGCAAAAGTTGAGGCTATAGAGAAGATGAAATTCCCTAAAAATGTGCGTGAAGTAAGAGGTTTCCTTGGACACGTTGGTTTTTATAGGAGGTTCATTAAGGATTTTTCTAAGATAGCTAAGCCCCTTTCCACTTTACTCAGAGAAGATGTTGTTTTCAATTTTGATGATAGTTGCAAGCATGCGTTTGATGAGCTTAAAAGTCAATTGATTTCCGCCCCGATCCTTATCTCTCCTGACTGGAACCTACCCTTTGAACTCATGTGCGATGCATCCAACTACGCCGTTGGTGCAGTCTTAGGTCAGCGAATTAAGGGAAAATTCCAGCCCATCTCTTACGCCAGTCACACACTAAACCCCACGCAAGTGAACTACACAACCACTGAAAAGGAATTATTGGCTGTAGTCTTTGCTATGGACAAATTTCGTAGTTACTTGTTGGGCGCCTCAGTCATTGTTTGGATTGACCACGCTGCTCTGCGCTATCTTATGACAAAGAAAGATGCTAAACCGCGCTTACTACGTTGGATACTGATCCTGCAAGAATTCGATGTTCAAATTAAGGATAAAAAGGGCAGTGAAAACATAGTAGCAGATCATGTTTCTAGAATGCGAATGATGAAAAGAAAGAACCCGAAGAGATAGACCTTTACTTTCCTCTCGAGCATGTTATGCATATAGACGAGTGCACTCCGTATGTTCCGTGGTTTGCCTCTATCGTCAACTACCCGCATTCCCGTATTTAAATCCGAATTTTCATATCGGGAGAAGAAGAAATTTTTCTCGATTTGAAAACCTTCGTGTGGGATGAACCTTACCTCTTTAAAATCAGTAAAGATGGATTGTTGAGAAGATGTGTCCCCGAATCGAGCAACGTGATATCATTGAACAATGCCACGGTGGACCTACTGGTGGCCACTTTGGTCCCTGGAAAACCATTGCTAAAATCTTTCGGTCCGGTTTCTGTTGGCCCACGATCTTCAAGGATTCAGAAGCCTTCTGCAAGGCTTGTGATAGGTGCCAACGAACCGGTGCTCTAACTAGGCGTTTTGACATGCCATTAAAGCCCATTTTAGAATGTGAGGTCTTTGATGTATGGGGTATTGATTTTATGGGCCCGTTTCCATCTTCCTGTGGAAACAAATACATCTTAGTCTGCGTTGACTACGTATCGAAATGGGTGGAGGCTCAAGCCACTTCTCGCAATGACCACAAAACGGTCATGAACTTTCTCAAGAAAAATATCTTCGTGAGATTTGGATGTCCCCGTGCCTTAATCAGTGATGAGGGAACGCACTTCTGCAACAGGCCACTAGAAAAAGTCCTTGAGAAATATGGTGTCCGGCACAAAATTGGCACACCATATCACCCTATGACTAGTGGCCAGGTCGAGAGAAGTAATCAGAGTTTGAAAAGGATCCTGGAAAAAGTTGTAAACAACATAGAAAGGATTGGAGTCTCAAACCGGATGATGTACTATGGGCATACCGTACGCCTATAAAACCCCCATGGTTACATCACCCTATCGGATGGTGTATGGCAAACCCCGCCACTTGCCGCCGAATTAGAGCATAAAGCATATTGGGCCATTAAGTTCTTGAACTTTAATGCCCGATCATGTGGTGAACATCGACCGATGCGGTTGCATGAATTGGATGAGTTTAGACTCGGGCCTACGAGAGTGCCAGGGATTAGCAAGGACGAGAATGAAACTCCTTCATGATGCTAAAATCAAGAAGCGAGAATTTCAAGTTGGGGAGCAAGTCTTACTTTATAATTCCAGGTTGCATCTGTTTCCTGGAAAGTTGAGGACGCGTTGGTCCGGCCCCTTTGAAATTTTGCAAATCATTCCTGGAGGTGTTTTAGAACTAAGAGGTCATGGTGGCCAGCCGTTTAGAGTGAATGGTCAAAGGTGCAAGCATTATATAGGACAAACCAAAGAGAAACCTTTGATTGTTCATTTCCTCGACATCCTCGGGTGTGGTATGACTGAAGTCACTGAGTTTGATGAATTTTCACCCGACTTGTTTTCTGAGGATGACGGCAGTGGTTCATTAGAGGAAGTTATGGCTGGTAGTTGGGATATGGAAGAACTCAAAAGGGAGGCACAATTAAAGAGAAAGCTGAAAAAGAAGAAGTCTACAATGGGGAGGATTAAAAGTGTTTGGAAAGCAATCAGAAACTTGACCTCATGTGTTAGATGTTGTTTCTGCAGCCACACCAATGATCAGAGCTTACACGATGTAGTGGCTGGAAGGAAGGTGAAGTGGCCTGATCCAGGCTGAGAATAGATTTGTCGAGCAAACGACGTTAACCAAAAGCGCTACCGGGAGGCAGCCCGTAAAAATATTAAGTTTTTTTTAAAATAAAATAAAAAATAAATATTAAAAAAAACGCAACTAAGTCCCAGGATGAATGTTTGAAAATCATTAAAAAGGGAACGATTAGGTGGTTATCCAAAAATCCCAAGGGAGATTAAAGAAAACATTCAAATACATCATTTCTTGGACTTAGGTTGTTAGAATGATTTAAACCTTGAGGATCTGGGTATAAAAGACTCAATACTCTTTCACACATTTCATTTTATGATCTACTATGTTTCCAACATGAATTTATGACTTGACTATGATATTTGCTCATGTGTTACTCTCTATGATACATATATGCTTAGATGTTCTGTGCTTTACCCGTGTGGGTTATTTTTCCATTTAAAGCTTTTATGAGATTGACTATATATATATATATTGCCTATCGAATTTTCTGACGTGACAGGGCCATTTACTTATTATTCCCATATCCCTATTCGATGTCTTGGCACGAGGACCATGTCCTGTGTTTGCTTTGTTTTGGTTGTTTTTGTTTTGGTATAGGGATTCGGTTCATGTTTTCTCATGGCTGTTACGTGATTCAATAGCACCTTTCTGCCAGGTTTATAAGCTAAGTCTTCCTCTCTATCTCATTCACATGTTGAGGGTAATGCAAAATCGTAAGTGGGAGGTAGAGTCGATGATGGTCTAGGCAATGGCATTAAGTGTTTATTTTGTATCGAAAAAAAAACCCTTAGTTTCTGATCTTTTTCAAGCATTATTTAGTTGATTAAAATAAACTGTACAAGGTATATGTTTCATGGATTTGAAGATGTAATGATCAATTTAGATATGTATAATCAATTTGACCCATAAATGCATTTTAACCCCAAATTTATTTGTGTAACATGAATTTCTTCACGTAAGCCTTTGATATTGAAGCGAAAATTTTAAACTCGTACCCATTCGGTATCCTAGTGGTTGATCCTTAGTAATAACAAGAAACTTAATACCCGACTTCTAAACGTGTACCGTGAATATCCGAAGGTTTGAATGTGATAGAAAGAATTTCAAACTAAGTTGAACTATTTATATGCCGGTTGTAGTCGCCAATGATTTGAGTGCGGTAGGGCGTTATCACGAAACGTCCTATTTCACTATGAGGTTTAAAAGCTCCCGACTGCCTGATGATAGTAGTCCAGCTAGGGTGTTATCACGAAACATCCTATTGCTGGGAATGAGGGCATATGCTACACATATGAAGAAAAAAAAAAAAAAGAGTTAGATAGGTATTAATGTATTTGATCTCACCTCATGACGCTTGCAAGATAGTCGATTTTGGCAATGAGTTCGGATATGTTAGTATTCTATGAAAAAAATAGAGCATGGTTGAAAATTTAGTTATCTTCTGACTATCCCCAATATAAACTGAATGATATGCATTAGGGATTATCCTAATAAGTACACGGGAGGACGTTGTGTGGAACTGTTACTGCCTATACCTAGGAAAATCATTAGGACTGGCTGAATGGATATTTGTGCGTTTGCTTGAATTATTCAAGAGAGGATAGTGGAAATTGAAAAGGCTTGTCACCCACTCACTCTGTTATACATTTATATTAAGGTTAACGTGTAGTTATGATTCGATTGGTTGCATCATCTGATTGTCCCTTGTATCTTGTATCTTCATGAATTTTTCCTCATTCATTTTATTTTATCGCCTGTTTTGCTCGAGGACGACCAAAAGCTAAGTGGGGGGTTTGTGATGACGGAAAAATTCACTATTATTATTATAACATTTCACCCCACTTCTGATACCATTTTGAGCACTTATATATCATTTCGAGTCATTAATTCATTAGATTTATCTAAATGCATAAGTAGTAAGTATTATATAAAATATTTTGTTTTTACTAGTTTTTGTGCCGGTTTAGTAGCCGGAGTGTCATGTAGAATTTACGTTTAGTTTTTATCTATGTTTATTTATCAAAAACCAAAAAAAAAAATATATATATATATATATATATATATATATATATATATATATATATATATATAAAAAAATGTATCCACAAGACAAATACCGTCTCGTTAAAACTTTTGTTTTCGATTTACTCGCGGTTCGTTTCTTTGTGTTCAGGTAAAAAAGATAAGATTTATCTTGCGGAAACGGAACTAAAGACTGAATCACGAGACGAGAATTTTGCCTGACTGAAGAAAGCTCGATTCGAATCAAGAATGGGCTGATTCGAAACGAACCCCAAACTTGGAGTTCAAGGTTTTCAAAATATCCCACGTAACAATATGTTTTGAGGCTTAAAAGATGGATTTTGAGGAAAAGAAGAAGATGCCACGAATCTACGAGATCAACGGATAATTTTTCCAACGCACTTCTACCGTAACCAGTTTTCGACGGACATTTGACCCGACTTAGAGGCATTTTCAGGGAAAGAGTTCTTCATGAAAGTTGTAGATACTAAAATGAGCTTTCCAACGCATTTTGAATCACGTCAATCGGAGGTCTACAACTCAAGTTATGTTTTTTTACCGAACAAATTTGAAATTTGGACGAATTGGAGATATTTTGTTTAAAATCCATGCATGTTACTTGCAATGATTCCTTGTAACAAATTTTTGCATGACTCATCACCTTCACATGCAAACTCATGATTACATCCAAGCCTCCCTAACAAACTATTGGTGATTCACCACCCCTTCCCCAAATACTACCTCCCTTATACACTCTTAGATATATATATATATATATATATATATATATATATATATATATATATATATATATATATATATATCTCCATAGAGGAGACCCTCCTCCCATTTTTTACATCACACGAGAGAAAGAGAGGGAGAGGCCCCTCCTTACACCTCCATCTCCACCCATAATGGAAGCTCTTTTCTTGTTGAAGATTTGAAGTTGTGTGTATGCATATATACATATATGTCTATGTATATCTCTATGTAAGCATATATGCAAGCTTGCGGGAATCGGTGGATCATTGCTTGTTTGTTGTTAAATTAATTGAGAAAAATCGTTTGTACTGTTTTGCTTCGTTTTCATCGTAGTAACCGTAGTAAGTTTATTGTAGTTTTAGTTATAAAATAGGTACAACTTAGTTAGCTCGGTTCGTAATTATCTTTCCTGGCTTTAGATCTTTGATCTTCTGTCCAGTTTACTTTTGTTGTTTTCGTTTTTAGTTTTGTTAAGTGTTAGACGTTTTTATTTATAATAGTAGTCGTGACAATTTAGAAAAAAAATAATAAGAACTAGATAAACCTCGATTCCCTGTGGATCGACTCCGGTTTTTAATCGCTATACTACGATCCATGCACTTGGGGTAAACCGAATTTATTTTATTACTTGTTATATTTTGCTTTGCATAAAATCCGAGACAATGATGCAGATTATTTGCTCTCTGGTGAGTCTTCAAAACTGTCCGGTCCTTAAGGATTCCTTGAACTTTCCGTATTTTGTTGTGCTTTTTGCTCGATTAAAAGTCTTCTTTCTTCTAAGACTAATATATTGAAGAAGTTTTCTGTGTAGGTTTGGCCTGCGATTTCAGAAAAAGATATTATCTCAAATTCAATCTATGATGAAGATCTGAAGAATAGTGATGTTCAAAAATAGGCCTGTAAACGAGCCGAACCCTGGCAGGGCTCGGCTCGGCTCGGTGTGTTCGAACCTTAGGCTCGGCTCGGCTCGAAATGGCCGAGCCTTATATTTTCATTATTCGGCTCGGGTTCGGTCTGGTATTTGGGGAAAAAAGCTCGGCTCGGTTCGGCTCGAACATGTCGAACCGTTCGAACATGTTCGGCTCGAACCGGGTTTTAAAAAAAAATCGAACATGTTCGGCTCGGTTTTAAAAAACATGTTCGGCTCGAACCGTATATGAATTTATGATATCCGAGCCGAACATGTTCGAACATGTTCGGCTCGACCACCGAATATCTAATTTGTAAGGTTCGGCTCGAAGTTCGAACCCACGAAACGAGCCCGAATCGAGCTTTTTCGAGCCGAATACTCCGGATCGAATCGAATACTTAGGTTCATTTACAGCCCTATTCAAAAAGATTAATCTGGCGTTCAATCCCCCAAAAGTCCTGACTTTTATCTAAAATTTACTCTGAACCCTAAGGAACAAGATTTGTCTTCAGCTGGTTCGAAGGAGATTTTTATTGCTTCCGTAGTGAGCAATGATGGTTTGTCTGGGTATGTTCATGCTATTAGTCACGAGGATGTTGAAACCGCTTTATCTGCTAGCTCTGATTCTGAAAATTTCAAAGTTGCAAACAAGGTGTTTGATGAATTGCAGCAGAGTCTTTGATGACTGATGAGTGATTTGGTCTAGAGTTCAAAGGGTACTTTTATGAAGACATTTCCGGCAAGGTAAAGTGCTCAATATAATGATTTGAAACTTTTTATATGCAGTATCTATCCAGAGAGTAGAATCTTTTAGTATGATGCTGAGTTAATATTCTGATTATGTGCTCAAAAATGCAGTTTGCATATCTGTGCTGTAAAACTCGAGGTCTGACTGATGTGTTGGTAAGTCTAAGCCTGCAATCTGGTCCTTTCTATTCAACATTATGATAGTTAGGTCTGTCGGCTTATATAGTCCTTTGTTTAGACATGTTTTCTAACATGTCTAACCAAATTTTGCTGTGTTTATTTCACCAAGTAAGTGTATAGAGTATGTTAAATTGCTAAATGTACCGAGCCATATTTTTCCTGATGTCTTTGACTAATCTATTTTGAAGTCCAGTGTTTATTAGTTGAAGTTTTCATCTGAATGTTCTATTTATATAACCTGAACATGAACTGATGTAAGTCTTGTCTGCTATTAGAAGTCTGAGTCGGAAGTATGTCCAACTTGCATCAATTCTGTTTGTTTAAGTTTTGTAAAAAAGGTTTGCTTTGCATGTGTGTTTTGTTTCAGTCTGTTAAGTCTGGTTTGCAATCTGTTTAGCTAATGCTCTATAATTTGTCTTGCCCTCTTATGTCCAAATAGCTAGGAAATCTGTTTGTTGAGCCATCATTGCTATATGATGCATGAGTATGCGCTACGTTGTTTACTGCAAGCTATTTTGAATGAGCTCTTGAAATGAAATATGATACGTGATTGTTAACTCATCTAGATCGATAAGTTAACATTATCAATACTCACTCAAAATGTTAAAATTCAAAACCAGGTGTTTGATGGTTTTTGATCGTTCCCTTCCTAGTATGATATGGTTGAATGTTAAGTGGAGGGAACAACTTGATTAATGTTCATATGCCACAAAACATTGGTGTCTTCTTTTATGAACTTTTGATTGGATATAATTTCCTTACTATTTTATGTATCATGGCAGTAACATTTTGAAGTTAGTATTAAGTATATCAATTAACGACGAATATAATGTTTCAGAGCCCGTGTCCAAAATGCATTAGTGAAACTACATGCTTGATTACATTGCTTGAAGGTGCTGAAGCATGAGTCAAGCTGATTAACATGTCCATGTTTACTTCCATCATGCATTTGGATGATTGGGAATGATAGTGAATGCACATGGTTGTTGTTTCGGTAAGATAATCGAGTTGCCTATGTAGAATCATTATGTTACTTTCTTGATTTATAATTTGCCTTCATTCCTTCTGAATCTTTCGTTTAAACTTACTTTGTGCCCCAATAAACTGACTAGACATACCACTATCACTATACCAGGCATACCAGGGTAAATGGATTGTGCCAAATTGATTGATGAGTGGATTTTTCTAACTTCAAAGCAGCTTGGATAAAGAGAATAACTTCAAATAGCCGAGAGAGATACCGATCCTGAGACCTTAAGAGGTATTTATATGTATTAGCTCTTGAAATGAAAATTTTATATGCATAACTAGGGTGGATATGGATTTGGGTACTACTCTGATATGATTTTGGGTAAATCAAGTAACAAGTTTTATGTACGTCTACAACAAATTTAGTTTGTTAACCTTCTGGGAGATATAAGACGCTGTAAACAGAGGTTTTCTCTGGATGCCCTTTTTTGTGTTTTGACAAACTGAACATGTCTCGCTAATTATAGCTGTTTTACAAGCAGATATCATGCTTTAGTTGGCTTAAGCTTTTGCAAATATATTGGGGAAAATGATTCTTGAATTTCACTAGTACCATACCGCCCTATTATACTGCTTTTTTGAATACGAGATGGCTGTAATAAACTTGTACATATTTTGTGCAGAAGATACGGTTTGTGGTGCACCGATTTGGATGGGGAAAGGCCTCACTTGTGTCTTTGCTTCAAGCGAAAAGATGGCCATGAAAGAGCTTTCATCAACCTGATTCCCTTACCGGCAAGTCCAACAATGCATTGACGTTTTCATTTGAGCATTTATATTTTCCTGTTGATTGTTCCCATAACCTTCTCATTTGTGATGATCACCTCGAATGTAACTTTTCATGATGCAACATAGGAAAGATCGTTGTGATGCTACTGTGGGTGGCATAGTTGCTAGTGTGTTATGTATATGTACTTTTATCTAAACATGGTGAATTGTAATAAAATATTTATTGTTTAAAAGGAAGAAATACAATGTTCATTTTAATAGTTTATGGTGTATGTATGAAGCAATTATGGCCTGCATTTATGTTAATTTATGGACTGCATCCAATTGGTCATTACGGCATGCTTGTGCATGCCGTGGTAGATGATTTTATTGATTTTACGGCATTCTTTGTTCGTTGTAATTTGATGTAGATAGGCCATTCATGGTGTGCTTTGGTTTGAGTTTACGGCGTGCTCTTGCATGCCTCGAACAATTTTTTCTATTTTACTCAAACTATATTTACGGCGTACATTTCAGGTCATCTATGGCTTACAAAATCATGTTGTAATTTTCAACATAAATTTACGGCGTGTCCATCAATGGCTTGCATTTGTGCGCCGTAATTTACCATCTATATATGGCATGCCTTGCACGCCGTAAATTGGCAAATTTCTTGTAGTGAATAAGTTCTCTTATTTAAGCACATGCCCTAACTTCCATTTTAATCCTTCAAGCTCTTGTAAATATTTCTCAATTTATTCATCATAAGACTTAAAGAAAATCACAAGAATTGTGTCTTCAATTTTCTTTCTTAAAGAAAATCCAACGTTTGTTAAATAGTCTATTTAACCCTTTTGAATCATATTCAAAACATGAACTATTTAATTTACTTTCAAACAATAATTAAAGAATTAAGTCGATACTTAAATCTTACAATTTTGAAAACAACCTTTCCAAAATTCGAGGTGGTCATCCTTATCCAATCCATCTAATGTTTGAATCATCCTCGTATGACGGAGTGACCCATTGGATATCGTTATGAACAATATGTGAGCTTCCATTAATAATTAAAGTCTTAGAGGACTCCATCAAATATGTAGCCTCCTTGTCTTCAACTATGAAAACGCGATTGATCGTGTCATTGCTTATTTAAAAATGATTAAAATTACTTAACCAACTTGAGAACGTTTCTCAAAAGGTAACATTCATATAATTTTGGTTTTTAACTATCGAGAATACAAAATATAAATAAAATTTGCTAAAACTACAACATAAAATAAAGATAAAAGAGTGTTGTTGTTTATAAATGCAAAATCAAAGAAGGTCTTTGGGATTATGATTTAGCTCCCACTACTCAACTACTCCAACTGACTTTCAAGAATTTTCCAAAATTCTTTAGTGGCTGGAATCCTATCTAGTTGACTCAATCACCGATGTGGGCCGATCGACCGGGTCAATTTCGACGGGTAGGTACATCTTACCAATCGCATCCAACGCGACTTCCAGTGGTTTGACTAGTCAACTCTTTGACAATTCACATCGTCTCTCTGATAGTCAACCTCATGTCTCTAAAATTAGACGGTCCTGACGTGGGCCAATCACTGCAAGATTCTTAGTCGAGTCGTAACCCAAGTATTCATGAGATCTCATAACTATCATATTTCGAAAATGACGATATACCCGAGGTAGGTCAACTCCTGACGTGGGCCGATCAGTTGGATCCGAACAAGGGCTCTTCACCGTGACTATAATATTGGGAGACAAATTATAACTCGATTTTTGTCGTGGGAGTAATTTTATATTAATTCACTTATTTAATTTTATATTTAATTAGGGTCTCATGTCTTACGTGCATATTTCTACAATATTGTATAAAGTAAAACATACACAACATTCCGCGCACAAAATTAAACGGTATGATCATGGACTTTTCCTAAGTGCGGTTTCAAATACAAACCGACGAAAACCGCGGGTCACAAACTAAGGGTAGCTGCAACCACCAATGGATCTTTAAAGCGTCATTCTCCAAAATTCGAAATCACGATCGAAATTACCGTCGAAAGCAGAAATCTTGCCGGAAATCACCTAGGTTGCACCCAAATCATGCCCTATTTTCCCCAGTCACACAAGCAGGGATTGCCGTCATTGGTTTTAGGAGAAAAAGGGCTATTCAATTGTTAGATTATTAAAAAAAGGGCAAAATGGTAATAACATGTATAATAGGAATATTCCGGTGGAATATTCTTTTGTATCTACCGGAATTACTAATTTAAGGTTTGTGGAAAACCCAAGGAAGGTAAACAATATATTTTAAAACCACAATGGGATAAATGCTTAATTGGAAAACCACAACGTTTTTTCCCCTATTTTAAAAGTAGTAATGACTGATAAAATAAAGGGGAAGTGGTTTAAAAGGACAAAAAAGAGGGGGGAAATAGGAATCAGGACAGTGGAAATATAAATTGAGTGATAAGGACAAATCCACTATTCATAAACCTAAATCCACGGTTTGCTGCAGTGGAAGTGATCTCAAATCTAATGTTTCACTATCACACTGGAATAAGGACGTGTCCTTTTTACCTGAAAAAAATTCCACTGTCCTCATTGTATATTTCTAGGTTCAAATTGTCATTTTTAACAATAAACCCTAAAATAATTGTAGTTGCAACAAAAAAAATGTCATAACACTGACATGGATCGAATAACATAGGTGGAGTAATTTGGCATCAAAATAGTAGATACAGTGAGTATTTTGTTTTACATTAAACTAAAAAATGTGTAGTAACAATTGATGCGTAAATAATGGAGAATTGATGGGAGATTATAATAAATGAAAGAGCATTAAAGGCATTGACTGGCGGTTTTTTCTTAATTTTGTTGGTAGAAGAGCATTAAATGACAGATTTTTAAGGATCGTAACCGAATGTGAAAGAGATTGACGCATATTAAGAATTTTTTTTTAAAAAATTAGTAAAAAAGGGTATTATTGAAAGTTTACTATATTTTTGTCCTGATTAAACATCATTTTCCTTGAATCTTGATTTATTAGTAAATTTTTCTTTCCTGGCAACTATCTATAAAATGTAATGGTGTTAAAGTGTATAAAATATTAATTATCTACCACGGGGCGTGTTAAAGTGTATAACTATCTAACTCCCCACCACGTTAAACTTTTGGGAAAGATGATAATTCAATGTACCACTGAATCAGATTCAATTCTCACTTGAGTATTATATATAGTAAAGAGTCATTAATCAATCTCTCAAGCTAGCAGTGGTTCCGGAAAAAAAAAAAAAAAAAAAAAAACCCCCTCCAAAGTATACAATAATATGGCCTCTTCAAATAAACATTGGCAAGTCACATGTATCTATTTTGCTGTAGTCACAATTCTCTTGGGCTCTTGCTTTGGTGCTAGAGAGGTGAGCAAGCTTAACGAGAAGCATCAAGAACTCGTGAAAATGTTTGAGTTGATGAAGAAGGTTTCATCAAACAGACATGATCATTTGTTATTATTTCATTTTGGTAAAAAACCAAAAGGTGTTCCTGTACCTCCGTCTGGCCCTTCTAAACGAACAGATTTACCATTTTCTTCTGATGAAAAGTCAAAACGTAATCGTGTACCCCCTCCACATTCCAGCCCTTTTGTAAGAAGACCCAATATGCCATTTTTTGCTGCTGGATCATAAAACAAATGGCCTTTTCCATTAGAATTAAAGTCTCGATCCAATCCCTTTTGAAGTTAACTCTGACGTGCGTGTGTGGTTTCATATATTTATATATGTAACAAAATGTATGGAGGCTACAATTTATATCATTGCTCATTTATTGACATCCATACATACATTCACATTCGTGTGAAAGTCTCTGTTGAATTTTGATGTACGGCGCGTGACTTATTAATTTATTCCGTCAAATTTACTCAATTTCGTAATCCATCCGTTTCAATTTATCTGAGGCGGCGCTATTGTCAAAATAATTTATTCCATATTATTTGAGGCAGTTGTCAAAATAATTTGTTCCATATTATTTGAGGCAGTTAAATTTTCAATACAACATTAATGATACTTTTCCTTGCTTTACTCTTATTTATTGCAATAGGATACATAAAAAACAATGTCACATTAATTATATCTAAGGATTTTTTTATCATTTCATTTTTAATTCAATGCATTAACCCACTTTATTAATATGTGTGATTTTTGGCAACTGCCTCAGATAATTCGAAACCGAGGGAGTATTGAACTTTGGATGCAAACACGTTTTTCTCTAAATAAGGGACAATCCTCTGAAATTAGTCCATGTTTTGATAATAGTCTTTGCCGGTCAAACTCGGTGACTGAAAAAAAAAAAACAAAAAAAGCGGTTTAGCCGGTGAACAGGAGAGTCAAATTATTTTTTCTGAAATTAGTTCATGATTTGATATTATTGTCTTTGCCGGTCAAACTCGGTGACTCAAAAAAATAAGCGGTTTAACCGGTGAATCCAAAATCCGTGTTGAATCCAAATGCAAAGAAGACGAGGCAATAGAATATCAACCTGAATATGCTTTCGTAATTCATTAGTAGCAACATCTAGTCATCTAGTACTTCGAAGAGGGTTCCAAAAGATGATACAAAAGCAAAGAATATGTGTACATATTTGTATACATCATAGAATATAATATTAATCCTTTTTTGTTCAATATACAGGCATAAATATAGCTATAATGTAGCTTATGTTTAATATTCCTCGACAGGTGGCAACATGACAACTCAAGGAATTAACTTGTGTAAAGTTCTTGGATTTTGTGTTCTATAAGTAGGTTTTTGGAAGAACTGTATCATTCACACCTGCAATTACACCCCTTCTCTTCTTATCTACTACTATGGCAAAATATTTAGTATGTATAATATTCGTTTTCAGCCTGCTAGTTGCTAATTGGTCTCAAGATCTCTTCAAAACATTGTCCAAATCCGGCACATGACCCATGGGTCTAGCAGGATAACTTAATCCTTAGTACGATCACCTCTTCCTTATCGGAGGACGTTTTAATGCAGGTGTATCACGCAACTACTTCGGCTGAGATCTTGTCGGCGATTGAGACGTGTTTTGCTTCCCAATCTCGTGCGAAAATGATGCAAATTCGCACACAATTAACTTCAACTCGGAAAGGAACCCTATCATCAGCAACAGAATATTATGTCACCATTAAACGAATCTCCGATGAACTTTCTATGGCCGGTCGCCCTCTTTCAACCGACGATATTGTTGCATACCTTGTTGCCGGTCTTGGCCCCAAGTATGATGCATTGGTAACTATGATTTCCGCTCATGACTCTATCTCCCTGGAAGAAGCTTACTCTCTCCTCATCATGGCTGAATCGAGGATTCAGCAACATGCCCCTGTCCCACCTCTGTTGTGCCGAACAACCCCTCCGCTAATCTCACCACCAGACCCTCTCAGCAAAATTTGAATCGTGGTCGTGGCTATGGCCAATGTGGAAACAACCGCGGACGGGGGCGCTCTAATTCTTACCATGGCCGTGGCTCCGTCGTAACTCCCAGTCAAGTTTTACTTACTTTAAGTATTTATGTTTCAAATAAATCACCAGCCCCTATTTGTGCTGCGTGTCAACTAGCTAAGAGTCATCTTCTTCCCCTCCTCGTGTCAAACTTTACTTCTATTGCTTCTTTGGGTTTGCTTTACTCCGATGTTTGGGGTCCGTTTGTAAAAACCTCAATTTATGGTTCACGGTAGTGGATGATTTTTTGAAATATATTTGGTTATTTCCTCTTCGTGCTAAATCTGATGTTGAGACTGTTTTTTCAACATTCCGTACCTTTGTTGAACGACAATTTAATCAAAAAATTAAAGCATTACAAACTGATTGGGGAGGCGAATTTCAACGCCTCTCCCGTCACCTTACTACCCTTGGCATTGAACACCATGTCTCTTGTCCTCACACTCACGAGCAAATGGGGGCGGTTGATCATCGCCATCATCATGTTGTTGAAATCGGCTTATCCCTCTTGGCACAATCAAACATTCCTCTCCCTTATTGGGAGGATGCTTTCACCTCTGCCGTCTATTTCATTCATCGCCTACCTTCTCGGGTCCTTCATGATAAATCCTCGTGTGAAACTCTCTATTGTCGTTCCCCTGACTACTATTTCCTCAGAGTATTTAGGTGTGCCTGTTGGCCTTATTTTCGTCCCTATAATCACCATAAAATGGACTTCTGTTCCGATGTTGTGTCTTCTTTGGTTATAGCACCTCCCATCACGGTTACAAGTGCCTCGACCTTCAAATCTCAAAGCATATATCTCTCATCATGTGGTCTTTGACGAACACACTTTTCCCTACACTCCCACTCCTCCCTATATATCGAGAATACAAAACATAAATAAAATTTGCTAAAACTACAACATAAAATAAAGATAAAAGAGTGTTGTTGTTTATAAATGCAAAATCAAATATGGTCTTTGGGATTATGATTTTGCTCCCACTAGTCAACTACTCCCAATTGACTTTCAAGAATTTTCCAAAATTCTCTAGTGGCTGGAATCCAATCTAGTTGACTGGATCCCCGACGTGGGCCGATCGACTGGGTCAATTTCGACGGGGAGGTACTTACCAATCGCGTCCAACGCGACTTCCGATGGTTTGACTAGTCAACTCTCGACAATTCACATCGTCTATGTGATAGTCAACCTCATGTCTCTAAAATCGACGGTCCTGACGTAGGCCAATCACCGCAAGATTCTTAGTCGAGTCGTAACCCAAGTATTCATGAGATCTCATAACTATCATATCTCGATATTGACGATATACCCGAGGTAGGTCAACTCCCGTAATTGGCTGATTATTGGATTCGAACAAGGGGTCGTCACCGTCACTATAATACCGGGAAACATATTATAACTCGATTTTTGTCGTGGGAGTAATTTTAAATTAATTCACTTAATTAATTTTATATTTAATTACGGTCTCATCTCTTACATACATATTTCTACAATATCGTATAAAGTAAAACATACACAACATTCCACGCACTAAATTAACCGGTATGATCATGGAATTTTTCTAAGTGCGGTTTCGAATACAAACCGACGAAACCGGGGGTGACAAACTAAGGGTAGCTCATACCGCCAATGGATCTTTAATTTGTCATTCTCCAATGGAATCTTTATTTTCTTTCTTTGGTCTCCATATTCGCCTTCAATTTATTTTAAAAAATCCATCTAATAAATTTTACACCCGCCGCACACGGGGGAAGTTAACGGGAGTGGGATAATGCAAAAATAAAACTAGGTCATGTTCTTGATAACGACCTAGGACAACAATAAAAACCAACAGAAAATAAAGCATTCACATCTGGATTCTAAATTCTTATGAAGAATGGATAACGGATGACATTCATAATAAGAGTAGGCAACGTTGCAGTGATTTCAATGAAAACAGCGGGAGTCATTAGACTCATGTTTTTTCAGTTAAAACAATAGGATTCATTTGACTCAAGTATCAATAGAAATTTGATTTATATTTCAAGATTTTTTTGACAAATTGATATCGTTTTTAAAATGATTATATGATTATTAATTTTGGAAAAAAGTATATGACATTTGTGTAATAACATGGAAAAAAGGACTTTATTGGATAAAGTCAAAGCCACTGTTACAAACTGAAATAGGAAATGAAGTACACCATCATGAGAAAAACAATATCATACCAAGATTAACATATGGATTAGATCTATACTTAAGTCGAATTTCCAAATACGGGACTGAAAGACTACTAAATATTGATTCAAAATAGTGGGAGCCAATTATTAGCACTATTCAAGTCTAAAACCCCCATACGGAAGGATAAACGACTAAAGTAATCTTTTGTCCGGAAAAGGGTGATACATCAATAGACTTGCAAAAGTTTATAACCTTGAAGTCCTTTGGACTTACGATAGGATGACATTCATTTCCTGTGCTTGCTGGTGTGTCACCACATCATGCACTTGACAAGCTCTGCACCTCATCACTAATCGATTGGCATCTTTTTGCATGGATGGCCAAAAATAACCTGCCAGCTTACATTTTCTTGCCAGCATTCGAGCTCCGCAATGATTGCCACAAACCCCCCGATGTATTTCCTCGAGCAGATATCCACCCTCATCCTCCGAGGCACAACGCATCCATGGGGTTACAAAAGATTTACGATAAAGAACGTAATCAAACAGGGCATACCTGGAAGCTTGCAGTCGAATCTTTTTGGCTTGGGCCTTGTCAGACGGGAGAATTCCGTCTTTCAAGTATAGTGCTATCGGATCCATCCATGTCGATCCCTGAACAACAGGCTGCACGTCAACCTCATTGTAGCTCCGTTCCGCTAACATCTCGACCGGGACCTTCCTTTTTGATTTAAAATTCGATGCAAGTTTGGACAACGCATCGGCCCTTTTATTCTCACTTCGAGGCACCTATTCGATGCGAACTGTTTTAAATTTCGATATCAACCCTTGAACCACTTTCAGATAACTCTTCATAGCTTTCTCTTTGGCTTCGTATTCGCCTCGTATGTGATTTACTACGAGCTGAGAGTCACTATATACCAGGAGATTTTCGACCCCCAACTTGGATGCCAACTTCAGACCCGTTATCATAGCCTCATACTCTGCCTCATTGTTGGTGGCCTTGAACTCGAATCGAAGCGCATAGGGGAACTCTTCTCCCTTCGGACTGACCAACAATAACCCAGCTCATGCCCCCTCTTTACTGGACGCACCATCGACATGGATGGTCCATTGTTCTTCTGGTGTCTGCTTCTCCTGCTCTAGCTGGATAGATAAACCCTCGGCAATGAAGTCTTCCAGAGCCTGGCCTTTCACAGCTGTCCGAGGAAAAAACTCGATGTCGTATTCAGCTAATTCGACGACCCACTTAGCTAATCGACCCGATGTCTTGGGCTTGGCTAAAATTTGTTTCAGAGGTTGGTTAGTTATTACAGCAATAGGGTGTGCTTGAAAAAACGGCTTCAACTTCCTCGACGCGTGAACCAAACCCAATACTAATTTTTCAGTAGGTGTGTACCTGATCTCGGCTCCGTGTAGGGCCTTACTCACAAAATACACTGGAACCTGCCCTTGTTCTCCTTCTCGAACTAACACTGCACTTATTGCCTCTTCACAGATAGCTAAGTAAACCAGGATTTTCTCTCCTTCCCGAGGTGAAGATAGTGTTGGTAAATTAGATAAATACTCCTTCAGGTCGTCGAATGCTTTCTGACACTTGTCATCCCATTGAAACGGACTTGCCTTCCTCAATATCTTGAAAAATGGTAGGGCTCTTTGTGCTGATACCGATAAGAAACGGTTGAGGGCCGCCATCCGACCTGTCAATCGTTGCACTTCTTTGACGTTACGAGGTGTAGGCATGTTCTTGAGGGCCTCGATCTTATCCGGATTAGCTCGAATTCCATCTCTCGATATCATATATCCTAGGAATTTTCCCGATCGGACCCCAAAAGTGCACTTCTTAGGATTGAGCTTCATGTTAGCAGCTCGTAGCACCTCGAAAACCTCTCTAACATCGACAAGAAATTGTCCCATGGACTTGCTCTTGATCAACAAATCATCGACGTAGACTTCCATATTTCGACCTATCAGTCCTTTGAAAATTTTGTTAACCGCCCTCTGGTAAGTGGCGTATGCATTCTTTAGTCCAAACGGCATCGTCACGAAACAGAACGTGCCAAACTCTGTGATAAATGCGGTTTTCTCTGAGTCTTGGGGGTCCATGAAAATCTAATAATATCCCCTATACGCATCTAGAAACCCGAATACCTCGAAACCCAGGGTCGAGTCGACCAACTGATCAATCTTTGGGAGATGATACGAATCCTTTGGGCATGCCTTGTTAAGATCTGTAAAATCCACGCACATCCGCCAGCTCTCATCTGGCTTCTTGACCAGCACTGGATTAGCTAACCAATCGGGGTAGAATACCTCTTTGACGATTCCAGCAACTAACAATTTATCAACCTCTTTCTTTACAGCCTCTTTCCTCTCAGGGGCGAGGTTTCTCTTTTTCTGGCGTATCGGCTTCTTTCTCGGGTCGACATTGAGTCGATGAACTGCTATATCTGCCGATAGGCCTGGCATGTCGTCTGCCTTCCAAGCGAAAATGTCTCGATATTCAACAAGAAGGTCAACCAAGGCTTTCATGTCGGGGTGTGGTATCCACTTCCCGATCTGGACCCCTTGGCCCTCTTCCTCCTTCCACACACGAATCTCCTTTGTCGGGTTGACAGAGACCCAGCTTCGATCTTCCTCCTCCTCAGGGATTAATTCTTCAACTAACACTTGCCCAACGCCTTTTCCTTTTATCGTAACTAGACTACAATTCCTGGCTACCTCAATGTCTCCTTTCACTTCATGGGTACCATACCAGGTGGGAAATTTCATGCTGTTATGGAAGGTAGAAATAATGGCTCTCAGGTCGTATAAGGCAGGTCGACCTAATATCGCGTTGTACCCCGATGGGGCCTTAACTACGACATACGTCATCTCCATTGTTCGCCCCTTTTCCCCATCTCCTACAGTGGTTAGCAAGTTTATCGACCCGACAGGGTGGATGGCCTGCCCTGTGAATCCGAACAAAGGGGTTGATAACGGTACAATGTCTTCATCCCTCAACCTCATAGCTTTGAAGGCTGAGTAATAGAGGATGTTGAAGGCACTTCCACTATTGACACAGAACCTCTTTATCCGACCTCGGCTTATCACTGCCTCTATTACCAAACCTTCACTGACTGTGGGAACTTGGAATATCATCTTTGGGTCTATAACCCACCTCCGTCGTAAACCTAAGCTTCTTCGATTCCCTCGATCTGTCCATAGACTGTCGACTGGATCGAGGTTGATCTGATTCATGTTCTACAACAATCGTGTTGACATCATACCTGATGCGGTTATCCCCGTGGGTCTCAATTCAAATCATCTCGACGGTTATCTCTGTAAGTCGGCTCGGATGACCTATCCCGACGCCTCCGACTGTCTCGTTGTGGCGATCGGTCTCTCCCCCGGTTATAACTCTTTCTCTTATATTCTCGATGGCCCTTTGGCTCGTCCTTCTCTGATCGGTCGATCACCTCGTCCAACCGACCCTCTTGAATACATGCATCAATATCTCTCTTCAAGTCGAAGCACTCTTCTGTGTCATGCCCCACATCCTTGTGATAGTCACAGTACTTGTGGGTGTTCTTTCTCTTCTCAGGATCTTTGGACATCGGCTTGGGTGTTCAAACGATATTCTTCTTAATCATGATAGCCAGCACCTCCCCCCGAGATCGGTTGAGAGGGATAAAATCTCAGTCTTTCAAGTTTCCTTTCTTTCCGAGCCGATCTGTGATCGGTGCTGTCAGTCGATCGAACACATTGGACTTTCCTTCGTCATTCCGACCCTTAGGCTGACCCTTGGTCTGGCCTCGGGTGTCCTTCCTCGTGTTGAGGCCAAGTGAAATGTGATGAGAGTCAAATTGGCTATCATTTCTATGTAATTATACCCCGTTTATACCTCGTTTTATATGTTTTCTGAGAAATTTAGTTGTATTTTGATGTATTTACACCTTGGTTATCATTTCGGGACCTAGGACGTAAAGTCCGGGATTCTCGGTCTTTTTCGGTGTAATTTACTATACTCTCGGTCACCCTAGTGTCCTGTAGGGATTATGTGTGGTATTTGTTGTGATTTTGTACAGGACTTAGGTGTTTGAGATGTCCGGAAGGTAATTTACGAGGATTGGAACGTGTGCCCGAAGCTTAAACGTTCAAACGGATCAAAACACGGGGGTACTACAACCATACCTTCCATTGATCTGTATTTTGATCAACTTTAGAGGCATTTTCTGGGCTGTACATCTTCATGAAAGTTGTATACAATTGAATGAGCTTTCCAACGCATCTTGAATCACTCAAATCGGAGGTCTACAGAGAATGTTATGGCTGTTTTTCTGAAGGCGTGTCAGCTATGCACGCGTCTGAGAAATGCTAGGCGCACGCTTAGCAGTCAATTTTGGCCAGAAGTTTCGGTACGTGTTTTTATCATCATAGGCGTGCGCCTACACTTTCCTAGGCGCATGCCTAGCATCCAGAACACATAAAACACTATAAATACCCCCATTTTAGATCAAGATCAAAACCACCTTCTTCCCAACTCGTTTTTCTTCAGTTTTTCATCGTTTTTCTTAGCTTAGATCAATTATGTACATAGATTAGCTTAGTTTAGTTGTAGAATGTTGTAATCCGTTGATTCTCTAAGATAGCTTGATGCGTTATTGACGGGATTTCGTTCGGTGGATCGATTCTATACGGCATAATATATTTGGTATTTCTTTTTCATTTCTTGTTCTTGCTTTCAATCTTTATTTTCGTTATGTTTATTGTTGATTTCTTGTTGTTTTTGTTAATATAATGAGTAGCTAATAGCCGATATTTGAGTTATGTGATAGTCTTTGATATCGAACCTTAGCTTGTTCATATGGTGTTCTTGATGTTTGATTGTTGATTCTCGATGTTACCATAGTTCTAGAACTTATTCTTATCACGTTTGTTGAATTAGCTACTTAATAAATGTATCACACGTATCGTCTTTACATATGTATTTTGTGAGAGGATACGGGAGCCGGGGTTCTAGGATCACTGTGTAAAACCGACTGAGTTGTTCAGACTCGGTTTCGTTGTGAGGTTTTGTATCGACTTGTCGAGCGTTTCATGAATCGTAGACCGTGTGAGGTCAGTTAAATCCGGTCAGCGGACTGTTGAACCTGACATAGGAGGGTAGATTATTGAAATAATGTCTATTCTCAGAGCCAGGAAACGACACCCTTTGTGACATCGAGAACGTTTAGGTGAATCAAGAATACCTCGGGACTTAGCTAGGGTTTGTGAGTATTAGATTGGATCATAGCTCGGCTATCTCTTTTATATAGTTTTAAATCTTTGTTTTGTGTATTTTTAGTTGTTAGAACCGGTGATCTGACAAGTCACCACGTTCCATTATTGTGTTGGCCTGAACTAGGGACGAGACCGACTTTGGTACTCGACCAGATTCCCTGTGGGATACGACCTTGACTCACCAATTCTAGGCTACAGTTGACCCGGTACACTGCCGGTGAGATTGGACGCTTAGAAAAGGCCGATCAAGCTTTCTGGCGCCGTTGCCGGGGAATCGGGTTGATATCTTGTAAGTTACTTAAGTTCTTAGGATTAGGTCGTTTTTCTTATTTGTTTTTTTTTATGTATAGTTTGTTTTATTTTGTTGTTGTTGAAGTGTCACACCATTTACTTCGGTAGTGGTAGTGACAAGTTACCGTGATTGTGTTCGTGTTGTTTCCTTGATTTGCAGATAATGAATCCATACTACAATTACGGCTCCTATCCTTACCCATTCGGATATTACAATTACGGTGCTATGGGTAACCAAACACAACCATTTTATCAGTTCAACCCATACGCCGCATCTTATGGAAATAAGTGGGATAATGCCCCGAGTTACTTTGATCAACAACTCGATACTTCTCCACCTCCGGAATCAGAGACCTCAACGGAGCAATGGATGGCAATTGAGCAAACTGTTGAAGAGTTGAGTAAAGTGGTCCAAGAGCACCATAATGAGCTTCGCGAGTTTTGAGATGGCCAGACTGCAATGCAAACAGCCATATGAAACTTGGAGCTTAAAGTGCAACAACTATTTGAGGAGTTTGAGAGGAGTGAGCAAGAAAGTATGATTGAAATCACCCCGGAGGAACACTACGAGGATGGTATGACTCTTGTATCTATTGAGTCGCCGGTTCCGTCTTCATTTAGCCCTATTTTTATATCTTCGGGGGTGCACCCTATTGAGTTTGTTGTTGATGTTGAGCCTATTTGTTACTACTTGGAGCTAGAGTCGTTGTTGGTTGGTATATGTCTTAGTTCGGGGAAAGTGAGTTCGTTGTTCTGTGCAACGAACTCATCGAACAAATTGTGGTGGTGGGGATTGAGCCCCATAGTTCTATTGTTTTATTTTCAAGGGGTGCTCAATTCCTACGATTTTTGTAGGAGAAGCAACGGGTTGCTCTCCTTTGGTATAGCTATCCTTGACATAGTTGGGGTAGAAAGTCGAGCCGAGGACTATAAACTCGAATGTGTTTTTATTGCTTTTCCTTTCCCTCGTGTTTTCACCGTATTTCTTTAGTTTGTAGTATGATACTTCGGGTAAGTTTTGTTGTTATATAACCCGAAGAAGTGTGTTTTGGGGGGCTAGTGTGGTGTTTTTGGTTTTGATGAGTTGTGGTAATCCGGGTAGTTTCATTGTGTTATACTCCATACTTGTACACCTTTGGTGTTGGTTGTGTATATTTTACAAGTACAAAAATACCCCGGGAGGACTTTTACGGATGCCACATGATCGTACTCGTGCCTTTTTCCGGTTGTAAGCTAACTTTTCTACCCTTATCATTTGTGTTTCGTTTTAAAGTAGGGTGTGGTTGGTTTAGCTTTAATGTTTCATTTTCATGTTGAACGAGTTATACTTAGTGATTGTTATCCCTTTGGTGTAAATGAGTCGTTTTTAGGAATTTTGATGCCTTTGACATTGTTTGTGATACATTGAGCCTTTAGTATTGTTTTGTTAAACATATAGTGATTGTATAGATGCATTTGGTTTGAGTTGGGATCATGTATTGAGAATGAAATAGTTCTATCACGTTAGCTTCGACTTCACGAATCACCTTGACTAGTGAACGATTATGGTAGCTACTAATGACCCGGTTGCCTAGAACTTATATTAGTAACTTCGAGGCGAAATAGAAAGGTCGTCATTGTTAGGTATGGGATGACGGTTTTGGCATTTATTTTGACCTGATCAGAGCCAAAGGCCAACCTAAAAGATTAATCCATTGTTACCCCTCTAAGCCTTTTGTAGGGTGGTTAGACTGCCACCCGAACTAGCCTTTCGTGTTACTAAACCGTGAAAATCGATGTCCCTAACTTTATTTGAGTCTACGTACCCTTGACTACCTTGCAATTGAGCTTGTTCGTTTGGCACATTTTTACGATGTTGCGAGGTATTGTTGAGACGTAAGTAATAGTATGGAATCGTGATTTACGAGTTGTTCGGAACGAGGAGTGTGACAATGTGTCGGTTTCAGTTTTGTTCGGAATGTTGATGTATATAAGAAGAAGAAAAAAGAATAGAAAAAGAAACAAAAAGAAAAGAAACAAAAGTAGTAAATGTGCATATTTATAGTTTGATTTAAGTTCAAAAAGGGACTGAAGTTTTGTATAATGAAAAAAAATGTGTGTGAAGTTGAAGTTAGGGTTTGGTTTCCGAAGCTGTAAATACTTGGAAAATTGAAGACAAAGTTGATACCGAGTTACGTGTTTATATTTGACTTGGTTAAAGCTTTTTTGCACCTTCTTTTTCTATTTTATCGTAAATATCCTTTCGATAACCCCGACCCTAGCCTAACGATATAACCCTTCAAGTCCTGCTCGACCGTACTAGACTTTGATTGACCTCGATTAGTGGAGATGTTTACGACGTATAAGCCTATGGTGTATCCTCGGTACATTATACGTCTATAATCTAAACCGGTCGTAAGTGATGAATGTCGAAGAAGCTATTCACACACACACATTCTTTTCTCAATGCAAGGTAGAACTTAAATCATATGCATTTGTGTCATTTACTTGTGTTTTACCATTTCAATTCTTATAGACTAGATGTATGATTGCAATGTTGACTCCATCTTCATTTTTGAATCGCTCATTTTTGCTCGAGGGCGAGCAAACGCTAAGTAGGGGGTAGTTGATGTGAGTCAAATTGGCTATCATTTTCTATGTAATTATACCCCGTTTATACCTCGTTTTATATGTTTTCTGAGACATTTAGTTGTATTTTGATGTATTTACACCTTGGTTATCATTTCGGGACCTAGGACGTAAAGTCCGGGATTCTCGGTCTTTTTCGGTGTAATTTACTATACTCTCGGTCACCCTAGTGTCCTGTAGTGATTATGTGTGGTATTTGTTGTGATTTTGTATAGGACTTAGGTGTTTGAGATGTCCAGAAGGTGATTTACGAGGATTGGAACGTGTGCCCGAAGCTTAAACGTTCAAACGGATCAAAACGCAGTGGTACTACAACAATACCTTCCATTGATCTGCATTTGGATCCTCTTTAGAGGCATTTTCTGGGCTGGACATCTTCTTCATGAAAGTTGTAAACAATTGAATGAGATTTCCAACACATCTTGAATCACTCAAATCGGAGGTCTATAGAGAAAGTTATGGCTGTTTTTCTGAAGGTGTGTCAGCTAGGCGCGTGTCTCAGAAATGCTAGGCGCATGCCTAGCAGTCAATTTTGGCCAGAAGTTTCAGTACGTGTTTTTATCATCATAGGCGTGTGCCTACACTTTCCTAGGCGCACGCCTAGCGTCCAGAACACATAAAACACTATAAATACCCCCATTTTAGATCTAGATCAAAACCACCTTCTTCCTAACTCGTTTTTCTTCAGTTTTTCATCGTTTTCTTAGCTTAGATCAATTATGTACATAGATTAGCTTAGTTTAGTTGTAGAATGTTGTAATCCGTTGATTCTCTAAGATAGCTTGACGCGTTATTGACGGGATTTCGTTCGGTGGATCGATTCTCTACGGCATAATATATTTGGTATTTCTTTTTCATTTCTTGTTCTTGCTTTCAATCTTTATTTTCGTTATGTTTATTGTTGATGTCTTGTTTTTTTTGTTAATATAATGAGTAGCTAATAGCCGATATTCGAGTTATGTGATAGTCTTTGATATCGAACCTTAGCTTGTTCATGTGGTGTTCTTGATGTTTGATTGTTGATTCTCGATGTTACCATAGTTCTAGAACTTATTCTTATCACGTTTGTTGAATTAGCTACTTAATAAATGTATCACACGTATCGTCTTTACATATGTATTTTGCGAGAGGATATGGGAGCCGGGGTTCTAGGATCACTGTGTAAAACCGACTGAGTTGTTCAGACTCGGTTTCGTTGTGAGGTTTTGTAAAAACTTGTCGAGCGTTTCATGAATCGTAGACCGTGTGAGGTCAGTTAAATCCGGTCAGCGGACTGTTGAACCAGACATGGGAGGGTAGATTATTGAAATAATGTCTATTCTCAGAGCCAGGAAACGACACCCTTTGTGACATCGAGAACGTTTAGGTGAATCAAGAATACCTCGGGACTTAGCTAGGGTTTGTGAGTATTAGATTGGATCATAGCTCGGCTATCTCTTTTATATAGTTTTAAATCTTTGTTTTGTGTATTTTTAGTTGTTAGAACCGGTGATCTGACAAGTCACCACGTTCCATTATTGTGTTGGCCTGAACTAGGGACGAGACCGACTTTGGTACTCGACTAGATTCCCTGTGGGATACGACCTTGACTCACCAATTCTAGGCTACAGTTGACCCGGTACACTGCCGGTGAGATTGGACACTTAGAAAAGGCCGATCAAAATGGTGTGCAAGCGCACTGCCTCTTCACCTTGGCAAAATCTATGGACTATGTTAACACATTCGTCCATATCATTGGGCATCTTTTTAGAGAGCTTATCGTACAGCTTCATAGCCTCAATCCTTCAACAAATGAATTGACCTGAAGTGCATCACTGGCATTGTGCACCTTCATAGCCTCGAGATTAAAACGCCTCATGAAATTGATTGTTGATTCTCCTTTCTCTTGCTTGATGTTCATGAGGTGAGTAGCACTGAGGTGAAATTTCTTATTCCCAATGAAAGCATCTCGGAATTTCTGTCCTAACTGTAAAAAACTTGAGATCGACCCGGGTCGTAGCTTACGGAACCACTCCCGAGCTCGGCCCGTAAGCAAGGTATCGAGGGCAGGACACTTCATGGCATCGTTGGCATTTCTTAATCTCATCAGTGATATATAACGATACAGATGGTCCTCTGGGTCCGTAGTGCCATCGTAAGGTTCCATCTTTGGTGGCTTGAAGGATTTGGGCATCGTGTATACCACTATCTCGGGACTGAATGGTGACTCGAGCCACTCTGTGACCTGATCTTTTACCACGATGTGGTTGAACTCGTTTCGAATACTATCCTCAACCTGCCTTTGCTGCTTTTCCTGTCCAAGACGCTTTCTGGAGTTGGTTGTGCTGATTACCACTTCGTCTTCGCACTCTTCCCGGGGATCGACAGGTTTCTTTCCCCTTGTATTCTCCATCTCCTTTCGACCCTGGTCTAACAGGTTATGTTCCTCAGGGGTGTTATATATCCCTTTGTCTATGAACGCGAGATGCCACAAATCGTTTCGGGGCATCTTCATCTAACGACGCTAAGTGATCGGCCATGTCCTGTAACTGCGGGGGAAGTTGGGTCTTTGGCGGTTGCGCAACTGCGGGTCTAGATCCAGTGGGGACTTCAGGTACTTGGATTTGTACCCCTGCTGGATCTAAATCCGTGTGCTCTTCGATCTATGGGTTCTTGCTGCTCGTTGGTTTCTTACTCCTTGCTGGTGGTGCCATTGCGATATCTTTACCAACTCACCGGTAGAAGGCCCTCCTTCTAGCGCCAAATGATGATGCTAAATAACGCTCCACCGGATTAACAGGGCCACGTGTAATCTAAGGATGAGTTGCGAAGGAATCGAACGGCTGGGAAATATAGTAAAGATGGTGTTTTTGGTATTTTATGGCTGAGTCCAAGAATGTATCTTGGATTGCCTACGTATCCTGTGTAATGTCCAGGAATCAAGCCTTACGTAGTTCCTGGAGTTGTGTATTTATAGGCACATGTCCTTCTTCTGCCCTAAACTTAGGACGGTTTGGTCTATGGACATAAATACCCTTTACTGGGCCTTACCCCTTGCCCAAGCAACCCTCTGGATAATGGGCTTAGGAATCTGGGCTGGAACTCATGTATCGACTCGGATAACACCGACATAGGTATTCGAGGTGGGACACTTGCAGAATCAGTTGGTTGATGTGGTCTTCTCTGACTCGTATCTTATTCGATCCGATGTGGATGATAAACTTAGACTTTTCCACATCCAGCGGGACCAATTAGATAATTCCACGTGGAGGGGTGGAATCCCGTATTGTCATAAGACAATGAGCACACTTTTCCATACGCAAAATGTTAGAACAAGAAATAAATTTTTCTTAGATAAAATAGTCATTCCTTTCAATCTCATATGACATACCTCTTATGCCACAACTCGATCTCATCACGAGACTCCACTGCATGAGCCTCATCAACAATAACTTTGGCTTGAGTCAAGAAAAGTGTAGATGTCTTTGTACCTCTAGTGCACAACCGAAGACCCATTTGTGAGCTTCCACTTATCACAAGAAAATGAGCTATTATAACCATAATCACACGGTACCGCCAACATAAATCAAATTCAACCGGATCCCCGGAACATGCTTAACCCGTTTAATAATCGGTTTGGTACCCTTAGACGTCTCCAAACTAATATCTCCAACACCCTTGCACACTTTAAAATAGAATCTCGAGCCGTTCTCACATCACCAAAGTCACCCGGAGTGTATGATGTGAAATACTCTCTTCATGAAGTAGCATGGACCGAAGCACCACTGTCAACAACCCAACTAGTCATATCATCAGCAAGAATAATCACTACTAGAATTTTCCGGATTTGTGACGGTGGTTTTCGTCACTAAGACTCGTTTGTGACGAATTTGAAACGAAACCTATTTCCGTCACAGAACACCTCGTTGCAAATTTTTGAGTCGAAATTAACTTTGTCACTGAGTTTAATTTGTGAGAAAATTGTGACAAAAGCTATACTTTGTGGCACCACTGTGACGAGTGTTTTTGTGATGAATCAACGACAACATTCATAATTTCTGACGAAAGTGTGACGGAATTTTTCAACGGGTTTGTGATAGAACATTGCGTCAAATTTGCTACATAAGATAGCCACAAATTTATGACAAAAGACTGCAACAATTTTGTGACCAAATATACTAACGGAATTGTGACAACCTTCTACCACGAATATGAAATAAATTTGCGACGAATGCTTGCGACAATATTACCACCAAATTTACGGATAGTTTTCAGATGAATTTTATGACAAATTTGCTACCAAATTTACAAATTGATGTGTGATGATTTTTTTACAAATCCAAAATAAATTTGTGACTAACAGTCTACGATAAAATTGTGACAAAATATTTTTGACAAATTAATAACCAATGATTTGAAACAAAATATTGCATCAAATTTGTGACACATACTACAAATGCACTTCAAAACAATTGAAACACATACCAAATCATAAATTAAAAAAAGAACCAAAATCATTTGATCCATAGAGCCAAATAGCATCTTCAACATGAAGTCGAAAAAATTCGTAATTAGTAGACAATTTCGGGAAACTAATGTTTTTTTCACTAAAAACAACTCAATTTCTTGTGGACGAGCAATGTTTTCTAGAACCATATTGAGTTGTGCATCACGTTTAGAATCTCACTCAACCTCATGACTTGTTCGTTCTTCCCACATCTTTTGTAACTCATGATTTTCTTGAATTAACTGTGTAACCTGCTCGGTAAGCTTACATGAGGATCTGGCACCTGAGGAATCGGAGCAGAATCAATAGACGATTAAATGCACTCTCCAATTAAGTTCCCCGAACCGGATGCATGACCATGTCGTGAACCAATAATAATTTGCACATATGTTTCGTCAGATATGCTAACAAGTAAAGTGTAACTGTGGCATCATCCCTTCTAAAAAAATATTGCACATCGAGACATATCTCCTATATCTTTTGTTACAGTAATTTTTTTTAATAAATTTCAAATATTAATATATTTAAAATACTAGTTACAACAGCATACACTCTCATATTCATGGTAATGGTGGATGTAATGATACAACTCTCGAGTCACTTATTTTCATAGATAAAACATGGTTTTTCATTCATAGAGTGGAAAAAGGAAAAGGATGTTCACAAAACATCAAACAAATCATATACACAAAGAAAAAAAGTCACACATATTACAAATTTTTTAATCATGTTAAAATAACAAACAAGTTAAGACGTAATAAAAAAAAAAGGTTATGATATACTTACGGGGTTGTACGAAAGCTTTCTGCCCCAGAACACTTAGATACTGCACCTTCTTCCGCTTATTAGCGTTTACTCTCGAAACTCCATACATAAAGCTAAATTAAAAATACACCACAAAAAATAGCAAAATAAATCCGATACAATGGGTTTATCACCACTGAATACATTTTAGAACTTTCCCCTTAAAAAAGCATGTTCATGACATCCTAATTCAATCCTACTGTTATGCGCTTCTTTATAGCTTTTACAATATCTCTAGCTTGCCTGAGACAACCAAAGATAAAGAGCAATATCATCATGAGAAAAACTTGGGCATAAAGTGCAAATTACAAACTAGTTCCATGAATCACGTTTCCTTACACCAGATCAGAATATAGAACCACCCAAATGCAGTGGGAGTATGGTTTAACCATTGACTCACTGTGATTATGCAGAATTTACAGTCTGCTGGGGGTGATTGATAACCTATTGTCCTCTGGAAGGTTTGTACAGGATTCTGATAAATAGTGGTTGGTTTAAAGCCACAAACCTGTAAATGAAGTTTGGGTACTCCAGTTCTGTTCACACTATCGTAGAACCACCTGAGTGTCTCAGGCTCAGTGGGAAAAATTGGATCTGTGTGAAAAAGAGTCGAATGAATGAGAAATTTTAACTTTGAAGGAAAAGCCAAGTGGTCTAGGGGTAATTCCCTGAAAAATAGAGAGTTAAACAGGGGGTCATGCCCTGAAAATCTCTCCCCATTCAGCCTTGCTTGACTCTCTGGAAAGTAGAAAGATTACCAGGGGTGATTCCCTGAAACTTTCTTGCCGTACAATGGAGCTTGAATTCATTCGAAACAGAGAAGGGTTTTTTTTAGCTCAAAGCCAATTGCAGATTGACTGTCATCTAAGATCTATAAGAAAAGACAGGATAATGTCTATAAGGATGGTGAAACCAAATGCACCCACTTTTCACATGCTTATATCATCAGAAAAACTAGTAATGGATATAAACGACAAAGAAACATAATGAGGAACGGTCATCCCCTATTCCATTTCCATCTCAGGCTCTCTAAAGAAATGTTAATGGTTATGTATGAGGGGAAGATCAATAAAAATAAAAGATTTTTGGGACAAAGCCCAATATGTATCAATGATGCATATAAGGTATAACAAAAGGCATCAGAGTACATCTTTAAACATTTAACATGAATTCAATCATGGAAATAACAGATTGCATTGTTATACTGTTTAGATAACTATTGATCAAGACCTATTCTTTGACTAAACAAATTAAAATAGATTGAACCAAAATTTGACCTGAGCAAAGACTTAAAAGGAAAAGAAAACTTAATTACTAAATCAAGAAACTAACAAATTGCATATTAGGCAGACATGGGACAGCCGGTATGCAACAAACTCAGACCATGTTACAATTAAAGAGATTGAACAAACACAAGATATGATGCAAATCTAACAGATGCAAACAATTTGGTTGTTAGTTCAAACTTGAGAAACAATACAAGCAGACTGAATTAAGACATGAACTTGAGCAGCTTGCTATACACAAACATGGTTATGACCTGAACCTGAATGCAATGCAACAGGTAAGCACACCAAACCTTAACTCAGAAACAGACTGAACTCAATATATTATATAGAAGTTGGTAGAAAACGAGAACTAAGGCTAAGACAAGCACATACTTAGCGGACTAAAACTCTGAACTTTAACAATAGGCAAGTAGTTATGTATCACAATTATACAAGCTTCTAGACGTGATTGAATGCAGACCTTAAAACAAAGACTTAAGGCAACCAAAAAAGATTATATAAGACACAGATGTAACGCCCCATTCCCGGACACCGAGTCCTTATCCGGAAAGAGCGCTCGGCACATATATTATCAAATAAATTCAATAATACATGTAAGCCTTACGCCATACATCAGAACCAAACGACGCGGAAGATAAAACAACTCAACAACTCGGGGAAACCAAAAGATCGAACACACGGTAATCAATGTTGTGAAAAACTAAATCCAATAAAGAGAACTAATCATCCAACATCCAAATCCCAAAAGATCTCAAAAGAATCTAAACCAAAAAGAAGGACAACATTGTTCAAACGTGAAACAACTGTTTTAAGAAAGAAACAACTAAAAGAACTAAGTCTTCAAAAGCTTCATCTCAAACTTCATCATCAAAGAACTCGTCAACCGTAGCAACCTGTTCTTCTTCTTTGGGGAAAGGGGAAGACAAACACAACGTAACGGGGTAAGTACAAAAGTACTCAGTAACGCGTAGAAGATCGTATAACTATGATCTCATAAAGAAATAAAAGCAACGCCGTCTTTTATTAATTCATTTCCGTTATTAACTCTAGCTAACTATCATATTATGTTCATAGCATAACATGAGGTTCCAAAGGTATCTAGCTTAGCTCAAGTTTGTTACATCATGAATAACAAGGGCACTACGCCTAGTAATAGGATGTACTAGGACAATCGGGTGCAACCTACTTAGAGACACGCTCTAGTAGCCCCGGGAATATCCGAGTCCCGATAGTGTGATAACCGGCGAATGTACCGTACGCTTTATCTAGCCAATCGATTGACCGGCGTGGGTACATCCTACTTTGTCCGGTCGAACACATCGCGATATTGTACTATGCCTTACCAAGCATTGCATGATGTTTAAGATTATTAATCTAGCACATATGTTTGATTAGATGTTTAACTAGCCACCTAAGTGTTTTCAAGTAAGATCCCTCACATCTCCTACTCTCTTTCCTAGACCACTAGACACGGACAAGGCCTAGCAAATACACAGACATCGATAAACTCTAGCTTATCGAAGCACAAGGCAAATCCAAAGCTTTCGACGGTCCCACACTTCATCTTTTTAGGGAATCCATGTGGTGCCGGAACTAAACGCATCAAAAGCTAATTCAGAGCTTTGTCACGTAAGGTTATGTAGTAAATACGCTATCATGAAGCTTTAAACACATAACAAAGAAAAACAGCACTGAAACAGTCCCTGTCCGGATGGATAAACTTTATGTCCGTACGCACAGCTCTCCTTTCTGCCCTCAGTCCGATACTGAGAAATAGCCGTACGGATAAGCAACTCATCCGTACGGATGGACCCACACTCGGTCGACCGAATGGATAGGCTCGGTCGACCGAGCCTCTCTCTTGCACCTGTTACACGTTTTTCTTGCACCAAAGAGGACAGTTTTCTGCACTCTGCGTTTTCTACTCAAGTTCAACCCAAACTCGACTTAAACAAATTAAACCATGAAAAACAATCATACAAATTGCTCTACCACTTTACGAAATCTTAATCATACGATAAGAAAACCACGTTACCTTAAATTACGTGGTACAACGATCCAAAGCTTCAACCCGTCAAAAGTTTAACCTTTAAATCCAAACGTTAATGGATTTAAGGATTGTTGATATCAAAACGATCCTCGTCTCGTGGTGATCCTTTCTCTCTTGATGAGTCTGATGAAAAGAACAACGGATTAGCCTCGAAAAGCGAGAGCTTCTTCTCCTCTCTTTTTTTTCAAAACCTGCGCCCTTTTTTCCTCTCCTGCGTCCCTCTCTCTTTTTTTTTTGTCAAAACAACTAGGTTAAAATTAGGATTAGTTTTCCTTTTATAATCCCAATTATCTAATTATTTTCTTTAAAAATAAAAATCCTTGTTTATCCCTTTTTTTTTTCTTTTTCTTAAATCTTCTAATTACATAACATAATATTCTGATTTTTGCTAAAAGACCGAATTGCCCTTTTTCAAAAATCGGGATATTACATTCCTCCCCCCTTAAGAGGAGTTTCGTCCTTGAAACTAGATCGTACCTGGTAGATGAGGGAACTCTGGGAACTCGTCGAACATGTCCGCTTCCACTTCCCAAGTGGCTTCCGTCGGTGCATGATTGCTCCATTTCACTAATACTAACGGAATCACTCGTCTCTTTATCACCTTCTCTTTCCTATCCAGAATCCTTATCGGCTTCTCCACATATGAAAGGTTATCTTGCAAAACTTCCGGATCAATCCCAGACTCCACGTCCACTTTGCATAGACACTTCCTAAGCATCGATACATGGAAAACATTGTGGACTCTAGACATCAATTCTGGCAAACGTAGTCTATAAGCCAACTTCCCAACTCTTTCGATGACATCAAAAGATCCTACATACCTTGGACTTAGCTTTCCTTTCTGTCCGAACCTCTTGACACCCTTCATTGGAGACGCTCGAAGGTAAACTCTATCCCCGACCTCAAACTCTAGCGGTCTTCTTCTAACATCGGCCCAACTCTTCGACGATCTTGAGCGGCTTTCGCATTTTTCCTTATCAACTCGATCTTCTCCTTGGCTTGCTTGAACCATCTCCGGCCCCGTGATATGTTTCTCTCCCACTTCATCCCGAAAGTGGAGTTCTACACTTCCTACCGTACAAGGCCTCAAAAGGTGGCATTCCCAAACTTGCATGGTAACTATTGTTGTAAGCAAACTCGGCCAAATTGAGGTAATCTATCCATGATCCTCCGGCATCCAAAACACAAGCTCTAAGCATGTCCTCGAGAGTCCGAATTGTTCTCTCTGACTGCCCATCCGTCTGCGGATGAAACGCTGTACTCAAATCAGTCTTCGTCCCAAAAGCTTTCTGCAAACCCTTCCAGAAGCGACTGATAAATCTATTATCCCTGTCAGATACAATGGATAGAGGCACACCATGAAGCTTCACTATATTGTCGATATACATAGTAGAGAACTTCTTTATAGGCATGTCCACTTTACACGGCAAGAAATGGGCTGATTTTGTGAGTCTATCCACAATCATCCAAATCATGTCATGACCGCCCTTAGTCTTAGGCAAACCGGTGATGAAATCCATCGTGATATTCTCCCATTTCCATTCTGGTACCTCTAAGGGTTTCAACAAACCTCCCGGTCTTCGTGTTCTCGCTTTCACTCTCTCGGCATGTATCACATCTTGCCACAAACTCGCGATCCCTAACTTCATACCAGGCCACCAATACCTTTCCTTGAGATCTCTATACATCTTAGTGGCTCCTGGATGCACCGCAAAAGCAATCTTATGAGCTTCATCCATAACCTTCTCTCTTAGGCCATCCACATCGGGCACACACAAACGGTCTCCGTACCAAAGATGACCACTCTTGTCCAACTGATAACCCACTGTAGGCTTCTCTCGAGCCACTCGCTTCAAATTAATCAACACCGGGTCTTTATCCTGCTTAGCCCGAATCTCATCTAGCAAATCTGATCTTGCCATCAATGGCGCCAAAGTCTGAGCTTCACCCTTCCTTTCAATCACTTGAATCTGCATCCTATCCAACTGATCCACAACTTCTTGCAAGTTAGTGATAGCATTAACCGCTCTCCGGCTAAGTGCATCAGCTACAACATTCGCTTTACCCGGGTGGTATTGAATGTCCAAGTCGTAATCTTTCACGAACTCCAACCATCTTCTTTGTCTCATGTTCAGATTCTCTTGAGTAAAGAAGAACTTAAGACTCTTATGATCCGTGAACATCCTTGCCTTGACACCATACAAATAGTGTCTCCAAAGCTTCAGAGCAAAAACCACTGCTGCCAACTCCAAGTCGTGTGTAGGGTAATTCTTCTCATGCGCCTTCAACTGCCTAGATGCATAAGCAATTACCTTTCCTAATTGCATCAGAACACATCCCAAACCTTGACCCGATGCGTCTGTATATACATCATAGTTATCAAAAACTTCCGGTAATGCTAACACGGGTGCTGTGGTCAACTTTTCTTTCAACGTCTGAAAAGCTTCCTCACATTCACTGGTCCACTCATACTTAACGTTCTTTTGAGTAAGCCTCGTGAGAGGTGTAGCTATCTTAGAGAAATCCTTTACAAACTTCCGGTAGTACCCAAGAAACTTCTTATCTCTGTTACTAATGTCGGTCTAGGCCACTTAGAAACGGCTTCTATCTTTGCTGGATCCACCTTAATACCTTCTCCAGAAATTATATGCCCAAGAAAACTAACCTGGTCCAACCAAAACTCACACTTAGAAAACTTGGCATACAGTTTGTTCTCCTTTAAGGTCTGTAGAACTATCCTTAGGTGTCCTTCATGCTCTTCCTCATCCTTAGAGTACACCAAGATATCGTCTATGAAAACTATCACAAACTTATCGAGATAAGGCATGAAAACTCTTTGCATCAAGTCCATGAATTTCGATGGAGCATTAGTGAGTCCAAACGGCATGACCAAAAACTCATAATGTCCATATCTCGTACCGAAGGTTTGTCTTAGGTATATCTGACACCTTGATCTTCAACTGATGATAACCGGACCTAAGATCAATCTTAGAGAACACCTTCTTACCTTGCAACTGATTGAACAGATCATCAATCCTTGGTAAAGGATACTTATTCTTGATTGTCAGTTTATTCAGCTCTCTGTAGTCGATGCACAATCGCATACTCCCATCTTTCTTCTTCACAAACAAGACCGGTGCTCCTCATGGTGATGTACTTGGCTGGATGATATTTTTCTCTAGCATCTCTTTCAGCTGAGTTTTCAACTCTTTCAACTCCGCTGGTGCCATCCTATAAGGTGCTTTAGCCACTGGTGATGCTCCGGCAATCAATTTGATCTCGAACTCTATGGCCCTATCAGGCATATGTCCTGGCAAATCTTCCGGGAAAACTTCAGGAAAGTCCTAAACTACACCAGTCTCTCCTAACTCGGGCCTATGCTTTTCCTTATCTAATGCATAAACGACGAAACCCTGGCAACTCCTCTTCAAAGCTTTTAGGGCTTTAACTGCTGAGATAATCGGATAACGACCCTTGCTAGGCTTGCATACGTTACCCTGAAACGTCTTAGCTGATTTTCCTGGGGCCTTAAAGATCACCCTTTTACCTCTACAATCCAAGTAGACATAATTATTGGACAACCAGTCCATACCCAGGATAACATCGAAGTCCGAGAAATCCAACACCGTCAAAGCATACTGGCACTTGTAAGTCCCAACTCTAATGTCAACTTGGGGTGTGACTTGAGCACATCTAGTGACTCTGCCCAAAGGTGTGGTTATCCTCAATGGTCTCTCCAATTCCTTAAGAGGTAGGTTTAACTTCTTAGCTATCTTAGAGGAAACAAAAGTCCCTGAAGCTCCAGTATCAAATAGAGCTGAAACTGCTAGATTATCTATGATTATGGTACCTAACAAATGAATCTATTTAAGTACAAATATGTAATACCATATGCGCGCTATATCATATTAAATATTTATAATAAACACAAACACTGGAAAGTACATGTCACCACAAAGTCATCTAACTCTTCCGGTTCTGCATCCGTTGCAAAGACACGAACTGGTCTGCTACCTGTGGTACGATTACCCTGCTGGTTACCTCGTCCTCCTACCTGATTACCTTGAGAGAGCTTCTTAGGACACGCTCTCGAGTAATGTCCCACTTCCCCACAGTGGAAACAACTCACGCTACCTGCCATGCAATCTCCTGTGTGTGTCTTGTTACACTTGGCACAAACCGCTGGTGTTCCACTTGCTGCACTCTTCGTAGCCGGATTTCCTGTCCTCTTAACATTCTGCTGCGGTGCTCCTCTATTGCTTCCTTGATAATTCGAAAAAGACCTCTTATCTCCAACTACAACCATCTGTCTACTGGCAAATCTCTCTGCAATCAAAGCTCTATCCATGACGCTTGCCATGCTCGTAGGTCTATCTCCTAGCATGCCCTTCGCCACCTCGTGTGACAATCCTTCCATGAATTTATCAATCTTTTTCTCTTCAGGGTAGAATCTGCCCAACTCATGGAAATTCTGGGAGTACTGAGTTACTGTAGTATATCTCCCTTGTTTCAAACTCAGGAACTCATTAGCTTTCGCATTCCGTGCTGTCCTAGGAAAGTATTCCTTGTAAAACAGATCCTTGAACACCGCCCAATCCGTGATCCTCGGATTAACCTGCTCATATGTTTCCATCCAACTTTCTGCATTTCCTGCCAACAAGGATACTGCTAACTGAGCCCATTCAGATTCTGGAGCTTTCATATTTCTGCACGCCCTCTCAAACCCACGAATCCATTAATCTGCTGCTGATGGCTCAACATTGCCAAAGAACTCTGGCACCCTATGTTTCTTCATCTTCTCATACCAATCCACTAGTCTGTCATAACTCCCAAACTGATGATGTTGTACTGGCTGCTGCACTGGTGGGGCATTCTGATACTGATAGTTCTGTTGGGGATGGGTGTAGCCAGGTGCTACGAACGAATCCGACCTAGGCGGTGGTGGAGGTAGAACCGTCGGTTGCGGTGTAAAACTCAGCGGTGCAGAAGGAAACGTTGATACCTGTGGATAACTGAAAAACTGACTAGCCGGTGGATGAGAAAGTCCCAACCCGGTCCAACTCGTGGTCCTTGGAGCTGAAGTTGTAACCGGTACGCGGGTGTTAAACCGTGAAGGACCCCCTTGTTCCACTCTACCTCTGGTGACAATGTCTGGTCCCTGATTCATCCCACGCAGGATGTTGCTCACAGACGGGGTGTTAACTTGGGAAACTGTAGGGCCCTGGGTAGCTAGTCCACTTCTTCTCCTTCTCGGAATCACAACCCCGGTAAATCCTGCCTCGGCGTTACCCGTCTGGGTGTTAGCTGCCTCGGTGTTATTCGTATTAGCTCCTCCTCTAGTAAGAACCATTCTGTTACCAAGAAAAGAGAGGGGTCACTAAAGCTCTAACACTTATCTTAAGGAAGAAATCAAGTCCTACACAGCAAGGAAAACCTTTCTCTCTTATACCAACTGTAACGCCCCATTCCCGGACACCGAGTCCTTATCCGGAAAGAGCGCTCGGCACATATATTATCAAATAAATTCAATAATACATGTAAGCCTTACGTCATACATCAGAACCAAACGACGCGGAAGATAAAACAACTCAACAACTCGGGGAAACCAAAAGATCGAACACACGGTAATCAATGCTGTGAAAAACTAAATCCAATAAAGAGAACTAATCATCCAACATCCAAATCCCAAAAGATCTCAAAAGAATCTAAACCAAAAATAAGGACAACATTGTTCAAACGTGAAACAACTGTTTTAAGAAAGAAACAACTAAAAGAACTAAGTCTTCAAAAGCTTCATCTCAAACTTCATCATCAAAGAACTCGTCAACCGTAGCAACCCTTCTTCTTCTTTGGGGAAAGGGGAAGACAAACACAACGTAACGGGGTAAGTACAAAAGTACTCGCAACGCGTAGAAGATCGTATAACTATGATCTCATAAAGAAATAAAAGCAACGCCGTCTTTTATTAATTCATTTCCGTTATTAACCCTAGCTAACTATCATATTATGTTCATAGCATAACATGAGGTTCCAAAGGTATCTATCTTAGCTCAAGTTTGTTACATCATGAATAACAAGGGCACTACGCCTAGTAATAGGATGTACTAGGACAACTGGGTGCAACCTACTTAGAGACACGCTCTAGTAGCCCCGGGAATATCCGAGTCCCGATAGTGTGATAACCGGCGTAATGTACCGTACGCTTTATCTAGCCAATCGATTGACCGGCGTGGGTACGCCTACTTTGTCCGGTCGAGAGAACACATCGCGATATTGTACTATGCCTTACCAAGCATTGCATGATGTTTAAGATTATTAATCTAGCACATATGTTTGATTAGATGTTTAACTAGCCACCTAAGTGTTTTCAAGTAAGCTCCCTCACATCTCCTACTCTCTTTCCTAGACCACTAGACACGGACAAGGCCTAGCAAATACACAGACATCGATAAACTTTAGCTTATCGAAGCACAAGGCAAATCCAAAGCTTTCGACAGTCCCACACTTCATCTTTTTAGGGAATCCATGTGGTGCCGGAACTAAACGCATCAAAAGATAATTCAGAGCTTTGTCACGTAAGGTTATGCAGTAAATACGCTATCATGAAACTTGAAACACATAACAAAGAAAAACAGCACTGAAACAGTCCCTGTCCGGACGGATAAACTTTCTGTCCGTACGCACAGCTCTCATTTCTGCCCTCAGTCCGATACTGAGAAATAGCCGTACGGATAAGCAACTCATCCATACGGATGGACCCACACTCGGTCGACCGAATGGATAGGCTCGGTCGACCGAGCCTCTCTCTTGCACCTGTTACACGTTTTTCTTGCACCAAAGAGGACAGTTTTCTGCACTCTGCGTTTTCTACTCAAGTTCAACCCAAACTCGACTTAAACAAATTAAACCATGAAAAACAATCATACAAATTGCTCTACCACTTTACGAAATCTTAATCATACGATAAGAAAACCATGTTACCTTAAATTGCGTGGTACAACGATCCAAAGCTTCAACCCGTCAAAAGTTTAACCTTTAAATCCAAACGTTAATGGATTTAAGGATTGTTGATATCAAAACGATCCTCGTCTCGCGGTGATCCTTTCTCTCTTGATGAGTCTGATGAAAAGAACAACGGATTAGCCTCGAAAAGTGAGAGCTTCTTCTCCTTTTTTTTTCAAAACCTACGCCCCTTTTTCCTCTCCTGCGTCCCTCTCTCTTTTTTTTGTCAAAACAACTAGGTTAAAATTAGGATTAGTTTTCCTTTTATAATCCCAATTATCTAATTATTTTCTTTAAAAAGAAAAATCCTTGTTTATCCCTTTTTTTCTTTTTCTTAAATCTTCTAATTACATAACATAATATTCTGATTTTTGCTAAAAGACCGAATTGCCTTTTTTCAAAAATCGGGATATTACAACAGAAAAGATTTCCTAAACCATATTAAAGGGCCCATACAAAGGTAGAACTAAGACAAGTTATAATCATACAAATCAGACTACTAAAGCTACGTTCTAAACACATTCATTTCTTGCAAAACATAAGCAAGTAAAAGACAATAAGTAAACACACAAGCAGAGAACATATTGATTTGTAATGGTGACTTAAACTATGCTACGAGTCCGTCCGCTAAAATTGACATTCGGCGAGTCGTGGAAACTGTGGTGGTCAGCAGGGCATGAAGCATCTGATGAATCTGGTGTTTGTTTGGGGCAGCAGCAGAGTTGATCAGTCTGCTGAAGCTGTGTCTGCTGGGTACAGGGCATCAGTAGAGTGAAGTCTACTAGTTCACAGCAGACTTAAGGAACACGCCTGCATGGTTTCCTAATTCGGTGAAGTTACTTTTGGGGTATTTCAGTCATTTACTGAGTTGACTGATTAGTCGGTTAGTGTTGGATTCCCAAGGCTATAAATACAGTTTGTAATACATGTAATTGTAGTGATAATAAAATATCCTCGTTTGTCCGTGGAGTAGCCGGCACATTGCCGGAAACCACGTTAAATCTGTGTTCTTCTTGTTTCTGTGTTTGTTTGCTTGTTTATCTTTTATCTTTACTCACAATCACCATAACTTCTTGTTAAGTTTGTATGAAATTTCCAAATTAATTTAGGTAAAAAGAACATGATTTTGATGTAGATCTACACTAAATAATAAATGCACATAAAAATTAAATAATGACTTGCATCATATCCGAGAAATTTTTTGTATGTTTATTACTTAAAACCAGTTACTTCATATATTATTTTCAAGGCATTTACTTCATTCACCGGTTCTATCGGAACCCACCGGGTCATCGGTTGAATCTCTAGTTTTACTATGTTTCGCCCGCTCACTTCCATAAATGGGTTGGCTTGAACATGGCAGGTTTCATTACCGGGTCACAGGGTTTGACGGTGAACCATCGGGCCGGGCCGAGTTTGATAATTATACTATAAACAATTCAATTCTTGAATTATATTGCTTTCATCTCCGGGCCACTGGTTTTAACGGTTCAACCACTGGTCTGGTCTGCTTCAGAAAATTATGGATCCGGGTTATACATCACAAGTCCATAAATTGGGAGCATGGCCCATGACCTAACTTTGTATACATCTTTTTTTACTTATAGATATTCTCAAAAATACATTTCCCTTTTAAGTTTAAACTGTTTATAAATGAGTTCGGGTAAAGGAGAGTTTAATAATTTTAGTGATGAGATTTTTGCCACTCACAATTGCTTGTAATTTTTTTTTTTGATTTTGTTACTATTCCATCCAAATGTTGTCACATTTTGTGACGAATTTATTTGGAAAAAAATTGAGGTGGACAACTATTCCAATTAGCAAAGAATTAGCCTTGATAAATTTTGTGACTAATCCATTTTATCACATATTTGTCAAAAAAAGGTGTTGAGTGTGGCGTGAATGTTTGTGACAAAATAGTCACCTAATTCTTGTCACACACATAATTGGTCACAAAAGGGACGAAAGTTCTAGTACAATATTTTTTTTTGTGATTCGTCACTAAACCATTGCAACTTTGTCACAAATCACCAATGAAATATTTTCACAACTTTTTCGTCATCAAATTCTCGTCACTAATTAGTGGGTAAATAGACGTGGGCCAAATTTTCCGATAGTGATGAATTAGCTGCGATAAATTTTGCGACGGAGATACTTTATCGTAGATTTGTCACAAAATGCGGCGCCGAAATTTTGCGACACAATGGGGGCAAAAAGTTTGCTACGAACATTTTTTTGTCACATTGTCATCATGATTTGTGGTAAAAATATATTTTTGTATTTTGTCACAAAATAGTAGCACATATATTGCAATTTGTGACAAAATATATATATTCATAAGAAAATAGATATGGACAACTATTCCAATTAGCAAAGAAATAGCTATGATAATTTCACAACTAATCTAGTTTATCAAATATTTGTCACAAAAAGGTATTGAGTGTGGCATGAATGTTTGTCACAAAATAGTCACCAAATTCTTGTCACACGCATATTTTGTCACAAAGGGGACGCAAGTTCTAGCACATTTTTTTTTGTGATTTGTCACTAAACCATTGAAACTTTGTCACAAATTAGCAATGAAATATTTTCACAACTAGGGCTGGCCCACCCATTAGGCAGGCCAGGCGACCGCTTTTGGCCCACCATCATGACGGGCTCCCAATGTCATATTTTACTTAAAAATAATCGGGTACGCCAAATCCCAACCAGTCGAACATAAAAAAAATTACTGAATTGCTTTGTATAATGTGTGATATTTGAAAAAAAAAATAAAGGCCAAATGTCACAATAGAACACGTGTAATTCAATTGGAAAATAAAAATATATATAAAAAGAGTAAAAGATGCGGTGCATTACAAGTGGAAAAAAATATTAGATTTGTGATTTTTTTTATTATATTATATGTACAGAAACCGGTATCGCCTGAACAACCAAGCGGTGTCACTTAACCAACCAACCGGTCGCGCCTAATCGACTAACCAATAAATGACTCGTCCAACCAATCTGCCTTAGGCCCCCTTTAGCATAGGGCCGGCTATGTTCACAACTTTTTCGAAATCAAATTCTCGTCACTAATTATTGGGTAAATAGACTTGGCCAAATTTTCCGATGTGACGAATTAGCTGCGATAAATTTTGCGACGAAGATACTTTATCGTAGATTTGTCACAAAATATAGCGCCGAAATTTGGCACGAATGTTTGCGACAACATGGTGACAAAAAGTTTGCGACGTACATTTTTTGTCGCATTGTCATCATGATTTTTGGTGAAAATATTTTTTTTGTATTTTGACACAAATAGTAGCAAATATGTCGCAAATAGCAATGAAATTTTTTTGTCACAAATGCGTGAAATTCTAGTAGTGAATATTATCAACCGTTTGAAACACAAGGAAATCATCAGAAGAAGCTACATTAACTATATCTTCCTTCTTCTCATCGTCTTTCTTGTCAATGTTTTCCTTTTTCTCCCGTTTCAATTTAAAGCAAAATTTCTTGATATGTCCCTTCTTGCCACAATGATTGCATTCAAGATTTTTGTATTTGCCCTTGGATTTACTTCTACTTCGACCTCTATCTTTAGAAGCTCTACTTTGACTTCTCCCCCGTGACTCAATAACCAAGACATCCGACTGTGAGGAAACACCATGTGCCTTCCTCCTTGTCTCTTCTTCCAACACAATAGTCTTTGCAAGATCAATGGTCATAGCACCATCTAGGGTAGAATTAGATATAGAACTTCGAAAATTTTCCCACGATTCTGGTAAAGAGCCAAGAAGCATCCATCCCTGCACTTCATCAAACTTAATACCCATAGCATTAAGTTGGTTCATAATACCTAAGAAAGTATTCAAATGATCAGCCATAGGAGTTCCATCATGATATCTCAAATTCATCAATTTATACATCAAAAGCATCTTATTGTTTTCAGTTTTCCGGGCATACAAGTCTTCAAGCTTTTTCCACAAAGACCTAGCATGTTTCTCCTCACTAATGTGATTTAAAACATTATAATCAACCCATTGTCTAATATAACCATAAACTTTCCTATGCAACAAATTCCACTATTCATCTGTTTTATCTTCAGGTTTTTCAGCACTGAAGACCGGCAAGAAATAATTTTTCACATACAAAAGATCCTCCATTTTATTTTTCCATATGGCATAATTAGACCCATTCAAAGTGATCATTCTATTCAAGTTGGCTTCCAATTCACCAATAAAAAAAAAGATCACCAAAAACACTTCAAAACAAAATCAACTAACCGGGCTCTGATACCATTTGTTGGGAAAACAAACAACCGCAATAACACATGTATCACAAATACCCACAAAGTCTTCCCAATGACACGCAACGGAATTAAACGAGGCAGACCCAAGGAAGATAAATCACAAATAAAGCAAAAAAAAAAAACACAAACAAACAACACCACAATTTTAACATGGAAAACCTCTCTCGATGTGAGAGAGTAAAAACCACGAGGCCGAGGCCCATAAAAACTCCACTAATAAGCAAAAGATGATCCAAAGTGTTTCAAACACATCAACTAACTCAACTACACCAAAGCATCAACTAAGAATGCAAAATACAATAGTTGTTGAAAAATATCACCCAAAAACGCACCAGTCGGTCACGGACGATTTCCAGAAAATTGAACCGTTGAGACGCAAATTTCACCGTTCAGATTGAAGAAGAAATAGAGATGAACAAGCCCTCAAAATTTCGTTTCGATCATTGCCGAAAGAGACTTCTGCAACATCAAAGAAACTGCGAATCTTCTCCCTTTTTTGCCTCTTTTTATTGTGAAGATTAAGGAAAAATTAACGTAATTTGTTCCCGTAAATACTACTTGACATATTATTATTTTTCCAATTATTTAGTGGGATTTGGCTCCACAAAGGAGTGATCCACCCAACACTAGAACATTCTGCAAGATGGAACATTCTCCCACTGGCCATGGACCCTGGTACCACCGAACCTGCATCACCACAACGGAAGGTTCAACCCCGGTGCCTCTCGTTACGGTATATAGGTGAAGGGAATGCCGAGTGCGCCGGCCGATACACTCGCTAATGGTATGAAGACGCAACGACCCTGCGACGGTATGAAGTCACTAGCCTGCTGAGTAATCTAGTGAAGTGTAATGTAGAAAGCGGTTATTCAGTTATAGTTTGTTGTAACCGCTTCTAACTTACTTCTAACCGGTTCATGAGGTGTATGAAGTAATAAATACCCCATGATCATCTACATTGTAATACAACTTGTAATTTTCAGTTCATCAATAATAATTCCGCATTCTGTTTCATGTTTGTAATTCTACAAACTTCATCATGGTATCGGAGCAGAAATTTGAGAATTTCTGAATGTTTTCCTGTGTTTTTTCTTGAGCTTTTTGAAGAATATTGAGAGTGTTCTTGATCTTTTCTGCGTTTTCCAGTTTCTTGAGAGTAGACTGTGAGCGTTTCCTTCCCTTTTGATAATTTCTTGATCATTTTTCCTTGATATATCATTGCTTTGATAAGAATCTGTAGTTCTTGATAGCCATGGCAGCTAAGAACAAGAAATAAGTCCCTACAGTCCATTCTATGTCCATCCCAATGAGAATCCATCTTTGGTACTTGTTCAGCCATTGATGAATGGCAAAAATTATAATCCATGGAAGATATCTATGGAGATGGTGTTAATCACCAAGAATAAGATTGGCTTCATAGACGGCACAATCAAAAAGCCCAAATGGAGACAGTGTGATACAATGGTAAGATCATGGATTTTGAATTCTGTGGAGAACACCAAAGGTGCACGAGTTCGATGTATTTCAAGAGTGCACATGCAGTTTGGAAGAATCTTGCTTTGCAAGATTTCTAATATCGATGCCTTAAGACTTTCAGATCTTCTTGAAGAGATGCATCTACTAAAACAAGGTAATGATTCTGTCAATCAATATTTCACAAAATTGATGGTTCTGTGGGAAGAAATCAAGACTATCAGGCCTGTGTCAGTTTGTTCTTATGATCCTCAATGTCACTGCAATGCATTCAGCACACTAATGGATCATATGAAGGCTGAACATATTATGAAATTCCTCAAAGGTTTAAGGGATGAGTTTGAACCAATGGTTTCATAGGAAATACGGATGGTGCCTTTTCCAGAAATTCATGATGTCTTTTCTTTGGCAATCAAATTTGAGAGCCAGAAGTCATGTATGGATAACAAGTCCAAGAAACAAGATTCTATGATTCTCTTGTCACAAAAGAATGGACAAGGACAAAATCCAACAGTCAGCAGACCAAATTCTGTCACTGCTGCACATGTCAAACTTAGAAATCCCAAGAAGATGCAGTGTAGTTTCTATGGATTTAATGGTCACACTAAAGAGACTTGTTACAAGAAACATGGCTATCCTCCTGGTTTGAAGTCGAAAAAGGCTAATTTGGTAGAGAAAGAACAGTCAGCGGAAGAAGATCAGGCCCAAAATAGATCTGCTGGACCAGGGTTTCCAAATCTTACTGCACAGCAACTTGACAAGTTGATGGCTCTGCTGAGTTCTGATCCTCTTAGACATGCAGGATTTTCCATTGGACAACCTGTTAAGATTTTTACACACTACTCCCCTGCAACAGGAACATGTGATCTAAATTTAGTAAGATCTATACTATAGATCTTGGACTCTGGTGCCACAGATCACATTATAGGATCATTAGATCTGTTAAGTAATCCAAAACCTTCATCTGGTATAAAAAAAGGGATTACCTAATGGAAATAATGTTTATGTCACACATATAGGACAAGTAAGGGTCAACCCTCAACTGGTCCTACATGATGTGTTTTGCATTCATGGTTTTAAGTATAACCTTTTATCTTTGTCTGCCTTTATCAACCATACAAAAGGTGTAGCTGTCTTTTCTGTGAACAAGTGTGTTTTGCAGGACAAGAACAAGAAAGTGATTGGTTCAGCTGAGTTACACAGAAGACTCTATGCCATAGATTAACCAATAAGGCTTTCTGTTTCCAATGTTGTAGAAAATCACACCTTATCTGATTGATTAGATGATGCTCTTTTATGGCATTACAGACTATGACACTTTCCAGATAAGAGACTGCAAGTTATTAGTTCACAGTATCCTGATGTCAAATTTTGCAGTCATGACCTTTGTTAAGTTTGCCCTATGGCAAAATTAAAGAAAAAACCATTTCCATTAAGTACAACTGCTGTAAATGCTGGTTTTGGTCTTGTTCATATGGATATTTGGGGTCCTTTAAAACAACATACTGTGAATGGACAACAATATTTTCTTACTATTGTAGATGATTTTTCTAGGTTTACTTGGGTTTTTTTTTATGAGGCACAAATCTGAAGCTTCTGACCTTGTTCAATCTTTTGTTAAATTTGTTTCTACACAATTTCACAAAATCGTCAAAGTTATCAAATCTGATAATGGAGCTCAGTTCTAGCTCACTAATTTTTATGCTCAGCAGGGCATCATACATCAGACATCATGTGTCAGCATACCTGAACAGAATGGTATTGTTGAAAGGAAACATCAGCATCTACTGAATGTTGCCAGGGGACTGGCGTTCCAGAGTAATTTACCTATTGAATCTTAGGGTTTCTGTCTTTTACATGATGTAAAATTAATTAATTATACACCTACATCACCGCTGAAAGAAAGAACTCCACATGAAGTGCTTTATGGCGGTAAACCAGACTATTCCGTGTTTAAGGTTTTTGGTTGCTTAATTTTTTCTTGCACACTTCAGCAGTACAGTACAAAAATTGACTCAAGATATAGGACTGGTGTCTACCTTGGGAATTCCAATACATCCAAGGATGCTATTCTTTTAGTCATTACCAACAAAGATATCTTTGTTGCTAGAAATACTCAATTTCATGATACTTATTTTCCTCTGTTTCAACAGGTATTAGGAAGGGCTAGATACATTGCTGACATGCTAGTTCCTTAGTAATAGACAGCTTTGATGATCAGCTAAATGAGTTAGAAGACCACCCGGACACGAGTCGGTCACCGTGAGGCATCTAATGAAGAGCATGCACCAGTTAATCAAGTACCAGAACCCACATAATTAAAAAGGTCCACAAGAACAAGGAAATCACCAACCTCTTATCAAAGAGGTGCTCATACTGTTCAGCAGCCCCACAACTGCTGAGTGAGGTCATGATCCTAGACAATATCTCAGTAGACTATGTCAGATTCTTCAATATTATTGATGCCATTAAAGAGCCTAAGATTTACAATCAAGTTATCAAGCATGATGAGTGGAATGAAGCATTGCAAAAAGAGGTTGAAGCTCTACAAAAGACCCATACATAGGAGATAGTTGATCTGCCCCCAAGCAAGAAACCCATTGGGTGCAAGTGGGTATACAGAATCAAATACAACCCCGATGGCTCAGTAGATAGATACAAAGCTAGAATAGTAGCAAAAGGCTACACTCAAACATATGTCATTGACTATCAAGAAACCTTTTCTCTTGTTGTCAAGATTATTACAATCAGAACTTTACTTGCAGCAGCAGCAGCTAATAATTGGCATCTACATCAGATGGATGTCAACACAGCCTTTTACATGGAGATTTGCATGAAGAAATATATATGCAGTTGCCACCAGGTTGTGCAGCAACTAAACGAAATCAAGTTTGCCGATTAACCAAATCATTGTAAGCCAGTAGTCAATGTAACTACAAGTTAACTGAGTTTTTGGGCTCAATGATTCATTCAATCTAAGAATGACCACAGTCTATTCACAAAAGGTTCAGGACAGTCCTTTATTGCTTTGCTGGTCTATGTAGATGACATCATATCTGCAAACCCCAGTGAACAGTTAATTCAGCAGGTAAAAGATGCCCTACATCAGCAATTCACTATCAAGGATCTTGGAAAATTGAGATATTTCCCATGCATTGAAGTTTCTAGAACTCCCGCTGGCATGTCGATTTCTCAAAGAAAATACACTCTTAATTTCCTAGAAGAATATGAATTTTTTGGAGCAAAACCTGCCAAGACACCTATGGAGTCCATGCAAACTTTACAGCATGGTGATTCACCACTTTTGAAAGATAATACTGCTTACCGATCATTAGTGGGCAAACTTATCTACCTTACTTCTACCAGACTAGAAATTGCCTTTGCAGTTCAACAGCTGAATCAATTTCTAGACACTCCTACTGAAAATCATATGAAGGTAGCACACAGACTGCTGAGGTATTTGAAAGCCAACCCTGGTCAAGGAATTTGTTCCCAGCAAACAATGATCTTGTACTCAAAGGATTAACAGACAGTGATTAGCCTCTAAAACAAGAAAATCAATATCATGCTACATGATGTTCCTAAGAGATGCACCAATCTCTTAAAATTCAAAGAAACAAACTACTATAGCAAGAAGTTCTTCAGAGGCTGAATATAGGGCTATGGCAAATGCAGTTTGTGAAATTCAATGGCTCATTTACATTCTTCAAGATCTAAAAATTCCAATTCATCTACCTACTATCTTATTTTGTGATAATGCTAGTGCCTTGCACATTGCCCATAATCTTGTTTTCCATGAAAGAACCAAACATATAGAGATTGACTGTCATGTTGTAAGAGACAAAGTAAAGTCTGGACTTGTCAAACTGCTTCCAATCAACACAAAAGGACAAATAGCAGACATTCTCACCAAAGCCTTGGATGCACCTATTTTCTCTTATTTGCTAGTCAAACTGGGAATTTCAAAGATATTTCAGAGTTCAAGTAGCTGAAGGGAATGCTGAGTGCAAGATGTTCATGTACAATTCTCATCTTGAGGGGGTGTTACAGTATAGAGGCTGAAGGGAATGTTGTGTGTAGTCAGCTAATACACTCTGCTGATGGTATGAAGACACAACAGCCTGTTGGTAGTATGAAGTCACAGCAGCCTGTTGAGTAATCTAGTGAAGTGTAATGTAGAAAACGGTCATTCAGTTATAGTTTGTTGTAACCGCTTGTAGCTTACTTCTAACTGATTCATGAGGTGTATGAAGTTATAAATACCCTATGATCGCCTACAATGTAATACAACTTGTAATTTTCGCTTCATCAATAATAATTCCGCACACTTGTTTCATGTTTGTAATTCTACAAACTTCATCAGCCTCCGGGTTGGTACAATCCACAACTGGAACTTTTCAGTAGGTTTTCAAGACAACATCACCATGGATCTTCAACTTTTATCAAGATTTATTCCAGATACAACTTATCTAACACTAGATCTATGAAGGAAATGAAATACTTGAGTACAATTAATTAATTAATTACATCACTAAAAGAAGATCCTATACATCAAATCTAAGGGCAAATATACCAATCCATAAATTAAACATCATATGGGTCCAAACACAACAAGATTCAAAATCTAAACTAAGAATTCATAGAGATAACAGCTTTACATCTAAACGTAAAGCTAATCTCACTCTTGGATTTTATTTAACCCAAAATCTAATCCAAAAATTCGTTTATAACAACATGTCTCAGATACCACATATTGAAAATGATCTGCATTGTTCATAGACCCAAAAACGAGTCTGACCTCTTTCTCGAGATAGAAGCTTAGGTAAAAAATGTTAGAAGGTTCGGTGAGCACAAAAAACCTTTGGTAATTAACACGGAATCTTTCATGATTCAAAAAACGTCAAAAACAGATAGCATATTTTAGATCATCTCAATTTCATAAAAATTCGAATTGCAGTGGAAACACAATGATGAAACACTTAATATACAAATTTTGGAACTCATTTTACTAAATAAAACAAAGGGGGTTTGTATAGATTATACCATTAGTTGAGGAAGATGATGTTGAAGATGTAGAGAGAGTGAAATCCAACATCTTCTGTATTGATCTTCACTACACTTGGTGGTGAATCCATATCCAAAGCCACTCCAAGAAACCAAGATGATTCACCCAAGAAAATACCCAATATTTCTATGAATATTCTAAGTATTTAGGAGAACCATGAACCCTAGAAAAGCTCTTGAAAGTAACGCCCCAAATCTTGTAATGTGGATTAGGTTTTCATCTCATGAATGCTTCCTTAAATAGAGTAGATTATGGCACTAGGTAATATGCAATTTTACCAAAAATGGTTTAGTGATGTCTTGGGCTTAAAAACTCCTTAAGACATTCATACTGCTTTTAGGAAATAATAAAACCGCCTAATCATATTAAGTTAGGCCCAATAAAATAGTCTTTCATTTAGGGGGCTTCTAGCGGCACTACACTGTTTACTATCGCGCGACACCCTTTTTTATTTTTATTTTTTTTACTTCCAGCACCACACATGTATTCTTTTTTTTTTTAACTTCCGGCACCACACTATGAACGTCGATGCCACCGACGTTCCTTTTAAAAAATAACGTTAGTGGATGTGACGTTACTCACTAGTGACACTTTTATAACTATAACGTCAATGACACTGACTTTATTTTTCAAAAGTAACGTCAGTGCTACTAACGTTATTTTCATGAAAAATAATCACGGTGCCCAAAATAATTTTTTTAAGTGCTTGAAGTAAAAGAGTGCCGCTAGTAAAAAGTGTGGTGTCAATAGAAGCCGGCCATTTAATCTAATTAAATGACAAGACCAATCTTATTTCTATTTAATTTATTACTCAGTCACTTTTGAAGTCATATTAAACCAAATGAATCTTATTCAATTAATTAATTTATTATTTATCATATAAATAATCCTTGACTTTTTTAATGTCATGTAGAAAAACAATTTTCTACATACATTCTAAAATACTTAGTCGTTAGGAAAACTAGTTTTTCCATTTATTCGAGAATTGCTTACAAATGTGAATTACACGAGATAAGTCGGAGACCATTGACCTATATCCAGAAGCTCCAATGATCTGAGTGACCAATCAAATTTTTTTGTCTAATCACTCGTATCATTAGTCTCGGTGTTGTATCACCAAAGACCCGAGATTGCACTCTTCTGGAATATAGAACATATTTACTCCACTTACTCATAGTATTTGCCGAGTGCCCACTGATATACCCATTACTTATGGGTAATGTAATATTCCGATTTTCGGGAAAGGGCGGACGTGTCATTTTGTGAAAACGAAATATTAGATTCATTCTATTTTATGGAATAAAGAAAAAATAATTTTATATATATATATATATATATATATATATATATATATATATATATATATATATATATATATATATATATATAAAAGTTAAGGACCGAATTGCAATTAAAAGTTATAGAAGGGTTAGTGGAGAGAATAGTGGGGAGAGGTTTTATTTGGAAAATAAACCTCCCACTATTAGAGTAACTTGTCAGAATTTTGAAAAGAGTCTTTCCTGCAAGTTTGAGAGCAATAGTGAGAGACAAAGCTGCTTCCTCAAAGTTCTAAGTGGTTTCTTGGTGGTTTTCATATTCAAGTAGGACACCGGAATTGTGAGGAAACGAGGAACGTTTAGATACAAAGTTCATCAAGTTCCTTCAATGTATGAATTTCAGACTAAGGGCTGCTTTGATCAAGTTTGGTGTCTTCTTGGCTTAATTCGTAGTTCTGAGTAGTTAGAAACCTTGATCCTAACTAGTTCTTGAATTGGTTATGGATCAAATAGGTTTTGTGTTGGTCTTTGAGAAGTTGCTACAAACTTTGGAAGTTTTGCTTGGAGTTGTGCTTTGATCAAGTAAGGAAATCTTCTCTATTATGTTAATTATGGTTTGGTGAAGTTAGGGCTTTGTTTTGGGAGTGATTTGATGTTAAACTCAAGCCAAAATGTAATTATGCCAGTGCTTGGTGCTATGTGATGTTAAAGTAGTGATTTTCTGCTGTTATGATGCTTAGATTGATGTTAAACTTGGTTGGCTTTGTGTAGAAATCGGGAGAGTGCAGAAAATTGTGTTTAGTGCAGTTTTGTTGCCTTTGGTGCTCCCCTGCTCTTTTGGCGCCCCCTGACCTGTTCAGAGAGTTCAGTGAACTCTCTGATACAGTTTTGGATCACCTCGAAGCCTATGGCGCCCCCTAACCTAAACAGAGAGTTCAATGAACTTTCTGATGCACTTTGGCGTAAGCCAAAAGTGTTGGCACCCCCCAACACTGTCTATATGTTGGTTTGAGTGTTTTAAGCTACGAGATGAGTTTTAAATGTTACCTCTTGACCAAGTAACACTAAATGAACATGAACAAGCCTTGATTAAGCTTCTGATGCGTTTAGTTCCGGCATTGGATGTACTCTTCCATAGAGTTGAAGTTCGGGACCGTTGGAAGGGTATGAATGGCTTGTGCTTTGATAAATTAGTATTCATCAATGTCTGTACATGCCTAAGGTGTTGTGTCTAGAGTCTAAGTGAGGGCGTTGAGTTGTTAAGTGAGCTCCTATCTTGAAAACACTTAGGTGTCTAGTTACCGATTAATAATTTACATAAGTGTGTTGTAAAAGACTAAACATCGTAACACTCTTGGTAAGGCACTTGTCTATATCACAATGTGTGGGCGGTCAGATAAAGTGAATAACTCTGCTGGCCTATAAACGGCTAAATGGTAGGGGGACTTCGCCGAACATGTACACTATCAGGTCTTAACCCGTGGCTATTGGTGTGATCCATTGATAGGTTGCAAACGATACCTCGGGGTGGGTAGCACCATGTGTAGTGCCCTTGAGTGCCGGTGTAAAAAACTTGAGTTACGTTAGAAACGTTTATTCACAACATGTTGATGAGCATGAAGTGAACCCTAGAATTGAGTCGGTCAAATAAAGAAAACTTAATAACTATGTAAATCCTTCTTTGTGAAATTAATGAAATAGCTTCTGTTTCTTGCTAAGTACCTTTGTACTTGCCTCAAATGCATTTTTGTTGTGTTTGGGGTTGAGAAGATGAACAGGTTGAACAGGAGTTCGATGAGGACTTTGAAGATGATGTTTGATGCTCTTGTCATGCTATGCTTTTATCATGCTTTGTTATTACTAGACTATGTTGTTTCCTTCAAGACTTATGTTGTAATTTCATTTCAAGACATGTTGTATTTTTTTGAATTTCTTGTAAGATACTAGTTGTATTTCTTTTTTTAGACATCATACTGTTGTAAGGTTTATGTATCATTGTTGCAAGATATTTCTATATTTAGTAAGGTTGTGTTTCTATTCTTATCTTGTATTCAAAAATATATATACTCGAGTCTTTTAGCTTCTGTTTGTGCTAAACTCGATACGACGTAGTAAAGGCTTACGTATAATATTGAATTTATTCAATATTATACATGCCGAACGTTCTATTTCTGGATAAGGACTCGGTGTCCGGGAATAGGGCGTTACAGTTGGTATCAGAGAGAAGCGTCCTTTAGGCTTCCTTTCTTGAGATAAGTTTCTTTAGATCACCTAGTAACCTTCTGATCTTCTTGATCTATCAGAATGGTGACAACGAGAAGAAGTGTTCATGGGACTGAGAGTTCTGGCGTTAGACGAGAAACAGGCAGAAGGAGGAGAGGGTTCACGGGGCAGAGAGTTTCAGGGTTAGACGAGAAACAAGCAGTCCTACACCAGTGGTAGGAAGTTGGGTGGTGAGACCTAATGTTCCACCACAACAGAATCACACACCGTGGGCTCAACAGGAGCAACCTCCATAGTGGCATGTGGGAGGATCAGTTCCAGTTTCCATAGTAAGCGATGTTCCAGCAGGCCTTGTACCACCAGTGAGTGAAGTTTATCCTCCACCACCGCCCGTAATCTATCCTCCAACTACAGCCTACGCTCCACAACAACATACCTTCTATTCTCCACCCGCAAGTCAACCACCTCAACCTACAATCCCTCCATCACCACAGTTTGATCATCACTATGGTTTTGGATACCCACCCATATCACGCCTCACCACACTATCAAAGGTACCACCCTTATCAACAAGCACCACCCGTGACACAACCTCAGCAACCCTAATAGCCTTATCCACCACCTTATCCACCCCAAGCACCATAAGAACCCCCAAGTTATCCACCAGTGTATCCACCAGCTTATCCACCAGTTTACCCACCTGTTTACCCTCCAGTTATACCACCTGTGGTTGAGCCAGCACAACCAGTTGATTGGTACACCAGGCTGAAGAGGAACCGTATGCAAGACTTCTATGGGAATATGGAACCAACCAGGGCAGAGATGTGGTTGAGAAGCTTTGAGAAGGCATGTAGAAACGTGAATGTGCCTGAAACAGAGATGGCTCGATTAGTTTGTGGATTTTTTGTTGTATACAATCGAGAGTTGGTTTGATGCCATAGAAAGCAGCCGAGGTAAATTTACGGATTGGAGAGAATTTAAGGAACTTTTCTACAATGAGTACTTCCTACCAGCAGTTCAAACCAATCAAGCAAGTCAGTTTTTGTGGCATAGTCAATGTTTACACACAGCAGTGTCTCAATACACTAACCGTTTCAATAAGTTGGGAAGGTTTTATCCTGAAATCATGAAAGTGGAGGAGAAGAAAATGGCCCTCTATAAGAACAGTTTATCTTATGAGATCCAAGCAGGTATGATGGGAGCTTCGCCGAGGAATATGGCGGAACTGTTGAACAAAACCATAGAAGTGGAAACTTTTAAGAACAAGCCTTCAGTGATAGTTGGTGCAAAGAGAATGTTTAGGATGAGTCAAGGAAGTATTCGGGAAGCACCTCACCAAAATATGAAGAAGACATTGTGTCCTTGTCAGCAACATCCTCAGCAAGTGCACCCCTTTGTCAGAATTGAAAGAGGCATCATTCGGGTGAGTGCAAGGCTAGCACGGGCAGCTGTTACTACTGTGAAGATCCTGGACACTTTGCAAGGAACTGTCCAACCAAAAGAGGTAAAGAAAATCAAATTCAAGCAAGCAGAAAATGAAGTTCAAGCTGACCGGTTCGAGTTTTTGCTATGGAGTCAGAGGTTGCGGAGCCAGATGACAATGTTATCCCATGTACTTTTAATTTGTTCATTCTATGTTATTAAATTACTATTATAGCACGTTAAATCATGTTATAGTTGTATTTAAATAAGTGAATTTACATTTTTAGGTACGGTAATAATAGACAATCTAGCAGTTAAGGCTTTGCTTGATACCGGGGCGTCTTGCACTTTTGTGTCTTCTAAGGTTTCTAAGAAACTAAACTTACCTATGGAAGCTTTAATGAATACATTGGAAATAACTACACCATTAAGAGGAGTTACTAAAGTGAGGAAGATGATACCTCAAGAAGACATTCGTGTAGGATCTTATCGTTGTAAAAGTGACCTTACAGTGTTGGACTTTACGGACTTTGACGTGATCTTGAGAATAGATTGGTTGTCCAAGAACTATGTACACTTGGACTGTAGGGAAAAGAGAGTAACATTTAAGGTGCCAGGAAAATCTTCTAAGACCTTCCAAGGTAACGTGTACAAGCCAAGTAAGAAGCGTCATCCGATAATCTGAGCGGTTAAGGCTATAAGAGCATGTCAAAAAGGTTGTGAAGGCTACTTGTTGTATGCAATGGATGTAAAGAAAGTTAAGCCTAAGTTGGAAGAAACCCCTATATCAAGAGAATACCCCAAGGTACTTTCGGACGAGTTTGAAATCAAGTTAGTACCGGGAGCAGCACCAGTAGCAAAATCACCATAAAGGATGCCACCGGCTGAATTAAAGGAATTGAAAGCTCAATTAAATAATATGTTGGAAAGGAACATAATTCAGCCAAGTACTTCACCGCGGGGAGCCCCTGTGTTGTTCGTAAAGAAGAAGGACGGTAGCACGAGGATGTGTATAGATTATAGAGCCTTGAACAACCTCACCATCAAGAACAAGTATCCAGTACCAAGGATTGATGACTTGTTTAATTAGTTGCAAGGAAAGAGAGTGTTTTCTAAGATTGATCTTAGGTCCGATTATCATCTGTTGAAGATTAAGGTGGCAGACATACCTAAGACAGCTTTTAGTACAAGGTATGGACATTATGAGTTCTTGGTTATGCCTTTTGGACTCACTAATGCTCCTTCAACATTCATGGATTTGATGCAACATGTTTTCATGCCTTATTTGGACAAATTTATGATAGTATTCATAGATGATATCCTTATCTACTCAAAGGATGAGAAGAGCATGAAGAACACTTAAAAACTGTGTTAAAGACTTTCAAAGAAAAACAGTTGTTTGCTAAGTTTTTGAAATGTGAGTTTTGGTTGAAGCAAGTCAGTTTTATGGGGCATTTGATATCTGGGGATGGTATACAAGTAGACCCCACAAAGATAGAAAAGGTTCGAAATGGCCAAGACTACCACCCCGCTTCGAGAGGTAAGAAGTTTTTTGGGGTTAGGTCGGTTACTACGAAAGTTTGGGCAAAACTTTTCCAAGATAGCCACACCACTCACCAAACTCGCTCAAAAGAATGTGAAGTTTGAATGGACTAGTGAGTGTGAGACGCTTTTCGGACTTTGAAGGATAGATTGACTACGGCACCGAGTTTAGCGAGTTCCGGAGATCTTCGATAATTATGATGTCTACGCCGATTCCTCTGGACAAGGCTTAGGTTGTGTGTTGATGCAAGGAGACAAGGTAATAACTTATGCATCCAGACAGTTAAAACTACATGAGAAGAATTATCCAACACATGACTTAGAGTTGGCAGCGGTAGTGTCCACTTTAAAGACGTGGACGCATTATCTGTATAGAGTCAAGGCTAGGATCTTTACAGACCATAAGTTTTGAAGTACATCTTTACTCAAGAGAATCTGAATATAAGACAGAGGAGATGGTTAGAGTTTGTGAAGGACTATGACTTGGATATTCAGTACCATCCGGGTAAAGCGAATGTGGTTGCAGATGCTTTGAGTAGAAAGCCGGTGTATGCAATTTCAAGGGTTCAGGATGTGGCAGAGCGATTAGATGAGCTGAAAATCTGGGTTTTTGATCAGATTGGAGACCCGACGGTTTGTGGCACCTTTGTTGGCTAGGTCAGAGTTGATGGATGATATTGTTGGATTGATATTACGCAGACAAACTCTAAAGGGGCGGTGAATAGAGTGTGGGTAAAAATTGCCTTTTAAAAATTTAGCACTTAAAACATAAGTTGCAGGCACTGTATTATGATTAAATCAGAGTATATCAAATTATTAATCACACTTAGATATAATTTGGAAGCTAAATTATTTCTTAGTTATAGTGATTAATTATATAACCTAAGATCAGTTTTATCACGATTTGATTGATACTATTTAGGCACAGATTATACTCAAATAGCAGCATGCAGAAAGATTATTAATAACAAGATCACTGAGTGACTTGCAGGTTGATATAAAACAATTTTATATTTATAGTGACGATTTAACGAAAGCTGTCACTAAAGGTTCAGACAGACAAAATTTGCAGATCAACAAAGCATATTCAAATTAGTACAAGTTTAGCAAATGAATACTAATATAGCAGGTCTATTTAATACACAGCAAACTCAAATAAGTACAGCAGCTTACGATGAAAATCCGGTTAAGATTTTGGATAGGAAGGAGAAGATGATCAAGAGACGGATGATCCCTTCGGTGTTGGTACAATGGAGTAATCACTCACCAAACGAAGCGACTTGGGAAGTGGAAGATGATATGATCACTGATTTTCTAGACTTTTTGGTTTTACCAGGTATGTTCAAGTTTCGAGGACGAAACTCCTCCTAAGGGGGAAGGAATGTAACATTCCGATTTTCAAGAAAGGTCAAACGTGTCATTTTGCGAAAACGAAATATAGATTCATTCTATTTTATGGAATAAAGAAAACATATATATATATATATATATATATATATATATATATATATATATATATATATATATATATATATATATAAAGTTAAGGACCGAATTGCAATTAAAAGTTATAGAATGGTTAGTGGATAGAATAGCGGGGAGAGGTTTTATTTGGAAAATAAACCTCCCACTATTAGAGTAACTTGTCAGAATTTTGAAAAGAGTCTTTCCTGCAAGTTTGAGAGCAATAGTGAGAGACAAAGCTTCTTCTTCAAAGTTCTCAGTGGTTTCTTGGTGGTTTTCAGATTCATGTAGGACTCCGGAATCGTGAGGAAATGAGGATCATTTTGATACAAAGTTCATTAAGTTCCTTCAAGGTATGAATTTCGGACTAAGGGCTGCTTTGATCACGTTTGGTGTCTTCTTGGCTTATTTCGTAGTTATGTTCTTGAATTGGTTGTGGATCAAATAGGTTTTGTGTTTGTCTTTGAAAAGTTGCTGCAGACTTCTGAAGTTTTGCTTGGAGTTGTGCTTTGATCAAGTAAGGAAATCTTCTCTATTGTGTTAATTATGGTTTGGTGCAGTTATGGCTTTGTTTTGGGAGTGATTTGATGTTAAAATCATGCCTAAATGTAATTATCCATGTGCTTGGTGCTATGTGATGTTAAATTAGTGATTTTCTGCTATTATGATGCTTAGATTGATGTTAAACTTGGTTGGTTTTGTGTAGAAATCGGGAGAGTGCAGAAAATTGTGTTTAGTGCAGTTTTGTTGCCTTTGGCGCCCCCCTGACCTATTCAGAGAGTTCGGTGAACTCTCTGATATAGTTTTGCCGTGCCCTGAAGCCTTTGGCGCCCCATAACCTGAACAGGGAGTTCAATGAACTCTCTAAAGCACTTTGGCGCCCGCAAAAAGTGTTGGCGCCCCCAACACTGTCTAAATGTTTTTTTGAGTGTTTTAAGCTATGAGATGAGTTTTAAATGTTACCTCTTGACCTAGTAACACTAAATGAACATGAACAAGCCTTGATTAAGCTTCTGATGCGTTCCGGCACTGGATGTACTCTTCCATATAGTTGAAGTTCAGGACCGTCGAAAGGGTATGAATGGCTTATGTTTTGATGAATTAGTATTCATCAATATCTGTGTACGTGCCTAGGGTGTTGTGTCTAGAGTCTAAGTGAGGGAGTAAAGTTGTTAAGTGAGCTCCTATCTTGAAAACACTTAGGTGGCTAGTTAATGATTAATAATTTACATAAGTGTGTAGTAAAAGACTAACATCATAACACTCTTGGTAAGGCACTTGTCTATATCGCGATGTGTGGGAGGTCAGATAAAGTGAATAACTCTGCTGGCCTATAAACGGCTAAATGGTATGGGGATTTCACCGAACGTGTACACTATCAGGTCTTAACCCGTGGCTATGGTGTGATCCACTGATAGGTTGCAACCGATACCTCGTGGTGGGTAGCACCATGTGTAGTGCCCTTGAGTCCCGGTGTAACAAACTTGAGTTAAGTTAGAAATGTTTAGTCACAACATGTTGATGAGCATGAAGTGAACCCTAGAATTGAGTCGGTCAAATAAAGATAACTTAATAACTATGTAAATCCTTCTTTATGAAACCTAGTTAATACGGTAGCTTCTGTTTCTTGCTAAGTACCTTTGTACTTACCTCAAATGCATTTTTAGTTGTGTTTGGGGTTGAGAAGATGAACAGGTTGAATAGGAGTTCGATGAGGACTTTGAAGATGATGTTTGATGCTCTTGTCATGCTATGCTTTTATCATGCTTTGTTATTACTAGACTATGTTGTTTCCTTCAAGACTTATGTTGTAATTTCATTTCAAGACATGTTTTATTTCTTTGAATTTCTTGTAAGATACTAGTTGTATTTCTTTTTTTAGACATCATACTGTTGTAAGGTTTATGTATCATTGTTGTAAGATATTTCTATCTTTAGTAAGGTTGTGTATTCTTATCTTGTATTCAAAAAACAATATACCCGAGTCTTTTAGCTTCCGTTTGTGCTAAACTCGATACAACGTAGTAGAGACTTACGTATAATATTGAATTTATTTAATATTATACGTGCCGAACATTCTATTTCCGTATACGGACTCACTGTCCGGGAACGGGGCATTACAGGTTACCCTCCACAAACGGTTCGTTTACGAAGCAAAACATCGTCCGTAAGACCATTACGTAGTGACCGATATCCTTTGATCATGTCGAGGGTGTGCGCTATCGATCCGTTCCCCGAATTCGGGGGCGGACCCACATGGGGCTAGGGGGCCATGGCCACTCAAATTTCCGTGCAAATTATAATATACCACTCTAATAATATTAACAAACGGTGTATGTATATTATTTCGAATAATTTTTAGTGTAACTCTCCTATTACTTCAATTGGTGAAATGCATTAAGAATGACCCCATTGTCATTGGATCAGAACTCGTCACCTAAATTTTTTTAGGGCCAATTATTTAAAAGGACTGATTTTCAACTTATTAGGGGTAATAGGACATTCCGAAATCTTATTTAGTTATAAGGACATTCTAATTTCAAGTGGATAAAGAGGAAGAAGGAAAAAAAAAATCTTTCAAAGTAATAAAAAAAAAAACATAACAAAACCAAAAAAAAATACTGTGCGTGGTTTTTTTTTTTGTTTTTTTTGTTTTTTATTTATAATTCACCATATTTCTAAAGGTCATATATTTTGATCTAAAACTCGGATCATCATAATTTTTTCACTAAAATTCATATTTTTTTTCGTCTTCTTTATTTTAAAATCAAATTTGATATTTTTCCGAATAAATTTCATAAAATCAATTTTTTTCTTCATAAAAATCGACGTGACGTATTGATCACCGTCATGCATTGACCACCTACCCGGATGCATTGGCCACCGGGATCCATTAACCACCCCGATGCATTCACCGCCGTGATTCATTGGCTACCATGATGTATTGACCGCCGCGATCCATTGACAACCTTGATCAGTGACATCTCATTGTAGCGATTTATGCAATGACGTCTCATTGTAGCGATTTATGCAGTGACTTCTTATTGTAGCGATCTATGCAGTGATGTCTTATTGTATCGAATTATGCACTGACGTGTTATTGTAACGATTTATGGAGTGACGTGTTATTGTAACAATTTATGCATACATTTGGTTGTAAAAATATGCATTTAAACCAAAAAAAAAAAAAAGAAATACAGTTATTTTACAAAGTTATCGAAAATTTAAACCAACACTAATCAAATAAACCAACATCAATCAAATATTTAAAGATAACAAAGAAATAAAGTTACTTTACAAAGTTATCAAATGTGTGTATCAAGTTGTATATGCGGTGACATCAATATCATTGCATCAGTTATCTAATTGTAAATACGATCATCAATGTCACTACGCTTCGGACATCAATGTCCACGCATCGCAAATGTCACCGCAAAAGTCATCAATGTCCCGACATCAGACATCAATGTCACTGCATAAGTCGTCAATGTCACTGCATAAGTCATCAATGTCACTGCATAATACCTAACAATTGCATCAGTCAGCTCTGCTCTTGTTTTGCATTTCTCCAAATGTGGACCTTTTAATATGGATATAATTACAAGTTTGGTGAAACTACAAAGACTCTTCACTATGACTCTTGTAATGGCCACACGTTGTTTGTGCCCTCCTGATAATTGGATTCATTGTGGAATCACTCAATTCTTTAACACGATCTTGAATCATTTGACGATCTTGTTTAGCTTAATGTCCCTGCATCATTCATCAATGTTACTGCATCGGACATCAATGTCCCTACATCAGACATCAATGTCCATGCATCAAACATCAATGTCACCGCATAAGTCATTAATGTCCTTGTATCATACATCAATGTCACTGCATAAGTCATCAATGTCACTGCTTCAAACATCAATGTCACTGCTAAAATCATCAATGTCACTGCTTCAGACATCAATGTCACTGCATCTTAAAAACAAACAAACAAACAAACAAACATCGGCTCCAGCGCTTCATCTTTTTTTTTTTCTCATCATTTTTCTTTTCTTCCAGCGTTTTTTTTCTAGCGCTTCATTTTTTTATTATTTATTATTATTATTATTATTTTTCCTTCCTTCCTTTTTCTTCTTTATCCACTTGAAATTAGAATGTCCTTATAACTAAATAAGTTTCCTTTTTAAAATTAGAATGTCCTTATAACGAAATTCCTTCTTAAAATTAGAATGTCCTTATAACTAAATAAGATTTCGGAGTGTCCTAAATGATCATTAATTCTCTAACGACGGCCTTATAACTAATTTGCACATTTTTTTAACCTTCTTTTTCATCTTAATATTCATCTCTAGTTTTTTTCTTCTTTATATTCATTTTTTTTTTGTTATTTTCTTCTTCTTAATATTCATCTCTGGTTTTATTTCTTCTTAATATTCATCCTTTTTTAAAAGCAGTATATCTTTCATAACATGTCTATTAATTCATCTTTCTAATATATCATAAACTAACATAATTAGTCTTCAGAGTAACACACATACATAATGGTTTCTGGGTGTATGCATCTATCAATTTTTCGTATAAAGATACGCTTGTCAGTTGTTTGTATTAAATAAAAATAGCTAATACACTTCCAAAATCTATAATGACAAAAACCTTCTTATTTATATATTTATAAAAAAAATTAGCCTTTTTTTTCCATCTTAATATTCATCTCTAGTTTTTTCCATCTTAATATTCATCTCTAGTTTTTTTCTTCTTTAATATTCATTTTTTGTTTTTTTCTTCTTAATATTCATGTCTGGTTCTTTTTCTTCTTAATATTCATCCTTTTTTTAAAGCAGTAAAACTTTGATAACATGTCTATTAATTCATCATTCTAATATATCATAAACTAGCATAATTAGTCTTTAGAGTAACCCACATACATAAGGGTTACTGGGTGTATGCATCTATCAATTTTTCGTATAAAGATACGCTTGTATGTTGTTTGTATTAAATAAAAATAGCTAATACACTTCTGAAATCTATACCGACAAAAACCTTCTTATTGACCTTCTTATTTATATATTTGTGACATTTCTTATTGTGAATTTTCAAGATAATTTTCGCTATGATATTTTAGTGAGAATACGGCCCCAATCTTTGTGAATACATTCCCGGCTATCAATTCCTGAGTGACGCTAAGATGGTCGGGATTAAGGAAAACACTACTTAGCCAACCATACCATCAAATCAAACGTCACCCTGAAAATGTACGAGTCTATAATCACATCTGGATTAAGATTCAATTCATAAATGGTCATCTTGTGATTCAATTAAAATTTCTTGTTAGAGACTTAGTACGAGATCATCACATCAAATCGGTCCAGTCTTACATGGACCTTTTCACATACAAATGCAACCACTAAGGTCCAACACTGACGGCCCGGATCAGACGGTCACACTCTATGTTTTCTGGGCACTAATGGTGGTTTTACTATGAGATCACAAACTCTAGTCAATTATGAAACAAGTCAATTCACCGTGAACTAAATGTTTAAGATAGTACACCATAAACTCAATCCTCCGTACATAACACTTACACATCGAGTTTTATGATTACATAACGAACCCATATTTCCTTGCAGTGTCATTTATATCTATGCAATTAAGTAAATAAAATATTAATAAGGATTTATTACTTTTATTTAATTAAAACAATACATTATTGCTATTACGGACACCACGCCTTACATATACATCAATACTATTCTGTGAGTGAAGACAAATTGATGATTTAACAAATTGTTTATATTTTGAACTTATGCTTACCTATGCCAAAATAAGACTCTAAAACCAACCACCCTCAACCAACATATAAAACAACAAACATATAAAACAACAAACGTGACAACACAACCAAACCTTATACGTAGGCACAAACAAGATAGTAAATGATTGTTTCTTAGTCATTTCAATTCACCGATGGATATTTAACCTCTACATGTCATTAATATTGAACTAACACCTACAACGTTGAATAACTTAAATAATCACAACATGCTTAATACATAATAGTATTTGACTAAGATCATGGGAGAAAGATGATCATATTATTTCTCACAAGTGAGTGAGAAAAAAGTGAAAGGTAATTAGCTTTCGCACATATCAGAAATAAATTGATGAGTTATCTTAAATATTGATGTTGAGAAAACCCAACGAGAAGAAGGAGTTAAAGGTCGTAAGTTATGAGTTGATTTGTGTTGTGCTCTGTTTTTTTAAGCGCGTGTTGTTTTACTAATCGATCGAAATATTGAAGCCAAGTGAGTGCAAGGATCACAAAACATCCGAATGATAAGGATATGAAATGGATGATAAATTAGTAATATATTGCAAATAAGAAATATAAAAGAGATGAGTTGGAGTCAACTAAGTATATTGATAATTTATACCAGTAATAAAAGTAGGTATTCGGTTTAGTCCATGTTGAAGTGGTTTAAATTTTTGAAAATTTAAAATCAAATTGTATTAAAATGTTTGATTTATTTTTGTTATATAAAAACAACATAAAAATCACGATTAATGTTTTTTACGATTTGATCCCGTGATTGGTTTGATATCGAGAAAATTTATGTTTACCCTTCTTCAAAATGCATTGAAAAATACAGTGAAAAATGATTCTCTCCTTTAAAAAAAAAAAGGAAAAAAAAATAGAAAATAAAAAATGAAAAGCGATTATTATCGAATATATCAGGGAGTAAAAAAAGAAGTGAAAGTTCCAATCCAACAAAACAAATCTTCTAACAGTATAATCACTGAAAGGAGCTTCAAAGGAAGAAAGAAGACAACAAAGAACCATAACAAATCGGAGAATCAGCGGAGAAGATGCTGCCTACCACTTCTAAAGGGCGTACGACCTCTAATGTCCGGCCGAATTCCGCTTTCCCTCACTACTTACGCAGAATCATCAAGGTTTTTCCCCATTTCTCTATCGAACTGTTCAAAAATTCGCACAATGTATTGATCGAAATGAGTAGATCTGATATATGCTTACCTCATACTTTGTTGCCAGAAGTTATTTTTGCTTGATGGACGGAATTGTACAACTTTAACCTTTTATCAGCCGTCCTTTATTTGACATTTTCGTGTAATAGAAATCCAGGATTTCCTGTTTGGATCGCAATAGGCTATTGATGCAGTTTTATTGGTGATGACACTGATTTCTTGTTGATGGAACGTAGGTTTCTGTGTATTTTCACTGGTTCTTGATTTTTGTGAAATTAAGCTGCAATGTAGATGTAAATGCCTAGGTATGAATGAACCTAACTTGATTTAAGAATTCTCGTTTGTAGTCAAATACATTTTCTGTCATGCTTGCCTTTTACTTCATTACTGTCTTACTGATTTGCGCCTTATAGGTTTATAGTGCAAATTGGATCACAGATTTCAATTGGTTACTAGGATGTTTGAGGCTTTGTTATCTTGTGGCATGTCTTTTCTTTTATTTATTTACTTTTTTTTAAAATTGTTCAAAGCTTCAAAATGGGTAGGACAAAGCATTAATACTTCTGGTGTGATTTTAACTGCAGTAACCTGGTATTTGATTCTTAAACCATACTTCAAATTTGCTTAAACAAAGGACAATTGCTGGGTGTAACCTTTTATCCCCTACGATGCTCCCGCACGACATGGCATATACTAGTTTATCTTTAATTTATAAACTGCGATTGCCATTTACTCATCACTGTTTAACTGCAAGATTAATTTGTACTATTTATTGCAGTGGCAACAAATGGACATTGAATATACTTTCTGGCAAATGCTACATTTGTGCATGTCTCCAAAAGTAGTGTAAGTACAAACCCGTTTTGTTGCCAGCCTGACATTGTTCTGATCTCACTGCTTATGATATATTGCAGTTCAAATATCTTTGCTAGATTTTTTTTCCCTTTTTTCTTTTTGGTTTAACTTGTGTTCAGTAACACGCACTGGTTCCTGTTATGCTGCTAGAATTTATTTCGTCTGAGGTTGTGAATCTCCCCAGAAGACGTGAACATACTTTTCTACTACTCTTGTGTATGTAGATTCATTTCTAAGGATTTCATAGTCAGGGATTTTTGTGGCATTTTCGTGTTTAATAGTGGCTAGAGTTTGTAATTGGAACTAGGAGAAAAAAGGGGCATACTTAAACTGCAAAGTTTCTGGCATTCAACGTGCATAGCTTGTATGATCTGGAAGAAATGCTAGAAATATTTATTGTTTATTGAAAACACAGTAATATTTAGTTGTCTTCATTTTGAGTTGCTTTTACCCTCTTGGTTGCAAGAGGGAGGGGGAGGGGGAGGGGGAGATATCAAGAAAGAGAGGGAGAAAAATTAGAGGTTATTTAATTTGTTTTACATCGTGTTAGTTCTAGTTCTCCATTAGTATACCCATAATAATATCCTGGCTAGGGATCCAACATGCAACAATATTTTTTCTGTTTGCTGCTATCCATTTTCACATCCATTCTAGGCCATTAGGCTAGTTACTTTCATGGGACATACCTATGTTCTCTTAGCCGTTGTGACCGCTGGAATATTTATAGAATAATATTAATTCCATTTGACTAATGCTCGTTTTGCATTTTTCCATGTGGACATTGTTCAATGTAAAGCAGATATCAGCACACTAAGTATCACAAACGTGAGTCTACTTCCTTTAGTCCTTATTACTTCTTTTTTCTGCTTGCCATATGCTTTTGTGGCTTTCCGTTTGTTTTTTGAAGTAGTTTGTTTATATCTTGTACATGGGTTTTTCCTGACTTTACGACAAAAAATGTTGTGCAGTATTAAAACTTAGCTATCATCAAATTTCTTTTGCAGAGACAAAGAACCAATGGGCACGTGATGATCCAGCCTTTGTTGTAATTTGTAGTCTTCTTCTGGCTGTGGCTACAGTAGCTTATTGTGCTGCGTAAGTGAACACTTTGATATACATTCTATTGAATAAGTTAACACAGTACCGTAAAACCGAGATCATCAACTTGTGATCTCTCCACCTTTTATTATTCAAGTATATATAGTAAACAATAAGACAACTCCTAACCCTATTGGGCTCTACTTTTCCCTTACTCCAAGTCACATAAGTGGGCTATGACACATCTGACGTAGCCGACCCAATACACACCACAATACCATAAATACACTTATTAATACTACGTCACTTTAACACTCCCCCTCAAGTTGACGCATATATATCATGCATGCCTAACTTGTTACAAACAAACCCCAAACGATTCCCAAACAAAGCATTAGTAAAGACATCAGCTAGTTGTTCTTCTGAACGAACGAACGGTGTGCAAATCTCTTCTCGAACGATCTTCTCTCGAATGAAATGGCAATCCACTTCGATGTGTTTGGTTCTCTCGTGGAATACCGGATTAGACGCAATATATAACGAGAATACCGGATTAGACGCAATATATAACGCTGCTTGATTATCACAATGGAGGGGGATTGGCATATCAACCATGACTCCGATTTCTTCTAGGAAATACCTTATCCATGTCAACTCACTACATGTGTGAGCCATTGCTTGATATTCTGCTTCCGCACTTGACCGTGCAACCACTGTTTGCTTCTTACTTTTCCAACTCACTAAGTTTCTTCCAAGAAAGGTACAGTACCCCATAGTAGATTTCCTGTCTGATGGTGAACCAGCCCATCTGAATAGCCTTCAACCTGCAAATGGCCATTCGGTTTAAACATCACCCCACGGCCTGGGGCCTTCTTCAAGAATCTCAGTATTCGGACCACCGCATCCCAATGTGGTACCCTTGGTGACTCCAAGAACTGGCTGACCGTACTCATAGCATATGATATATCGGGTCTTGTGATAGTCACGTAGTTGAGTTTGCCCACAAGACCCTTATACTTTCCTAGGTCTGCCAACAGGTCTCCTTCATCTCTTAACAGCTTCACATTTGGATCCATTGGGGTATCAACTGGACGTCCCCCGAGTAATCCAGTCTCATGCAATAAATCGAGTACATATTTTCTCTGACTTAAGAACGTGCCCTCTTGCGATCTAGCAACCTCTATGCCAAGAAATTACCGGAGTCTACCTAGATCTTTGGTCTGAAATCGCTTGCCCAGAAACTGCTTCAACTTATCTATGCATGCACGATCACTTCCTGTAATAACAATGTCATCCACATAGACAACCAAAAATATATAACCATGCTCGGAGTGCATGTGGAAAACTGAGTGATCTGTCTGACATTGCTTCAAACCAAACGATCTTACCACATCTGAAAATTTACCGAACCATGCCCATGGGGACTGCTTAAGGCCATACAGCGTCTTTCGCAACTTACACACCAGACGTTTCTCCCCCCGAGCAACAAGCCCGGGAGGTTGCTCCATAAAAATATCCTCCTGCAAGTCCCCGTTGAGAAAAGCGTTCTTGACATCTAGCTGAAACAACGGCCAATGATTGTAGTAGCAATAGAAATCAAAATACGAATAGAGGGCATTTTGGCAACCGGGGAAAAGGTCTCCTCATAATCGACTCCATAGACTTGTGTGTATCCTTTGGCCACCAATCTGGCCTTCAACCGATCCACAGATCCATCAGGAACAAACTTTACTATATACACCCATTTGCACCCAACAATATGTGCATTAGGTGGGGGAAGCACCAAGTCCCATGTACCATTAGAATGGAGGGCATCAACCTCATCTACCATGGCTTGTCTCCATCCAGGGTGACTAAGGGCTTCCTGCACAGTTTTGGGAACACCTGTACTTGACAAATGGGTGAGAAAACAAGAGTAACTGGAAGACACACGATCATAGGATACAACATTACCAATAGGATGCTTAGTGACACATGTTCGGGTTGCTTTGCGTTGGGCAATAGGACGCGGATCAAGAGGCTGCATATGAAGAGTTGACGAGGACGAGTCATGAGTTCGGGACCGCTTGCGTTGATAAGTATGAAAGATCGGCAGACGGAGATCAAGGGGATCAACCGAGTCGACAACCGGTAAAGGACACTCGGGGCTAACACTATTCGGTTCACCACTAGGAACCGGGTCAAGGAAGATTGTATTAGTTAGACGATCGGTGTAATATGGCGTAGATTCATCAAAGGTGACATCAGCAGAGACAAACGATTTTCGGCAATGTTCTAAAACTCGCTAGGCGAAGTCGGTACGCTACAGGGGCGCCGAAGGCCTAGGGCGCCTAGGCGGCGCCTAGGCGCTTTTTGGGTTTTAAGGGGGTTTTAGGGTTTTAAGGGGGGTTTTAGGGTTTTTACGGGGGGTTTAGGGTTTTAAGGGGGGTTTTAGGATTTTTACGAGGGGTTTTAGGGTTTGTACGGGGGGTTTAGGGTTTTAAGGGGGGGTTTTAGGGTTTTATGCCTCTTTCTTGTCTAAACATCTGGGAAAACTTGGATGTTCGCCCAGATGGAACCCTAATTGCCTAGAAGGGCCTAGGAGCGCCCAGAAGGGCCTAGGAGCGCCTAGAAGGGCCCGGGAGCGCCCGAGAAAATCGCCCGGCCACTTGAGCGCCCGGATAAATCGCCTAGAGCCAAGTCGAGACGCCCGGGGATCGTCCGGGGCCTGGCGGCGCTAGGCGATCGCCCAGGGCGATTTTTAGAACACTGATTTTCGGAGAACAGGACTATAGCAGCGGTAACCTTTCTGAGTGAGAGAATAACCAAGAAAGACACATTTCGTGGCACGAGGGTCAAATTTATCATGACCTAGAGCAAGATTCTGAACGTAGCAGACACAACCAAAGACTTTAGGAGGAACAATAAACAGGGTTTTCTGGGGAAACAAGATAGAGAAGGGAGACGAACCTTGTAGGGTCTTAGTAG